>OX387264.1:30576573-31949482 GCA_947562075.1 Orthosia gracilis
TTTTTATGTAATTCTAAAGAAAGCAAAAAGCGTAAATAGTAATAAAATTAGGATTCGTAGCGTCATCAATGCACAGCTGTTACTTCCAAAGTACACAAATTTAAACGGCAAGAGATCGTTAAAGTATATAATACCTTACCTTATTAATAAACTATCCATATCACACAAAATAACTCAGAAAAACATAAAATACAAACCAAAGGATTTTTTTTTACAAAATATAGTAACCTAAGACGATACATAGATTCACTAATAAAAATATATTATTCAATTAATTATAAATAAAGAGTTAAAAGCAATACAAAACAAAAATAAAACCTAGTAATATTAAAATAAATTAACAAATCAGTCTGGTTAACCGCATGGATGAACCCCACATTATTCAAGTACAGGTGTTATGACGTCAAAACAACCACATGTAAAAAGCATAACCCTGTCTTTGTTGTCGCGCAGTCGGATAAAAACATGACACATGCCAGTAGCACAGATATGATGGTGTCCACTTTTTCCATTCACACAATTTTCGTAGTAGTAGTTTTTAGGGCTCCGTATCCAAAGGGTAAAAACGGGACCCTATTACTAAAACTCCACTATCCGCCTGTCTGTCTGTCACCAGACTCTATCTCATGAACCGGGATAGCAAGACAGTTTAAATTTTCACAGATGATGTATTTTTGTTGCCGCTATAACAGCAAATACTAAAAACAGAATAAAATAAATATCCAAGTGGGTCACCTTATACTACAACAAAAGTATTTTTTTGCCGTTTTTTGCGATAGTGGTACGGAACCATTCGTGCGAGGGTCAAACTTGCACTTAGCCGGTTTTTTTTTTCTATCCATTCACCAAAGCATACAAAGTGAAGGCGTAGCCATAGCCTAGAGGTCGTAAGTTGAGCTCGAGGTCCTGGTTTCGATGCCCAGGTCGGGATTTTTTTTATTTTTTTTTATATACTTTATTGTACACCAAGACACATATAATCAAGACCAAGATACCAAGATACCAAGATATTTATACATATTTATATAGGTATGTATTATAATATGTATAAAATATATATTTAACAAATGTATATAATATAATAAGCTGCTTAATATTGTTATTTTTTGTTTTGTTGTTTGCATTCCACGGTTAAAACAATGCACCTGCCATGTTATCTCGTCACCACCCCTGGTTGACTGATAAAGAATGTCTAAGGCATTAATTCCACCATTGTAACTTTTTGCATGAAGTTTAAATAAGTAAATAAGACATTTTAAATTTTTTATGTATTTTATATACATCAAAAAATCTTAAAACAAAACAAACATACAAAAGGCGGCCTTATCGCGTTCCGCGATCTCCTTCAGGCAACCAAGAATGGAAAGAGATAGCCTGGACACGATATGGGGCTGCAATCGGTGCAAATTTTTCAACAAACAACTAGCTGTACAGAGTAGGAACTACATATTAAATACTAAAATAGATACATATATACAAACATACATCTAAATATACAGGCAAGAAAACAATGCAGCTTACACAAGAATATGATCACAGTGCAAGTAGCGCTCCTTAAAACTGGTAGTGATTGCGCACGTTTTACTGTCATTCCATAGACGAGGCCTGGACAGTAAAAATTTGTCTAGGAAAGTAGTGGAATGCATTGTCATTTTTCCATCTGACATTTTTCAGCCGTCTGAGCTTGGAGTCTAGCCTTTGTGCCCGGTTGATGGCAATAGCCTTGCCCCTAATACATGGGATTTAAAAACACCTCTGCCTAACCCTTAGGGGAAATACAGGTGTGATGTTATGTTATTTTCGTCTGTCCTTGTTTTCTATCACCAGACCATGCACGATAAAGGTGGAGCCATGCAAGAAGCCCGAGGGTCGCCGCATCGATGGCACATGCGTCAACCCGAAGTATCCCTCACGTGGAGGGTCGCCCACCCCGCTGTTGAGGATGAGGCCTGCTAAGTTTGGACTGGGTAAGCTGGGTTGAAGCCATCAGACTCGTATAGAACTACTAATTAGGTGCTTGGTTACGAATTGCTTTATCATTTCATCATCGAATTTGGCATCATTGTCCATAACTACCAATTTAATATGATGAGTTTAACGAAAATTAGGTTCTTTAAAAACTTTTTGGTAGACCGTTTCTAAACTAAAAACTGTCTTGCTATTTTTAGTAAAACTACGTAGATTGCGTTATGAATTCTTATCCCGCTATGGTTGTATTTGTAATTCAACATTGATAAAAAAAATTACATGTGCTATATGCATATGCCATTAATAAACCTAGAACTTCAGTTCAAGTTTGTCAAACAAAGAACAATTTTCACCGTGAACATTTCAGGCATCAAATTGCGACCCGCCATGAACGGCTCGGAGCTACCATCGGCTCGTCTGCTCCGCACAAAAATCCTGAGTGACGGCTTCCCAGAAGACTACGAGTTCAACACGCTAGCAACACACGTCTTCGTCTTCTCTACCGTGGATGTTGCTGACTTGACTGTTCTGCGTAAGTAGTGTTTGGAAGCAATCAACATTACATTATATATTTCAGGCATTTTTTTTGCTTGTATTTATGCTCATTGGTTTCAAGCTATGTTTCATTAACTCCGCAAATTTTCCGATTAAAATATCCTAATATATGAATATCTTATCTTACTAATCTTATTAATAATATTTATACTCGTAAGTGCTAAGGTTTGGATGTATTTATTTTTGTTACTTAATCACGCCTAAACGGGTCTGGATGAAATTTGGCACAGAGATAGATTATATTCTGGAATAGCACATGACTTGACGTAATATCCTGTAACACTTAGAAAGGGCAGAGTTCGTCCACAAATGTGTAAATTTGTGGACGCGTTCCAATGCCTCTTACCGTCTTCCGACTTTTACGCGGGCGAAGCCGCATTCAGAAGCTGGTATTTGTAAAAGAATGGATGGATTTATATGTTTGTTACTCAATGACGCCGGAACAGATGAATGGATCACAGAAATAGATTATGCTATTGTGACTACACGCCAATTATCTCTATATTTTGGTTACCGAATATTATTTTATATTTCAAACTGCGCGTGGCCGCCATATGTGCGAAACACATTGAGGCACGGACACATGGGTTTAAAGATCGGTTTGACAGGCAACGTCATAAACTATGAGACAATATACATTTCTAAAACAAAACCTTTTAAAGAAACTCGTAAATTGCCTCTTGATGTAAAAACTGTCAAGACAAAAGTAGTATTTCAACGAAATTCTAAAGAGACTTTGAATATCCGATTTCTAACACGAACCCGAAAACCATAAATTAAGATTTGGGACAAAGTGGCTGCCAGCCGTGCAGCAGGGCAGGTAGCGAATTCAAGGAGGTTGGTAGACACTTAGCTTGAGGCAGGGAAACAGGACGGACTGATTTTGAGAGATCAAGAGAAGTCGAGTTATAGGGTATTACTTTGGAACCAATAATTGAAAGTTGTGTCGTTGTAAATATCGTGGTAACGAGTTTAATTATTAATTTAAATTATAATTTAGTCTTATTTCGTAATAGTATTGTGTGAGTGAGTGCCTGAATGATTGGGTAAGTTAATATTTATATAACGTAGTTAGGGACAAATCACTAATGTACACTTTATTCTAGCATGGCGAGAACTTGTATTTAACTCCTAATCCACACCTCGACAGATATTTGTCACTAGCATTTGGTCTAGGGAAGCGGTGAAGTCTTCCTTCACACTTACAAGCGCTAATTTCATCAATTGTTACACTCTACAATTACCACTTTGATTATGGGCCATTATTTAGAGTTAACTGACATAACACACATGGAAGGCGGAACCGCTAATATCCACTATTTGTATAAAATAGGCTAAATGGCCTCCCTTAATTGGGAACGTAGGACAACCAATTGTTTGTTGACAAATACTGGTTCCTATAGAAGGTCTGGCTCAGAACACCTTGCGTAATACTTGCTGTCGCTCAGATCCAGGGAGGGGGGTAGGCTTCACACGGTAGGCTTCACAAAGAACCCCTGACTACATCGTCTAAGGACGCTTAGGGAACGTGTCTCGTTAAAACTAACCCACGCCGTTTTGTAGGCAGCTCAAAATCGTCACTATTTAGCGAGACATGACTTTGGATGGGTACCGCTCCTTAGCGGTCCCGAAAATCCACGCAATGGGTAGATTAAGGAAATGAGAAGCGACGAATAAATCCGCTCCGACGTACAGCAAGTTTTGGCAATGAATTCTGCACCAGACCGAGTCTGCGCTACGCCTGCATAGTATTGTATTGTGTTAATAGATGTTGTGTAGATCGAGGGTGAGCTATTTATAGTGCGCGTCCAGTAATTCTGGGAGCATGTCTTGTTCAATGGCAGAGGCGCTTAGGCACAAACTGTCCTCTGTCTTAGGATTGAATAAGACATGTTTAAGTTTAGGGAAACATGTATTGCTTGGACCGTTGCGTAGCCTTCCCTAAGGCCTCGTGTTCTAGGTCCAGCATTACACGTACGACGTGCCTGCTGTACAGACGGTCTCACGTCACACGGGTGGGAAATCTAGACTATTATCAATGAACTCATTAACGTAAATCAAGTAAACGAATTTAACGCAAGCGTAGCGTTCCTATCCCTTTCCTTCCGTTAGGTAAATAATGCAATTCGCAAACCTTTATCTAGTTAACTTCATACATCATAATTGTTTTACCTATAAAGCCCTTAAGGCTAACAGACAGAAATGTGTGCTGGAAGTTTGTTTCATCATTTCTTCTTACCAGCTATTGCACATAGGAAATGATGGCGGGTTGGGCGCTTTTGGGGCTGTCTTTAGGAGAGTTGATCTAATCAACTGCAGTTACTTCTAGAGTTAAAACTCTCTGAAAAATTATTTAATTGTATTTGTATTAATTCTTGAATGTATATTCACTACCCGTGACCACTATTCGGTCTTTGATGTAATACTCTATACATTAGTGTAAAGGGTTTCTCACACAAGATTCAGTTAATTATAACAATTTAGTTAATATCCCCTTAGTTACGTTTTATCCTTCTAAACCACTTCCAAGTTATAAATTTATAACTGTGAATTCCAAAACAAAACAAAACATAATTTGGTATTCACTATAAACGGAAGAGAACCATCCAGTCAATGGTGCGAGGTTCATTGGACAGCGCGGAATGGCGGGGCGCTGTCTCTCTTTCATCAAAAGAGCCGACTTTAACTGTAAATCTAGGACACGTTTAGGAAAAACGAAATTTTGATCAGCCTAGGGTCGTTTAGGAACCGTCACATTTGGAAGCCGTGACCAGGATTCTCGTCATTAAATGTACTGATTAACGTCAGTGCAACGAGAAAGAACTAGAAAAGGGTTACTATAAACAACACAACGTAAGAAAGGGTTACTATAAACAACACAACGTAAGTTAAGTTTCTATTATTCGTTAGGCACAAAAAGAGTTACCACGGTTAAAAATATTATAGGTAATAATATCGTATGTATTTACGACAAAATAACACAACGTAATTTTAGGGTTACTTAGAATTGTTAGACGATAAAAAGTACAACGACTGAATAGTTAACGCTCGCAATTTGTTAGTTGAATTTGACGACTACATGTAACGGGTTCGAGTCCCGTATGAATTATTTAGTTAAGAATATACATGGATTCTATTGTCAGGGATTTGGGTTCAATTCCCATCTGATATACTGGTTGATGAGAGATAACAATCTCGTGTCTGTGCTACTGTGGGTTTTAATCCCATAAACATTTAGATAATTTAAGTATGGTTTCATTTATTCGGTTCCAAAGTTAACGTAATGATGGATTCGACCCCATGTAAATGCAATCACACTACAGGATAGGTCGGCCAATCTAGCTCATTTAATCGGTTACTTCTGAAAACGAATTTGGCAGCTGACTCGGCAGTAAGATGCTTAAGCAGAGAGTCCAGCGCAGATCGCCGTCCAGCGCAACTGCGATAGGCTGAGCTTAGAACGAGAGAGTACCATAGGTAGTACTAATAGGAGAGAATCTGGTATGTAAATTTAAATAATAAGCATGCCCAGGTCTTTTGAGATCTTTTCTAACAAGATTATTGTAGTGGTTGAAAGCTACGAAGACTCTGGTGTGTAAAACTAAGCAAAAGCATACCTACGGGTATATTGAAATTAGTTACTTGATAAAGAAATGGATTAGCGTCATTATAAATGATTTATTCAGATACAGCAATTACGTATCGACTGATAGAAGGTAATACGAGACTGTGATAGCTGAAATTAAACTATAAACATGCACAAATTTATACGAACTTTGTTACTTGAATATGACAAGAGATTATATACCTGTCGAAATAAGCAGTGACTCGAACGTAGGTGTGAATGTAGATGTTACTGCGAAATACTACAAAATAATAGTAGATATTGAATCTTATTGGATTAAAGATCCAACTAGAATAAATATAACTAGTCCATTTGGTGAACCTAGCACTAGGGTACGAGGTTATAATCTAGGACTGTTTTATGAGGCAACAGAGATCATCCTATTGTGAAAGCTCATCCGCTGTACTACGTCACGCGTCTGATTTTCAGAGGGGGGAATGTGACTACACGCCAATTATCTCTATATTTTGGTTACCGAATATTATTTTATATTTCAAACTGCGCGTGGCCGCCATATGTGCGAAACACATTGAGGCACGGACACATGGGTTTAAAGATCGGTTTGACAGGCAACGTCATAAACTATGAGACAATATACATTTCTAAAACAAAACCTTTTAAAGAATTTCGTAAATTGCCTCTTGATGTAAAAACTGTCAAGACAAAAGTAGTATTTCAACGAAATTCTAAAGAGACTTTGAATATCCGATTTCTAACACGAACCCGAAAACCATAAATTAAGATTTGGGACAAAGTGGCTGCTAGCCGTGCAGCAGGGAGGATAGCGAATTCAAGGAGGTTGGTAGACACTTAGCTTGAGGCAGGGAAACAGGACGGACTGATTTTGAGAGATCAAGAGAAGTCGAGTTATAGGGTATTACTTTGGAACCAATAATTGAAAGTTGTGTCGTTGTAAATATCGTGGTAACGAGTTTAATTATTAATTTAAATTATAATTTAGTCTTATTTCGTAATAGTATTGTGTGAGTGAGTGCCTGAATGATTGGGTAAGTTAATATTTATATAACGTAGTTAGGGACAAATCACTAATGTACACTTTATTCTAGCATGGCGAGAACTTGTATTTAACTCCTAATCCACACCTCGACAGATATTTGTCACTAGCATTTGGTCTAGGGAAGCGGTGAAGTCTTCCTTCACACTTACAAGCGCTAATTTCATCAATTGTTACACTCTACAATTACCACTTTGATTATGGGCCATTATTTAGAGTTAACTGACATAACACACATGGAAGGCGGAACCGCTAATATCCACTATTTGTATAAAATAGGCTAAATGGCCTCCCTTAATTGGGAACGTAGGACAACCAATTGTTTGTTGACAAATACTGGTTCCTATAGAAGGTCTGGCTCAGAACACCTTGCGTAATACTTGCTGTCGCTCAGATCCAGGGAGGGGGGTAGGCTTCACACGGTAGGCTTCACAAAGAACCCCTGACTACATCGTCTAAGGACGCTTAGGGAACGTGTCTCGTTAAAACTAACCCACGCCGTTTTGTAGGCAGCTCAAAATCGTCACTATTTAGCGAGACATGACTTTGGATGGGTACCGCTCCTTAGCGGTCCCGAAAATCCACGCAATGGGTAGATTAAGGAAATGAGAAGCGACGAATAAATCCGCTCCGACGTACAGCAAGTTTTGGCAATGAATTCTGCACCAGACCGAGTCTGCGCTACGCCTGCATAGTATTGTATTGTGTTAATAGATGTTGTGTAGATCGAGGGTGAGCTATTTATAGTGCGCGTCCAGTAATTCTGGGAGCATGTCTTGTTCAATGGCAGAGGCGCTTAGGCACAAACTGTCCTCTGTCTTAGGATTGAATAAGACATGTTTAAGTTTAGGGAAACATGTATTGCTTGGACCGTTGCGTAGCCTTCCCTAAGGCCTCGTGTTCTAGGTCCAGCATTACACGTACGACGTGCCTGCTGTACAGACGGTCTCACGTCACACGGGTGGGAAATCTAGACTATTATCAATGAACTCATTAACGTAAATCAAGTAAACGAATTTAACGCAAGCGTAGCGTTCCTATCCCTTTCCTTCCGTTAGGTAAATAATGCAATTCGCAAACCTTTATCTAGTTAACTTCATACATCATAATTTTGTTTTACCTATAAAGCCCTTAAGGCTAACAGACAGAAATGTGTGCTGGAAGTTTGTTTCATCATTTCTTCTTACCAGCTATTGCACATAGGAAATGATGGCGGGTTGGGCGCTTTTGGGGCTGTCTTTAGGAGAGTTGATCTAATCAACTGCAGTTACTTCTAGAGTTAAAACTCTCTGACAAATTATTTAATTGTATTTGTATTAATTCTTGAATGTATATTCACTACCCGTGACCACTATTCGGTCTTTGATGTAATACTCTATACATTAGTGTAAAGGGTTTCTCACACAAGATTCAGTTAATTATAACAATTTAGTTAATATCCCCTTAGTTACGTTTTATCCTTCTAAACCACTTCCAAGTTATAAATTTATAACTGTGAATTCCAAAACAAAACAAAACATAATTTGGTATTCACTATAAACGGAAGAGAACCATCCAGTCAATGGTGCGAGGTTCATTGGACAGCGCGGAATGGCGGGGCGCTGTCTCTCTTTCATCAAAAGAGCCGACTTTAACTGTAAATCTAGGACACGTTTAGGAAAAACGAAATTTTGATCAGCCTAGGGTCGTTTAGGAACTATCACACTATTCATCCCTGTATAATGTCCCCTTGGGATAAGAAAACACTTATCACGCGGACGAAGCCGCTGGCAGAAGCTAGTCTAACATATTTGTTCATACAAATTCTATTTGAAGAAATAGAATTTAACCATCTTTGGATAAGTCCAGAGATGGTGGAATAAACCCTAAGACATCATGTAGATTAACTTACCAAATAACATTTGTTTTTCTTCCTCATCAGTTCGTTACGCAGTCGCCAGTGATTGCTGCCTTGGCAACACGCCGAACCGAGTTAATCCCCTTTGTATCCCAATCCCCGTACCACAGGACGATCCTTATCTTCGGCGTACTGGTATCAGGTGCATGAACCTCACCAGGTTCTCCACGTACCAGGAGATGGGGTGCATACCCAATACCCTGCCGGCTGAAAGGGTAAGAACAGAGAGATGATTTTGAGGGTAAAGATCATCAGTTTCATCATCGTAATCATCAGCCTTTTAATGTTTCCAAAGCTGGGACACAGGCTTCGTCACTGTGAGAGGGAATAGGCCGTCAGTTTCGTAATACGAATGAAAATAAAAACCAATTTTTAACAAAAAAAAATCGATGTCTTTATAGTGTCGTATTGCTGTTGAAAGCTATTTTATTGTAGTTACGTACAATCATATGATACTTCAATATTTGGGTAATTTCAGTTCATATTCATACGAGTAGTTAATCCATTTGCCTGACTGTGCCATCCAGATCTAAACTTAATATTCATGTATATGACTCTTTCTTTTACAGTACAACCTACCAACTCCTCTCCAAGACCTATCAATAGTGTACGGCTATTCTGACATTCGAGAGAGAGAGATTAGGACATACCAGGGGGGGCTGCTGAAGTCTGACAACAAAGATGGTGTCGAGCGACCTCCTGGAACCGCCCCGGTCTGCATCAACAACAGGAGGCCTGTTGAAAACGCCTGTTATGATTTCGGTAAGTAAAAAGGGAGAAAAATTACTTGACAAAGATTTTCTGCTCGAGATTCTACATTTGACAGCCTTATTGACAAAAAGTTGATCTTCAACTGCTTTTACTTTCGGATTCGTAATTGAAAAACAAGAGTAATTAAATATTTATATAAATACAAGCTTTTATTTTAAAAAATGCATTCTTCTTCTTCGTCGTATCGATGATTTCGAAAATAATGCATTGCCAAGAGCAACAAACAAAAGTGTGTGCAAAATTTCAACTCACGAACACTTCGACTTCGAACACTGAGAAGTGGGTTATATTTAACTTGCAAGATTTGATTACAGACATCGATACAGGCGAAAGTAAATAAAAACTTTGTCACATTAGCTTTGCGTTTCTATTGTCCGTTCTTCTCCACGTAGATACTTGCCTTACGGATGGTGGAATCACTTAATCATGATCCAGCCCTTGTTATTGCCTCCAGTGACGCCCTGAGCCGATGATCGACCCCATAAGGGGTTGCTCTCAGCGTGGTTGCTTGGCTTTTGTGCCTGGCAGGAGACTCTGGTTTAGTCACTACAGGATCGCCCGGTTAAGCAGTAGAAAATCATTGATTTAACTGCAAGAAGAAAAGTTTACAAAAAAAGCTTTGCGTTTCATTTGTTTTCCAGCCGTCACATCGGTGGTGCGTTACGTGGCCGTGGGGCGCAGTACACAATTCCACCTTAATTTTCATACAAAGTTAAGGCTAATGCGAAGTGGTACCTTATACAGGTACATAAGATAAAATACCTTAGATGTCTACTATAGCTTCTGTAGTCTATTCTGTAAAATTTCTCAACGTGATGACTTAGGAGAAGACTAAATCTCTAGCATCGGTTGGAATGTAAACTCACTTTGAGCTAACTTCACCTCAAGTCTACGGTGAGATGTATACAGAATCGACCTGCTGCTTACACAAAGTATTGCGATTTTTTTGCATGAGCATGCTAGTTCTAAAACGAGTTAATATTATTATCTTCTTATCTCCCAGATATCTTAATAGAACTTGTTTCTTGCTCAGGTGATTTCTACGATGGGAACGTACTATCAGGCATCTATTTAACGGCGATGTTTTTCTACCGCGAACACAACCGTCTGGCTCGCAAGCTAGCTGATATTAACCCGTGCTGGGACGATCAGAAGCTGTTCGAAACTGCTCGGCAGATCAACATAGCGCAGTGGCAGTATATGCTGTATTATGAGCTGATGGCTGAGATATTAGGTAAGACTATTTTGAGGGAAACGAAATTTATTATAATATTTTAGTCAAAAATGTTGAAAGTAAGACGTGGTTCAAAACTTAAAATTGTGTATCGTTCGTCTTTTGTCAGTATCAGTCATCCTGGGTGTCACTTGACCTGAATGACAGCAATATTATAGATTCTTAAGGTGAGTATACACTAGAGCATTTTTGCGAGCATTACAATGTAATTTCGTTTTAACGAATGATAAAAAAGGTACAATACAGACAAATGCTCAGTTTCCTAAATAATTTCCATGTAATGTAACGTTCTTGCAAATGTTCGAATTTGTGTTCGACGTAATGCTCACGGCGAGTGAACATTTACCTGTAACATTCTTTGTACCATACAACGTCAAATGAACGACCTCACTCCACGTCACCCGCGCTCATGCCTATGTTCGATAAAATGTTACACCGAACGATAAAATGTCACACCAAAACGCTCGTTGGTTTTTTGGTCTTCAAAATCAGGTTGTAACAAAACATCGAGCGTCATGTTCGAAGTGTGGTTCGAATAAATTTAAAAACAGCGAATGATCGATGTTCTATTACAAGTAAATGATCTAGTCTATACTCAATTTTATTCTTCATTGTACACAAAAGTTCAAATACATTGTTACAATAGGATAGCTGAATAAAGGTAGGTTGGCCAAAGGCTTGCACGAAGGATTACTGGTTGAAACTTATTAGTCTTAGTCGTTTGGGGCACACGGTTGGCGCAGTGGTTGAGCGATTGACTGCTGCGCTGCGTGTCGCGGGTTCGATTCCCGCACGGAGCAAATATTTGTATGACCTACAGATAGTTGTTCCGGCTCTGGTATTGTGGCAAAGTGTTTTTGGGGTTTTGCTTCTGGAATATCTCAGTAGCAGCCCGTAATCTAGACTTGTGCCCGTTTGATGGCAATATACTCGCCTCTTATTACATTGTACTACAGATACTTAAAGATTACTTTTTATGAACTTATAATTTACCATTATTACTAGGTCCAAAGAACGCTCTGGAGACAGGTGTTATATACGACACGAATGGCTACGTCAACGACTTTGATGAGCGGCACAAGCCGGGAGTCTACCACGAGTATTTGGTCGGCACGCGCTGGTTCCACACCTTCCAGGATGGCAGGACCGAGTAAGTTCATCTAATTATACCGAAGTCTGTGTTTCCTGATAGCTAAGTCGAGAATGAATAGTTTACTTCTATGCGAACGTGCTTCACCGTCGGCTACATCATCGCTTACCATCAGATGGTCAAACACAAGCCTACAAATAACAGTCACTTATATGATTTTTTTACCTATCTAAGAAAAATGTTGAAAGTTGCATTTTATGAGCATTAACATGGTCAAAATGTTTGCGCATTTAGTGTTAAAATTTCCTACAAATCCATTTTAGTGTGTATCAGTTTCAACGTCCTCAAGTGTTAGTAATATTCTCGCAGCCTCTACAGCAGCAAGGGTAAATACCTCGGCACTCGCACCACAGTGGATGATGAGTTCAGGAGCGGTATCCTCGAAGTGAACAACACCGAAGCTGATCTCACGCAGGGAGCCTTCAGGCAGAGGGCCGCGAAGTTTGATTATACCATTGAGCCGGATGTGAGTAACATACTGTATAAAAATATCTTCTTCGATATACTTGCCCACAATTTCCCAAGAGTCGTGATATCAGATTGGAAGATGATCCATGTAAAATTCTGGAATTTGGCTGCAACCGGCTAAACTGAAAGCCTATCCCAACATAGCCGGGCAAAGGCTAAAACATGATTTTTTCTAGTACAGATTGCCGAGCGTGTCCTTGGAGAGCTACAATCGGCCTCAGATCTCAGTGCAATTGACATCATGAGGGGACGAGACCAGGGTCTGCCTCCATACAACGAGTACAGGAAGATCTGTGGCTTGCCAGTGGCTCACAAGTTTAAGGACTTTGAAGATACCATATACCCCGATGTAAGGATCTTATTCTTATGGTGGCTGTACATTTTTATGTTTTTGGGGATAGCATGAGGCTAGGGCGATAGGACACCAAAAAATATGTTTAATTTATCTATGGTACCAAACAGCGACTAGAGCCCTTCAATTCACTCTTAGTCTAATAAAGTTATCTACGTCAGATTGATCCACATATTTACCTACTGCTAAGCCTGAGGCCCTGGCTTCATTTCTAGGCTAAGTGTTATTGGGTTTTTCCATCAGGGGTTTCTCAGTGGCAGACCGTAGTCTGGATTTATACCCGGTTAATGGCAATAAGACCCCGCTTGTTACAAGAGATTTAAACAATAGGCAAAATATAGGTGTACACTATACAGCATACTTCTACAAAATCCTTTGGTGAAAATAGTTGTAGTGATGTTATTTTAAGTATTTTTTATTTTCAGAAAGTAGAACAACTCCGTCGCATATACGACGATGAAGTGGACGATATGGAGCTGATGGTGGCCATCTACAGCGAGCGGCTGCTACACGGCGCCTGGGTGGGACCCACGCTGTTCTGCATCATGGTAGAGAACCTGGTCAACTGGAGGAGGTCCGACCAGTTCTTCTTCGAGAATGGGTATTTGCATGCTGCGTTGACTCTGCGTGAGTGATTGCATCAACCTATTACTGGCCCACAACAGGGCAAACGCCTCTTCTCATTCAAAAAAGGAACGCTCATTAACCATAACGCTTGCTCAAGGCGAATTGAGGCAGGCGTAAGAAATTAGTGACTTAGAAATATCCTGAAATGATTGATGGTGGCGTGTAACGTAGGGTGCGATGCCCTCAGATAAGGTGCAGTGACGATCTTCACAGGGTGGCTGGTAGTAAGCTGGTATGTTGAGAGTTGCAGAGAACTGAGACGAATGACGTGCGATTGGAGAGGCCTCTGTCTACCAGTAGACTGTCAGAGGCTAATGATGGTGATGTATGTACCACGTCATCGCTTACCATCAGGTGAGATAGTGGCCAAGCGCGAGCCTATAGTCTAAAAATACAAAAAAAATGATCTCTGAGCAGCCTGTCTTGGGTACCTTCTTCCGGTTTCAGGAGTTCGTGAGCGATATCGCTCTCCACCATTTCGTCTACATACATAAATACATACCAAGATGAGTGGAACATACTTACGACGGCTACAAGTATCTGTCGATACTAATACGACTAGCTATTAGGCTAACTATGGTTTTAGAAGACTCATAGGGAATAGTAAACGTGTCCTTACTGAACTAGTATTACAAAGAATGTAGGTACTAGATAGACACTCTAACAATAACACGTTAAACACGCAATTGTTCCAGCTCAACTGAACGAAGTGAGGAGTACCAGTGTGGCTCGGCTGCTGTGTGACAATGGAGATGGAGTTGAGGAGATACAGCCTAAAGCTTTGCTGAACGTTAGCAAGAAGTAAGTGCAACCCTTTTACAATTTTCTCAGTTGTATGGGTACGACATCGATCTTATCGCTGACAGTGGTAGGTCCAGTAAATATTTTTGGACCTACTTTTTATAAATTGATTATTAAAGGTAGGTTTTTGACAAATTATTTATTAACACAAACAGTTTTGCCTGGATATCACGTTGCTTCTAAACTATTTTTATTGCAATATCTAGAGACATTTAAAGTCGTACAAAAATACATTTACTACTAATTGCTACGCTTCATCAAATCTAAGTACATTTAATTTTCTTAGCCAAACTACATACAAAAACTTTCCACTACTCATTTCCAACTACTTCAAGCTATCAAAGAAACTCTATGTAGACTGTTTTCATTTCTCAGTGAAGACATTGACTTATTATTATGCACAATAGCTAATTAAGCATAATAGGTGCCTCGTCTACGGAGCCATGACCCAGAAACCTGTATCTAAAGAAAACACAAGTCGAGATTGAATAGGTTTTTTCTAGGCAAGCGTGCTCCATCGTCGCGTCGACCACATCATTGCTTACCATCAGGTGAGATAGTGATCAAACTTGTTTTTTGGCCACTTACGTTTTATCATTAAAAAAACATTTTTCAACAAGCTTTCTAGCTTACCGTGCATTGTCATCCAAACCAAACGTGTTACATGTAAGATTTTATTTCCGTTTAATCGATTAGGTTAGGTTAGTTACATTGATTTGTATGAAGCTGCACGCATTGTGGTAAAAATATTGCGCGGAAATAATGCTGCAAGAAATCTGTGTTTTGCCTTAAATCCACCGCACCGCGGCGCGGATTAAATTCGCGCGAATATTTTGGACTCTTGAACAGGTAGAAAAAGACAAATCGCGCGGTAATTTATCCGCAGTGCTTGTTAGTTATGATTCAGTACGCGGATAAAAATCCATGTCAAACCGCAATGCATGCAAAGCCCTGTTTTAATATTCAGTTGTATTATTTGATCTATTGCTTAAGGTTACACTAGTCGATCATTCTTCCATACAAAAGTAGTCTGGCGATTACTCCACTGTTTGACGATGTACGTTAAAAATAATAAATAACTTTTTTACAAAAAAATGTATACAACAGAACTCTTCAGTAAATAACGGTAAATCTCTCAGAATTGCTGCAATCGCATGTCTGTTTATTGTTTATACCATTTCATAACATAACATCACGCCAGTACGCTCTAAAAAGGTACGCAGATCTCTCATTTCACTCTTTACGTTCAACTTTCATGATATTCGGCTAATCTATTCTGGCGTTAAGGTAACTTACTAAACAACTTGCCTATTAGGTAGGTACTACTAAAAAGTAATAAAATACAAAACAATAAACAGACATGTGATTGCAGCAATCCCGGGATATAAAAATCCCTGCTTGATATGGAGGGAAGTGGAAATTTGAATTTTTCCTACTCCTCCATTACTCTTTTCTGATTAATTTTGTTGCGGGATCCAAGACAGTTAAATTCATTCTCCGAGACTTCGTCGAGCTTCCTTGCCTCGGCGCTCTGGTGGTCGCCACTGTTGATTCTGTCTTTCAGGAGTTGCAGTGGTTTGGGAATAGTGCGGTGGGATTGACCCATATAAAAAAAAAAATTGAGATTGCCCGTTATTTATTGAAGAGTACTGTTGTATGTCTTCGAATTTCTTCAACAAATCTTCTCCAAATAAAAATGGGACCAATTTCAAAACATACTCTTTCATACAAAAAAAGAATTTTCAAAATCGGTCCACAATTGACGGAGATATCGGTGAACAAACATAAAATAAAAAAATACGGACATAGAACCTCCTCCTTTTTGGTAAGTCGGTTAAAAAATGATATCAATTTGTCTCATCATTATCTAGCCCTGTATGGAAACAAAAAAGTGAAAAAATAAAATGTTGACATTTTAATTTATTTGTTTGACATTTTTAATTTTAATTACTGACATATTAATTTATAATATATTTGAAAGTTATGAGCGTCGGAAGTTCCATATTTCAACACTTATTTTAACGCACCTATGGGCGGAAATAAATACCATAAGAAGAAGGAAAGTTACAAAACGGCCTTCATACAGGGTTAAATTAGTAATTCAACAATGCATTCATAATTTTATTTTGAAAATATACATTTAGTAGTTTTTTCATGATATCTAGACTCCCAAAGGTCTGTTTGTAAAATTTCGTGCGCTCCTTTTCGTCCTAAATCTCGTCCATTTCGATACAAATTTGCAAAAGTGCTAATTCGTAAGCGAACTAGCTTCTTAGTGCTCATCACAGCATCTATCTCTATCGCACTTGTTTTCGGATGATGCCTTCGACTAGGGGAACCTTAACAAGGCAAGTTGTATGAAATCTTGTAAAAACACTAATATAACTTTACCATTCCAGGAATAGAATAATACCATGTAAGGAGATACCTGGTATGGACCTCTATAAATGGCAGGACCAAAAATGCTACCCAGTCAAAAAGGACCAAAACGGCAATCTGTTTGGAAACTACCAGTATGATTATTCGGTTAGGGACCAAAACGACTATCTGAATGGAAAGAACCAGAATGATTATTCAGTTAAGGACCAACATGAAGATAACTTGAGGACCAATAATTATAACCCGCTTTGGGGTGGCAGCGAGTACGTTTATAGAAAGAAATAGACAAAAGGTATTTCTTCAGTAATAAAATCGATTTATAGGTTCAGTTTTATTTTGACTGCAACATTCAGTGAGTGAAGTTTATCCTTGACACACAATACCCCGTGGTGATTATAATATCGGTCATCCCTGTATTAGTAGGAAAACTAAAATAAATATTCCACGAAATATATATTCGTCGCTATATAACTTTTTCTAATTGGCAGAGAATTAAAACAGTACTTTCATATTATAACAAGCTTTTCCATGACCTCGCTCTCGTGGCGTATCTCGCAGAATCCTTTGTCGGGGTCGGGCGGTCCTTTGACAGCGATCGTGTAGCTTCTAGGTACCAGTGTTTTTAAATCGGATCAGGACTGGCAGAGATTTTCCTTTACAATAGTATATTATGCAACTAGTGAATAAAGGACGGTTTTAAAGCGAGGGCCATAGATGAATCACGAACAAGTGAAGGATTCTAACAACTGAATCACGACCGTAGGGAGTGATTCATGATGATTGAATCACGAGCATAGCGAGTGATTCAAGTGTTAGAATCCTGAACGACGCGAGTGATTCATGGCCCTCGATATAAATCCGTTTTATTCAAGAGTTGCATACTATATTTTATACCATGACTTCGAGAAAAAGAAGAATTTAAGCCAAAAGCACAAGGAATAATAATAAATAAATAAATGGTTTATTACCTTCAAAATTTACAGAAAATGAGAAACCTTAGGGCTTCACATTTTTTGTAAATTGAAGCTGAGCCTTTGAGTTTGAGTTACCTAAACAGCACATGTGTTTCAGGGGCCAGTGACCACCTCCGTTAAGTTACATAATTATAATTAATTAAACACCAATGCATCTAATATTAGAATTACAATCCAAATAAGTATTCACTAAACATCCTAGACCAAAATAAAATCATTATCAAAATCCTGAATATAAACAAACTCAAAATTAAATCGACGAAGGAGTTTGAAAATCGAATATTCTTTGCACAAGAAGTTTGTATCGAGTATTTTATGCGCAAGTAGGTTGTATTGCATTGAGATGGAGGTCAAATATATATTGGTGTGTTCTAAATTCAAACACCAAAACAGTGATTAAAAGTGCTTTTTATTCACTGTTTTCAGTGAATAAAATAAGCTTTTTAGAGGGGGAATGGTATAGTAGTATATTATGCAACTAGTGAATAAAGGACAGTTTTAAAGCGAGGGCCATAGATGAATCACGAACAAGTGAAGGATTCTAACAACTGAATCACGACCGCAGGGAGTGATTCATGATGATTGAATCACGAGCATAGCGAGTGATTCAAGTGTTAGAATCCTGAACGACGCGAGTGATTCATGGCCCTCGATATAAATCCGTTTTATTCAAGAGTTGCATACTATATTTTATACCATGACTTCGAGAAAAAGAAGGATTTAAGCCAAAAGCACAAGGAATAATCATAAATAAATAAATGGTTTATTACCTTCAAAATTTACAGAAAATGAGAAACCTTAGGGTTTCACATTTTTTGTAAATTGAAGCTGAGCCTTTGAGTTTGAGTTACCTAAACACCACCTGTGTTTCAGGGGCCAGTGACCATCTCCGTTAAGTTACATAATTATAAATAATTAAACACCAATGCAATTAATATTAGAATAACAATGCAAATAAGTATTTACTAAACATCCTAGACCAAAATAAAATCATTATCAAAATCCTAAATATAAACAAACTCAAAATTAAATCGACAAAGGAGTTTGAAATTCGAATATTCTTTGTTTGCACAAGAAGTTTGTATCGAGTATTTTACGTAGACATACACCCCTACACTCACCAGCTGACACCACTTATTTTTTTTTTTTTTTTTTTTGGTTGTTAATTTTAATTCTAGATTTGCACCTAATAGTGCCTAATTCTTTAGCTTTGTAATTTAACTAATCATAGTAATCATGAAACTATTTCTGTAATTAAAATACATGTTTTAAATGTTATTGATCAACAGCTACAATTTGTGAACGAGGGTAGGCGCTGATACCTATAATTACAAGATATTAAGTTATCTTAGTTTAGGTATTGGCTGCATCTTTAACTTACAACTCTACTTACCTTTGGCTTATCTTTTTTACTGTAAACCATAACATTGTGTGTTTTTTACTTGAAGGTGCAAATAAACTATTTTATTTTATTTTTATTTTTTATTTTATTTTATGCGCAAGTAGGTTGTATTGCATTGAGATGGAGGTCAAATATATATTGGTGTGTTCTAAATTCAAACACCAAAACAGTGATTAAAAGTGCTTTTTATTCACTGTTTTCAGTGAATAAAATAAGCTTTTTAGAGGGGGAATGGTATAAACATATTTAATCTCTTAATAAGATAAGTTATGATAGATACGAGCGCGTCATTTCCTGGAACACAATAAGGGGCTCCTTCCCAGAAATCATTTTGAACCTTTATTTCGGCTTAGACTATATTTTCTTCTGACACTTTCAATAACTTTGTCCCTGGAGTCAGATTTAAATTAAATATTATTATTATTCCATTTATTCATTTTATGTACATATTTTTACATTTTTAAATATTATTCTATAAAAAAAAAATATAAATAATAATAATAAAAATTTATTTTTTCACCACAATATAACAAAAAAAATACATATTAATTCTATCAGAGTCAGACAACTTTTAATATTGTGGGAGACTGGTGCCTAAACTAAGCTCTAGGCCTGTATTTCAGGACACCAGGTCTCCGCCCTTTTACAAAAATACACATTTTATAATGTTGTGTACTTGTAAGCTGACACACCAAAATAAAAATAAAAAAATAAAATTCAACAATTTGGTGGCTCGAATGAAAATTTTAGCGATAAATTTAAGTTAATTAATTAGAGGTTATATTTTGTGTGTGTATGTGTGATAGAGAGTGTATGTGGAATGGTTTTAGTCATTACGAGTGACGTGTGGGTGTGTATATATATGTGCGTGACTGAATGCTAGTGTTCTATATTATTATGTGAATGTAAAAGTGGATCGGGACTTAACTTTAGGACTTGACAAAAGATGAAGTAAGTTTGTATTTTCTAAGGTTATTGTTACAGCTGCGCTATTATACCATAGAGGTAAGTATGTTTTCAGTATCCTCATAGTTTAGTTGTTGTAGTAAGGCAGTAACTTTCTTTTTACACATAGTTTTAGTGAGGTTAACTATAGGTATCTTTTTGTTTATTTTGTTATATAGAAAACCGCCTAGGTGGCAAAAAAACCGCTTTGAAAGTTGGGTAGTAGAGTGGAGTAAGAGACGGCGGTCTACGGGGTTGTACCGTCTTTTGCCATGAGAGGCCGTGGGATGATAGGTAAGTGATGAGTGCTGTTTTAATATTATGTTGAGAATAAAAAGTTGACGCACTGTCAAAACTTTACTCTCCTGTGGGGGAACAGGGGTTCCGGTATCGGGAACAGGGTCCAAGCTACCGGTGGTCAGGGCTCCTGAGAGACACCTCCTGACCATTCGCGCCGAGTCCAGGAGTACCGCTTTCTGGATCAAGCCCTTGATCCAGCTGCCCAACGAGAGCCTCCTCAGATGTTCGTCGAGGCTCTTGGCTATTATGCCATTGGCCGTCACGACTATCGGCACAATGACTGCTGTATTCACATCCCACATGTCGACAACCTCGCGAGCCAGATCAAGATACTTGCTTTTCTTATCTATCTCAGCCTTCACGAGGTTCTCGTCATGGGGGACCGCTATATCAACAATCATTGCGCTAATTAAGTAAGCGACAACGGAAGTAATTAAAAATAACTTTATTCCGACAGAGTTACAGCTAAACAGTAATTAACTTAATCTAATAAAATATTGATCTTATATACTAACTTTATTGCTAACGTAGTACATGCATGGCGTGATCAGATATGACGCTTGTCCTAGATAATCATGAACGCTGATCAAGCAATGGAATACATCTAATAAATACTTATTAGCGGACAAAGCTAATATTGGTAGTTTGGGGTTCCTTAACTCCTCCCTCCCCTAGAGAGAAATTATCCGAAGGTGTCGCAGACGGTTTCGGAGAATTTCGACAAAAGTTTATAAACTGAAATTTATACATTATAAAGATAACTATTGCTATTACAATAATCACGTACTCGAAAATAGTCCATATACTAATTTCTATTGTCACTGTTTGGGTCGTATCGTCTATTTCACTAAATTTTGCACTTTGTAACACTTCTTTCACATCACTTAAGTCCACATTTCTTAGATCCACTGTCTTTGATCTTCTCTGGATGTCCTGTTGTAGCTCTGGCATTTGGATCAATGGCAGCTGGAGACTAGGAGCTGTAGTGTTTGTGGTAGCGGCAACGATGACTTCTCCTATTTGTGTCTCGCATTGTTGACCAGGCGTCACGATGTAGGTCCCAAGAACAGTGTATTTCATAATTTCTGTATTGCAATTCTCGGTGATGATGAGTTTTTCTTCTGAGTAAACAAACCATTGGTTGTCGGTTACTTTTTGTATCTTGATTTTCTCTATTTCAATTTGGTTCTGTATGCAGCTTTTGTAGTTGTTCTTCATCAACATAATTTGTTCAATGCAGGTCTCAGTTGGGTACTGGGCTAAATTAGTTTCGGCGCAAAGAAATTTGTCTTTTTCAATCTCAGCACATGGGCTTACCACGGGCATGTATTTCAATCTATTCACCATCAGGTAAGGGTATTTGGGTATAATAGTAAAAGTGTTTGAAGAATGGAATATGGGAATGGGTATAACCTTGTAATAATTATATGTTTCGTTATCTATTAGGGGGACTTCTAAAACAAAAACTAACATGTTATTATTTATATATGATTTAAGTATGATATTTCATTCCAATTTTATTAAATTACGTTTGCTTACTGGGTATATTGTTCTTGCATGTTTAGCAATAACTTGTAACGTATTATATAATTCTGTACTATTTATAATGGATTGGTGCAATGTATTTAATTTGCTAAAAGCTATTGCCGTCTCAATCTCTTGTATGTTTTCGTAACAAGTTCGAAAGTTATTTAAAATTTGGTACATAGTATTCAATATTTGGAAAAGTTGGTTAAACCTGAACTCTTGTTCAATTAATTTTCCCATTTCATTAGTATGTAAACCCAAGTTTTTAATATTTGAATTTATTATTTCAGAGTTATTTACTAATTTATCAAAAGCCTTTTGCATTGATGATACTTTACGTTCGACTACATGCTCTTTGTTCTGAATCATCTGAATTTCTCTATCATATTTAATTGCATCATCTTCATCTAAATTTCCAGAAATAGCTTTTACAAGTGAGCCTAATGGATTGAACAAAGCTCGTTTATTTCTATAATGAAAAGGTAAGATTTGAAAAAATCTATCCTTAGTTAGTTTAATTAGGTATTCTATTTGACTTTCTATTCCTACGGTTTCGTTACTAACTCTACTTTCCTTAATTTTTATTTTTAAATTACAAAAATCCCGATTGTTATTATCTATTTGTAAGCCTAATGATTCTAAATCTACAGTTTTATATATTGTCCAATAACTATTCCTCTTCACTGCTACTCCCTGCTTTATCGCTGCTATCCCCGGATTCTGACCGAGGTTTTGGAGATCCAGCGTGAGTGTTGACACCACTAGTACCAGAAGTACTAGGCACGATCTGTGGAGGACGTTTTACATTTTTTAACGCTACTCTAGTTTTCCTTTTCTTTACTTCTACCGGTACTATATTCCTTTCAACTTCACCAATTACTTTCGCTTTTTCGTATCGCGGTTTTTCTTTAGCTTTTCTAGTCCTAGTATCTTTCATATAAATATTATCGTCTGGCTCAAGTACCGGTGTCGTTTCCCCACCTTTTTTATTTATCACTTTAATTTTGTCGGATTCTACTTTTTCCGTTATGAATTCATAAAGTATTTTAAGGCGTTTTCTATGATCTAACAATAGTTTCTGAGTTAAATTCTTTTCTCTATCTATGTTAAATACATTATCTGAATAAGTGTGACCAAATACTAATTCAAAAGGCGTAAAATCTGTCGCTGAATGAATGGTGTTGTTATAAGCCATGATGGCATATGTCATAACAGATGCTGCATCTAAATCGCTTTTATCGTATTTTGCTAAACGGTAAATCTCAATAATGGTAGAGTGAAACCTTTCTATTATTGCCATTGAACTGGGATTGTTTGGGGTCCCAATATGTAGTTCAATTTTGTACAAACTTAACATTTCTTTAATCAAAGCATTATTGAATTCTGTACCGGAATCACAACTAATTTTCCTAGGCAGACCATATATGCTAAAATACTTAATCAATGCCCTAACTATCTCTGGTGTACTCCTATTTGGTACCTCTATGGCTTGCGCTATCTTACTAAATGCATCTACTATAGTTAAATAATATTTCCCCTCTATATATAATAAATCCATAAAAGCTTCCTGAAAAGGGCTATCTTGCGTTTGTGTTAACTGAATGTGAGGTTTGATCGGCTTTCTGTCATATTTCATGCGTTTACATGTTTCGCAAGCGTTTATGATTGCCGTAACTGTCTCTTTCATGTTTGCCCACCAATAATGTCTTTTAAGTTTGGTTAAAGTTTCTTTAATGCCTCTATGACACGTTTTCCCCTCGTGGTATTTCAAAATAGTTTCTTTTTGATCTTCTTCAGATTCTGTTAGATTTATAACTCTTTCTGTACATTCTGTTAACTTAACTGAATCCTTTTTAAATAACTTAATTACCATGTTTGAAAAACTTTTTCTAAAAGACGGATGTTCAAAGTATATAAAGTACTTCTGTTTTGGGTCTATATACTCTTTCAAAAAGTCTTTAACTAATTTATCGTCATTTGTCGGTAAGTGAATTTCAAGAATTTTTTGTCTATTATTAGAAATATCTTTTACGACTAATTTATTTTTGAACCATGAATGAACTAAAATCTGTTTTGGTTTAGTATCGACGGCTTCGTTTAAAATTGGGATGCCTTCGTTTTCTCTATTTGAAACTGAATTGGCAGTGACCCCATCCTCAGAATCCGAAAGTTCTATCGTTTCTATTGGAGTTTCGAGGTCTTGTAATTCGTTTTCTATAATTCTTTGTATTCGTTCTTGCCTATCTCCTACATTTACAAATATTGAATCTAAATCGTCGTCAATTGCATTAATCTTAATCCTAGATAAAGCATCTGCATTCGTGTTTTGAGTTCCTTTCTTATATTTTATTTCGAAATCGTATTCCTCTAACCTTAATCGCCATCGCGTGAGTTTACTGTTGGGCTCTTTCAATGAATACAGCCATGCTAATGGTCTATGGTCTGTAAATATGGTAAACTTATTACCATACAAATACGGTCGAAAGTGTTTAACTGCCCATATTATGGCTAATAGATCTTTCTCGATAGTGCTATATTTTACTTCTGTGTCACTTAAAGTTCTACTAGCATATGCTACAGGCTTATCCGAACCTATTGTTCCTTGTGACAATACAGCCCCGATTGCAAAATTGGATGCATCAGTGGTTAAGATAAAAGTTTTACTGAAGTCAGGAAACAATAACAGAGGTGCATTTGTTAAAAGCTTTTTGCATGTCTCAAAGCATTCTTTATATTCTTCATTAATAACAATTTTGCGACCTTTTTTTAAACAAGCTGTTAAGGGTCTAGTTATTTTAGCAAAATCTTTGATAAATTTCCTATAATATCCGATAAGTCCTAAAAAGCTTTTAATCTGTGTAACCGTTTCTGGTATGGGATACCTAAGAATAGCATCTATTTTATCATTATTTGGCTTCAAACCTTCATTCGTAATAGTATGCCCTAAGTAGAGTACTTCCTTTCTAAGAAAATGTGACTTATCTAATTGAACTTTTAAATTTGTTTGACGGAAGCGATCAAAAACTGCCCTAAGTTTTTCTGCGTGTTCAGGCAAACTTTTTGAAAAAATGATGACGTCATCGAGGTATACTAGGCAATGTAAGCCTTGAAGGCCTCGTAAGACGTTATCCATTGCTCGCTGGAAGGTGGCAGGTGCTGTCTTTAACCCAAACGGCATTCTGTTAAATTCGTAATGCCCTGAAGGTGTGCTAAATGCGGTTTTAGCCCTATCCAACTCCTGGACCTCTAATTGATGGTACCCACTAGCTAAATCGAGGGTTGTAAAGTAGGTACTTTTACCTAGCATGTCAAATAAATCGTTAATGTGGGGCAAGGGGTATTTGTCATCAATTGTAATTTCATTGAGCCGTCTATAGTCAACTACCATCCTCCATTTTTGTTGTCCTGATGAGTCTAACTTTTTTGGCACCAAATGTACGGGAGCACTCCAGGGAGAATGCGATTCCTGGATAATGTTATCCCTTAACATCTTCTCAACTTGACACTTAATTTCTTTTGTTTGAATAGGGGGTAACCTATGTGCCTTAATGTTTATTGGGTCTTCATTCTTTGTTCTTATTCTATGTTTAACCTGATTTGTGAAGGTTAATGGAATATTTTCACAATAAAATATATCTTTGTATTCTCTACAAATTCCCTCAATAACCGTACGTTCTTCTGAGTTCATATGATCTAACTGTAATTTTTCTAAGTTCTTTGTTAGCAATCTGTCCACTTCTATATTATTATCCAAGAAATTAACATTAACAGATGGGTTCTGTATGTATGGATCTACTTGAAAAGGTCCTGTAACTACTAAAGTTCTATTTTGATGACTATAATTCTGAATAACAGTTGTTGCATAACCTTTAACACACTTAACTAATGCGGCGGGCATTCGAATCCCTTCCGCAAACTGTTTAAAATCTAACACAGCTTCCCCGTCCAATAAGTTGACCGGGAGTCTTACTCTAAGTTCACTACGAGATGGTAGATTATATACCTCTCTCATAGGTGGTGAATATACGATGGGAATGTCAGTATTTTTTAAATGTAATATCTGACTTTCCATATTAATCTTTGCCTGTAATTGCTTCAGCAAATTGCTACCTATTAATCCATCATACCTATCGTCAACACTGTAGACATAAAACTTATGGAACTCCTTATTCCCAAACGTAACCGGTAATGGAATAACTGCCGTTTCACTATGAACGCTCGATGCGTGAGTGCTAACAACTTCGAAGGGTTCATACTGTAAATAATTTTTAAAATATTTATTCGCTATATAAGGGCTTATAAACGACCTAACACTCCCTGTATCTATCATAAAAACTGCTTTTAATTCTGGTATAACTATATGTGGTAAATTTAAGCGTTTATTGCAATTTATTTTTATTCGTTCTCTAGGGTAGAGGCCATTATGCAAAAATTTCCCGCCCCGGGATCTTCAGGAGGGAATTCCTGACACTCGTTATACGAATTACTTGAACTCTGTTCATTATTACTAGAATTATTTATGTAATTAACACGTCGCGAACTCGCAGTACGCATGGTGACATCAGTATTCGTACCCGACGTAGATGCTTGCGCTGCAAAATTCGACGTGCCCGGTGCATGTGCCGCGAACTGTTGGCTCTGTTGCGCAACCGGAAAAGATGACCTACTTGACTGCGGTGACGAATTATTGTTGTTTGTACGATTAAAACTATTTTGATTCTTTTGAATATTGTTATGCTGCTTATAATGCCTGGACTGATACGAATTGTTCGGAGTAGATGTGCTGTTTGTAGCATTATTCGGTACATGTGTACTTGATATGCTTTGCGAATCTTTCGTTTGATTATTAGATTCAGATGCATTTTGGTAATTAGGCAAATTGGGTCTGTTAGTTCTACTAAAATTACGCCTATCGTTTGTTTTAGAATCATAGACTGTCTGGAAGTTTTGTTCTTCTAAGACTATTTTTAACGCATCCTCTAACGTTGTAATGTCGCGCAAACGAACTAATCTAACTAGGAATGGCGGTAAATTAAACAAAAAAACATTCATCGCTCTGTTACTATAAATTATTTGTTTTGCCCTACGTAGAGAGTCATCAATGACGGTTTCTGATATTTTAGCGAATAAAACACTTCTCATCCGCTGTATTCTATGGCAAAAATCTAAATAACTTTCGCCCTTATTTATTCTACAAGATTCTAACTCCATTGCTAAACAATCCTCTGTGCGTGGATCACCGAAGTGTTGGTTTAACAATTTCTTCAGCGCATCCCACGTATCTATAGAGTCCCTTTCGCCTACCAAACTGGCTGCTTCGCCTGATAACCTACTTGTTACCACATGAAATAAATATTCGTTTTGGGCTACGGTTCCTTGGAACGTAGACAAAATGTATTCACATTTTTTTATATATAACGGTAACGTTCTAGCGTCGCCACTGAATATTGGTATGATGTTAACCAATTCCTGTGGGACACGGGTCACGTTTTCCATTGTGAAAAAGTTATGAAATTAAAAAAAAGGCAATGGGAGAAAAAAAACTAATGTACTACTAAAATATCACTACTCTAAAATATTAATACAAAAATCTATGCAAATATTATTACGGCGTTGTCCAATCCCTGATAATACACACACATAGACTTATTACAAGGTTGGGATGTAAATGGAAGAGCTGAGAGGTGAAAAGATTTACTCACAATTCCGCAGCTAGCTTCATGCTCCCTGAACTACTGCTGTGGCTGGTCCTCTTCCGTAACTCGAAGTGGCTTCTCAATTAATTTATTTGTTCGGCGATCTCTGCTAAACCGTAGACACGGAAGGCGGCTGCTCCACGTAGAATTGTATACAGGGTAGACTGACTACAGAGATCCTACCGGCTGCGCCAATTAAGTAAGCGACAACGGAAGTAATTAAAAATAACTTTATTCCGACAGAGTTACAGCTAAACAGTAATTAACTTAATCTAATAAAATATTGATCTTATATACTAACTTTATTGCTAACGTAGTACATGCATGGCGTGATCAGATATGACGCTTGTCCTAGATAATCATGAACGCTGATCAAGCAATGGAATACATCTAATAAATACTTATTAGCGGACAAAGCTAATATTGGTAGTTTGGGGTTCCTTAACTCGCTTATTAGCAACAATAGTCCTGTCAGTGATAATAGACCGATCCCAATACAATGTGACATTGCCATTTTCGAGAACTTCACAAGACTGTATTTAAGAGCGAGTTGCTGATGGATAATCCTGGCTACAAGGTTGTGTCTATGCAAATAGTCTCCGTTAGCTAGACTAGAACAACCGGAGATAATGTGACGGATTGATTCCCCCTTCCGGTGACATGCCCGACAAATGTCAACCGTGCCGTCCTTCACAATGTATTTCCGGTAGTTGTTCGTCATCATAACTTCGTCCATAATCGCAAAGACAAAACCTTCGGTTTCCCCGAAAAGGTCACCAGATCACAGCCAGGCCACGGACGCTAAAAGATCTATATCGGGCCCATGTAGGGCCCGGTAGAAGCGTCCGTGAAGCTCCTTGCTCTGCCATACTTCCCTGCGGTCATTAGTATCTAATACTATAGGTTTGCGCCAGTTCTCGTTAGCCAAGAAGAGTGTGGTAAGGCCCTTGTCCACCACTACCACATCTCGATGCATACCCACGTCGGCGGCCTGGAAGTATTCCCTAAGACTGCAAACCTCGCGGTTGTGCAGGGTCTTAGCATATAAAAAGCCACGACCGCCGCACTTCCGCGGGATATACAGTCTCATAACCGATGAACGTAGGTGATGCATGCGATTTGCGGTAAGCAATGTGCGGACTCTCCTATCCAGGGCGTCAAGTTCTGTCTGAGTCCATTTGAGTATGCCGAAAGAATACATCAAGACCGGCATGACTCAGCCGTTGAAGGCGCGCACCTTGTTCCCGCCTGATAAAAGACTATTTAGTACTATTTCAGGCGGCCAAAGAAGCGCTCCTTCAACGACTGTTTCACATCAGTAGCATTGATGCTTAGTGCTTCCAACATACCCAAATACTTGTAAGTTTCGGTTGAGGAAAGGGATCGAAGGTGTATGGAATCCGAGAGTTGTATTCCCACGGATTCCATAATCTCCCCTCGCTTTACATGCATGACTGCACATTTGTCCACACCAAATTCTATCCTGATGGCGTCACTGAAGGTTTCTGTTACCTTCAGTAGCTTCATCAGTTGCAAGTTGTTGGGGGCAAAGAGCTTCAGATCATCCATGTAAAGGAGGTGTGATATGACCTGACCACCTCTTTTCAACCGATAGCCCAGGCCTGAACCCTCCAGCAGTGTACTGAGAGGGTTTGGGGTTAAACAAAACCACAGAGGACTCAGACTGTCGCCCTGAAATATTCCGCGCTCGATCCTTATTGGTTCGCTGTTTTCCTAAATCTGTCGACATCCTGGATAGTGAAGGACCGTTCTCCACTGCCCCATACATGACGTCAGGAAGGTGCGCAGAGTTTAATCAATTTTATACAACTCCAGCACCCTCATGAGCCATGTATGTGGCACTGAGTCATAGGCCTTCTTGTAATCTATCCAACATGTCTTCAGATCCTTGTGGGAACGGCGAACCTGTTGGCTAATGGCAATGTCTATGAGGAGCAGCTCCTTAGTACCGCGGGACCCGTTCCTACATCCATTCTGAGAAACAGACATGACGACGTTATTGTCAATATGTAAATTAATTTTCGCTCTAAGAAGGGATGTAAAAACTTTATAGACCGTCGGTAAACACGTTATCGGTCTATAATTTTTGGGATCCGCAGTACTACCCGATTTATAGAGCAGGTGGGTTATTCCTGTTGTTAGGAACTGGGGCAGCAACCCTGTCACTATTTTCGGACTCAAGTACAGATTGACTAATACTCAAAACGTTCGTAACCTCAAATACTCAATTCAGAAATTGGCCATTTAGAGCATAATTCCAGGGTGTACTTATTCTTGCCAAAGTCCTAACTCTTAAAAAATTTCAAGAGTAACAGCGTAGACAGGATTAACCTAGCCTCAAATAGTGCTGACAAACAATAACACCTTTTGCTGATATTCTGCTGAAATCACGTCTCTCTGAATGCAAATGAGAAATAATAAGTTAAGGATTATGGACTTGGACTTCTACTAACGCAGTGATTTCCAAGTGAGTTCTTGGCGAGAAATAACTTGGGCGAGAATGCCTTTCGATGATGCCAATGAACGAATACGCTTGATTTTTCGTACGCGGGTTCTAATCAAAGCATTTGTACATTGCTTTGAGCAATTTATTTCATCACCAGCGTGCTTCCAGAACTGAAAAGACCACGTCTTTTCAGTTCTATTTTACTCACCAAAGACTCGCCTAAAAACCGTTCGAGAGACTATTGTACTTACCCCACAAAAACCAAGATCCCCTCTCGCCGAAGACAAATAACGGGCATTTTTATTTTCTTATGGAAATTAAACTGGAGCCCGGTTAATATTGTTTCTGCTTACGAAATGCGCTGCAAAGACGCGGTTTATTTGACAGCCATTTGAGCGCGTTTTTATAGGCGCTATGTACCGAGCGAAGGCGCACGGCGTGGGCTGCGGCCCGGACTGACCTTTAAAGAGACCCTTTTTGAACCCTGCTGTTATGTGTGGAATGAATATGTATGAGTGTTGTTGGTATTGATTTTGGTATTTTATTATTTCAATACCACTGCATCGGTGAAGGAAAACATCGTGAGGAAACCGGCATGTCCTAGAACCAAAAATTCGAAGACATGTGACATCCACCAACTCGTACTGGGCCATCGTGGTGGATTAAGCCCCATTCCCTCTTACAGAGAGGAGTCCTGTGTCCCAGCAGTAAACATTAAAAGGCTGGGGATGATGATGGTACATTAAAGAGGCTGTGTTCTGAAAATGAGGCGTTTTACTAAGATTATTTTATAACTAGCACTGGCTGTTGATTGAAAGCGGGGCGCCGCGCGGGTAGGTGGGGTGGAGTCGCTTGACTTACGATGAGCACAGTTATTTTGACCGTGTTTTACACTTATAAGCTCCAACGAACATTATTTAAAATAGAAAACTTTACTTATTTGTTACCTATCTGTTTGTTTGTACCTATCTTTGACATTCTTTGTCCTAATGTAAAATTGAAATTCCTCCTAAATCCAGACACGGAGTGGACGACCAGTTTATCAGCTGAGCTTATTATACGGCATTATAATGTTTATAGGATTATAATCTCAAGAGTAAGCAGTTCTAAGTATTTCTTGCTTGATTTCATAAAGGGTTTTTTCATAACAGAAAAGTACCTAAGTGCTCGTTTATGGAGGCGCGTCGCGTCTGGTGGTGTGGCAAGCACTAAATTGAAACATATGGCGTTATATGAGAGTGTTCACGGAGAAGCGATTTTTCACGCATTTGCTTGTGATGCAGGTGGAGCCCGCGGATTGCCCCGCCGCATCGCACGCGAGGTTTATCGCGGTCGGGCCCGTGGCGTTGAACGCGCCAATACGAACATACGGTGTTACCCACTACTGCGCCCAGAGCGGCGCTCGAGCTGGAATATTCTGTCAGGTTTGTTTGGAACGCAGATGTGAGTCACCGTCAGCAACGGAGTATGAAATCATTGATATTTTGTTAGAAGACAATTCAATGCCCGCCGCATGCGCTGCCGCGTCCAAGGCTACACGCTAGAGAAATCACCACGGACGCTGTGGCGGGCACCGCTACTCTTCACACCCGTTCAAAGCACTGTATCTTCATAAACAAAATCATACATTGCCATATGTTTGTGTTTGTGCGTGTGATGACACGGGACGCTGCACGCGCCTCCTCTCCATAACCAGAAAAATCCTTTTTAACAAAAAATTGAACCGACGAAATAACGAACAGAACAGAAAAAAGTAGTCTAGCATTTTAAGTTGGCGCCAGAAAAACTCTATTCAATTCTATAAAAAGTCATACATAAAAAATAAAATACTATGTACATGTCGAATTGAGAATCTCCTCTTTTTATTCGTCGGTTAAAAAACTTCCGCACGCCGCGAGACTCCACGCTGCATGCACCGCTCGAAGCCCCGCGTCTCCAAAAACGAGACCTAAGAGATTTGTTGTTTTGGCCATGGAAGTTAGGTCTACCCACTTAGAATTGACTGCACAAGGTCACTGTGTCTTTCTCGGCGATCTTGATTATTTATTCGTTAAAGTGTTCTAGAGGATTCTCCGGCGTCATACTCATTGGCGACCCCGAAAACCATAAAAACATCACCTATCCAAAAAACGGCCCCGGTAAGTGTTGCTTAACCTGGAGAATTCGCCTCCCCAGCCGCTCGAGGTCAAACACTGACCCATCCGAAAACCGACCTTGGCAAGTCATGTTTCACAACAATAACACTTGTCCGTCGCGAATTCGGGTTGTGGTCGCATCAGATGGCGCTCAGATCGCGTTCTGGCTTTTTTTCTCTGTCAGAACGCATTGTGGTCGAATATTGTGGAAGCCACAACATTAATTCGCCTGACTTCGTTGCGGCCGGATTTCAAGGTGCAACACCTAATTCACGTTGTTGCCGTTTGTAAGAAGCCACTACGCGTTCTGAACTAATTTTTCACTCAAAGAGCGTTTCCGATCTTTGAGCCTAACATATATAAGAAAGGAATTGCTATTACCATACTATAACGAAACAAGACAATTGCATCGTTTGTTCTGTCTGCCTAACTTTTCGAAGGAAACACGGTTTTTTTTTATCAAAGTTCCTAAATTCACATACATGATCCTACCAAACACATTCTGTCCCCTTATAACATAATAAGCAGTATTGAAGCATCAATTTGTTCGTATCTTGCACACATGAAGCGCATATAATACGCGGTGCGAAGCCGCTGATGAGGCGCCAAGTGCAACTAATTAGACGAGTCGACGCCTCGAATGAGACTTTATGTCAGGGACTAGATGCGAGGTCTAGGAAATAATTTGTCTAGGAGCTGTATGTAGGGTACCTACGAGTACATAGCAACAGGCCTTTTTTATCATAAGATTTATTTACTCTGCCGCTGTATGTTTGTCCGGCAACTAGTAGTCGAATTTTCAAGCGCTTCTTTGCATCTGATTAAACTGGAACTTATGTAACTTCGGTAACATTTAAATAATATGGCACTATGGAGCAGGAATCAAAAAAACTAAAGCTTGCTGCTTAACTTAAATCAGAAACCGGCTACTAATCCGCTCTCATAACTCAACAAGCAGTATTGAAGCGTCAATTCGTTTGTTCCCTACACACATGAAGCGCACATAACACCCGGTGTGAAGCCAGTGGTGAGGTGCCAAGGGCGACTAATTAGACGAGCCGACGCGTGACGCCTCGAGTGCTACTTTGTGTCAAGTACTTGATGCTAGCTCTAGCTGTATGTAGCTGTGATTGCCTAGTGCGATAAGACCGCCCATTGTACACTTGTTTTTTTTAATGCTTGTCCTGTATGTTTTTTGTGGTGTACAATAAAGTATATAATAATAATAATAATAATACACAGTAATACGCCTTTATCCCTTAAAGCGGTTGGCAGAAGTCTAAATCTATTCTTTGCCAGTCTCAGTTGTAAAAGCCGAGTTAGGGAGGTAATAAATTGATGTTATCTCAGTTACAAAGTTCAAAAGAGAGGTTAGCAAAAGTATTCATAAAAATATAGTCTCAGTAAATCAATCTGCCTAGCCTTTTCCCAACTATGTTGGGGTCCCAGTATTTTACATGGAATGACTGCCTTCTGACCTCCACAACCCAGTAACTGGGTAACACGATACCCCTCGGCAAGACTGGTGTCAGATCTCAAGCTTCTGACTACTCGTATCGCGGTCAAAGATCTTCAAATGACAGCCGGGACTAACGGTGTAACGTGTTTTCCACGGGCACGGAGGAATCTCGGTTTATTGAAATGGTCACCCATCCAAGGACTGACCTCGTCAAGCGTTACTTAACCTTGAAGATCGACCCGTGCAGCTGTTACTATTTTAGCCACGAGCTTCTCAGTAAAAGAGGTATAATACACTCGCTATCTCAATTATAGAGGTAATTATGATGATAAAATCGAAAGAACTAATCACAGATAAAGAGGTTTGTTTTGCCCACAAACATAGGCAATTCAGTACTAAAGTGTCGGGACCTCAGCTCGAGTGCCAGCTATAGAGGTTTCTCACTTACGTATTTATAATGAACTTCTTTTTTTCCCGCATCGTCACTCCTATCCCACGTGCATTTTCTGAAACAGTCTAAGTTTACCGTAGTAAGCATAGTATAGCTTTCTTTCAATCGGATTTATTAATTGTGTTATTACACTGCCCAACAACGTATTAATTTTACAAGACAATAAAAAACTTTTTTAGAAAAAAATGCTACCGACTTCCAAATAAGAAAACTACAAAGTGGTGTAATCAATTAACAGACATGCGATTGCAGCAATCCCGAGAGATTTGCTGTTATTTATTGAAGAGTTCTGTCGTATATCTTCGAAGTCCTTCATCAAATCTTCACCAAATTAAAATGGGACCAATTTCGAAACATACTCTTTCAAACTACCAGTTCAGTGGAATGGAGAGTTCTATGTGGCAACGGTCCTCTAAAAGATACCTCTATTTGTAAGCTACCGAGCTTAATTCTTTGCCATTCTTTTTCAGCTGTGTCTTAACAAAGATCTCTCTATCTATCCGAGTAGCACATAACATACAACGATAATGATATTATATCAGAGCTAGTAACATGGTCTCACAAGACACTGCTGACATGGGAGCCAGCCTAACTGAATCACACCTGCAGACGCTACGGTTGCACGGCGCTGTAACTTGAGTGAAACTGGACTCCAATTTATGGGACACGCGTTTCTCATGGCGTAGTACTGCACCTGTAGACAAGTTGACAATCTACAATCGATAACGCTAGTAGAAAACGAATCAATGTATGACACATCTGAACGTTAAGTCACGTGGTCAGACCAGACAAATAGAAGGCGTTAACGATTGTAGAAAGAGATTCGATACGAAACGTTTGTAACTTGGCTAGGGGGGCTGAAATTGTTAGCCGTTTTATAACATAACTTGACGCATGTAATCCCCGACGGATTAGACAGAAGTTGACTTATTGTAAGCCCACATTTCGCCAGTTGTCATCAACCAGGCATAAAGTCCAGACTCCGCGCTGCTATTGAAAAATCCAATAACACTTTGCTTGAAATCGAACCCAGGACTTCATGCTCAGCAGTAGCGCTTGTTACCACTAGACCAAAGAGGCAGTGTTATAACATTTTAGTACATAAAGGTTCCTAATAGCTCCGCTTACCGAGAATAATCCGCAGATGGGTGGCCATGTATTACACAACGCGTCTCCCCCGAGTTTCGAAAAGTACCTACGTTAAGCCCTTGGTCCCGGCTGTCATTTTCAGATCATTGAGAGTCGTCAATGAAATCGGACATAAACAAGTAAAATGTATAAAACCTCGCCACATTTTTTTTCATGCTACATAAATTTATCTAATAGTAGACACGCTTCGATCGACAATCTATTGAACACGTAATTATGACATAATATCTTGCGAAAACCGCCCGATTCAAATAGTAAAAAATCCATAACTTTTGAACGACTGAAACGATTTGCATCAAGTAGCTAAGAACACTCGAATAAAGTAATCTTTTAATAAAAAAAAACTAAATCAAAATCGGTTCATCCGTTTAGGAGCTATGATGGCACAGACAGATACACATATATACATGCACACAGGTACACACGTCAAACTTATAACAATAACCTCTTTTTCCTTCGAGGGTTAAACACTTGTCCGTTCTTCTCCACGTTGGTACTTTCCGAACGGATGGTCGAATTACTTAATCATGATCCAGCCTTAGTTATCCCCCCAGCGAAGCCCCTGAGCCGAGGTTCGATCCCATAGGGTGTAGCTATCAGCGTGGTCGCTTAGGTTTAGCTTTTAGTGCCTGGCTGGAGGCTCTAATTCAGTCTCCACAGGATAGCCCGGTGAAGCAGTAGCCAAACGGAGAGACGGCCATTAAAAAAAAAACAGTATTTAAACACAAAATGTTTTTGTATCAAAGAGATAAAGTACTGCACTACTATCTAAACAACGACGACGTCGATCGGGCAATTATAATCCTCCGTTTTTATTGGAACTGAGTAACATCCACAGATTTTTCTAGCATTACATAGCAAATAGAAAGAAGATACGCAGCGCAATTCTCCAGGGCCTCACCAGTCAACATTAATTGAGTCCCGCGGCGACCATGCTTCATTATTTACACCCAGTGGCTAGGATACTCGTCGTTATCGGAAATAGTTCAAGATTTCCCAGTGCGACTCACTAGTTTCAAGTTTTTGCGAGGAGCGAAGATTATTCTCTTACAGTTTTGTTTTGTAATTTGAAAGGGGCTGGTTAATGCCGCGTATAATGAATAGTACCTGGGTGACCGAGCTCTGTTCGAGTGAAAATAGAGAAAACGATGTTTTTTTAAAAATGAAACCTAGCTATCGATCGATTTATCGCCCCCGAAACCCCTTACATACTAAATTAAATGGCTCATCGGCAATGAAGTACTGGTCGAATCTAGGCTCCAGAACCTCGAACATCGGCACCGAGTTGGCAGCCTGTCGGTTTTTTATTGGTTACATTTCGGGGAGTGTGCGTTGGAATTGCATTAACTAATTCCTCCTAGCCCGTTCCATCATTGGACTACAAGACGTACTGCGATGCGTCATCGGTACATGGTGGACTTCCCACCCATACGCACCAAACGTTTTGGGAATACTTTCATTATGCGTACAGCAAAGAAGTGGAATTCCCTGCCGGAGTCTGTATTTCCTGATAGCTACAACCTGGGAGTCTTCAAGTTAAGAGTGAATAGGTTTCTTCTAGGCAAGCGTGCTTCATCGTCGACCACATCACCGCTTACCATCAGGTGAGATAGTGGTCAAGCGCAAGCCTATAATCAATAAAAACAAAAAAAATCGTTGGAGCCGTTTCCGAGATTTAGATTATATATATATATAATCTAAATCTCGGAAATCGAATCTCGATCTATATATATATATATAATATATATATATATATATATATTTCTTTATATATATATATATATATCTTGGGATTGTTGGATATATATATATATCGGGGATAGTGTAGCTTCCCAACATATATATATATACATATATATATGTTGGGAAGCTACACTATCCCCGGGTGACATAGGCTATTTTTTATCCCTGTATTCCCACAGGAACGGGAACTACGTGGGTGAAACCGCGAGGCGTCTGCTAGTATACACATAATATACAATAATTGCTCGTTTAAAGATATTAGATTAGATAATTATGATATTGCATACTTTGTGCACCTAATTTACCTAATTGTAAGTATACCTACCACTAGAAATCAGTGAGCGTGGATACTCTGATTTTACCCATCAAAGACTAAAATTCTCAGTAAAGGTTAAGCTATAAGCTCATTTGTCTAGCAGACGCAAGTGCTATTGCAGAGCAAGCCCTGGTTTGGTTTCTGACAAAGATCTGAACCAAGAAACCAAACCAGGACGAGAGGTGTTATTGGGCTTTCTATCTGGAAATTCTCAGTTTCACCCTTGAGTCTGGATTTGTGCCCGATTGATGGGGATCGGCTCGACCTTATTAAATAATTGGTAAAAAGTGGGGTTTAATATAAGTGCACTTCAGCTCAACCCATCGTCGGGGATACAGGCGAGATGTTATGATGTTTTTCTATACTTAAATAACACTGCCCTAAAAAGAAGTAACTCAAAGAGCATTTCGCATTTTATTATGATGTGGCATAAACTATTAAAAGCTAGATGCCCATTAAATTCTTATTCATTTGCATTTGCTTTAGCAGATTTAACTGTACTTTTGCCATAAATTGAGGAAAGTTGGCCTTATAAAACTTGTCCGGCTCGGAACCGTTAGGTACTAGATTTGACAAAACAATTGTTTAAAACGGGGCATTTTTCATTATTGGTACTAAGTTCTTTGTTTGCGTTTGGCGGATATATATATTAGCCAATGGATGGGAGCTGCACTGGGAAAAGTGTCCTTCCGACACTATTTGTGTAATTCGTTCATTCGGAGTGTTCCCGTTTGTGCACCTATTTTTCGGGGACCTACGCATTGAGTACCAAAGGTATTCCTATTTGGGCAGCGGTAATGCGGTTGCCTAAAACTTTTAAAGGATTCTGCTTCTTTTTAGCGTCGATGGCAAATATAAAAAAAAAAATATTTTTAGTTTGGCCCAGAATTCGGCCGCGGCAACACCATTCGATGACGCAGTCATAATGTCCTCGCAAGTACAGGTGACAAGACAAGGCATGCTGGGCACACCGAGAGTTGGACCATGGTCTACGGAGAGGTGCTGCACAAGCACTGAAAACTAGTGCCAACAGAGAACCCCCAACGGTGGTGCTGCAGCCAACCCGAGTGCGGATAAAAAAGTAAACGATCGGGGTAGACGGGTTCTTGAGTGGAGACCGTGAGCTGGTAAACGTAAGGTAGGATGCTCTCAACCTAGGTGGAGCGACGATCTTCGCAGGGTAGCTGGTAGCAGCTGGATTACAGTTGCCGAAAATCGAACCAAATGGCGTCAAATTGGAGAGGCCTATGTCCAACAGTGCGCTGAAGCTAAAGCCCTCAAAAACACAGTCGTGCGCCTTTTACCTCCGCAACAGATAAGCAATAACAAATAACTTGTTTCGCCGCCGGTTTGCTCACTCCAAATGAGTGGATACAGCTCTATATGAGATATGCCCGACTTCCACAGGTTGCCTCAAACCGACGCCTGTACGAATGCTGTATCTACTTATCGGCATCGCACCACCGGAAATTCGCAGGACAAGCTTTTACAGCAAGTCGCACAGAAAGAGCGAAACTAGAAAACGACCCTCGCTACCCAATGCACAATTACAGCTCAGTGTCCCAGCGCCCAAAAAGCCGGAAATGTTTTCTTGGATGCGTGGATCTATCTGTTGGCACCTGGTCCAATTTTTATGACAAAAAATTCAAAATAATATGAGTAAAATATAATATATTTTAAAATTAATATGATGCTAAAAGTACTGCAATTTATTTTTCGATATGTTTTATTATAAACCCCATCACTACAAGCCACCGCACCGTAGGTGCTCAAAAGGGAACAAAAATGAATATTTTTTTATTGTTCCCCATTGAGCATCAAGGTATTGATTGGTGCTCAAATGGGAATACCTTTGGTGCTCAATGAATAGGCGCCCAAAAATAAGTGCTCAAACAGGAATTCTCCGTTAATTCGTGCTGGTTCGATATTTGAAATTTTGAGTTCCTACTTACAGTTTTATACAGAAGACGGCAAGTACGTTTTGAACACGGATATATATTTAAATAGATAACGCAAGTACCTCCATTTGTATGAAAACCAAGCGTGCCACTTTTTCACAAACAACGTAAAAACAAATTTACTTACCAATGCCTCGGCCAACTTTTTAACCGACTTCGCAAAAAGAAGGAGGTTTTCAATTCGACGGTTTTTTTTTTTGTTTTTTTATGTTTGTTACCTCAGAACTTTTTATTTGGCGAACCGATTTTGATGATTCTTTTTTAATTTGAAAGCGGGTGCGTGTCATGTGGTCCCATTTAATTTTCATCAAGATCTGATGAAGAACTTCGGAGAAATACATCAGAACTCTTCAATAAATGACGGCAAATCACTCTGGATAGATCCAATCGCATGTCTGTTTATTGTTTACACCATTTCATAACATAACATCACACTGGTACGTTCTTAAGGGGTACGCAGGTGTGAACAGTTCACCCTGGTATACTCTCATTGCACTGGTTTCGTTTAAGTTTCATGTTATTGGGTTAATCTATTCTAGCTTCACTTTGGGCACTATACGCGTAGGTACCTAGCCTATAGAACTGGTCCATTATGTACCACAACTAAAAAATGAAAAATAAAAAACTTTTTTACAAAAATTACAACCGACTTCCAAACAAAAACACTACAAAGTGAAAAATAACTTCAATTTCGGAAGTCGGTGTCAAAAAATGAAGAAACGTAAACAGGAACACCGACTTCCGAAATTGAAGTTATTTTTCACTTTGTAGTGTTTTTGTTTGGAAGTCGGTTGTAATTTTTGTAAAAAAGTTTTTTTTCTATACATTCTTTACAGCTTAATATGGCATAAAAAGGCATTTTTCTAGATTTCGGTAGATTTCCGGTGCCGATAATGCTAAATAAAAAGCTCAGATTACCATCATTAATTGTCGTAACTTTAGTCCGTTTTTGGCATGCGAAATACATACAGTCATCTAGTTAGATTTATGTCTGTGGTTTTGAAAATATCTTGATAGACTGATGGATGATACTCGTATTCACGATCACTTAACCTACGTTGTTACACCAACTAGAATGTGATCCATCAGTTTTACGCTTTTTTTGCATTTCTTATTTCAATGTGCCTCTTATTACGAAAAGAACTTTTTCCTTTTCAATAAGTGTCATTAGACACCTATCTTTTTTTGTTGTTAAATATTTCACCTCCATTATTTGAAATGTGCAACCCAACAAACACTAATAAAAAGAAAATCCTCAAAAGGACAGCCTTTTAATGTCACTTGCCATATTAAAAACTACCAGACTGGTTTTAACAAAGACGTAAATGTTTCAGACATTTTAATATCCATTTGTTAAATTTGTTTTTACAATTTGTATTTTACCTTGGCTACAGGTTTTTCCAACTGAAATTTCTCAGAAGCAGGCTGGATTTGTGCCCAGTTGATGGCAAAAGGCTCATAACCGGCCAGAGGAGCATCTATTGTACACCCACATATCGATGTGGGTGAACAATATATGCTCCTCTGGCCAATTCTTCGGGTAAATCAGGCGTGATGTTATGTAATGTATTTTACACGTTTTCGAAAAATCCTTGAAAGATTTTTTGTATGGTACCCCTTTGATGGAAAGGCAACAATAACCTGGTACCAGTACCCATATTCTAGAAATACGATATAGCCCAGTAGAAGTTTACATCAATATCGCAAAGCTTGATGTTGGGTCACTTTTCGCTCTAAAAGTCTTAAACTATGGGTTTTTTAACAAACAAGTTTCCGTGATTTTTAGGGTTCCATACCCAAAGGGTAAAAACGCGACCCTATTATTAAATATTTCCAACGAAAAAACTCGAGTTTCTTTCAAAGACAAAACTAAAAGTTCGCCTCGAGGAACATCAAGTTCTACAGAATTCCAGACCAAGAAAAGGAACATCAGTTCTTTACTCCCAGTTTCTAAGAATTAACTAAGACAAAATACCTAAATAACCTGAACAAAACCACACACAACCCGATAATACTGATGCATCCTAACTCCAAAGTCATATGCAACAAGTTTAGGAACAGTTACTAACCGTACGCAACTGCAAAAATCACTCTTAGTACTTAGGCTTAGAAGCCATATCAAACGCAAAACTAACTTTGTGTAAAAACGCCTCATTTGCAAAAACCAACCTTATTAGAAAGAAGTAAGGTTGTATGATCTGCATGTGTATGTTTGTTTTCAGTTTAATGGGCTTAGTGGAAAATCGCAGATGCACGGCTGGATACAGCACGCTATAATATTTTAAAGCCTGGATCTGGCAAAGTTCGTCGTTTCCAGTTTTATTTTGAATATATGGCTTCTGTTATTTATGGCCTGGAAATGGTAGGATTCATTTGGGAATTCTACTTTTATAATACGTGGAGTGCAGGTTTTTATTATGTTCTGCTTCGTTACCGACCGTTTAAATGCTGAAATGCGACCTGCAACGACCACCTGTACACTGATCTGAACTAAGCTAAGGCCAATTTAGTGGAATTCTGGCAATAATATCGGATGTCTACACTCTTCCACAAAATAGGTGCGCCGCCGCTTACGTACCTACTTTGTGACTCTACAGTAGGTTTACTGGACTACTCTAAATGTGGTGTTAATCTTAAAGGATCAAATATTGTTTCGTGTGACTGTAGTTTCACCAACTACACTAGACTTTTCAGAGAATCTCTTTTAAAATGTGCCTGTAACCAGACTAAATGCACTCTCCCGAGAATCTCTCTTGCTCAATTTGTGAAGCAAACAAGTCTTTTTGTTTCATAGTACTTCAACGCTCTGCAACGCAACCGTCACGCTCATTCACATGTCATATCTCACACAATCCAACCACCAAATCGTACACGGTCAAGATAACTAACTTCGTACGTCAATTGACCTCACTCCCTGGTACCCGCGCGGAGTGAAATTTCGAGATGGGAATTTCAGAGTGACATTGACAGCTCAAAGTGCTGAGTTATTTTGACCGTTAGTTTCATAGATTTAGAATTTTTTTGCTACGCAAAAAGATACACGAAGCGTGCGAGCGAGAAATCCTAATCAAGTACTAACCGCCCAAGAGAAAAAGAGAGGGTGAATGAAGTACCAATATGTCATTTTTTTCGCGAGAAATAGTCCATAGCGTCCCATCTGTTTTACACCGCGGGGAATTTCTTGCATTTAAATAATAATCTTTAGATTTAAATTGATAATATTAATTATGCAACTATGGTGGCTTGTTCTGTGAGTGAATGTTACGTTACAAGACGAAATAACCCCAATAAATACACGTTTCATAGGTAAATACAATTTTGTCCTTGGATTGTTTCGAACGATATTTTGACAAATTTCTGCTAGTAATCGGCTCAGAAAAATATTCTTACAATAGTAAATTGATTTCCATTGTTTTATAAAAGTATATTTCGTATTTTTAAACAGAATTTGCTAAAATATAATGTAAAAGAGAAAATTGTTTGTTTACGCTAGGGATTGACAAAGCGGTGACGTCATGAGTATCGATAAAAACTTAATCGTTTTATAGTGACATCATGGCATGAATACAAACTTATTTAGTCAAGTTTTGTTAAAATAGACTTAAGTTAGAATTGAGAAGATGTGTTCATCTAAACTGTACTTTAAGTTGCATGTTTATTATATTAGCCTTTGTTTTCCAAAATGTTTCTGAGAGTTTTGATATTTTGTTACTTTGAGTAAGTTTAACAACGTCATTATATTGTTTGCATTTATTAGTTTTACAGTGTCTTGAATACATCAGTCTCTGCTCACCAGCAAATTTTTCTATTGTGTAAATAATAATTAGTAATATTTATGTACATACAGATTCCCAAATAATTTCTGTATTAAGAGAAAAATGGATTCGAATTTTAAACAGAGATGGATGGTGACCAAATAAAAATTCCACAATATGTAGTAAACATTTCGTATTGAAATACCTACTGCATACAAAGAAAACATAGACGACTCCTAATGAAATAATCTATACCTAATTTATTTGTGCCTGTAAGAATGACACTTCCTATCGTATGGTTAGTTAGTGACCAACCGAAATAGTATTTTTTTTTTGTATTTTAATAAAAGCAAAGCATGTATTTTGCCCAGTTCTTATTACAGTTCAATATAACCAACAACGGCAACAACCCTCTAATCGTGTTTCTTATTGTGTTCACAAGTATCGATATCGATACTGAACATGGACTTTTTAACAACACTTTTTTAACTAACACATGGACAATTTCCCTCACACATAGATTTTATTTTTTGGTTTCGCTTTTCATCTGACTCAGTCTATCTTGTACATACTATATCTATGGTTAGTTTAGTATGAATCACTCTTTTCGGCACACCCGCGTCATCGGTGTCTCAATATCCAGCCAGTATTCAAACATACTTTCCAAATTCAAAATCTACATCTGATATCGCAGGCCAGCTTTACCACAAAAAAATTTAATAGCAGTCCAGCGCTTTCAGCGTATTGTAGCACTGACCGCTTGTGTATTCCACTTATTGCATTTTTAAATGAAACACGTTGCCACGAGGCTTCAACGCTGCAAGCGACAAATACCACTTGTCTAATATAGTACATTACTGCAGCGGCCAGCAAAAGAGGCATTGATGGACGAACGTGTAAATGTACACATACGTAGGTACATAGTCCATGAATGCCTAGTTGTGGACAAGGCTTGTATAGTACTTTTCTCAAATAATGAGCGGAAATTAAAACTAAATAGTGCCTAGAACTCATTTTGTCAAATACAATTATTTTCAAAATCAATAACGAGTTTTTGCCGCGTTAAAGTGTTCATTTGTTTTTTTTTTCAATAAACAGCTTTCTATTTGCAAGCCAGTTCGAAATTTAAATAAAACCTTTGATAAGTTACCTCCTTGGTTGCCATGTTTTGGTGTAAAATATCGTTCCATTTTTAAATTACACAACAGATATGAGTTTTCTATGCAATTAATTTGGCCGCTAAACACGAGAGATATGGATTTTCATACAACTTTTGCCGGCCGACAGCAATTCCGATTTATCTCGAAAAAGGTTGTCAAAATAAAACTCAAATTTCAAAGCATGAAATTTGAGTTTGAGAAAAGACATTATTTGAATATGTTGCTGGAGTTAAGTATAAGTAGCTCTAGGATAACAAATATGCTCGTAAAGGAACATTACCTGTCGCTGTCTTCGTCTTAGCGTGTTGATTTCAAACAGACCCTGTCATTGTGATTATTTATTTATTTATTTATTTTTAGGGATAACAACAGCTGTCAACACTTAACTAGGTACTTATCTAGGATTACATGGGTAGCCAATTATAGTTATCCACGGCAGATACACAGGGTGGATGAATGTGCTAATTTAGACTAAAATTAACCTGTCAACATTAAAGTTGATTGGGCAACTATGAAGCGATAAGTATATTTAAGATATAAAATATGTTATATAATAAATAAATATAATTACAGAATAACATATGCAAATATATGAATAGTATCACTATATATATGTGAATAAAAATAAAATATATATGGAAATGTAAAAAAATACTAATTATAACAATTATTAATAACCAGCCATTTTGTGTGTAATGTTGATGAGAAATGTAAATAGCCTATTTTGATAATAAGTCAAGCAAAACGCGTTTTTTTTAATCATTCTTGGAGCCAATGAATAAGTCCACACTGTTAAAGTGTTTATTATAAGAGTCGAGTAAACGTGGCATTACACTGTTTTTACCATAATTACTGGAGTGAAATGGAGTGCAAAATAATGTAGTGTGTCTAGTGCGTTTTCTTGGAACGTTAAACTTAATATTCTTTAAAAGCATAGGGGCAATCGGTCCGTCCCCGTAATATGTCATATAGCAACCCCATATCCATGAGAATACGCCTCTCCTGCAGATTATCAATAGAGTCATTCATAATTTATTTTAATTGCATAAAATATTTAATATGTATGTATTTATGTATATATTACATAACATATGTATTTATCTGTGTATCTATTATAATATAGTATTTCGTTTTTTTTTTATTGTCACACCGATGACAACCCTACTTCATGTCCAGATCAGGTTGCCTGGAAGAGATCGCGGATTGCGATAAGGCCGCCTATTGTATATGTATTAATTTTAAGTTTCTTTTTATAATTGTATTTTAAGGTGTACAATAAAGCATATAATAAATAAATGAATGCTCATAAGAAAAGCGAAACTAGGTGCAGTCGACCCAGCTATTTGATGGAAAACCTATCTTGCTTATTTTTAGGGTTCTGTACCGAAAGGGTAAAAACGGGACCCTATTACTAAGACTCCACGATCCGTCTGTCTGTCTGTCTGTCTGTCCGTCAGTCACCAGGCTGTATCAATGCAATTTTCACAGATGATGTATTCTTGTTACCGCTATAACAACAAATACTAAAAACAGAATAAAATACAACAAACGTGATTTTTTGCCGTTTTTTGCGATAACGGTAAAGAACCCTTCGTGCGCGAGTCCGATTCGCACTTAGCCAGTTTTAACTACGCTATGACTGTGTCGGAAGTCATGTTCATAATCATTTACCTAGCCAATCAAATTAATATAGATGTGGCAATATGAATATTTTATTTAGATTTTAAGTTGATAAACCAAATTGGTTTTACGGTAGTTCCAATATTTCGAAAATTTTATGAATAAAATGAAATGCGAAGCATTTTTCAACTGGGTTTCATTCCGAAGGATGACTGGTAGTCCCAACCCGTTAGAGACATACCGGGTTTCCGTCCGCTCCAGGAGACACGACGTCTATACGAAAAAAATATTTCTATAGATACTGTGTCTGGTATTCTGACTATAAACTTTGGCCTGAAATATGGGATTTGAGGAGGCAAAGTGCAAATAGGTGAAATGAATGGTGAGATAACCGTATTCCGGAATAATGACCAAAAATCATCAACATTGCTGGGAGTTGGATCCTTTTCAGTATGACTAGACCCAGTTACCTTACAGTAGGGTAAACCCAGATGCTGAAGTGAATATTATCGCAAAAATAATGTGACAAATAACGCTTTTGCTGCTGTGATTGGTGGAATGAATTAGCAACAGCCAATCGCATCACGTTGGTGTGCTGATGGTCGACCGGCAGCGGCAGCGAGATGGGCAGATATTGTTGCCATCGCGGGTAGAACCTGGATAAGGGTGGCACAGGAGCATGCGGATTGGCTCAATAAAAGAGGGCCTCTCTGCCCAGCAGCGGGCAAAGTCGGGCTGCGGATTATTATAATGATCATGAATCGCATAAACTGGCATATATGGCTGAAACGGTGTAGGAAAACATTGTGAGGAAATTGGCATGTCCTAGAACCAAAAATTCGAAGACATGTGACATCCACCAACCCGCCCATTAAGGTCCATTCCCTCTAACAGAGAGGAGGCCTGTGTCCCAGCAGTGGGGAAATTAAAAGGCACATGATGATGAATCGCATCATTTGTGTTTATTTTGTGATGCGTTGACAATTTTTCTCAAAAAATGATGGTCAGAATTGATCACGTAAGTTATTTACCACAAAACATTTCAGACGAAAAATTCCGCCACAATCGAAAAAACACGAGTTATTCAATAATTCATATTGTTTTCAGAGAAAACCATTAAAAGCCCTTGTTTTTCAGTGAGGGGCATTTTCTTAAGCTGTTGCGGACAATAAAAATATGAGAGGGACGGTACGTGACACGAATAAAACGTTTTGGACGAGGCTATGGGACCAGCGAGTAATTATGAAGGTTGGTTTCATTGTGAAGGTTTACTTTAAAGAAAGGAATATCTACCTAATACCCGGTATCCTGGTAGACCGATGACTTGTTGAAGGCCGCGGGAATCTGTTGATTGCGACAATCATAGGACCCGTCGATGTGGCGATGCTAAGATCTTACGAAATTAGGCTCTAGAGACAAAGTGTCACATTAATTTGTTGTGACCTAGCAGCAATGGTGATAAATGTTTTCGGTAAGGCACGAATATCTACACCAAAAATAAGGATACAACATGTTATAACCTTCTCCTACTATGTTGGGGGCAGCATCCAGTTGTACCGGATCCAGCTGCATTTTACATTTAACGAATGCCTGTCTTACCTAAACTCTCCAGTTTACTAGATATTTCTTGGTAAGATACCAAAAGGAAGAATATTTGGTGCGGATTCGAAAGGTATCACAACATACGATACTTTTTTAAATTCATATATGAACTTTCTAAGTTTATCTTGGACATCACTGGCAACGGTGAAGGAAAACAAATCGTGAGGAAACCTTGATTTATAAGTTTGTGCTCCAGCCTCCAATGGTGTAATTTCTGAAAATGTCAGAATAAACGAATAAATAACCGTCAACACATCAAAAACCACAAACTATCCATTCGCCAAACTTGGCGGGTTCTTATACGTTATATTGTGGACTGTTGCAAACATTTTGCTCGTTATTTCATGTCATCTATCTTACTTCTACAACAAGCACATACTTAAATGTCCATTCGTGCGGCCTCCACAGTTTCTAATTGGAGATTCGTAAACCACTGCGGCAAATGCTTCTATAAGAACTGGTTTGCGCATATTCAGCGCTTGTGTTAAGCGGTTCCCTACTTGAAATCGAATGACTTGAGATCGAATAACACTTGCTCGAAAACGTTTACTAGATAGTACTTGTAATCGATAAATTATGAGCGAGACAGTTCCATACCTCGATGCATCAAAATCTCGAACTAGCTAGAAGCTCGAATTATCGTCAGCGCGACGGACCATTATCTTGAAACATCATTTCTCGACCGACCATCTAATCGATGTCTTTAGTATCTATTATTTTTCGTTTTTCGATACCGACTTCTGAAAAGAAAGTTATTTTTCGTTTTATTTTGTTTCTTTTTTTGGAAGTCGGTTTAATTTTTTTGTTAAAAATATTTTTATTTTTCTCTTTTCAGATTTGGTACCTCAAATTTCCGTGAAAATCATTGATAGTCAAATTAAATATCATGACGATTCTAATAAGCCAAAATACGACTAGGATAAATTGTTTTATTACGGATTATCAGTGCAATTCCGGCTTCATCGTCAGATCAGTTTGATGGTACCATTTTGGTCAGTACCATTTATTTATAAGTATTTGCTTCATCGTAGTCGGTTAACTATTCAAGATATATTGTACCCATGACATAACTTATCGTTAAGGAGTTCCAGTAGCCATCTGTGGTCTTCTTTATCAGTTCCACCTCATTAAATTATACTTTCTGAGTGCAAATGATTTCATTGTTGATGAAAATACCAAAAACACTATATGTATTCCTATAATATTTGAGGAGTTCCTACGATTTCTATGGGATCCTATCATCAGATTCTGACTTGGTGATAATGAAACCAACTCGGAAGTATTTTGAATTATTTACCCCTTTCAAAAACGAAAGGAATTTTCAAAATTAGTCCAAAATTGACGGAGAAATTGGTCACAGTCGAACATAGAACCTCCTCTTTTTTCGGAAATCGGTTAAATACTATTCTGTATATCGATTACATGGTCAGTCGAGAAATTATGTTTCAAGACAATGGGCCATCGTCGCGCCGCTGCCGATAATTCGAGCTTCTAGTTATTCGTGATTTTGATGCATCGAGGTAGTGAACTGTCGCGCTCATAATTTAACGATTTCTAGTACTATCTATTAAACGTTTTCGAGGAAGTTTTATTCGATCTCACGTCATTCGATTACAAGTTTTTCCATAGCCTTGTCAGAATATCAGAATGCCTTTCGTTTGGTCAAAAGACACTATTAAAATGAAATAAAATAAAAGGTTGTCTAAATAGCTGTTTTAATGGCCACAAAAAGGTCTGTCCATTAGGCCGGGGATTCGCCGCGACGTAATATTTCATTTTATACCAATCCATGTTTTCGAATTATTATGTTGCCAACCAACATTGTAAATTAAGAGTATATCCATGGAATTTTAATTCTTTTTCTATCATGATTTCTTTACCAATCTGTATGCAACAGCACCGACTTTGCAATGATCGCAACAACGAATTTTCACAGGACAATTTCCGCTTGAAAGATGGAAAGTGACCTCGGTAACAACGTATGTATGTGCAAAGCGCACCCACAAGTTTTGTTCAATTTGGCAAATGAGAACTATGCAACTGTAGCTAACTTTTACAGTTCATTCACTTCATACTCTAAAATCTTGACTGAAGCACAAACAATTTTTCAACCACCTTTACGATAACCCCTTTTACTTGCTAACCTATGTTGTACGTACATTTTCTTTCTTGTACCACTCTATAATAGAACGTTACCGAACCTCTTTTTACGCATTATAAAAGCTAACCACCGTGACGTCATCAGAATGTCAGAGCTCTCAACATGACCCGGGCACATTGTCCTTATAATCGCTCAGAAAAAATAAATAATGTCCTTTATAGACGAAGGCGCTCGGTGTGAAATGACACATTCATGAGGGGCTGTGGAAACTAGAGGGCTTTTACACTAGTTTGCATATATAACGGTCAGGTCGTGGCCATTATCTGGAGATGTTTCAGAAAGCTGTGACACGTTTTCATGTAAACATGTTTCACAAAAAATAACTTCTTCTACAGACAGAACAGTTTTTTGAAAACATATTGTCACATTATTTTGCGTTGTGGCTTCATACTTGCCATGAGAGCCTTAGATATGTTCTACACCATGGGCGAAAATATCAGTTTATCCAAGACCTTATATTCCTTGATAATGGACATAAGTCAGCTAGTTTGTCATGTCATATTAGTAAAAGATGACAAGAAACCAAGAAGCTTTTCTAATGCCCTGGTCAATACGCAAGCTGCTTTTTAGAACGCAAGAAAATCAATCTCTATTCTCTAGCTATTTTTCCTTTCATCATCAAAATCAGCTTACACCAAACATCAACACAACCACATTGAAACTACATAGTTTCCATCAACCTAGTATACCGTCCCTCCAAGATGTCCCTTTTAATGTTTGTGAAAGCGGCGGATCACAAAAAACCCTTCTATTCGCCTAGCCCCTCATCAGAGCAAACGGTTTTACACCACACTCCATGTTTTCGATACCACACTCCACTGCGTAAGGAATAACTTGCTACGAAGGATTTAGGGTCATTCTACTTTTAAACGGACAATAACTTTAGTGGTTATATAAAGCGCTGTCGTCTAAGGTTTTTAGAACTAGAACGCCGACAACTCATGGAACGTTCCAGTACCACAAAACATTAGGCGACAGCGCTATAAATCGCTAAAATATAACCCGACCAAGTGAAATTGCTCGTTAGTTTCGTATTAAACGTATGTTACTTTGAGTTGATTGAATTTGGGATGATTTGTTGTTGATTAAATTTTCGCTGTTACTTAGTAGAAGTTCTTTATTTACAAAATATAAAGTTTCTCGTGATGGGGACTTTAATTTTCCTGATCAAATATTAAATGTTATGAAAAACTTAGCGTGTTAAATGCATAATAGACATTTTTTATAAAAATCTCGACGCTTTTTAGCAACAGATTAGCAGAGGCTCAACACAAGTGATTTTCTATCATCAAAAGCATCGCGATTGCGATTGGAAATATATAAACAACATATAGAATAATTGTCAAGCGCTATCGAAATGGCCCGTGATCAATCTCTAACGTTTTGGTATTTAGAACATCGACGACAACGAATGACACTTGTCTAAATCAAATCATATCAAATCAAATCATTATTTATTTGCTCAAACATGTGTATCATACATACAAAACAAATAGCCAGCATGAAGAGATGTTAAAATAAAAAGATTATGGAACGTCATGTTTGCCTTGGAAAATGCAAATATTGATACAAATCAAAATAATTATTCCAGAATGTCAAATTTCATAGTTATAATAATATATGTTCAAGTGTCAATAAAATAATGCAAGTCTAAATTACAATTCTAGAATGGTAGTCTAGGGTCTCAGGTTCTATATTCTAATATTCTTTAACGTCGAGATGTTTATTCATTTTTATTTCATAATCCTAATTACGGGCTACTTTATTTAATATGCAGATTTATAGTAAACAAGTTGCTCTTCTTTGGTAACCCAGAATTTTTTCAGCTATAGCAAATTTGCTCTGGAAAAACAGAATGGCCCTTGTACATTTAAAAGTATTATAAAAGATGTTGATTTTATAGGTCCCACGTCGGGAGTTTGGTTATGAATTTTAAGTCTACAAAGTTTATAGTACCGTGAACCTTTTTTGTTTGGAAACTTGAACAGCATTTGCCTATAAAATGCGTTGAAACTGGCTGATAACAATTAGTTTATTTTAAAATATATGCCTCTTTATAGCCTCTACTCTAAACGTCAAGTTGCATTCGAAATTCAAAATTCATGTTTATTGTTAGAATCAGATTTATTGACGATATTACCAATTCCTTTGTCTTTTTTTTTGCTATGAGAACTAATGAGCTCAGTTGGCTGCAAAAAAGTTGAGGATTCTTGCAAAGGTGAGACTGTACTTCACACCTGAACAGCTGCTCAATTTGTATAAAGCGCAAGTTCAGTCATGCATGGAGTACTGCTCTCACCTCTGGGACGGATCTGCCAAATATCAACTTGATGCACTTGAGTCGATTGACAAACGGGCCAAGAGGCTTATCGGCGACTATGCACTGGAGCCTTGAACATCGACGCCGAGTGGCCAGTCTGTCGTTATTTTATCTGTTACATTTCGGGGAGAGTGCGATGGAACTGCACAATTTGATTCCACCTAACCCTTTCCATCATCGGACAACATGACGTACGGCAATGCGCCACCGGTACATGGTGGACATCCCACCCATACGTACAAAGCGTTTTGTAACTACTTTCATCGTGCGCACAGCTAAGAAGTGGCATTCCCTGCCATAGTCTAGAGACAAATTGGTTTATCTTTTCCATTCAAAATGTCAAATTACTTGTACAAAATCTAAAGTTATACTAGGGAGCCAGTTTTGGTTTGCAAGTTCAACAATATTATTATTATAGAATTTGGAACTTCGTACTTTTCAAGTTTGACGACTATTTTTGATTATTCTCTTCTAAATAAAAAGAGCTCCATAACCATAAACAATTATGTGTATAATAATATTTTCGTCCAACCAGAGTTGTTACAGGGCCACTTTCCTCGAGATAACGAACCGTGAACATTGACGGTCCGATCCGCCACAGTTTTATATCGGAACGTAAAACTATGGCCAGCGAAACAAACATAAAACGAAACTTCTTTCATCTATCTGTTTTATGTCTTGTTATGAGGTAAACAGAAAATTTTATAAGAGTCTTCTAGATGAATCAAGATCGCGTGGATCGATTTCACTCCCATCCCAGGTTCTACGTTGGCCATCTGGTAGTCAGGATTTTCAACTACATGTCTTGTCAACCATGGATCGATGACCTGGTAAAGGTTGCGGGAATCCGTTGGATGCGAGACGCACAGGACCGGTCAATGTGGCGACGCTTGGGGGTGGGCTATGTTCAGTAGTGGACGTCTTTCGGCTGAAATGATGATGATGTGTCAGTCTTTGGATCAGTGCGTGAAATCGACACCTTTTCGTGCCTCGAAGCAATGGGCTCATTTGGATCCTATAGAAAAACAACTACTATATAAATATTCAGATGTCTGACAATGTTACAATATATTAGTAAGTATATAGTAAGCAAGAGTCCTAGTCCAGGAGCGAGGGCGTTCCCCTGTACTAGAGGGGAAGCATATAGTAAACCACCCCGCAGTGTTGCCAATCCGTTTCTCTCGCGACCGTTTGCTCGCGTGTTTCTTAGAATAGTGCGCTAGCTATGCATGCGCGAACAGCGTCTCACACACGCTCGCACTGTGTCTAGCGGCAGCTGCGCCAGTTGAATCTGAGCTGTCAGTTTGAATGTCGCTGGCTACGAACTCTACCAGTTGACACGGGACTCCACTGACGTACCGCACGCGCGTGTTTCTATCGAACCTACGAAAGCTACCAAGTTACCTAATAACTTTGTTATGAAAACTGTGACAACCAAGAATATATGCACCTTTTCCCTAAGAGTTTCTGTTTCATTTTCTATGAGGAGCATGCCTCATAAAGTTGAAATTTGGTGATCATGTTTACTATACGTATATTTCAAACAAATATTTTGGTAATTTTTAGTAAAAATATTTTAAGGTTATGCGCTTTACCCTCGAACATGACTGAATCAAACAGCTTCTGAAGGGCTTTAAGGACCACCTGCCTTCAGGAGTTCGGCCGTGATTCCATCATCACCCGGCGCCTTGTTGTTTTTAAGCTGTTCCACAGCCATCCTAATCTCGTACAGGCTGACGTCCGCGATATTTTCAGTATAGTGTCGGGTCAATCTAGCTCTTGGGCCGTTTGCTAGATTCGCAACGCCCTTGCTAGCCAGATCTCTTAAAAACATTTTGGGAGCCTTTATTTTGCTCAATCGCGTCTTTAATACTATCGGTATTTAAGCGGCGGAGGTCTCTTTTCAAGGATTTAGAGATCAGTCTATTGAGCAGCCGGTATTTGCACACCTCATCTGAAAACTGCAGGACCTCTCCTTCATAAGCTTTAGAGGTGTACGTTACTCCAGCCAGAAAGTATCTCCTAGAGATATATGAGTAGAACGTATAGTTGGTGCCTTGTCTGCTGTAAATGTGCCCCCACATAAAAAATGTGTGCCCCCTGTCGTTTTGTAAAAAAAACGGAAAAACGATTCTTGCTGGGGTAACGTTTTTCTAGCAGGAAAATTCTAAACGAGTGATCGGAGAGAGAAAAATTGTGCATGGCCAGAGAGTTTATATGTGTGCCACTATGTGCCCCAAAAATAAAATCTGTGCCCCTTCAGATTTTCGAGATATTGCGTTTCCTGCTGCAGTAACGTTTTGATGAATCGTATATCTCTAAAACCATTGCATGTGCCCCTGTAGAATAAACATACACGAGTAGCTCTTAATGTGTGCCCCTGTGTGCCCCAATTAGATTTAAGAAAATATTTATAGTTTAACTGTACGGACAACAGCTTAGGTATAATACGTCCAATAAAGAAGGTCATCGATATGTATGAATCCGTCGCTTTTTAGTAGTCATTCAAATTTGGTAGGGTAACCAGCCGTTGTTTACTTAATTTGGTTTTTTGTTTATATTTACTTCATGCGAAACATTCCAAGCTCAATATTTTCACCATATATTTTTGACTAAAGGCACATGATTTTGGTTTACACCTACACATCTGAGATTTAGCCAGTTCCTTGTATTTTGCCGTCAAAGTTATGACACCGTCGTTTTGACTTTTAGCAAGATTATTCAAAAACGCTTGCATGAAGCGTTTTGAAACTTTGTATGGTTATTATTAGCGTCAAGAAGGACCTAATACAGTTTTCAGCAAACTTATGCCTTGTCTCATTTAGGCGCTGCGATGTTTTTTCGGATTTTCATAAAACCGTGATAACTTGAAAACTATAAATATTTTCTTAAATCTAATTGGGGCACACAGGGGCACACATTAAGAGCTACTCGTGTATGTTTATTCTACAGGGGCAACTGCAATGGTTTTAGAGATATACGATTCATCAAAACGTTATTGCAGCAGGAAACGCAATATCTCGAAAATCTGAAGGGGCACACATTTTATTTTTGGGGGCACATAGTGGCACACATATAAGCTCTCTGGCCATGCACAATTTTTCTCTCTCCGTTCACTCGTTTAGAATTTTCCTGCTAGAAAAACGTTACCCCAGCAAGAATCGTTTTTCCGTTTTTTTTCAAAACGACCAGCGGCACACATTTTTTATGTGGGGGCACATTTACAGCAGATAAGGCACCAACTATACGTTCTACTCATATATCTCTAGGAGATACTTTCTGGCTGGAGTAACGTACACGCTTTAGAGTAGCATCAGAGAGCTTTTGATGATGTATAAATAAATAAATAAATCTTATAATAAATAAGATTTTTTCTATGAAATTCCCTCATTTTTCCTATTACAACCAACATGATTTTGCGGTTTCGTATGGAACCCTAAATGTGCAGAGTCCGACATGCCCTTGGCCCGTTTTTTTTTTTCATGTTTATTTTAACCTATGTCAGTTAAATTAATTTCAAAGTTACTAATTGCTCAAGCACAACAAAATGGTAACATGTTTAATCATATAACTCCTCTTTAAATGTATCAAGCACTTCAGTTTTATTAGAATTCGTTGCGCAAACAAATTAGTAAAGTTGCGGTTATTCGGTTATAGTAATAATGTTCAAGGTAATAAAAGATTGGTGTTTCCACCCCTCTTTATTTAAACTGTGTAGCCGTCCTCATTCGCTATTCCTCGGATGAAACGGGATTTTCTCGGGTTACTAACCTATTTGAAAAATGTCAGCGGTTTGGGCATTTTTATTTATTTAAGTAAGGCACACCAACGACATATTTGCAATTTCATTTACAGAATTAACATTAAATTTGAAAATGGTCCTGTGAAAATAGGTCAGTTACAGGCGTGCACATTGCTCACAGTCTTGTGTTCGCAAATACAAAATTTGTCAAATAATAATAATCTACTGGTTAAATTTGGAATTAAATTAAAATTTTACAATAATAAAAAATAAAATTTAAATTACATTTCAAAATACAAATTAAGATAAAATATAACGAACAGAATACCAGTGAGTCAGCGATAAAACAAAATTAAAATGAAAAATAACAATTATGTCAAAATTAATTACCATTAATAGTGCGAGTACCTAACAAAACAGATGGAAACAGTTAAAAGAAGACAGGGCAGGTGAGACTACGCATCAATCTGCGTGACCTTTGACTTAAACCGAGACAGAGGGTCAAAGATCATGTGCAAGTCCTCGTTGCCGGAGCTGATCCCATTATACGTGCTCATCAACCTATTCAGAGGAGCGGAACGCCCAAGACTGGTACGAGAAGTTATGGTTGCGAACTCTCGCCGACCTAACAAGGCCCCGTTGTGGTACGTCAAAACCGATTTTTGTGCATGTCCTGTTGTTTACAATTTTATACAGGAAAATCATGTCAGCTGTGGTTCTACGGTTTTGTAACGAGGACAATTTGAAGTGGCACATACGCTGTCCGTAGTCGGCTCTGTTGGGACAAGAATGATCCATGAATCGCAGATACCGCGTAAAATTTCACTGAACCCTTTCGATGCGGCTCGTGTGAACGTTGTACGTTGGGTTCCAGACCGGGGACGCGTATTCCAGCGTGGTTCTCACAAGACAGTTGTAGAGAATTTTCATGGCAGGCACGTTTTCAAATTCCCTACAAGTTCTGTTAATGAAACCGGTCGTCTTGGCTGCCTTAGCAACGATGTTGTTGATGTGGGAGCTGAAAGAGAGGTCACTACTCAGCAGTACGCCAAGGTCGCGGATAGTCTCCACTTTCTGCAGTGAAGTGCTCGCTATTGAGTAGCGTGATGATATTGTTTGTTTTTAGCACGTTAAGCATACATGGTGACATTTTTTCATGTTGAGGACAATTCTATTTTATCGCACCAGGACTGTAGAGCATTAAGGTCGCATTGAAGTAGTTCGGCATCGATGGAGGTGGCAATCCTGCGATAAATTTTCAGATCATCCGCGAAAAGAGAACATTGGCTGTGACGAAAGCAGTCCGATCATCGACGAAAATAATAAATAAAATTAGACCCGTGTGAACCCTGAGGCACCCCAGATGTAGTGGTATATTCCGAAGAGTAGTAGCCTTCCACCACCATCCTCTGCCTCCGTGGCTCCAGCTATGACCCGAACCATTCTAAGAGACTTCCGTGTATGCTATCACTTCCAAGTTTTAACAATAATATTTGGTGGTCGACTTTTTCGAAGGCGCTACTGGAGTCTGTGTATAGAGCATCGACCTGCGCGCCAGCATCCACAGAAGCCGATAGATCATTTACACAGGACACCAGGTTTGTAACAGTGGACTTCTTGTTGCAGAATCCATGTTGCTGGGGTACCATTTGTGGTTGTATGTGAACAGTTAGTACGGGACACACCGTGGACTCAAACACTTCCAAGAATATAGAAAGTATCGAGATGGTATTAAAAGAAAGAAAAAAAGTATTTTCTTCTTTTGATTAGACTCTTTACAATGGTTTTCAATCATATTTATACGCCCTTCTCAAAGAATAGTTACAGCACTGATATCAACATTTGTGCCTCATGTTAAATTTAGTTTTGATATACGGTTTTCTTTTTACTACCTTTGTATAGATTCTTTTACCGATTGTTTTGTGAATGTGTGAACATTGTAGGCCTTCTAGATTTCTAGATATGCTTGTTAACATTTGTTAACTTTTCATCTTGTTTTACAATCTTTTATTTACTTTGTTTAGTTTTTACGACTTATTGTCGGGCCTACGTTGTCCCCCCATATCTAAGTACTAATGCTGTAACATGGAAATATTGTAAAACCAAACCATTTTAAAAGAGTAACCATGGAGTTTCTTGCCGGTTCTTCTCCATAGGAAACGACCAACCCGAACCGTGCACCTTTTGCCGACGTTTTATAAGTGCCCATGTAGGCCTATGTGAAATAAAAAATTTTGAATTTTGAATTTTTTGAATTTGAATGGGTCGACAGCTAGCCACGTCAGCTCTGTCACCCTTTATGTAGACAGGAACAATATTTGCTATTTTCCATTCGCGTGGGAAAACTGCTGTAGTTAGGGATTTATTAAATATTATGGCAAGTTTGAGGGCAACCGAGCACACTTTTTTATGAAGATATTGGGTCAATTTTTGATCATATCAAGCTTATGGAGAGCCCTAAGAACGACACTGTCAGTGAGGGAAAGCCTGTTTTAATGTATGTTGGGGAAGCACGTGAGAGCTTGTACCAGGTAGGCCACTTTACGATCAATTAAGGTGAACGACGATCAGAATTGCATGGCAAAAAGGTTACAAATGTTATTGCCGTTGGTGGCAACGATGTTGTTCAGCTTAATAACGGGATTAGATTTTACAAACGACCAAAATGCCTTAGGGTTATGCCGAATGTTGCTTTCCAACCTATTCACGTATTTTTTGTAACATTATTTGATATGTTCCCGAGGCCAAGGATCAAGGATTCTGTAATCCAGTTCATCACGAGGGTTACCATACTTTCGGTAACGCTTCCTCAACTTTTCTTTGTCGGTCAAAATATTGACTAGGTATCGTACCATTGTGGATATTTGCTATAAAGATTCCTCTTTTTAGGAACCAGCTCATTGATGTTGTTGTATAAATGATCATAGATAGATGACACCATAAGGTCAACATGAGACAACGGCTCAAGCAACAGCCTCCAATCAACATTGCACAATTTTCTGTTGATGGATCTGTAGTCAGCACCGCGGAAGTTAAGAGAAATTGTTTGCTTAGGTTTTAGTGCAGCAACCTTTACAAATTCAAAGTCAATTTTCAATGGAGGATGATATTCATCTGCTTTACATATTGGTGTTCTACACCTTTTTACCACACCACTCAAAAAATTTGAAAAAGTACCAAGTCCAAACTTTACCTCTAGATTAACAACATTGGCCTGCTGTAGTAAGTTAAGTGATATGAAGTCGATATGCGAAAAACCTAGACTATTGTTGTAGTTAGAGGAAACCGTTGTTTTTACATTAGAGACACTAGATTTCAATTCCCAGTTAATGAAACTAAGGTTGAAGTCACCCAGTATAAATATGTCCTCTCCATTCGTTTCGATGACTCTCGATGCAGCATTGAGAAACGAGTCAAGAGTATTTTGATTTACTGGTGATTTCAGGCTAAACCGAATGTCCTCCGCCATGGATTCCCATTGACAAGCCCGAACAGAGTCAAGGCTTTTGGACACCGCGATTAGGACTGCTACCCTCTCTTTGCATCCCAAGGCACTAGAGGCTCTGTCCCTTCGATAGATATATTGTATGCGGCGCTGAATACCTCTTCATCGTTAATGTTGCCGTTGAGCCAAGTTTCAGTCGCCACAATATTGTCGTACTGAGCAACGCCGACTGCCATATTTATTTCGTGTAGCTTATTAAGCATTCCTCGCAGATTTTGGTAATAAATAGTGAATAGCATAACTTTGCGTAGAAGCTCTGTTCACACTATCACTGCTACCAGGCTCACATTAGCGAGACAGCGAGTAGCGATTTTATTTGCTTGGTGTGAGCGCCGTCATCCTTGCGGACTAGAATGAGTCCGTCGGGAATCCAGAGATATCTGTATCCTTTCTCGTGCGCCATTTTTCTAGTTTCAGCAATGAGGACTTTATTTATGGGCGATAGGTGTTCCGAAACAAATACAGATATCTTAGTGCCCCCATACCCCAAATGAGACTGGTCGCGAGAACATGAATCGACCCTATTTCCCAAATATATGTATGGAAATAGTTGAACACCAAGAACAATGTCTATTTCTCCCGGTATATTCCAGGTTAAATCGGCAAGCGGTAAATTATTTAGGTATGACATATTGTTATTTAATTCAATAAGATTGGCGGGAAGTCTGTCCGTAATGCAATCGACTAGGTACTAATGCGTGAATATAATATTTTTTATTAGGATTAATGCATATAATATTTTATATTAAAATAAATAAAACCATGTACGGGACGTGAGGTCATACCAACACCTTATAAAGATGAATTACGTAATTTTGTTATGGGTATGTTTAAACGTTTACAAAAATCCATCGTAATTAAATTATTTTGAGACCCGTTATCTATCAAACATCTAACCACTAGCTTGTCTTTTACGTTACAATGCGCATACATTTGCGCATTGTAAGGTAGACAGCAAAATAGTTGAGCCAGTCGAACGAGCGCCTACGCTAAGCCAGACAGAGTGCTCGGGCTTCGTCGCCACCGCGATAGCTACTGGCGCAGCGCGGACGGTGGCGGCCGAGGCTTGAGTCGGCGACTGCTCAGTTGTATTATCATTTTTATAGTCAGAAAAGTGCAATAAAGAGTGGTGTTGTTTTTTACAAGTTTTACAAACATTACGTGATTTGCATTTAGTTAATGAGTGGGACAAACTTAAACAATTTACACAAGCACGCTTCGATTGAATAAATTCGAAACGAACTTGCGGTGAATCCGTATTATTAAATTGTTGACAATGAAACAGCTGATGATTATTTTTCTTATAAAGCGGGCAGTTAGTTTCCGAAACCGGTTCATTACTAGATAAGGTCTTAGAAGTACCTTGTGTTAGAGTTTAATTATTTTATTGAGATATATGGTTTGACTTTTGAGTTGTTGTTAATCTACTTGTGCAATGCAGGGACAGACGGGTAATGATTTTCTTTGTATGTGTTTAAACCAACGGCAGTACCGGCGCAACTTTTAAAGTCCAGAATGATATTCAGATAATGACCACCTAAACTACGTTTGTCTTGGTACTTTTTGACAAGACTGTCCCAAATTATATTACAGGTATTCCCTGTGGGAACAATACCTGCAGTTAACTTTAAGGCATCATGCGTCAAATTACTGATTAAATACTGCACACTAGTGGACACTAGTGTGGCGCTCTCGGGGAGTTATCGGTTTACGATAGCAAATCTCGCAAGGCAGATGTCAAACGTCTCCTAAGCTATTACATAGACTATTACTAATAAATATAATGATATAGGCTAATAGGGGGCTAATATCTGCCACACCACAAAATATATGATTGAAATTTAAGACATTACGAAATGTTACTTCTAAGACCCTTTTAAAGCAGAACTACGTCTCTTTTGCCCAGTCAGTTTGAATGTACTGTATACCAGCATGGGGAGGAGCTACTAAAATGAAATTGGGTTCTCTTACAGCAAACCTCAGTTTCAAAGAGATTGTTGATTAAATGAGGACAGTTTACTCAAGTGCAAGGTAAAACTAAAAATTTAAATTCTTACTCTTAGAATCGTACAAAATTGGAGGGAGATGCTGGTTACTCAGTAAATTCACGAAATGTCTGCCACCAATGATGAGAGCTTATGATTAGGTCCACTAAAATTCCAAAACTTTTAACCCACTGATAGATATTTTTAAGATCATTATTGATGGCATCGACACCACCAGTGAGCTCTTCTTTTTTGAAACTAATAAAGCAGGTCTTCAACACAAAGATGATAGTGTGAAGATAAGATTATAAAGATATCACCTTAGTGATAGCATTTATTAAAACAGTCAAAAGAAGAGGAGAAAGGATGCCAACCTGTACCCTGTGGAACACCCGCAGCGAGATCGCACCAGTCAGAGGAAGCCTCCTCTGAGCGAACCAATTGTGAGTGACCCCGAAGATAAGAATTAAACCACTCGATCACAGCAGGAGATATATAAAGTGCGGATAGGTTACCTAAGAGGATGTCAAAATCAATAGAATGAATAGCACTGCTGAAGTCCAGTAAAATCAATATTGTAATGTAATATATCACTAGATGGACAACAGAGCTAGTACAAAGCAGGTAGGTCAGTGTGTATAAAAATACTCGAAGGATATATAATACTCACGTGTAGTTGGTAATTCAGCAATAACACACAGTTTGGACTCTTAACTGTTATTTATTTTCCACTTCACACTAAGTTACCATCAACTCCATACAATATATCCACTTAGGTCAACTCTAGTCTAAACACTTAGGGACACTTCGGAAACATTGTTGCTGCCAGCCCGTCCAGACTAGACTGCCTCCCTCAAAACTGACTCAACCTGCCTCGTGTCCGAAAATCCCCCTCCAATCGACAACTGTCATTGGATGTGACGTCATTTGACAATCGAATATTTTCTGGGATAATTAATTTAACAATTTTTAAGTACTATTTGATGTTAAAAATAAATAATTTAATTCTTTACAAATAAAAGATGTATTTTTCAAATAAAAACTAACAGTAAGGAGTCTGTTTACCATGGCCAGTCGGATGTCGTCATTTATTTTAACTAGGGCCGATATAGACAACCACACAACATATTTTGTATTATTTTATTTTAATTTACTTCTTGTTTCTCTTTTGTAACAAGCCTTATTCAATTCTCACTTTGTAAGTTATGAAGAGCGGGGCCTCTTAGTACATTTATATTATATATTTAAAAGGAGACCCCTGCGTAGGAATGATTGTATAATTATATTAATGTAACAATAAAATAAAGTCTTTTTTATTACTTTTTGCAGTCAACAACCAAACATTCGCAACCCCCCTCCCCATCCAACTAACTTCAAGATACCTTTGCTAATAAATATAAAACCGGGATATTACTCAAGTATCAAGATAAAAAGAAATAACTGCTAGCACAACCATATAACTCTCTAGTTTATCATAAAAAAACGTCCCATGTCAGTTTACGACACGAGACATTTTACTCGGGGTAGAGTATAAAGCGAAAATAAAAATCGTGTCTCTAAAATCATAACAAGCATGTTAACACATTTTTTTTTATATTACAGAAGGAGCACTTTATAAAGAAAATATGCGTAATGCTGAGAAAGCTCAAAACAAAGAACATTCTAAGCAAAAATTATAGTCATTGACGTTCTAAACCAATAATATTATTAGTAGGTATCGATTAGGCAATCCAATCCCGCATATATAATGGACAAGAAAACAAGGGAGAAGTTTCTGGAGTACTGCATTAGAGTAGCCACTGCGGTTATACGTCGGAACAAAACCTGAAGCGCACCGTGCTTCATTAGTATTTTGTATAATATTTAAATGTAAGCACGGAATGCAGCAAGGACACGTATAGCCGGCAGTACTTCATGTTAGAACCTAAGTTTTTTTTTTTTTAAATGTGTAAAATTCACTGTGATATTTTCTTGATAACTGTGCTTGTGGGTTTAATCCCGAATTTTTAAGTTTATACTATCAGCTGTGATAAGTCGCACTTTGTACACCTGTGATAGAAACTTTTTTTTGGCTCAATTGTGATACGGCACTTTTTGCGCAACCTGATATATTATGTTGCACCTTTTATTGCACAATGTATTTTTGTATTTACACATTCCGTATTTTTATAAGTTATTAAATCATGCCCTTAGAGTAGATTAAGTGGGACTCTTACCCACAGAATGCAAGATGATGTATGAAAGAAAGAGATAGTATGAAGAATGAAAGTGCGAGAGGCATGAAAGATTGACCGGAATGTTTGAGGTTTAGCACATAAGGCGCCAATTACGTTGGCGGGGATTAGAGTTAAGAAAAAAAAAAAAAAAAAAAAAAAAAAAAAATTCCGCATATAAATCGCGATCCCACCTGCGAGATTGTGAAAAAAAGTATTTTGAAAAATCTCATCCCGGGGGAATATTTTATCTTTTAGAAGTTATTTAAAAAAAAACACATTTTTTACTATTAATATTATTCCATTTTTTATATACTTAACATAAAATAATAAATATTCAATAATATAAAATTCCCACCAGTATCGGGAACAGGGTTCAAGCTACAGGAGGTCAGGGCTCCTGAGAGCGGAACCTCCTCACTATACGTGCCGTGTCCAGTTTCTGAATCAAGCCCTTGATCCAACTGCCCAACGAGAACCTCCTCAGGTGTTCGCCGAGGCTTTTGGCTATCATGCCATTGGCCGTCATGACTATAGGCACAGTGACTGCTCTATTCACATCGCACATGTCGACAACCTCGCGAGCAAGATCAAGATACTTAGTTTTCTTATCTCTCTTTGCCTTCACGAGTTTCTCTTCGACAAGAATTACGAAGCTGTAAAATTTTATTATTTGACCTCTATTGCATGTCTTATATATTAAGCTCATCTTAAACATTACAAAAACAATATAAACTAAATTTAAATAAACTAGCGAAAAACCTGCAACTTTTTCTGATAATACTTTCGAAGAAATGATAAAGAGTATCTAATGTTTCATCATTTTATATTATTTGATCTCATCTTGTTGCATAAATCCGCCAGTGGCGCAAAAAGCACGATCGTCTTCCACACTTCTGCATCTGTTGTATTATAAAAAATAATTGTTAAAAATAGACCGGCTTCAAAATCTGATTCACCAAAGATTACCTCCACATTCAAAAAGTCTCTCTCACGTATGAATATTAGATCAAGTGAATTATCTCGAGTGGTTATGGGTAAACGCACCACAGATCTTGATTCGTCAACATCCCTATTGCACGTTAACCACTTGATCTAGACACGCGGCAGCGTGTCAAGCCAAAGTTAAAGCAAAAAAGGAACTGGCGACGCAGCAGCTGTGTGTGAATGAACCATTTAGAGACACTTTTGTAATCTTAATAACTCAAAATCTACTTAACATAAACACATGAAATTTGGTTTTTGTATTAAAATTCCTAAGATAAACTACAAACCAAAATTTCATAAATATAGCTCAAACGGTTATTTAGATATTAACGTCCAAAAATCGTAATTTTTATCACTGACTGACCTATAGACCAAAACTCTAACCCAGTTCCAGATGACCTAGAAAGTTCAAATTTGGCATCCAAATAGGTAGTTAGGTGAATACAAAGAAATCAATCAGAAACTAGTAATTTTTTATCATTTTATATATTTTTTTCAATTAATTGATTCTATTAGGAACACTTACATAAAGTGCCTGTAATGTAAGAATCAGCAATCAAAATTGATGACAGCCGGTCTTTATGTGGATGTTAAGGTCTTCACGTGAATATATAACGAGCGGAATACCACCCTTAATTCTAGAACGAGGCAAGACCAAGTCTCAGATATTAAGTAATGTATATGTTCACAGGGAACAGTTCCCTATTTGCTTATCATATGCTATCCACAAATCACAAGGTCTTAGCCTTGATAGCGCTCTTCTCGACATAGGCTCCTCTATATTTAGTAAAGGCCGGGCCTACGTTGGACTCTCGGGTGTTATAACCTTAGATGGAGTACATCTAATCAATTTAGATCCAATTCAAATCAAGGCACAAGAGAGCTCTATTGTAGAGTACAACCGCCTGCGCACCTGATACCGCCCCGACTTGGCGGCCAAATTAAGTATAATCAGAATACGCGAAAAAAAAAATGGCGGGTGCTGAATGGGCAATTCACTCGAACATTTCAAAGGTACAAAAAAATTAGAAAATAACACAAAAAAGGCAATTATACCCCGTAAATGTAGGAAAATAGAGTAGATAAACAAAACCATTTGGTATTCATTTTATTAATACTGGCCAGTTTAATGGAGAAGGTGGGCCTCTATATGATGTACTCCTTCTTCAGAAAGCGTGAGCACAGGAAATGGACCTGGCAAGGCCCCGATGGTGCAACTAAAAACGAGATCGACTTCATATTGTCGACCAAGAGTGTTCAATGATGTCTCTGTGATCAAAGTAACAACCGGTAGCGATCACCGCATGGTAAGAGGCCATAGAATATTAATATCAAGCTTGACTCGACTAATGAAGTCTACGCTCCCTCCAGCACAGATCTACATCCAAAACCTCTAGAACTTTCAGCTCGAACTCCAGAATCGTTTCGAGTGCCTAGGGAGCTCCGTGGTAGAATACAGCGATGGGTTCGTGGAAGCTATGTACGGTGGGGTCTAAGTTTATCAATACCCGCCGTACAGATATAAACAAAAAGCTCTCTGATCCTACTCTCAAGCTCATGAAGGAGAGACGTGAGATGATTCTGCAGTCTTCAGACGATGCTTTGAAATACCGGCAGCTTAATAGAAGGATCTCAAAGTCCTTGAAAAGCGACATCCGCCGGTTTCATACCGAGCGTATTAAAGATGCGATTGAGTGGAATAAGGGCTCCAAGGTCTTTGCAAGAGATCTGACTATCTGGCAGAGCCAACACACGAAACTGAAGACCGACGATGGCAGGATCGTATCCGCCAAGCCGGAGCTTCTGAGGGAGATCGAGAGATTCTATGGGCAGTTGTGCACATCAACCGGTAAACCCGTCGCGAATCTAGTAAAAGATCCTAGAGCTAGATTGACCCGTCACTATACCGAAGACATTCCGGACGTTAACCTGTACGAGATTAGGATAACAAGCAAACAAACAGCTTAAGAACAACAAGGCGCCAGGTAATGATGGAATCACGGCGAACTCCTGATGGCGGGTGGAAAACCAATATTTAAGGCCCTTAAGAAACTGTTTGGTTCCGTCATACTCGAGGGGAAAACGCCGCAGGCTTGGTGCGGGGGTGTCGTGGTACTCTTCTTCAAGAAGGGCGACAATGCCCTACTGAAGAACTATAGGCCCATCTCACTTCTCAGCCATGTCTATAAGCTGTTTTCAAGAGTCATCACGAATCGTCTCGCGCGCAGGTTTGACGATTTCTAGCCTCCCGAACATCTTTAATACTGTAGACCACATGCATACGCTACGGCAGGTTATACAGGAGACCGAAGAGTACAACCTGCCTCTCTCCTTAGCGTTTGTGGACTACGAGAAAGCCAATCGATTCAATCGAGACTTGGGCTGTACTGCAGTCTCTCCAACGGTGCCAAATCGACTACGGGTACATCGAGGTGTTAAAGTGTTTGTACAAAAACGCCACCATGTCAGTTCGACTTCAGGATCAGACCTCGAAACCTATCCTTCTGCAGCGAGTTGTGAGACAGGGAGACGTCATATCTCCGAAACTGTTCACTGGAGGATGTCTTCAAGGTTCTGGACTGGAGAGGGCTAGGCATCAACGTCAGTGGCGAGTACATCACTCACCTTCGGTTTGCCGACGATATAGGGGTCATGACTGAAATCATGGAGGACCTCAGTATAATGCTCGATGACCACAGTAGAGCTTCCGAAAGAGTGGGTCTTAGGATGAACATGAACAAAACCAAGGTGATGTTGAATGCCCATGTTACACCCACTCCTATCAAGGTTGGAGACTCGACACTTGAAGTTGTGGTCGACTATGTCTTCCTAGGACAAACGATGCAGATGGGTAGGGCCAACTTCGAGAAAGAGGTCAACCGTCGAATCCGACTCGGGTGGGCAGCGTTCGCGAAGTTGTGCGGTATCTTCTCGTCCAACTAACAATAGTGTCTCAAGACGAAAGTCTATGACCTGTGTGTGTTGCCAGTGATGACCTATGGCTCTGAGATGTGGTCGGTCACAATGGGCCTCATCAGAAAGCTTACAGTCACCCAAAGGGCAATGAAGAGGGCTATGCTCGGATTATCCTTGCGTGATCGAATCCGAAATGTAGAGATCCACAAGAGAACCAGTGTTACCGACATAGCCCGAAGAATTGCCAAACTTAAGTGGCAGTGGGCAGGGCACATTGCTCGCAGAACAGATGGTCGATGGAACAGAAAAGTTCTGGAGTGGCGACCGCGAAACCGAAAACGTTGCGTTGGAAGGCCTCCCACCAGGTGGACCGATGACCTGGTGAAGGTTGCGGGGTCCGCTGGATGCGGGACGCACGCGACCGGTCAATGCGGCGACGCTTGGGGGAGGCCTATGTCCAATAGTGGACGTCTTTGGGCTGATATGATGATTAATTTTATTATGAATAAGTACCTACTAATAATTTCTGTACAAAAAGTAATGATATCCCATTAAAAACATATATCTAAAAAAGGGAGGCAAGTTCATTACTAAGAATTGAGATCCAAATGGGTGCCAAGGTCTGTATCATAAAGCAGATAACTTAGGATAAATTCTAGCTCAAGATTTGACTTGGCTGAATTTAAAATTCTTAAAAATCCTTTCAACAAAAAATCTAAACCGACTTCCAAAACAAAACACTACAAAGCAAAAAATAACCTTCTCTCGCATGAGTAATCCTGCATTTCTGAACCCGCAAAAAATCCTGCGTTGATCTTTCTAGTATTAACACTTGTTGAAGTTACAGGTACACCCTTATTTAATAAAATCCCAACGGTGTTAACAATTGAATAAAATATTCTAAATTCAACATACCTACATCTGATAAATCATCGGGTTTTTTTTAAATTAAAGACCCGTAATTTCAAATCACTGAGTTCCATTATCAAACCGTATTAATAAAATTACCTTTTGTTTAGCCTGTGGTTCGACTCATTGATTTTCTAAAGCTGGCTTCTCACGGCGCGAGATATCACGAGTCAAGCCGCGCCGAGTCGATTTGTACGTGCAAGCACGCGCCACGGGAGAACCCGCGTCACTCGTTCTCACGCACGCAGCGCGGCTCGCTTTGGAGCTTCTGCGCCGCATATGCTAGACAAAACGCAACGCATCCGAAAATTAACGTGTTCAAAAGCGCGTTAAGGCTTAGCACGCATTGCGATTTTCATTCGCGCGAATTTTTGGCCGCGTACTGAATTTAACTAACTGCGGATAAAATTCCGCGCGATTTTTGTCTCCTTCTACCTGTTCATAGAGTTCAAAATATTCGCGCGAATTTAATCCGCGCCGCGGTGCGGTGGATTCTGTGGCAAAACACAGGTGTCTTGCGGTATTACTTCCGCGCATTTTTTTTTTCCGCAATTCGTGCAGCTTCATACAATTCCATAGGTCGCAGACAGGTCGAAAAAAAATTCTCGCGAATGAAAATCGCAGTGCCAAGCCTTAGCAGATTGGAAGCGCCTTAACGCGCCAGCCCGAGTCGTGTTGAGCCAATCTAATGAAAAAAAAGCCTTCACAGGGCGCGGTGCGACTCGTGATAACACGCGCCATGAGAAGCCAGCTTAAGAAGTCGGCTTTGATAACTATAAAAATAACTAAACTTGATGCGAATACATACGAATGATACTCGTTGTTAGAGTGTATGGTAACATAGTTGTGGGCGCAGCGGAAAAAGGGCAGTAGGTAGGTACTTACGGGTGCAGGATTGGAGCTTTGAATAATAATGTCCTTCGATAGTTTTAGCAGTGGAATTTTCACTATAGTTGAATGCTGGTAAGCCACCCACAGAGTCTGTTTGTCACACACAACACTTATATTTGAGTTTTCTTTGAGAGCGAGAGGAACGGGAGCGCACACGCGTTACCGGAGTTGCGATTTTTTGACAACTGATGAGCGGAATGACCGGATGACCGGAAATAGGGGGTAGGAAGGGGTATGCGCGGGAGTTAAGGATTGGTCCTCGTGTATTTGATTGAATGATGTGAAATGAATGTAAGTGTTGCTATTTAAATAATTTGAGTGCGTGAGTAAATATTTATAATATTTAATTTATATTTTTAATATGGCGCAGACAACTCCCCCGGACTAGAGGTTTCCTCTAATCAATTTAAGAATTAAGATATTAAAAGAGAATAAGAGTAGTAATATTAAAAAAAATATTGAGTAATATTAAATTTACTGCGAAGGTAACGGACAAATCCGAACTACTGGCCTTATATATGAACCAGTCGCGGTTTTTACTTTAACTGTTCTTATAATTTTGTCCTTTCCAGGATAAACTACATCTACTATCCCTAGAGGCCAACTAAGAGGATGAGAGTGATTGTCTTTAATTACGACAATAATACCTAACTCGATAGGTTTTGAGGGAGAGTTCCATTTTTCTCTTTCTTGCAAAGACGTAAGATATTCTTTATTCCAGCGTTGCCAAAATAAATGCGTTATTTTATTGAGTTATTGATAGCGCGATAAACGATTATCAGCGATGTCGGTAACATCTTCAGCGGGTAAGAATTTGAGTGGAGTTATGTTTAAAAAATGATTAGGCGTTAATGCGGTAATATCGGAAGGATCCGAATTCAAGACACATAGAGGTCGGCTATTTAGCAAGTTTTCGATTTGAACAAGCACAGTACTAAATTCTTCGTAAGTGAGTATTTGAGATCCTATGACTTTGTAAAGATGCGTTTTGACACAACGAACACTTATTTCGCTGAGTCCGTTAAAATGCGGGCCATAAGGCGGACTATGTTTAAATTGTACGCGATGCTCAGACAATAACTGTTGACTAATATAATTAATATGCGATTTGGACTGTATGAGAGAGTAAATTTCATTGAGTTTCCGTTTTGCTCCAATAAAATTGGTACCTCCATCGCTATATATTAGCGAAACAGGACCTCTGCGAGATATAAAGCGCTTAAAAGCGGCGAGAAATAAATCAGAACTAAGATCAGAAACAAGTTCCAAGTGTAATGCTTTAGTCGTTAAACATACAAATAAACAAATATAAGCCTCTTGGCTTTTGATTCCACGTTTGCGAATATGAGTTATGAAAAAAGGACCAGCGTAGTCAACAGCGGTGTGAACAAATGGTTTCACGTCTGAAACTCGAAAAGCGGGCAGATCACCCATTGGAGGGTAAGTATTTTTTGGATTGAGTCTAAAACACTTATTACATTTGTGAACTATTTGTCTTACTAAATTTCTAGCGGAAATTATCCAAAATTTTTGTCTTATCATAGATAATAAAAGAGCGGGACCTGTATGAAGATTAACGATATGATAATAACCAATTATGAGGTTAGTTACGCGATCTTTTTGCGGTAGTAATATTGGATGCTTTTGGCCGTAATCGAGTTGAGTGAGTTAATCTTCCACCTACTCGTAAGATATTAGAAGAGTCGATTAATGGATTAAGCTTTAAGACTTTTTTATTTATTGGTAACAACAACGGCGCTGTCTGTGTTAACATCTAAGAGTATAACTCTCTGTTTTTAAATCAAGTTTAAATTATATTTTGTTCATTACAAGGTATAAAAACGGACAAAAAGTGTGTGCTAATATATAAACTATATGTACAAGTGTTATCTTTAAAAATCAAGTGCGTTAGCGCTCTCAAATAAGTACTGTGTAAAAATCATAAAACAGTCAAGTCATCATAATCTACAAAATCTCTGTGCCCAATTAAAACAATTCCAGCGGCGGAACGAAAGAAATAAACAAAGTTGATGCAGTTAAGTTCAGCATCCTTATTGATAAAAGTGGAAAACAAGTAAATAAGTGATAGTGAGAAATATTTTTTGATGTTCAACTTGTGCAAATATTTCAATGTTTCGTCCTGTCTACCTACACTACGCAGTTATGAACTTAAATTTTGCTAGCACCAAGAACCACAATTTCGTATAACTTGTCAACATACGCCGTGGCTCGTTGAGTATCCGCTGGGATTGCAAGGCATTGACGAGTGCCCAAGTTCGATCCCAGCCGACGGGGTGTCTTTTTGTGGTTTCTAAAGACTTATAATTTAAAAACTGACCATTAAAAATGGATTCAGATAACGTCACACAGCGAAGAAATCAACGTTCTATTTCTATGCAAGATATCACTGGTAACGATGAGACATCCTCACTATTCGATACAACAATGTTAAGCCTACCCAACACGTCGCTAGATGGCGTAAACCCCTGTTGTTTGGAATTGCGAGAACAAATAAGTGAACTTAAAATGAGTTTACTGTCCGCCCATAATGAAATAGATAACATGCATTTGGAAATCAGTAATTTTAAAAAAGATCTCTCTAAATGTTATGAAGTTATAGAATTGTATAAAAAAATTGATTATACGGAAAAAACAAAAGGTATTATGTCCTCTCAAAAAAAGAAGAGGTATCAACTCCATGACGTGAATAGATATGATGTTACTTCACCAACACATTCATATGACAAACAAAAAAATGATTTAACAACAAAAACGACAGACCAATCAGATATTATCACACAGGAACAAAATCCTACTATTACAGTTAACACAAATTCCATCGACTCGTCGATTCCCTGCAGTGATGAGTTGAACGATCAGGAGACTGAAACGCCTGGGAAAAATGAAACGCCTGGGAAAAATGTAACGAATAACGCAAATGATGTTTATATTGCTATGACAACCTCTACACAGCCCCTGACAACAGATTTATGTGATCGACTTCAGAACTCACCAAAACGAGTTTTGGTAAAAAAAAGAAGTAAAGTTATAGTAATCGCCGATGAACAGGGCCGACATTTTCAACGTGTTTTTCAAGGCTTAGTAGGGTCAGACTTTGCCGTAAGTTGTTTCTGGAAACCTGGAGCTAGTCTAGCTGAAGTTTTATTAACGGATAGGAGTGCATTAAAAACTTTGACGAAAAAGGATTTTGTTATTGTATTGGCAGGGACAAATGACAAAAACCCGTACAAATGCCAATTTGAATTGCAAGCTTTTTTTAAAGAACTTATTAATACTAATATAATTATTACAGATGTTCCATATAATAGATATTTGAATATTAAGAAATTAAATTATGAATTGAAGTTTTTGTGTAATAGAAATGATAATAATAATAACAGTTTTATAAATATAAATTATTTCGAATATATTCCTAGACGAGTCTCGTTTCTACTTTGTAAGTGCCGATGTATATTAAAGGAACTACTGCGTATTAATTACAAAACAAAATACGAAGAATACCTTGGTAAGTTGAATCGTTCAGAGTATTGTCCAAATACCTTAGATAAATGTACTCAGACTAATTTTGAGTCTGAACGTAATTCAGAACTAATAGAGAATACTGCAAAATGTTTTCGTGTATAAGGAAATACGTGTTCTGCACCAAAATGTGAATGGATTATTAACTAAATCTGATTTGTTAGTATTAGCTTTAGATACATACCAGACGGACACTTCTAAGTCTATTGATGTCCTATGCATTACAGAACATAATATGACTGTCAATGATCTACAGATGCTTTCTGTTCAAAATTTTACTCTTGGCTCTTGTTTTTCCCGCAAAAACCGTCATGGAGGAGCATGCATCTTGGTTCGGAAAACACATAGGTTTAAAGAAATTTCTGGTATTAAAAAGTATTCCAGGGAAGGTATTGTAGAATGTTCAGGTATTGAATTGCTCAATCATGGGATTTTTGTAGTGTGTATTTATCGTCCTCCTAAATGCAGTAATCAGGAGCTAGACACATTTTTCAAATCGTTGGAACTTATACTCACAAATTTATCCTACAAGAAAAATAAAATTATAATCTGTGGTGATTTCAATATCAATATTTTGAGACAATCAAGAAGCACCGATAGATTAAAAGAAATGTTATCTGTCTATAATCTACGTTTACAAATTAAAGAACCTACACGTTTAAAATCAGGTACATGCCTAGACAATTTTATGGATAATATACGAGGTAGCACTAGTCAAATTACGGAATTTGCTATTTCTGACCATACGGCACAAGTTCTAACGTGCCCGGTCAAACCAAGTAGCTATCTTAAATATTGGTATGTAGAAAAACGGGACTTTAGTAAACAAAATATTGACAAATTTAAACAATGTATATCTTCTCTGACATTTTCTGATATTTTTAATTGTGATAACCCTAATACTGCATTTGACATGTTTCATGAATTATTCACATTATTTTTTAATTTGTGTTTCCCCATATGTATTAAAAAGATACGAACTGAGAAACAACCTACATGGATATCTTCAGGTATAAGAAAATGTTGCAAACGCAAACGTCAACTCCTGTGGAAATATAGGAAGAATCGGACTGAATTAAATAAAAATAATTTTAAGGCTCTTTCATCTAGACTGAAACGTATCATTAATCTGACGCAAAAATGCCAAAATAACAATTTTTTAAACACTGCAGTCAATAAAGGTAAGGCTACTTGGCAAATAATAAATAATACAAAACACAATTTACCAAAGGCCGAAATAGAGGAACTGGATGTAAATGGGAAAATTATTAGTGATCCTGCACAAATAGCTGAGTCCTTCAATGACTTCTTTATCGACCAAATATCAAGCAATGAAAGTAATGCCAAGTCACACCACCCTCATAGACTTGTTAATTCCCTTTTTATTGCACCTACAATCCCTCCTGACATAGAAAGAATAATACTTAGTTTAAAAAACACTTCTAGTACTGGTTACGATGACATAACGACAAGCGTTTTAAAACACGTAGCAAACGATATATCCCCGGTATTAAGTCATATAATGAATCTTTGTATATCAAATGGAATTTTCCCAGAAAAGTTAAAAAATACAATTATAAAGCCTTTGTTTAAAAAAGGTAACTTAAAGGATATGTCATGTTACCGACCTATTGCACTTGTTCCAGTTCTATCAAAAATATTTGAGAAGATTATATATAATAGTTTATATTCCTTTTTTGAGTGCAACTGTTTATTTGCTGATGAACAAGTTGGCTTTAGGAAAAATAAAAGTGTAAATGTGGCGATTTATAAGCTTCTTCAAGTAGTTATGACAAATGTGGATAATAAGATTCCAACGTGTGCCTTATACATGGATCTAAGCAAAGCTTTTGATCATGTTGATCATACTCTGCTCTTGGAGAAACTTAATGCTTATGGTGTGAGAGGAACGGTTCTAGATTTAATTAAATCATATCTGTGTAACCGAAGACAATCCACAGTAGTTACAGCAATATGTAAGAAGCAAAGAAAGGAAATAAAATACACGTCGAGATTTAGAAAAGTAAACGTTGGTGTGCCTCAGGGAAGTGTGTTAGGGCCGTTGTTATTCATCATATATATCAACGATTTTCCAAACGTTACCCAACATCCAACAATATTATTTGCTGATGATAGCACAGTCCTTTTCCAAGGCAAAAGCCAAGCTCTTCTGGAAGAGGATATAAATAATACCTTAATTACTATTATTAACTGGTTGACGATGAATAACTTACAGATAAATTTGACAAAGACTAATTTAATGACATTCAAAAACAGAAAGGAATTATTATCTAACGTTTTAATTAATTATTCAGGACAGCAAATACAAGAGGTACAATCCACAAAATTTCTGGGACTGCATATAGATAATAATTTAAAGTGGCAAACACACAGTGAATATATAAGCTCCAAAATTAACCAATTCTCATATGCGCTGTTCAAACTCTCTAAAGTTGCGAATTTCAGAACACTTATGACTGCATACCACGGACATGTTGTCTCTCTTCTTCGGTACGGGATAATCTTTTGGGGCAACTCAACTTCCAGGGAAATGATATTAATATCACAAAAGAGGTGTGTTAGGGCTATTTGTAAACTAAAAAAGACTGATAGTTGCAAGCCATACTTCATTGATTTGAATATTTTGACCGTGCCATGTATTTACATATATGAAATGTTAATATTTGTGAAGAACAATATCAATCTGTTTAAAAAAATGAGAAGTACACGCTATAAAAATCACATATGTTTCCCTTTTAATAGAACGCATTTTTTGAATAGTAGTATATTCTGCATGGCACCAAGGTTGTATAATCATTTGCCAAAAGAACTGCTACAGATACAATCTTTGAATGTTTTTAAAAGTACTTTGAAAAAGCTTTTGATTTCTAAGGCCTATTACAGTATCACTGAATACTTAGAAGATAAGATATGACAAAAAAATGGATTATATGACATTGTACTTATTTAATATTGTGACATTTCAAATTTATAATTTTATGTGCTGTAATTTTTAATAATTGTATTGACATTGTGTATGAATTATATGACATTGTTCTTGTTTAATATTGTGACATTTCAAATTTATAATTTTATGTGCTGTAACTATGTATTAATAATTGTATTGACATTTTGTAATAATAATGAATGAATCTTATTTATTAATCTAATTGTGATATACTTGTATGCTATTTTTGGCTAACATAGCGGCAAAAATGTTATTTAAGACCTAATGTTACCTATGTCTACAAATGATTAAATGAAATGAAAAATGAAATGGTTTATTTAATTTTAAGTTGACCATATCTACCGAAAAGTGTAAATTTTGGACATATTTTATGAGATATATTTCAGCGGTATCTAAATCTGAGACTGTTATAGATCCATGAGATTTAAGACGTTTAGAAAAGCGTAGAATAAATACTATGATGCGAAGTAATTTTGAGTAACTAGAGACGCGATCAATTAATTCTTGAATAGGACGAGTAGTTTCAGGTTGAATGACCTTAGCGGATAGAGTAGTAGTTTTCATTTCCATGAATTCCGAATTATTAGAATTAATCCAAATGTTTTAATAGGCCATTGCCATATGGGAGATGAGAACCAATGAGGAGCGTTAAACCAAAATTCTAGTTTTGAAAGTAATTTCGGCGTTATAGGACGAGAAACAATATCAGCGGGGTTCTCTTGTCCATTAATATGAAACCAATGTTTAGCGGGTAATTTAGAATTTATTTCCGTTATCCGATTTGCGACAAATGTGTAAAATTTATATGCGGGTGAGTGTATCCACGTTAGTGTTACGGTTGAGTCAGAGAATGCGTAAATTTTGTCAATTTGACAGCGTTTGCTTAGAGTATCTTTTACAGCGGTGAGAAGATTAGCTAATAAGAGTGCAGCGCATAGTTCCAGGCGAGCCAGCGGCATTTTATTGAGTGAAGCGACGCGTGATTTCGAGGTGAGTAGAGTAACAGATCCGTGATCTATATCATTAGCGCTAACCCTTAAATATACGGCACCATAGCAGCGCTCACTAGCGTCTGCGAAACCGAGGAGTGTCACGTGAGTATCCGAAGTTATACCTACATGACGCGGGATTTTAATTTGTTCGAGATAAGTGAGTTCGTTGTGGAATTGATTCCACTTATTTTCAATATGCGTAGGTACTGGACTATCCCAGTCAAGTTCATGTTTCCAACATTCTTGAACGAGTAACTTCATAAATGCTGTCACGGGCGCGATAAGACCTAACGGGTCGAAAAGACGAGCGGTTGCGGAGAGAATTGTGCGTTTTGTGCATATGAGAGAAATAGCGTTAATTTTAAATTGAAAGGTGTCTTCTACAGGATTCCACTGCATACCTACAATTTTCACGTTTGAATTAGCGTCTGTGTCGAAATTAATATTTTGTGGATTTTTATGCGAAGCGGGGATTTTATCCATTAATTGAGAACTATTTGAGACCCATTTTATAAGATTGAAACCTCCGGACTTAAACATAGCGACCATTTCGCGGTGAGTTTTTTCGGCTTTATCAACTCCATCTAATGAACATATATAATCGTCCATATACATATGATTTTCAGCCTCGTATGCGGCTAGTGGGTGGTCTTGGGGTGATCTTTACTTTCAGCAGCAACTTAGCTTCACTTGTTTGTTTGACTGACCGACATTTTGACAATTCAAAAGTGCCTGTAATTGGTCTATTTGAAATAAACGTTTTTGATTTGATTGAAGTTGGCGAATCACCCTCATAGCCAAGTATGGCGAACTTGAAACACCAAAAGAAACCCTATTGAATTCGTAAGTTTCTAGTTTACTAGCGTTATCGAACCTATATAAAATGCATTGAAAGGCGTGATGTTTAGAGTCGAGTTTTAATTGAAAATACATCTTCTCGATGTCAGCCGCAACAGCAACGGAGAACATGCGCAAATTCATGAGTAAGTCAAATATGTTACTTTGTAAATTAGGACTAACATACAAAATGTCATTAAGAGATTTACCTGATGAAGTTTTACAACTAGCATCAAGTACTATGCGTATTTTAGACGACTGCTTATCGGGGCGATAAACAGCGTGATGCGGAATATAATAATGCGGAATTTCAAAGGAGGGATTATCAACTTTGGACAGATATCCTTGATCTATGTAGTCTTGAATAGTGGCGTTATATTTTTTATGAATATCGGGATGCGAATCTAATTTCCTTTCTAAATTCATGAGACGTCGGTGAGCAATAGCGTAAGAATTTCCTAATTCAGTATATGGAGTTTTAAACGGTAACTGTACAGTATATCTGCCAGTACCATCACGTGATTGCGTAGCGTTAAAGATAAGGTCACAGGCCTCATCATCAGGGCTCCTGTGAACTTTTATCAGGGACGTTTTCTAATTCCCAAAAGCGTTGAGTGAGATTTTCAAGTGAGTTAGATGCGGTAGCGCAGAAAAAAGATTTATTATTATATGTATTATTATTTCGGAAGATAGGAGTGCGAGTATCTAAGCCGTTATCACAATCTGCCCTACCCATGGCAATGTAACCTAGTGTAGTCTGTACAGCGACGACCGATGAACTGGGTATTGTAAACTTTCCACTTCCTAATAGGAACGGGAATAACTCGTTGCCAATTAGACAATCGATCTCGGCCGGTAAATGGAATGCATCATCAGCCATAGGTAAATTGCGTAAGTGAATTAGTTTTGACGTATCTATAGGTAGACTAGGTAAGCCGTCGGTAATATGTTCTATTACGCGAGCATGGATAATATACGAGCAGCGTGAATCAAAGCGGGAAAATATTTTAAATTTCATAAATCCAATAGCAGATATTTTAGATTGGCCTAAACCAAGAATGGTTGAGTTATCGGGAGTAATGACTAAATTAAGGCGTTCACAACACGACTTTGTGATAAAATTACTCATTGAACCTGTATCTAGAAACACGCGAACCTTATTTGGATTCTTATTTTTATAAACGTATACAGAGGCAGTAGGCAATAAAACTGTAGTACTATTACTATCGATATTACAAGTAGAAGCGGTCATTGATAACGCAAGATCATTTAAATTTTGGCGCGCAAACTTATCAGCGGCGGCGGCGACCGAAGAAACATTCGACACGATCGCGGCAGGCAGAGCAGTAGTGAGGGGAGCGGCGCGGGGCGCGGGCTGCGTGTTGACACACTGATAGTTCAGCGGCGGTGCGTTAGGTTCGACTTCCGATCGCGGGGACATCGGTTTGGTTTTGAAAATATTATGAAAGTTTTCTACATGTAAGAGCGTATGATATTTGCGTTGACATGTGGAACAAGTATTTATTGATTTACAGAATTTAGTATCATGAAATCCTAGGCAATTACGACAGAAATGATGTTTATTTACTAGTTCAAATCTAGTACGCGGGTCTTGATTAATAAAAAATGAACATTTATATAGAGGATGCGAGTTAGGATCATTACATATTTTACATGAGCGTTTTTGTATTGCGGGTGAATGAGTATTTGCGAAGAATGCTCGAGTAGTTTTAGAATTTCATGTATTATTATTATAATTATTTGAGGAGCGTTGAGTCCAGAAAGGTTTTGTATTTGAGCTAGGATTACGGAGCGTTTGTATTTTACTTTGTTCTTTAAGAAATTTAGAAAGATGATCGAATGTAGGTATTTGAATACCTATGTCTATGCGATTGCTCGAACAAGTTCACTACCTCCTTATCGAGTTTAGTAAGTGCGACGTGAGTAATAATAAAGTCTAAGAGATCGTCAATATTTAAACGGCGTAAAGCGGCTTCTGCAGAGTAAAATCGTTCGAGGAATGTATCGATAGATTGATTTGGTTTATAGTTAATTATTTGTTGTACGTAAATGGAAGCTTGTACTCGAGTATCTTGGTATTTTTCTAATAGAGAATTCCAAATTATAAGATAATTATTGGCGGTAGGTGTAATACCTGAACAAACGGTTAATGCTTTGCCGGACGAAGAACCTATTAAATATTGAACTTTTTCGGCGTCTGAGAGATACTGATTATCGTGGATAAGACTTTTAAAATTCTCGTAAAATGTCGACCAATTATATGGCGAGCCATCAAAAGAAACTAACTTGAGAGGCGGTAACTTGCGGTTTAACAAATCATATTTATGAGAGTTATCTTGAGTGTTTTTAATAGAATTATTTTGTGTGAGTGTGGATGCTGTATGTTTTACGTAACAATACAGTTCGTCAAAGAATTGTAAGGCGGCGTAGTTCGGTTTTGCGGATGGATCATTTTCTAATCGAGCCATAACACGCGAGTCCAGAGTATCCATGAAATTTGATCGTATAATATCTACCGATTGAATGCGTGCTAGAAATTGCGATTGAAATGTTGGATCGGAAACCTTTAGGCTAAGATCGTATATATTCTGCATAATCTGGTAAAGATTCTCCATCTTAGCTTCGAAAAGAGATAGTTTTGAGTAAACCTCGTGTTCATCATCACTGGCTGTCTTCTTTTTTGGTTGTCTTGTTGACGCCATTTTGAGAATAGGTACCTATCTAGTAATAATATAACGTGCGTGGATGCGTTAAATGTTTTTAAATGCGTGAAATAAGCGTTAAATATATTTGCGGATATCAAAATATGAATAAACAAATAATTAAATATCTAAAAGAGTGTGCGTTGGATGTGATTTAGCGAGGTTGCTGATGCGGTGCGAAATGCGACAATGGCTGCCGTAATTTCGAAATAATAATTGTGTGAGGAAAGCGTTTGCGTATTGTGTGTGGTAAGATGAGTGATTGAGAGAGTATATTATGTTTTTTATTCGGCGAGAGGGACCAGAACTTGTGGGCGCAGCGGAAAAAGGGCAGTAGGTAGGTACTTACGGGTGCAGGATTGGAGCTTTGAATAATAATGTCCTTCGATAGTTTTAGCAGTGGAGTTTTCACTATAGTTGAACGCTGGTAAGCCACCCACAGAGTCTGTTTGTCACACACAACACTTATATTTGAGTTTTCTTTGAGAGCGAGAGGAACGGGAGCGCACACGCGTTACCGGAGTTGCGATTTTTTGACAACTGATGAGCGGAATGACCGGATGACCGGAAATAGGGGGTAGGAAGGGGTAAGCGCGGGAGTTAAGGATTGGTCCTCGTGTATTTGATTGAATGATGTGAAATGAATGTAAGTGTTGCTATTTTAATAATTTGAGTGCGTGAGTAAATATTTATAATATTTAATTTATATTTTTAATATGGCGCAGACATAGTAATTAGGATTATGAATTAGATTTTTCAATTTCTTACCTACAAATATATCGCGGCATGTAAAATGAGAAACGTCATCGGACTGCTTAGATTGTCACGATTATTGATATTATGTTTTTTATCATTTTAACAATTGGATCGAAAAATCGGTACAATCCAGACTTACATATAATTTTTTTTTCCTCTTCATAATTATATTTCAGATCACGAAACAATAATGTTTCTTTCTAAGCAAGATTAGCCACAATTCCAAAATCAACCAAAATGTTTAAAGTTACCTATCTCTAAACCTTTCTGAATCAAATAAAGAAGACACATTGTAAGCAGCGAACCTTCTGGACCTATCTGTACAATGTAAAAAGCGTGTTGATACTAAAATTTAGTGTTATTTTCTTTATTTTCGCACGTGTACAATTGATAGCTTGACCTTCAGTCCAGAGGGAGTCACGAGCTATTTGATAGGTATTTATTTCCTTGGCCGCTTGCCAGTGGTTTGCTCGTGTACGACCGGCCAGTACCTCCCTGCTAAATTGTATTCAACTGTTAAATTGTATAGCATACTTTGGAAAACAACAGACATGGAACAGACTGCTAAATCAATATGATATCTGCAATTCTCTGTTTAGTACTGTAATGGACAAAAAGCTTGTAAAAAATATAAAAGAAAGTAATGGCGGGCAAAGACCAAAATCAACTGTTGTGTTCTCTCTCTCATCTTTGACGTGACTAAAACTTCTTGACACCTGTATGATATATATAATATGTATACTTATTATACTGGGTACACCCCTGTAGTTACGTCTTATGTGTATATGACTGCAACGTAGAATTTACCAGAGTTGTGCGCTCTGAGTTCTGTTGTCAAAACTTGGTGATTGCTTGTCTTTGTGATACGCTAGGGAATCATCACAGCTGAATTTAATTGTTATAAACAATTAATTTCAGCTTAGGTATATTATGTACAGCCGGTAGAATAGGGAAAGCTGACCCCAACATAGTTGAAAAAGGCCTAGCAGATTGATGTTTGCTGCTCCTATGCTGTATGGTGCTCCATTGATAATCCTGGATGCTTGATTTACGTCCGGTTTTGGATTTGAGTATTTGAAGTTAAGAACTTGTGCGCACGGTTGGCGCAGTGGTTGAGCGATTGACTACTGCGCTGTGTGTCGCGTGTTCGATTCCCGCACGGAACAAATATTTGTACGACCTACAGATAGTTGTTCCGGCTCTGGGTGTTTGTGTATGTGAGTTTATATGTTTGTAAACGCACCCACGACACAGGAAGAAATTCCTAGTGTGGTGCAACATTTTTTATTAAAAAAACTGTAATGCAAAAGTTCGCCAGGTTTGCAGGCTAAAGTGAAGTATCACAAACACAAATTCATAATTCAGAAATCTGAAATCGAGGGGCTTAAGTGGAAAAGCATACATATAATTACTGTAGTAGAATAGTTTAAACTTAAAAGCATCTTCTTTTTACACGACGGAACCAAAAGGAAGGGTTGTGAGAAAAATACTCCGCGATCTTTTGGACCTCCTCTCGTTCATAACTACATGTGTTCACCACATTTATCTGAATCTAATAACACTACAACGTAATCAGGTCTCACAAATTAAGATCTCATTATACACAGACTGTAATATAATCCAGTCTCTCGGCTGCGGTGCAACACAATTTCCGCTTCTGTTATGATGAGAACACGCGCGGGCGTCATCCATCATGCCTCGGAGCTAATAGCCTGCCTATATGTGAGCCTTATATTGCGGGGAATATCAAATTTAGTTTTGTATATTAAGTGTCATTTTTGCTTGAGATTGGAAAATAAGATAGAGCGTGGAAGTCGAGCAGTTAGCGACGTAAGCTTGTATAGCGACAAGTACATCAAACACTGACACTAATGTCATAGAAAAAAGCTTTTCTAATGAAACATTGGATTGCCTTGTTGGTATATTGGTCCGAATTGGTCACAAGTGGCCATGGTTCGATTGCCAAGTCAGGCTAAGTGTCATTGGATTTTTCCATCTAGCCTAACAGCCTGAGATCTGGATTTGTGCCCGGTTGACAGCAATAGGCTTGTAGTAATAGTTGTTTCATTACATGGGACTCATCTATGTGAATATAACTAGTTATATATATATGTACTAGCTTTTACCCGCGACTTCGCTCGCAGTGAAGCCATTAAAAAATCTTTTTTTTTTAATAAATGGTATCAAAGTTTCATGATGATCGGTTCAGTAGTTTTTGAGTGAAAGCGTAACAAACAAACTTACATTCACATTTATAATATTAGTATGATTCTTGATGTCTATCTAACTATTCGTGGAATGGAGGCATAGACGTAGAACGCGGTAAGTAGATACTATTTGCATGTGGCGTAAAAAGAAAACTGAAAATATTTCACTAAATTCGCTTTAAAAAGTTAAACATTAATTATTTAAAAATAACAAAAAACCCGACTGCTTAAAACGCGAACTAAAAAGACGTAAACAAGCGAGCGAGCTGGCTGACCAAAACCAGATGTAGGTATCCTCTGACTGCACAGCATGATTTTTTTCTTGTTTACGTCTTTTTAGTTCGCTTTTTAAGCAGTCGGGTTTTATGTTATTTTAAATGTTTTTTTACTTACAACATTTTGTATTTTTTTTAGAACTAGGTACATTTTAACCTAGAAGTATGGTATATTTTTGTAATCATCTTTTAAAACCCTATTATTTGATACCCCACACAACGACTTTAGAAGAAAAAAAATTTGGGCCCCCACAATATGGCGCCCAAAATCCGCCATTTTTCTATTTTCCAATTTTAATGTAGCCAGTTACACTCGCAGCGTTAAGACGAATCGATTGACGTAAGAATCATCAAAATCGGCCTACACTTTTGGTCTCTAGAGCGCCACATAGGAACATACCTACATACATAGACTGATAAACACATTACCCTCCTTCGGCAGTCGGGTAAATATCTTACTCAGATAGAATTCAACACGCTTTGGTCAAAAAATTTACCACAGTTCAAATATTTGTATGATCTTGCAATACAAACAGCTAAGCAAATGTATAGGAATCCACTAACATTCCACATAGCATAGTCGAACTATCATAAACAAACGAACACACACACACACAAACTTGGTCCAAAGTTGTCGGACGCGGCCAAAGCAGCGGATAATTTACCCAATAATACTGAACGCTTTCATTTCCAACATTCTGCGCATACTATCGATTCCAAGTTCAAACTTGAATCTACTAATGTACGAAGATGGCATTTTTGTGTAAACTATTTATTTTATAGATGTAAACACACAAAACACTGTCTCCTTTTTTCATGTACTTCGTACTTACTACTTCCATGCATGCACATACAGCTGTCACCTGTCATCTGTCGATCAACGCAAAGGGCGGAGGAAGGAAAATGCACAGAGTAAAGTAAAACCCCGGAAAGGAACTTGGATTGGGTGATGACCGTTTGTGCTAGAACTCTTAACACGTTATACCCAGATTCACTGCTGAATACCAGGGATTTTATTCTATCTGCGTTGAAACTCCTTGCTTCATAGAAATAAAACTTCATGAGAATAAAAAACAATGGTATTTCTATGAAGAGGAATTGGTTTTCGCCCATTTTCGCCACTTTATAGTAGGTATTCCGAAACTTAGCAGAGGAAAATTGTATGAGTATTAGGATTTCTCGGAAAAGACTTTGTTTGAGGAAGTAGTCTTTGTTAAATATTACTACATTTACTATCAAACCAATTTTTGTTGTCAAGCGGCATGATCTGCTACATCTCATAAAACTCGAGTACCAAGTCGGTATCTATGATAAAATCTCGAGTACCTAATCAGTACCCTACTGATAAAATATAATAAACTCAAGTTTGAAAAGAAAACCTTTAAACTAAAGAAGCAAGTTATGTAATGCCTTATCGATCCAGATTTATTGTAGTCACAATAAATGAAGTATACTTACTTACTTTTAAGAAAACTGAAACCGTGTCCCGTATTCTGTCCAACAAAATTCCTTCCCACTTGAACGTAGCTGAGTATAGTAGAAACAAAAAAAATTTTAGGGTCTTACGTCAGTGGCTTATGTAGTACCCACTGGCGTAAGTGACGAGCAACAACACTAAGGACGGAACCACACTTACGTGTCGTGGCGTGTCGTGGCGCCTTTCGACGCAGTTGATTGGCTACAAATTCGTTGCGTAGGCTGGAACAGAGTCGTTTGATTGGTGGATCCCTCGCCACGCCACGCGACGACACGTCAGTGTGGTTCCGACTTAAAAATCAATTTATTATGGTTAAACTATGGCCTATTCATACGTTATCTGTGGTTTTTAATACACAGGAAGAAAAATAGATACTCTGAAACCAAGAGCAGTGAATTTTCTAATACTCTGTGGTTGTAAAAAAAGCAAATAGTCTATTTTATTTACAATTGTGTATTAATGTCACAGATACCTTTTTATTACTTTAATCACATGAAATAAAATTGGCGGCATATGTATGAGAGGTTTTAAGTTGGGGCCGACCGTTAAATTAGGACTGACTGTTTAGTTAGGATCTTCGAGACTTCAAGGAGCTTCTCTTCTTGAGAGCTTCGAGGTGAGGAGTTGGCTGGCCCGCGCCCAACCGAGCGATAGGCCTTCTGTTTTAATTCTTTTTTTATTTTATGCTTCAATGTGAAAATATTAAATTAAATTGTGAAAATATTTTATTTTATGCCTCAATGTGAAAATATTGTTGAGTGGTGCAGTCTGGACACATACAGCAGCGTCGCGTCGTCGGGATTGCTGGACGCAGCAGCATGTTGGGTCCTGCCAGCGCAGTACCGCACTGGTTCCGACAAGGAGGCTTCTTCTTCTTCTTCTTCTCCACCATGACGAAACCATCCTTGTCACAAGTGCCCTTCTTTGGACCCTGCGTTTTCAAAGCCGGGTTTGTACTCGCCCGGCTCCCTTTACCCCCTTTTGTTTTTTCCGCTAATTTAACCTGCGAGTTTTGTGGCTCAACAGGCTTTTTAGCAGCTGCAATAGCTGCGTAGGCTCGTTTGGGGGTCGACAAACCTACACAATTCATCGTCTCCACCTGTGTCGAGGCAGGGACGGCGGCGGCACACGTTGCAACGCATGCATTTTCGGCAGTTGGTGACGCTTTCGAGCCCGCCGACTCGAAACTGCAGATGGAGGCATTATGTGCCCCGCGACGCGTGTTTACATTTACGGAGTCGCCGTTGGTAGGTGACCTACTTGCAGAAATTGCATTGCGCAATAATACTACTTCCGCCCGTAGATCACTGATGGTCTTGTTGGACACCTCCAGCTGATGCTGCATCTCGGCCTGGCTTTGCTTCAGGAGTGTAATGTCCTTCAGCAGCCTGGTGACGTCTACGTGGTCGAACGTGACGGGAGGAAGTTTGTGCAGATCCTTCGCCACGAACTGAGGCACGTCGTCCGGGTCGGTCTCCTTCAACAGCGTTACGATGTCTTGGAGACTCTTCTCTGTGCCATCCCTTCAACGAGACGGCATCTGGCTGATTTTGCCAAGCGTCGCGAACAGCAGCAACTTGGCACTGCTAATCTCATCCTCCTTAAAAGATGACTTGCAGATCTGCAAGATGCTGACCTTATCCATGTAGTCGATGGCATGTTTTATAAATGCCAAAACTTCGTTGGCTATGAGCGTTTGAGCACTCATAGCGGAAACCGGGCAGCGGCTATAGCCGCGCAGATCGCGAATATAATATTCATACAGTGCAGCGCAAACGCGTCCGTACTCGACCGCGCATCGCACTGAACTGGCAATTATAAAGCACCACCTAACATTTTTTGGCCGCAGGGGATAGGGAAAGCGGCCAACGCTTTACCGACAGTCCTCCTCCCCTGCGGCCCCACCGCGTCCGCCATCAGACGGTGGCGACCCCGTCCAGACCGCGGAAGGCACGGAGAGTGGCGCACCGCAATACCGGCACTCCTCTTCCGCCGCGCCCTCCAACCCTCAGCCACGATATCGTATAGGTTTGGGAGGCCCCTTACGAAATCGCGGCCCGCCTCAGTTGCGATTTCGCTCAGGCAGCACCGCAACCAACGTGTTGTCCGCTACGTCGTCGGCTTATCGGCAAAAGCCTTGATGAGCGGCCCCTCCTCAGGTTCCTCTACGCTTCACCGTGGGTGACCAAGTCAATGTGGGAACCTACCGGGGGGGACCCGAACCGATCCTACGTTACATTGGCCATCCGTTCCCACTTGAAAAACTCACCCTGTATAATAGAAAGATATCTTAAAAAATAGGCATAAGGAGTTGTAGTAGTTAGAGGTTCTCCATATGTACTTCAAGTACTCCTTCCTCCTTGTTAGGAGAAGAGGACTTGGTCACCGCCTTACACCACATATCATTTTATCAGTTTTGCTTGATATACCACATCGCACTTTCGCAGTGGGCTCGAGCAATATTGCGGCGATGCCCCCAAGCATTCCTGTTTGCTTAGCACTCTAATACATACTACAACTATGTGCCGCGGCTTTGTCTTGGAATCGCTCATGAATATTTACTAGGGGAACGATTTGGGGTGTGATTTGATTAATTTTACGTCTTGTGTCTGTACCATCCTGCTTACTATTATCTCTATTATAAACGAGAAAATTTGAGACGATGGATCGAAGTTTATTACTCTTTCACGCTTTTCAAACTAGAAAACGGATTTTGATGAAACTATATATAAATATAGCTTATACATCAGAACACATAGGCTATAATTTATAAAGATATTCGGAGAAGTACAAATACCGCGCAGGCCGAGCCCCGGGCGGCAGATAGTAATTTCATAAAAAAATCAAATAGAAAAACTATTTAAAAAGCACGGTATTGCGCATGTACGTTACCCACCCCCGAGTCTATATTTGATATAATGTGCGACATATTGCTACTTGTAGTATCTTAGTTTTTCTCTCCATCCCTCTATTATTAGCTGCTGTCACAGCTTTAATACTAATACGCATGAATAGATGACCAGACTTGACCTAATAAAGTAAAATTCTGTAGCTCTTGTATATATGTTTAAACTTCATGCAACACAAACATACCAAGATAGACAGAGATATAGATAGAGATGGCGGCCTGTCTTTAGGGCAAAGACCTGGCCGTAGCGTAAAGAAATACGCAAAAGAAGCTGAAGAAAACCTTGTGATTTTGGTCAGTATGAGTCTGAAAAACCTCTCCACTCACCCAACGGGTCTCGCACGGGTTTTTTTTTATTTTTTAACACGTTTACCGACAACTACTCCTTAGCTAAGTTATTCTCGAACAATATTTTAAAGCTCAATTTTCTACCCAGTTAACGGTTCCTGTTAGTTTTCCATTACCCCAGTTACTGCGGCGTATCTTCCACGCCATTGGGTCGCCGCAGCCGTTCAGCATGTTCCCTATAAATTAGCCGCTAAGCTGGCCTTGCATCCTCGCATGCTATGCATTTGCTTACCAACGCAGAATATTGCAGAACCCTAGTCCTTACGACCGGAAGATATTACTGCATAACTTAACAATGGTGCTAAACTGCTGAGGGAAAGGAAAACTTTGCAAGTTTTCTTTGGACAATTAAGTGTGATCTTTGTGGCGTCTGATTGTTAATTACTATATGTACGAATACTACAAAAAACGCCCCATTATGTGATTCGCGCAACAGCCAAGTACAATCTGTACTAAACTTTTGAGAAATGTTCTGTGTCTAACTAGATTCCAGTTAGAAAGTGTTTATTATGTTGTTATCTTGTTCTAATTTAGCAAAAGATTCATATTAATTTCTTAATTTGTTCATTAAAGACTGAGAATAGTATATTATGCAACTAGTGAATAAAGGACGGTTTTAAATCGAGGGCCATAGATGAATCACGAACAAGTGAAGGATTCTAAAAACTGAATCACGACCGTAGGGAGCGATTCATGATGATTGAATCACGAGCATAGCGAGTGATTCAAGTGTTAGAATCCTGAGCGACGCGAGTGATTTATGGCCCTCGATATAAATCCGTTTTATTCAAGAGTTGCATACTATATTTTATACCATGACTACGAGAAAAAGAAGGATTTAAGCCAAAAGCACAAGGAATAATAATAAATAAATAAATGGTTTTTATACCTTCAAAACTTACAAAAAATGAGAAACCTCAGGACTTCATATTTTTAGTAGCTGAGCTAGGTAACAGCACCAGTGTTTCAGGGGCCAGTGACTACCTCCGTTACGTTACATAATTATAATTAATTAAACACCAATGCAATTAATATTAGAATTACAATCCGAATAAGTATTCACTAAACATCCTAGACCAAAATCATTATCAAAGTCCTAAACATAAACAAACTCAAAATGAAATCGACGAAGGAATTTGAAATTCGAATATTCTTTGCACAAGAAGTTTGTATCGAGTATTTTATGCCAAAGTAGGTTGTATTGCATTGAGATGGAGATCAATTATATATTGGTGTGTTCTAAATTCAAACACCAAAACAGTGATTAAAAGTGCTTTTTATTCACTGTTTTCAGTGAATAAAATAAGCTTTTTAGAGGGGGAATGGTATAAAAGTACATTTTTAAGGGAAATTTCGAACAATGTTGACATGATTTTTTGTTTATGGAGATATATTCATTATTTTAATCTTAAATTACAGATATAGGCGTAAAACTTTTATTTCTGTTTGAATTGTGAAAATCGGTCGACGAATTTCAGATCTTTTTACTGAAGAATTTGTATATGAAAAATGTAGGTACCGACCGAGTTAATATTTTCACGTTTTTGTTCTACAAATATTTTTAGTGTTTGTATATATACTCGTATAGTATAGATATTAGTGTTTATTAAGGGATACGTAAATAATGGGAAATACAGAAAATTTTAAGGATTTTATGTAAAAAAAAAAATAAAAAAAATGGTTCCACAGATTTCGGGTTGTGTCTTAATTAATGAATTTTTTTTGATATCCAAAGTCGAAGTTTCGCGCCAATCGTGTTTGTTTACTTTTTATGTGACACCAATATCACCAATCCATATGTAAAAACGATTACAATAAGACAATTATGTTTCTAAATGTATCTGTCAAACAAAAATAACAAACACCGGTCCACTAACACATAATACTTATTATGACTACTTTATTTATTCTTAAAACTTTCAAATCGTCCATCAGGTGGGTATTTTATTGAAATTAGTCCTTTATCACATATGACTAAATAAAATTTGCTGTTATAAATAATAATTTTCGGATAGTTGACACTATATTATCGAGAAGTTTCTTGAACGTTATGACGTCACCAACATGGCGACCAATCGTGGCCCGTTTGTAGTCAGGTGGTTCTTTTTAAAATTTTATCGATTGCTTATAATAAATTGAAAAAAATAATAATTAAGAGTTTTTTGCAACGACGATATAATTATTATGATATGTAAAGTTCCAAAATACAAAAAAAAATCGTCATTTTTTATTATTTCAACAACCGAATTGTAGATAAAAAAATAACAGGCCGTGCGCCCTGATAATACATCAATCGATCGATTTTTTAGCAAAATCGCAAAGGAAAATCTGTTAGACAGCTTAAGTTCCCTTACGAACTAAAATTGGTAGTTTGCCACGTGAAATTGCCACGTTCCTTGGACTACAGGAACCAGAGCTATACACCGGACATTGCATATATAAGCCTTTTAATATTCCTAATGCTGAGACAAAGGCCTCGTCTCTGGATGAGAGGGAACAGACCATAACCAACACGCGAGCCCAGTGCGGGTTGATGGATGTCACATGTCTTCGAATTTTTGGGTCTAAGTCATACCGGTTTCTATCACACTATCACAGAAAAAAATCCTACGGTTTCTACAAGATAGGCCACTGGGGTGAAGCAGAAAAGCCCTAGGGTACATATTCTTACAGTGAAGTCAAGTCCAGCGGATCAGCCGCGCCATTGCATCCCCCTAATGTTTCGTGAACGCTTGTTACCGATCAGTTTGGCTTCCATTACATGTGACGTTGGATATTCTTATGATGTCACAGTGGCTATCAAAAGTCCCTAGATTATTGAATTTAGGGGCTACCGTAAGCTCTCAGAGCAAGGTTATTTCCACTGGGCGTAAGGGACAGATGTATACCTATACAATCATATACTTCTGACCCGTGCGCACTATGGAAATAACTTTGCTCTAAGAGGAGTCTTCAGGGGCTCTACCATGACGTGTCAAAACTGTTATGGTTCACTGTGAGAGGGACGGAGCTATACAAGCCAAGTAGCTCTGTACCTTTTTCACAGTCGCACTATGATACTCGTAGTTTTGACACGTCATGGTAAGGCGCCAGGACATTTTTAGATGTATCGTTTTCCTGTAAAATAAACATCGCCAAGGGTCTATATGGTACCTGGATGATGATGATAATTTTGTATACAGTTGTGTTCTTCGAGCCATAGCTTCAAAAAGTATTATGTATCTTGACTTGATAGAAGAAATAATTTGAAAACTGACAAAGGAATAAACGTGTTGTCTGTTGCAACGTAATGAGTTGACAGGAAATATACGAATTTGTACGATACTGTCTGAGTATAAGTAGTTTTGTGAGATGAATGCGTGTGGAAAAGTTCTGAGCAGAAAATGTCTGCTTTTGGGTTATATTTAATCGTGCTCCTTTTTTTATTATTTTGATTTTTTTGTGTTTGTAAAGATAAATGTTGTAATACATAGTTTAATTGACTTCGGTAGTTCAATTTCAATTTCAATAAATAATATGAATAAATCGTATACTTTTAGATTACCTACAATACAGGTTTTTTTTTTTATAGTCTCGCGTTTGACCACTATCTAACCTGATGTTAAGTGATGATGTGTTCGAAGGTGAAGCACGCTTGCCTAGACGTAACCTATATGGGTGGGATATTAACCATGTACCGATGGCGCATTGCCGTACGAGTACGTCTTATAGTCCGATGATGGAAAGGGCTAGGCGGAATCAAATTGTGCAGTTCCATCGCACACTCCCCAAAATGTAACCGATGGAAAACCGACAGGCTGGCAACTCGTCTTCGGTGTTCAAGGCTCTGGAGCTTTGAGTCGACCAGCGCATCATTGCCGATAAGTCTGTTGGCCCGTCTGTCAATCGACTCAAGTGCATCAAGTTGGTACCTGGCAGATCCGTCCCAGAGGTGAGAGCAGTACTCCATGCATGACCGAACTTGCACTTTATACAAGTTGAGCAGCTGTTCAGGCGTGAAGTACCGTCTCACCTTCGCAAGGATCCCCAACTTTTTTGCAGCCAATTGAGCCTTTGCCTCAATGAATGGACCAAAATTTAGGGTCGATGTCAACGTAACACCAAGAAGGTCGAGATGGTCCGTTATCGGCACGGTTACACCACGGAAGGATGGAGCCGGGTGGAATTGGCTCTTTTTTGCGGAAAAAAGACACGCCTGGGTCTTAGCAGCAATGAATCTGACTAGATTGGATTTAGATTTTTCTGTATTAACACCAGCCTTAAATACAAAGAAATGACAATTTTGTTTTTAATTTTGGCAAAAATTTACAGGAAAATATCTCATCTGAAGTGCCATTTGTTCAAATTAAACTAAGTTGATATTTGAACAGCCTGTTCATACAAAATATTAATTAATCATTATTTATTGTTACTTAGGCTAGCCACAACCTTAACAGGTGAACTGTCCACATAGCAAAAGCAATAGTTAAAACAATCACAAATGCCATATGTGCGTCATGGGACTGTGAACCTGTTAAGGAGCTTCCTTAGGAACTACGATGGTACGTCGTAGCTTGTCGTAAGTACTCAAGCATCATTTCTTGCATGAACAATTTTTTTCTACTGTGTATGATGGAAAAATGGAAGAAGTAAAGAGTTATTAATTTTATGGCTTTAACTGGGACTGACAGATTCTGGACTTGCGACCGCGTACTGAAAGACGCAGCATTTGAAGATCATCCCGTGCGAGCCGGAAACGTCGATGTGGCGACGCTTGGGAAGACCTACATCCTCCCTTGCGTCGATTCCCCAAAGCTGGGGGTCATGACCTCCTCATGGTTTCAAAACTTCTCTTTGATGATGTTTCTCTAACTGCTTCTATTCTCAGCAACATGCTCGCCTTCTGAGGCTTTGATGCTCAACGAGATGGATTTTGGTCTGACTAGCGTATAGGACTTCTGCCTCTAGGCCGTTTACCCTTGAATTTGCCATTGACAATTCTGCAATGCGTTGCTAAGAGAAGTTTAAATAGAGTATGGAAAAATCAACTTCAAAGTGCACAACATGATAATAAAAAACTCTGGAAAGCAATAAAAGATATTACAAATACAACAAAAGTAACGAATCATCCGAAAGAACTACTAACGCTATCAACCTCTCCTGAAAAATCATTGAGCGAAGTAAATAGTTACTTAATAAACGTAGGAAGTTCACTAGCAAACAAAATACACCAGGAAAACATGCACACTATAAAAACAGACAAACCAATACACCCACAGCTACCAGTAGTCCACATTCATTTGCTCTCATAGACACAATTGCAGAGGAGGTAGAACGTCTCATCCTCGACTCAAAATCAGACTGTGCTAATGGTGGAGACAATATTAGTAATAAATTTCTGAAAACTTATAGAAACATTATTGTACCACCTCTTACAAAGATCTTAAATGATTGTCTGCAAAATGGAGTGTTCCCTTACGTTCTTAAAAGAGCAGAAGTTTGTCCAATCTATAGGGGTATGGACAGAAATCGTGTCAATAACTATCGACCTATATCTATTTTACCAGCAATATCAATAAAATACTAGATAAAATTATAAATTTACGATTAAATATTTAGAAAAAATTAAACTGCTGTCAGTTAACCAATATGGTTTTCGACAGGGAAAATCAACTAAGCAAGCTATAAATAAACTTATAAATTTTGTAACTTCCAATTTAGATAAAAAGAAATAATGTCTCACTATCTTTCTAGATCTCGCAAAGGCATTTGATACGATTTCTGTTTCCTTCTTACTGGACAAACTCGAAAGCTTGGGAATTATAGGTACACAGTTGAAACTTTTTACTAGTTACCTGACTAGCCGGTCTCAATGTGTTCGTATAGGTAAATATAAAAGTTCTCACCTTCAGGTTACACACTGCGTACCACAAGGTAGCATGCTGGGACCCACCTTATTTCTTGTGTACATGAATGGTCTCACGAGTCTTGAACTCACCCATGGTGAAATCATATCCTTTGCAGTCGATACTGCCCTCTCTTTTGCTGCCAATACATGGGAAGAGGCTTTCGGTGCTGCACAGCGGGGCTTCGATCTCGTTGGAGAGTGCCTTCAGAGTAATATTCTAACATTAAATGTGGGCAAAACCAAGTATATCTGCTTTAGCATAAAAAAAAATTATTGGAGATGGCATCGTGCGAAATAACATATCGCACGAGTGTCGCGCCGAAAAAGACTGCAATTGTCCTTCACTGGAACGCGCGCAAACAATAAAATATCTAGGAGTTAACATTGATAGCCACCTCAATTTCAACGAGCATGTTAAGCTGCTTTGTTGTAGAATACGAAAGCTTATATATATTTTTTAAAACCTGAGGCACATTGCTAATTTTAAGTTGCTAAAGCAGATATACTATGCTCTCTGTCAATCGCTTCTAACATATTGTCTATCTTCTTGGGGAGGGACATCAAAAACAACTTTGAAGTTTGTCGAGGTCGCTCAGCGTGCAATACTGAAGGTCGAGACCTTCAAGCCTATCCGTATCTCTACAACATTACTATACGAAGTCTGGGAGGACATGACCGTGAGACAGTTATCCATACTGGTCGTTGTCCTCCTTCAACACAGTAAACTGAGCTACAACTACAACCCAATACTCCTCCAAAAACGAAGAAAAGATATGGCGTGCTATAGAAGTTTATAATTTAAAACTAAATTTAGTCAACGCTTTGCCCAATTTCATTAGTCCATTAATCTACAATACCCAAACAGAGTCCTTAAAATATTCCCATTAACAAAAATGCAATGCAAAAAGAAACTTACCGAATAACTGAAAAGTCTTACCTACGAACAGACTGAACTTCTTCTGTACATTGCATCCTAATAAAAAGCCTATGTATTACAATATAACATACATTTCTCATAACATACACAAGCACATGCACGCTCTCTCACACCCCAACACACAGCAGAACACTAGACAACACCACATACCTTCATTTCCTCATTTTTATACACTTTTTTCATTCCTTAATACCTATGTAAAGTATATACAGTATTTTGTTAAATAGATTATGTACATGATACCATTTAAATCATGTTAATGGCTACAATACACTCGAGAGGTTTGGCACTGATAGTCGAAATACTGGCTCTGCCTAGTTCGGGTACAGATGACTACACCACTTAATTTCGACCTAAATTAGCCTGTTAAAATATTTTGTAATTTATGTCTAAGTTTCTTTAAATAAATAAATAAAAAATCATTGACAATCAAATAGAAAATCTTTCGTAAGTTGTCACCAGGTTTACGGGATACTTGGCCAAAGAAGTCAAATATCTCGCGGAAGCACACATTCGACAATCTTGGCCTTTTTTCAACTATGGAGCCTATACTTTTTTACCTGCAATATCGAGGTGTTCGTCCTGTGTGCGATCCACGAGATACGCAGCATCTTGCTGTAAAACCACATTTCAAAAGCCTCCATGCGTTTGCAGTCAGCGGCTTTTAGAGTCCACGTCTCTGCTCCATACAAGAATATAGAGAACACAAGGGAAGAACTACATACCAGTAAGTAAATCTAATATATAAAATTCTCGTGTCACAGTTTTCGTTGCCATACTCCTCCGAAACGGCTTGACCGATTTTGATGAAATTTTTTGTGCTTATCCGGTATCTATGAGAATCGGCCAACATCTATTTTTCATCCCCCTAAATGTTAGGGGTAGTCCACCCCTAATTTTTTATTTTTATTTTTTAGACAAAATTTTTAATTTCTATTTTTTTATGATACAACATACAAAAATACATTCAATCCTCAATTTTCACCCTTCTACGATCAACCCTTATTTTTTAATAGCCATTTTAGTAATTTAATCATTTTTCGCGAGGGGGATCGCGAGGGACTAGGTAGGGTAGGTAGGGTTGGTAGGGTTGGTATGGTTAGTAGGGTTGGTAGGGTTGGTAGGGTTAGTAGGGTAGGTAGGGTAGGGTAGGTAGGGTAGGTAGGGTAGGTAGGGTAGGTAGGGTAGGTAGGGTAGGTAGGGTAGGTAGGGCAGGTAGGGCAGGTAGGGTAGGTAGGGTAGGTAGGGTAGGTAGGGTAGGTAGGGTAGGTAGGGTAGGTAGGATAGGTAGGATAGGTAGGGTAGGTAGGGTAGGTAGGTAGCGTCTTTTTATGGCAAAACAAAGTTTGGCGGGTCAGCTAGTAAATAAATAAATTCAGCAGTGGATTTCTTGCAGTATGAGTGATGACTGAGAATAGGATCATGTATATGAAAATAACAGCTAGTAGGTCTAGTACAAGAATCGTGTGTAGACGCCCATTCTCAATTATGTAAAACACCTGAATAAAGACTATATTTTAAAATAAGCACAATTTCGGTTAGCATACAGATGGTAACCTATATACAAGACGTACGTATTTCTTGCAAAAAAATAGCTCAAATTATCTGAGGCGTCCTTATCATAGTCAAGTAACGGAAAACGTAAGTGCCTTTTTATTTTACTAGTATCTATACTAATATTATAAAGCTGATGAGTTTGTTTGTTTGTTTGAACGCGCTAATCTCAGGAATTAGGATTGGAATTATTATTGTTATTGGTTGGAATTGAAAAAAACTTTTTGTGTAGGATAGTCCATTTATCGAAGAAGGTTATAGGCTGTATAACATCACGCTACGACCAATAAGAGCGGAGCATAAATGAAAAATGTTGCAAAAACGGGCAAAATTATGCCTTACCTACTGAGAGCTTCCGTTGCGTGCGCTGCGTAAACGGATTGAGTTACGCAAATATCATGCATGATGGAATTTTTCCTCTTTAAAAATTCTAAAAAAAATCCGCGACAGCATATGTCTTTAATTAGTATATCTTTTAAGATTGACTCACTATAACCTTTTTAATGGTAATCAATTTTGTTCATTTTTATCAACATCTATACTAATATTATAAAACTGAAAAGTTTGTTTGTACGTAGTGGTAGTTAGATAGATAGCCAGTTGACGGGAGCGAAGCCGCGGGGGTCAGCTAGTCAGTGATAATGCCAATAAAAATTTACTTCAAGAACTCGTATCATGGTTAAGATCCGGTATAAGAAATATATACCCTCATATATTATTTAATGATGGTAAGGAATATTTATGCTAGATAATAATAATAAAAATTGATACATTGCAAATAACTTGCTAAGCTAAATCACGTAATTTGCGACGTATCAATGTATTTTATTATTTAGCATACTTATATTCCTTAATTAAAATAATATATGAGTGTATATATTTCTTATACCGGATCTCGCACTATAAGTTTCAGTTAATCTGACAGAAAATATCGTTCAAATTCTGTTCCATATTTTTCTGGAGTGTTTTGTCTAGCTGGAAACAGGTCCACCTTTGATAATTATAATAAATGCTAGTCCTTGATCGACTTCTACGATTCGTTGAAAATGTATACAGAATACGCTCGTGCATCAAAGCGTGGCTGCGCTGCGTATCGTGGGTTCGATTCCCGCACGGAACAAGTATTTGTATGGCCTTCAGTTAGTTGTTCTGATCAATGAAGAAAAATCCAATAACTACCTACCTTTTTGATTTTTCGTCAAATGCAATCGCTTATAGAATACTTACTTTGTCTAGGCCCGCTTAACAAGACAAGATATGAGCGATTTATTAACATAGGCACATTAACGAGTTAATTACATAATAAAACATTATACTGTCGCTAATTGTTCAAAGACAATAATGTTTTATTCATTTTTTACGGCCGCTGTTCAATTTATGTCTATAATAATATTTAAGACATACACAGAATACTATACTGGTAATTAATTTGATGAACAGTTATGCTTATCCCGAAGCAAATTGTTGTTTTGAACATAGGTTCATTTTTGTTTTGAATCTTGCAGGAAAGGAGCGTCAGAAATGAATTTTCTTTACGTCCTGATCCAGTTGTGCTTAATGCACATCGTTTTCAGCGAGACTAATGACACTTCTTTATTTGGGCTATCACCAAGACAAGATTTGAAATTTGTGGAACTTGCAGCATACGATGGCTACACAGCTGAACAACATTTTGTGACCACAGAAGATGGATACATCTTGGGCATTTTCCGAATACCCCTCAAGGAATCATGCACAGCCTCCAAAGGTGTCATAATGTTCATGCACGGTCTCTACCTCAGTGGCGACGACTGCCTCATACCGGGACCTGGGAAGGCTCACTGCTACGTCTACTCTGACAACTGTTACGACATCTGGGTTCCCAACACCAGAGGAAACTTCTACAGCAGAAACCACACCACATTGAATCCTGACGAAGATTCAGCATTCTGGAACTTTTCTGTTGATGAAATGGCCATTTATGATCTTCCAGCAGCCATAGATTATGTCTTACTTCAGACAAATGAAACGCAACTATCATATGTCGCACATTCACAAGGAGTTAGTATGTTATTAATTCTTTGCTCAAAGAAGCCAGAATACAACGCTAAGATTAAAGTTGGCTTCGGCTTATCGCCAACGGCGTGGTTGGAGCATGCCAGGTTTATCGTGATAAAGATCCAAAGTCTGATTGCCCCTGGATTGACACTGACAGGCTCGTTTCTTAATAAAGAATTACTAGAACGAAATGGACTACTGCAAAATTCTGGAGAATTTTTGTGCGGAACAACTGACCTAGCATATCCGTTTTGCTCTGTACTAATATTCGCAGTTTTAGGTTACAATGAGTTCCAGATTACCGAGGATGTTTTGCCTGTAGTGGTTGGTCATACTCCTTCTGGAACTTCTCTCAAAAACTTCATCAGATGGGGGCAAATGCAGAACAACGGTTTCTCTGAATACGACTTTGGGTTTGTCAAAAACCTTATCACATATAGACAGACAAGTCCGCCGCTATACGATTTGTCTGGTATCACGATGCCTTGGGTGTTTCTAGGGAGTGAGAACGACTATGTTGCTAATGTTACAGACATACAAACACTTGTATCTAAACTACCAAACCCTTCACTTTGTGTTCTTTCTGACAAAACGTTTGGTCATCTAGATTTTATTTATGGTAAAGATATACCTAATTATTTAACTCCAGTTGTTTTGTCATATTTAGAGACTGGTACTTACACTTGCCCTTGAATAAAGAATAGATTTTGCATTGTTCTTTTGTTTTCCATTCCTATTGCTATCACCATACCTAATAGAACGGAGTAAGTTTAGTTTAACGAGATGGACCCAACCATACGACCGCTGACAAACTGTTTCAAATGAAATATTGCGCTATAATATGCTGGACAGGATCATTTATATTTTCCTTTCACGCTCTTTTGGCTTTCAGAGTTAGGAAATTATTGATGTTGTTAAGTTTAGCCAGGTATTGAATTTACAAATCATTATCAGATGAAGTGTTCCGTGAGTCAGTCTAAGTACTAACTTTTGTTTCTGCCAGCGATTTAATTAAATTTTCGAATACAAAAGCTGCTATTGTGACTTAACTTATAAATAACAGTTCACTTTAAATGAGATAAACAGTTACTTAATCTAAATAATAATATAGATTATATATTTTTGTAGTTTATAAATGAGTACTTTAATCATGTAGTATATATTTTTATATATCATCAAATGTTTTCAAAATTTTGCTAGTTTGCGTTACATTATTGCAATTTTCATAAGGATCTCTGAAAATAATTTAAAGCCTATGTTACTCGGGAATAATGTAGCTTTCCACAGGTAAAAGAATTTTTAAAATCGGTTCCATAGTTTCGGAGCCTATTCGGTACAAACAAACAAAAAAATCTTTAAAATATTGGTATAGACTTTTCTATACTAATATTACAAAGAGGAAAGATTTGATTGTTTGTTTGCATTGAATAGGCTCCGAAACTACTGAACCGATTTGAAAAATTCTTTCACTGTTGGGAAGCTACACTATCCCCGGATGACATAGGCTATATTATATTTTCAAAAAAATTAGGGATCCTTACTAAAACTCCATTAATGTAACCCAAGGTGTAAAAAAATACCTAAAATATTCTTAAAATGGCGTGTACTGCGACACGTGACTCGTGAAATTAAAGAATCACGCTTTTGGTTGGTAAAAATAATTCATGTATTTATTGGTTTTTGGCAATTCTACCACTAAGGAGGTGAAAAGGTGGAAATTTGTTGGGCTTATATATTTGAAACTTGTCATAAATACTAACCTAAGTAAACAGTAAAGGTTTTCATTATTAGTTTTTAAAACTACTCCTAAAAGACGATTAAAGGAGTGTTAAAGATTTTGATGAATTTTACTGTACATGGCTTCCTTTTATAATGTAGAGGAGCACTTAGATGGGATTTTTGGAAATTCAACCTTTAAAGGAGTGAAACTAAAAAGTCATCTATAGGATAAAACAGGGATCACGCGAACAAGTCGCGGGCGAAGTGCTAGCTACAAAATTGGAAGACGACAATATTATTTTTATTGTACTATTATTATGCTGTATTGTGTTAAGATAAAGATTTAAGCAAACATAAACCCATGATGTAGCTTAATGCAGAACTTGGTTGTTTTTAATTTTTATCCGACTGCGGGAGGGTAATATTTTTCGAGCGTATGTATATTTGTCCATTTCTAAAGCATTATCTACAGCCCAAACTGCTTGACGGATTATGATAAGGATATAGGCTATATATTTTTTTATTAATAGCCTATGACACTCCACTACCACTCGAAAACAATAGTTAATCGCCCCCAAAAAAAGGGGTGATACAATTTTTTTTCGTATCATAACAATATGGGTATCAAAAGAAAGCTACTACAAAGACCATTCTAAAATTATGTATATCGTACCACTTTAATGTTACGATTTTGGCACAAATTCAAGATAAGCGTAACTTTGATAGCAAAATAAATAATCTTTTACCACATAACTTATTTGGAGCACTCGTTCTATAATAAAACTAAAAAGTCGATATTAAACAAATTATTATAAAAACAAAAAAACGCCTACTTAAAAGAATAAACTGATAAGAGAAAAACCAGTACTAGGTATAATTTATACATTAAATATTATGAGGTGCTCTGCAGGCAGGGACAAACAGGCAGGGACAAGCAAAAATTATAGAAAAACCTACCAAAATTTCGTTTGTCACCGCCGTCTTTTTTTTTGTAAATATTTTTTGGCGGTCTGGTTTTTTGTTTTTATAATAATTTGTTCTTCAATATCTCAACTTATTTTTGATTAAATAGATATGAACTATATATATAAAAGGCAATTTCCTGACTGACATATCAACGCCCAGCCTAAACCACTAATGATAGAAGTTTGAAATTTTGAGAGTATGTTGATTTTATACTGCAGGTGTCATTAAAGAAAGGATTTTTCAAAACTCACCGCCTAAAGGGGTGAAATAGGGGATGAAAGTTTGTATGAAGTTCTGCCATTTTTAATTTGAAATAAATGAAATGTGGTATTTAGTCTTGTAATATAAAATAATAAAATACGTCTCCAAGGTTTTTTTTTAATTTGATCCCTTAAAGGGGTTAAAAGAGATGTTAAAATTAAAATGAAAAATGTATTGTTTAAAGGCAAAATTACTTAAAATTTAGTATATAGACTCTTCAATACAATTAAAGAAACAATTATTTAAGAATTTTTTGAAATTTCATCTCTTAAAGGGGTAAAAAGGGGTGTTAAAGTTTGTATGAAAAATAAATTGTTTATGATTAAAATTAATTGAAATTTAGTCATTTGCACAAAATTAATTGAAATTTAGTTCAATACAATTTAAGAAACACGTATTCAAAGTTGTTTTTAATTTTATCCCTTAAAGGAGTATTAAGGGGTGCTAATAAGAGGTTTAGCACTGCAGTGGATCGCGTCTTATTTAAGCAACCGAAAACAATACGTTGTTATTAATAAATTAAATGAAAATCTATTAACATCGTATTCTTCTAACTATAGAATTAATAACGGTGGAGTACCAAGGGAGCGTATTAGAACCCTTATTGTTTCTTTAATACATAAACTAGCTTTCCGCCCGCGGCTTCGCCTGCGTGGACTACACAATTTCGGCTGTTTCCTTTTTCCAGTTCTGGCGGGATATTGCAAATTATTATCCAAACATAGCTTTCCGCCCGCGTCTTTGATCTTGTAGACCACAAAATTTGCTCAACTTTATTATGTTATCGAATTATAATAAATAATTTAGTAAATTCATATAAAATGATAATAAGCTGAACCTCCTTCGTGTTCTAATAGATAGAGCGTTGGTCTTTCATTCTGGAGGTCTCGTGGGATCGATTTCCATTGGGAGGTACAAATAGTGGAAGACCACTTTGCTTTCAATTTCTGAATCCTACTACCGACACGACAGAAAATTAATACAGGCACTGTATTTTAATGTATTAATAACTTTAGTTCTGCTTTTGGATAGTGTTTATTTGGTGTCTTAACATTTTTCCATTTAGTCGAGAAAATGATACGGCTAAGTGGCCGTCGCCAGAATTAATAAATATTCGGGCCCGATTTATGGCATTTTCCATCACTCTTGCCAGAACTTTCGGCGGATATTATCTTTGAGGGCTTCAAGAGTCTGAGGCTTGTTGACATAGACTCGTGACTCAAAAAAAAACCGCTATAAAAGTCTGGGACATTTAAATCAGGCGATCTTACCGGCCAGTGAAAAGCCCTCAGAATTTCGGTTGTGACTTGTTCAGTAAGCGCCCTTGCACTATCCTGTAGAAACCACATGTTCTCTAGTTCCAATTTATTTCTTAAAAGCTGGACCATACGAGTAGCTCTGTGACATCATCGACCACAGTAGTCGTTTGGCGGCCCGATGACGCCTCCAACGTAAATAACACACCATTCAGTAACTTCGAGCGGGTGTAATGACTCTTCCTGGATTATACCCGGATTATCAGTGCTACAGAAGCAAACATTTTGCTTATTTACAGAGCTTGCTCAAGATTATTTTCGATGAAAAAGTTGTCTTCCTCGTGGTTATGATTTATAATGGCCTGATGTTGGTTACACCCTCTTTGAGGTTACCAGCTATATTTTGTATCTGTTTACTTTACATATTTCGAAGCAGAATTGTTATTTGTCGTCAAACATTTTAACAAATAGCTAAAATAATACCATCTTCTGACAAGGGTGACGTGTTTCGCGACATCTTAAACAGTCTAGATATGGGTACTCCAATTAGCTTACCTAACAAAGTCGTCATCAGGAAGTTAGAATTTAGGCACTTCTTTGTATACCTCATTTGTAGTTTTTCAAAATGACCAGGCTGCTATAAGTACTGACTCTGGATGAGGCAACGTAGAATTGGCCGTGTGAGAAGCCATCTTCCCTTAAATCTGCTGCCCAAGGTGGCACCTTTTATGACTAATCCTGAGATTTATTTATGGTCAATGCAAAGCAGACTTTAAGGGCGAATGGTAATCGTTTAAATTTAAATACTTAGTCACAGGATATCAGTGATATTCGACGTACAAAAACTGATTTCCCCAAAGCACATCCAGTAATCACAGTAGCCTCTATAATATTTTTGTGCACTACTGTTACTCGCAGTCTAGTCCCGTTATATAGTTTAGGTGGTCTAAGGTTAAGCAATAGCATTACTGGTGTACCAACTTTCAAAAAAAAAATATGTGAAGGAAGAGTGACTTTCAACACTGTTAAGGAACTCCACAGGATAGCAAACTGCTTCATCCGCTTGTAGCACTGAATCGATAAACCTGCAGACTGATTGCGTAATGAATTCGGCAAGGAAAAGGGCAAAGAGTATGAAAAATTGACCAATCACGTAGACGGAAATCCACATTGCGTCTTTCATTTCGCATGTGATTGGTCGATTTGTGAACAACATGTGTTTTATGAGATTAAACATATTTTTAACAATAAACTTAAAATAATCTTTTGTCATTGCGGATAATGCTCAGATAAATTATTATATTATTGTATTGACCTTATCTGTGATATTGAACAGCAATTAACTTATAATGAGTTTGCATGCAATTGATATATATCCTGTATAGCTAAACATGTGGTCTTTAGATTGATACCTGACTGTAACAACTTTATACAATGTTTAAGGCAAATAAAGACTTATCTTATCTAATGATTGTATGAAAAATAAATTGATTATAATCAAAATTACTTGAACTTTAGTCATTTGCTTTTCAATACAATTAAAGAAACACATATTCAATATATGATAATTCAAGGATTTCTGAATTTCATCTCTTAAAGGGGTGTTAAAGTTTGTATGAAAAACTAGCTGTCCCGCGGCTTCGCTTCCGTCAACTGGCTACCTACCTACCCATTTACCCTACCTACCTTACCCTACCTATACTACATACATGATTGTTTGCGTAACTTTAACCACTTACGCAGTGCATGCAACGGAAGCTCGCAACGGACTTTTTTTTTCAACTTTTTTCATTTATGCTCCGCTCCTATTGGTCTTAGCGTGATGTTATATAGCCTACAACCTTCCTCGATGAATGGACTATCCAACACAGAAAGATATTTTCAATTCCAACCAGTAGTTCCTGAGATTAGCGCGATCAAACAAACAAACTCTTCAGCTTTATAATATTATAAAGAAACTTTATAAAGGGATGAAATTATAAAATAAGTAATTTAATATTTCTATAAGATAATATTATGAAGAGGTCCGCCCGCCTCAATGAGCATAATCAAATTGGTACATAATTTCAAATTGATTTTATTTATAAAAATATATATAAGCCTCCAAATTAAAAAAAAATCTATGTGATTGACTGCTGCGCTGCGCGTCGCGGGTTCGATTCCGCACGGAACAAATATTTGTATGACCTACAGATAGTTGTTCCGGCTCTGAGTGTTGCGTATGTGAGTTTATATGTTTGTAAACGCAACCACGATACTGGAATAAATTCCTAGTGTAGGGCAAAGATTTTTAAAAAAAAAAAAAAAAATTAAGTAATCGGGTAAGTATCTATCGATATCGAGAATGTAATTAAAATTACAATATGTTATATTGCACTGAAGTATAGTAGTTGAGTAGTAGTAAATATCAACCTATGATAACCTTACGGCATACACAATCAAGTTTATAATTGCGACCACTGAGAATACCGCCATCTATGGTCGGTTAGTGAAATTTGCTTGGCAATCGAATCTAATTTGCCTTTAGATTACAAAACTTCGAAAATAAATCTGCACAAACACAAAATAGTCCAACCGCGCGCATGCGCCGTATGAACTACAGACCGGTACCTACTGCCAATGACTCCGCCCACTCCAATGCGTTATTCGAGCTTAAATTTAGAAAACATTATTATTAAGGATGTTATGATTTTAATTTTGCATATTTTTACATGGTTCATAAGCATATATTTACTATCTGTTTTACACAGATAATAACTTTATTTAAGTATTTTTTCAATGGCATTTGTACAACAATTTTACCGTTCCATGTAAATTTTATAAGTTAGTCGAAAATTAATCATAAACTTGTAAAGCCTATTTAGCTGTGATAGTTTTCGTTTTCATTTCGTTATATTTACTTCTGCCGTGAATTTTTCACAAAGCCAAGAGCAACCATTTTGCTGGCAGGGGGGAGGGGGACACTTGACTCTAACAAAAATTTGCAATTTAAAGCTTAATTTTACGCAAACGGATCTCTGACTCGAAAAATAGATCTAACAAACCCGTAATATTTTTGAATGGCCTATCTAACGATACCACACAGAGAAAAAAAAGAAAAAAAAGCATCGCCACTTTACTTCTATAGGAGGAAAAAAAATATTGTACCACTTTGTCGGCATTATTTTTATGTAAATCCATGCCAAATATATAATATAATATAGCTTTCTATTACAAAGAGTCTCTGAGCTAAGCTGTGGACGGACAGACGGGCAGAGCGAACGAAACCATAAGGGTTCCTTGTTGACTTCAGAACCCTAAAAATAGATAGACTTGTTAAACCAAGTAGATCCGATCCCAATTTAACCCTTGAGTACCAAAAAACGTGGATCCACGCGAGACACAATGGCTTTTTCATTGTTTCGGTAATGACATAACACACGTTTATTTTGTAGTTGAATTTATATTTAATTATTTATTAATTTTTATGTTTAACATAAGTAATTGTTTGTTTAATTTATTAATTTTTATATGTAGATTAATGCGTACGGTATTGTCTTATTAATGTAAAATTATTGACTCTCTGTACGTTTTGGGTGACACTAATTACGTTTACTACAGATGTGGGATTGAATGCAACCCGAAATAATTCTAAACTTTTAATTAATGATATTAATTACAATTAATTACCCTACAAATATACATTTATAGACGAGGAGGGAAGTTGGCATGGTTACAACTACTAACTACAACTAGCTAGCCTACACATGTCCATTCCAAGCCGATATTAGGGCATGGAGTGGTTACAACAATGAAATAGACTAACTACAACTATCTAGCCTACGAATATCTATCCCTACGAATGCCTGCTTTTACAAAAAAATGCTCGTTAATATTGGTTCGGTATTTATTGATTCCTTGACGTCATGGCTGCATCGGCTTCAAGGTAACTTCCTTTATTGCAGTTTCCTGAAATACAGGCTACGGCTTAGCTCAGGCACCAGTCTCCCGCAAATAACTATTTTGTGGAAGAAAAATAAAGATGATTTTCATTAAAAAAAATAATCATGACGCTACTTAGTTTCTGTGTCAGCAAATTCCTGAGCTAAGTGCGTCAGCTTCAAGGTAACTGTACCGTCGCCAAGGTCTATATATACTTAGTATCCGCAATGTCAGCAGAGTCCTAGGCATAACATAATACACTGTAGGTAAGTGCAGAGAGTAATTTTAATAATAAATAACTAACAACCGGGTAATGACATTGAGCAAGGCAAAGAGGGAGAATCCTGAAAACATGTTCCCTGAAACAGTAGTAATAATGACAATATTTATTAAAACTTTATGCACAAGTACAAAGGCGGACTTAATGCCTTAGACATTTTCTACCAGTCAATAAAGTACAATAGTATATAAGTTATATATAGTCTATAATACTGCCACAACCAACAATAAGTAAAGTTGAGGATCCTTGCAAAGGTGAGAAAGTACTTCACGCTGGAATAGCTGCTCAACTTGTATCAAGCGTAATTTCGATCATGTATACCAGCTTGATGCACTAGAGTTGATCGAATAGCGGGCCAAGAGGCTCATCAGTGATGAAATACTGGTCTCAAGACAAAGCTTCAGAGCCTTGAACATCGTCGCCGAGTTGCCAGCTTGTCGGTTTTTATATCGGTCACATTTCGGCGAGTGTGCGTTGAAATTGCATGATCTATTTCCACCTGGGCTAGGTGGAAATAGATCATTTGTTTTCATCTTCGGACTATGAGACGTACGGCGATGCGCCATCGGTACATAGTGGACATCCCACCCATACGCACAAACCGTTTTGGGATCACTTTTATTATGCGTATAGCTAAGGAGTGGAATTCCCTTCCGGAGTCTATGTTTCCCGACAGCTATAATCTAGGGGCCTTTAAGTCAGGAGTGAATAGGTTTTTTCTAGGCAAGCGTGATTCACCGTCGTCCACATCATTGCTTACTATCAGGTGAGATAGTGGTCAAGCGCGAGCCTAAAATGCATAAAAAAACTACATGGAAGATACCGAATCCTTGAGCTATCATTATCTTACAAAGTAATAGCCTTATATTTCGGGTGCTATACCTATAAGGTGAAAATCATGAAACACAAAATATAGTGCAAGACATCCTGGCGTAGACGCACAAGGAGGTACGACCCCAATTACATTGGGAATAAGCCAGGAAGAAGACAAAATATACCGCAAGCCATCCTGGCGTAGACGCACAAGGAGGTACGACCCCAATTACATTGGGAATAAGCCAGGAAGAAGACAAAATATACCGCAAGCTATCCTGGCGTAGACGCATAAGGACGCACGACCCCAAATAAAGTAGGAATAGGGCAGAAAGACGAAGAAGAAAACTAAATCGAGCACAAGAACATCTTCTGAGATTAAAATGTGTCGTTTCCCACTCATATATAGAAAAAGGTTAGTTTCAATCTATTTTATTTAAGAAACTGCCGGTAGCGATGTTAAACTTTTCTATTATTTTCGAATCTCATGTTCAAGATTTAATGTTGATGTCTATTATGCACAGGTTGAAAAACAACGGTAGATTTCGTTTGCTAATGCATGTGAATAGACTGGAAGCAATTTTAAATATAGTTTCGTGACAACGATGACAGATTTTATATAAATTCACTAAATTACATTATATTTGGTCCACATAGATTTGTGCCATACCTCGATCTGTCCAAACGGAGGATTTATACCGTGTCACATTATTTGATCTTAGTAGACGATTGCAAATTCTTCAAGGGATCAGGGAATATACATTTGAATATAATGACAAAAACATTGGGTGGTAACACAAAACTAATCAGTGTCTTATCAGGCAAGTTGTGGCAATGACAACAAAGCAGCTGATTATTGACATGGGCTTAAGACATAATAAACAATGTTGCTAACAGTTCAAGAGGTTTTAAAACTGTTTTCATGGCTGTTAACAATTATCTTATCAAAATGCAGATATGATTTAACATTCTAAAACTATAAAGGTAATCATGTCCATAAAAATAATAAGAGTTATTACATTGCTGTCCATAAGGTAAGGTGATTAATATGGTTGCAAATAAAGGATTTAGAAATAATATCATACATTATTTTAACATATTTTTATTATTTCAGGCACACAACGTCAGGCATGAATTTTCTCTACGCACTCCTACTGCTGTACTCAATACACACAGTGTTCTGTGATGATGGCGTCGCCTCTTTATTCGGAATATCACCAAGGCAAGATTTAACATTTGTGAAACTTGCAGCATATGATGGCTACACAGCTGAACAACATTTTGTGACCACAGAAGATGGATACATCTTGGGCCTTTTCCGTATACCCGTCAAGGAATCCTGCACAGCCTCCAAAGGAACCATAATGTTCATGCACGGTCTCTACCTCAGTGGCGACGACTGCCTCATACCGGGACCTGGGAAGGCTCACTGCTACGTCTACTCTGACAACTGTTACGACATCTGGGTGCCCAACGCCAGAGGAAACTTTTACAGCAGAAACCACACCACATTGAATCCTGACGAAGATTCAGCATTCTGGAACTTTTCTGTTGATGAAATGGCCTTTTATGATCTTCCAGCAGCCATAGATTATGTCTTACTTCAGACAAATGAAACGCAACTAACATATGTCGCACATTCACAAGGAGTTAGTATGTTATTAATTCTTTGCTCAAAGAAGCCAGAATACAACGCTAAGATTAAAGTTGGCTTCGGCTTATCGCCAACGGCGTGGTTGGAGCATGCCAGGTTTATCGTGATAAAGATCCAAAGTCTGATTGCCCCTGGATTGACACTGACAGGCTCGTTTCTTAATAAAGAAGTACTAGAACGAAATGGACTACTGCAAAATTCTGGAGAATTTTTGTGCGGAACCACTGACCTAGCATATCCGTCTTGCTCTGTACTTATATTCGCAGTTTTAGGTTACAATGAGTTCCAGATTACCGAGGATGTTTTGCCTGTAGTGGTTGGTCATACTCCTTCTGGAACTTCTCTCAAAAACTTCATCAGATGGGGGCAAATGCAGAACAACGGTTTCTCTGAATACGACTTTGGGTTTGTCAAAAACCTTATCAGATATAGACAGCCAAATCCTCCGCTATACGATTTGTCTAGTATCACGATGCCTTGGGTGTTTCTAGGGAGTGAGAACGACTACGTTGCTAATGTTACAGACATACAAACACTTGTATCTAAACTACCAAACCCTTCACTTTGTGTTCTTTCTGACAAAACTTTTGGTCATCTAGATTTTATTTATGGTAAAGATATACCTAATTATATAACTCCAGTTGTTTTGTCATATTTAGAGACTGGTACTTACACTTGCCCTTGAATAAACAGAATTCAATAACATATTTTTTATGTATATATGTATCTAAGTATATATATATATATATATATTAAAATTGTTGTATTTATATTTCTTTACCATTTCTTCTTCTCTTCTCTTTTTATTTCATTTAGTTGCACCTGCCATATTTTATCTCTGCACCACCCTAAGGTCGACTGGTAGAAAATGCCTAAGGCATTAAGTCCGCCTTTGTACTTGTGCATAAAGTTTAATAAATAAATATATTTCTTTTATTTACCATTCTAATGAAAATGGTGATGCGTATGGCGACAGCAACGGCCATTGACATAGCAATAGTATCGCCATGCGTAATAGAAGTGAGTAAGATGGACCCAACCATACGACCGCTGACAAACGGTTTTAAATAAAATGTTGCATTATAATATGCTGAAATCATTTAAATTTTGCTTCACGCTCTTGTGGCTTTTAGAGTTAGGAAAATATTGTTAACTTTAACTATTGACATTTCAGATAAAACACTTGTCTCGTAGGCTGGACTTTTTTTTTGTTATTTGCTCGCTTTTGACCACTATCACGCCTGATGTTAAGTGATGATGTGGTCGAAGGTGAAGCACGCTTGCTTAGATGTAACCTAATCACTCTTGACTTGAAGACCCCTGGGTTGTAGCTATCTGGAAACGAAGACGCCGGCAGGGAATTCCACTCCTTGGCTGTACGCACAATGAAAGTATTTTCAAAACGCTTTGTGCGTATGTGTGGGATATCAACCATGTACCGATGGCTCACTGTACTTTTTGTATTCAAACTCAAATTTAAATTTATTGCATCCATAATTGTACATCAGGGGGTAAATATAACCACCATGTATGTACACACATACACGGTGGTATATTAAGTCACTATTATGTAATATTTCTTTCCCTTTTCAATTTCTAATCTTGTCATTGACTCATTGTTGTCAATATTGGGTACCGTTTAGGTTCTCAAAGAAATGGTGACATAGATTTCTGAGCATGCATATGACAGCCGGATCTTGTGACGAGTGCGATAACGTGGCAATAAATTTTGTAAAAAATTTGCATCTGTCTCCAAGTGCAATAATTCCGCAATTTTAATATAAATTTCAGTCTTCCACATGGACAAACAAACTGCAGTTAAATATTTAAACTTGGCTGGCACGTGTAGAGTACAGAATGACTTCCGTGTTTAAAAGTTTTATAATAACTGCAAGAGGCACAAATAGAGTGGCTTCATTAAAAGCTTGGACGGAAGCTCGCCAAGTTAAACAAGTCAGTGCAGTTTTAAAAGAAATAACTACAACTGTACTTTTAATATCCTATACTATTAAACGAGCAATATTTGTATTATCTATACATATAAAAGCGATAGGTCACTCACTCATCACGAAATATCGAAAACCGCTTGACGTATAAAGATGAAATTTGGCAGGGAGGTTCCTCAAGTATGTAAAAAGGTAGGGTAAACAAAGGGTTGAAAGTTTGTATGAAACTTCTAGTTTGTAAGTTGGCCACATGAAATTTTAGATTTACGCTCTTGGTTGATAAAAATAATTCATGTATGTATTGGTTTTCAGAAATTCTACCTGTAAGGGGATTAAATAGGGGTTGAAACTTTATAAAATTTCTTCGGTTTGGAAGGTAATACAACTGAAATTGTTGGTTTACGCTCTTGGTTAGTAAAAAAACAATGAGTTTTTTATGATTTCAGAAATTCTACCCCTAAGGGAATAAAAAGGGGTTTGAAAGTTTGTATACAATTTCTACAGATTTAGTCTCTGTAAGATGGACATATGAAATTTTACATTTCGCTTTTGATTGATAACAATAATTCATGTATTTATTGGTTTCTGGAAAATCCACCCCTAAAGGGGTAAAATAAGGGTTGAAAATAGGTATAATTTTTTTACAATTTGCAAATTGGGCACACAGACAGATGTGACAGATGTATACAAGTCATATACATCTGTTCCTTACAGACACTCAAAATAACCTTCCTCTAAGAGCTTAAGGTCACCCCCCTGTCCTTTAATTAATAGTAAATTGCCTAAATCAACTAAGCTATCATTATACGTTATCTTGAGCCCACTCTCGTAACTTATGTATATACATATAAAACAACAAATACCAAAATATTTAGAAAAAAATCACGCTCTAAAAAGTACGGAACAAGAAAATATGGGTACACACGAATTTAACTCGCCCGAAAAGTGCGAATCGACGCCTTTTAAAAATATTCATTTATCTGTGGTGATTATTCGCACACCGATAAATTAACTCCGGGAGAATCGCCACAGAAAAATTATTTTTTTAATAACAGATTTATTATACATAAAAAATAAGTTCAAAAACTAAACCCGACTACTGAAAAATCACAGTCTAAAAAGTACGGAACAAGAAAATATTATCGTAAATTTACCGTGGTCGTATGCTACTTTGAAGAATGTATTGTTTTGTTACGATAGGTGGCATACGACCACGGTAAATTATTTTTCGGGTTTTAGTTTTAAAGGATACGGTTTTATTTCAGAGTGTCAACTAATGCTCCTTTTAAGTCCTTTTCCCTATTGAATGGAAATTGAACAAGGCCAACTAACGAACGGTAATTAGTTTTTTTTTTTTAAACTTTGCCCCACACTAGGAATTTCTTCCTGTATCGTGGGTGCGTTTACAAACATATAAACTCACATACACAACACCCAGAGCCGGAACAACTATCTGTAGGTCATACAAATATTTGTTCCGTGCGGGAATCGAACCCGCGACACGCAGCGTAGCAGTCAATTGGTCAACCACTGCGCCAACCGTGCGCCCGATATATCACAGCCCTAAAAAGAAAGCGACTATTATTATGGTGACTGGTAAAATAGATCTAGAGGCCGAAGCCCCAAATGATGGTCGGACTAAATATCGGGTCATCTGGAGGTACCTATCAGCGCCGCACACCACTAAGCTGCTGTTCGTAACAGATGGAGAAAAGCCGTTGACAAGTTGAAACTGAGTCACGATTCTCAGCAGTGAGGCAAGGATTGAGAAGAGATAAAGTAAGCTGAAATAACACGCTTGGCGGCAGGATTAAGTATGATGTAGATGAGCTAGATATCTAAGTAGGTACTACCAAAAGTTTGCGACTCAACCTTAAATTATATTTAGTTAAAGCACCTCACCGAGCCATCCTTCGCCAGGTGAATATCAACTTCATTATAGGCAAAGTTTACACAATCAATATTACCCTTACATCCCACCGTATCCATCATTTGCGGCAACATTATCGAGATTCGGCGAGTCATCCCTCAATCCTGCTTATTATTTGGCTGATAGCTTAATTTTCTTGCTAATGGAAAATGTGTGAGAAAGATACACTGTATTTATTATTTTCAAGTAGATGGAACGTAACGCTTGTTTCCCTGTGGGGTAGACAGTAGTGTTTGCATACATTCGTAACACCATTTTGAGGTATGAGGACATAACACGCTCTATGTATTAGCCGAAGGCACCTTTAGCTCACCTACATTGCTTTTTATATTTAGGTATATATTTATAATAGGTGTCCACCATCTGATGATGGCAATCACAAATATAGCCACTGCACCGGGTTGCTATTCCTACGCCTGCCACAAAAAGCGTGAACAGCAAAACTCGCAATAAAACTTTCTCCGATCTAAAAATTTAACCCAGGAGCTCATGCAATCGAAACAAGGAGGCAGTGAATCATTTAACTTTTTTTAGTTTATCTCAATGTACATTATTTACTTCCAGTTCCAAAAAAAACTGAAACGAATCAGATATCAATACCCATCACATTTTAATTCACCGTCTAATATTTAATCAGTGCGGAAAACGCGGATTCGTTTAGAAAGCCCTACATTTTTTAGCGCTGGTCCTCGATAAGGTAAGGTATGAGTGCCCGTATTTGCGCGGCATTAATTCACGGCCAGCCCTCAGCCGCGCCGCTAACTTTTTCAATAACCGTCCCCCGGGATCCGAGTCCCGGGCAAATCGGACCATGCGATTGGAGCGGGGTCCCACTGAATACGGGCCAAATGATTTTGCAATGCAAGATTTGGATGCCTTCAATTCGTTCTCAAATGTGTGTTACTATATTATTGTAAAAAAGAGTTATAAGAGGACCAGAAAGCTTCTTGTACGTTCTTCTGCACAAAAATCTACTCTAGAAAGGAACATTGTAAATCATAAAAGTGGAACTTCATATTTCGGAATGACCAGGAGTGACCAACTGTTTGAATTCAAAAGTGCCTGAAATAAATTTTATTGTCACAGAAACTGACACGAATATTTTTTTTTCAATTGAAGTTGATAAAACATTTACAATTATTGCACACAAAAGACAGGTTGAGGTAGATAAAAATTACAGAAGCTATAAAAACGTCGAAACTGTCAGAAAGTGATTGGATCTTATAATTATGTCGGTATATTTCTCTTTAACCGACGTACAAAAAAGGAAGAGGTACTATGTTCGACTTTTTGTTTGTTGTTCACCGATATCTCCGTCAATTGTACACCGATTTTGTCTTTTTTTGGTTTTAGTGGTAAGTTCTGAAATTGGTCCCATTTTTATTTGGTGAATATCTGATGAAGAACTTCGGATATACAACAGAACTCTTCAATAAAGAAAGGCAAATGTCTCGGGATTGCTACAATCGCATGTATGTTTATTGTTTATACCATTTAATAACAAGACATCACGCCAGTACGCTCTAAAGGGGTACGCAGATGTGTACAGTTCACCTAGGTACACACTCGTTTCACCGGTTATGTTCAGTTTCATGATATTCGGGTATAATCCATTCCAGCATTACTAAATGCCTTGCCTATTATGTAGGTACAACTAAAAAGTGAAAAATAAGAACTTTTTTACAAATAATACTACCGACTTATTTATTTATTAAAACTTCATGTACAATAATGGTACATAGGCGTACTTAATGCCACAAGACATTCTACAGACTTCCAAATAAGAAAACCACAAAATAACTTTCTTTTTGGATGTCGGTGTCCATAACGCAAAAAAATGGTACCTCCCAAAAACACCAACTTCCAAAAATAATACCTATGAAAGACACAGACAGACAAACACAGACACAGGTACCTATGAAAGACACAGACTGCCAAAAATAAATTTATTTTTCACTTTGTAGCTTTTTAATTTGGAAGTTGTAATATTTTTTTGTATAAAGTTTTTTTTTTGTTCCTTTTAATTTATTTAAAGTCAAATCGTGCATCAAACACGCAGTGCAAGTGCGATGCTCCCTTTCAGCAGACTATGTCCAATGACCTGCAACTTAAATGACCTGAACAACGCTTCCAATGTTGCAATAAACGTGGCCACCTACTTACTGGGCCAAAACAGTAAAATTAAAAATGTACCGAGACACCAAAACAAGAAAAGATTTTCTGCCGAAGCTTCGTCCGCTGCCACTGAAGCCATTTCTGAGTGAGGCTTAATAATAAGGAGCTCGTTACACTGTCTTGAACGTATACAATATATAAACTTTTTACTGAATAAATTCTTTAAGAAATACCAGTGATCTTTATTTTTTATTAGGTTCTTTTTTATATCTTTCACTCTCTTTAATTCTTGTAGGTATGTAAGGATCATAGCGTATACGTTCTGTAGTCTCTGCCCACCCCCATGAGCAAAATACGTGAGCTTATTATTACAAGCTTTTTTACCCGACTAACCAAAAAGGAGGAGATGCTATGTTCGAATTCATGTTTGCTTTTTTTGTATATTTTCACCGATATCTCCGTCAATTATGGACAGATTTTGAAAATTATTTTTTTGTTTGAAAAAGCAAGTTCCGAAATTGGTCCCATTTTAATTTGGTTAATTTGGTGAAGATCTGATGAAGAACTTCGGAGATATACAACAGAAGTCTTCAATAAATAACGGCAAATCTCTCGGGATTGCTGCAATCGCATGTCTGTTTATTGTTAATACCATTTAATAAAATAACATCACGCCAGAACGCTCTAAAGTGGAACGCAGATGGGTACAGTTCACCTTAGTACACTCTCATTTGAGCGGATATGTTCGAGTTTCATGATATTTGGGTAATCTATTCTGGCATCAAAGGTACCTTACTAAATCACTACAGGGTAGGTACAAGTGAAAAATAAAAAAAAACTTTTTACAAAAAATACTACCGACTTCCAAATAACAAAACTACAAAGTGAAAAATAACTTTATTTTTGGAAGTCGGTGTCCATAACGCAAAAAATTGGTACCTACGAAAGACACCGAATTTCTAAAACTAAAGTTATTTTTCACTTTGTAGTTTTTTTATTTGGAAGACGGTAGTATTTTTTGTAAAAAGTTTACTATTATAATAACTTGCAATGTATGTATGTATGTGTGTTCGGGTCAAATCTTGCAATTGAATTTTAAAGCAGATATGCCCAACCGAATAAGATGAAATTTTGCATACACGTTTGCTTTCGATGACAATGCACGGTTAGCTAAAAAACTTGTTTAAAAATATGAAATCATTTATGTATTTATTCTTTCATAAAAGTTATATTTGGTGATTATTTTATTTATTTGGAAAATGAAAACCCGTCCTAATTGCACAAGAACTCAAAATATAGCTCCTGTCATCAAATAACTAGTAAGTAAGTTACTATTCGTATCTATAATAATATATATATACACACATAATAATACCTAGTAAATAGAGAAAAAAAAAGTAAGTAACTTACTTTTTTTAACCTATTGACTATATAAGCTCTTAAGCTTTTGTACTAAATGTAGATAGTTTTCTTGTAGTTTATATTTCCAGTCAAAAATCTTATTACCTACATCGAAATCTAGTTTAGTGAGACCTCAAACTTTAAAAATACTTTTTTAAAACGAGCTTTTTTCCTATTCTTCTCAACAAACCAAAAGTGAAAGAATTTGTTACCCAAATCATGACATTGCACAAAAAATAACTAGTCCGCCATATTGGATTTAGAATGACGTCATTTAGCTAACCATGCATTGTTATCCAATCTAAACGTGTATGCAAAAATTTATCTTAATCGGTGGAGGATAACTTTAAAATTCAGTTGCGAGATTTGAACCTGAAATACATTGCAAGTTAAATAAAAGAGCTTGCAAAATTCGGTTTAGGTACGCATTTCAAATGAAGATTTGTAAACATGGTTGCCAACCCAAAAGATAGCACTTTCACACATGGGATCATAACTTACGTAGGTAAACTTCAAGCACTTTGCAAATTTTCTAGTATTTTTACCCGACTGCCGAAGGAGGGTAATGTGTTTATCAGTCTATGTATGTATGTATGTTTGTTCCTATGTGGCGTTCTAGAGACCAAATGCGTTGGCCAATTTTGATGATTCTTACGTCAATCGATTTGTCTTAACCCTGCGAGTGTCATTGGCTACATTAAAATTGGAAAATAGTAAAATGGCGGATTTTGGGCGCCAAATTGTGGGGGCCCAAATTTTTTTTTCATCTTAACCCATCGTGGGGTATCAAAATAAAGGGTTTTAAAAGGAGATTACAAAAATATTAAACACTGATATTTTTAAATGTACCTAATTTAAAAAAAAAAAATACTATAAAGTTGCAGGTAAAAAAATTATTTAACAATAACAAAAACCCGACTGCTTAAAAAGCGAGCTAAAAAGACGTTGACAAGAAGAAAATCATGCTGTGCAGTCGGATGATACATCTGATTTTGATCAGCCCGCTCGCACATATATTTTATCTCTTCACCACCCTTGATTTGATTGATAAACAAAGCACCTGCCATGTTATCTCTTCACCACCCTTGATTGACTGGTAGAGAATGCCTAAGCATTAAATCCAACATTGTACCCTTGTGCATGCAGTTTAAAACATATTCCAGGGATAAAAAGTATCCTATGTGCTAATCCTGACTAAAATCTTTCCCTATGCTGAATTTAATCCAGTTCCGTTCAGCCGTTTGAGCGTGAAAACAAACACACTCACAAACTTTTGCCTTTATAATATAAGTGTGATGTATGAGATTACAATAGGCTCGAGCCGTACTAGCGAAACGAGTGTGTAGTTACTATTATTTTTTATAATTTAAATTAAATTTATAAATTTTTAGAAAACGTCATTTTCTCTATTTTCGCCCGAGCAGAGCTCGGTCGCCCAGGTACTTCTTCTTTAGGCCAAAGAGACTACAAATGGTCTTGTGTGTACCATCACCCCAACTACGCTCCATAACAGCGCCACATAAAACTCATAAAAGAATTTTATTAAAAACACAATAATAGTTTTCTATTCAACACGTTCTGAGACTGACATAAAACCGAACGATTATTTCGTCGAAAAAATCAGAAGGTAAAACCATTAGGACCGCAATGTCGGTCATAAAATAAGAAGTAGGGGCCGTAAAAATAAAAGTTTGTTGTATGAAATATTTTTGACATATTTCATGGGTCGCACTCACTTTAATTTCAATTTATGGCGCATTAAAAGTGCCTCGGAATCTTCGGCTCTTCGGTCTCGGCTCTTCGGTTCGTAAGCAATGCTCTAGGGTGCCTTGAGTGGTCTACGCTGACAGTAGATTGGCAGTCTGATAGGACTACACTAACAACCTGTAAGGTTCTAGAAAAAAATAGAAGGAGTCAGCTGCTTTTACCATACCTCATATATTCAATCTTCGATCGAATGCATCTTCAGAATGACGGACAGGTATGCTTACGTTTGCTTACGCTTATGAAACACATGATACCTACACATCCCGCCTGTTTTTAACCCCCGACGGAAAAAGAGAGGTGTTTGTGTGTATTTGTGTGTATTTGTGTATGTGTATTGTCAGTGGCATCATTGCTCCTAAACGGATGATCCGATATTGATTTACTTTTTTTTTGTTTGAATGGTGGACATTATCGGGGATGCTCTTCTTGCTTATGTTTGATGAAAATCAGTTCAGCCGTTCACAAGTAATGGGCGTTTTACTGCTTGAATCAGGGTATTTTCTCAAAATATTGTGTGTGGTCAATAGATTGTTGATCTAAGCGTGTCTACTACTAGACACATTATGTAGTTTGAAAAGAATGTTTTTTTTTACTTTTCCCTAAAGTCACAGACAGAGGTGTAGGTATTATAAAATGCGCATATTGCGAAAAATATGTGTAAGTTTATTTATTTATATATATACTTATCAGTAATTAAGAGAGTAGAGTAGGTCTTCTTCTTCTTAGTCGTTACGCTCTTGACAGAGCGGTCGTGGTCGTCATGAAGTATTGGTAGCATATGCGGCAGATGTAATGCGTCTCACAATGTCTCGCCACTTTTCCCGATTAGAAGTCATCCGGGTACATTCGTGCACGGGATCGTCTACAGCAGACTTAATCTAGTCGGTCCAACGCATGGGTGACCTACCACGCGGCTTAGTGCCTTCCACTTTTCCTTGGACGACTAACCGCTCTATGAACTGACTGTCTCGCCTTGAAATGTGCCCGAAGAAAGTGATTATTCGGGACTGTATTATTGCGGACAGACGCTGCTTGATGTGGAGTTCTTGGAGTATCGAGACATTTGTGCGGAACTCGGTCCACGAAACTCCGAGCATTCTTCTCCAGCACCACATCTCCAGAGCGTCTATCATTTTTCTTTCCACCTCCCGCAACGACTGGGTAACAAATATGGGTAAAATTAAAGTGCGCATGAGCCTGGTCTTCGTGGCTTTGGTGATATCTCTGTTCCTCCATATTTTTTTAATTTTGTCCATTGCAGTTCTTGTGATCGCCATAAGCCTCTTTATTTCGTCAATGCAGCCGCCATTATTCGAGACTAAAGCTGCAAGATATACGTAGGATTGGACTACGCCGCAGTTTGCGATCTGAGTAACTTCTGGCTAATTATTGTTAGCACGGTCCACAATCATCACCTTGGTCCTGCTGCGATTTATCTTTAATCCGAATTCAAGGCTCACTTGTTCTATTTTGCGTAGGAGATCTTCCATATGGCGAGCACTAGATGCAAAAAGAGTGGTGTCCTCTGCGTAGCGCAAATTCGCAATGTTGTAGCCACCAACTGCAATCCCATCTGTCCAATGTTCCAAAGTTATGCGCGTTATAAGCTCTGTGTAAATATTAAAAAAGAGCGGCGATATAATGCATCCTTGGCGGACACCTGCACTGGGGTGGAAGTTATTGGATAGAATGTCATCTGTTCGTACCAAAGCTGTGCTTTCTTCGTACAACCTCCTTAGAAGATGAACTAGGTGTTTCGGCGTGCCCATGTCAAGTAAAGTTTTCCACAAGATTGGCCATTTTACCGAGTCAAATGCTTTGGAGAAATCAACAAAGCAGATGTACTCGTATGTTGACTTGTTGAATCCACGAGCTTTTTCATTAATCTGGCGAACAATAAGAATTTGTTCCCGTGTACCCTTTCCCTTCACAAATCCAGCCTTTTCTGGTGTAATTTCTTTGGACAGATACGCCTTCAGTCGCTCATTTAGAATATGTAACAAGATTTTGCTGGGGTGTGGTATCAGTGCAATAAGGCGATAGTTGTTACATTTCTTCGTGGAGCCTTTTTTATGTAAATGGGTGAAGACTGTTCGAGTCCATTCATATGGCAAAATTCCTGTCTGCCATACTCTGTTACAAATGGCATGGAAGATATAGACGCCACGTTCTCCTAAAGCTTTTATGGTTTCTATGGAAATTCGGTCTCTTCCCGTGGCTCTTTTAGATTTAAGATGTTTTATATTCCTCCCTGTTTACCTCTGTATTTGAGAAAAGACGCGACTGTGGATCCTGGAACAGTGATAGACAGTAGTTCTGCCACGTTTTTGAGATTTGGTCTAGTTCTGTTACAACTTCGCCTTTATCGTTCTTGATAGCCCAGGTTTTAGTAGGTAAAGTTCTTGTGATATGACAAATTTTGCGGTAATGATCCCTAGATTCATGTTTCCCTGCCTGAGCTTCGTCTTCTTCACAAATTTTGCGAAGACATGATTTATGATCTCGTCTGCAGTTAGCTTGAATTTTAGCAGATAGCTTGTTCAGCTCTCTAACGTCCGCTCCTCTCGCCTTTTTCTGCCTTCGATCCCCAATTAAAGCAAGAGTACTGTCTGTTATCCAGTGTTGCCGTTTATGTGTTTCAGTTGGTGTCTTTGATTCTGCGACTGCTTCCTGAATACCAGAGAAGTAAATGGCATGGGTGTCGGTGAGTAAATGGCCGCTTTTTTTCCAATGGATTTCAGCCAATCCGCAGACGTTCAAACCACACCGAGTTAATTCTCGTTCAACGGTGTCGATTTTTCCTTTTTCCAGTAGCCCTATAATTTAGTCTAATGTCGTATTAATATTGTGTGTGAGTGCCAGAGTGACTAGGTAAGTCTTTAATCATTGTATTTCATAGATAGGGTCTATTCACTAATGTACTATTTTATTCTAGCTTGTTGTGACCTTGTCATTTATCTCCTAATCCACACCTTGGCAGATATGTATCACTAGCATTTGGTTTAGGGACACGGTAAAGCCTTTCGTAACACAGTACAGGCCCTAATGCATCATTTATGCACTATACAATTACTCATTTGACTATGGACCATTATTGAGCTTTAACTGATATTACATGCATGGAAGGCGGAACTGTTAATATTCACTATTTGTATAAAATAGGCTAGATAGCCTCCCTTAATTGGGGAAGTAGGGCGACCAAGTGTTGGTCAAATACTGTTTCCTATAGAAGGTCTACCTCAGAACAAGTTGCGTAAGGCTTGCTGTCACAAATTTTCCGGAAGAGAGGTAGCCGCCGCTGATAGGAGCCACAAAGAACCCCAAACTACATCGTCTTATAGACGCTTAGGGAACGTGCCTCGTTAAAACCACACCAAGCCAATTGTAGGCAATACTGAATCGTCACTATTTAGCGAGACACGATATTGGATGGCTGCCGCTCCTAGCGGCCCCGTATATCCACTAAATGGGCAGATTAAGGACATGAGGAGCGACGACCTAAACCACTTCGACGTTCAGCAATTCCTATCGCAATGAGTTCTGCTACAGACCGAGTATACGTTACGCTTGCAATAGTTTTGTATTGTTTTAATTAAGGATGAGTAGGTCGAGAGAGAGATATTTACTATAGCGCGCGCCCAGTAATTCTAGAAGCATGTCTCGCTCAATGATCTGAGGCAATTAGATACAAAACTGTCCACTGTCTTAAACTGGGCAAGGCATGCTGGAGCATAGGGCGCCTGTACTGTTTGAACCGCTGCGGGTTCTCTCTAGAACTTGCGTTCTAGGCCCAAAAGTACACGTACCACGTGCCTGCTGCTGTAAAGCGATCACCCGTCACTATGATGGGAATCTAGACTAATATCAAGGAACTCATTAACGTAATTCAAAGTAATAAATTTCTTAATGCAAGCGTAGCGTTCCTTCCACTCACCTTCCGTAGTGTAAATGATGCACTTTTGCAACCTTTAGTCTATTTGACTTCATACATGACTATTGTTTTATTTATATAGGACCCTTATGGCTAACAGACAGAAATGTGTACTGGGAAGTTAGGAAATTATGACGGGTTGGGCGCTTTTTGGTCTGTGTGTTGGAGAGTTGATCTTATCAACTCAACTGCAGCTGATTGACTTCCTGAATTAATACTCTCCGCCATGTTTGCTTGTCAGTTACTTGTATTTGTATTAATTGTTGAATATATATTCACTATCCGCGAACACTATTCGGTCTCTGATGTAATACTCTATACATTAGTGTAAAGGGTTTCTCACACAAGCTTTAGTTAATCATAACAATGAAGGTTATATCCCTATAGTTATATTTTGTCTTTCTAAACCACTTCCAAGTTATAATTTTATAACTGTGAATTCCAAAACAAAACAAAAACATAATTTGGAATTCACTTATAGATGGTGGAAAGGTGTCCAGTCAGGATTCAATGAGCCTTACAAGTTTGTGCGGTGGCGGGCACATATTCTCCTTTCTCCGAAGGAGGCGACTTTAACACAAAATACAGGGCATTTTAGGAAAAACTGAATTTTTATCAGCCTAGGGTTATTTAGGACCACAGTTTCATTTTTAGAAAGCGTCGTTTTTCTATTTTCACCCGAACAGAGCGCGGTCACCCAGGTTCTACTCTCTGTGGCACTACTATACTTTATACCATGGCTACGAGAAAAAGAAAAATGTAAGCAATAAAAACTTTTTACAAAAAGAATACTACCGACTTCCAAATAAGAAAACTACAAAGTAAAAAATAATTTTATTTATGGAAGTCGGTGTCTTTCGTAAGTACCATTTTCTTTTTCGTTATGGACACCGACTTCCATAAATAAAGTTATTTTTGATTATGTAGTTTTCTTATTTGGAAGTCGGTAGTATTTTTTTGTAAAAAAGTTTATACTTTTTTTTACTTTTTAGTTGTACCTACCTAATAGGCAAGTTGTTTAGTAAGTTACCTAAACGCCAGAATAGATAACCCAAATATCATGAAACTTGAACATAACCGGTGAAATGAGAGATCTGCGTACCCCTTAAGAGCGTACTGGCGTAATGTTATGTTATGAAATGGTATAATCAATAAACAGGCATGCGATTGCAGCAATTCCGAGGGATTTATCGTTATTTATTGAAGAGTTCTGTCGTATATCTTCGAAGCCCTTAATCAGATCTTCACCAAATTAAAATGGGACCAATTTCGAAACATACTCTTTCAAACAAAAAAATAATTTTTAAAATCGGTCCACAATTGACGGAGATATCGGTGAACATAAACAAAAAAAAAATACAAACATGAAGTCGAACATAGATTTTTTGGTAAGTCGGTTAAAAAGCACAAGGAATTTGTATGTCTAGTTTCTTTGCACAAGGAGATTGTATCGATTATTTTTGGGCAAGGATGTAGTATAGCATTGAGATGGAGGTTGAATATATTGGTGTGTTCTAAATTCAAACACCAAAATAGTGAATAAAAGTGATTTTAATTCACTGTTTTCAGTGAATAAAATAAGGTCGAATATAAATATTGATGTGTTCTAAATTCAAACACCAAAACAATGATTAAAAGTGCTTTGTATTCACTGTTTTCGGTGAATAAAATAAGCTTTTTAGAGGGGGAATGGTTTAATAGTAGTTTGTATCATAAGGGAGCAAAATAATATTATTACGGCGAAGGCGCTTTTTTTTTATCCAGAGCGAAGTAAGGTATTCTTTAGTAGAATCTTGAACGTAGCGAGGGATTCAAAGAACGTCACCCGAGACAAAATATATTTCGCGCCAGAGTGATACACTCTACTTTTCATCACCCACTATGAGAAAATAAAAGGCGCCTCATATTTTATTGTAATATATTATTAAATAAAACATAGAGTAACAACTAAATTGAAATTAAATAGTATCTAATAATAAATCAACTAAAAACGTTTCTACATTTGAGACATTTTCGTAATTAAGAAAATTTATTACAGTTTTATTAGGATCTTTTTATATACTGCGTGGTGCGTTTTATATATATAATAAAATTACCATAGGCTTTCATATATTTCGCCCGGGATTTTGCAGGTAATAAATTATCCATCATATTTCTTTCGCCAGTTCTAATACTTTCAGGAGTTAATTCTATACTTTCACTGTCACTTGAAGAACTCATTTTTCAAAACAAAACCATGAAAATCTAACAATCCGTGAAAATTTACGAAAACGCGGGCCAGTCTTGCCAGGTCTTGTTTATGTTTTACCCCAAGTCTGATCCCAATTTACCCTAGATTTTAAATTAAATGAAAAAATTACCCAAAATTTTTTAGTTTGTTTTTTTTTTTCTACTTTTTACATTTGATACATTTCATGCAAGATAATATACAAGACGAGACAGTACAATCTATAATATTTACAATTACAGATTATAAATATTATAGATTTATAATTACAGATTCAAATATCTAAATAAATAATAGATATAATAATAGAGTAAAACTTGTCTGTACAAGTTTTACTCTAAGGATATTTGAAACCATGAATAAATCTGGTCTTTTCCAAAGATCCTATTTGTAACAAGTGCTTGACTACTTAACAATTTCTATTAATGCATCAGCAAAAAGATTACCCTAAAATTACCCTCACCGAGTTTGTACCCTAAAAATTACCCTGCTGATTAAACTTTACTCTAAATCTAGGGTAAATTACCCTAAGTTGGCACCACTGACGCGGGCTGTAGTTCGCGCGTTTTTAATTTGTTTTCTTTATTTTATTCAGCTGGCGGCGCGACTATGGGCCGTCGTACCAGCCAGTCCGACTATGGGCCGTCGTACCAGCCAGTCTTTATTCAAACAATATTTGCGTTCGATTTCTTTGGCCCTGAATACTAAGATGTTCCAAATTAAAAAAGTGCGCAGCAAAGATAATTGCAGCGCACAAGTAAAGAGGATAAAAACTCATTACTGCCCGCTAAAAGTTTGTTATAGAAAACACCACCTTTGGGTGCACTTAAAGGCGAACCAAGTCGTCCTTTTCGAATAGATGGGATGAAAAAATTATGGTAGTGATTGCGCTCGTTTTATTGTCACAGGCAATATATTCCATAGACGAAGAGTAGCCTGAACAGTTAAAGATTTCTCTAGGAAAGTAGTGGAATGCATTGTCGTCATTTTAAGCTTCATTTTATCACCTCTTTTAACTGTTCTGTGATTTTATCCGATGATACATGTATGAGTTGTTAAGGAACAAATCTGAAATTGTATGACGACCTTCTGACCCAAAGTTGCTACTCTCATTTATCTGAAGGCCTTTCTATCTGCCTCTACACATTCCTGCCAGGAGGCATAGGTTAACTTTATTCCACATTTCCACTTGTAGTTCGAGAGGCTATTACTCGTAAGGGGAGCAATAAAACACTGCTGTGCGCGACGGAATGTAGGTAATAATGAAAGGATTTTATTGATAAACTACCTCTTAGACGGGATTGGTGTACTTTTCGACGAGTGGAATTGAAAAGCTAAGAAAAATACAGGTGGACTAATACTGAACCTAATACCCTGTAAAGCGTAGTATTTGCTCGTGACAAAGGGATGTGTAGCGTAAAAAAAAAAATTGTCACTACATGTGTCACGTTTAATTTTGACGAATAAAAGATAAAATAAAAACAAACATTGTTCAACATAAAAAATATACAAAGAAAAAAGGAATGGCGACGAAAAGGAAGACTATCGGTAAAGTTGGGAAATGGATTGTCTAGAATAAAATTTGTAATTTTGGAAAATAATGCCTATAGGAGAGAAGGGGTTGCAACCGCTATCCGGCCCTAGGCGCGATTAAAATATAACCGTGCATAAATGTAAAATTAAAAACGGTTCATTTCACGACATTTTGACACGAATAGGTGATACATATAAAAAACTATTCAATAAATACTTCGCTATTGCTACAAATTATAAAAAGTGAATAGGAACAAAATTTTGGGATCACTTGACGCGGAGCGATGTCACGACGTCCTCCCGGGGTCTTCACTCGTATATTATGGAGTCACCCCCGCAAGCACACGCTTCCCGAACTCAGTCGGTGTTGAAATAACTCGGAACATCAGTCCACAGCTTGTTATATATTCCAAGAACCGATTCTGAGCGAATCTATGGTGAGAAAATAAAAGGAAATAAACACCACAATACTCAAAACAGAACCTTCCAAACAGTTAAAATTTAAAATGTTTTACATACATACCGGTTCTTTGTAACAGACGGCCTTATGCGCCGGTAACTCGGAAACAAATTAAATTCCTGGTGAACAATTGACACTCTCAGAAAGAAATGTCCAATAATGCTGCAGAACTAAATGCAACATATTGGTTTGCATGGACGCAATGCGATATAAATCCAACGATTTGCACTTGAAATTTTCTTAAAAAAAATACTAAACGTGTTACTTCCAAGTAGATACGTCCCCAATTCACAAGAAAAATTTTCTCTGTCATCCAATGGAATGATCAAACTTCTAAGTTTGAACCGAAATAAGAAAAAATTAGAAATGAGGTCGACTTACACGAACGGAATAGTTTTTATTCAGCCGAATCAATAGGCAGCGTGATAATGCTGCAATACCCCCTTTCTAAGAAAAAAAGGACGAAAGTACGAGTGAGAAGAAAGATAAAGCTGGAACAGGCAATGACAACAGCAGGAATCATTTCTGAATCAAACGATATCGAAGTGCAAAAGATACTGAATAAACACGGTGGCCACCACATCTAAACGTTATCCGCGCGAACTCGCGATATCTCGATTACATCTATGGAGAATATGAAAGAAAATAACAAACTCATAAATCTAAATATATATTGTTCAATTAGAGACAAACACCAACAACTACCACATCCTAACAACTATGAAGAACAACCAGGGAACTATACATCTAAGTAAAGCTAGCCTAACTTAACATAAGACTTAACTATTACCTAACAACAATAAGAAAAAACCCGGGGATCCCCAAAAAATAAATAACGTCAACACGTAAAGTCCAACCTTAGTTATAGAAACGAAAGACAAGTTGGACAAAAAACAAAAAAACAAGTTTGAGAAAGAAAACTTAAGTCAATTAAGTCAAAGAAGAATTCAAGACAAAAAAACTCAAATCAGAGAACTCAAGTCAGAAAACTCAAGTTTAAATTCAAATTAAATGTAGAATGACACACCATTTGTGTTAAACTAAAAGAAATAAAATAACCTGAGAACACAGGTTGACACAACACAGAAATAAATAGATGTCATTATTAACAGATAATTCATGAAGTTTTTAACATAATCAAAAACTTATGCAAAGAAATATTCCCATAAACCAAAGAGGAAAAAGGTTTAGAAAGCAAATGTTAATGTTAAAATGGAACAAAGAGAATTCAATCAAATTTATTTTAAGACTAGCTGTGCCCGCGACTTCGTTCGCGTGGTTGTCGAGAGCAAAACAACGTCGTTTAGATAAGAGTATATCACCTTTTTGATGATTTAGATAAGAGTCCTGACTTTGGTATAGTTGATTACGTTAATGCTTCTCTATATACTATGTTAGCGGTGGAATTACCCGGAGCATATACAAAAAGGTTGTTTGGGTTGCTAACACGTGATAGAGAAACATAGAGTTGGCCGTGTGAAAAACAATCAAAAGTAAGGTCTACACCCGCAACGGATAACGTCTGGCCTTGGGCTTTATTAATAGTCATAGCGTAACAGAGGCTTACAGGAAATTGCACACGTTTGAAAGTAAACGGAAAATTATTGGGGATAATGGGTATCCTGGGAATGAAAACAACATCACCGGAGCCGCAACCTGTTAAGATTTCGGCTTCGATGACATTTCGTTGGAGATTTGTTACTCTCAACCGAGTTCCATTGCATAGTTTTGGTGGGCTTAAATTTCTGAGTAGAATGATTGGTACTCCGACTTTTAAATAAATTTTGTGTGCTGGAAGACCTGGTGTATTTAGAGAGTCTAAAAACTCTACTGGATAGTGGGTGGCATCTCCTTCTTCTAAAACCGTGTTAATAGATAAATATTCCCTACTTTCTCCAGAAACATGTACCAATATTTGAGAATTTATTGCTGCTGCTTGGTCGTTGCGAGGTGCCAAAATAGCTCGTTGGCATAGCCAAGCAGCGTCATGGTTCGAGATCTCTGATGGATCTCCGTATACAGAGGAAATGAGTTCCTGCTGTGAGGCAACAGAAGAACACAGGCTTTCGACTAAAGTTACTTTACCTCCTTCTTGAGTCGGGTATGTGCCGTTACCAATTTGAAGTAGTAAATTTGAGAAAACCTGCGCGTTTGCGTCACCTCCCAAATATGCTCGCATATTAAAGCTCAAATTAGTTAATATGACACTACGCCATAAAATAGAGCTCTTTAAACAGGCACCTATTTCATCGGCCCTCGTTCCTCTGGGTATTATAGGGAGTGTCTGCCTGAAGTCTCCACAGAATAGCACCGTTAAGCCTCCCATCGGTCGGTCATTTTGTCTTATATCTCGCAACGTTCTATCTACAGCTTCCACAGCTTTACGATTTGCCATCGTACACTCGTCCCAAACGATAAGGGCGCAATCGCGTAAAACCCTTGCTTTATCACTATTGCGAGACACGTTGCAAACAGGGTTTTCTGTGCGGTCCAAGTCGATTGGTATTTTAAATGTTGTATGTGCAGTTTTTCCTCCTGGTAATAAAGTGGCAGCTATTCCTGAGGAAGCGACGGCAAGGGCAATTTTGTTTTGGCTCCTTATTTGAGCCAAGATAACTTTAGTGAGGAAAGTTTTACCTGTTCCACCAGGTGCATCTAAAAACAGCATTTCTCCTAATGAATGTTCTACACTACAGCATACTCTATCAAAGATTTGACGTTGTTCTGACGTCAAATTTGAACAGCCATTTCGCAATATTTCTGCTAACTCTTCGGGGTTGTAATTTATTTCAGATGTATACTCCCTATTAATTCGTTCCCCACCAACTGTCGGTGTCGGCAAGCCGTATTGACTGAGGGGGTTCCCTCCTATACTTGTAACTATATCTTGTATAGCCAGCAAAGCCCTATTATGGCAGCTTTCACGTACTTGGTCAGAAGTTTCACTATTTATATTTTGCTGTCTCAAAAAATCTTCGGCAAACGCGTCTTTATATTTTTGCCACAACTGCCCAGCGTCCGATAGGCCACAAAATGTCAACAAAATGGCAAATAAATGGCGCAAACGATGTGGACTATCACTGACGCATGCTTCGGCTAAAGCATCATCCCAATGCTGATCGCCATCTAATAAATGCCGTGCGCGGCAAGCAGCTTGAAATGTGGGATATTCTATATCGTCCACTTTGCGGAGCTCAGCAAAAGAAGTAGGTCCTCGCACTGTGTGAAGAAGAAGGCGTAAATAATAACACTCTGCATTATTTGGGTGCACCGTGTATACTCTTCCAATCACGTGTTCTTTAAAAATGCCGGACTCGCCTTCTACAGCAGTTCCACGTCTCCTGCGATTAAAAACACCTTGCTGCTTGTTATAAGTATAATAATGTGGCACTTCATTGTACAACAGAGACTTAGCGAAATTGTCTCTTTCGCAAAGGCGAAAGAATGCGAGCAAGGTGGTTTGTCTTGGGTTGTTCATTCTTTCTGCCACATTTTCTGGCTGAAAGTAAACTCGCTGCCCGCCTTCCAGGTGCACGTCAAGATGGATGACTGGCGGATACCTTTCATGAATAGGGAAACTCAAAATGCGCCAAACTGCCTCCGAAGAGCTTATGTATCGGCCAGATTGATACCTTGTCACTTCATCAAATTGGTTGTTATTTCTTAGTGCTATCATGGCTTGATCACTACCTTTATTAACATATTTACATATATATTTTATAGATTCGACGCTATTACAAATTTCAACATTAATGTGTGCTTGAAAAGCGTTTGACAAAACTGGAGAATACGGTACCACCCAACTATTATTTAGAATTATTTCTTGTCCACGGAATCTGACAGTAGCTGTGAAACCACCTTGTGACGGTGATCTTCGCCGGTATTGCGGATACCCATTTTCCCCAGCCATAGTTAGTTCTTTCAGTGCTCTGGGGTATTTTTTTGAGCATTGACCATCTTTCATGCACGGTGATTCCCTGTTTAAGAGGCCACATGGCCCGTGAACCATATGTGTTTTTACTATGTCATGCAAAATCGGATCTGCATTATAGTCCGGAAATTCTGCACTTATGACACTGTCTATAGCATCGGGACGAATTTTTTCTTCCAGCCACAGAAGAATGTGCGCGTGGGGTAAACCACGCTTTTGCCACTCGACGCTATACATAAAACAAAGAGTTGAACCGAAAACTTTCTCCTTTGTAAGTAGATTAATCAAGACTTTGAGTTTTAAATGAAAAATCCTAGCAATAATGTCATGTCTGTCGTATGACGCCTGTCCTGTGAGAAGTGCCTGGCAAATCTCCGTCCACTTTGGATTTGTTGTAAATGTTATAAAAAGGTCCGGCCGGCCGTATTTACGGACGTAACAAAAAGCATCTTGCGTTCGTTCGTGCATATACCGCGGACCGCCTGTGAAACTGGATGGCAAAATAACCAATCGACCCAAGTTTTCGACGTTATTATCTGATTGCATGGCGTCCCGCAAGTGCACGTATTCTTCAGCGCGTAACCGTCGCTGGTTAGTGCGAATATACACTAAACGTTCAGTTTCTATTTTTGCGTACATGTCCACAATAAATTGGCTGAACAAACCACGAAATCGTTGCAAATATACGAAACTGTTTTGCCTTATTTGTAAAAGGTAGGAATAGTATTGTTGAGCAGATATTTTTTTTTGATAATTAGTGACTCTCGTAGTAGGGTTCACTTGGTACAGCCCAAAATTGTACCCATCTTCACCATGACAATAGATTAGTGGATATTGCAGGGCGTCGTAAGCTCGGTGGGTTTCCAAAATGCGTTGAAGGCGATCGTCGCGTGTACGCAACACGATATCACGTCTCTCACACTCCTGGTCGACTAAAACAACTGCAACTTCATCTGCGACGGGTGCATTGTGTCTTCCACGGTGTTCACCCACAGGACGTCTATCGGCACTTATAACAATTTTGAAATCATTGCTGCCTTGTGGAATTGACTCCAATGCAGCTTTGAATTCACGAACGTACTGGTTAACGCGATGCAGCAATTCTTGAAGTTGACCCAAAAGCTCAGCATTGAGCTGGGGAAAATTGTGATTTCTAACATTGAGCTGTTGCGTGTAATCGGATACAAAATAAATTTGGAGAAATTTGGGTTCATTTTCTGGCAGCAAAGATCCAATAAGGTGATAAACTTGACCTTGTACTTTGAAGGTTGGCATGAACGGTCCTTCCGTTATTTGTTTTGCCCCAAAGGAAGTCATTTGGAAAGCACTGTTATATAAACGAATATTATCCAAAAAACGGTTCGACTGGGGATGATCGCCATTCAGGAGACTTATAAGTAAGTGTGGTGGATCTTGGAAATTTGGAAGAACAATTTTTCCATTTGAGCAGCACATTCCATCTGTCTCTTTCCTCCATTTCAAAGCATGACAAAAATTACAAATTTCTCTCATGTCACCCACGAAAGTAAAGCCAGCATAATTAATTCTAGACGAATATGTGAACCCTGATTTTTCCCTATTGTCCCAAGGTAATAAAATATTTGCATCGTCATTTTCCATGGACTCATCAGCTCCGCTATTTGTTTCTCTATTCATATGGTATCGAGCTCGTTCTATTTCTAGGCGAGATTGACGTTGTTCTGCTGTTTCTGCTCGTCTTAGTTCATCTATTCTTTCCCTTTCAGATGCAAGATAACTTTCATTGTTTCTTTGTACACCTACATAGTTATGTCTAGCTATTTCTAATCGTTCTTCTCTTTGGGAGAGAGATTCAGACTCGCGCGAGAGAGCGTGTCGCTCTCGGTCAGATGACAGACGTGCTTGGCGTTCCTCGATACTCTCTTGAGAACGCAAAGTCGCGGTCCGAGTTCTTTGCGAACTTAAGCGCGACTCCCTTTCTGTGAAAGTCTCTGACTCGCGTGAGAGAGACTGGCGCTCCCGATCAGCAGACAGCCGAACTTCGCGTTCCTGGATATTCTCTTGAGAACGCAAAGTCGCGGTCCGAGTTCTTTGCGAACTTAAGCGCGACTCCCTTTCTGTGAATGTCTCTGACTCACGTGAGAGAGAGTGGCGCTCCCGATCAGCAGACAGCCGAACTTCGCGTTCCTGGATATTCTCTTGAGAACGCAAAGTCGCGGTCCGAGTTCTTTGCGAACTTAAGCGCGACTCCCTTTCTGTGAATGTCTCTGACTCACGTGAGAGAGAGTGGCGCTCCCGATCAGCAGACAGCCGGTCTTCGCGTTCCTGGATACTCTCTTGAGACCGCAAAGTCGCGGTCCGTGTTCTTTGTGAACTTAAACGTGACTCCCTTTCGGTGAACGTTTCCGATTCACGTGAAAGAGCGATGTGCTCTCGGTTAGCAGATAACCGTGCTTCACGATCTTCTTCCGATTCCTGAGACCTACAAAGTCTCATCCTTTTCGCATTTCGGCTACGCAGCGAAAGGTTAGTTTTTTTTCTTTGAGGCATTTTCAAGGAAAATTAAAGCAATAAACAAAACTAACAACACTTATGACTGAATAGCCTACAAACTTAAAAGAACGGTGCGTCGAACAGTCTAGTGTGACAACGTATCGTCTGTTCGTGGTCGTGACTCAACGAATTGGCAACACTAACTTACTGTATAACGATTGGCACTATTGGATTCAAACTACGAAGTAAATCAAATACAATCTTAACTTCGTACTTCAAACCAATGACCAAAGTTGACCAAACGAAACCAATAAGATAAGCAAATACTTTTTTTTCGACCAATTTAGAAAATCGATAAACCAAGCAACCAAAGAACTTTTACGACACACGCAAGAACTTTTAAGACACCTAACGAAACCCAATTTGCCTAGTAAACACGGTGGACGTCATCCTCGCGCGGAAAATCTTAACACCGCGATTCAGAAAATGACGTCATTTGCACAACGCCATCTATCGGATTTAGATTTCAACTATCAACATTAGTTCTATTTTTAGTCTTAAGATGTCGTTGCAAGTACTATACTTAATTGCGTAACGTAATATTTTACTTCTTGAACTCACTAAATTAATCATATCTTTTGATAGAGTGAACCGATTTCGATGAAACAAAAACTAAGTTAAACCTCAAGTTGCGTATAATTTTTGTATATAAACATTGTCAGCATTGAATTCGTAGATTTTACGTGATGTGCGCACAAACAAACAGACAAACAGACAAACAGACAAACAGACAAAAATTTCAAAAATGATGGAAATGGGTTCTGTTACTTATCTTTTCACACGCTGGCTATTTTTTGTTTCAATTTCTTCAATGTACAAAAATGACTTTTCTACAGATTTATTATATGTATAGATATCTTTGATATGATATTGTCCGGAGTGGACTGAATCACAATCCTGGAGCAAATATGTGGTCCTAGAAATGACTCTTATTACACGGCACTTAATAAAACGTGGAGCAAGCTTTCCAGAAAAAAAATCATTTCCAGAAGACTTGGAAAAATTCTTTCTCCATACAGTATCACCAATATTCAGAGTGATAGCTGATCGATTAGAATTATATGCACGAGAGTTACGGAGGAAAGCTAAAGAAAGATTATCAGCTACCTTTGCATAAACTTCGCTGAGAGAGGATAGGTTTGAAGCATGACGAGCCCGACTGTCTGCCAAATTAGAGCTTCGAGTCTGACTATCTACACGACTGCTATCCATAAGGACCTCTCTACCAAACATAAGAAAGTTAGGCGTAAAGCCAGTAGCTAGATTAACACAAGAATTGAGGTAAAGCTTAACTTTAGGTAACATTTTAGCCCAACTTCTTTGGTTTTCACCAACCAAAATACCTAAACACGTAATAACACTTTGGTTGTATCGCTCAACCGTATTTGCTTGGGGTGTATAATATGGCGTAAAAGTAGGTGATTGAATATGAAAAGATCTGAGAAAATTAAGGAATTGATTACTACGAAAAACTGTAGCGTTGTCGCAAAGAATAGTACGCGGAACCCCAAAATTAAAGAAAATTTCAGACTCTAACGCTTTTATAACAGAAAGAGCGTCAATCCTTTACAGAGAAACTAGCCAAACATATTTGGAAAAAACATCTACCATAGAAAGGATATATTTATAACCATAATAAGCACAGGGCAACGGACCAATTATATCGATAGAAATCATCTGTAAGGGCAAGGAAACCTCTTTAGGGTAGCACATCTGACCGCGAGGTTGCGTGTTCGAGATTTTATAGGCTTTACAAACCTCACATTGACTTAACGTCGAAGTAACGTCACGGAACATATTTGGCCAGTAGAACAACTCCCTAAGCTTTAGATACGTTTTAGTAACACCGGGATGTATCGAAGGAAAACTATTGTGAATTTCCCAAATAGCGTCTGGAACCTTTTCAGCTGGTAACACCACGTGCCATGGTTCAGAAGATAAAGGACTAGTAACAGGCATGTGTCTCATAAGGATACCGTTATTTATAGCGTATGCTGGGAACATTTGTGGCGTGTCTCGAGCACCTATATACACCTTCTTATACCAACGGTCATTAGTATGTTCAGGACCCTGGTCAAACGACACAGGATTAGCATAGATCCTGGATAGAACATCGGGGACTATATGTTGCGAACCTTTACGATGCACAATATCAAAAGTATATTGGGAGATAATAGTAGCCCAACGAGCTAAACGACCAGATGGGTTGTTAAGAGTGAGGAGCCACTTAAGGGCCATATGGTCTGTTATGACTGAAAACTTCATCCCATCTAAATAACATCGAAAATGTTTAATTGAATCCAAAACTGACAAGAGTTCACGTTCTGTAGTACTATAATTGCGTTCAGTTTGAGTGAATAAACGAGAATAATAGGCGATTGGGTGCTCAACATCGTCTATCTTTTGTGTCAGTACCGAACCAAGACCAACAGCTGATGCATCACACTGCAGGATGAACGGCTTGGAGAAATCAGGACATGCCATAACAGGCGTATCGATTAGCGCTTGTTTCAACTTAGTGAAAGCCTGATCGGCTGCATCATTCCAACTTATTGGATCATTACCCTTTCTCTTACCGATAAGGGCAGTAAGCGGAGCAATTATAGAAGAAAACCCTTTAACGAAACGCCTATAATAGGAACACATACCAATGAAACCGCGTAATGACTTAGCTGAAGTGGGAGTAGGATAATCTTTAATAGCATCAAGTTTGCCGGGATCGGTTTGAAGTCCCTTTTCATTAACTATATAACCCAAATATTTTAGTTCGCTTTTGCAAAACTCGCATTTTTTCAAATTTATAGATAAGCCTGCTTCTTTAAGTCGAGCAAGCACCTTCCTGAGCAGCGCCATATGACCAAAGAAATCTTTAGATACGATTATCAAGTCGTCGACGTACCCAAAAATACAGTCGTCACTGGTAGAAGTAAACTCGAAATTAACGATCATATCAGTAAGGCGTTGCATCTCCGAAGCAGCGTTCGTTAGACCAAAAGGCATCCTAACAAACTCAAAGAGACCACGTTGTGGGACAATAAATGCTGTTTTCTCACAACTTTCTCTATCAGCAAGTGGAATTTGCCAGAAAGCACTTCTAAAATCCAATGAGCTAATATATCTAGCACCACGAAGGTTGTCGAGGATATCGTGAATACGGGGAAGAGGATAAGAATCTCTGATTGTCACACTATTCAGTTTTCTACTGTCGACACAAAACCGAACAGAACCATCCTTTTTTGTCACCATTACCACAGGACTAGCCCATGGAGAACGAGAAGGACGAATAACACCCATATCTAACATTTTGTCAATCTCTTCATTGAGAATCTTCAACTTGACTGGGGATAAGGGATAATATCTTTGACGGATAGGGTATCCCGTAGTATTAATTTTATGGGACAACCAAGATGTCTTTCCAAGACCAACTTTTTCCGAAGAGATAACTTCATACTCCTTAATAACTTGTTGAAGACAAGACTCTTGATCCGGCGATAGGATGTTACGAGGATGAATATAACGAACCTCACTAACAGAGGAAACTTGAGGGGGAGAGTGCTGAACAGAAGGGATAAACATATTACCATCAATATTTTTATCGAAAGCCTGACTAAAAATAGACGTCAAACCGAATTTATTCCAAAATTCGATACCTAAAATAGCAGAAGATGACATCGAACTTGCCACTAAAAACTCATGAATAAAAGTTGTACCGTTAAATTTAACTGGAAGATGTACAGAACCAAGAATATCAATCGGTGAATTATTAGCCGATATAACACGGGGACAAGCGTCTTTTGATGTCAAAGAAATACCAAGTTGCTGAATAAAATTATCGTTAACAAGCGAAATCTGAGCACCAGTGTCAAGCAATGCTTTAATAACTCTACCACATAATAATACCTCTATAAACGGTCGGTTATCAAATGAATCTGTAGTAAACACTGGGGATACTGTACGAAAAGAAGCGTATCGCCAGTGGTCTATGCATTTTTTGGATTACATTTCGGACATTCTCTAGTAATAAATCCAGGAGTGCGACACTTAAAACAAATCATGCCCGTGATCTCTGGGCAAGAGCGGTAAGAATGACCAACTTTGTTACATTTTAAGCAAAGCTGAGGCTGACTACAACTAGGACAAGTCCGAGGCTTACTAGTTGTTGGTTGATGGGAAGTTTTGTTCGGCCTGGGTTTTGGTGAGTTAACAGCCTGAGAAGTCGACTGGTCGGCAACACAATCGAAACTGGCTACCGCCTTTGGAGGTTTTAGAAAGGACTCGAAATGAGTAACAGCTTCGATTAAATTATCGATGTCATGAAATTTTTGGATGGACAAGCAAGGAGTGTACTTTGGCAACATGTTGTGAGTGATGATCCGCAACAACTCCGATTCTTCAATAGGCTTGCTCAGTTTAGCATTTAAGTAAGAAACCTCGATAATAAATTCTCTTATTAGCTGTTCCGGTCTCTGCTTGAGGTTACGGACCTCCTGGCTTATCTTAAATTCAAAATCGGTCGTACCGAATGTCCTAAAAAAGGCTTCTTTGATCTCAAAGAAGGAAAGATCCGGACGACGGATTGACCTAAAATATTGAAGTGCGACACCTGACAAGACTTCATGGAATCGCCTAACTAAGTAACCATCAGACAAATTGTCGGCCTCCCTGCACTCTTCTAGACTCGTGAAAAATTCCCGTACGCAGGTCTTTCCATCGAAAACAATCTTCCACTTAGTAAGAGAGATCTGCCTGGTAAATTGTGGGCATTCATCAGATCTTATTGGAGAAGGAACAACACTTTGTGAGGAAGCGCGAGAAGCTCTTGGCTGAATGGGACAAGGTGGTGGTCGCGAAATGATGGGACTATCACAACGTGGAGTCTCACCAATAGGGAACTCCTCTTCTGACATGATGTAACTAGTATAGACCTAATAACGAATGAAAGAACAGACAAAGGACGATTGAATCCAAGCGAAAAATAAGCACGGCATGAACAGCTGGACAAAAATAATCCAGCAACCAGCAGTCAGCGAACGCCAAGCTAGTAAACAAAGATCTAGGCTAAATAAGGAGTAAAAATCAGGAAACCTATCGTTATATTTGCTGCCATAAGTGGATAAAATAAAAGACGGTTATGTGTACTATAGTTCACAAAATTAAATTCCATTAAAAAACATTACATTTCATGAAAAAAATATGTCAAGGAAAATAACAGCTTCACAGATCTGTACTGGTGGTATAAATCCTAGAATACCTTTCTTGAATGGAAGAATATCAGCGTCCTGAAACAAATAAGCTTAAGAATCATTAGCTCCCAGAGGGAGTGACCATCCTCAATAAAGCAAAAAAAATAAATTATGTCGAATCATTTAAATTTCAAAGTTATTAGGTAAAAACACTTACTTTAGTTGTTCGGGCGCCAATTTGTAGCGTAAAAAAAAAAAATTGTCACTACATGTGTCACGTTTAATTTTGACGAATAAAAGATAAAATAAAAACAAACATTGTTCAACATAAAAAATATACAAAGAAAAAAGGAATGGCGACGAAAAGGAAGACTATCGGTAAAGTTGGGAAATGGATTGTCTAGAATAAAATTTGTAATTTTGGAAAATAATGCCTATAGGAGAGAAGGGGTTGCAACCGCTATCCGGCCCTAGGCGCGATTAAAATATAACCGTGCATAAATGTAAAATTAAAAACGGTTCATTTCACGACCTTTTGACACGAATAGGTGATACATATAAAAAACTATTCAATAAATACTTCGCTATTGCTACAAATTATAAAAAGTGAATAGGAACAAAATTTTGGGATCACTTGACGCGGAGCGATGTCACGACGTCCTCCCGGGGTCTTCACTCGTATATTATGGAGTCACCCCCGCAAGCACACGCTTCCCGAACTCAGTCGGTGTTGAAATAACTCGGAACATCAGTCCACAGCTTGTTATATATTCCAAGAACCGATTCTGAGCGAATCTATGGTGAGAAAATAAAAGGAAATAAACACCACAATACTCAAAACAGAACCTTCCAAACAGTTAAAATTTAAAATGTTTTACATACATACCGGTTCTTTGTAACAGACGGCCTTATGCGCCGGTAACTCGGAAACAAATTAAATTCCTGGTGAACAATTGACACTCTCAGAAAGAAATGTCCAATAATGCTGCAGAACTAAATGCAACATATTGGTTTGCATGGACGCAATGCGATATAAATCCAACGATTTGCACTTGAAATTTTCTTAAAAAAAATACTAAACGTGTTACTTCCAAGTAGATACGTCCCCAATTCACAAGAAAAATTTTCTCTGTCATCCAATGGAATGATCAAACTTCTAAGTTTGAACCGAAATAAGAAAAAATTAGAAATGAGGTCGACTTACACGAACGGAATAGTTTTTATTCAGCCGAATCAATAGGCAGCGTGATAATGCTGCAGATGCTTCTATTTTCTTTTTAGCAACATTTGCTAAAGGTTAAACATTATGCTACAAGTACCGTATTATAAACATTTTCTTAGAAAACATGCAAGTTCTAGATAGTCAATATATACTTCATACTAATATCTATCTATCTATATAAATAAAAAGACAAGTCCTGACTGACTGACTGACTCATCAACGCCCAGCTCAAATCTGTCGACCTAGAAAGCTGAAATTTTGCACCAAGCTGAGTCTTCCTTAATTATGTAGACAAGGAATAAGGAAGGATTTTTCGAAATTCAACCCCTTAGGGAGTTAAATAAGGGATAAAAGTTAGTATGAAACTCTGTCATTTTTAATTTGAAATTAATGCAATATGGTATTTAGACTCTACATATACATAAAAATAACATTTTAAGGATTTTTTGAATTTCAACCCTTTAAGAGGTAAAAAGGGGTGTTAAAGTTTGTAAGAAAAATAAATTGTTTATCATCAAAATTACTTTAAACTTAGTATTTCTGTTCTTTAATACAATAAAAGAAACATGTGTTGAAGGTTTTTTTGAATTTCATCCCTTAAAGGGTTAAAAAGTGGTGTTCAAGTTTGTAACAAAAATAAATAGTTGATCGTAGAAATTACTTGAAACTTAGTATTTCTGCTCTTCATTACAATCAAAGACAAAGGTATTTAAGGATTTTTTGAATTTCATCCCTTAAAGGGGTAAAAAGGGGTGTTAAAGTTTGTAAGAAAAATAAATTGTTTATCATCAAAATTACTTGAAACTTAGTATTTCTGTTCTTTAATACAATTAAAGAAAAACTTACTTAAACATTTTTAGAATTAGATCCCTTAAACGGGTTAAAAAAGGGTGTTAAAATTTGTATGAATGATTATCTACTGGATGTGCTCGGGAGGAATCAGTTCCATATCTCGAATACCACTGATACCCTTTGACTGTCTTTCCGTTTCAACGATTACAATTCCTCCTTAAGGTCTGCTTTGCTATGACCATAAATAAATCTCAGGGGCAGTCTTTAAGGGGGCATGCATAGATTTAAGGAAAGATTGCTTCTCACACGGGCAATTCTACGTTGCCTGGTCCAGAGTCAGTATGGTCATTTCGGCACCAGACAGAAAAACCACCAATGTGGTATACAAAAAAATGTATAATTAAATTCTAACTTCCTGATGACGACTTTGTTAGCGTAAACTAATTGGAGTACCCATATCTAAACTGTACAGAATGGCCCAAAACTCATCACTCTATCGGAAGATGATATATTTTTTTCTTCGATAATTCTGCTTCGACATTGGTGAAGTAAACAGATACAAAATATAGCTGGTAACCTCCAAGCGCGTGTAACCTACGCTACATCAACCCATCCTAAATCACGACCATGAGTTGGACAATAAAGTTCAGCAAATTTTGTAGTCTACGCGAACAAAGACGCGGGCGGAAAGCTATGTTTGGATAATAATTTGCAATATCCCACCACAAATGCAAAAAACGATACGGCCAAAATCGTGTAGTCCACGCAGGCGAAGCTGCGGGCGGAAAGCTAGTTATAAATGTGAATGTAAGTTTGTTTGTTACGCTTTCACGCAAAAACTACTGAACCGTTCATCATGAAACTTTGTACATATATTTTTGGTGGTATTAGAAGTAACATAGGATACCTTTTTGCATTTTTTTTTATGGCTTCTCTGCGAGCGCAGCCGCGGGTAAAAGCTAGTAATATTATAAATGTGAATGTAAGTTTGTTTGTTACGCTTTCATGCAAAAACTACTGAACCGATCATCATGAAACTTTGTATATATATTCTTGGATGTATTAGAAGTAACATAGGATACCAAATACAAAAAAAAATGATGGCTTCACTGCGAGCGAAGCCGCGAGTAAAAGCTAGTAATATTATAAAGAGGAAAGATTTTTTTGTTTAATTGTTTGTACCGAATAAGCTCCGAAACTACTGGACCGATTTAAAAAAAACTTTCACCAATAGAAAGCTACATTATGTCTAAGTAACATAGGCTATTTTTTAATCGCGAAAGTTTTCTTTCGAGTGGTCCACGGGAGCGAAGCCACGGAGAACAGCTAGTCGGCTATAAAAGTAAAACCGCATGGACAGAAAATCAAGGTCAAAAGAGATAATCAAATCTAGATAACATTTAACAAATAGCTTATATACCTACATGTAATTACTAGATATACATCATAGATCTAGGTGGACCGATAAAATGGTTAAGGCTGCGGGAATCCCGTGTGACCCGTGATACTTGGGCTGTCTGATGTTCTTGATGATGGTCACAAACCTGTGTTATACGGAGCGGACACATCACCACGGCGCGGCGCGGCCACCAAGATATGACACGCTGCCGACCTAATATTCACAACCATTTAGGTACCTAGAACTCTAGGGACTTGGAAAGAAATCTTAAATAACAACTATTTTACGTGCAAAACTAGTAAAACTAATGCATACAGTCTTTAAAATCTCATTAGGACATGAGAAAGAGGTTAACGACGTACAAATGTAGCATTTTTTTAACTCCCTTACCTACTATTAGGTAACTGTGCTACTTGCCTTTAATAAGCAAAACCCTTTTAATAGAATTTTATGTGTGTGATTTTAATTTAAGCGTGTCTGTAATGAAGCGTAAGTATACTGTGTTGCTCCTGACGACAGAAACCTAACAGATTTGACAAAAGAATTTCAATTTTTGTATGGGGAAGTCCTTAAGCCGCTTATGTCACATGAGGACTTACAATACTGATTAAAGCGGAGGGTAGTGACTAAACCCCACCATTTTCTCTCACTAGTAGTAGCCGGAATTCTGAAAAGACCTTGCACAAGTTGACTGCACATACCTACTACTACCCTAAATTGCTTCTGCCTCGACTCCACCACCACATGGCAAACCACATTACCATAGGTAGGTACATAATTAATTGGCACAGTGATCACGTACGCTGCTTTTTCATTCTCCTTAGGGATGTGCCCTAACAGGCGTTGCACAGAGTGGGTCCCGGGGTGGTCTTTTAAGTGGTCACGGGGCCCTTACGTGTTGATGGTGATCACCGAGTTGGTTCTAATGAGGTAAAAAGCTCACACTCTCTGGTTTCCCAAGCGCCGTTTAAAGGTTTACAAAAAAAAGTAACATTAGTAGTTAATATCTGTCCTACGACTGCAGAATCCTCTGAGATGAGTCCAATAGCCAGAAGAATATGCCCTTCGATAATTCTAAAAGCTTTTTATTTTCGCTGGATGGATAACGTATGTGAATTCATTGCTATGTACAAAAATGCTAATAGTTTAGAGTTATGCAATAAGTATGAAGTAGGTGTTGCCTATTATTTTGTGTTATAAAAATAATATAATATTTAAATTTAAATGATTTTCTGTTTCTTTATTAATAGTATCTAAACTTTATATTAGTGAAAATGCTAATAGATAGGTACCGTGGAACACTGGACAAACTGAAAATTGCTCGTAACTCTTTCAAGAAAAGATTTAAGTTTTTGAGATCATTTCCTATAGATATGCGTACTTAAGTATTTGCAACAAAAGTTTCTACAACTAAGTATTATACTGCACAGGTAATTGTATTTTTACATTGCGATATTCCAGATATTGAATTTAAGTTTATAATTTTGCGCCTAAATATTCGTAATAATAAACTCTGCTACCACACAAAAGTTTAAACACTTACGTGCTAAGCCTTTACTAGTTTAATAAATAAAATACAATTTGGGTATTACGGGGCGCGGTGTAGGGATGTACGATCAGTCAGAGAGTTTGTATGTTACCTAGAGGTAACGTATTTAAGACGAAAATGAAACATCAATTCTTTCGTTCTTGCTTATAGAAAACTCTATGAAAGAAAAAGAGACAAACATAGACACCATCCTGAACGTCAAAGAGATAACTTTTTAGTCACTGTTGTAACCCATCGGTTAGCACCTGTAATTAAAGTTTTTCGCTGTTTTCACGCCTTTGTTTCGTGTAGATCAGGCAGAATTTTATTGTTTAATTGTCTGCATGAACCATGTCGTGTGTGGCTATCGGTGCAAGAGTAGAATGAGCGTATTAACAGAAAATAATCAAAGGATATGTTTCCACAGGTGAGTTGTCGACTAGCATACTAAAATTATTGTGCAGGGAATACATTTCATAGGCTGTCCCGAATAAAGGAACCTTAGTTCTAAATACGTCAAGGATGAGTAGTATCATTTAAACCATTCTATTTAGTGAAATAATAAACTTTTATACGTTCGCTGATAGAGCTATGACAGTTTACGTTCTGATGTTAGAGATGTGACAACAGTCACAAGAAACATTTGCGAGGAAAAAACAAACATGTATTGCTTAATTCGTTTAATTATTAAAACAACTGGTGAACGTAAAATTTTCAAAGCGATATTAGATTGATTTGGATGGCAATTTCACAGTTTGTGTTACATTGGTGCTTGCCACTTCTTTAGTAGATATTTTCGTTTTTTTAGTATGTAAATGTCGGCGACAAAACCAAATCATAGAACAGTATACTTTCGTATTCATCGTATGTAAATGTCGCCGACGAAGGCAAATCATAGAACAGTAGGAACCAAATAACTCATGCTGCGAGATGTACATGGTTGTGGTTCGGGAAAAAACTTTTTTGCCTTTGGCTCCAAATTAATGGCTTGCGTTATTTTGCACTGATTTTCGCCTTGTTGTGAATAGAGTCTGCTTTCGGGATACTACATCCTTTATTGTAATATTATAAAGCTCTTGTCGTCTACACGCACCAATAACATCGAATATTAAGGCAAACAGCAATGAAATCAATTAATTAGTTCTAAGAAGTTATGCTAAGGTTACGTAATCATTTCGATACGTTTAGATTAATAATATTCAACGCAACTTTGTTGCTAGGTACTGACTAGCCGATGCCTCTATTGGGACCCTGTATTGGATCACCTAATATTAAAAAAGCAAGCCAAAAAAATGGTTACCCATCCAAAAACCGTCCTTGGTAAGGTTTGCTTAACTTCGCAGCTTCACTAACCCAGCCGCTAAACTTACTTGACTTAATGTCCTATAACCCCTAGATGGGGCAGAGGGCGGCCACAGATGTCCTCCATCGCGATCGGTCTTGAGCTTCGCGCTTCACATCGCTCCGTGTCATTCCGATGCTCGTCGCTTCTGCCAACACGGTGCGACGCCAGGTTTGACGGGGACGGCCACGCTTTCTTTTTCCTTGGGGATTCCAGTCCAAAGCTTGCTTGGGTATATGATCGGGAAACAGTTAAACAGATAACAACTGACGGTTGGATAATTTGTGACAAATTGTCAGCTAATTCGAAATGTAACAAGCAGCTGAGAAACTGAGCCTAAGAGGCGCTCTCAATGGTTATAATAGCTTGGCCTTCTTCCTTGGTACGTAGTCACCTTCATAAGAAACGTTGCTAATAGATCAATGCTAATTAAAAAAAAAATGGTTGCCTGTAAAGTCGGTTTTACGGGCGAAGATTTTACGTGACAACGTATTTTTCTCGGTAGAATATTTATTGATATGAATATAATTAAATTGTACTGATTTTACGTTCATCCGATCGATTTCCACCAGACCGATCATAGTTGAGTGGGAGAGAGACGCAAGGCATTCGGCGGGCCTCTCTCTCGTTCGGTGACTCATCGTAACGTTACCGAGCGTTACACTTTTTCATAAGTGCCTCCCAGCCACAACCTAATTTAAGACGTTGTCACGTCAAAAGTTATGAAGGTAGTCTATGTATCATTCAGCTGACCATTATTTCTCATAAGCCTGTTAATAGATAATTATGTCACCACTTATGGCCATCCATTAGCGAACACCGAACACATGTAGTTGTTCAGTGCATCAATAATTTTAGATCTTTCCTTCCTTACAGCGACGAGACGAGGTGAAGAATAAAACGTGAGTAACTAAGTAGGTATAGTCTTTGTTCCTTAATATTCAATTTATTTGTTATATATACATACGCTTACACTTTAAATATTATTACATAAGTATATAAAAACAAAAAACAAAACGTTTAAAAATATAAAAATAGTAGCCCACCGGCATCGGGAGCAGGGTCCATATACCGATGGTCAGGGCTCCTGATAGAGGAACGTCCTGAATATACGCGCCGCGTCCAGGAGTACCGCTTTCTGGATCAAGCCCTTGATCCAGCTGCCCAACGAGAGCCACCTCAGATGTTCGTCGAGGCTCTTGGCTATTATGCCATTGGCCATCCTGCCTATCGGCACAATGACTGCTGTATTCACATCCCACATGTCAACAAACTCGCGAGCCAGATCACGAAAATTCATTCAACCAATCACAGCAGATAACGCGTGCTTGACAAATTGTCACATTAATTCTGCGATCATTTTGAGCTGGGAAACTCGGGGTAAACGCAACCGCGAATATTGGTTCCCAAAATTATTGTAACTATAAGAAAATTCTCAAAGAGGCTCTTTAAAGTATGTCCTAAGAAGATACAGAGAAGTTATTACTTGTGCTGAAATGGATATTGTACGTATATTATTTATTTTAGGAATCTAGGATGTTAGAAAATAAGTATTTTATTATTAACACCGTTTAAAATATTACCTAAGATTACCTAGTCATGCACAAAACACATGTGAACTTGACATAGACTTAATCAAAAAATTGTATTGATTGTTCTGCCTTATGATTTTAAATATATATATACATATATGTACCCTTACCCTTATGTGTCTTCTTGGCTAAACAGAGGTTGCCCTTTCGACTGTTCGCTTACAGAATGCCATTTACCTTCTATAGCCGACTGCCCCGGTAGGATGGTAAAATTCTTCCGAATCAGAGAGAACCGTAAAAAATATTAAGCTCAAATTCCATTGTTTTTAAAAAAGGCATATTATTTTTGATTAACTAAACGCAAAACCACTTCCAACAGGATCAGCTGATTGTCAATTATGACAGTTTGTGTTAGTAGTATCTGTCATTGTCATTCCGGGACAATAGTGTCGAATTTCCCGACTTCGCGAGTTGTGTTTGATTTTAGTGATAAATAGAACAAATGATAAAAGGTCGTCACAAGCAGTCCAGTATCCAAGGTCGGAGTATTGTTGTGATAGTCGATAACGGACAATAATTTACTTTTACTAGTTTATCATGTAAACGCCTTAAATACTTTTGAAGAATTTCGATCAAAATGTCGCTCAAAAATATATTGATAAGGTAAGTCAATGAAAAATGAGAGTAATTCTCATATTTTTTATGTGTTCACATTTAAATATAATCGATAAAGTTGATTGTGCATGTTAAAAAATGCTCTGATTGCTTTAAATATTTTTTTCCAAAGGAATAGGACCACTTAGAACTATTGGGTAATCTTTTTCGGATAGAGTTTATTTGACGAAAACATTCGCGTAATTTTAATTATTCGTTGTTTCTAGTTGGCTGTGAATTTTGTAGATTAACTTTAGGTATTTATTATTTAACACAGCAGAAACTATAGAAATGAAATACTAAAATATATAAAACTAACATAACATCATGAAGTTATTTAACACTTTATGTAAGTCTTTTAGCCATAGTAAAACAAACCTTATGATAAAACCTTACTTTCTAAAGAATATCCATCATAATTTATGTAACAATAACTAGAAACCAAGCTATTTATTTCGCCAGATATAACTTAATTTATCTGTTTCCAGAACAATAAACCAGAAGAATAAATTTGTAAACCTTGCTGGTACAGCAGTAAGAGTATCAAATCAAGAACAATATGGGAATAAAGAAGAAAAGAAAAACAATAGCTACAGCAGAAGGACTGTAGCCACAGCACTGTTTAGTTCTGTTGTCATTGGAACTGTTTTAGCAGGTAACTTAGTTTAAACTAGATATATTTTTTTATTCTGTACTAGCTTCTGCCAGCGGCTTCACCCGCGTAAGAAGTGTTTTACCATCCCAAGGGAACATTATACAGGGATGAAAAATAGCCTTTGTGCTATTCCAGACTATCTCTGGCCAAATTTCATCCAGATCTGTTCAGCCATTCTGGCGTGATTGAGTAACAAACAACACACACATCCATCTTAACTTTCACATTCATAATATTAAGTAAGATTTTGCCCAGCCTGATCCAATTTGCCTAGCCTTTTCCCAACTTTGTTGGACACAGATTGCAGTCTAACTGGATTCAACTGAGAGCCAGTATTTTACATGGAGTGATGCCTCTCAGATCTCCACAACTCAGTAACTGGGTAACACAATACCACTTGACAAGACTATCAGGCCTGCTTATGAGCACATACGCCAATTACTTTTTAACTGCTTTCCATTTACAACAGCAGTTGCTTCAGGTGTTAGCCAGTTACCACAAACAATGACTATGCTTATTTACTTCTCTGGCTACCTGTAGCTTATATGACCAGCTCCAAAATTAAAACAGCCGGTCTATTCTGTAAAACTCATTGTAAAAAGTTTGATGTAATGAGCTTGAAGTAGAACTGTCATTCCAAGCTCTTTGGATAGATTGAGAGCTTACTTCGCGTTCACTTCACTTATGTCTTCATGATGAGATTTTTACAGAATAGTTCAACTGATCATACCAGATTTAGTGGATGTAACCCTTATTTAAAATTTTATCTTAATTCACATAGATTTTGAATACCAAGAAAAAAAAAAGGGGTTTTTTATTAAATCATTTAAATGTAGCCTAACACTTAATAAGCATAATTTTTTGAAACAAATGCCCTGGTAAATGAAGTGTTATCAGTGGGTTCAAGACAGTTCAATGTACTGAAATAAATTTCCTCAATAAATAATAAGTACATAACAGGTGTTATATTAATTAGAATTCTGATGAAGTCTGAATTGAAATTACTAAGATTAAAATAAATACTATACATCCATATACATTATTACACATACCTACATAAACTCACGCTTTTTCCCCATAGGGGTTGGTAGAATCAGAACAACAAGTTCTATTGTTGTTGTGTACTTAGTTGTAGTTGTAAGAGTAAATAAGTACACAACAACAATAGCACTTATTTAGTTGAAAATACAGTCATTATTTTGATTGCAGATTGTGCATAATTTACTTTTCAGAAAAGTCAAAAAATAATGGAGATAAAATAAAAGAAGCTGGAGAAAGGAGGCCTGACCTTCCTACCTACAGAGCTGATGAAGTTAGCAAGCATGACGATGAGTAAGTTACCATAGTTTGAACTTTCAGAATAGTAGGCAAATGTTTTGGGGCAAAAATTTATAAATAACTACACTTTATAATACTTTATTTATTATTGATAGGCTCATGCTTGACCACTATCTCACCTGATGGTAAGCGATGATGTGGTCGACGGTGAAGCACACTTGCCTAGAACTATTCATGAAACCTATTCACTCTTGAGGGGTCTTTAACCCTCATCATCATCATCCTTTTAAAGTTCTCACTGCTGGGACACAGGCCTCCTGTGAGAGGGAATGGGCTGTAATCTACGACGCAGACCCAGTGCGTGTTTGTGCATGTCACATGTCTTCGAATTTTTGGTTCTAGGACATGCCGGTTTCCTCACGATGTTTTCCTTCACCGTTTTGAGAATAGTGGTGATTAAATAATTTACACAAAGTAAAGCGCCTGCCTAGGTCTGAACCTAACGTACAACTTGTAAGTTGCGGCCGTTACCACCTAGAAGCTAATGATATCCTTCGTGACCGCCAATACGGCTTCCGCCTAAACCGGTCTACTGGGGATCTTCTAGCGTATACCATTCACATATGAGGCCATCGAGAGGCACGGGGAAGCGCTTGCCGTCTCCCTCGACATCTCGAAGGCTTTTGATAGGGTCTGGCAAGAAAGCCTTATTAGTAAGTTTCCTTCGTTTGGTTTGCCCGGTGGTCTGTATGATTGGATTGCAAACTTCCTGAGAGATTGGTCCATTCGAGTGGTTACCGATGGTTGCTCGTCGGACCCCTCATCCTCATCCAACTTGTCGAGATGGGACCGTGCCAGTAACGGACAATCTTGAGCTTCTTGGCGTTATGTTTATATCGACTCTCAATTTCGGCCCATACTTTGAGGCAATGGCTCAGCTGGCTGCCAAAAAGTTGGGGATCCTTGTAAAGGTGAGAATGTACTTCACGCTGGAATAGCTCCTTCTTTTAGGGTTACCTCAAAAGGTTAAAAGGAACCCTTATAAGATCACTCTCTTGTCCGTCTGTCTGTCCATGTATCACTACCGATTTTCTCATGAACGGGTGGACCTAGCAAGTTGAAATATATACCAGATACTGAGTATAAAAATCATGTAGTGATAGTCCCTATTAGGTGTATAAAAATCAAGGTCCTGAGTCAACACGATAAAAAGATATGGGCAAATTTAGATTTTCGAGAAAATTTGTAAGTACCAAAATTTACCTTAATTTTCAACTTTTTTATTTTTCAGAATTTTCCTATTACTTGTGCTGTAATGCCTTGCTTTTAACCAAAATTGTCAATTCTAGGTCAACCGGAAGTACCCCTATAGGTTTTGGGTCGAAAATCTATATGGCAGTTCCCGTTGCCCTAGAATCAAAATTCGGCCAAGTGCGAGTCGGACTCGCGCACGAAGGGTTCCGTACCATTATCGCAAAAAACGACAAAAAAACCGTTGTGTGGGAGCCCCACTTAAATATTTATTTTATTATATTTTTAGTATTTTTTGTTATAACGGCAACAGAAATACATCATCTATGAAAATTTCAACTGTCTATCGATCACGGTTCATGAGATACAGCCTGGTGACAGACGGAATGACAGACAGATAGACGGACCGCGGAGCCTTAGTAATAGGGTTCCGTTTTACCCTTTGGGTACGGAACCGTAAAAATTATACCAATTTTATTATGGTGGTATAATGGGTAGGTACGGAACCCTCGGCGCACGAGTTCGACTCGCACTTGAGCGGTTTTTTTTAATTATTGATAGGCTCGCGCTTGACCACTATCTCACCTGATGGTAAGCAATGATGTGCTCAACTTGTATCAAGCGCAAATTCGATCATGCATGGAGTACTGTTGTCATCTCTGGGACGGATCTACCAAATACCAGCTTGATGCACTAGAGTCGAATGAAAAGCGGGTCAAGATGCTCAACGGAAATGAAGCATTGGTCTAATCGAAGCTCCAGAGCCTTGAACATCTTAACGAGTTGCCATTAAGCAAAGTCAAACATTTATGTAAAAAAATGAGATGTTTTTTTTTTTAATAAATCTTTAAAATAAATGAACCGAAAGCCAAAGATGAAACAAGACAACATTCCATCTGTTACCTAAGCCTTGGATGCATTGCAATTTATTGGCTGTCTGCATAGTTCTCTTTTTTTGACGGTACAATGTAGTCATTCGACGATTATGACTACGTGAGGAAAGAGTTATTGGAATTCCCGAGAAATGTACGAGGAAACTTTGACAAATGTTTGCTAAATCAATTATTTATCAGGAACCATGTCCATGACCAAATAATTATGTCATGCCTGATACAGATTTTTCGTAATTTGTTGATTCATAATTACCTTATCATTTTTTTAAAATTATCATGATACTAGTACTAGTTGGGAGTGGCCTATATCCTGCTAAAACTCAACTTTCAGTTAAAATGATGAATAGCGATCAGCATTTCAGCCGAAAGACGTTCACTGCTGGACATAGGCCTCCCCCAGGCGTCGCCACACTGATCGGTCTTGTGCGTTACGAATCTACCGGACGCCCGCAGTCTTGACCAGGTCGTCGCTCCACCTAGAGGAAGGCCTTCCAACGCTGCGTCTTGCGGTACGCGGTCGCCACTCTAGAACTTTTCGGCCCCAACGGCCATCCGTATTGCGAGCAATGTGCCCTGCCCACTGCCACTTAATTTTGGCAATTCTTCGATAATAGCGATTATAGGTATTAAACCACCTGAGATAGTTCCACCCATTACCTATAGAAATCTTATGAGGAAATTTTTCGCGGTCGATAAAATCTCCACGTTAAGATTAGATTCACAAGATCAACAAACACTGATAAATGATAAGAATCGTACATATGTATGTAATGTTATCGGCTTCTGTTTGGTTACAATCTTGCCTCTGATAAGAGCTTGTAATACATAGATAGGAACGACTTTGGCTCTTGTGTTATTGTCAAGATATTGTTATGATTACGTATTTGAGTATGACGAAATTAATGTTATTTTATCCTTAACTAGCTGTCCCACGCGGCTTCGCTCCCGTCAAGTGGCTGCCTACGTACCCATCTACCCTACCTACTCTACATACATGATTGTTGCGTAACTTAAACCGTTTACGCAACGCACGCAACGGAAGCTCTCAAAAAAGAATAATTTAACCCGTTTTTGCAACATTTTTCTTTTATGCTCCGCTCCTATTAGTCGTAGCGTGATGTTATATAGCCTATAACCTGCGTCGATAAATGGACTATAAACCCAGAATTGATCAATTCCAACCTGTAGTTCCTGAGATTAGCGCGTTCAAACAAACAAACTCTTCAGATTTATAATATTATAATACTAGCTGTGCCCGTGGCTTCGTTCTCATCAACTGCCTACCTACCCTACCTACCCTATCCTATCCTACCCTACCCTACCTACCCTACCCTACCCTACCTACCCTACCCTACCTACCCTACCCTATCTACCCTACCTTAGCTATCCTGCCCTACCTACCCTACCCTAATTAATAGTGGTAAAAGTAATAAAGAGGTCTGGCCGACCGTAATGACGAACATATGAAAAAAAGTAAAAAAAAGGACAAAAACTATCCTATGTCCTTCTAGTTCTAAGCTACCTTCCCACTAATTTTCAGCCAAATCGGTTCAGCCGTTCTTGAGTCTAAATAGTGTAACTAACACGACTTTCTTTTATATATATAGATTATAGATTAACCATCTCGTCGGTATTCACCAAAGGGTACGGCAGTGGTGCACCTAGATATAGCAGGGATCACTAAATGGCGGTCCGCGGTCCGCATCCGGACCGCCGACCTAATTTGTGTGGACCTTAATAAAACAGTACAATATAATTTACTTGTGTTACTCATTAATCATGTAGCCCGCGCTTTGTCTTTACTGCCGTCGATTCGATAACGGACGAATCATATCATCAAAATCTTCATTGATATTGTACGTTTATTATTTCAAATTTAACAAAGTGAAGGGAGGATGGGGAGTCCTGTGCTTTCAAACCTATCGTACGGATCGCGACGGACATATTATTTTAAAAAACGGAAGCCAAATGAAAGTAATTGGTGACACCTGACCTATAGTATAGTACACCCAAATTTTGCCAGCCCACAATCAACACAACCCAGCAAAAACCACAACCATTGACCGGGCTCAAGTCCAAATCCGGGCTGGTGCTGAGAAATATCAGACGGTAAAACCATAATATATTGAGTTAATAATATAAGATATTGAGTTCTCGGGATTCTACTCAGGACCTCATGCTCAGCGGTAGCGCTTGCGATCACTAGACCATTGAGACTTTCATAATTTCAAATCATAGAAAACGGTATGCCTATTCGTATGAATGTTGTACCTACCTATGTAGTAACGCAAACAATACGTAGCATGTAACAACTGTAAACTTAAAGTGGTAGCCCATTTTATGGTCACAGTTGTAACTTTGTTTAAGTTTGAAAAATAATAATAATACCAGCCTGTAAATGTCCCACTGCAGGGCAAAGGCCTCTTCGCATACAGAGAAGATGGATTGACAGATTTCAAATAAGTCCAGAGGCCTTAGTGCGAGTTTTTACTCACGCTCAAACACGTTAACGTGAACGTCAATTTGTATTGAAACTACATAAGCGCCGTCTGGTGACGGTAAGGAGAAACCTCTTTTTTGTATACATTTTGACATAAGAGATCGTTTACGTTATCGCTAGTGAGTACGTTAAAAAACTCGGAACAAGCACACTGGTTTTCTCACGATGTTTTCTTTCACCGTTGTCAGTGATATCCAAGGTACTCGTAAACCTAGAAAGTACATATGTAATTGAAAAAGTAACATTGGTACTTGCCTGGATTTTGAACCCACGAACTCAAGCATGAGAAGCGAAGCCTTAGCCATTAGGGACACCATGACAGGTTTGACAAAGAAAAAAAAATGTGTGAATTGTTTTAGTCAGAAATTGAGCTCGTCACAAATTGAAACATAAATAAAGTTACGGAGTAATTACTTGATAACAAAACAGTGTCAACAACGATTGCGTATAGATTGACGTAGGTACGTTTACGTTTTATTATGTTAAAAGGTCAGAAATAGCTAAATATTGACGGACTGATTCATTTTCCAATATATCGGTTTTATAGGTTCCCGCAGTTAAGCTTGGAATTGGAGGTAGATTATAAAATTGTTACGTGTAGGTAACAAAATTCAGACCTGAGATAAGTTATCGATAATATTGTACACTATCGATGGATAAAGAAATGATGCAATATTTATAATGTCGGCCCCCCACGTCGCCGCGTGGACACTTGGGCCACTCGCATATTATATCCTATACTGAAGATATACTCGTAATCAACTACTCGAAAGTTCAATTCTACTGTAGAGGTGATTAACTTAAGGAACAATAGGACTCCAGTCTGACTAGCAGGCCTTGACTTTGGTTTACTTAAATGACTAAATTCTAGACATTTCTCTCATTTGAAGCCTCGTAGAAGGTCTTTGCCAAATCTTCTCAAGTCATTTTCTAAGACCCCATTTCAAACCTCCAATCTCTTCCACAGGGAAAGCTTCTGGGTGATATACAGAAATGGCGTGTACGACGTGACGAAATTCCTGCCCTCCCACCCGGGAGGGGAGCAGATTATGAACGCAGGAGGACTCAGCATCGAGCCCTTCTGGAACGTGTACGGGATGCATAAGACGGAGGAGATCTATGCCTTGCTCGAGTCTTATAGGATAGGTGAGTTTTCATTGGTTGTTAACTGATTGCAGTATCTCTATACTTCTGATTTTCTCAATATTTCTGATTGGTAAAGGTGCCTACATGTGCTCTATTTGAATCAATAAAATCTTGCCCTGATCTAAGGCCCAGTACCCTCGTTCACATGATATTTATTAACGCGCGTGTCGTAGTTGGAGCCTGGTCAAAACAGGCAAAAAACAAACATTTCCTCTGTTCTATGTTAGGGAGTTTGGTTTTCGCATTTAGTCCTTCAGGTGAACCATTGTGCGTGGGTCATGGCGGCCGTTTGGTGGCTATTCCAACCAGCCCAGCTCCCTCCAGAAGTTAATTACATCTCTTAGTTTCCTCAGAACATCTGTGTAAGATCTGGGTGACCCGAGGGTTTGTTTTCTTATCTGGATGACACCTGTGCATTCAAAGAGAACGTGCGCAAGGGTTTCCTCGCCCTCCATGCATGCCCTGTACAGATGACTGTCCGTTATGCCTATTGTGTGGAAGTATTTGTTAAGTGAGCAGTGTCCCGTGAAGGTCCCCTATTTCCTCTGAAGTAGGCAAACATTAAAGTCTCACCTTCCACGGCCCTTTAAGTAAAAGGGTTATTTATTATCCTATATTATCCTTTTTATAAGTTGAGATTTTTCGTTTTGCCTTGCTCCAAAGACATGGCTTGTAGGACCTTCAAAATACCCATAAATTACTGCAAATTCTCTCTTCTCTTGATCTCAAAAATGCCCTCATAAGTTCCTAATATAAACGTCAGCAGTACATCCTCAGGAAACCTCCACGAGGACGACGTCGTGGACATGTCCAGCGACGAGTTGTGGGTCAAGGAGCCGAAAAGAGACAAGCGGCTCATCGTGAAGACTGCCAAGCCGTTCAACGCGGAGATACCCGCCAAGCTGCAGATCGCCTACTTCGACACGCCTAAGTATGTTGGTAAATATGTTTAGTTGTATATTTGTTGTGTTTGGAATGTTTTGGAGTAGTTATTAGATAGTCTTGTTATGCTCGCGTACCTTGGTTTCTAAAATTGACAATAACTCTTTAATCAGTAGTTCTGTAATCGACTCTCGATAATTTATTAACTTACTAGCCAGATTTTAATTAATACCCTTAATTTCTTTTAGTTTATTCTTATGACACGTTTGATCTTAGAAGAAAAGTGAGGTGTATACCCAGCAGTAGGCGATTTTGATCTAACATGAGTATGATAAAGTTTAGCTAAATTAAAGACGTGACAGCGAAACATTGTGTTTAAAAGTACAGTACAATTATTTGTACGATTATTAATGTCCCTCGGCAAACTTCGTGTCTCGTCAGTCGTCGGATTTCTTAGTGCAGACCGGATGCTCTCAATCAACTTGGAAGTATATAGAGTTGTTAATACTCTTTTAACATAATGTAATTTAGTTAAGTTGTAGTAAAGCTGCTATTTTTACAGCTCTATATATTTCACACGGAAATCAAAACAAAACAACAATAAAGTACTTAGTTTTGCAATCAAATTATTAAACACGGTAAATGTAATAATTGATGGACATGGAAATTAGCATTCGTTTGTATTTGGAAATGCGATGATCGCCGAGGGACATTAGGAAAATAGTTGTACTGTACATTAATCATTGCATGCACTTTTTTGTTGTTGCTTTATTGTTTGTTGCTCAAATGTTCTCTCTACTTATTTTCCAGAAAGCATTTGTTCCTACCAATCCTTTCTTATGCTCTCTTCTTTTCTCTCCAGCGAATTATTTTACGTCCGTCAACACATGGCTGTTCCTGAGTTGGACTCGACGCAGCACAACTTGACGATCACCATCAAGAACGGCAGCGAGAAGACCAAGCAGTTCACTCTTAACGAGCTGCAGATGTTCCCGAAGGCCAAGGTGCGCGCCGCACTCATGTGCGCCGGAAATAGACGGAGTGAAATGAATGAGGTACCGTGGTTTTTGGTTTTAATCAGAAAACATCTAAGGAGTGGAATTCGCTGACGGAGCCTGTTTTGCCTGTTAGCTACAACCTGGGGGTCTATAAGTAAAGAGTGAATAGGTTACTTCTAGGCAAGCGTGCTTCACTGTAGACCATATCATCGCTTATCTTTAGATGAGATAATGTGAGTAGTAAAAAAAGCATTTTGCGCCGATGATACCAAATAACTTAGAATTAGGGCGCCACTTAGGCTCTAAACAAATGTCATTTGACGTCAGCGATGGCGATGATCGAAATTACAAAATGTACGGGATTAATCACGTGACATTTATAGACGATAACGCTTGACATTCCCGTGGTTCTGGACTGGAGAGGGCTAGGCATCAATGTCAACGGTGAGTACATACTCACCTTCGGTTTGCCGACGATATAGTGGTCATGGCTGAGACCATGGAGGACCTCAGTATTATGCTCGATGATCTCAATACAGCTTCCGAAAGAGAGTCTTAAGATGTTCATGGACAAAATTGGTTTTGTCCATGGGCATGTGATGTTTAATGCCCATGTTACACCCACTCCTATCTAGGTCGGTGTCTCTACACTCGAAGTTGTGAGCGACTATGTCCACCTGGGACAAACGATCCAGTTGGTCTGTTCGAGAAAGAGATCAACCGTCGAATCCGACTCAGCTGGGCAGCGTTCGGGAAGTTGCGCGGTATCTTCTCGTCCAACTTACCACAGTGTCTCAAGACGAAAGTCTATGACCAGTGTGTGTGGACAGTGATGAAATATGGCTCTGAGACGTGGTCGCTCACAATGGCTCTCATCAGAAAGCTTACTGTTAACCAAAGAGCAATGGAGAGAGCCATGCTCGGAGTATCCGTATCCGTGATCCGCAAGATAACCAATGTTACCGATATAGCCCGAAGAATTGCCAAACTTAAGTGGCAGTAGGCAGGGCACATTGGTCGCAGAACGGATTGCCGATGGGGCAGAAAAGTTCTGGAGTGGCGACCGCGAACCTAAGACTTTGCGTTGTAAGGCCTCCCATTAGGTGGACTGATGACCTGGTTAAGGTTGCGGGGAACTGCTGGACGTCTTTCGGCTGATATGATGATGATGTCATTTCTATACATTTTTGAGCTTTTCCCAATCGCTATCACCACGCTTTCGATGATAGAATGTCACTTGTCAAGTGCGTGCCTAACTGTAATTAAGTACCAAATTTTGACAGATTCTCAGGCTTCAGTTAAGTTTGACAAATACTCAAAAACTTCAAATTCTTTTTATTTATTTAACAACTAGCTGTCCTATTGATGCGGCTTCGCTCCCGTCAACTAGCTACCTACCTACCCATCTACCCTACCTACACTACATACATGATTGTTGCGTAACTTTAACCGCTTACGCAGCGCATGCAACGGAAGCTCTCAAAAAGGAATATCTTTACCCGTTTTTGCAACATTTTTCATTTATGCTCCGCTCCTATTGGTCGTAGCGTGATGTTATCTAGCCTATAATTTTCCTCGATAAATGGACTATCAAACACAAAAAGAATTTTTCAATTCCAACCAGTAGTTCCTTAGATTAACGCGTTCAAACAAACAAACTCTTCAGCTTTTTAATATTAGTATAGATTAATGTCCATAAACAATAAACAGACAACAAAAAGGAACAGAAAAATAAGTACGAAGGCGGTCTCTTCCAGCATACCTGCGAAAGGAGAGTTGAAATAAACAGACGATCAGGGGTAGGTCAATAAGAATTTTAATGTACTCAGAAGTCAGATGCTATAATTATTGGCCTAAGATGTGTAAAGAATCACGAACAGGGAATTTATAATTTTAGTTTATTCGGCTTAATAATAACAAATAAAGGGTTGTGTAAAGTGAACGTATATTCAAGAAATTGGGTTTATAAACTGATACGTTTAAACTTTGTTAACGACCCCAACACAAGCAGTACGTTTCAGTTTTGAATTAGAGCCTTAAGTTAATTTCCTTTTTAGAGTGCCGAACCTGAAGGGTCCAAAAGGAGTCTTATTGCTGTCACTCACGTGTCCGTCTGTCTGTCTGTCTGTCCGTCGTCTGTCACTAGAATTTTTTAACTTCTCATTGACCTATGTATTTGTGGTGATTCTGTTTATTAACAAATACCAATATATTGATAAATTGGTACGGAACTCTAAATTTGCGAAGACCGACACGCACTAAGCCGGTTTTTTTAGATACAGTACATTTTACCATTTTGTGCGATTAATAGTTTTAATTTTTTTGTCCCTTTACGTAATACAAAGCAGGTGAAGCCGGTCAAGGGCATCAGTTGGCAGGGGGGCGCTATCAGCAGCGCGCTGTGGGAGGGAGTGTACCTGCGCGACGTGCTCGTCTACTGCGGCGTCGACACGCAGAACACCGTCGGGAAGCACGTCATTGTAACCTACTTTTATTATTTTTAAGTTAGAATTCGAACTTTCTCTTCAACAATAAAAAAAAAGATCTGGGATGGATCTTCCAAATACAAGCTTGATGCACTTGAGTCCACCAAAAAACCAGCAAGAGGGTCATCGGCCTTGAACATCGACGCCGAGTTGCCATCCTGTCGGTTTTATATCGGTTAAATTTCGGGGAGAGTAGCGCATTTCATCATCTGACTACAAGTCGTAAAATGAGGTCTTTCCGCAAGTTTGCCGTATGACATTACTACCCAGAATGCGAAGCGACACTATTAGATGGTGTAATAAAACAGCGTGTGTTTTTTTTTTCTGAAATCAACGGGTTCGATTCCTGGCTAATAATATTATTTTTTCAAAATTCCAATGATGCAGTTTTAGTTTTCATCAAAATTGAGCTCGTAACTCCTTTGAGTGTTTTTCGCTCATAGTTGCCTCATAGTTTCGTATTGGGCCATCCATGCCCACTTACAAACTCATCCTGTATATTCAACTATACCTACGCATGCCATTGTGACATTCACCAATCTGAAGATATTATTGCACACTGCCAAGCAAGCTACTTACACACTTCTATGCAAGTTACTGGCATGTGAATTGTCACTTGTATTCTCATCGATTTAATGACACCCCACATTTTTTATCTTCAGTTCACAGGCTCAGACTTGGACGCGACCGGCACGAACTTCTCTACCTCCATCCCTCTAGAGCAAGCTCTGAACCCATACGGTCACATTGTCCTCGCCACCAGTATGAACGGTCGGCCGCTGCCGCCTGATCATGGGTATCCTTTGAGGGTTATCGTGCCAGGAGCTCCGGCTGTTAGGAGTGTTAAATGGTTGGGTAAGTGTGAAATTGCTATTTATGAATCCAATACAGGCTCTCTAAGAAAAGGCCTCGCTGCCAGAGAAACCTGTCGGAATCACAGATTATTTTGATGAGTTGAAATTTATATCCGGACTTTAAAGTCCGATAAAAACCATGGAACGATGACGGAAGTTCTGCCATAAAGTTTTTAAAGCTGCGTAAATAGTGTCTAGCTCAATTTCGAGACCACGAATGTTTTATCAGATCATGGTGCAATTTAGTTTAGTAACATCACAGATAATATAATACTAGCATACAGATGCCTAATCTCATAGACAGAAACTGAGCTTACGCTATTTTCGATGGACTATACGGACTATTTACTAAAAGTACATCGAACGCGTTCGATTCCGTCTCTCGGCGATAGATGGTGTTAGCAGTGACTTGCAAGTAAAAGGGTTTACTCAGTTCGTGAATATATTTTTCTTTAAATACAGTGACGATTTGTTTTACAGTACTTTTTGCACGTTTTTACAGTTTCATTGTACCAAAATATGTTACGATACAAATATTAACACAAGGTCATCTATTGAAATGGACATTAAATGATCCGTCCAAATAATCTTTGAATTGTTATAAAAGAGGCCAATATTCCATAATGTTGAGCTTAGGAGAGGTTATTAAACAAGAACATACATTTGTTTATGATAAGTTCTAGAAAATGTTAATTCTAAACAAAAATCCGTAACAAATCGATACTTATCACGCTATCTAGTGGAATTTATTCGAACCAAATTTTCTTTCTTAAAGTTCGGACCCCATGATGAATTTGCCTAGCCTTTTCCCAACTATATTCCCCGTCGGCTTCCAGTCATACCGGATTGAGCTGAGCACTAGTGTTTTACGTGGAGCGACTGCCTATCTGACCTCCACAACCCAGTAACTGGGTAACACGGTACCCCTTGGCAAGACTGGTGTCAGATCTCAAGCTTCTGACTACCCGTAACGACTGTTAAAGATCTTCAAATGACAGCCGGGACCAACGGCTTAACGTGCTTTTCGAGGCACGGAGGAAACTCGGTATGTTGAAAATGGTCACCCATCCACGACCTCGTCAAACGTTGCTTAACCTTGAAGATCGACCCGTGCGGCTGTTATTATTTAGCCACGAGCTCCTCCGAGTTCGGACCCCATGCATTTTACAATTATCTAAAGAGCTCAAAATGTCTTACTTCTTGAAAAATGTTTAGTCCATTGAAACTTTAGTCAGAAGCTCGTGGCTATCTTATAACAGCTGCACGGATGATCCTCAAAGTTAAGCAACGCTTGCCGAGGTTAGTCTGTGGAGGGGTGCCTATCCATTACATACCAAAACTATTCCGTACATCTGGAAGCCCGTTTAGCCGTTGGTCCCGGCTGTCATTAGGAGATCTTTGATAGTCGTTACAGGTAACCAAAAGCTCGAAAGTCTAACGCCAGACACCAAGGAATACCGTGTTAACCAGTCACTAGATAGTGGATTGTGGAGGTCAGTTAGGCAGTCACTCCATGTACAATACTGGTATTCAGCTGAAATGGGTTAGAATGTAAGCCGACCCGACATGGTTGAGAAAAGGCTAAGCAGATGATGGTGGCAATTTAGTCAGAAACTATGCTTTTGATTCATTACTAATTGGTGCCCACGGCATCGCTCCCGTCAACCTAGCCTACTTATCAATATTTTTTTCTAGGGTCATTCTTCCGCGGAGAATCTTAACACCACCATTCAGAAAATGACGTCAAATGCACAACGCCATCTATCGAATATGGAGTTCAACTGTCCGAGTATCTGAATTGCGAGTGTTGTGATATTAAATTTCTTGAACACTTCAAATTCATCTTACTTTTGATAGAGTGAACCGATTGCGATGAAACAAATACTAAGTAATGTTTCAATTTTTTTTAGTATTAATGTTATCTACATTGGTTTCGTACATTTTACGTGATGCGGGCACAACTAAACAGACAAATTCTGGAAATGGGTTCTGTTGGTTATGTGTATGGAAATATTTTTCAAACTTTCGTACAAAAATAACTTTTCTACAGATTTATTATATGTATTGATTTATTTTCTTCTCAACAGAATCAATAACAGTATCGCACGACGAGAGTACGGGCCACTGGCACACGCATGACTACCGTTCCTTCAACGCGTCCAAGACGTGGGAGACAGCGGACTTCGAGACCGCCCCGCCGATATACAGCCTGCCCGTCACCTCCGCTATATGCGACCCGGCCAATGGAGACACTGTGACCGTCAATAATGGACTCGTGGAGGTTAGAGGTGAGAGAGAGTCGCCTTCCTGGGAGGTTTTTAGCTACTTCTTCTCGAATGATAATAATAATCGGTGCAGAAAGGACATTATTGAATATAATCGCTTTCGCGTCCCTATGTGTTCAACAAACATTTATTGATGACTTATAAATAATACAACAAACTGAAAATACAAGACAATTAATTCCAACGAAGATAGGTATTTATAAATATTTTTTTACAATAACATTTACGTAGGTAAGTAGTTTCATCAAGTTACAGCTCGAATATTTTTTTTGTATTTTCCCCTGGGAAAATAACAACGGTAATAAAAAAGCTATGAGATTTAAACGACGCGTCGAAAATTCCACAGCGGTGGTCTTTTTCGATGTTGTCACATTTTCGTTGTTATTATTTTGATGCAGCAGTTTTGTAAATCGGTGATCAATTCAGGTTTAACACCAGTAAAAATTTAACAGCCGTGGTTTTTATAGTTAACACATGTCACGTAGGAACAGATTTTACGACAGGGCCGGTTTAAGAGAATATAACCGCTTTCGCAACTGTATGTGTTCAACAAATATTTATTGATGACATATTATAATACAACAAACAGAAAATACAACAAAATTAATGTCACAAATGTGTGTGTAGTTCCGTTATTTTTTTTGTTCCCTGTGATTTACAAAAACAGTTGCGCCAAAATAATAACTATATCAAAGATTTAAAAAATGTGATGGTTTTACAAAAATAAAAACCTCTATATTTTTTTTCTAATTGGTGTCTTAAAAAATGTTGCTTAGTGTGCTAGGCATTTTCTGTTGACTGAAATATAAAAATAGTTTGCGTTAAACACCATTTTATATCTTCATAACCACGCGGACGAAGTCGCGGGCAACAGCTAGTACATACATATACTCACCCTCATGGGAAAAAGGCGTGAGTCTATGTATGTATGTACAACTTTTTTTTTTTTAATTTTCGGCTCGGTGCCATCATGGATTATGATTTTGACCCCATAAATGATCAGCGACCCCAAACATCACGAAGATGACAAAAAGCTTATTTACTGAACGTGTTGAATGTGGAGTAATCTGTTATATAAGTACCTAGCTGATTAGGGCCGTTCCAAAACTATTACTGTATGATCTGCTGTGTACTCTATACTCTTATTTTGTTCGTAAGCATTCTTAATTCAAACTCACCACAATATCACTTCTAAAACTTCTTTCTCCGTCACCAGGCTACGCCTACTCCGGCGGCGGTGCCAAGATCGTGCGAGTAGACATATCCCCCGACTGCGGGAAGACCTGGATACAAGCTGAGGACATGCAGTGCGATGATGCACCACCTCAGCAGCACTATGGATGGACGTTGTGGACGGCCAGGATACCAGTCCAGACGTGCCAAACGGAGGTTAGATATTGCCCTTTCAAGGGATTATAAGGGCCACAGATAATAATAATGCTAGTATATCTAGCATACAGGTGCCTCATCCTATACAAAGAAACCGTGACGACGTAACTAGCGTTTTTCGTCTGATTAAACCGATTATTTTTTGTCCATCAACCGCCTTCGGTTCCGTTTCAGGGCGAAAGATAGATGGTGTAATCAGCGACTTGCAAGTAAAAGGGTTTACTCGGTTCGTGAATATTTTTTCTTTCAACTACGTAGTAATGTTATCAGTAATCACTACAAAACCGATCACAAAGGCCGTAGTTTTTGCTTAGAACCAAAACAGTGTAGAAATGTTATATGAAATCTCATTCTTGCACTGTTTTTCATTAATGCACTGTTTTTTTATTTTTATTTAGATATAAATTTACCACAGCGGTTTAATGTCTCCCATTAAGTTTCATATAAAATTTATGCATTAGATCAAAAAGTTACTGGCTGACTATAAAAATCGGCTGAATAAAATCTAATGTTGAAAAAAAATACAAATGGCGCGCTTTTTGTACCATTGTAAAACTTTGATACTTCATATTTAGCAAGAAAAGTTTTAAAAAATGGAAATAGACAGCGATAGCGATATGAATTCAACTCCAGAAAGTATAAATACAGCTGCAAATTAAATTGTTAATAACCTTTTGCCGCAAAAACCGGGCCAAATATTTTTCATTAACTTGAGTTTTTATTTTGAGTAGGTATATTTTATCACGGTAGGTAGATTGGTAGTTGAAAGAGAAGTAAGATTATGCACCTCGCTAAAGTGAGTAATTAATGCACTCGTGTTAATTTAGTGCCCTCGCATGCGCTCGGGCACTTACATAACACTCATACAATAATAACTCACTTTGCGCTCGATGCAACAATCTACTATTTTATTTAAATACAGTGAAGGGTTGTTTTATAGTATTTTTTTGCACGTTTTTACAATTTCTTTGCGCCAAAATGTGTTACAATGCAAATTTAAACAATATAGTGGAATGCCTCAGAAATTAAAAACATAATGTTTGAAATGTGAATTAAGAGCCCAATATTAAATAATTTTGTGCTTAGAGGAGTTGATTAAACAAGAACATAAAATGTTTATGTTTAATTCAAGAAAATGTTAATTTTACCTACAATTCTTGGCGCGATATGCAATTATAACAAATAAGTGCATGGCGCGCCATCTAATGAGATTTATTTGAACTAAGTTTTATTTCTTAGCGCCGAGATCCTGTGTAACGGCCAACCAATTGGTACATGGTGGAAATACCACCCATACACACTAAACTTTTTGGGAATATTTTAATTGTGCGTGGGAGTGGAATTCCTTGCCCGTCTGTTTCCTGATAGCTATAACCTTAGGGTATTTAAATTAAGAGTGAATGCGCGCTTCACCGTCGACCAGATCAACACTTACCAACGCGTGAGATAGTGGTCAAACGTGTGCCTACCAACAATAAAAAAACTGAATGGAGCATACCCTGGCCTTCTAAAGAGATTGGTGATTGCATTGTATACTTAAATTCATAATTAGAGATCATTTCAATCCATCGGCATCAACTGAAGTATATACTAGTTTTGTACATTTAAATTCGAATTCTATTATAGCACAAACTGTCCCTCGGCAAACTTCGTGTTTCGTCTGTCGTCGGATTCAATTAATTTGGACGTATATATAGAGTTGTTAATACTCTTTTAACATAATATTATTTAGTTAAAAAATGGGAGGAAAGCTGCTACAACCGCTATTTTTACAACTCTATATATTTTACAAGGAAATCAAAACAACAATAAAGTACTTAGTTCTGAATTCAAATTATTATACATGATAAATCTAATAATTGATGGACATGGAAATTAGCATTCGTTTGTGTTCGGAAATGCGATGATTGCCGAACTACATTAAGAAAATAGGTGTACTGAAATTGGCCTGTGTTTTAAAAAGGTCCTAAAGAAAGTATGGGTTGCAATAAAATTTTAACTTTGTCATGTTTTACATAGAGTAGATTGTTCAAAAATTTCATAATTATCTCAAATTCTGAATTCAAATAAGTTATTAGAAAGGTAGATGCTTATTTTGCTTGTTATTGTTGGTATAGTCTTACTTGAATAGTAGCGTGACTTTCATAAACCATACGAGATTAACCACGAATTTCTCAGCTCTAAATTATCGCAGAATTAATGTGACAAATTATCAAGCACGCGTTATCTGCTGTGATTGGCTGTTAAAAATTCATTCACCCAATCACAGCAGATAACGCGTGCTTGACAATTTGTCACATTAATTCTGCAATAATTTAGAGCTGAGAAACTCGGGGTAAACCCGCGGTAAATGGTAGACCACTTTTTACCCTTAAGCCATTATAGTAGTAAGGTTGAGAACTAGTCAAGCGCTTTCGATTTTAATACATAAATAGACAGCTGAAACTGTGAAGCTTATCTACAATTATTTTTTTGCAGCTGGAATTATGGGCAAAGGCGACGGACAGTAATTTCAACACTCAACCAGAGAGGTTTGAAGACATCTGGAACATTCGAGGGGTGCTTAGCAATGCGTACCATAGAATCAGAATACAGCTCAAACATTAACATTTCGTTTTAAATTATTATCGAAGCAACTGACTGTTATCAAATGATGCTCATTTTTTTTTTTTTACGATATTCGTATTCACATCTCTGCGATACGAACTCTCTTGATGTGCTTTTAGGTTGTTTAATATTATTTATTTTAATAAAAATGATAATTTTCTTTTACGAAAATCTACTCTATTGCTACTTCACTGTTCTATCTTAGAGACCTTCCTGATGGTGCGATATCGGTCGGATATTGATATTTTATGGTGATTCTTATTTTTTATTTTTGCCTGCTTTTTATGTACTTTCAAAGAGAATTTCAAGCGTAAATCAGTCGTTGCATCGCATTGCATTCATGTGAACGTACATACTTGCAATTTAAATCACCTACCGGAGTGATATAAATCGAAACGCGTTGTATCACCAGGAAGGTCGATGTTTATTATTCATTTGATAGGCCTCGTCGCAGAATGTCCCTTTCGCAAAATGTTCCCTTGTCGCTTTGCTTTTTTGTGTTATGTTCTCTAAGTAAATTAAAGTCCAATATGTATTTCATATTATTATTATTTCCTTTATTTAATTCTTTTCTTATTATCTACATTTTTAATTATTTTAATAAAATGAATTAAAAAATAACATTTAGAAATTTAAAAAATACCATCCCACTGGCAACGGGAACAGAGACTAAGCTACCGGCGGTCAGGTCTCCAGAGAGAGGAACCTCCGAACAATAAGAGCTGTGTCCAGAAGTACTGCTTTCTGAATCAAGCCCTTGATCCAGCCGCCTAATGAGAGCCTCCTAAGGTGTTGGTCGAGGCTCGTGGCTATTAAGCCATTGGCTGACACGACTATCGGTACAATGATCGCTGAGTCCACATCCCACATGTCGACAACCTCGCGAGCCAAGTCAAGATACTTGATTTGCTTATCTTTCTCGGCTTTCACGAGGTTCCCGTCATGCGGGACGGTAATATCAACAATAATTGCACGCCTCTCGATTCGATCCACCACCACAATATCAGGTTTATTGACTACAATAGTCCTGTCAGTGATGATGAACCGATCCCAGTACATGGATATATAGTCTCGAGGGGCTGACATGAGTCCCAGAAAATGCCCATCTCACAAAGCGGATCACTCTTGGGCGAGTATTTCCCTTCCCTCCCTGAAACAAATTAGTTTGCCGATGAGTGCTCTGGCCCCACCAATACGACGCTCGATCCTGCACTGCCAAGCCGGTACGGCTGGTTTTGGTCGTGTAGCTCTGTCATCTGTAAATTTGAATTTGTGTATCATAATAGTTTGACAACTGCGAATCCAGAACAGCCTTCAGCGCCCTATTTTTGTTATGCATGGGCATGTGAAGAAATCGTGGCCTAAGTTCGGGCGGCATGTATCGATATTCTCGAATAGCACACTCCAAAGCACTCTTCAATTCCTCATTGCACTAGGTATTTATGTTTGTAAACCTGTCACTACTCACCTCGTCAGCGTGGCTAGGAATATGGTTGGACTGTGGTGGCACCACTGCCTGCGACGATAGGGCAGTGACACGGTCACTCATTTCTGTTCGGAGGCGATCAACTACAGTATCATCCAACATACGATTACGCTGAATGACCCGCACCTGATCCGAAAGTCTTGGGCCAAAACGTTGACAGCTGTGTCAAACACCGACAAGGTCACAAGCAACGGCACCGTGGAAGACATGGTACGCGGTCAGGTTGTGTCCTCCCTCTGTAGCCCCAAAGTATGCGCGCATGATATTTTCATTGATGGATTGTGTCCATCTCATGCGCTGCACACTTCCACCGGGTGCAGGGACCCTATCAGAGACCGGTAGGTTTCGAGGTCCTTAGCGGTCCGGCGGCCGGCGCCCTCCCCGTCGATGCGCAGGTGATGGTGTCGTCGGCGGCGAGAAGTACTCGACGCTCGTGCTTGACACAACTGCCACGGCCGGCGTCACAGCACTCACGATGGGGCTCGTTTCTGGCGGTGGCGAGGCGGTGCTGGGCTACAAGGCCAGAGGTGGTAGGCGTGTGTTATTGTGGTTCGGGCCTGGCTTCTTGCATCATTTCTGCTTAACTTGAAATTGTGTTGCGTGGTTCATCATTCCGGATTTTTTTTATTGGGTTCTTCTTCTTGTTTTTTTTTATATACAAACGGATAATACATTATTAAAATTGATTTTATTCGGATCTTATGTGGAAATTAAAATGGTTTGATAAAATTAAATTCATAAAAATTAGGGATGATTTTTTTTCAGTTGTCAAGCTTGACAAGTCAGGCCACAGATATTATTATTATATTTTTTGTATTTTTATTGTATTTAAGTTTCATAATGTTTCTAATTACCACGGTTATGGTTAACTATTCATAATTTTGTTCAATTGTTAATATTGATCATTTTTGCATTAAGTACTTATTAGTCAAATAAACACAACAGGTTTTCTTAGTCAATAAGCATATTGTTAATTTTAACTAAAAATACGAACAATTTTTCTGCATGGTGACCACTCTCTAATACCACTCATTATTTATATTATACGTGGGACACTCAGAAAGTTTTGCGAAACTAAAAAAAATTGTTCTATACGTACATATATTTTTATTAAATCTTTTCAAAGTACTTTCCACCAGCCTCTATACAAAGATTCATGCGCCTAAACCAGTTTTCAAAACACTTTTTCCAGTCCGCCGCAGACACCTCGTTTACAGCCTGCTCGAACGCAGCCAGCGCATCTTCCGGCGACGAAAATTGTATCCCTTTGAGCTGATTTTTTATTTTTGGGAATAAAAAGAAGTCACACGGTGCTAGATCAGGGCTGTAAGGAGGGTGACCCAGGAGTTTGACTGGCGTGCTGTCCAGGAAGTCCCTCGTTTTGAGTGCGGTGTGCGCAGGTGCATTGTCGTGGTGGAGCAGTAGCCCGCGGAGCCCTGTGTTTGGTCGCTTGTTGCTTATAACAGAGAAAACTTCTGGCAAACATTTGGTAGTATACCATTCGGCATTAATGCTTCTTTGATCCCGTAAGGGAATTGATACCAAGTGGCCAGTCAAATTAAAAAAGCTAGCGATCAAAATCTTACCCCCGCTTCTAGATCGCTTCACTTTGGTAGGCGTTGGCTCATTTTGAAACACCCAAACAGTCGACTGGCGCTTGGTTTCTGGGTCGTATTGATAAATCCAGGACTCATCACCTGTAACGATGTCGTAAACACGCCGAGACGAGCCTGCTTCAAATTTGTTAAGCATATCACGGCACCATTCCACCCGGGCCTGCTTCTGAGCATCGGTGAGGTTGTGCGGCACCCAGCGTGATACTATCCTCCTCACGCGAAGATGGCTGTGTAGAATCTCGTGAACGCTTCCCGATCCAATCTTCAATATGTGTTGAATCTCCTGATATGTAATTCGCCTATTGTCTTGGATTAAATTTTTCACTGCTAGCACGTTTTCTTCGGTAACAGCCGTCAAAGGGCGACCGCTTCTTTCGTCATCCCCCAAAGTTGGTCGACCGCGCTTGAATTCGTTATACCAACGATACACGGTTGCCTTGGAAGGGCCTTCATCCATGAATGCCATTTGAAGTCTATCGTACGATTCATCCGGTTTCAGGCGACACTTGAAATCGTATAAAATCATAGCTCTAAAATGTTCCCGGCGCAGATCCATATTTCAGTGAGACACAATACTTTGAATTAACTCGCAAAAAATGTGGAGGGAAATTTTGAAATTGGAACTTACTTATTTTTACTTATAAATAATCATATTTTCGAAAAACATTATAACTGGCCAGTCTCCCATATATAAAAACTTTTTTTCGCAATACTTTCTGAGGGGCCTGGTATTGTATACAGTTCAGGGGGATCACCAGAGCATAAGTTGTTCGTATTAGGTATAAATCTATCACAAATATTACGAATTAAAAATAAATGTTCGCAAGAATAATTATTTTAATAAAATAAGGAATTTAAGCGAAAAGGACATTTAGCGACTAGAAGACATTCTGTGACGAAGCCATTTAATGTGACTCAAAAATTGTATGCCTGACTTGATTACCAGTTAAACTGGAAATTACGGCATCAATTAGTATTGTTCAGGCATGAAATGTCTTGCCTTCCGGATCAAAAGTAATATTTATTATGCCTCTTTGTAAATCAATTAGGTTACAAGATATGTTCTATTTTGAACGACATAATAAACTCAATAATAAATAATTTTAACAAATTATGAAGTAACAAATAGTTCTGTACCACGCATCCTAGTCAAATCATGACTACTAACAAAAAAAAATAGAATTAAATTTTATGAAAAATTAAATGCAACCCTTTTTGAAATAAATAGACTTAGGTATTATTAGATAGATAAGGCTTTTTGTTTTAAAATTCCTTAAATCAAATGTTGTTATATTTTTTTAAATATTTCTTTTGCACAATAAAATATTTTTACTGCAAACAAAGTTTTTAATTGTATAGCCAGTTTTCCTTCCTTCCAAAGCTTCCTTTCTCAAACACATTCTTACTTTTGCATACATGTTTTTTTTTATTAACGTTTTTTTTAATTTTATTTTCTTCAGGTAACGCAAACTGCTCATAAGGGTGGGCTATATGCAACATTTACTTGATAGTAGGTACTTTTATGTCGAAGCAGTAAAGGCAGTTTTCGTAGAGCAACAGGTCCCTAAGCGGTATTCTTAAGGCTGCAATTATAATGATGATTTTTACTAAAGGAAAGTGCGTCAATAAAGTGCCGTTTACACAAGTTTGGTATGGAACTATGAATTTTATGACTAGCTTGAATAGTTTGGCGAAGACATTTTTAACGAGACACGTCGCGAAAGCGAAAAATATCGGTTGCTTTATCTTTTTTATGAATCCAAGTTGTTTCTGAATGGAAAAGAAGCTGCTGATGGTGTTGGAGGGACAATGAAACGCTGAGCCGATGCCATAGTAGCTAGAAGAAACGATATTGCAGATGTGTTCCAATTCTTTTCCGCGCTTCAAGATGCCAACAAAATTAAACTGTTCATGGTGACAGACGAAGACGTAGAAAAGGTAGCAGCAACGATTCCAAGTAACATTGTAGCCCTGAAAGGAACAATGCAGGTCCACCAAATGTTCACGGAAACTCGTGGAAGCTTAAACCATGAACGAAAGACCCAACTGATCAAACTGCCGTCTGCGGTACTTCTTACCAAACACTCCAGCCTGAAGACATTCATCCAATGAATATAAAAGACGGAGTACACGTATTGGTTAACTTATACTGGAGTAGCAAAAAGTACCGTCGATGAAGAAGGCGATGTCTTGGTAATGTTCCTAAAAACAGTCGATAATAGTGGAAGACTGTTAAAGTTGGTGGAGAATGACGTATCGGATGTTCCTTTTGATGATTTGATTAAAGTCTTACCGGCTCCGGGTGTTATTAAAAAGGGAAAGAGACAATATTTCCAGTTCGAAGAGCCACTGTCAGTATTCGAAAAATAAGACTTGCCATCAGTGGCTTCGAAATTGATATATTGTCTTGCTAGATTGTGCTATTGTTAATGATGATTATTTTTTTTTATGTTTTTGGGAATTTTAATTTGTTGTCAAGTTAGACTACATTTTTTATTTACTTAAGACGAGTGACTAGTCATTTCATTTAAAAAAATACGAATATCTTATTCTAAAGGTTCTCAAATGTGTTTTCATTAATTATCTAAGTTCGATCTCGTGTTATTATATATAATAATGTTGAAGACTGATAAAGATTTATAACAAAATAAATGATTCTAGATAAATAAACCTGTTGTATTCCAAAACGCAGCCTGGTATCCCCTTGAATAACAACTCTCTCATATAAGTTACTATTCTGTCACGATGTTGTCTTCTGATAGGAAAATTGTTTTGGTAGTTTATATATTTTGTTACGACTAGTGCAATATTGTAAAATTTAAAGAACAATGGCAGGTGCCCATACATTGTTTTAGCTGAGATTAAATTCCTACGTCATTAAATGAAAAATATCTGGTTTAACTCAGGGGGATGTTCTGAATTAGTTTGTGTAAGAATTTTTGTTCGAGAATGTCGAGAATAATAGATATTCAGTCATAAACTTTTATAGGTTATATCTGCATAACTTTTATAATATGTTTAATAGATAAAATTATTCAATTTCGTGGAAGTAAAAGGGCAATATCGCATTAGCTTTTCCCTTACTCTTTGGAAAGAGTATATTTATTTAAACTAAGCGACTTTGATGTTTATCAAAAGGTCGTCGTCAACAACCAAGCTATATTTTTTTTAGTCTTGGATAGTAGTCTTTTTGCCAATCATTTATTGAAAGTAATTCATTTATTTCTACTACACTACAATATTCTTACCAACCTGCAAGGAACATCTACACTTAGACATAAAATGTAATGTTAACTCATTTACTGCAATAAATACAATAATGATATTATTGCTTAATATAGCTACTACTTGTCACTTAGCAGATAAAATATATAATGGCAACACTAAGCTAAAAAAATTAACTAAAAAATCAAATAACTAATTATTATGATATATATTTTTTTTATCCGTTTTGAACAAGCTCAATTACACTTTAAAAAACATAGTCAATTAATAGAATTTCTTTCGTATATATCTCACTTTCAGACGCTCAAATTTAAGTCAGCTAAGATTTCGCCATTGTTCTTTATAATAGTTAATGAATATTGCAGTCTGCGATATTCGTATTTATTTGTATTTGATAGTAAAAATTGATTTATAGCAAAAATATACTTTATATTAGCAGAAAATGAGAGTGGTATAAGATCATGAAAAAAACAAATTTTATAAATACAAATGTATTATTTTAATATGTTTCCTAAAAAGTCCTTTATTTAATTAATGTATTACAAAAGAAGTTACAAGTTATTTGACGAAGAGTATTCGATAGAATAAAATAAAAGATTTCGTGACGGAGGTGTAATTTTTTTTGTCGAATCCTTCTTTCAGGTCTTGAAAATCGTACAAAAATCTGTAAACTTCTCGGCCAACAACTTTTTCCGATAGTATAGAAATTCTGCTATCAGAATATTATATATATAATATATTAGGTTGGGGGAAAAGTCTTTTCAAAGGTAAAAATGCTTGGCTAAATGCCGGTCCTGCTCCACAGCCACATACATTTGTAGCTATAAATTAGTTTATATTGGAAGAGATGCTGCTGCCCTTTTCGTATTGTTGTTTTCAGTGTTTTATTTTTATTTCATTTGTTTATTTCAATAGGACTTAGGATTCTTTACATGTTATATTTAGAAATAATAGCATTGTATAATGTAGAAGCACTTTTATTTTTCAAATTTGTGAATGTGAAGTACCATGGAGCATTTTTATTAGGTTACAACTTTTTATTTTTTTTATTTTGACATTGCGAGCATGGCAGTTGAGAGTTTGTCATGCTCACTCAAATGTCTCGCTGTTGGTGGCGCGTGTTATTGGGTCATTCGGTTCCCTTCAAAATGGTTGAGCTGAGTGGGGTTGATGCACGCGTCATGCTCGTGAACGGGTGCCGTCAGATGAGACTGGTCATCTCTTAGCTGCCAGTGACTTAATTCAGTTCCTATCTTTTAATATTTTTTTTTATTATTATCTACATTGTGCTCACATAATAGAAGCAACAAGAAGTACTTATGTAACCAAACATTATATGTAACACATATTATTTAAAAGAGTGTCCATGGAGTTTCTTGCACGTTCTTCTCCATAGAGATCTACTCCTTGGAATGTGCAACTTAGCTTCACTTGTTAGTTTGACTGACCGACATTTGACAATTCAAAAGTGCCTGTAATTGGTCTATTTGAAATAAACGTTTTTGATTTTTTTTTTGATTTTGATTTTTGATTTCGCATTATAGTATGTATGAACTTGTAATAAAATCTCTTTGGCTATACTATTTGTATCAGGCTGGTTTTGGTATCTTTGAAAGTTTAAATTTTAATGAACATAATTCCAAATTCAAATTAGGAAAATGTGTGATTTTCATTTATTTTTCGTACTGTCAAGATAAGTGAATGTAATGAAGAAATTTAATACCTACATTTTAAAATTGTACTACAAAAAAGGTAAAAATGCAACGCAAGCCGCGAAAAAAAATTGTGATGTTTATGGACCTAGTGCAGTGTCTGTGAGAGTAGCACAAATTTGGTTTAAGCGTTTTCGATCCGGAAATTTTGATGTCAAAGATGCACGTCGCTCTGGTCGCCCTATTACGGATAAAATGGATGCCATTTTTGAAAAAGTGGAGCAAGATCGGCATATCAGTAGTTACGACGTAACTGAAGAACTGGGAATTGACCACAAAACAGTTTTGGTGCATTTGAAAAAAACTGGGTACACAAAAAAGCTCGATATTTGGGTACCTTACGAGCTCACTGAAAGAAACCTAATGAACCGTGTACTCATTTGTGATTCTTTATTACGACGTAATGAAACCGAACCATTTTTGAAGAAGCTGATAACTGGTGATGAAAAGTGGATCACGCACGACAAGAACGTGCGAAAAAGGTCGTGGTCAAAGGCCGGTCAGGCTTCACAGACTGTGGCGAAACCTGGGTTAACTCGCAACAAGGTGATGTTGTGTGTGTGGTGGGATTGGAAGGACATTATTCATTATGAGCTGTTACCACCAGGCAGGACCATCGACAACTGATGAGATTAAAGCAAGAAGTTGAGAGACAGCGGCCGGAATGAATCAACGGAAGGGGTCTGGTTTTTCATCATGGTAACGCTAGACCTCACACATCTTTAGCCACTCAGCAAAAATTAAGAGAGTTTGGCTGGGAGGTGTTAATGTATCCGCCGTATAGTCCTGACCTTGTACCTTCAGATTTCCACCTGTTTCGGTCTCTTCAGAATTCTTTAGGCAGTGTCAGGTTAACATCACGAGAGGACTGCCAAAACCACTTGTCGCGGTATTTTGATCAGAAGTCCCAAAAAGTTATCGAACAAAATGGTACCTACATACTTTAGTTAAATGTAAATAAACTATATTAAAAAATGTTTTGAATTTTCTTAAAAAATATTAAGAAACTTTTTCCCCTAGATAGCTTTATATTTTTTTTTCGAAATTGAGTTAATGTTTTATCAAATTGTAGGTTAATAAAAAACTTTTTTTACAAAAAAATACTACCGACTTCACTTTTCACTTTTTAGTTGTATGACTTTTTTCACTTTTTAGTTGTACCTACACCTAATAGACGTGTATTACCTACAATGCCAGAATAGATTACCCGAATATCATGAAACTGAACATAACCGGTGAAATGAGAGTGAACCAAGGTGAACTGTACACATCTGCGTACCACTTTAGAGCGTACTAGCGTGATGTTATGTTATGAAATGGTATAAACAATAAAAAGAAATGCGATTGCAGCAATCCCGAGAGATTTGCTGTTATTTATTGAAGAGTTCTGTTGTATATTTCCGAAGTTCTTCATCAGATCCTCACCAAATTAAAATGGGACCAATTTCGGCTCATACTCTTTCAAATAAAAAAGAATTTTCAAAATCGGTCCACAATTGACGGAGATATCGGTAAATTTCCAAAAAAAAAACATACAAGAAGTCGAACATAGAACCTCCTCCTTTTTGGTGAGTCGATTGAAAAGAAGAACGACCTAATCATCTCATATTCTAAATTTAAATAAGTTATTAGATTATTCATTCGCCGGGCCTTTTTCGAGCTTCATTGCCTCGGCGTTTTTCAGGGTAGAGTGAGTTCATATGCCAGCCCTGTAATAAACACTTTCTTAACCAGGTTGATTACTGCTTTATCCAGAGTCGTTCTCTTAATTTATGTACTGTGACAGCCCAGCACAAAACTACCGGCAGAATCCTGGTGGTCTTACGCGAATAGTAGAGTGACTTTCATATACCATACGAGATTAAACCCGCGGTAAATGATAGACTACTTTTTACCCTTAAGCCCTTAGTAATAAGGTTGAGAACTAGCCAAGCGCTTTCGATTTTAATAGGTACATAAAGAGACCGCAGAAACTGTGAAGCTTATCTACATCTTTTTTTTGCAGCTGGAATTATGGGCAAAGGCGACGGACAGCAATTTTAACACTCAACCAGAGACGTTTAATGCCCTCTGGAACCTTCGCGGGTTGCTTGCCAATGCGTACCATAGAATCATAATACAACTCGAACATTAATATTTTGTTTTAAATTATTATAGAAGCAACTGACTGTTATCAAATGATGCTCATTAATTCTTTTTTACGATATTCGTATTCACATCACTACGATACGAACTGTATTGATGCACATCAATACAGTTCGTATCGTAGTGACGTTTTGGGTTGTTTAATATTATTTATTTAAATAAAAATGATTATTTTGTGGAGATTTGTTTTTATTTTTTGCGTACACGAAAGTTCAAAGAAAACTCAAGCGTAAATCAGACGTTGCATCGCATTGCGTTCATGTGAACGTACCTACAGTCAAAACCGTTTATATCGACTTCGTTTACAATGAATACGTAGATACTAGGTATAAAAGTCTCTTATCAAGGTCCTAAGAGATAAAAAACTTTATTACAAAAAAATACTACCGCCTTATAAAGTTATTTTTCACTTTGTACTTTTCTTATTTGGAATTCGGTAGTATGTTTTTGTAAAAAAGTTTTTTATAGTTAATTTTTTGTTGCACCTACCTAATAGGCAAGTAGTTAAGTAATTTACCAGAATATTATAAAACTTGAACATAACATAATATTCAATGTGTCTCTTACCATGCGGTGATCGCTCCCGGTTTTCACCGAGTTGATGGACATGAACAAAACTTAGGTGATGCTGAATGCCCATTTTACACCCAGTCCTATCAAGGTCGGAGACTCTACACTCGAAGTTGTGGGCGGTGGAAGTGTTGGGAAGGGCCAACTTCGAGAAATAGGTCAACCGTCGAATCCGACTCGACTGGACAACAACAACTGCAACTGCAACTTCCCGAACGCGGGAAGTTGCGCGGTATCTTCTCGTCCAACTTACCACAGTGTCTCAAGACGAAACTTTATGACGAGTGTGTGTTGCCAGTGATGACATGTCATATGGCTCTGAGACGTGGTGGTATTGTAGGAATCAGTTATTTATGATAAGGAATACTAATAACTCGTATTTTTTGTTTGGAAAACCAGAAGATAAGTTTAATCTTGGAATTTAGTACCTACTTAATTGCACAGTAAGGTTGTTGAAGGCTGTCCTATCCAGTCCTCTTTGCCCCAAAACATGCAGCTAAAATGACCTATGCGCTGCCACCGACGCGACGATGCAGTGGAAGTGGCAAAATCTGTTCCAAAAATCTAAATCAATAGCTAGGTACTGTCGTGCCAGCGACACGAAGAAGAAAAAGAGCACCAGACTCTAATGACCAGAGTCAGTATTGACTGAGAATCTCAGATGAGCCATTGTTTTGTACATTATTAAATATCAAAACCAGAAGAAAAGTATTGTAAATTACGTATTTTATACAAATTTAACAATAAAACGTTCTATTCAGATTTTAAAAAATTGAAGGTTTTTCGCATCTAAAAACTTTGGCGTTCGTGACCTGTTTTACTTAACCGATTTACTTGCAATTAAATTCTTTGGTTAATTAGAGTACTTATATTAATATTTATTGTGTACTGAATTAAGATTATTTCAGTGAATTCGGCAAGGCAAAGGGTTTGATCGCCATCAATCGGCCAATCACATGCGAGATGAAAGACGCGATATGGATTTCCGTCTATATGATTGGTCTATTGATGGCGGTCAAACCCTTTGCCTTGCCGAATTCACTTGCGCAATTAGGCTGGGTCTTAGCTCGTATTAAGCGAAGGCCAGACCACCAAACGGACATAACTTGGATTTTGACTTTGCAAGTTTGCATAACAGTCATCTGAGATTCTGAGTCAATACTGACTCTGGTCAACAGAGTCTGGTGCTCTTTTTCTTCTTCGTGTCGCTGGCACGACAGTACCTAGCTATTGATTTAGATTTTTGGAACATATTTTGCCACTTCCACTGCATCGTCGCGTCGGTGGCAGCGCATAGGTCATTTTGGCTGCATGTTTTGGGGCACTCAGGCAGGACTGGATAGGACAGCCTTCAACAACCTTACTATGCAATTAAGTAGGTACTAAATTCCAAGATGGAACTTATCTTCTGGCTTTACAAACTACAAATACGAGTTTAGTCAAATAATGCCGTGCACAAACGTTATCTCACACAATGATAGCTTGTTATACATCATAGCCTACATCCCGGTTCATTAACATAAATTAATATAAATTGTATCAGTTTTATCTCACTCAGTGTGGCACTCCCTCGCGGCACGTCAACATGTTCGCCTTGAGACTCGCAACAAATGCGAAAAACTTTACTAAATCGTTGCCAAGCGCTACCTGCATCAAACTAATTCACACTCAAAATGTGCTGTACAAAAATAAAACCGACGATATACTAAACGTAGATATTCGCGGCGAATCTTTACAATTCCCTCACGTGTGGTTAAGAGAAAACTGCCAGTGTGAACAGTGCTATCATACCTCAGCCAAAAGCCGGATACTGGATTGGAGCAATTTCGATTTAAATATAAAGCCGAAAGACCTTACTAAGGACCAAAATTCTCTGCAAGTTACCTGGAGTGACGGACACGAATCTGAATACAGTTTAAACTGGCTTAAGTTCAGAGGTTTTACGCCAGAAAATCAAAAGAAGTACACCGAAACTATCTACAAACCTAAGAAGATTACGTGGAGCAGAGAAGACTTCGAGAAAATATTTTCCAAACATGATTACAATGAAGTATTAAACTCAGACGAAGCCCTGTACAACTGGCTGTACAACTTATCTGTTTATGGAGTCGCTTTGATTCAGAATACACCGAGCTCTGAGACAGCTATTGACGCTGTTGTGAATAAAATTGGATTCACTAAGAGGACACACTACGGCGTAAAGTTTGTCGTGCGGAATGTCCCGAACACGAGTAACGTGGCTTACTTATCAAGTAATCTCCAGCTACACACTGACCTGCCCTACTACGAGTATTGCCCCGGAGCTAATTTACTGCATTGTTTAGTACAAACAGCTACTCAAGGAGGTGAGAATTTACTGTCGGACTGCCACTATGTCGCCGATTACATGAAGGAGAATCACTTAGAACATTATAAGCTTCTCACAGACACTGAAATCGAGTGGAGAGATGTTGGGACAGAAGATGGCAACGAATTCTTCAAGCTGTATCGCGAACCCGTCATCTGCTTAGATCGTCACGGTGAAATAACTAGAATTAACTTTTCAATTCCTCAAAGAGGTAGTCAATTCCCTGGTCCGATTGAGCTAGTCAAGCCATGGTATGAAGCTCATGGTATGTTCCTATCTTTGAACCATAAATTTGCCACGAGGTTTAAAACGAAAGCTGGCGAAATACTGTGCTTTAATAATATAAGATTGTTGCATGGCAGGAACGCTTATGAGGATAGTCCAAATAATGTGCGCCAACTAATAGGAGCTTATGTGGACTGGGATGAGATCTACTCACGATTAAGATGCTTGAAAGTAAAGTTGAAGAATGAAGATGGTATCTACTGAGATTCTGTAAAATCAATATATTATCTACATGTTAAAAGTTATTCTACTTTGTAATAAAAAACATGGACAGTTTTGATTCGATTTATTAAAAAATAAATATCACAACTGGCATTTTCTTTTCACTTATGATGAGGACCAAAACGCCTCACTTTACTATATATACTATACTATATTCTTAACTAAGTATAATTCAATACAAAGGAGTGAATTGTGACACCATTGTAACAGTTTTGATTCAGTTTAATTGATCTTCTCTTACGTTTGGATTCAAGTTCCACTTCTATCACATTTGAACATAATATTCTTGCGCAGAGTTCCAAATTTGATTTCAACTTGCAGGACTTCTATTTCAATCTGCTAGAATTATCCATCAGGGCTCCATTTCTCACACAAACTGCACAATATGATGTATTACCAGTTGAATCCAGACAAGTGTCTCAAATATCATCCCCCTCCTGTGGTCCATTACGGAATCTGTCTCTACAATGGACCACTGCAGACTTATATATATTTCTTGAATATTTAAATATTATCATATATAAAATAAATGCTGTGTCCAAAACTCCAGAGTATTAATAGATTTTCTACTTACATCCAATACTACTAACGACTCTTGATCTCCACGTAAGTTTGTACTTCATGAGTCCTTATCGAAAACTTGGTGAGTGGAATTATTTTATCAGTCTTCTCCTGGTTTTCACTGACTTCGACCAGCGGGAACTCTTCAGATTCAGGATTGGTTGACATGGCAACAGCATTGGACTCATTTGTATGAATGTTTATTGAGAAACTGGAGTCTTTTGGCAAGTCTACAAAGTAATTACTTTGTAAGAAAATCTTCAAGCAAAAAGCCCGGAAATGCTGTTCAAGTTTTACCAAATAAGCATCTTTCGTCTCATCACTGTAACTGTTCGTATCGAACTGAAACACGAATTTCAATAGAGGTGTGTATTCATTGTCTGTAATTGAAAATACCACACGACTTAATTTGTCACTCTTCAAACAATCTGCTATACTTTTCAGGCACTGATCAAGATACTGATTCAGTTCAGGATGAATTGAACGATACACAACAATATTATATTTTTTACGAATTTCAAAGACGCTTTTGGGATACACTGCCGCGTAATAAAGAATGCTGTGGAAGGCAACAGCCAAGAATTCTATTGTGATGTCTTGAAAACAGTTAGCCATATTCAACAAGTTACAAAATACAAACTATTACAAATTCAGGCCAGTGAGTTATTTTGTGTTTGTAAAAATGTAAACAAATAACATACCTAGCACTACAAACAAAGCGTGATGCACACAGAGAAAATAACCACTTGGCCGTTGGCGTCAAAGAGTACTATACCACAGATTACAATATACTAGTCAGAGACACTATACACTACGTTTAGTTAAGACGGAACCACACTTACGTGGCGTGGCGTGTCGTGGCGCCTTCCGACGCAGTTGATTGGCTACAAAACTCGTTGCGTTATGACGTAGGCTGGAACAGAGTCGTTTGATTGGTGGATCCCGCGCCACGCCACGCCACGACATGTAAGTTTGGTTTCGACTTTAGTTGGCATGATGTACATGTTGAACAATAGATAGTTATCTGTGGTTGTTCTACTATCTCTCATCTCTCAGCAGAGAGTTTGTTTATTACCTAGACTAGAGGGAACGTGTTTACGACGAAAAAGAAACTGACAATTCTTTCGTTCTTGCTTATAGAAAAACTCTATGAAACAAAAAGAGACAAAGGCTACCATCCTGAACGTCAAGGAGATAACTTTTTAGTCACTGTCCAGTCACCCATTGGTTAGCAGCTGTAATTAAAGCTTTTCGCTGTTTTCACGCCTTTCTTTCGTGTAGATCAGGCAGGATTTTATTATTTAATTATGTGCATGAACCATGTCGTTTGTGGCTATCGGTCGCAAGAGTAGAATGAGCGTATTAACAGAAAATAATCAAAGGATATCTTTACACAGGTGAGTTATCGACTAGCATACTGAAATTATTGTGCAGGGAATACATTTCATAGGCTGTCCCGAATAAAGGAACCTTAGTTCTAAATACGTCAAGGACGTGTAGTATCATTTAAACCATTCTATTTAGTGAAACAATAAACTTGTATCGCTGATAGAGCTATTACAGTTTACGTACTTAAGTTCTGATGTTAGAGATGTGACAACAGTCACAAGAAAGATTTATCGATACTGCATTTTTATTTTACTTACTTTATTTTATTTCATAAAGTTTATTTGCTATTTGTATTATTAATCTAATATTAATTGTGCACAGGTTTACTAAGAGTACTTATTTAAGAAATAAGTTTATCAAGTATATAAAACGAGCTAACTGAACACCTTCACCACATTCTCGCTTGTGTTCACTGCATTTGAATGAACCATGCTATCGCTATCCCTTGACCCATCCATGGATATAGGCTGATGAATCATGTTTATTTTCACAAATCATGTTTATAATCATGTTTATTTTTTGTAAATTATTATATTTAAACCATTTTGTTATTATTTATTTTATTACTTTTATATACATACTCGTCTGTAACAGTATATTATGATACAAGTGAGCTAAGTTGCTCATTATACACGAGGCTGTGGGTTGCAGCCCAAGCCGTAGGCGAGAGCGTAATTCAGCTGAGCGTGTAATGAATAGAGCTCAATAGCTTCATACGATACGATTTTCAACACATTTGCGAGGAAAAAACAAACATGTTTTGCTTATATCGTTTAATTAATAAAACAATTGGTGAACGTACAAATTTCAAAGTGATATTGGATTGATTTTATTGATTGATGGCAATTTCACAGTTTGTGTTATATTGGTGCTTGCCACTTCTTTAGTAAATACTTTCGTTTTCTTCGTATGTAAATGTTGGCGACAAAGGCAAATCATAGAACAGTATACTTTCGTTTTATTCGTATGTAAATGTCGGCGACAAAGGCAAATCATAAAACAATAGGAACCAAATAATTCATGCTACGAGATGTACATGGTTGTGGTTCGGGGCAAAACTTTTTTGCTTTTGGCTCCAAATTAATGGCTTGCGTTATTTTATCACTGATTTTCGCCTTGTTGTGAATAGAGTCTGCTTTCGGGATACTATTATTGTAATATTATAAAGCTCTTGTCGTCTACACGCACCAATAACACCGAATATTAAGGCAACCTGCAACGAAATCAATTATTTAGGTCTAAGTTAAAAGTTACAAAAGTGTTAAAATTATTTATGTCGTGATGGCCCAGTGGCTAAGACCTCGCCTTTCCTGCTTGAGGTCGTGAGTTCGAATCCGGGCAAGTTATACCAATGTGACTTTTTCAAATTCATATGAACTTTCCAAGTTTATCTTGGACATTGCTGACAACGGTGAAGGAAAACATTGTGAGGAAACCTAGACTTATAGTGAGTTTATTATAAGGTTGTGCTCCATTGGTGTAATTGCTGTAAGGCGTTTCAGTGCGAGGATAAACAAATAAATAAATAAATAAATCAGAAGTTATGCTAAGGTTGCGTTACATTTAGATACGTTTAGATTAATAATATTCAACGTACCTTTGTTGCTAGGTACTGATTATCTGATCATATCGGAAATCTAATGTTTTGTCACCAGCGCAGCGGACGTTGAAAAGTTTTTTAAAGAGGGTGCCTCTTTAAAAAAAATTTCAACACAGGTCCAAGGCCGAGCCTTGGACCTGTTTGTTATTACTAAAAAAAACTGTATTACCCGGTTAGATTGAAAGTGCTCTGTTTACTCGCATATAACTTGCAGAAAAGTACTAATTTAACTTTGTAGGGATAATTCTATTACGCACTAGTGTGTAATGTTTATTACGCTCGTGTGTGTTATAGCTCGGTTTATGGCCCTAAAAGCGATGTAATAAGACTCACTTTACGAACAAGTGTGTTGAAACCTACCTCATGTAATTTCTCACCCGTATATGCTTTTAACACTGACTTAATGTTTCCAAAGGCACGTTATTAAAATATTCTTCATAAGTATTCAAATGATAAAGACAGACCCGCTTTCTGACGCAGTTGATTGGCTACAAAAGTCGTTGTATTATGACGTAGGCTGAAACAGAGTCGTTTGATTGGTGGATCCCGCGCCACGCCACGCCACGTCACGTAAGTGTGGTTCCGCCTTAACAGTTGGCCGTTTACGTCGACAGACAGACAGCGTCATTGATTCGCCGCGGAAACTACGTACTTACAAACGTACATTGCGGTTTTAAAGAGTTAACTCGTCCAGTTTTATGGCTACACATTCGTTTTAAATGTCATTTTACTCCGCATTTTTTACACTAATACGATGAGAACCTGCACTTGTCCGTTGTATGATTGATATAGCGGGAGCCGCCACACTGCACCATGATTTCGACGGCTCTGCCCCTGCTGTTATCTTGTACTCCTCCGTGCTGGTTGCTGCTGATATTGCTGCTCCTGACGACTGTCACGCTGCTCGGTTTGCACTATTTACGGCCACTACAATAACTAACGCCTTGGCCATTATTGTGGATGCTTTTTCGTCCATGAACAACTTGACCCGTTCCGGTCCCAGTAGCATACCAATGATGAACCCGTCCCGCAACATTTCACCCATGGTTGACACGTTTACCCTCGACTCGCAAGTCGCACATCTATATCTATTACTACGTTTTAACCTAACAGGCATAAAGGCCAATAGTGCTGTTCGCCCGCATCTTCCGGCTTTTGGAAACAGTTGGCCCACATCGTCGGACGCCCAATTCCAAACAATACATAGTTTACCAAAAGTTACGATCAATGTGCCTACATTAAAATGTAGGTAGGTATCTCCGCCCAAAAGCACAGAAGCTTATTTATTTATTTATTTATTTAACCATTTATGCACACACACATAATATACAGACAAGAAGAAGAAACAGAAAAATAGGTACATAGGTGATGCTTATTTCTTACTTGGTGATGCTTACTGGGAGCTCCACAGACTTCGCGGAGCGGCCTCACTGTTTCGAGGATTTCTTTACGTTGAGAAGCAGGCCTCGCATTAGGATGACGTGGGCGGCTTATTCGTCGCCGACAAGGCAGCCTCTGCAAACTACCTCGCGGCGTTTATCTGCAAAGCGGCTGGCGCCTATATTAAAAAGATGTTTGTTATGGGGTTATGGCCTGTTATTCATCCTATGATTATTCTGAGGTTATTTCTACTCGTGCTGGGAAGCTTTTTGGTTAATAGCGGGTATATATACATTAAGTAACGCCATTTTTGACTCTCTACAGTCTGTTGCCTGTGACCATCTGCTATTATGAAGTTCGATCGATCTCTGGCGAATCCACGCACGAATTTGTGAGGTGAGAAAGGCAGGGGGAGAAGTGGGTACGGGCCTACTGTCATATCGGAGCCTCTCTTCGCAAGGACATCTACGGCATCGTTGCCTAAGGATCCACTATACCCTTTGATCCACTGGAGGGTACCTTACATTATACGACTTCGATAAACTCGCCAGGGCTTGATGGCACTCAAAGATTAATTTGTTGTCAGTTTTTTGTTTTCCAAACCTTTGAGTACAGCCACACTGTCGGATAGGCATTTAACGCCGTAGTTCTGGATACCTTTACTGCTGTTGCGGCTTGTGTAAGGCAACACATTCATATTAAAGATCGAACTGTGTGTGCCTATATTATAGCGTTATGTGAAAGCTAATGTTGAGGTCAATCGTTCTGTGTTTTGAGCCATCTGTGTCGATATGCACTTTATTAGCTCTTGACTGATTCCTTTCTTCCTCTACTATTTATATGACATAGTTTTCGTTGAACATAGGTTGATTTGGTGTTCTATCACACGGGGCAGCGATGAGGCTGGTACTCAATCGCCCGGTCCAGGATGTTAGCGTGTGGTGACTAGTAAGATTTTTGCCCCATATGCCAGCTTTAGCCAGATGGCAGCTAACGCCGCCTCTTGCTGTATGTACAGGTCAAGGGGAGGTATTTGTAGGGCTACATGGCTGCTGTTGGAGTGGTTCTCTTGCAGCCAGTGGTAGCTGAACAGGCCAGGCGTTGGCATCGTATGGTAATGGTGGTCAAGAGTTCTATCCTCCTACCAAACCAGAATGCCATAGGCCAACATTGTCCTGATCACCGTTTTGTATAGCCACAGAGTACTCTTCGGAAAAAGATCCCATGTTTCTTCTAACAGTTTTATTGCATTGGTAGAGTGCGATTGTGCTTTTATTTAGTTTGTAGGTAGTGAAGATGTTTGATACTTTTGTTGGTGAACATTATTAGTTATTTTTTAAAGGGGTTAACCAATAATTCGTGCTTTTTTCACTAACTCTCGTTTATTTTGAAGGCCATTCTCACGGTGTTCACGGTAAATTGAATAGAACGGTATTTTAACATGTTATTAATCCATTCTATGAGTGTGTGCGCAACACTGTGCATGGCAAGTGCCTGTTCGATGCTGGCGAAATTAGTTTTGTGACATAGAACCGCATTTAGAGCCCATGTTTTGCTGTGGCTGTCGCGCTTGCCACTACTTGATCCACGAAACGATAACGAAAACGATAAAAGTTCTCTTGTTAGCTTATTTATCTATGGATGTGAGTGAGACATTTTGATAGGTTTTTAGCAGAGATTGTATACCACAGAGTACATTCACAGAGTACATTTTATAATAGGTCTACCTACATTTATCTAAGCTACCGTAACAGTAACAAACAGTCAGTCACTTTTCTCTATGCAGTCAGTACAGTACAGATACAGATATCTGTGGACGCCCGACCCGACGCGGTTGCGCACATAGTACTTTCACTTTGTTGATTTTGCGGTTTGAGTTTGAAACAAACTGGCTTGAATTTCAGAACAGAAATCAAATTACTGTAACTTTAAGATTTCAGAAAATGCAACAAATAAATGGAAGTGTTATTAACAGCATGATACTGGGCCAAAATTATTTTTGTTGCTTGTGCTTCAAAACGGTAGTCGACTCGGCGGTACACACAGAAGACAAGGTGTTTGTAAAGAAAAACAATAATACTTACGATGAAGTTTTTATGACTGATATCCTTACGAGTATCTTGGGTTCCGAGGTAAAATAACTAAGTACCTATCTATTGATTTTGTCTTTTATCCCTTTTTACCATGAAAACCCTATTGTAAACGACCTACCCATCACGCCGGCTATCCAATGAAGCATAGACAGACAAGAAAAAAAAAATTGTTGTAGACATTATAACAAGTAGGTAGTATGCAATACTTATTCCTACATAACATCTAAAGACTATGTTAACATGGCTCCAATAATTAATCCAGTAAGTATTGATTATTGTATCTGGCAGTGTAGTAATTATGCTAATGTTGATAGCTTTGTTCTATGTTGTAGTAAAAATAATATCTAGTTGTTGTTGCAGATAAATGACCAACTATCAATGTTTAATGCAGTATGCAATAAATGTTCATCTGAAGCAATAAACAGTTACAAATTCTTTACACAATGTAAAGATAATGCAGAGAAACTTGGCCACATTATAGACGGTCTCATAAATGGTACTCAAGTATGTGCAAATAATACCAAAGGCTTCAAGGCTGGAGTTGTATCCATTAATACAGTAAACTTTCAATTCAGAGGGTACAACTCATGTACGACTGCAAGTACAAGTCTTCTTGCATATCGAAAGTATAGGAAACTAATAGATGCAGCACCTAAACCTGCTAGGAAGAAAAAAATACCAATAAATAAAGAAAAGAGCATTTTAAGAGTTAGACTTGTCCGTTTGAATCCAAAAGTCATCAATAAGCATAGTACAGTATTTGCATGCCCTAGCTGTGACAAATTCTTTGCAAGAAGACATTCTATGCACTTACATTATAGAAAAAAACATATGCCTAATGGAGATGAAGATCCTTTTGTTAAATCTCGACAAGTAATTGAAACAAGTGAACATGTTAATTTGGCAAGCTCAGCAGATCATCTTATAAATACAAATGACGGTCATTTTACAGTTGTGAAAGTTGAACCTAGAGAATTCTGAGGAAATTACCACTTATATTTAAGTGCAGTAAGATATTTTTTCCTTAAACTAATACTGCATGCTGTCTCTTGTGTCCTGAATACTACTCATGTTACTTAACAGAGGCCAAACTAGAACATTGCAGCGCTATCATGATTCTGCTGTGAAAAAGGGATAGTCCTCTTCATCCTGTCTAGTTTCATCTCTCTCTCTCTCTCTCTGGACCATGATAGTTTTGAGACGACAGAGTATGGCCCCTGTCTTCTTAAAAATACAAGAATAGAGGTTACATTAAATAGTTTATGTGCATTGCTCTATGCACTGAAGTTGTTGAATGATTAATAGAAATTGGACTTAATTAATCATTAAGAATTGCAAAAAGTATCTAATGTTTGTAAGTCTATTGTTTAAAAGTATAATACTTTTAATTTTGTATCCAATATGAAGTTTATAAACGAAAACTTTCATACATGTTAGAGAATTGAGATTGTATTACTAAAACAAGTAGATATAAATTTAAAGCAATTTATTAACAACAGAATTATCTAGTACATAATTTAATTAGTTCTACTCTGATGTACCTGCACTGATCCTCACTTCTTTTTCTCTGAAAATAAAAGATAATTTTAGAAACAGTCGTCATCTTCCCGTCCATGTTTCATGGGGTGCAACATGCTTATTTTGGTATTTAATTTTGGAAACATAACATCATATATATTTATGTTCAGAAGGCTTAGGTAGAGGTGCCACACCCACATTTCACCAGTTATGGGAAGTCTCATGGAATAGGGGACGAGCCTATGGCCATCAACTATGCACAAAATCTAAACTCCGGGCTGCTACTGAGAAATTCCAGATGAATAAACCCAATAAACTTTGCTCGACCTGGGAATCAAACCCAGGACCTCATGCTCAGCAGTAGCACTTATAACCACTAGACTAATTAGGCAGCCATTCATTTTGATGATATTAGAAAAATTACAAAATGATTTAGGTACATTTAAACCACTTTGGCAATTGTGCCCCATGGACGCAATTATGTTCTCTCCCAAGGTAGGTAGTTAAGTACTTCCATGGTTGTTACAGCTCTATAGTCAATTTTATCATTTCTAGTTTGTTTTCCTAAATTAGACGATGATTGCAAATTGTTTAGTTTCTCTGGGAGATCTGTTTTCATAACCTACCATCATCATCTTTTAGTGTTTCCAGTCCCTGAAAATAAAAATAAAAAACATTAATTGCGAAACAGTTAATCAGATTATTATTATATTATTAGTAATTTCTGGCAATAGTATTAAACTAAAGTGGAGATTTTTGGCGATTCAAGAACAAAATGTATAAGTTTAGTAACAAATGCTTTCTGTTCCACTTTTTTCAGCAGTCTCGTAAAATTAAAAGCAAGGTGTCATTCGATTCGAATTCGAAATCCTGTTTATGAGTTGACTGTCGAGTTGCTTATCTGTCGAGACACGCATCTGTCAAGTTGCGTGTTTGTCGAGACGCGCATCTGTCAATCCGCTTGGACATTAAAGAAAAAACCGCGCTTTACAAGAACGGTGGCCAGCGAGAAGACTACCTTGACAATGCCTACCATGGTTTGCTGGGAATTCCCATCTTTTTTTGCTATCTGTGGGAAACCTTCAAAGGCGCCTGAACTTTTGGGGGGAAAAACCAGGGAGTGTGGTTTTTACCTCACTAAAACCAAACCGGTGATCACCATCAGCACACAGTACCCCCCGTTATCTCTTAAAAGACCACATCCCTGGAGAGATTGAAGGAGTCTCTCCTGAGATTTGCTGTGCACGGCAGCACGTGATCACTGTGATTCTGAGGTTACTCTGTTGCGAGACAGAGTCCCCACTCGTGAGTGCCCGAAACCCCGGAGTCCCGCCTACCTTAAATGTTACAGGCGGAGTTTGAGCGTGTTAGATGTCGAATTGTCGAGGCGTTGCCTCCACCAGATCGGTCCACTCATAATCCCACTCGGCGACCATTTCCCTCTAGTTTTCTGTCTCCGCCAGCATATTCCTCACTAATACTGGCAGAGACATAATCTGATCCTGGCGACCAAGACCTACCGCTCAAAGGCCACGAAGACACTCCTCGAGCATGTGCTGTGCAGAATCCAGCAGCCTAATTGCGTAATAATTCGGCAAGAGCAAAGGGAGATGAAAGACGCGATGTGGCTTCCCATCTATGTGATTGGTCGATTTTTCATACTCTTTGCTCTATCCGAATTCATTACGCAATAAGGCTGCAGGTCGCTTCCTCAATTATTGTAATTAGCCGTGGCCCCTCACTCACCCAATCCTATTCAGGTACTCAACGGAACAACCATGCCCGGTCAGTACCCGAATGAGTCTGTAAGAGATGCGATCCGCCAGCCTCGTGCGATTCGAATAACCATTTTCCGCTGCAGGCTGTTGACTGACACCTGACAGTCTGTTTAACCAAACAGGCGCTCCTTAAAGTACCATCGATCGCACTACACCCGCGTAAGGGCGGCGAACATTTCGATGTCCTCCGAGATTGGGCAGCAGTTTACATAATTATGTAAAGCTCCCACTGCCCTACAGCTGGGGAACAGGCGCTCGAAATGCTCTTCGAATCCGCACCGCACAGGTTAAGATACTGGATACTGGACTTGCGCATCTCCAATTGTCGCTAACCAGTTGAGTGACTCTGCTCGTCGACAACACCTCAATTTTATGAGGCGCAACAGATAATACAATACTAACATAGAGGCGCTATCTGTAACCAACGACTGTTCCTACTCCGAGTAAAGTAATATTTTGATTTCTCATTATATTTGAGGAGCCCAATTTCGTAAAGCTAGTTTCGAAATTGAAAATGTACGAAACTGCATGCCCTAGTACTCACACATGTGCTGTGCAGTTATATAATACTAAAATAAATTGAGTTTATACAATACAAATACATTCATATAGTCTTTAACAGGTCAAGCGATACCTCAAAACTTTTCTGCCCATCACTTGATTTTGCGGCCAGTTTCAAAGTAATGTTTCATGATTAACGCAATTATATGTTTTCGACTAGTCGCAGAAGACATATATTTCGACAAGACATAAGTATGGCATCTTGTGCCTCTTCCCACGTATCAAAGATGTGTTTTAATAAGGTGACACCAGCGTCGGTTGTATAACATCCTTTGGTTAAACCAAATTGCTCATCATGTAGGATGTTATTCGGATTAAAATGAATGAGCATTTGCTTTAGCATTATCTTTTCAAATACCTTGCTGAAAACTGGTAGCACCAATACTGGTCCATAATTATTTTTGTGTTTAAAAAATGCCCCCGGATATAAAAAGTGGTATAACCTTACTATGTTTCATTAGATCTGGGAAGACTCCTTAATCTACACAAAAATTAAAAATGTAATGTGCCAAGTACGGCGCTATAGCCTGAATAATGAAGGTACAAACTCTGATGAACATTCCCCATAGAATGGTGGCTTGAGTACCAATAAGAATCAATTCCCCAATTTAAGTACGCTTGCTAAAGTAAACTTAAAATGTAAAAACGTTGATTCACAAAAAAAAAAACAACCGACTTGATCCCTTTTCTTGCACCACAATCTGGCCCTTTTGGACTATAAGTATTAAATTTTAATTAAAAAGCCTCATTAATTAACTTCAACTTGATTGATTATTGGCTAACTTTTTATATTAATGCGAAAATACTGTGTTTTGATTTTAAAGATTATTAAAAGTTCATTTTTATTTAGACAACTATTGGCCGAATGTGTTTTGACTAATACCAAAAAATGCCGAGTAATGCCGAATACCGAATAATAGCGAGTATTCGCGGCATCTCTAGTTTTGAGTAAATTGTATAAATCTTATGCAATTTTTGCGAGTTGCGCTTTATATTTTCAAAAAACATCTACATGCTATTCCGAATCGAATGACACCTTGCTTTTATTTTTCAAGACTGCTGAAAAAAGTTGATTATACTAATAGACAAGACTTCCAAATTATGTATGTATTTGGAAGAATTCATGCCTTATACCAATGGGGGTAGGCAGAAACTGCAGAACACCACCTGCTTCAATCCTTACATACTCTTATTTACCTTCATATTTCTAGTCATACAAACACAAGAGTAAATAAATAATTTCTTCATCATTGTCAGCCTTTTAATCCCACTACACTGGGACACAGGCCTCCTCTTAGTGGCCGAGTGAATGGGCCTTAATCCATCAGGTGAGTCCAGTGCTGGATAGTGGATGACACATGTCTTCTAATTTTTGGCTGTAGGACATGCTAGTTTCCTCAGGACAATAATTTCTTATTTTATAGAAATTTTCAAATTAAAATATATTCATGTAATGTAAGCTGATAATGAGAACTAGGGGAAGACATTTGCGCAATAGTTGGACAGAATAAGCTACTAAAAAAATAGTTCATTAATAAATGTTTCTTACGGCAACATGGTAGGGATTCCCAGTCAGTCTAAGGTCCCTCTGGTACAGCTGACGGTTCCATCTGTCCTCAAGGTTGCGTCTGAAATGCTGCAAAACAAACAAGTTCTTTTGAATATTATCATCTGCAGCTGGAAACAGAATTTTGTTTACATCAATGTATTAATTCCGACTCTAAGACGACCCACTGACCGTATTAAGGGCTTGATAGAGGTCTTCTAATGATATCAGAGAACAGTACATGTTCAACATTACGGCCTTCTAAAACAATTCGTTTTAGCTCCATTCTTACATTTCTTCAGTCTCTATTCATATATATATTATCTAATGGTTATACTTCTAACTACATACATATATATTATCTGTGACCCCCAAACTGAGCTTATAATATGAACAAACTCTGTATGATCTATGGAAGAAGACACTGTGCTGGTAGGTTGTTATCTAACATGGTTATTTAAGTGTACTTACGTTGCCAATTGATAAATTGTGAATGTGATATAAACCCCAGCCTGGCAAACCTAGGGCCGCCGTAATAATGAAGAAGCTGGGCAGAATTTCGTACCACATATTTGCGAATTATCGCACACACAGTAGCAGCGATTTCGTAATTCGAATGACAGTAAGCTGCGTGTTGCCAGAGTTAAATACAAAATATTGCAAGCAACAACATGAGTGTGACCAAGCAGAAAGAGGACCAATCCGTGCTGGTAAGTACAAAATAATAATTGTAATCGTATATAAATCTACTTTTTCGTAAACTATCACTCAGCAAACCGAAACACTAACTCTAAAAATAAGTTTTGTATCTATGCAGTAATGAACAGGTCTAATTTTACTGACTTAAAAATGGCCATATCTGATTTTTCACGTCATCGCCTTGTTAACTATTATGAGAAAAATAAATTAATTCGAAGGCTGTGAAGTTGGAGACCTTGATAATAATTTTGAATGTGGTAGACTTCGATGAAGTTATTTTCTATTACTGTTTTCTTCGTGGGGTAAAATGCCAGCCGCATGTTTGTATAACAAAACCATTTGGTAATCAGGAACATACAAATCTTGAAATCTGCTAAAATTCGTTACGGCAGCTCAAGGACTACCTCGGAAGTGCGGCTAATTCGTATTCCTCCGGGAAGATGAGGGAGAATGTGATGGTATATTAATAATACCTAAAACTAATACTGAATTTCAAAATCCTTGGATGGCTCACTGAAATGAAACCTATAGGCCGTACTCAATTCTTAACAGGCCTCTTTTACTCGACCGTACTTACAGCGATTAACGAATACACTTTCGCGTGGTTCTACTCGATTGTCACACTTTTCACCGCTCACGCGTGCCATGGGAATACGTGGTTGATGGGCGTGGGGTTCTTAGTTAGAGCCAGGTGTGAGCAGCCTCGCAAGAAACGAATCGTCAAGGATCGAACCCAACCGTCACAGATATTGAGCTCAAAATAGTGTACTTGATCTCCGAGAGTAAAATATCTGTTACGTAGTTACTTCTCTAATCTGTGCCATAAATTTACAATTGGCAGCCAGCTAGAATTAGCTAACGTAAATGCAATAATTTTTAACCGACTTCATTGTATTGACTAAACTAAACCTACTTATCTTTCACATTAAAACTTAGAATTAGATAACAATAGTGTCTTAAAATTTTCATGACTAACGTTCCCAACCAATAACCAATGAGCCCACCAGCATCCGTATCCTGAGAACGCAAGAGAACCAGCAATGATTAAGTACGATGGCAGAATATTGTACCACATTATTTCTTAGAAATTAAAACACTGTAATATGAGCGTAATTTCTTTTTATGATATATGGAACCTAAACATATGTCTGTAATAGTATATAATAGTAGTCTATGGATGGAAATAAGACAGGACAGTTTCTTTTTTAAGAGTTGACCACTTAAGAGTTAATAAGGAGGCTGGTGCTATTTATAAGTAGGTAGCATGAAGAAGGGAAGAGTGCGAAAAAGTTGTGTTTCTAACTGAGGTGAGAACCGTGTGGGATGCGGGTCGAAATTCCCTCGCGCGTCACTTAACATAACTTGGGTATTCTAATTCCCTTAAAAAAAACTTCGAGCACGTTCGTGCCCGTTCCGCGTCCGGCGGCTCCTGGAAACCACCACATTTCAAAATACAATTACAGAACTATCATATTTGTTCTGATATAGGCGTTGTAGTTGTGATGTACAATGAATAGATCTTTTTTAGTCATTTTAAGAAGTGACGTGATATAATCGACGTAATATGGAGTTTTATTTTATTTTATTTAGAATAGACTCGCGCTTAACCACTGTCTCTCCTGATGATAAGCGATGATGTGGTCGACGGAGAAGCACGCTTGCCTAGAAGTATCCTATTCACTGTTGACTTAAAGGCCTTTAGATTGTTTCTATCTATTCCATTTCTTGTGCGTTCTTCTCTATAACAAGTTACTTTTGCGAATGCACGGTAGAATCAATTGACGTTCAAAAGTGGCGCTTATTGGCCTAAATGAATAAATATATTTGACTTTGACTTTGATCTATTTGCTTAGAGTTGCAACCTCCTTCCTTGCCAATCTCTAACTTTACTTCCGCTTGCTATGTCACTGTCGTTCAAGTTTTCTCCGTGTATAATTTCATATAATGTACAATTCTAAGTTTATTAAAACCTGAATACTACAGGTTTCTCATTATTTCAATTTAATAAACATAAATGGGCACCTAAGACAAGAACGGTTTGACGAAGACCCGTCCAGTAAAACTGCAAAAGAATGGCTACATTGGAACTACTTAGCTCATTCAGAATTATCTGCTGCGGACAAAGATGCTGCCGCAAAATGGCCTCAAATTACTCCAGCTTTTGATCAACCACATCTCGCCGAAGGTTTGCGCCCATTTCACTGAGTACGAAACATATGACTCCGCGATTGCTGCGATTGATAAATTATACGTCAAGCCAAATAATATCATCTATGCCAGACACATACTAACTACGAGAAAGCAGCAGGCAACTACCGCTAAGATAGCAAATGTCGATAACTCCTCCTTCACTCGCAAATGCTGGTACTGTGGTGGATCACTGCATGCCAGGAGGAAATGCCCGGCAAGAGACACTGTCTGCAAATCCTGCAACAAGAAAGAACACTTTAGCAAGGAATGCCGATCGAAGCCCAACACTAATGCATCAATTCCTCACCACAAAAATATGGACATTGCTCTGCCATCATTGCTGTTACGCCAGCCTCTCTTCGAAAGGCCAAGATTCCTGCTGCAAATCAAAGCTCAAGCTCTAGTTGATATTGGGAGCTCGATTAGCTTCATCAATGAAGACTTCGCCAACCTGTGCTGACTGAAGCGAAACCCTTGTACCCAGACAGTCTCAATGGCTACTCTATCTCATACTTCGGAAGTCAGTGGTTCAACCTGTCAGAACGTACATTTAGATGACTACTGTTACGAAAAGATCAATTTTTTTATAGTCAAGAACCTTTGCGCCGACCTGATCATAAGCCATGATGTGCTGGCGCTCCATTCGACTTTGGATTTCGCCTTTGGTGGCCATAAAGACGCGTTCAAAGTATGCAGCGTTGCAGAGGCCTCAGTACCTGCTGTACCGCTCTTTGCCAATGTGTCCCATGACTGCAAGCCCATAGCAATTCGATCCCGTAGACACAGCCCTGAGGACCACGCATTCATTGCGGGTGAAGTAGAGAAACTGCTAGAAGACGGCATCATCGAAGAGAGCCATTCTACTTAGAGGGCACAAGTGCTCGTGACTAAAAATGCAAATCACAAAAAGCCTTTATTAATTGACTACTCCCAAACCGTCAATAGGTACACTCAGCTAGACGCATACCCGCTACCTAACATGGAAGAAATGGTAACAAAAGTCTCTAAGTATGCGGTCTTCAGTACCATCGTTCTCCAAAGCGCTTATCGTCCAGTCCCCATCCTCTCCCAAGAGAAAACTTTCATAGCTTTTGAAGCTTGTTGTAACTTGTATCAATTTCGCCGCATGCCGTTTGGTGTAACTAAAGGGGTGGCCAGTTTCCAAAGAACCATCGATTGGCTCATCAGGAAAGAAAATCTCTCCGGTGCATACGCTTACCTTGATGATATAACCGTTTGTGGCAACACCCAACAAGAACACGACATAAATTTGGAACCATTTGTACGGGCGGCTGATAAATACGGTCTGATGCTCAACAAGACTAAAAGCAAATTCAGCCAAAGTCCTATCCCGTATATGTGCTTGTACCTCGAATACCTCATCTAAACTACAATCTCTTCACGCATCGCTTTATCATCCAGGAGTGGCAAGAATGTACAATTGGCTGAAGTGTAAGAATCTTCCCTACTCAATCAACGAAGTCAGGACGATGACGCGGGATTGCCGTCTGTGCGCTGAGTTCAAACTGAGGTATTTCAACAACCCAACTTACATTCTCACGGTTATAGACGAATACTCTCGATTTCCTTTCGCCTTCCTGTGCAGGGATATGAGTGCTAAAACCGTGATCAAGCATCTGAATAGCCTGTTCATGATCTTTGGCATGTCCGCAAACAGTCATTCAGACCGCGGCACGCAATTCCTGTCGACTGATTATAGAGATTACCTATACAAGCAACACCACTGCATACAATCCACAATGTAACGGTCCGGTCGAAAAATTGCACTCAACTATATGGAAAGCAGTACAATTAGCATTCGATTCTCTTATTGCACCGATTGAACACTGGAACGAAGGAACTCATAATGCACCGATTGAATACTGGTAACAATACTTCGTCAGTTGCCCTGCACTCGATTCGCCTATGTTGTGCACTGCGACGAACTGTACTCCGCATTAAAGAATGTTCATGCACACTCGCCGATCTCCCAATGGGAATACGATACCAACATGGCTCACAAGTTCAGGTCAAATGCTAACGAAAAGATTCGATCGTAAGAACTAATATCAGCCCTTGGTAGAGGAGGTCGAACGAATAAAGTCAAACCCCGACTACTCGTTTGTCCGATTACAAGATGGACGAGACACAACGATATCAAATCGACACCCACTATCGGGGAGAACACCGGCGAAAGACTAGAAGAATTTAAGGCGGGGACCATGATAGAAGAAGAAAATATGACCCCACCAAGCTCACCGATTCACGCAGAAGAAACCCCCAAATCTGCCCTCTCTAGTCCACCTGTGCAGTCTCAAACAACAAACTATCACTCTCCTGGTTCGCCACGAACTTTCCCTTCTCTTGCACAAGCCCTAGATACTACACAACGGATTCCTGCTTCAAGCACCACTCTACCACGCGTAGAAGCTGCACCTCCTTAGAAGATCGAGCAGACCTCGAAACCCGCCGCGACATCTTCAAGACTATAGTGTGGGAGAATGATGTGATATGATGTATTTGCTTAGAGTTGCAACCTCCTTCCTTGCCAACCTCTAACTTTACTTGTGCTTACCAAGTTACTGTCATTCAAGTTTTCTCCATGTATAATGAATGTCGTAAAATATACAATTTTATGTTTATTTAAACCTGAATTCTCATTATTTCAAGAAGGGACTTTCAAACTATCGTGAACTGTCCGCCACGGCATAAGACAGACTAGAGTACGCATTGTCAGCACAAAGCGTTCCCTAGTCTTTATTATTATTCTAAAGTAAAATGTTGTGTTTAGATATTCTAAAGTAAATAAAAATTTATTTATAACTAGCTGACCCGGCAAACGTTGTTTTGCCATAAAAACATCAAACATTAATTTTTTGAATACATTGTATTTTTATCCTACCTATCTAACCTACCTACCTACCTATCTACCCTACCTACCCTACCCTACCCTACCTTCCTACCCTACCCTACCTACCTACCCTACCCTACCCTTCCCTACCCTACCTACCTACCCTACCTACCTACGCTAGCCAACCTACCTAACCTATCCTACCTACCTACCTACCTACCCTACCTACCTACCTAACCTACCCTACCTACCTATCTAGCCTACCTTACCTACCTACCTAACCTACCCAACCTACCTACCCATTTTTTTGTTTTTTTTTTAAGCCTTCCCTGTATTCTGACGAACAAAACAAAAAAAGAATTATTAGAAAAGGTGCTGCCGTTTTTGAGTTTTAGCGAGACTAACGAATAGCAATTGATTTATATATATTTATATGACCGTATCGAAAAAACATAAGACATTACTTAAATGCCTTAGTAGCCAGATTATTAAAAGCCCATTAAAAAGTAAAATGTATTATATTTTGTTTATGGATGTTTTTTTATTGGCAACACTAGTTATCGGGTCATCAAAAATGGCAGACGCTCCGATCGACTGTGATTTCCCCGTTTGGGGATTATTGCCGAAAAAAGAGACGGGAGTTGTCTCATTTATCAACAAAAATGCAACTTATGATGGCAGAGACACCGTTATTGCTATTTTCGATTCAGGCGTGGACCCTGCAGCTGCTGGACTTACGGTAAAAAACTGTCTTGTCACGATTTGTTTAGTTGCACTTTTATTGCATTTTTGGACGATATTACGTATTGCTGAGGTTGCAGGTAACCAGCACGGGTGAGACGAAGGTTATCGAGAGGTACGACTGCAGCGGCTGCGGCGATGTGGACACCAGTACTGTTATTAAAAAAGTCACCGATGGATGCATTACCGGTCTCACGGGACGCAAACTGAAGGTAAATTCTTGCCTAAGCAGATTTTTTAAGACATTTTCTGTTAGGTATGTTCATATTAACGTTAGTCAAAAATATCAGCAGGTCGGTTCTTTTATCGCTTAAAATTAGTGTCAATGAATGGATAATATATATGTCTTACTAGATCAAGTTACTTTTCTAAGTAATTTGACAATAATGTATGTTTTTTTTATATTTAGCCTTGTTCAGCCTGATTAGAACATAACAAGTTGTCTTTATGCTAAACAAAGTGCTGCTATCATTAATTACCTCAAGGAAATAATACTGGTTCTTGCAAGTCATTTATTAGTCATAAACAAACAAAGAACTTGTTTTGTTTATACTGCTTGGTGCCAGAAACACATTCGAAGTAATAGAAAACTATGTTTAAAATATTTTTTATCTGATAATCTTCCAATGTTACAAACATTAAAAGGTTTTTTGATACATATTACTAACATATAATAATATAGTAAATTCATCCTTCCTCGTACTTCACTGTATTGAATCAATAATATTTTTCTACAATACTGTTTCCCATAGATCCCGGAGCTATGGAAGAACCCCTCAGGATCATGGCGAGTGGGAATCCTACACCCATTCAGTTTATACCCAACAAAGTTGAAGGAACGCATGATAGAGCATCGGAAGGAGCATGGTTGGGATGTTGGCTACAAGCCAGCTTTCGCAGAGGCTAATAAGAATTTCCAAGATTTTGAAACTGATGTTGGTAAGGGAAATAATGAATTACATTTTAAATAAAACACAGGAACAAACAGCCAAAGCAAGATACATCATCATCATATCAGCAGAAAGACGTCCACTGCTGGACATAGGCCTCCCCCAGGCGTTGCCACATTGACCGGTCCTGTACATCTCGCATCCAGCCCATTCCCGCAACCTTAACCAGGTCATCGATCCACCTAGTGGGAGGCCTTCTAACGTATCGTCTTCTGGTTCACGGTCATCATTTTCGGCCCCATTGGCCATCTGTTCTGCGAGCAATGTGCCCTGCCCACTGCCACTTAAGTTTGGCAATTCTTCGGGCTATGTCGGTTACTTTGGTTCTCCTGCGGATATCCTCATTTCTGAAGTGATCACGCAAGGAAACTCCGAGCATAGCCATCTCCATTGCTGTGGGTGAATTTCATCTTTCTGATGAGGCCCATTGTAAGCGACCACGTGTCAGAACCATATGTCACTGGCAACACCCACTGGTCATAGACTTTCATCTTGAGACACAAAGTTAAGTCGGATGAAAAGACACAGCGCAACTTCCCAAACGCTGCCCAGCTGAGTTGGATTCAATGGTTGACCTCTTTCTCAAAGCAAGATACATAGATATATATAATAGTGAAAGTATAACTACTGGGATTAGTATTTCCTTTGTTATAAAGTTTTGATTATAGACAGTACTCAATTTATACTTTCATGAGATTAAGCATTTTGCAGTTTCATTATTAATATATTTATTTTAGATATCATAATTCATACATTCTCATTATAACACATATTATGCACACAGTAAAATAAATAAACAAGCTTTACGCCCCACATCACAAGACCTGTTAATTTATTGCAATCTAAAATAGCTTATGAGTAAGACACTCATAGATAGTGTACCCCTATATGAGTAAAAGAATTTAAGTAATCAGATCAGCAGCCTAATTGTGTAAGTGAATTTGATAAAGAATAGGTAAGGGTTATGACGCCTTTGCAATAACGACTTTTGTATTGCATAATACACTTGAAAGGGAATAGGTATGTGAATTCAATTCATAGGGTGGAGGAGGTTTCTAAATTATTTACTGAAAACATTTAAAGGAAATGTGTCACACTCTTTCATGAAGTTGTTCCCTTTGCCACAGTATAAATATGGACAAACATGTATTGCTCATGTTTGTGTGAGTGTGCCGTTTCAAGCATTTGTTGGTAGTTTCTATACTGTTTGGCCATATTTATACTGTGCCTTTGCCTTGCCGAACTCGCTTACGCAATACAAAATACAATAACCCAATGATTGTTTTTTTTTTACAGTGGCCAAGAACCCAGTTTTGAGCCCAGATGACAAAATCCTGAAGGAGGAGCTGGAAGCAAGAGTTGAAGTGCTGCAGACTGCAGAGAAAAAGTACAATGATTTGGGACCTACCTATGACTGTGTGCTGTTCCATGATGGAACTGTGTGGAGGTAAGTTATGGGTTTGGTAAAAACTAATTATAAAAATAAAAAACCCAACTGCAAAAATATAACAAACTGAAAAGAGAAAAGCAAGTACTAGGTATAATTTATGCAATAAATATTATGAGGTCGCTGAGGAGCAGCAAATTATACCTAGTACTTGTTTTTCTATTTTCAGTTAATAATTTTTTAGCAGTTGTTTTTTTTTATAATAATTTTAGTTATTTCTGACTTTTTAGTTTAATTAATGAATGAGTTCTTATACACTATAGACAAAGTTACGCTTATCTTGTATTTGTGCCAAAATAGTAACATAAAACTGTTACAATTTATATATATATATATATTTTTGGAATAGTTTATTATTTATTAGCTGTCATTTGATACCCATATTATTACGAAAACTAAAAAAAAAAAACTATATCACTCCCTTTTTTTGGAGGGCGGATATTTAAAAGTTATGTAGCCTATGTCACTTCCACAATTGAGACGAATCCAACGACACCTCATATGTCATAATCTGTCAAGCCGTTTGGGCTGTAGAGTGTCCTATGCAAATGGACCTACATATGCCCTCCCGCAGTCGGGTAAAAAGAGGATGTAAGTAACATAGTATGTTATTAACTAAGGGCAAAAAAACAAATACTGGTACTCAGCTACATCCAGATAGACTGGATGGCGACCTCAATATGGTTAGGAAAAGGCTAGGCAAATTGATTGTAAGTATGAAAAGGAATGATATGAACATGATATATAATAATTATGTTGTGTCTAAGGTCTGAAACAGGCTATAGTACATTACTGCAGTGGCCAGCAACATACGAAGTCCATCAATGCCTTGTTCTGGCCAAGGCTTGTATAATACTTTTCTCAAATAATGCGCGTAAATTAAAACTAAGTAGTACCTCAAGACCTCATTTGTCAAATACAATTACTTTTCAAAATCAATGACGTACAACAATAATTTATTTTTCCCACGTTAAAAGTGTTAATTTGTTTTTTTTTCCAATAAACATCCTATTTGCAAGCCAGTTCGAAATTTAAATAAAACCTTTGCTTGCTATGTTCCGGAGTAAAAGATAGTTCCATTTTTAAATTACATAACAGATATGCAATTACTATGTAATTGCTATGTGTATTGCAATGTACTGAAATCACAAGAGTGTGCGCAAAAACCAACCAACCAAACGGAACGAACGTATGTCTCGAATTTCAGGAGTATAAAATATGGAGTGCCTCAAGGTAGCATGCTTGGGCCACCTTTATTTCTCATTTACATAAATGATTTGCCAAGAGTGACACCACAACAAATGATTTTGTTTGCAGACGACAGCACTGCCATAGTAAAATGTAAGGACTTAAATACTTATCAATTTGACATTAATAATACTCTAACTGACATAATTAATTGGCTCAATATGAATAATTTAGTAATCAATCTTAAGAAAACCAAAGTAATGCATTTCCACCAAAGAATTGAAGCCCCGAAAATGTGTCAATTACAATGGCAACGAAATAGAAGAAGTAAAAGTAAGTGTGTTTTTAGGTATCCATATTGACAATAACCTTAATTGGAAAGCTCATATAGAACAGCTATGTAAAAAAATAAATAAATCTGCCTACACACTTTTTCAATTAGCTAGGAAAGTAAATATAGAAGCGTTACTTGTTGCTTATCATGGTCTTGTAGCCTCACTTCTACGATACGGAATTATTTTTTGGGGTAATTCCACAGATAAGGGATTACTATTCAAGGCACAAAAAAGGTGCATTAGAGCCATGTGTGGTCTGAAAACCGATGATAGCTGTGCACCGTACTTTAAATCATTGAAAATACTTACGCTACCGGCGATATACATATTAGAAATCAGTATCTTCGTCAAAACAAATCCCAACCTTTTTGAAAAAATGACAATGGTACGAAATGTTCCAATTCGTAGTCAGTACAAAAATTCTTTGAATAGTTATAAGTGTAAAACTGCATTGGTAAAAAAAAGTGTCCTGGGTATGGCTCCATGCATTTATAATAAAATTCCAGACGCCATAAAAGAATTAAATTTTACACAATTTAAGAAAAAAATGATATTGTTCTTAATTGATAAAAGCTATTATAATATTGACGAATACTTGAATGACGAATTAATTTAGAATTACAATTAGACATTAAATTATTTTTGACATTTTTAATTATTTTGACATAGATTTCTTTTTTTTTGACATTTTAAGCATTCCTCATTTAAGTCTGACATAATTGGAGTATTAAATAATATGTAATTGTTCAATTTATTTTCTAATTTAATACCATAATTATGCATGATTTTCAAATATTTGTTATCTTCAGCTAGAATTGCACACCATATTTGTACGCCTCCTGGCATAACATAGCGCTCTGTTCATCAAACATAAGATCTGTATTTATTTACCTATGTTAACAAATATATAAATAAATAAATAAATAAATATGTAATTGGCCGCGTAACCACGACGGATATGGATTTTCATACCACTTTTTCCGGCCGCATCTAGCATATATTTGAGCAGTACAGCAATTTCGATTTATCTCGAAGAAGGTTGTCAAAATAATGCTTAAATTTCCAAGCTGTTTGAGAAAAGAAATTAATATGTAAGGCCATTTTGGTGAATAAAGTGGATTCAAATGCAGTTGCCAGGCTGCCCGGTAGAATACTCAAAAACAACGTCACACAATCTGGGAATGAAATCCAGAAGATTATGACCAATATCTGTGTTTGCATAACTGTAAATGCATACAAATGGCAACTTGTAGTGTTATTATGTGATAAATGTTGATGTTTTACATAAATCAATACTACTCCTCACTATAGCCTTCTCTGTCTGGCCATGAATGATAAAGTTTATGCTTTGAGCTCTTGTCAACACTTGAAGCTGGAAACGGGACTGTATTTTGTCTATCTTAGTAGAGGCCACATGTGCTACACACACCTTTCTGATATATAAAATTAAAGGGTAATTATAACTGTTATTATTCAAACCCTAAACCGTTATTTTTTTTTGGTGTCCACCTTATAAACCCCAACAATAATGAACAGGGTTTTTTAAGGTCAAGCAATATATCGAATCTCTCTCTTGCCTAGCCTTTTCCCAACTATATTGGGGTCGGCTTCCAGTCTTACCGGATCAGCTAAGTACTAGTGTTTTACGTGGAGCGACTGCCTATCTGACCTCCACAACCCAGTAACTGGGTAACATGGTACCCTTTGGCAAGACTGGTGTCAGATCTCAAGCTTCTGACTACCCGTAACGACTGTCAAAGATCTAATGACAGCCGGGACCAACGGCTTAACGTGCTTTCTTAGACACGGAGGAAACTCGGAATGTTGAAAATGGTCACCCATCCACAGACCGACCTCGTCAAGCGTTGCTTAACCTTGAAGATCGATCCGTGCGGCTGTTATTATATAGCCACGAGCTCCTCGAATATACTTCTAATAATAAGTCTATTGTGAATTAAGTATTTACTTTATTTGGTTTTTAGGGTTCCATACCCAAAGGGTAAAAACGGGACTCTATTACTAAGACTCCACGATCCTTCTGTCTGTCTGTCTCTCCGTCTGTCACCAAGCTGTATCTCATGAACCGTGATAGCTAGACAGTTGAAATTTTTACAGGTGATGTATTTATGTTGCCACTATAACAACAAATACTAAAAACAGAATAAAATAAATATTTAAGTGGGGCTCCCATACAACGAACGTGTTTTTTTTTGCCGTTTTTGTTATATTGGTACGGAACCCTTCGTGCGCGATTCCGACTCGCACTTGGCCAGTTGCTTGCTGCAGCTGACTTCATGTAGGTATAAATACAATAGTTAATGGGTTTTTAGTGGTAATCCTGTGATAATTTTGGTAATGTTTTCAATGGTTTACACAGTGAATAGTTATAGTCACAAGGCTATGTGGATAATGTACCATAGATAGACATTTAGACTTGCATATTTTAGGCTAAACTTGGTTATCCCAATAACTAAGTATAAAGCTTCTGGACCATACATGCGACTGTAACTAGTTGTCGAATTAAACACTTCGAACTTATTCAATAAAACTGCTAAGTTTGCTGAAGAAGAGACTAGAGGAGAAAATCTCTTAACTGTGATAATCTAGATGCATTACTTAATTCGCTAACTTGTATGGAGGTGTGTGAACTGACGCTAAAAGTCACGTTATTTTATTAAAGTCATTAAAACAACCGACGGACTCGCTCGCGACTTGCGTAGTATTCGCATAGTCGAGTAGAGATTTAACTTAGGCTGCGAAACTACAAATCGATCTTTTTCTCAACAGAGCATGTATCGACACGTCCGAGACCGGCGACCTAGCGTCAGGCCCCCTACTGGGAGAGTACAGCGCGACGCACGAGCACGCACACCTGACGCCCTTCGACGAGATGACCGTCAGCGTCAACGTGCATGACGAGGGACACACGCTCGAGGTCGTCGGCATGTGCTGTGAGTACCTACAATAGCGAACTATTCTATTTGCTGACAGTTTGGCAACGGCTCACACTTTGTGTAGGACACCACTCCTGGTCCTCTCCATGGGCTTCCATTCTTTCCTGTGTTTCGCCTTTTTCGTCGAAAAAGCCTACCCAAGTTATCACGTCAGTATGTTGTAGGCCACCCTTGCCAAAGACCACACCCTTCCCGTTTTCGTGCTCCCACTGCGTGACGACTTAAACCTGTCCGTCTTTGTGCATTCTGCATTTATAACCAATTCCACTTCAATCTAGCAGACTAATTTTCCACATTGGTTATTCCTGTTTTGGAGCATATTGTGGTGCTACTCGATACCCAATACATTACACTGGCAAACCATGGGTTTGTACTTTTGAGACACGGTCAGAAAGTTTGCACAGTTGAATTACAATTTATTATTTTCTTCCCAGCAACCCACGGCACCCACGTAGCCGCAATAGCAGCCGGCTATTTTCCCGACGAGCCCGACCGTAATGGCGTGGCCCCGGGCGCCAAGATAGTCTCCCTGACCATCGGAGACAGCCGCCTGGGCTCCATGGAGACCGGCACGGCGCTGGTGAGAGCTTGCATCAAGATCATGGAGCTGTCTAAGAAGATGAAGATCGATGTTATTAATATGAGCTATGGAGAGCATGCGCATTGGTCTGATGCTGGGTGAGTTGAATAACCTGTTAATTTCTCTAAATATGCCTTACATCCTACATTCTTCTTCATTCCTACATTATGCCTCTATTCTAGTTTAGAGAGTGTGTTTACTCATATTATTGGTTCTAAAATCAAGATGCATCTTTCAACATCATTCTTGAATACAGCTAGCTAGTCAGACAACTTTCCATGAGTGCACAATTTTTATTTTAGCTGTTCATGCAGTTTAGAATGGAACCTAATTAGTATCTGAAATTCCAAACCTGGAGTTTTGTGTGTGCAAGAAAACAATTTTTACTAATAGCATTCTCATTAATTCTTCTAACTACACTAGACATTGTAAAACTAAAATATTTGCTCCCATTATTGTAGAAAGAAAGTTAGATTCTTTATCTTCAAAATCCACTTTCTTTTCTCTGGATATTGTCTTTCTTAGTTCACAATACGTTTGTTTGTCCCCAGTCGTATCGGCGACATAATCTGCGAGGTGGTGAACCGCTACAACGTATCGTGGGTGGTGTCCGGCGGGAATCACGGGCCAGCGCTCTGCACTGTGGGCGCGCCGCCCGACATAGCACAGCCAATACTTATCGGTACCTACATTTTCTTCATAGCTGTAACGGTTACAGCTTGAGTTGTTTTGTTTTTGACTGAAATTAAAAGCTTGGGTAGCATTTGGGCTTAGTCTAGGTATACTCATATTCGATTTTATGCTCAAGATGGTGTTTAGTTTGATATGATACTGTTTATGCTGTGTATGCATTCTAAAACAGGCGAGACTCTGGTGCTCGTAGTTGTATCGTGTATACTGAGCATTATAGGTGGGGGTTTTGGTTTGGGGTCTGTCACTTAGACTATTTTGAAGCCCCTTTCCACGTTCTTGTGAAGATGATTGAAGTGGTTTTGATGCAGTAAGAATCCCACATTCTCAAGTCTTTACCCCGAAAGTCTTATGAATGTTTATCCACGAAACAAAATTAATTCAGAAGAGTTAATCAATTAGCTAACATGTTTTGTGTATATGCGCAGGTGTGGGAGCCTACGTATCTCCCGAAATGATGTCAGCAGCATACTCCATGCGCGCGCGAGTGTGTGGTGGAGCGTTCAGTTGGAGCTCTCGCGGTCCAGCGGCAGATGGCGCGGCTGGCTTATCTGTGTGCGCTCCGGGAGGAGCTGTGGCTGCTGTCGCTAGGTATGTAAGAAGAGTCTGTCGTGGAGCGTTCAGTTGGAGCTCTGGCGGTCCAGCGGCAGATGGCGCGGCTGGCTTATCTGTGTGCGCTCCGGGAGGAGCTGTGGCTGCTGTCGCTAGGTATGTAAGAAGAGTCTGGTGGAGCGGTCAGTTGGAGCTCTCGCGGTCCAGCGGCAGATGGCGCGGCTGGCTTATCTGTGTGGGCTCCGGGAGGAGCTGTGGCTGCTGTCGCTAGGTATGTAAGAAGAGTCTGTGGTGGAGCGGTCAGTTGGAGCTCTCGCGGTCCAGCGGCAGATGGCGCGGCAGATGGCGCGGCTGGCTTATCTGTGTGCGCTCCGGGAGGAGCTGTGGCTGCTGTCGCTAGGTATGTAAGAAGAGTCTGTCGTGGAGCGTTCAGTTGGAGCTCTCGCGGTCCAGCGGCAGATGGCGCGGCTGGCTTATCTGTGTGCGCTCCGGGAGGAGCTGTGGCTGCTGTCGCTAGGTATGTAAGAAGAGTCTGTCGTGGAGCGTTCAGTTGGAGCTCTCGCGGTCCAGCGGCAGATGGCGCGGCAGATGGCGCGGCTGGCTTATCTGTGTGCGCTCCGGGAGGAGCTGTGGCTGCTGTCGCTAGGTATGTAAGAAGAGTCTGTCGTGGAGCGTTCAGTTGGAGCTCTCGCGGTCCAGCGGCAGATGGCGCGGCTGGCTTATCTGTGTGCGCTCCGGGAGGAGCTGTGGCTGCTGTCGCTAGGTATGTCGCAATCAGTACAACTATTTGTCATTGGAAGCGTCTTTATAGGCAATAACAGGAAAAATGGTCACTAATGTGACTGGGCTAGATGAGTAGTCATATGCCTAAAAAAAAAGTTACGAAAGTGTCTCTTAGCCCGAGTTTCTCACCTCTAAATTATCGCAGGATTAATGTGACAAATTGTCAAGCATGGCTTATCTGCTGTGATTAGTTGAATGATTTTTCAACATCCAATCACAGGAGATAACGCGTGCTTGACAATTTGTCACATTAATTCTGTGATAATTTAGAGATGAGAAAATCGGCCTTACTCTCATGGATAGCGGCGATTAAAATTTGTTTTCTAATTCATATAATTTCATGACGCGCCGATAAAGTTGCTGTGTAGTTTGAAACCTGAATCGTATTCTTTTAATCAAGTAATGAATAATATATAGTAATGAATAATAAAGAATCGTATTCTTTTAATCGTATTCTTTTAATAAATTTAATTAAGTTTCAGTAAAGCAAGCGAACTTAAGATGAGCTAACGCCAGTTGATGCTAGCGTATTTAACAGCAGTGGAGACAAAAAGTGTTCCTTTGAATGCAACTTCTTTTACGTGAATTAGGCCCACTTGCAACAAAGACTCAGTTGCTAACGCGATAAATAACAAATATTACATACATTATTGGCCGGTTTAGCTACTAACTCGGAGCTATTAAGAAAACCCGTAAGGCGAAAGCGGGCTTTAACCTGTTTATTGACACTCCAATTCACGGTTATTAATTCCCACATTGTAAACAATGCTATTTATTGTCACCTATCACTCTGCTACTCATTGTAACCTTGGAAACAAGAATAAACAGTATCATTTTAATGTTTGCAGATTCACTCTAAGAAATTGTCAACTGATGAATGGAACATCAATGGCTGCACCACACGTTGCGGGTGCAGTAGGTAAGTCCCTAATTTCTTTACCTCACCTTTGTTTTTTTTAACGATATTAGGCTCGCGTTTAGACCACTATCTCACCTGATGGTAAGCGATGATGTGGATTGTGGTCGAAGGCGAAGCACGCTTGCATAGAAATAGCCTATTCACTCTTGACTTAAAGACCCCCAGGTTGTAGCTTTGGCAGGGAATTCAACTCTTTAGCTGTATGCACAATGAAAGTATACCCAAAACGTTTAGTGCGTATGGGTGAGATGTCCACCGTGTGTAGCTTTACTGACATTACTAAAGTTAAAATTACATAATTAAATACTACTTCTTATTTTCAGCGACTCTAATCTCTGGTCTAAAAGCGAAGAGTCTCCCATACTCGCCGTACTCAATCAAACGCGCGCTAGAGAACTCTGCCACCTACCTGTCACATGTAGAGCCCTGGGCACAGGGCTGTGGACTTCTGAATGTTGAAAAGGTAAACTTTTTATAAACTTTCTTCTTCAACAGCTGTAGCAAGTATCTACCTCCTTTAATGTGTGAGCGACTTATTTTTGTCAGCGACTTCGTCCAGGTGAAGGTCGTAATTATCATATAGAATCATAATCATTAAAATTCCATCATCTCACAACGCCAATTATTATGTTAAACTGATACAGGCCTTAACAAACATACAGACTAAAATGTCTGTACTGTTAGTTGGATTTTTATAATTTTTAGGATTCCGATTAGACCCGAAGGATCCACAAGAAGCCGTATTGCTGTCACTCACGCGCCCGACTGTGTCGGTCGTCTGTCACATTTTTTTTTTTTAATTTGCCCCCTGCTCATATACCAAATGCATTCCCGTGCTTTGAACGTAGAGCCCAGCAATTACTTGGAGAGTTCCAGACCGGTATTAGACAGTCAATGTGTTGACTGTGGTCTGCAAATTCCCTGAATGTGGCGTGCACGAGACATGTCGAAATGGCAACACATGATTCTGGACCCACAAAATCGTTTGCTGAGTCCTCTCTTGCCAGTTCATCTGCCATTTTGATGCCATGGATTCCTTTATGCCCTGAGACCCACATTAGTCTTATTCTGTTATGCGTTCATTCCAAGCCTGTTTAGGGTTTGGATAGCATCCAGAATAAGTTTGAAGTCCCCTTTGTAGGATGCCATGGCTTTGATTGCAGCCTGACCGTCACTAAGAATATAAATAGATTTACGTCTGGTACCTCTATCTATATTCTCTTGAGCACAGGTTATAATGGCATATGTTTCACGACGCAGCCATAAGGTCCTCACATGTACTGTAGCCTTATTGCGTAATGAATTCGGCATGGCAAAAGGCAAAGATTATGAAAAATCGACCAATCACATAGACTATAATCCACATCGCGACTTTCATCTTGCATGTGATTGGTGGATTGTTCATACTCTTTGCTCTTTGCCTTGCCGAATTCACTTACGCAATAAAGCTGCAGGTTACAGGGAATGCGGTACAGGAGAAAAGGTGGGCCATGGTCATAACTGAATATTAGCCATAAATTGAACTATTGTAATTGCCATCTTCTCAGTATAAGAAGAATCTACTCCACAGGCATTCGAGCTCCTAAGCACATACTACGAGCAGCCAGAACGCGACGTAACGTTCAGCATACAGTGCGGATCCAACAACGCGAAGGGAATTCTGTTGCGACCGCGACTGGACGACGCGCCCAAAGACGTCGGCGTTACCATCGAGCCACAGTTCCTGCAGGACCATAACGACATGGAGAGTGAGTCTAAATTTATACCTTGTCTTAATAGTCGTAGAGTTTGGTTTAGGCTGCGTAGTTTAGAAAAGCTCTGTTAATGGTACGTAGTTTAGTTGATTTAGGTCACTTTGATGATTTTTATATGGTAGAGAATCCGAGTAAGGACTTTCACCCATCATATGTTAAAAAAAAATATCGCGAGTGGATTGTCTTAAAAATTCCTGTCAAGACATTATTCATTAAGACAGACCAGATAACCAAGAGTAATCCAGTGATCTTAGACCAATAAAACCATTACAACATGAAGACTGAATGTGATTTCAGTCCTTATGTTAATAGTCTGAGAGCTCACCTTATGGTGCGTAGTATGGGTGACTTTGGACCTTTTAATGTTGTTAGATTATCTAAGTAGTCTTTTAATTTTTAACCGACTTCAAAAAAGGAGGAGGTTCTCAATTCGGTTGAATGTTTTTAAAGCCATATTTTCATTTCGTAGGCCCGAATGTACCTTTGCTCAAGGATTTAATAATTGGAATTTATGTAATGGTATGTCCAAGATGTTTATTTTATGTAGTTATTTGATTAAAAAAGACCAGGTCTTGAAACTAGCACAGACACAAAGACTGAGAATCTTTCACACAAAACCAAAGTTGTTTTTATTCAATTAAAATTCTGTAATAAATCTGCTATTATTACAATAATAAAATTGATTTATGAACAGGGAACTCAATTAACGGTTACCATACCATGGATTTATGATTATTGCGTTTGTTTATTACAGTATGTTGTATTTCTTAAAAATATTTTATAATAAATATGAAATTCATAGAAGTTGATTGAAATAAAACAAAGGAATGGCGGTAGCCTTTGCCCAGAAGTGGGAAAATTACAATATTTTTTTGTTTGGCTTCTAAATAAAACAAAATGAAATTCATACAAGGACTTCATATACTACAACTACACCAGTATGCTATACTAGCTGCTGCCAACGTAAAAAATGATTTATCATCCTAAGGGAACACAAACTATCCTTTGTCCTTCCCAGGGTCGCAAACTATCTCCATGCCAAAGGACATGGCCAAAAATTATATGGGCTTGTGCCCCAGAATGGACAGATACAAAATCTATGTCTGTTAATAGTACTGATCTTCTAAAAACAAAATTAAAAAGGCGCATATTGCTTAGCAGTCGTGAACAAAAGTTATTAAGGATTAAAATAGTTGATTTCTGCACTACGGGTAAGGTATTTTATATCAACTAATGTACATATATCTATGCCAGGCGTTTGAGTCAATAGTTTGATTGACATTTGTCGGCGGTGTTGCCAGTAGTAATGTAAAATAATCCTATCCGTAACTGCACTAATATTTATAATTATTTCAATCAATCAAAGGTGGTTCTATTTATACTTAAGAAAACATACAAAAATAATTAGTTTACGAATAATTTACGAATATATTTTTTGTGTACATATTAAAAAACAAAACACCTAACAGTGTTGTTTTTTTATGTGTCTTTTAGCTATTATTTTTTCCTGGGTATGAACTTTGTTAATATTGTAGAGGCTTTCCACATAGGACAAGCAACCTGTTCGGCCGCTGACACCTAATACTGGCGACTTATAAGTTTGGAAGGAAATCGAATACAGAATATTTGAAATAGATCGAACGCGTGTAGTTTTTGTTTAGCTGGGACTTCTGTAAAAGCCGCCCGAAGGCTGGCACGTTGTTGATTCAATACAAGTTAAAAGTAATTTCTGCTTATTATTAGAGCTCCCCTCACAATATTATATGGCAACATTAAAAGGTATTATTGAGAAAAATCAAACAGAACAACTTTTAATAAATATTATTTCTCCACTGCTGCTATAGTGCTTAAAAAGCTATTTAAAATTCATATTTTTTTAAATTCAAATTAACTGCAATAAACGTATGTTTGCTCACAGTGGGGCACATTTTGGCCATGTCCTTTCATCTAAATCGGTTCAGTAGATCCACAGATTAACCCCTATTGATTCCCTACAACCTCACAAACTTACAAACTTTGCCTCTCTATAATATTAGTATAGATTAGACAACCTGCCATGGTAGAGGGCTTGGTCAACACAAACCAATGTAGTTTTTCAAATAGTCCTTTGAATCTATCTCGCCCTAGTACACTTAAATCCCATCTTTCTTGTTATTCGAATGCCTTGACTGGCTGGTTGATCTAGTGATTGCAAGCGCTACAGCTGAGCATGAGGTCCCAGGTTCGATCACGGGTGGGCAAAATGTTTTTTAAATTTTTTGAGTTTTTCCATCTGGAATTTCTCAGTAGCAGACCGGAATCTGGGCTTGTGTCTGGTTGATGGCAATAGGCTCGTCCCTATTACATAGGATTTAAACATAAATGGAGGTTTTTTAATAAAAAAATAAAAAAAATGCCAATATATGTGACTTGCTTCTGCCAGCGGCTTCGCCCGCGTGAAAGTCGAAAATTATCACGAGGGAGCATATTCCCGGGATAAAAAGTATCCTATGTACTATTCCTGACTATAATCTGTCTCTGTGCCAAATTTCATCCAGATCCGTTCAGCCGTTCAACAAACATACACACACACATCAAAATTTCTGTTAGTTAGTGTAAGATGGATGAGAGATCTTTGAATATCCCTTGGCTACCCGTGTACAAGTAGCAGATACAACGAAAGCTATGTAGCGTGCATGTGTTGCAGACAAGTCGATAATTCCGAAGCAGATCGCGTTCGGCATGCGACTAGCGCTGGCCTGCGACGCCGCCTGGCTGTCGGCGCCGCAACACCTGGACATGATGAACATGCCCAGGCCCTGGACTGTGCGGGTTGATACTACGGGTCTGAAGCCTGGACCGCATTTTACTAGGTGAGTTCCTTTTTATAAGGTTTTTTCAGAACGAGCACAGAGTAAATAATACAGGTTCTATACCTGTATTATTTATTCTCACTTCACGCAACTATTTATAGAAATAGCGACTCTTGCTCCTAAGCAACAAAGTGCAATTCAGCTCGCTTATACGGTCAATGCCTAACGCGATATTCACCTAAACGTGGCGCTTTCTTCTAACGCGTAACTCTAACGTTTGTCGACTTGTCGCTTTAGCTTACGACAACATAATAAATAGTAGGTAATAATAATTAAATTAATATACCGTTGGGTCCAGGCAAAGACAATATAACCACTAGAGAGCTTAAAGGCCGATTTCATCTAAGCACACGACTCAGCACTGCGGGCCGGGGGACGAGGAAGAACGCGCGGCTACAATTGGTCAGTTCAAAATAAGTTGCGTAGGTATGGCTATCGTTAGGGTTGATCAACTTGATGAAGGGAAAATATTCGATATCGATAAAATGTATTTTAACATTATGAAAAATACACAATTAAAATCATATAAATATTATTTAATCAAAATCAATCAATTACAAAAATAATGAGTAGGTATGCAGTTTTTACCTATTCATTTTTAAAATGTATTAATTTGGTATATGTTTTACGAATTAAAGTTTTAGGGTCCTGACGGTTCTTTGTAAAAAAAGACAAACGAGCGTCAACACATTTCTGGATTATGCCTGCATGCCTGGATTAGACCTGTATGCACGCTAAATAAATACAAATTGTTTTATCTTTTTATTGCAATTATAACGCATCAAAATGCCTTCATGCGCGGTAAAGTGGTGTGGGAAACATTCCAAGACATCTAGTTACAAAAAGGATGGCATAACTTTTCATCGGTAAGTAAACAGTACGAAAATTATTTTTGATTTTATCAGATTATGAGACACCGCAGGGATCCACTTATAATGGTGGATGGGGTAAACGAGCACATTTTTGGTTCCCGCGTTGATGTCTTTTGGAAAAGTCTCGCTCTTTCACTAGACAATTCTAATGCTTCTATCCCTTTCTCTCCCTTTGTATTTTTATCGTAAATATCTGTGCTGTTACTTTTAATAGCTGAAGTCGATATCGATAATAATAAATTTTAATTCAATAAAAAATGTATTAAAAAATATCTATCTACTTTTAACCGACTTAAAAAAAGGAGGGGGTTCTCAGTTCGTCGAATTTTTTCTTATGTATTTATTATGTTCCCGGATAACCTACTCGTAGACGGCTTGACCGATTTGGAAAAATATTTTTTGTTTCTCTATGCCCCCATTGCCATGCAAAAATGCACCATTTTAAGTAGATCCCAGCGGTGTCTCATAATCTGATAAAATCAAAAATAATTTTCGTACTGTTTACTTACCGATGAAATGTTATGCCATCCTTTTTGTAACTAGATGTCTTGGAATGTTTCCCACACCACTTTACCGCGCATGAAGGCATTTTGATATTATAATTGCAATAAAAAGATAAATAATTTGTATTTATTTAGCGTGCATACAGGTCTAATAATTGGACACAACTAAAATGGTTACTAGTACCGAGCCTTTACATAGGCGACAAAATACTAATAGTTTTCGAGCGTCGGGGCACTGTATGCGCCGTCAAGTGGTTATATCGTCGTTGGGTCTAGGTATGCTACACGTGTAGGTCTATATCTTGTTCATTTTGTGAACAATTGCATTTCTAATAGTAAATAGTTTGCGGAAATCCATCTTCTTCAAATATATTTTATGGTTGAAAACAGTTTATAATACATTTTACAGTACATTTCCATTTTGAAGCGCAGAGTTACAAATTGTTATACCTACCTACCTATAGATACGTAGCAATCAATTAGAAAACTATTTTACAATGGTTAAATGTTTACCTATTCTTAACTAAACAGATAAACATATCTAGGGTAAGTAAAGTACCTACCTTCCTACACTAACTTTTTTATAAACCACGAAACTAAATATTACTTGTGATATTCTTGAAGACGTTGCGTTGCACTCTAGGTGAAGCGTGCAGCTGGTTAGGGTTTCGGGCATCCGTTGGATGCGAGACGCACGAGACCGGTTGATGTGATGACACTTGGGGGAAGCCTATGTCCAGCAGCGGATGGCTAGAATAATGATGATGACTTTATGGGGCTCATTGCTCAGACAGTAACCCTCAATCCCGTCATGTTCCAGTATAAAGGCGTACGACGTGTCGTGCATAGAGAAGGGCCCGGTGTTCCGCGTGCCCGTCACGGTGTTCCAGCCGCAGCCGCTGCAGTTAGCTGCGTCGGCGCCGCCCGCCATTGTCGAGAAGAATATGCTCTTCAAACCCTCTACTATTGTCAGGCATTTTGTTATTGGTGAGTACACTACTTCCTTGTTTAGAATATATTTTACAAATGCTTTCAGATCTTAGAACGATATGGATCTGTGCACAAATAGGTATTACAGGCAGTTTACTTCAACTACTCTTGCCCCAATGCTCCCCAATGTTCATTTGCACAAAAAAAACAAGAATATTGCGTATAAAACAAGAACAAAGCAATTCCAGACTTGTTTGTATGGTCAATCTCTGCGGCAACACTTGAAAATCGACATTATTTCAAATTAGCTCAACTATAATTGTTTATCTCTAACTAATAATTAATTGCTCCACAGTCCCTCCGGAAGCGTCGTGGGGCGTGCTAAAGATCTCAACGGAAGACAAAGAGAAGACTGGTAGATTCCTAGTGCACACCATGCAGCTGTTGCCCAAGAAGAGTTGTAGGAGCCACGAGACGCAGAAGATGATCAACGTCACTGCTGAGGCACCTACTTTGTTACCCTTCCAGCTAGTGGTAAGTGACATAATATCATGCTAATGTTTCCTTAGGTGTTTGGGTCGTAGGTTCGTAGTGCACATGATGTAACTGTTACGTAAGAAGATTTATAGAAGCTATGAGACGCAATCAACGTCACTGCTGCTCACTTTGACTGTGGGAAGTACATGGTAAATAATCTAAAATAATATTCCTCATTCTCGTATGCTTGTTGCTCTTACATGTGAAATTTGATGACGTACATCAAATTTCACATGAAAGATTATCCCGACTTAATAATTATCAATCAAACAGGAAACACTAGCTTTTTGTCGCAGTTCGCTCCTGTGAGCAATCCAACTGGAACCATACCATTTACCATTTTTCCGGCATAAAAAGTAGCCTTTTTTTTGTTATTATCTTATTTAAGATTTTGCTGAGTGCCATACTCAGCAAAATCTTAAATGGCGAACCACAACGCCCCCAGCGTAGATTATAGCAAACTGGACCCCCAGAACTGTTAAAAGGCGAAGAGGCTGGCCTTTTAAAAGATGGAAAGACAATATAGTCAAAACGACTGGTAATCTTTGGCCCAGAACAGCCAGATTTCTGGACGGATGGAGGGATTTGGAGGGGGCTTTTACTGCCTCAGGCGGTCCTTACATAGAAATCACAGACTACATAAATACTAACACACAACACTAACAAATATTAAGCTAAGTGTTTCATTTATTTTTACTTACGTAATTTAAACCCTTCTTTGTATGCTGAGGAATCAACAAAAAAAAATTAGTAATTTATTTTTATGATATTCAGCAATAGTGTAGCACTTACTCAGTGTCAGAATCGGATTGATATTCTCATAGACCACCTCCTACAAACATGCGAACATATAATTTGAGCTGTTACACTAATATAACTGTATGTATAAGGGTGTATTGCCGGGGAGTGTGTTGCACTGATTGTTCTGCCCAGCTATAACACTACCTACTGGCGACGGGCGGAAATCTCGTGGGACATATTTTTTAATTCTTAGGTGTTCAAAAGGTGCTGGTTCTCAGCAAAATTTGTATATAAAACTTTTCATTAATCATTTTCTTTCTTTCCTCCTCAGGGTGGAGTAACTCTAGAAGTTGTGATAGCCAAGTACTGGGCGAACTTAGGCGACCTGGTGGTAGACTACAGCATCGAGTTCCACGGCCTGAAGCCGGACTTCGGCAACAGGCTGGTCATGAGCGCCGCCGACGGAGTGAAGAGTGTGCTGCTGAGTTCTCTGAGGTTGCAGGATGTACAGCCCTCCGCACAGTTGAAGTATTCAGAGCCTGTTGTCAGGTAACACAGATGGAATTCTTGTCATTTTATTAGAAGCAGAACTCGAATTGAAGAAGCTTATGTCTGGGGAGATACCACATTCTTGTCACCAAGCAGCATCCAAACTTTAATAAATAGACAAGAGTAAGGAACAGAAAAAATAAGTAGTGTTTTCTAGAAATAAACTTTATCGTAATCTTGCTTGAGATTATAATACTTACGATATCATTGTTTGGTTTTTGGTGGATGTTAGGACTTCAATTTGTTGATTTTAATTTGACATTGGAAAGTCTTGGATTATGTCTGTTTATTACTCTAAATTAGTTTTAATGAAAGATATTTAAACAATGAACACAGTCGTTAGTTCTCTTGGTTGTCTGGTAGAGAATGCCTCAGGCATTAAGTCCGCCTATGTACTTTTATGTTGCATGAAGTTTAAATAAATAAATAAATTACTTATCTCACAGGCTCTTGAGTAAAAGTGTACCAAATACACCTGTCCATTTGTTTGTAAGTAATGATGAATGTAAATATCTGCAGGCCGACAGAATCAAAGCTCAGCCCGCTAACGCGCCGCGACGTGATCCCGCCCAGCAGACAGATCTACCAGCTAGTCAACACATACAACTTCCACATTGCTAAGGCTACAGAGGTAACATTATTTTATTTTTAATAGTAACTAGATAATAAGTAGCCGGTATTATTCTGTATACAATTTGTCCGGACTTGTAGCAATAAAACTTTACGGCCGTAAATTGCACTTAATTTTATCGATAAAAACATCGCACATGTTGGCAGGTCTAAAAAAGCACCCCTTATGGGTTTAATCCTAACAAATTATTATTGCTTTTCCAAAATTCTGCAAAAATTTTAAGGCAAAAATATGCAGGGGTTCATTTTAGGTAATAATAAAATTAAAACTACTTGTTTTAGAAATGTAATTCTTTTGCCAGTGTGTAGACCAACTCAAAGACTAACAAAAAACCCATAAAAGATACAATATGTAAATCCCTGCATCACTACACCTATTTGAAACATGTTTGCCCATTTGAAAGGTACATTATTTGATATGTCTATAGACTATGAGCCAGGCATAGCCGGGCGGGCCACTAGTTAGGGATAAAGTCCATCACGCGTGTAGTACGGCGCGGTGAGAGCACACATCGCGCTTAAGCCATGTTTTCCCCCCTTAAAAAGCAAGACACCTTCAAGCATTGAAGCATTCATAGCCCCCAGACATTTCAGACCAACTCTTCTACCGACGGTTTCATTTTTGGGTTCCCGCGAGCTCCATTTACATCAATTATCCTCTTCCATCCCCGCTGTTAATTGTCACATTATTATTTACTCCCTGTCGCTATCAAATGATATGAAAACCAGGCTAAAAGAAATTGTACCTCCATTCCAGGTATCTCCAGTAATATCCCTGCTATGCGACATGCTGTACGAGTCAGAGTTCGAGTCGCAGATGTGGATGCTGTACAACTCGTGCAAGCAGCTGATGGCCACGGGCGACGCTTACCCTTCTAAGGTGAGGCTCAGAAGACGTAGAAAGAGAAAAGTAATCATCATTTAACCTTGGAAACCAGTACTGTAGTCTTAGTTTGTAGATTTAATGGCTTTGTAAGTATCTATTATAGTAGCATGTTGATCTTTAGAAAAAAGCAGGTTTTTAGAATGACATCTTTGTATCTTATTGCTTGTAATAAGAAATATTCATTTGTTATCTCACCAGTTTAACAATAAGTATATCATACTTACAATGAAAAATCCTTTTAAAACTCTGTATCGTTTTTAGGGTTGCGTACCCAAAGAGTAAAAACAGGACCCTATTATTAAGACTTCACTTCTTTTCTTGACTTTGTCCGTCTGTCTGTTTGTCAGTCACCAGGCTGTATCTCATGATCTGTAATAGCTAGACAGTTGAAATTTTCACAAATGATGTATTACAAAATATAAGAATTGAAATAAAAGTACATCATTTGTGAATTTTTGTGTTTTTATAAACAAATACTATAAAAAGAATAAAATAAATATTTAAATGGGGCTTCCATACAACAAACGTGATTATTTTTTCGATTTTTGCGGTAGTGGTACGGAACCCTTCGTGCGCGAGTACGACTAGCACTTGGCCGGTTTTTGTGACACTGAGCAGCATGAATTTCTATTGACTTCCATGTATTTGAATGCATGATAACTTTTAGAAGTATACTCTATCAAACTTGTACCTCTATATATGCTTTGCTTGTTGGTCATAGCTATAATTATCATCATCATCATCCTCCTAGCCTTATCCCATGTTAGTCGTGGTCGTCGCAACAAGTTGACCACTTCCCTACCGGCCTGTCCACCATCACGCTATCACCGCCTCCCATTTCATTCATTACGCTCTTTCCTTTGTTGTCCCTCTCCATCCACAGTTATATTCGTATTTTATTAATATGCGTACACTATCAAATCGATTACATTAAAATTTGGCTTTCTTCTTTCCAGTATTCAGTAAAGCTAGAGAAAGGCGACTACACTCTTCGACTGAGCATTCGTCACGAGAACAAATGTTTATTAGAGAAGCTGCAGGAGCTACCGGCGACCATACAACAAAGGTTACAGCAGCCCATCTCGTTAGATGTGTACTGCTCACAAGCACTGGTGAGTAGCTTGTAATTATTGTATTTTAGAATAAAGTGAAGTATACTTGAGTGATCGGCTGCTGCGCTGCGTATCGTGGGTTCGATTCTTGCACGGAATAAATATTTGTAATGCCTACAGATAGTATTTCCGGGTCTGGGTGTTTGTGTGTTTATATGTTTGTGCACGCACCCACGATATAGGAGAAATTCGTAGTTTGTGGCATTTTTTTTTAATAAAGTATATTTTAACTGCAGAATAGTACCAAAAGTATACCCTTATCGAGTTATTATTCAGTCCATCGTTAAGCCTGTTTGTCTGTTAAAGCACAGAAATGTAATGCTAGGAAAATTTTGTTCAGAAGCTCAGGTAGATTTAAACTTAATAGCGTCTTGGAGCACTCCACGAGTCGTTACGCAGAAGCGTATACAAGTAACGGCGCGCGGCGTGGCTCGTGGCCCGTGACCCGTGACCCGCGGGTAAGCGGTGGGTTACTGTGCAGCGAAAAGCCTACTTCGCAGACGACTTTTTATGTTTGATCGACCTGTAATACTTACTGCATACTCAGATCTGTCACTGTTATAATGCACAACGCAGGCATTCAACAGCTATCTCAGAATAACCAAACGACAAACAAGACCATAAAATAAAATAATAACCAAAGAATTCTATTGAATTCTCAAGTAATCTTCATAATATCTCGTTCTAAATTTTTTCTTGTAGGTTGCTTAACTGACATCATTTTATCGATGATAATTTATTTTGCAGGCGCTGACAGGCGGCAAGAAGTTCAGTTCGGGATCGTTGTCAGGCGGAAACCTACTACCTCTTTATTTCACACCTGTGCCTTCTGAAAAGTAAGTAACGCACGCCACTGGCATCTTGGGGTCGACGCACTTCCAAATAACTGTTTTTTTTATTTGTGATAGGCTCGCGTTTAACATTATTTATTGATTTAATTTTTTTAGGGAAAACGAACAGTAGTATACTAAAAATATACAAAGTGTCTTAATCATATGACTTAATAAATATACTACTCACTACATTTTCCACAGATTACTACTTACATTAATACAAACTGATTAGCAAACATTATTGTAATCAGGGTATGTAGAAACATTAGAAGCTACTGTTGATCCTTCAAAATTTTGATTATGCTTGTTATAGGTATTTTTATTATAGGTATATCTGCTTACAAATAATATGTCAATTGCACAAAATAACTTATTAGATTAGCGCACCTGCCGCCCTAGCACTGTTCCACTGTTCGAGGAACCAGAACCAGGTCACACAAACTGTTCACCAAGTTGGTGCAATAAATATACTTTCGGCATACACTGTATAGTCATTGTCTCAAGGAGCGTGCGTCTTGACTGTCATATGAGGAGACCATATTTCTTGAGAATCGACTGATATGACGTTTTTTTTTCGAAAACATCTATACTGCATGGTTCGAAGGTACTTACGTTGAACTAATTCTATAATTTCACAATACTTTGCATAATAGGAATTCCAGATAGGTCCTGCGTATTCTAATTGTGGTCTAACTATGGACTTGAAGAAAGTGGAGGGTCGATGGAACTCTCTAGATGCTCTCATCACAAAGCCATACATCTGGTATGCCTTATTAACCATATGGTCAACATGACTATCCAGATGAAGCTTCGAGTCCAACTACACACCAAGATCACGAAGACAAGTAACTTTGTTAATAATACTATTAGCAAGTCGATAATTAAAATTAATAACATTTTTCTCTTTAGTAAATGTTATACTATGACATTTGGGCAGGCTAAAGTACAGTTTGTTAGAAGAACAATAGACATAAAAACGATCACTAACTCACCTGATGCCCTGATTGTAAGCGATAATGTGGTCGACGGTGAAGCACACTTGCCTAAAAGTAATCAATTCACTCTTGACTTAAAAAAGACTCCAAGGTTAAAGCTATCGGGAAAAATATTCCGCAAAGGAGAGTAAACAAGACTTTGACCTTGTCCTCAGCGGAGCGGGCCAGTGACGTAATGGTAGTGAGGGGCGACAGAAGTTTGATTCAACCGACTTTTGTTGTTCCCAATTCTGTTAATATGGTCAAACCTAAGCCTTTGCATCGTCTTTTTGCAAGACTTGGCAGCCCCGTTGAAGATTCTCTTCTTCCGACTCATGTCATTTGCCTTGCGCACTCGAGTGTCGACCAACGCTAGTTACGCCTTGAGTTTAGCTGCGTTTGCGTGGTCACACTCGGCATCAAACCATGGTTGGTCAACGCCAGAAACCGTTAAGTCAGAGGATAGAATGTAATACTCCATCCCCTGGCGCAACACATCCGTCACGGCGTCAGCGCGTGACGATGTATCGTCCGAAGAGAAGTAAGTGGGCTGCCAAGGTTAGCATGTGAAAAACGATCCCATCCCATCTCAATCTGCTGACCTGTACCGCCAAACCCGCCGCCGGTTGTCTCTTGAGGTTGGATCTGCCGGGGAGTAGACGGACACAGACTTCACCAGACAGTGGTCAAGCTTGCTTTGACAAGCTTCGATATAAATCGAAATTGCTGTACTGGCCAATACATGTGAGCAGCGGCCGGCAAAAGTTGTATGAAAATCCATATCCGTCGTGGTTTAGCGGCCAAATAAATTACATACAGTCCATCAAATCTAAGAGGTACCGTTTGACGTTTCATATTTTTCAAACCGAAACAACTTTGTTCATACGTACATTATTCAGTTTCGATAACCTTTTTCATAAAACCATGAATTTAGAAAGATTTCATTATTGTATCTAAAAATGTACAATTCTTAATATCTAAATGTAATTGAAAACTTTCAAACAAAGCAAAATAACACTGGTTACACAGTAAATAATTTCTAATAGTTATATTCTTGACCTCATTACAAAGTTACGTAGTTAGGTCACTGCACGTAGTGTTGCGACTCTTCGGATACACTTGTATGCAAAAAAATCGTTTACATATACGAAAAATCGAATGTATTATTTACAAATTACACTTGACAACCAAACAAATATTTTTTCATGTGAATGGGATTTATCTCACATATTACGATTACATAACTAAATAGTTATGTAATCGTAAAATATGAGATAAAACCCATTCACCAAAAATACGTATTTATAAATCAAATATATTTGCTTCTTTAAAAAGTTGTCGAAAGCGATTTGTCGATTTTTGATTTTCGCGCCCAAATAAGTCGGGGTTTCTCGCGCTAACGCTGTCGAAATAGTAAATGGAGTCAGGGATAGTGTTTTTTACATTTATTTTTGTGTATGATAGTATGGGTTTGCATATTACAGAGAAATAAACAAATTTTTTAACAAGCACATCCATTGATTTTACAATTACAATTTTTTCTTCTAAGTCTTATTTCTACGTCTAAAACTAATAAAAATAAGGTATGTAGAACCCATTCACAAAAATGTTGTTGCCTGATGTTATAAATTAACGACGTTACTGCGCGACCGCATAATGCACTGAATACACAGATACCCTAAAATAAATTAATTTAATTATTTTTAGGTCAATAGGCAAAATCGCAGGTGTCCAAGTCTCTACAATTTTTTTTTTCTGGCAACACTGCCAACTACAAGCGCACGCGGTCCGCTCGGTCGGTTCGGCGTCAGCAGTCTCTCGCCATCTTGGAAGCTGACTGTGCGCGTACTTGCTTTCTCGTTTGTGTTTTACAATTTGTGACTTGGCTATTACTTTTCTGGACTGATCATTCTTTATCCGTTTACCTTGGCAATATTTATACTGGACTCCGAACTAAGCAAGTGTTTATTAATAATGTCGAAAAGAGGACGTACTTTGAACAGCCAGGCTCGTGAATTGGTGGTGAAATTACACGAGTATTTTGAGCGTGAATCTCAAAATGGTGGACTTCTACTGCCAGTTACACAAGTTCGGGATCGCGTCGGTGAAGCTCTCGGTATTGGTAGCCGCACCGTTGGCAAAATATTAAGTGAAAAATATGGGCCTTCGGGGAGTGACAGTAACGTACTTCACACACCGAAAAAACGAAAAAGAAATAAACCTGTGACAGGCATCGATGAATTCAATAGTCATGCTATTAGAAACCATATATACGGGTATTTTACAAGAGGCGAATTTCCAACATTGGCAAAGTTATGTGCAACTTTAAAAGATGCCGGGCTGTATAAGGGAAGCATAGAGTCGTTGAGAACGGTAATAACAGGAATTGGCTTCAGATACAAAAAAGTTGACAAACGAAAAATTGTTATGGAGCGACATGACATAATTATGCAGCGACTAACATTCCTGCGCGAAGTTAAACAAATTATAAACTGGGATAATGTAATATTTTTGGACGAAACCTGGCTAAATTCCAACCATTCTGTGCCGAAAACATGGACTGATGATTCTGAAGCTTCGTGCTCGAAGGTGCCGATAGGAAAAGGTGGACGCCTCATAATATGCCATGCTGGGTCAGCGTCTACAGGCTTCGTGGAAAACTCTTTATTAGCTTTCCAATCCAAAAGCACTAAAGAGTATCATGAAGAAATGGACGCAGTAAGGTTCCGAGAGTGGTTCTTAAATTTATTACAGAATATCCCTCCTAACAGCACAATTATAATGGATAATGCCCCATACCACTCTGTGCAAATTGATAAAGCACCTACGTCAGCCAATAAGAAAGCAGATTTGGTGGCATGGCTGCAAAGAAAAGGAGTGGATGCCGACATGTCACTATTAAAAGCTGAATTATTACAGTTAGTGAAATTGCATAAACCACCAAAACCGACATATGTAATTGACCAATTGGCCGAAGAGCACGGGCACAAAGTCATACGACTTCCTCCGTACCATTGCCAATATAATGCCATTGAACTGATTTGGGCCCAAGTTAAAGGTAATATTTTATAATATTATAATAATAACACGAGTACTTCTAACATTTATAATTTAAACAATGGTTTTCGTCTGCTATCAAATAGTTACATTATTGTTTTACAGGTTATGCAGCAAGACACAACACAAAACCACCCTTCAGTGTCAAGAAAATGGAAGGTTTATTAAAGGAAGCATGTGCCCAAGTTACACAGGAAGATTGGAGTAAAGTAGTACAAAAAACAAAGAAAATAATAATGGACGACTTCGAAAGAGACGTACACTTTGATAATGTAATGGACAATCAACTGGTCATTAATTTAAATGACGATGATGACGAAGACGACGATACTAGTACTAGTAGTGAATAAAAAAATATCCTAAACATTTCTTTTATTTAATTATAACAATTGATTTCTTAAAATTCGGATATTATAGTAATCGATCTCTTAAAGTTCGGATATTATAGTAATCGATTTTTTCATCCCATCCCTATCATTCAATTGTCAGAACTGTCAAACGGTACTTCTTAGATTTGACGGACTGTAGTAAACTCATATCTGTCGTGTAAATAAATAGTCGGTGTCTTTGGTACCTAATGTTTTCCGTGTTTCGACACCGACTTCGGAAAAGAAAGTAATTTTACTCTTTGCAGTGGTTTTTTTGGAAGTCGGTTTGTTTTTTGTTAAAAAGTTTTTTTATTTTCTTTAAATACAGTGAAGGTTTTTACAGCTTCTTTGCACCAAAATGTGTTACAATGCAAATTTAAACAATCGAGTTGAATGCTTCGGAATTTAAAACTGCTCAATCTATTGGCATCAATTTTAAATGATCCGTTCAAATAATCTTTGAAATTTGAATTAAGAGCCCAATATTCCATAATTTTGTACTTAGGAGAATTGATTAAACAAGAACATACAATTTTTATGTTCAATTCCAGAAAATGTTAATTTTACACACATTCAATAACAGATCGCTGCCTATCGCGCCATCTAGTGAGATTTATTTAAACCAAATTTTCTTTCTTAGCGCTTGGACCTCGTGCTTTTAACTGATTTTATGGTAATTCATGGTCGCGTGTAAATACAGTACTCGTATGGCTGCCCCCCGTCTCCCGCCGCGTGCAACGACTGTCGCAAGCATACCTGTCCATATTTTAGTTATTTGAAGTCGGATAAAAATGTAAAAAAAAACAATGGAAATGTGTTCTATTATTGATAATGAACCACCAAAAACGGGTTTCTATGGTGGTTAGAAAATTTGCCTGTATACATTAATTCAGCTAATATTTCTCTTTTTTCCAATCTGTCTGGGAACACAGGCGTAATGGTTATAATATGTAGGTATGCTATTTCTTTTATCCTTCTTTCTCAGGACCGTTTCGTAGGTCTAGTGTTTGGAAGCATTACTGCTGAGGATGAGTTTCTGGGTTCGATCCCTAGGTTGTGCAAGGTGTAATTGGGTTTCATTATTAGGTATTTCTCAGTGGTACAATACGGAGTCTGGATTTGTATCTGGTTTATGGGAATAGATTCGTCTTCCATTACATTTCACGGAACACAGCTGCAATGGCTCGCGCAGTTTTATTTTGTCCGCCGCTTTTGATTATCGTAGGGATTGTCCAGCGGTCAGCCTGATGTAATAAAATGAAAAGAAAGCCGGTGGGGTTGCCGGGGTATTACCCCCTGGCAACCCCGCCTGCTATTGACACTAAAACTGCAACATTTAAAATATTTATGAAATTTTGTTTGATTTTTTCGGGTCATTGTGTTGAGAAACGTTGTGTGATATACGTGGGTATTTGTCATGGCAGTTTCTCGACTCCACACTCGGGCGTTAATGTCTTACTTCTCCCAATTGTATCAAAATGTACCATTTGTTTCCTTCATTTTGTGTAATATATGTTTTGTTCCCCAGAATCAGCCGCTCCAACCTGACCGTAGGCCACACCCTGACAGGCACAGTAACGTTCGCCAAGGACGAGTGCGGGCGCAAGGTGGACAGCTACGGGCTGCAGTACGTGCCGTGCGAGCCCGCCAAGCGAGCCGCGCAGCCCAAGGACAAGTCCAAGCCGCATGACGACTATATGGAGGCGTTTAAAGACTTCACTGTCAACTGGCTTAGTAAACTGGGTACGTGGACTATCCAACTGTGTTATTATCAATGTCATCTGAGCCGAAAAACGTTCACATCTGCACATAGGCTTTCCTCAAGCGTCATCACCTCTACAGGTCCTGATTATTTGTGTGCGGATTGTGAACATATTATAAAGAGAGAGCCCGAATTTTGTGAGTTTGTTCTCACGTGTAGGGTAATCTCTGGAACCCTACACCTATTTAAAAAAAATCTTTCGACATTTGAAAGGTACATTATTTTAGATGGTTATAAGCTATAAGTTATTATGATTCAGGCAAAGCTGGGACGGGCAATACATAGTTTTATTATAATATGCCAAAAAAATCGGTCATTAATTCGACATAATTATGATAACTAAATCAAATCTTACTGATCCAGTCAACGTTGGAAATGTCTCTTGGGCCGAATTGAAGGAACGTTACGCTTGTGATTTGGCTTAGCCGGCTGAATGCCCGTCATGTCCGCATGGACATCACAAGGACTCAACTTTTAGTCGCGAAACCTTAGTTTTTGAGAAAAAATTATCCTAAAGTTTCAATCATTTAGGTCGAATCTGTTCCAAAACCGAATCGGGGCACCCCGACTTCACGTAGTCTTTTGGCTGCTACTCCTAGAGTGTATATAAAAACCGGAAGCGCGAAGGGGTTGCACTTCCCGCAGCGCCGGAGACGATACAGAAACAACTTCTGTGTTTTGAAGTTAGGTTACAATAATTCGTTTTTCTCAAGAACGGTGCGTTACCTTTTCATGGGAGTGTGGGAGGTGCCAGAGAAGAGGAAGCACACCCTTACACCCACCCTCCCCTACACACGCCTCGCCACCCTCCTGCCAAACGATGCTAGATTTTTACCTGATAGTTTTTTATTTTGCACGTTTTGATGATTTCAGATTTACATTAAAAGGTCTATTCTACCTGAAAATGGGCTACAATATAAGTACTTCTGGTTAGGTACTGCAGTGGTTTCAAGATAAGTTATTTTGAAATCACGAACACCTACGCTGGATTAAAACAAGAAAAGCAAAAGTAAAAAATCGTATCAATCTGTACTCCAAAGTGTGTTGATACAAAAATGATTAAAAGTATTGATTGTCTGCAGAGGGAGACAAGCTGGAGCAGGTATACGAGGAGCTAGTAGACAAGTTCCCTGGCTACCTAGGCGCGCACGTGTCCTACTTGCACGCGCTGGACTCGCCCACGGACGCCAAGAAGTAAGTCTTATATTCTTATACACGTCCCATTCTATTAGGTAGCGACACTTTGCAAGTTGTGGACTATCGAATCGAATGCTAATAATAAAACAAAGATTTGCCCGACAATGTGCAGTGTGTTGTTTATTTTATCCATCATACCTGCGAATTTTCGACGGCTGTTTTAATTTGATCCTGTAAAAATATTATGTCAAAAACATAACAGTAAAACTACTTTGGGATTAGAAGAGCTCTTAAAAAGATTTACTTTGGGGAAGTACAGTCAATCCAAACGTATCATGTTGCACCTTTTATTCCAAGCAGTAAGTTCGGTACTCGTAGTTCAAGTTACCAACGTGCGGTTAACTATAATTATATATTATATAAGCTTCTGCCAGCGGCTTCAGCCGCGTGAAATAGTACATTTCGTGTCGAGCATAAAAAGTTCAGATTTCAACACAAATGATGTAGCAAATTTCGACGTCGAAAGCTACATGCGAGTGTTAAAATAAATCCTCTTTATGCTCGACACGAACCCACTACTTAATAAAAAGTTCCAATAACAATTTATTTGAGTAGAGCAGTGGTGGCCCTGTGGTAACGGCTGCGACTTATGTTTCGTAGGTAGTGGGTTCGAACCCAGGAAGGCGCTTTATTTTCTGTAAATTATTTCATCACCACTGCTCTCAAAAAGGTGAAGGAAAACATCTTGAGGAAACCGGCATGTCCTAGAACCAAAAATTTGAAGATATGTGACATCCACCAACCCGCACTGGGCTCGCGTGGTGGATTACGACCCATTCCCTTTCAGAGAGAGGAGGGCTGAGCCTCAGCAGTGGAAATATTAAAAGGCTGATGATGAACAATTTATTAGAAACGTTCAGATTAAAAACCACTGACTATATTACACACAATCAACGCGCGAATTAAGTAAGCGACAACGGAAGAGTTTAAAAATAAACTTTATTTGATCCCAGTTACAGCAAGACAGTAATTACTTAATTCTACAAAATGTTGATCTTATATACTAATCTTATTGCTAACCAATCATCTCTGCTAATGACGCATGTCCTAGATATTATATGCAGACATATAGCTGTTATTCTAATATAATATAATTATTGGCTGATGAAGCTAATATTGGGGGATTGGGGTTCCTTAACTCCTCCCTCCCTAAGAGAGAAATTTCGGCAAAAACGAAAAACATTTAATTTGTATGAGATGACGACAATAATTATTATGATAATGATATACTCTAAAATGGTCCATACGCTAATTTCTATTGTCACTATTTGGGTTGTATCGTCACTTTCACTAAATTTGGCACTTTGTAACAATTCTTTCACGTCACTAAAGTCCACGTTTCTTAGGTCGACCTTCTCCGTCCTTGTCTGTATGTCTTGTTGAAGCTCTGGCATCTCGACCAATGGGAGCTTGAAACTGGAAATTGTAGTGTTTGTGGCGGCACCAACAATTACTCCTCCTATTTGCGCCTCGCATTGTTGACTCAGTGTCACGATATAGGTCCCAAAGATGTTGTATTTGCGGATTTCCTCATTGCAGTTTTCGGTAATGATCAGGTTGTCCTCTGTGTAGACCAACCATTGGCTATCCGTTATCTTCTGCACCTTAGGCTTTTCTATCTTGATACGATTCTTTACGCAGCTATTGTAGTTATTCTTCATCAACATAATTTGTTCTATACAGGTCTCGACTGGATTCTGAGCTAAATTACTTTCATCACAAAGAAATCTGTCATTTTCCATTTCAGTACATGAGTTTACCACGGGCATGTATTTCAATCGATTCACCATTAGGTAAGGGTATTTGGGAATAATGGTAAAAGTGTCTGGAGAATGGAAAATAGGAATAACCTTATAATAATTATATGTTTCGTTGTCTATTAGAGGGACTTCTAACACAAATACTAATCTATTGTTATTTAAATATGATTTGACTATGATATTACGTTCTAGTTTTATTAAATTACTTTTACTAACTGGATATATTGTCCTAGCATGTTTACTAATTGTTTCTAAACTGCTGTACAGTTCTGTGCTATTTATAATAGACTGGTGCAAAACATTTAGTTTGCTAAAGGCGATTGCGGACTCTATTTCTTGTATGTTCTCATAACAAGTTCGAAAGTTGCTTAAAATTTGGTACATAGTATCTATTATTCGTAGTAACTTGTTAAATTTGAATTCATTTTTAGTTAGTTTTTCTATGCCATTAGTGTGTGAGCCTAATCTTTTAATATTTGAATTTATGATTTCTGAGTCATTAACTAATTTATCGAAAGCTTTTTGCATTGATGACACTTTACGTTCGACTGCATGTTCTCTATTCTGGAGTAAAACGATTTCCTTATCATATTTAATTGCATCGTCTTCATCTAAATTACCAGATATAGCTTTTACAAATGAGCCCAGAGGGTTGAACAAAGCTCGTTTGTTTCTATGATTAAGGGGTAAAATTTGATATAATTTATCTTTAGTAAGTCTTATTAAATACTCGATTTGGTTTTCTATACCTAAAGTTTCATTACTTAATTTGCTTTCTATAATTTTCGATTTCATATTGCTAAAATCGCGAATATTATTATCTATTTGTAAGCTTAAGGATTCTAAATCTAAAATCTTAAATATAGTCCAATAATTATTCTTCTTCACCGCTACTCCCATCTTCAACGACGCTATCCCCGGATTCCGAGTGAAGTTCTGGAGTTCCAGCGTGAATCCTGACATCACTAGTACCAGAAGTACTAGGCATGACCTGTGGAGGACGTTTTACATTTTTTATCGCCACTCTAGTTGGTCTTTTATTTAATTCTACAGGCACTATATTACGTTCGGTTTCACCAATGATTTCAGCTTTTTCATAGCGAGGTTTTTCCTTAGCTTTCCGTAAAGAGTCATCAGCAATAGTCTCTGATATTTTGGAAAATAAAATGCTTCTCATATGCTGTATCCTATGACACAAATCTAAGTAACTTTCACCTTTGTTAATTTTACAGGATTCTAACTCCATTGCTAGACAATCTTCAGTACGTGGGTCGCCAAAGTGTTGATTTAACAGCATTTTTAGCTCATCCCACGTATTTATACAGTCCCTTTCGCCTACCAAACTAGCTGCTTCGCCTGTTAATCTACTTGTTACTACATGAATGAAATGTTTTGTACAACGCTCCCTTGGAATGTTGTTAAAATGTATTCACATTTTTTAATAAATAAGGGTAACGCTCTAACATCGCCATTAAATACTGGAATTATGTTTACCATCTCTTGCGGAACACGGTTTATACCTTCCATTATGAAGTGAAATAACGAAGCTTCACAAAAAGTAAGCACAAAAATTAATAAATTATCCCTAACTATTTACTACAACTAACAATCTATAAAATATTATTACGGCGTTGTCCAATCCCTAATAATACACACAACATAGATTAATACAAGGTTGGGATGCAAATGGAAGAACTGAGAGGAAGGTGAAAAGATTTACTCACAATTCCGCAGCTATCTTCATGATCCCTGAATTACTGCTTGGCTCCTGGACCTCTCCTGGCTTGATGTGGCTTCTTAATGTATTTGTTTGTTCGGTGATCTCTGCTGAACCGTTGAAACGGACGTCGGCTGCTTCCCGTAGATGTGGATACGTGACAGACTGACTACAGAGATCCTACCGGCTGCGCCAATTAAGTAAGCGACAACGGAAGAGTTTAAAAATAAACTTTATTTGATCCCAGTTACAGCAAGACAGTAATTACTTAATTCTACAAAATGTTGATCTTATATACTAATCTTATTGCTAACCAATCATCTCTGCTAATGACGCATGTCCTAGATATTATATGCTGACATATAGCTGTTATTCTAATATAATATAATTATTGGCTGATGAAGCTAATATTGGGGGATTGGGGTTCCTTAACTCGCGCTTTTCAAAAGTCATTTCGTAACTGATCTCCATACAAAAGTTATTCCGTAACTGTTATTATGTACTTTTGTTTTTATTTTATTTTATAAATCTTGTGTCATATGGTTAATATTTCGAAACGAATTATTTAGGCAATGTGTTACATAATAGGCAAGGTAGTGGTAAAAGTGTTTTATTATACTGGGATAAAAAATAGCCTATAATCTATCTCTGTGCCAAATTTCATCCAGATCCGTTCAGCCGTTCTAGCGTGATTGAGTAACAAACATGCATCTACTACACACACATTTATCCAAACTTCCACATTTATAATATTATTAATATTATAGTAAGAGTAAGATTGTAGTACCCACACATATTTATAAGCAACGTTGCTGTATTACGGCGGTATTACATATAGGCGACCGAGAGACCCTGCTATTTATTAAGAAGCCGGCTTTTTTGTTATATATTAAAAAACGAATGGTGTTCCGTTATTGTTTCAGACTACCTCATGCCAATGAAGACCCCGATGTGACGACAGCGTGGTGCGAACAGCTCATTTCTATCTCTGAAAAGGTAAAATAACGTTAATAATTAATTCATAATACATGTGTATCATTTATATCTTATTATAATGTAAAGAGGCATATGACGCGCTTTCTTAAATAATTTAATTATCTGCAAGAATTGATTGGATTATGTACCCTATCGGCAGGTAATAAAGGCGATCGATCAAGACAAGTTGCTCGCGTACCTCGGCATGAAGAATGACACGAGAAGCGACGCCACTAAGATTAAACAGTAAGTTATTTCTCCTATCTCTAAGTGAAATCTGCAGGTTCGAATAAAAATATTGGTATATATACAGCGGATCTTTGTGTTTAACGCTACAGCTAAGAATACCAGAAAGTGTTTAGCTTCATTTTAATAAAACCACTTTTAGACACGTATTGGTTGCCCCAGAAGAGAGATTCTTATGAAATAGAATGGCAATGTTAGTGGCCGTCCTGAGTCTGGATGTTTGTTGGGCGCAAGCATTCCAAATGCACGCTCCCTACAACATGGGGCCGAAACGGTTAAGAGTGGCGACACGTACCGGAACACGTAGCGATGGCGCGCACTGTCTCTAGGTGCTGGATGCGAGACGCACGGGACCGGTCGAGGTAGCGACACTTCGGAGGGGCCTTCAGCAGTGGCGACACGTACCGGAACACGTAGCGATGGCGCGCACTGTCTCTTGGTGCTGGATGCGAGACGCACGGGACCGGTCGAGGTAGCGACACTTCGGGGGGGCCTTCAGCAGTGGCGACACATACCGGAACACGTAGCGATGGCGCGCACTGTCTCTAGGTGCTGGATGCGAGACGCACGGGACCGGTCGAGGTGGCGACACTTCGGGGGGGCCTTCAGCAGTGGCGACACATACCGGAACACGTAGCGATGGCGCGCACTGTCTCTAGGTGCTGGATGCGAGACGCACGGGACCGGTCGAGGTAGCGACACTTCGGGGTGGCCTTCAGCAGTGGCGACACGTACCGGAACACGTAGCGATGGTGCGCACTGTCTCTAGGTGCTGGATGCGAGATGCACGGGACCGGTCGAGGTGGCGACACTTCGGGGAGGCCTTCAGCAGGGGATTAAGTCTTTTGGTTAAAATTATGATGATATAGAACATTTTTGTCTTTGAAAATAATTGTCTTACGTTTTTTTTTCCCAGGGAACAAGAAAAGCAGCGTGGTTACCTAATAGACGCGCTGTGCCGTAAGGGGACGGCGCTGTGCAGACTGCGCGGCCTCGCACAGAGCAACTCCGCCAAGGAGAAGATCACTGAAGCTCTGCAGAACAATGTCGCCGACCTGCTCAAGTTTACCGACCTCACTGATACTAAGGTAACTAATATTACTTCTAAAACTCTAAACTACTAGGCGAATTAGGAACGCTTAAAAAGAATAAAGGTCTGAAACGTCCAAGGGTTGAGAACGTTCGCAGAATTTGACGCAGGGCCCGATCTAGCAATTTCGTCGCTTTGGGCGTAGACAATATTTGCCACCCTTGGCGCCCTTTAAAATGACGTCTCACAATGAAAAATTTCGCAACATTATAAATGTTAAGTTATTAAACGGTGGGTTTACAACAAAAACCAATAACATTCGACAGCGAAGCCAGCTTGAAAATGTAAACAGCACTCCATGAATAAATTAAGTTTTCTGATGAAATGACAAGGGCGATACGAATTTATGATTCGATAACATCTCCAACTTGACCTATTATTACTACCTATTACAATAGTAGCATTGAAAATACACAACTCCAGATTATGATATGCTCGTGACAGTTGAAAAGTGCGAGGGATGGATAAAACTTCAAAAACTTCTCGTTAAAACTTCAGTCCAAAGTTTATGCAACTGTAGCTCCTATGCCGCTGCATACGAACTACAAAAATAAGACCTGGCAACACACAAATTTTACATCGTGAAGGTCAAGTTTTTCGTGCGATTTGAACAATATGTTCTACGACCTAACAAGAACCAGAGACAGTTGTCCATTAGACACAATCCGTCTGGTCGGACAATCCTCTCATGCAGGTTGCGGGACATTACACCCTATTCTGCATACCTTCTAAATGCATTCTTCATAGTCTTTGGCTAAAAACAAAATTTGCATGCACTTAAAGATGAGATATTATCATTTGTCTCGTTTATTCTTACTTCGAGATCTAGGAAATGTATCCTAAATATCCCATTATTATTATTGAATGACTTGTCCATTGATCATACTGTCTACGAAACCACGCGGTCTCAATTCAAACAAATTATAATTAGTCTTAAATAAAGATCATAGATGGCTGCATAGGTAACAATTGTGGAATCAACAATCACTTAACAATGCTAAACAGCAGATTTAGGCTTATTTATTAATAAGTTTAGTAAAAAACAAAACTTCCTTCTTTAATGTTAATTTATTCATTTACACTCACTAATCAGGTATTTTGAATAAAAAAGATAAGTGAAGACTGTATGTTAAAATAGTTAAAAGTAGCCATCGACTTTTCGTTTTATTTTGTGCTTTTTGCAATAGATGGCGTTTTCCCTAATTTGTCCTATTATCCATTGTAAGAACCATTTTGTAAGACAGTTATTGTGTATAATACGCAATTTGAAATATTTACTTCTTAGTAAATATTTCAAATAATAATAATTTATAATACTTAAAATCACTTTTTTGTGAAGCTTGTTTCAAACAACTAAAAAGTGGAAAATAAAAAATTTCTTACAAAAAAAAAAAACAACCGACTTCTAAAAAAAAACACTACAAAGAGAAAAATAACTTAAATTTCGGAAGTTGGTGTCAAAAAATGAAGAAACGAAAACATGAACACCGTAATAGACCAGTTCTATAGGTTAGGTAGCTATAAGCTATAGCTTTACTGGGCACTTTGGAACCAACGACATGCTCATGAAGATGGGTCTGGCCGCGACACCCATGTGCTGGTTGTGTGGGGAACATACGGAACGCATGGAGCACCTTCTGTGCACATGCGATGCACTGGCTGGTAAGCGAATGAGTCTCCTAGGGGTTCGATATCCAAAACCGGAAGACTATAGGCTCATATCACCTAGTCTCGTTGTAAAACTCATGAAAAGAGTTTTCAACGAGATTGCGGAAGAGTAAGGTATCTAGGGGACCACGATAGATCCCAATGGGTCGAAGTGTCCGAGTTATTTCTCGGCCCCTCCACAAGATAAAATAGGTAGCTATAATGCACAAAGTGATGCCAGAATAGATTAACCCAATAACATGAAACTTAAACAAAGCCGGTGGAATGAGAGTATACCAGGGTGTAATGTTCACACCTGCTTACCCTTTAAGAGCGTACCAGTGTGATGTTATGTTATGAAATGGTGTAAACAATAAACAGACATGCGATTGCAGCTATCCCGAGTGATTTGCCGTCATTTATTGAAGATTTCTGATGTATATCTCCGAAGTTCTTTATCAGATCTTGATGAAATTTAAATGCAACCACATGACAACCACCAGTTTTCAAATAAAAAATCTAAACCGGTTCACCTAGTAAAAAGTTCTGAGGTAACAAACATAAAAAAAAACAGTCGAATTGATAATCTTCTCCTTTTTGGGCAGTCGGTTAACAACTCGAGTTCGAGTAGATACCTCGATGTAACAGGATTCGGTATAGCGCTAGGGCCTACTCAACCCGCACGGTTTATACAATAAGAGATTATGCGACGCGTGTGCCGCTTGTCGTCCGAGTTTACGCGACGTATAGTAGGTACAGTTTGATTTAAACTTAATGGCGGCTCGAAACACTTCGTGAGTCGCTACGCTCAACAATTTCATGTGACAGCAGGGTTGAGGGGTAGTGTACTACGCAGCGAGTAGCGTTTTTAAAAACATCCAACGATCCATAAGTAAATAGGAGTCGCGCATGTGCGCATGACTGGATCATTTTTTTCCTTGTAGACTGACTGACGGCTGTACTAATAGAGTTCGATTCAAACTTAATGGTGGCTTGAAACACTCCGCAAGACGCTGCGCAGTTGTGCAGAAGCAATTTCAGTGACAGAAAAAGTAACTTTTGTCCTTGTGATTACATGGCTCCACAATCCGATTCAAACTTAATGGTGGCATGGAACACTTATGAGTCGCTGCGCACCCCTAACCGCCGCTGGCACAATTATTTTTTAATATGCTGTGTCTGTTGCGAGTCGCCATTAAGTTTGATTCTAGACTACATCAAATTTGTTCAAGTTGTCCATGCTAAAACCTAACTAAAGTATTAAAAGTAAAAATTTTAGCAATAAAAACATCCTGTTCTGTATTTATCTAAGTACTTACCTAAAATAAAAAAGGAAAACCCTTATAATGAATAATAAATGATATGAATTAGGTACCTACTTCATGTCATTCCGTTGCCGCGGAAGCATGCCACCTACCTACATTTAATTCTATAATTTTGATTGATTTGGAATATTCGTGAATCTATACTAATCTATACTAATATTATAAAGAGGAAAGATTTGATTGTTTGGTTGTTCGTTTGTTTGTTTGTTTGCATTGAATAGGCTCCGAAACTACTCAACCGATTTGAAAAATTCTTTCACTGTTGGGAAGCTAAACTATCTCCGGGTGACATAGGCTATATTAATTTTTTTTTTAAATTAGGGATCCTTACTAAAACTCCAATAATGTTACCCAAGGTGTAAAAAAATTACCTAAAATATTCTTAAAATTGCGTGTGCTGCGAAAACTATTGATGATAGAATAAAATAATGTACTATGACTTTACAGAACACATCATTATTTACAAAAAGTGTCGCGACAGCATTATGTGTAACTAATATAGTTATGCCACAATAAGTGTCCTTATATTTTGAAATTTTAATTGAAATGTCGTCGCTAGAAAAGGCTCTTTATTTGTATCTTGGTATTAATCCTTATCAAAAAATTACTTCATATTCAAGACTGCTTCAATACCTTTATAATTTATGCATTTATTGGTTTTTGGAAATTCTAACTCTAAAGGGGTAAAAAAAAGGGTTCAAAGTTTGTAAGAATTTTTTATAGTTTGTAAATAAGACACATGAAATTTTTGATATATGCTCTTGGTTGATAAAAAGAATTCATGTATTTATTGGGTTTTGGAAATTCTAACCCTAAGGGGATTAAATAGGGGTTGAAACTTTATGTGGAATTTCTTCGTTTGTTTAAGCAGAAATTGTTGTTTTACGCTCTTGGTTAGTAAAACAACAATGATTTTTTATTTTTCATTTCGGATGTTCTATCCCTAAGGGAGCAAAAAGTCGGTTGAAAGTTTGTGTGAAACTTCTACGTTTTAAATGTGAAATTAAAGAATTACGCTTTTGGTTGATAAAAAGAAGTCATGTATTTATTGGTTTTTGGCAACACTACCACTAAGGAGGTGAAAATTTGTTGGGCTTATATATTTGAAACTTGGCATAAATACTAACCCAAGTAAATAGTAAAGATTTTCATTATTAGTTTTTCAAAACTTCTCCTGAAAGACGATTTAGGGGGTGTTAAAGATTTTTGATGAATTTTACTGTACAGGGCTTCTTTTTATAATGTAGGGGAGCACTAAGAAGGGATTTTTGGAAATTCAACCTTTAAGGGGGTGAAATTAAAAAGTCATCTATAGGATAAAGCATGGATCACGCGAACGAAGTCGCGGGCGAAGTGCTAGTGTTTTATAATTTGCTACACAATGCGACCACTTAGATTTAAGAAGTTACAAAACAAAACAAACTGAGCGGAGTCTGTCTGTCATACCTATTGTTACTACTACGAATACGAAGTAAGCGTTCAAGGACAATTGGCAAATAACGTCTCTGAGCACATGTTGCGATTCCTTGCTCAGTCAAATTGCCATATTTATCGATGTCATTTAGTATCTAGGCAAACTACTAGATGGCATTAGAAAACTACAGTCTCGGCTATTAATGAGTCACTAGTGCTACCACCTGTTAAAAATATGGAGAAAAAAAAATAGCCCGACTTAGGGAGGTGACATTTCTTTGTATGGGATTGGGTATCTGTACTGTAGTATTATATTATCTGTGACGAAACTAAGACATTCTTTCGTTTCAGGCAATCCACTACGGCGTGTGGCACTGCTTCACCTTCAAGCAATGGGGCCGCGGCATCAAGCTGCTCATGAAGATCCAAGAAGAACGTTCTTCTAAAGAAGTTGAAGAGCGTCTCATAGAGGCTTACCAGCAGTTAGGATGGGGCTTCTACGTCAAGTCGGCGCAGTCGGCCCTGCCCATCAAGTACCCAGCCAGTTATAGACCATTCTAGTACTTAAGGAAGTTTCGAGGTCGACTAAGAAGGTTATGATATGTACTGAGAGGATTTTGTGTTGAATTGGGGCTAGATTTTGTGGTGAACTGACTAAGTACCGTCGAAATTGGTGACTACTTGCAACGCTATGCTGGTAACTCAAGAAAGGGTATTATGAGACCTGTAAAAAGTATCGTACCGTACTTAATGCCTGGCGCAAATATACTCTGTTTTCATTCTTTCTAAAATTAGGTATAACTAAAACTTACTAAAGGCGGGTCCTCAAAATATATCCGTAAACAGAAGTTTGTAATAAGTAAATTATATGGGTCTCACATTTGTATCTTCTGATAGCAAAATATAGCAATATTAAAAGGAAAACTAGTTCAGTGCCACTACAAAATCTACGTCAGTTAATTGTTGTAAGTAATTGCCCACCGTAAAATGAACTCTTCCAACTTCAGTCTGGAGAAAGGAAGGAATGTCTCATTTAACAGTGGCTTTTTCTTTCCTATAAATTATGAAAAATCTTATGAATAATCTATCTGTTAGTACATATTGAAACGAACGTGAAATGTTTATAAAGCAAGAAGTCTCGCTTGAAGGTTTTACATCCGTAGTCCGCTTCGCGAAGGTTTTGTGCGAGATACACTCAGACATACTGTTGTTTTATAATGCAGATAATTTTAATAGAAGATAATAAATACAGATTTATAAACGATAGCCCGTTTTGATCGGAATCTACTTTTAGCAAATGTTTTAAGAGAAAATAGATTTTAGATAAGTTATTGACGATTTTGTATCGTGCAAACACTACGCAAGTCGAAATGGTTCAATTCTATAATAGATAGTTAAATTTTATTTCTCCTTTGACTATAGTTATCTGAATCTTTTTCTGTCCTTCTCGTTCTTTTCACGAAATCATTGACGATCTGTAAAGAATTTATTTTAAATTAAAATTAGATTTATGTTAAAAATACATTTCTTTAATCAAATATTGATGTGCAATCGCAATAAGAATCGAGGAACTTACAAAACTACTAAAAATAAAGCTCGATTTTTATTTCGATCACATATAAACACAACAATGAAATTATCCTCTAATCTATGCCACTATGTAAAAAAAATGACTACAATCAAATTATTATATTCTTTCATACATTGATTTTAAAAAATGGTTTTAAATGAAGTACGTACTGCCGAAGTGTTTAGAAAGAAATTAAATATAATATTAGGAGATTATTGTTTTAGTGATCTAAGCTTGGACCGTGGGCACGGTGCCCAATGCTGGGCAAGCTTGCATGCAAATAGTTGGTCAAAGTTGGAAAAGAACAAGGAATTTTCTACTGATTGTAGAATGGTGTAACGGTTGTTTAAGTATTAAATATTATGTCGAAGCCGATTAATTTTTATTATATTTAAGTTAAATTAAGTTTAAACTTATATTTTAGTTACTGGTTTCGCTAGTAATCTCTATTAATTTAATGTTTTATACATTTAAATGATATGTATTGCGTTTAACAATTTTCAAATGCTATTAATAACTTTTGTATTTTTTATATGGATTTAGAAATATGATTGCATTAATAGAAAATTCCTTGTTCTGAGTGCTTGCAATAGTCTACGATGGTCGTTTGTGAAATAAGCCATTTTTCATAGTTTTAATACAAATTGTAATGACAGGGTGCTGTTGTTGTGTGCTCAAAATAGTTCAATGCTTCTACGTAGACACTTCAATAAAATGTAATATATAATTTTTAATATACAAGACATTTATCCATGTGTATTTATTTTATTTAGTGATCTGAGTTTGTGGCGGGCTGTGTTGGAATACACACAAAATGTATCACTATGTTACGTAGAGTTGTAGATCCACAACTCAGGCTGATTGCAGGTCATGTGTGTGTTTCTTTAACATCGTTCGTCCTTCTATAATAATATAATGCAGTGCCCATTTCGGTAATCTGAGATCAAATATTACATACTCGTCGAGCTTTATTTAAATGTTTAATAATAGCTAGCAGTGGCACTTGCTTCTCAGATACTCACCATCAGAGTCATTCAATCAATATTAATCACCAAAAATGCAATTAAGCTAGTTGATAAGTACCACTAATAGAAATAATAAGATGAACAGTACACGAAAGCAATAATAATGTTAACAAAGTATATTCAGATTAAAGAGTAAATGCATTATTGAAATTTTTACACGATTTTTATGTGAAGTTGACGTGACATCTCCAGTCGAATATAAAGTTAAAGATAAAAAAGGTTTACCCCCGATTTCTGAATTAAGAATTTGAAGTTGAGTATTTATCGAACTCTACTCTAGCCTGAAAACTGTCAAAATTTGTCATTTAAGTAGGGTACTCAAATCAGAAACCGGTCTTTAGTCATGAAAAGAGTTAAAGAGAGACATAAGAACTGCACTAACATCTTCCGAATTAATTTCTAAATGTTTCCGAATTCGATATTCATTTATATATGCAGTCTCCCATTTGTTTGCCTATGTAACAATAAGTATTAATAATTACTAAGTACATAGTAATATCACGGGAAATGGCGCAATTTCGCGAAAGCCGACAGCTTGGCATGATCGTTAATCGTTATATTGTCTGTAAAAAAATATGATTAATGTTCTGCAGTCAACTGAGATGTTTTTGTCACATTGTCATTAGTCAGGGTTGCAAAAAAAAGTCTTCCTCAAACTTTCTTCCTCAATCGTTAACTTGCGATAAAAAAAGTTATTTTCAACTCATAATGAATCTAAAGCAAAAAATATATAATTATTGAGGATAATTATTTAAGGATTCCGTAGCATCGCTTTGTGCATGGAGTGTTTGCCCCATTGACATAGCGAATAAATTAATCTCACTGGCTGCAAGTGGCCTATGTACTGCTACAAACGATGCCATGGTACTGGCAAAGTTTTGGGCCAGGCCAATCTAAATGACTGTCGTGCCAGCGACATCTTTCTGTGCTAGCAGTATGTATTTTCTACATTGACGCAATGATAATCTCATTGAATGTGAACCTGGGTAGCCAATTAATATATCACTCTGCTCCCCGTATCCCATTGGACTATTTGATTTCAACCTATAATATTATGTCGAATTGTCTGTCTTCAAGTAATTGAGGGCTTCTATATAATGTGCTATGTATAAAATGTCGTGTATTCTATTTTATTATTTATGATTATGTATTACTTGCCGGTGCAAAAGTTCTTTGTAATTTGGCGCTTGTTAGCCTACGTTCGTACGGGTGCTTTTCTAACGCGGCGTTGTAAAACGTTTAGTGGATTTTAAACTCGATGTTGTGCCGAGAGTTGAGAATTCAACAGAGCACATGCCTAGCACGATAAAAACTGCATCTTTAGGTTTTCAACTCTCTGCGCTAGGCATAGTGTTGAATTTCCAGTGCGTGTTTTTGCAACGTCGCATTAAAAAAGCGTCCGTGTGCGTACGTGGTCTTAAATCTGTGTGTCGAAATGCCACATACAGGGCGATGTTTTTTAATGAATTTGTTGATAAGGACGGAGAAAATAAATATTATTTGATCATTTTTGAGTTTGATTTATCCCCTGTCTAATGAAGCTTATCAATAGCACTCAGTTTCTGAAACGAATATTGTCAAACGCGCGTTAGTCGCTATGATTGTTTGGGCAAAAGTAGGTAATCTATGGTATTGTTTGAATTGTCACATAGAAAAAGCGAAAGCGAACCGACACGTGCCGATACCGCGGCAACCGAAGGGCGTGCGACGCCATGACTAAACAAAGGGCGAGTTGTATTAGCTGGCTTTGTGTGCCACGACGCGGACGGCAAACTGAGAGCGAATGCGCGACGTGAAGCGTGACGGTTGTGTTGATGGATATTGAAAAAATTTATAGAATGTCAAAAAAAACTAATATTCGTCACAAAGACTACCATACTAATATTATAAATGCGAAAGTAACTCTTTCTGTCTGTTATCTTTTCACGCTTAAATCGCTGAACCGATAAAGATGAAATTTGGTATAAAATAGAAATAGTTTGAGACCCTGGAAAGGGCGTAGCATAGTTCTTATCCCGGAAATCATCCTTTAGGAGGTGAACAGGGGGGGATAGAAGTTTGTATGGTGAACTAATAATTTCTCAAGTAAGGTAGCATAATATTATGGCGCGATATAAAAAAATTGGCTATTCAAAGTACTAATGCAACGCAGACGAAGTCGCGGGCAACAGCTAGTATAATATAAATGAACTTCTGGTTCTACCGTGAACCGCGAGTGAGTGACGTCCCGCAACGACACTTCGCTTTCTACAAGAGTTCGGTTCGGTGCACCTAGTTTGACGTCTCCGCTTCAGTTCACATTTGCCACGTTTTCGGTTCGGTTCCCAGCTATGTTTGACAAAGGTAACACTTGTCATGCGTTTAATTTGTGACGCTTCAATTATTTCTTTCCAGTATCCGAGGTTAGCTAGTTTAAACATGAACGTAGTTATATGCAATGTTTGTAGGATTTATACCCACTGGTTTTCCATTGAAATCCTGAACTGACACCTAAGTACCAAACACTTGGAAATCCAAAAAGATTGCTCAGTTGCACTGGGTAACCAGCAAGCTGTGGTTTAAGCCGGAAACACATTTGCGTGGCGTGTCGTGGCGTGGTGCGCCGGAAGCCTATCGGTTTCATACATTTAGTATGGTTAGAGACACATTAGTGTCGTGGCGCAGAGTGGCGCGTCCTGGCTTGGCGCGGACTGCCCGCGACCGATTGCATTGCGCCAAAGCGGTGGTGGGGGCTATGGCGCGCAACGCACGCCAGTCAAATGTGTTTCTACACCGCGTGGCTCGTGGCGCGCCATTCAACGACGCGGACTCGTAGCGGACGCTTGTATGCTGCGTGTTGAAAATGACCGACGATATTATTGAACTTTTACGTCAATGTACAGTTCTGTATGATACAAAGTCTAGAGAGTATGAAGATCATTTGTTAAGTACCTTAATTGTGTAACATCATAGAATAGGGCAAGCTACGCTTTCCTTGCATTCATTGTGTCGGCGACGAAACCCCATCTATAAGCTGACTAGGTAAAACAACGAAGTTTAGACAACACCTATTCATGCAAGTACCTTAAGTACATAATAACTGTATATAAAGTGTTAGTTAAGTACATCTAAAAAGATTTCAACTAGTAATAAGCTAACTAAACAGGCTGTAAGCAAATGACGAAGTACTTAATACGTGATAATTATTTCTTGTTAGATACCGATTAGAATATTTTAATAGTTTTGTTTTTTGTCCAATTAGCATGTACAATCATATAAAATCCTAATTTAAACATTAAAAGTTGATATAGACAGTTTTTAAAGAATTGATATGAGATATCATACAAGTTAAATACGCGAGGAACATGAAAACTTGTTTTTTTGTCTGTGGAGATTATTTTATGAGGTTAGTGTCAAATGAAAGGTCTTGATCTAAAACCATTTTGTCCGTTTAAATCATGTAAATCGGTCCACACGTTCCCGAGATAATCGCATATCATTATAATCAAAATGTAAACAAACCGATTTTTATGTTTTTGCTCTAGAAACTTTTTAATTATGGTAAAATGTGTAAGTATTATTATTCTAAATTGTGAACGTAGTCAAACCCTATCTTTTAAGCCCAAATTTGTAAGGATTATGTTGCAAGGATGGTCTCAAAACGCGCGGTAAACTGTCGTCGGTGCTCTAAAGAAGTTTATTTGCTAGGAGTAATTTATTTATTATACTTCGTGTCTCGTCCTCGAGATTAGTAACTTTAATTAATATTGATTATTTACAATGTAGTAACGCGTAGAGGCGGCTACCCAATTCACTATGTTTTAGAGAAAATATTTTTTTTTTTTTTTTCCTTGCAACTATTTGTCAACTTGTCATTCGCGATTATAGTGCGTTGCTACTCAACACATATCTAAACTTTTAAATAAAAAGAAATGTTTTTAAAAGTGGAAAAATGCCAAAAAGGACACATCATCGTCAACCGAGGAACACCTACAAGAGAATCAGGAGAAAAATGAAAATGCTTGGGAACAATTTAAAACGTGCTCGACTCGAAGTAAAACAAAATCGTCTCAAGAGTCGACGCCATATTTAGACCCACAAGGTACCTAAATCTGTTAAAATATATTATTATATATATCTACTACTATTTTACCAATCCTACGCCTTAATCTTGCATTTCAAACAAATAATGCATTTCGGGCAAGCCAAAAGCAAAATAATGCATTGGGGCTGTCTCACCGCATACTTACGAGATCATCATAATTTAATTCTTTTACCTAACGAATGTAATCGAGCAGGAGTCATCGTACTGCCTCACAACATTCAATAATTCTGAAACAAATAATACATTCGAACATGCCATCGGGCTGTCTCACCGCATACTTACGAGATCATGAAATATAATTCAATTCTTTTGTCTAACGAATGTACTCGAACAGATCATCGGACTGTCTCACAACATTCAATAATTCACTGGTTTCGTTCAACTCTTTGGAATTGCTACACCCACCAGATTGCATAACCCGGCTATCAACCGGAAGTGAAACAATGGTTTGTAATCATTCCAGGCCAAGTCCTAGACGACGACGCCACGCTCACTGGTTTCGTTCAATTCTTTGGAATTGCTACACCCACCAGATTGCATAACTCGGTTATCAACCGGAAGTGAAACAATGGTTTGTAATCATTCCAGGCCAAGTCCTAGACGACGACGCCACGCTCACTGGTTTCGTTCAATTCTTTGGAATTGCTACACCCACCAGATTGCATAACTCGGTTATCAACCGGAAGTGAAACAATGGTTTGTAATCATTCCAGGCCAAGTCCTAGACGACGACGCCACGCTCACTGGTTTCGTTCAATTCTTTGGAATTGCTACACCCACCAGATTGCATAACTCGGTTATCAACCGGAAGTAAAACAATGGTTTGTAATCATTCCAGGCGAAGTCCTAGACGATGACGCCACAAATGAAATGGAAACAATTGAAGTCGGATACGACCAAGAAAATAACCACAAACACTAGTGATCTTCCTCACAATTCCAGCCCGGACAAAACACAGATGTTCTCAAAATTTTGAGGTTGACCCAACATTGAACACGGAGTATGGTGATGGGGCCGAACTCCACAAGGAAGTGGCCAGCTGTCTGGAACATCTTGTAACATGAGGCCTGTCTCCCTAGAGACCACAGGCGGGTATTTCGCCTTCAGTTCTATCTGCAGGGAAAATAACCGCTGACATTGAATGTGACAAAACTTGGGGTTCTTATACCATACAGCAAAATTTCCAAATTATTGATAAACAAGGCCAAAGGAGCAAAACAAATACTACTCAGCACCATCTCCTGCCTAGGAGCAACATTATCCAAACTACTGGATACAAAAGAAAATGATACAGATCTACCAAGTTAAATAATACCACTCGCACCTTATGTGACTAGATGCAAATTTAGCTGCAGCTCAATTAAAAAGGATCTTGAGGACCAAGTTCAAAAAACAATGATAGAAAAATATCTGTTCGGGTAAACACTTGCTGAAACTCTCCGAGCTGGTAAAGCGGTTTCTAAATCAGGTGCTGTAACAGCACCCCATGACAAGAAAAAACCCAACACGTTCCAAGCTAAACACTGGAAAGCTCCACCAGCGCCACAAGGGCGACAGGAGAACAGGGAGCCTGTATATAGCCTGAGCCAGCTGTACAATACCCTTTAAGCGGTTGTTACATCTCAACCTTGACGCCGCTAAACTCAATAAGGTACGCAGGTCGCTTATAATTTTTTTTAAAACATTGGTAACTTATCACTGACGATAAGACCATGTAATCATGGATTGAGGGTTTCACGGGTACCCACAACACTAGAGACAATCAACTAATTGATCTAACCATTGGTGCATTATCTAAGTGCCAGCATTGAAAAGGAAAATTTGTCTCAAGTGTTTCTTAAGACAAAAAACCCAATGCCAATAAAGCCTTAATAAGTTCATTGATGCAAGTCATTTCTAACCTGAAGACTTGTGCACAAAGTTAAAGATGATATCAAATGATATTTCCATGGCCATACTTTACATAACATACATTAAAGATGCATAGCTTCTTATAAAATATCACAAAAATTGTAGCAAATATCTAGAATTCCCTCTTGGAAAATTGTAGGAGGATACATTTTCACTAAATTCATGAAATCTGCCAACAAATTACTAAGATCCTGTGGCTTTTGATTGTTCTGAAAACATTCAAAATACTAAGAAGTAAATCTCAATTAGTAATTAACAAACTTACACCCACTAATACTGGTACATTTTTGGGATATATTATTGACAAAAGACTTATAACTGTCATGTAACATTACCTACAGATAAGAAAACACATATCAATTATGAAATCAGACAATTTACATGTTTTGTAGGACTGCATTCAACATGCCCTACTATTATGGATGTCTTTATATATACTACATAGATATCCTTACAATAATTGCCTAAATGGTAGCCATATTCCATTCAAAATTTAGTAAACAAAATCAAACCTAATTATGTAACCGAAATCTTTTCTGACGCCTCAACCAAGGGGGGGGTACTGTCTGTGGGGATGAGATTGAATATGAATATTTAATGAATTTTAATTGGATTTATTAGCATCATTCTTTGATTTAAAAAATTTGGCAAACTTTTCAATAATTATGAAATAATGTTATGTATAGACAATTCAATAGCAATATAGGCTGCATTAATCAAAGGAGTGGAATTCAAAATCCGCGTCTCTTCAACTTAGCCAGCGGCATTGGTGTGAAAACCATTATATTTTCATTTTTACTCCTTACATTAGGTCGATTGAAAATCTACGTAAGTAGCTGATACTTTATTGCAGATGTCACATCCAGATGTAGACTGGGAACTAAAAGAAAATTCATATGAAAAATTATTGAAAGATAAATTTGGAATTCTGAAATTTACCTAAGTATTTGTAAGTCACATTAACAAAAAATATGACAAATAGGTACATAACAACCCAAATGCCTTTACAATTGATCCATTTACAGTGTACTGGTAACTAATTTTCTTTTATGTGTTTTCACCATTCTCAAACATATTAAAAGATCTATGAAAAATCATAATGGATAAAGCTAAGGGTATCATAGTGGTCACCATGGCCAACTCTGCCCTGATTCCCTTTACTTAAGGAACTTCCCATATTTCAGAGATCATACTCAAACCTAATGAAAATATAATAATAAAGTATCTCACAGCAAGGGAAAAATCCATACCAACCTTACTCTGGCTGTCGGAGTCTAATGTGTAGGTAGTGAAATCTATTGTGACGAAGCACACTACCAAAATCATTAGAAATTTTGATAGCATCTCTATCAGAAAAGTTCTCAAACAATTGACACATGTTTAATAAACTGGTTTACTTTTTTAGAAAATATAATCTTGAACACCAACGGTAACAAAATTTCTTAACAGATCTTTCTAATTCCAGTAAAAAATATAACAAATGCTTGACTGTCATAAATCGGCATTATCACTGCTAATACTATAATAAATATTAGAATGTTATCTGATGATAGAAAAAAAAAAAAAAAAAAAAATAAGGGCGTGTTCAGACTACGACCACATGGCCAAAAATACAATGTCACCTGGGAAACATGCCAGATACTGGAAGTATTAGGAATTTGATACCCAATTGAGATGCTGCCTCTAGAACAACTGTCATAAATAAAATCAAAGTATAGAAATACAATCAATGCATATAACCGTCAAAATTTCAGACCTCAAAAAATCTCTTATATATGAACCAAATAATCAATCAATACATCAGACAAAGAACAAAAATATGTCTAGCTGAAACCCTTATAGCCTACATTAATAAAACCTCTAACCATAAACATAAAAGAATTATTTTAGGCACCAAGAAACCATACCACAGAAGTGTCCAAACAGACTATCAGTCGTTGGATTAAGTGTACTTTAAAGACTAGCAGTATTGATGTACACGTATATTTAGCTCACAGCACACGCCACGCTGCTACTTCTAAAGCCAGGTGTGACAATTTATTAGATACTAAAAACAGCAGGCTGGAGTTAAAACTCAAGTGCATTTGGTAAACTTTATAACAGACCTTTAGTGTAAAGGATCAAAAATGATTTAGCAAGATAAATCTTTAGCTGTGATTAAAGATATCTTATTTAACTTAGGAAGGAGTATGAGTATTAATGTATTGATAAGGAAACTAACAATAGTAATAAGAAAGCAAAACTGTATTTTGTTAAAACATTTAAATTTATAATATTATCTGAATGGTTAATTAAGAACTTTAGTTTTCCAATGACACCTATGATTGTTATTCTTTAAACAAAGTTTAATATTGTTATTAAGTGGGCATTAAATATTCTGTTAAAAAGATGATTAAGAATATATATAAACATTTTGGTTAAGAACCAATATTACTTAAAATAAACTGAGATTGTTAGTCTATAAAAAACTTTAATACTTAATGACAATAAATAGGCAAAATATACTTTGTTAATAAATATAATTAAGATAAGAATAATAGAAAATGACTGATTATGAACCTTTGTTACCTAATGACAACTGTGATTGTTAATCTATAAACATTATACTCGTAACAATGAGAATAAGAATGCAAATAATAAATTTGTCAAAACAGATAATTAAGAACATATCTTAATAAACTGATTAAGAACCTATGTGCAAAACATATGGACAACCATGCTGGTTAGTCTATAAAAATATAATTAAGAATTTTAAAGAAAGTTATTTCTTCAAAAATTCATCATAGTTTATGTGATAATTCCAGAACTTAACTCTCAAAGTCTACATTGTAAATAATCAACATTAATTAAAGTTACTAATCTCGAGGACGAGACACGAAGTATAATTTATGATTAAACGAACTTACCCTAAGTGAAGTTCTATCATAATTATACGAAGTGTCTCGTCCGAAGAGATTAGTAACACCCTCCCAACCCTAAGGTATAACCCAGAAGCGTTCTGGAAATATCTATAAAACATAAGTAACTCTAAACTAAATGACAAGTTGACAAATAGTTGCAAGGAAAAAAAAAAATAAAAATATTTTCTCTAAAACATAGTGAATTGGGTAGCCGCCTCTACGCGTTACTACATTGTAAATAATCAATATTAATTAAAGTTACTAATCTCTTCGGACGAGACACTTCGTATAATTATGATAGAACTTCACTTAGGGTAAGTTCGTTTAATCATAAATTTATTAAAACTTCATGCAACATAAAGGTTCATAGGCGGACTTAAAGCCTGATGTATTCTCTACCAGTCAACCAAGGGTGGTGGAGATATAATATGGCAGATGCATACAAAGAAAATGAAGGCCTTCATCGAAATCATCATCCGATTCCGAAGTCAACATTATGTACGTCTACACGTTGCAAAGGTTCGATGTATACTAACTCAGAAATAGAGCCAGAGCGCGCCACGACACGCCAGCTTAGTGTGCACACCCATCGCCACGCCAGTATGCGCCATGCTACGACACGCCACGCAAATGTGGTTCCGCCTTTAATAAGGGCCTTCCACAACTTTAGTGCTGTAAAGCGGTAAGGTACTTTCTTAAACGTACCCTTTAGTAACAGCTAGATTAAAAAGAGGATAGAAAAATAAAACATGTATTTGTAAAACATTGTTTTTCGTGTAATTTTACTTTAAAAACTTCATAACTAAAACAGCATACGTAAATCAAAGAATATTTTGCATACAAAAATGTCCAAAAGGAGGTTCAATATTGTTATTCCGGCTCAGAGCAGGCGCACGGCCAATACTGCGTTAAAGTTGGGGAATATATACGCCTTAACAAGATTTCAATCAGATCAAAACGACCTCAATCAATTTATTCCTATAAAATCAATATCCTTCACCAAATGTCTGAAACGGCAAATCCTCACGAAATGTATCCAAAGTAAAACTAGAATATCGAGTTGGTACTAAGCTCGTAAGAAAATCCGTTTACTCAAAGTAGCCAAGCGAATATCGGAGCATGCCTAATCATAATTATAATTTTGTGCATCTGCAGTTTTCTTTCAAAACATGGAGGGTATATATAAAAATAAAATGTCCGTGCATGCAACGAGATCACGTGTTATTGGGGGAACGTGGCTTCTTGCTACGTTCGACGAAGTACCGTAAGTAATACCTTATACATTGTATATGAGATTCGATCTTTATGAGTTTATGCTGATGCTATGGCCGAGGTAAGCTGGCAGCGTGAATCGTAAGCTGAATATTGTGGGACAATGCTAGATATCCCATTTATAAACAAACTTTAAAAATGGGATGTCGTTGCTTGGCTTTACTACAAAGAATAATGTATTTTAAAGAACATATTCCGTTAAGTTTTGGACCTACTTTTGTAAAACGTAGGGCAGATCATTCTTAAAAGGCTTTATACAATCATGGATCTTCTTGTTTTTCAGTAACATCTCAGATGAATAAATAAAATTCAAAAATTGTTTTTTCTGCGATAGTCTTAAGATCAAAAAGAATTTGTTATATTATGTTGGAAGGCTGTGGGGAGCCTTTTCCCAAAAGTGGCACAAAACAAGCAGAAAATAAAATAAAAAGTCACATATCCATTGCTGACCATTACCGAAATCAAGGTCAAGAGCGCGATCACAAGACAAAAAAAAGTGGGCTTATTAGAATTGTCATGAGATATAGGTACTTTGGCTATAAATGATTTTCATGATAATTGGAGGTAGGTACCTACCAAAAGAAAATTACATAAATAAAAAACCTTTTTTTTACAAAAAATCAAACCGACTTCCAACTATGTTCACCCCAAACAGAGGTTGATCGTTCCAGTAAATCTAAAAAGAGGAAAAATAGAACTCAATTGCATCACAGCGGCCTTCCCAAGACGGGGTTAAAAATTGAAGCAATTCCTCGTTTATTATGCAATGATTTGCTCACCCTAGTGTCTAAAAAGAGATGCTGTGAGTTTTCAGCACCTTTTTGTAACGTGTTTACTTCTCATGACATAAAATACCGAGAGGAGAGGCGAATGGACCTAAAGTAAAGCTATGGGTTATTTTAATTTTGTCACAGCGTTTTTAATCCATACATACATAAGTAGGTACCTGCATAAAATCACGCCAGTATACCTAGAAGTGTTAGGCAGAGGTGCACCTCGGTTATCATCATCATCCTTTTAATGTTCCCACTGCTGGGACACAGGCCTCTTCCTACTGAGCGGGCTATCCACCACGCGGGCACAGTGAGGATTGGTACGAGTAGATGTCACATGTCTTTGAATTTTTGGGTCTACATGCCTATTTATTCACGATGTTTCCCTTCACCGTTTTGAGAGCAGTGGAGCACCTCGGTAATAATAAACAATGAAAAAACATTAGACCTACCGATGAATTGTTGAGTTCACTGGATGCGCGAGACAAAGGACTGGGCGATAGTGGCGTGGCTACCTTGGGTGGCTGGCACCTGGTGCGAAAGTTGGTGGTGTAACCCCATCGAAACTTAAAAGCAATAAATAATATTTTTATTATTTTTTATTTTTGTCGGCTATTGGGTCATTAATGCCTGCAAGTAGTTTTTCATTAATTTTAGTTTACTGAAACTCCTTTCTCATCACTACAGTTTAGGTGCTGGCGTACACTCCCTTGACCTCAATGTTAACTTTCAAAAAGTCAAACGAACTTACCTGTAAATGACGTTCGATGACTACGATGTGACTCGCCCTTCGAGATTACACTTATTACTTGTACCTATATGTTTAGAGTCACACGAAATAGTTAAGAGGAAACTAGATTATTTAGGGGAAAAAGACAAACTCATAATTATAATATACCTACCTTACAAAATGTACTTAATCAAAAACACAAGGTTTTAAAATCAAATAGGTATATATCATATAAAGAGAAAATTGACATTATCATTCGTTGATCGATGCCATCCTACAAAGGGACCGAGCAAAGGCATCTAGGTACAGCTATTTCTCTATTGTAAAACTTTGCAAAAGTTTCTGACCTGCCGGTCCAACCCGCAGTTCTTTTAATATTATCTATATTATCTATGCTAACTCCGAGCCTATTGGCGGCAGACGTAGCTGCATGTCTCGTACTGTTAGCGCTAAAGATAGATGTGTTTATACCGCTTTTACTCAGGGTGGCCTTGATCCAACGGCTTAAGGATTGTGAGATTACATTATTGAAAGGCTTCTTAAAACTAATTAATAAGAAATTACATTCAGGTGTTCACATGTCTGCCGATACAGTTAAATCTATACTAATATTATAAAGCTGAAGAGTTTGTTTGTTTGTTTGTTTGAACGCGCTAATCTCAGGAACTACTGGTTGGAATTGAAAAATTCTTTTTGTGTTGGATAGCCCATTTATTGAGGAAGGTTATAGGCTATATAACATCACGCTACGACCAATAGGAGCGGATCACAAATGAAAAATGTAGCAAAAACGGGAAAAAATATTCCTTTTTGAGAGTTTCCGTTGCGTGCGCTGCGTAAACGGTTTAGATGGATAGGTAGGTAGCCAGTTGACGGGAGCGAAGCCGCGTGGGAAAGCTAGTAATGTTCTAAAGTTCTAGCAGGATAAATGGATGGTCTTTCGTTGAAATAAGGAAGAATAAATATTGGTGGCGTACGATTCACGGTCGAAGTTTTGATTAAATCCGCGATATTAATTACAAACTTCTCGTTATTATATTTTTTAATATTAGGTAACTTAATCAGCAACAATGTTTGTACCCGGTGTGCAGTTACTAAAGCCAAGAGTGTAGTTTATTTTTTTTCAACAGTTTATCAGAGGAAAGACTTTCATTAGGGTACCAATTAGTTAAGTAATCTAAAACAATAGACGGGTCCCAAGTAAAATTATATTTTGGGAGTGGAGTTCGCAACTTGAAAACTCCCCTCATAAACCTCGTAACCTGTGGGTCATTCATGGTTACTGAGTTTAAAAGAAGCGACAGTGCTGCTTTTGTACAGTTAATTGAACCATATTTGTGACCCTGTTTAAAAAGGGTAACTAAAACAATCTAACACATTAGGAACTGATGCTTGAAATAAATTTAGATTTTTATCCTGGCAGAAGGCAAACCATCGTTTAAAACAAGTGTCATATTGTTTTAAAGTACTATCAGCTAAAGACGCCAACATCACATCTGCAGCATCTTTAAGGGAGCCCTGCATCAGAAATGCCTGCCTGACAATACTCCGGCAACCAGGATAAGGCTCTCTTGAAGCTTGTGTTCCACACAAGGCTGTGTTGGCCAGAGAGGGACCACGACAATGCCTTCAGCCTTAATAAGAATAATTTTCTGTAAAACTTTTAAAAATAAACAAAATAGAGGAAATGCGTAGAAAAAACAAGTGGACCATTTCAATGTGAAAGCTATCTACCCTAAATGCTTCTGGATCTTTATGCCAGGAAACAAATTTGGAACATATCTTATTTAATCGACTCGCAAACAAATCAATTTCAGGTTGATTGAATCTTTACATATAACTTGAAAAGCATCGTCAGCGAGCTCCCACTCAACATCAGCATGTATGCGTCGGGATTTTGCGTCTGCGATAAAGTTATCCTTAGAACTAATGTAGGAAGCGAAGACAAACAATCGTCGCACTTCGCACCACTTCCAAATGTCACGACTTACAGAGCTAAGATGGGGGAAATGTATGCCGCCCATCCTATTGATATAAGAAATTGCAGTGGAATTGTCGATTCGTAAAAGTATTTCACAGTTACGATAATCATTGGCGAAGATTTTTAACCCAAAGAATGCCGCCGTCAGTTCTAAATAATTAATGTGCTGAGTTAATTCCTTGCTAGACCATCGTCCGCTGGCCGTCTGGTCTGAGCAACTGACACCCCAGCTTATAATCACTAGATCGGATAGGACTGGCGCAATTGTCAATATTACCAAGCCACCAGTCAAAGTCTTCGTGTAAAGTAACCGGTAAATTGATACATTGATTGTAATCATCATTTTGTTTTAAACTAAGATACTTAGTTCTCTCAATTTTTTTTTTCTTTTTTTTTGTGTTTATCCAGCCGTACTGCGTTACTGCGCAAATTGATATCAACAATCCTATCAAATGAGCTTACTTACTATTGAATGAGTTACGTAACTTACATCTGTTTTAAGTTAGAAAAATGTAAAAGTTCATCCTTGATTCTGCGTTTCTTTTCTACTGGAACGCTAATCGTTAGATTCTCGGAATTGAAAACAAAACCTAAAAAAGTTGCAGTTCGGCTAGGTATACTAACACTCTTTTTTAGGTTAACTGTAAAACCTAATGATTGAACTAATTTTTGTGTAATTTCAAAATTATGTTTACATTCCATATAAGTATTGCCATATAACAAACGGACAATATGCCTTGATTACGCAGAAATTGCATTACTGGACGCATAATTTTTGTAAACACATAAGGTGCTATATTAAGACCAAATGGTAAAACTAGAAATCCAGTTTCCCCAACCAACAAAATCGCAGAAACTTTCTAGACTCGCTGTGAATATTTATAGGAAAATATATGCATCCTTGAGGTCAATAGAACTCATGTAACTATGTTTTGAAATGAGTCTCATAGCTGTTCTGTAATCTTCAAGTTTGAAATGTGGGGCTATGTGGAATCTATTTAAGGATTTTAAATTTAAAATAAATCTATTTGTCCCATTACTTTTCTTAACAAGGAAAATATTTGATAAAAATTGACCATCACATGGTTCACACATGCTTATGGCACTTATACTAAGAAGATTATTAATTTCTTTAGTCATGAGCACTTCATCTGCATCAGACTTAAGATTATAATGTGGATAAGATATAGACTGGTATATAATGTTCGAAATTGCAATTATCAAACCGTTAATCCAAGCTAATAACACAGAATCATTAGTGATTTGCGACCAAAAAGAACTTTAATTTACTCGCCTGCGTGTTGGTATTGTCTACTTCGGCTAACGACATGGGTTCCGGTCATGTTGCCGTGGAACACGGCGATCTGTCACACGGTGCCAACACGGTGCACTGGTAGTTGCTTGCGCCCACCAGCCGTCGCGGACTGTGTCGGTGGCATGCGGCGATGCTGTGACTACGGCAGTGGCGGGCCCCTCCAGTTTAAAGCCCTCGATGTTGGTTCCTTTGGTTGAATGTTTTTGGGTGGTAATTTCGGCTTGGCAGCTGCAGGTTTTAGCACGGTGCCTGTTCTTATAATAGCTTTCATGGATTTTAAATTGTCTTGGAGATCATTACCAAATAGTAAGTGATCACGTTTAAGGTCCTTTACATTATCCTTAATTTCTTTGTTAAGGCAGGACAGCAAAAAATTTCTCCTTGTTTGTGTCTCACTGTAATGTGTGTGACATAAAAGTCTGCCGGCATCACTAAGGGATTTTATTGTCCGATTTTTAAACTCCTCGTCGCGAGAGCCAGTTTGCAAGACAGCAGTGATTGTGTTGGCTACACAGGTAATGATTGATAACTTCAATACCTTCTGTTTGTCAGCCAATATATATCTCTCTTCAAGGCACCTTCATTAACTGCTGCTCTGATTCCAGGATTAAGTGTTGGAGCCTGAGCTTATTTTAAATTGCAGGGTACACTACAATTCTTCAATATATCCTTTTTTGTTTCATCCTTTAAGCCATTAACCAGAATATCAGTCCATCTGCTAGCAATATCTTTATGGACATTTTCACCAAACTTTTCTTCATGTACAGGCTCTTCCCCAAGTTAACACAAAATATCAGGCTCTAACTCTTGCATACTTTCCGTACACGCATGTTCTTGAGGCGGTGCATCCGAGGAAGCGGGTGTGGAAGTAGCCTCGGGTACGACGGCACAAGCGCGCTCCAGCGCGGAGTCCAAAATTGCAATCGGCGCGGACATCGGTTCATCGGGGAGCTAAGGGTGTGAAGTCGAATCGGATAGAATGCTAACTTCATATGGGGCTCCTGAATAAAAATAGACCGACAGTTCTTAATAAATTCGTGATACAAACTCACGGTTTGTACTCTAGAATTAAACATCAGTCTAATTTAAAGTAGGTATAAATTCATGACATAACCTCCCGGATTATGTTCTAGAATAATACGCATAGTTACAAATTCTTGGTACGAACTCACGATTCGTACTCTGGAATTAGGTTTCAGTCTCACCCACAATATTGTAAATACAAATTCACGACATAATCTCTCGGATATGTTCTAGAATTTTTGTGCTACCTAATATACAGCGATCAACCTTACAGATTGATCTGAAGTATATTCCAGGTCGGTATTAGCCTTACAGACTAAACTCATAAGCACTAGGCACCAAATAAATGAAAATAAGTAGGTAGATAATTCAAACAACATGTTCCATGGCCGCGAGGTCCGGCTGGCGCCGGCGCCGCGCCGTCCGGCGGGGTTTTCATTATTCGAAATCTAAAATGTTAGGTACCTACTGACCTTCGTTTTGCGGAGCCTCTTGCAAAGATTCTGGGTACTGATCATCACTATCATAATTCTGTTCGATCGAACTAGCACTGGGAACCCGTTCCCGTTGCTTACGCCGAACACGAGACATCTTTATCTCCAATTTTCTCACTTTCCGAGCTAAATACTCCTCCTCGTCGTAGTATTTTCGTTTTCCCAATATCAAAAAACTAATAAATACCTACACTGAAAAAACACTATATTAATTTACGGAAAGGAAATTTAGTGCCCGGAGGCAACGACACAAAACGTGTATGAGATACCCACATTAGGACGCATAGAATAATCTTTGAATTGTTGCTCTAAAATAGTGTAAGATGGCAGCACATGCTACTACAAGTAATAAGTGTAATCTCGAAGGGCGAATCACTGAAGTTTAATACCGCTGGGCACACACAGTTCGATCTTTCAACGTGAACACAACCGCAACAACCGTAAAGCAAACGCTTTTCCGGGCCAGATGGACCAATCACATGCGAGATGAAAGATGCGATGTGGGTTTCCGTCTATATGATTGGTAGATTTTTCATACTTTTTGCCCTTTGCCTTGCCGAATTAATAACGCAATAAGGCTGTTGATGGGAAGGTTTAATTATGAAGGGATATGGAATTTTAGTCCCATCCTGAAAAGCCCGATGCGATCACTGATAATGGCATCGCCATCTTTATTTTTTACGTGACGTCACGTTTTCGATTCGTTCCAGCGACACACTTCCTTTTTCTTAGAAGAGCTACCTAATTAATGTGGGTGGACTGATATTGAAGCTCTTCAGAGATGTTGATACCAAAATACCGTTAAATAAATGCGATTTTTGTTTGTTTAATCAACTTTTCTAGGTTTTTGGGACGCAGATTCAATTGATTAATTTCCTTTCTAATTGGTCTTATAGCCACATTTACTTGAACAGCCCGCACATTAGTTTACAAAAGTTATTATCTTAATGTTTGTGTACAGGAAAACTTAGTAGTCGATTGGACGTAAAATATTCATTACCGACATTCGTATGGAAATTGATAAGGATAAGGTTGTATGGAGGTAAGGTAAAGTTGGTACATAGGTATCTTAACCTATGTAGTACCAACATAGACGAGAGGCTCTACACACAAAGTAAGGAAGCCGGCGCGTGCTTTAATTTTGTGCTCTAGATAAGTAACGAATTCGTCTTGTTAGCGATTGGAAGAAAGTCAAAAATGAGAAACGCTATAGAAATGGGCGATTCGTTAAATTTTGGCTCTGATTTTGGCCAATTGAAGGACACTTTGTCTAGGGCCTCAGAAAGCTGCTAGTTAGTCAAAGTTGGGTGAAAACTTAAGTGACATATGCGTTTTCGCTAGTAAAGTGAAAAATACAGTCGAAACGATTAAGCCATTGAAGAAACCGCAATACCTCAGTTGCCCCGAAACTTTGAAGGCCGTAGTCGACAAGATGCTAGCCTCCATGAAATTCAGATGGTTCGCTTCTACAGCTATAAGTACCTACAATCAAGCAAGTTTTTTTTTTTTTAAACAGAAAACCTTGGCCCACACTAGGAATTTCTTCCTGTATCGTGAGTGCGTTTACAAACATATAAACTCACATACACAACACCGCCGGAACAACTATCTGTAGGTCATACAAATATTTGTTCCGTGCGAACCCGCGACACGCAGCGCAGCAGTCAATTGCTCAACCACTGCGCCAACCGTGCGCCCAAATTCATGAGTCAGTCAAAACATTAAAGTTTTCTTGTTATACAGTGATATGGAGACGTTTTATCTATACTATGATATTATAAATGTGAATGTAAGTTTGTTTGTTACGCTTTCACGCAAAAACTACTGAACCGATCATGAAACTTTGTACATATATTCTTGGAGGTATTAGAAGTAACATAGGATACCTTTTGTTAAAAAAAATAATATTTTTTTAATGGTTTCACTGCGAGCGAAGCCGCGGGTAAAAGCTAGTATGTTATAAAAAGAACTGTGTCAATACGGGCATAGAGTTGTGCAATTTTGAGCATTATGCTCATTGCAATAGGTTTTTAATTGAATAAAAAAGTATTTTTGTGATAAAACAGAAATTATGTTTTGAATTTGGAATAAAGCATTGTTTGCTTATAGAAGGAAGTAGGTACAGAACAATATTTTATTTCAAAACGTATACAAACTATTTCGGTTACAGAGGCCTATTTTTAATTAAAAGAAAAATGCCAAATAGTTAAACGTAAAAATAAAAGATAAACAAAATAAAAATGGAGGCATGTCATTGAAATGTCAGCGAGATGTGTAAACCTCAGGGTAAACTAATCGTCACTTTCTTAATAAATCGATACTATGTTGGTTGCTAAGGAAATATATTATTATATTTAAGCAAAATTCGATCTAATTGTATTATAGTATCTTTAGTAAAATACGCTTAGGATGGGTCATGAAACAATCTTGTTGACTGTACGTAGGTACCTACTTACTTGGTTTTCATATTTAGAAGAAATAGTTTTATTTGAAAAAACAAAAGTGGAAACACGAGGCATATTAGGTAATTGCAGTGAAAATGTCAAGCAACCTATATTTACTTTATATGAAGACTCGTTATCCATGTCACGTAACATCCTAAGAATTCGTAAAGCGCAGCAATTTCGAGTCTTTATATAAATCGCTTTCGTGAAATGAAACATTACTACGAAATCGTTTCACCGAGAAGCTAGGTCACCGACTAAAATAATATACCTGACGAATGTTCTGAAATTAAGACCTGAACTTTACCTGGATTCAGTTATGTTCGTCGACATCAAACTTAATGAGAGCTCGTTAGCTTGAATCGCGAATTTATGGAAGTTTCATGTTCTACCGGAGTTGAACGTAAAAGTGATTATTTGCAGCAATTATGGAAGATTGTGGTTCCAGGTGATAATGTTTTTAGGGACAGAGGTATATCCTACGTGATGCGGAGTTCAGTGGGATGGATGGATTGGATTTGTTATTTTCGCTTCGTCGAAATCGTGTCATTGTGATGATGATGATGAACTGGAATCATCATAAAGGGTAATGGACACAACACAATATCAGCGAAGTACCTATCATTGGATTATTTATTAACGACATTAGGTAGTAGGTATAACACAAGGCTTCCATTGATCGTAGCTTGGTAAAGTAGGTATTGTCAGCATTGCAGAATCCGCCTTAAGGACCTCGTCCAAGCGCTTTAGAGAAAGCGCTTTTGCAATGAAATATCTAATCTAATAAAGAAAATTGACAGTTTGGTCAGCTGACGCTACCATTCCGCCTGGTATGTGCAATTTGCATTCGTCGAGAAAATACGCTTGCAAAGTGCTTTCTTATTTATTAAATCTTCTAGCACTACTTTGACCTACACTTCTCTTCTTTCACTTGAAATTCGTTCCGACTTAATTTCCTTAGTAAAAAGTGAATTTAAAAAATCAAAAAACCCGACTGCTTAAGAAGCGAACTAAAAAGACCTAAATAAGAAGAATATCATGCTGTGCAGTCGGAGGATACATCTGGTTTTGGTCAGCCAGCTCGCGAATATGTTATTAAGCAGTTGGGTTTTTAGATTTTTTACTTTTTAAAGTATTATAAATTTTTAACATATAAGTATTACAATTTTTTTAAATCACCTAAAACTCTTTATTTTGATACCTCACACGATGGGTTTGTAAGAAAAATTAAAATTTGTCTGCCACAATATGGCGCCCAAAATCCACCATTTTTCTATTTTCCAATTTTAATGTAGCCAGTGACACTCGCAAGGTCGATGAATCGATTGACATAATAATCATTAGAACCGGCCAATGCGTTCGGTCTCTAGAACGCAATATAATATAGGAACAAACATACATACTTATATAGACCGATAAACATATTACACTCCTTCGGCAGTCGGGTAAAAAGTCATAATTCGAGGTTTGGCACTCGCCTACTCTATTGGACCAATTTAAAAGATATTAACTGAAAAAGAAAGATATATACTGTGCTCCTGTTTTCCTTTTGATGGTAGGTAATTATCTTTAGAAGCACTAAAACCCTCAAAAGATGCTCAAAATTGAACTGTCATCAAAGGTCTATTACAAATTTGACAACTATAAATGAAAAAAGAAAACATACTACAACTTTTCATTCAATTTATGGAATATATTTTAAATTTGTCTAATACTGGAGGAGAAAACAGGCCAGGGCCAAACCAGGAATTATGATTTTTTACTAAAGAAATTCAGTTGGAGCTCTCTGCCCGCATTCCCTCTTAAGAACTGAATGATATTTAGCTAAGTTCTTGGACAGCATCAGCACATACACATCGTCGTTGTTATTGCAATGCGGTCTATTTCTCAGGAGAGTCATAAAAAATGTTAGGGTCATGACGATTACTTATAGTGATTGAATTTTTAAACAACATTTTCAGTAAAGATATTTTTCATCATATTTGACACTAAAATAGTATCTAATATTACTTCAGTTCAGAGATTCAGTGACATAGAACCTTTGCATTTCAGTTTTAGTTGGTTTTAGTCTAATAATTTTATTTCAGTAACGACATGGGACATTTTTGTAATACATATATTACTGGTTCTTCGAAGAGTTTTGAAGTAAAAATTTAAATATTTCTACTAGAATCAAAAAGTTTGAAAGTATCTATTCCGCAAACATCTCCCTAATATTTTAAAAGGTTGTAAGTGAAGAAAAAATCGACATAGAACATATTGCATTATCAAAATAAGATTGTTTTTTGTCACGTGACCTATTGCATCTGTTTCGAATCCAGCGATCTGATTGGCTGTTGACTTATAACGTTTTACGGATGCGTTCAGAATTAAAATGTTATTACATCTCCGTAATATTTGAAAAGTTGTAAGTGAAGTAAAATCCGACATGGAACATATTGCATTATCAAAATAAGAGTGTTTTTTGTCACGTGACCTATTGCATCTGTTTCGAATCCAGCGATCTGATGGGCTGATATGCTATGCTTAAGACACATGCGAGCCTATTGCTATCAACCGTGTACAAATCCAGGCTGTGGGCTGGTAGGTACTAACAAATTCCAGATGGAAAAACCCAATACCACATGGCCCGACCCGGAAATCGAAACCAGGACCTCATTGTCAGCATACTGCTGAGCATGGCACTTGCGACCACAAGACCAACGAGACATAAAATTAATTGCAATTCCTTCTAATTCTGTTCCAAAATTTGCCAGCTGCATACATTATAGCAATGACTAGTCACGTCCGTTTAACTGAAACGTTCCGACTAAGTTCGGGTCCAAAAACCTAGTAACTTGGCTAAAACATGCAGAGTGCCAATTATGCAATTGGCGCGGATGCCCGAATAATCGTGCGACGGTTCTGCCAGCTAGCTACGGTGACCGGCGCGCACTCGCAGCGTGGGCGATAAATGTGGGGAGCTTAGTTGGGCCAGAATGTTGATTGAAATAGCATGAGCAATTAATTAGGTTAAAAGCATACAGGGCTTTATTTATAAAAATCCACTCTTTTGCAATTCGCTCTTTTGCAATGAGGGCTATTTAGCGCGAGTTGGTTTACTACTTTTTTATGTATTGTTGTGAATATTTTCCAAATATGGCAGATTAAGACAGGTAAGGGTTTTACCAACCAAATTGTATCCTCCTTTTTTCGAAAAAAGGGGCTGCGCCAAACTGAAGGGTCTACTCTATTTTATATTTAATCGCAGTTCTACGGCATTAGAAAATTTTTTAATTCAAACTGCTTCCGTGCGCGTAATCAGCTATATTTAAGGACCTTACTCGCCAATGGCGCCAAATGGTGAGCACAAAAACGGAAGCCTTTATTAATCAGCAGTTTCTTAATTCAAAAATAGATATATCTAATTCGAATTTAGGGCCTACCAATCAGTAGGTAGGTACCTACCCACATATTTTTATAGGAGCGATTTGTGCAGTAGAAGCATAAAGTACGTAAGCGCCGGTTGGGTCTCTAAAAAATCGCGTCCCGTCCCGTTTTAGGGTCCCGTTTTTAACCTTTGGGTACGGAACCCTAAAGAAATTCTGTGCCCAAAAAGTAGAGACTATTGTAGTTAAACTTACAACAATGCTGGTCACTCTCATATCGCTGTCTATTTCCATTTTTTTACTTTTATTGCTAAATATGTATCAAAGTTTTACAATGGTACAAAATGCGCGCCATTTCTTTTCTTTTTTTCATCAAATCAATTTTATTCAGTCGATTTTTATTTTCAGCCAGCATCTTTTTGATCTAATGCATACATTTTATATTAAACTTAATGGGATACATTAAAACTCTGTGGTAAATTTATATACAGGGTTACAGGAAAAGTCGACCTAGATCCGTTAAGGGCGTGTAGTACACATCATTTCTGAATGATTTCACTATGGAACCCCCCATCCTAAACTTAACCGTTTTCGAGATTTTCGAGTTTTAATTTTTTTTATGAAAATGCCCAATTTTTTGGAATTGAATATTCGATTATTAGATTATTATTGAATATTCAATAGCCGAAAAATTGGGCATTTTCATAAAAAAATTAAAACTCGAAAATCTCGAAAACGGTTAAGTTTAGGGGTTCCATAGTGAAATCATTCAGAAATGATGTGTTCTACACGCCCTTAACGGATCTAGGTCGACTTTTCCTGTAACCCTGTATAAATAAAAAATAAAAACAGTGCACTAATGAAACAACAATGAGATTTGATATAACATTTCTACACTGTTTTGGTTCTAAGCAAAAAATACGTCCTTTGTGATCGGTTTTGTAGTGATTAATGATTACATTTCTACGTAGTTAAAAGAAAACAAATTAACCGACTTAGTTTTACTTCTACTTAAGGGGTCGACATTATTGTGTTCTTCTCATTTAAAACCAGGTCAAGTCAAGACAAGGAGGGATTACGCCTAGTTATATTATGTTCTCTTGGTCAAAAAATTCAGGCTTCTAAAGTCGTCACAATCTAAGAAGTCCGTTGACGTTTCTCATTTTACATGACGGATAACTTTCTATTCCCCTTTATTTTTTGACAACTTTAGTTTTATCCACATCGTAGTTACAGGGGGGTCGAATATATCCTGAGTGGCTTCCGGAAAAGGATGGTACGGCTGTGCCTTTGTTTGCTCGACCGATCAGCATTATATCAGCCGAAAGACGTCTACTGCTGGACAGAGGCCTCCTCCAAGCGTCGCCACATTGATCGATCCCGTGCGTCTCGCATCCAGTGGATCCCCGCAACCTTCACCAGGTGCTCGACCGATACACGATATTAATGTAAGCACATTCACATGAACGCGAATCGCGATTCCATTTGACGGTATTGCACTAGAAATTTTCTTAAAAAATACGTGTACGCGGTATCCGACCGATATCGCATATCGAAATTTGAATTGAATCGTGCCATTAGATAAGTCCCAAGTTAGTGATCAAGATTAAGTTAAGGTAACCAAAATACTTATACTTCTAGTCTATGTCCTTTTAAAGGAAACTTCCTCCATTCTAATCGTATCACTAATACGTCGATTAATTAGTTTTCAGTGTATCTCAGCACAAATGCAAATACCGGTGGGTGGCGACTGGCGATGAAGACTGTGGCTATTCCTCTAATGAATTCCGTGTGATCTGCGGCGGCGGAGTGCGGCTGCCAACTTGTGGCCGCCCACTAATTTGATTGTCAATATTTACTGTGGATTACTTTTCAACTGTTCGATGGAGTACTAGCAGTGTATTAGCGCACACTATGCACGCAAGCATATTATAAGTTGAGGGATTACATCGCCGATAAAAATGCTTGGCTAAATGCTGGTCCTGCTCCGCAGCCATTAGGGCGCAAGAACAATTAGTGATGGGCAGAAAAGTTTTGAAGCATTGTTGGACCTGCTGAAGACTGTATGAATATATTTGTATTGTATAAAATCAATTTCTTTTAGTATTATATAACTGCACAGCACATGTGTGAGTACTATGTTCCGACTGTAAATCTACCATTCACTGTACCTATGTGTCGTTCGTTGACTTCTGTGTGCCCTGGTACAGATTTAGTTGAATGTGTCATGCTCTCTTTAATTTCTCTCTGATGGTAGCAAATGTGTTGGATCATTCGGTTCCCTTCATGATGGTTGAGCTGAGTGGTGCCGATCGATGGGATTGGTCATAACTTAGCTGCATCGGCCTGTTATTGCATTTTTATGTTAAAATTGTTTGTTATCCTAGACGCTTTTACGAGCACGTCTTCTTGCATCGTTCTCACACATATGTATTTTTTTTTCAACAAGAATGACGTAACCAAAAACTTGTAATTGAAACTGATGAAAAAGAGTGTCCGTGGAGTTTCTTGCAAATTCTTCTCCATTGAGATCTACTGACGCTTGCGAATTTGCAACTAGAGTCATATTTTTTTTTTTTTGTTTCACGATTCAAAAGTACCTCTAAGGTTTATTTAAAATAAACTATTTTGATTGATTTTGATTGATTGATTGAGTGTCCAAATTCTGCTGATTACAGACTTCATGGATTGAGTGCGTTTTTCTGGTGAAACCAAGGTGAAACCGAAATTAGTCATACGTCACGCGGGCCCAGTTTTTTTTTTATCTGTAGTTAACTTAATCAATAGTATGGTAAATTGGTAACCAATGTTTTAAAATTTCAGTAAAAAGCGTTATTTCATCAATTATTGTCATGAAAAATGATCAAATAATTAACTCTCCAACTTATTTGAGCATTTGTGAGCCTACTAATTGATGAAAAAATTATTGTTTGCGTTGACTACGGATAAAAAAACTGGGCCTCGCGGTCAACTTACTTCTGAAGCGGTCGCCAGACATTTAAATGCCGTGTTTCTTGTATGATAAATGATTTTTCATCTCCCCATCTCGGAAAGAGTATTTTTTAGCTCTTCGATATCTGAGTGCAAAAGCCGTTTTTATCCTTTCGAGAACTTCTCTTGGTCTTCATCAGATACCCCCGTCCTTGGATTTTTATCAGATGCCCCGACTGCAGGATCACCAATAGCGAGCGAAGGCGCCATCGGCCAGTCCCGTAGCCAGGGCTATCCACAACCTGCCCACACGCTCGATGAGGAGAAGTGCCTGGCAGTCCGGGTCGCCCCACCACGAATGTACGTATACATTCGCGTTGTGACGACCCAGCCACCCCCGAGATCGCCGTACGTCTTGTAGTCCGATGATGGAAAACGATAGGAGGAATTAGTTCATGCAATTCCATCGCATACTCCCCGTGTGCGATGGTAAACTGAAATGTGAAATGTAACCGATAAAAACCGACAGACTGGCAACTTGGCGCCGATGTTCAAGGCTCTGGCACCTAGACTCGACCAGTATCTCATTGCCGATGAGCCTCTCGGCCCGTTTTTCGATCGACTCTAGTGCATCCAGCTGGTACTTGGCAGATCCGTCCCAGAGATGAGAGCAGTACTCCATGCATGACCGAACATACGCCGAACTGCCTGTAAATTGGTTCGTACAAACACTTTTACATGTCGATCATATTTTTTAAATTAGATGAGGTCGGCGTTTCCTATCTGAATACTCTGAGAAAAAAGGCCGAAACAAACTCAGAGGTCACAGTCTCTTTTAAACTCCAGACAAAATCTTGGTTAGACCATGTGAATACCACGTATGTCGATGTCTGAAGTGGTCTTTTGAGGAAAGAACCATCCAGATAGAGTGGACCTGTCCAGTCAGCGCACGCATTTGTTAATAATGGCATTTGTCATGGTGAATTTGCATAAGCCATCGTTCAGATGGCCTTATCCAATTTAAATTGTCATCGTTCGAAGATTCGGCAAATCTGGTTGCATTTAGAACTACTGAGAAAGATGAGTTCTCAATGCAGTCACACAGTTAAGAAACACTTGATATTGCCTTAAAAAGCAATTCCACTCTCAAAGCAGAACAAAATAGCAATCCTAATTCCATTTCTGCAGACAACATTTCTATCACCCCCATTAGTTTTACAAAAACAAATCAAGTAACATCAGAATTCGTAATCTCCTGCAATTTGGACTGGAAAGCTTTTCAAACAGAGAATGTAATACTTATGATGGATAATAACAATAAGCGAATGTCTGCTCTCGGACTCCACAAAGAAAATAAAATTATATTTGACGGCTCACAGCGGGTACTGTCTAGATTCTAGATACAAAGCGATAGTTTCTAGGTACAGCTGGATTTCTGTCTGGATTTTACGCTGTCTGGTGTGGATGGTATAGAAGAATTTACAAATAATATGTAGTTTGCTGATTTTAATTAAAGTCCAGTGTAAGAAGAATCGTTATTTAGTTACGAGGGAACTAAGATACCTACTGGGAGAATTCTCGAAATAGAAAAGTAATTGACTTTTCGTATGATTGCGACTATAGCTTTTCATTTAAACTAATATTACAAAGTTGTTTGTTTGTTTGTTTGCAGGAATGTAAACACTTACCCAACTACGGAAATTGTTTTACTTGTAAAAAGCTACTCTATTAGAGTATAGACTATAGAGTATCATAGATTAGGTATTTTTTTATCCCGAAATAATGCACGGTTCTAGTGAGCGAGGAAGAGGGACAAGCCGCGAAGAAAAGCTAAGAAATTATGTTTTTCAGAAAACAAAAGCCATCATCATCATCATCAACAGCCTATTAATGCTCCCACTGCTGGGATACAGGCCTCCTCTCTGTGAGAGTGGATTGATTCAAACAAAAGCCACTCACAATAATTCAAGTTTGTGATTAACGATAACTTATGTTTAGCAGCGGTTTCAGTTAAATAGTAATTAATATTCGCGACGTGGGTAGTGCCGTAACTATGATTTAATAGGAGTAAACGCGCTGAATTTTAAGCGGTTGCCATGACATTCCACAGAAGGAACAAACACTGTCTCATTCCTAGAGAAGTGCAACTTTGATTTACGGCTCTTGTTTTGGTTATGTTATGTAATGACCAAATAAAGCTAAGTGCTTAAAGACTGAGGCTTTTGAGATGTGGTATTAGAGAAGAATGTTGCGCATATCATGGTTAGCAAAGCGCACTAATAAGTTCGATCTCGACCAACCGAACTCCACGCGCGGGCGTCACGTAACTCCGATCAAATCAACGGTATAACAGGGTTCACGGTGACCACTGCCCCGAGAAGAGCCAAGAACAGAGTTGCGTGATAGCAGCTTGTCTGTGGATCCGTCAAAGATTTTCAGGACAGGATGACCTTTAGCAATGAAGAATACGAATAAGAAGAAAGCTAAGCCCGCCTTAAAGTCGTGGCGGGACGCATTTCAGTACAAAAGACTAGACACTTACACACACATGCACCTACTTGTATAGTTGATGTAAGTCATCATCGCTTATTATCATCAAGCTGGGATAGTGATCAAACGCGAGCCTACATATATTAATAAAATAAAAGTCTGAAATAGCCAAGTCAGCATATGTTTAAACGGTCTGTGGGGTTCCCAGAGGCGGCTTAATTAACTCTGACACCAGAGGTTGCCACATCCTCACACGAAATGAAGAAGTACAAAAGCCATAAACGAAAGGAATGCAGGAGATCTTTGCATTTTTTGTAGGGGGCGTTGCATGGCAGTAAGAGAGTGGCGTGGCCCGGCCTAATCTGCGTTAGCCTTTATGTTTCTGCCGTCTGTTAGCCTAAATATTGTAAAAGGGGGACGCAGCCAGGGGCTGAAAAAATACTATTCGACTTCTACGACGTATATTTATTCAAACGTGCCGCCCGTAGGTCGGCTCTCACAGAAGTGCCCGCTAAACAAAAAACTACACGCGTTCGATATATTTCTAAATATTCTGTATTCGATTTCCTTCCAAACTTAAAATAAATATAAGCTGCCAGCTTTAGGTGTCAGCGGCCGAACAGGTTGCTCGTCTTATGTGGAAAACCTCTACAATATTAACCACCTAAAAGTACTCAAGAGTACCTGTACCTGCTTTCAATGAAGTCAATGTCAAGAAAGGTAACCGAAAAACCTCATAAAAGAAAACCAAAGGCTATTAAACATCTTTTGTTTTTGATCAAAAATTCGCAAGCAAAAACTGAAATATGTTTGCGGATCAAGGCTTGCCCAGCTATCCTCAAAGAAAATTATTAAATATTCCGAATACCGCATGCATATAACTTGATTCAAAGTAAGTTCCGAACGGTTTTGAACAAACGATTTCAATTGTGGCCCATCGCCACACGGAGCACGTAGATGTAACTGTTGAATTCAGAATACATTTGCAATAAGCTGCAGCATTTGGTATTTTTTCTGGCATTTCAGGATGTAATTTGTTTTCTCGGGCTTTTTTAACCTTCGACGGAAAAAGAGGGGTGTACCTGTGTGTTTGTGTATTTATGTATCTGTGTTTCTGTCAGTGGCATCATAGCTCCTATAGTGACATTATCGGAAGTGTTCTTAGCTATGTTTGATGAAAATCGGTTCAGCCGTTCAAAAGTTATACTTTTTGAATCGGGGGAATTCGCTAGATATCGTGTCATAATTACGTGTTCGCTAGATTGTTGATCGAAGCGTATTTACTACTAGATAAATTATGTAATTAAAAAAGTATAAAATAAAGAAATCATTGGCGGTGGTTCTGTTTTTTTTATTATTTTATTTGTCTTTTTGTAGTATGGTTCGAAGTCTGACGACCAGGACCCTAATTGCGTTACTTTATTGAAAGATCAAAGCACGCGCACGCTTTCATTTCGACAATTCAATAGTTATTTCATTATTGTCGTAATGACCCAGTGGCTAAGACATCGCCTCTCGTGCTCGAGGTCGTGGGTTCGAATCCGGGCAAGTAAAAATGTGACTTTTCAATTCATTATGTACTTTTTAAGTTTATCTTGGAAATCGCTGACAACGGTGAAGAAAAACATCGTGAGAAACCCTGGGACTTATAGTGAGTTTATTAAGTGTGCTCCATTGGTGTAATTGCTGCAAGAATTTCTAGTGCGAGGATAAACAAATAAAATAAATATATATTGCATGTTTTATGCTGGCGCCGTGTGCTTTTAGCTTTCTATAAGCTAGCAAGCTTTCTCAAGTAGTGCAGGGTTATATAACCAAGGGGTTGCGTTTGCCGTTTTACCCAATTATCCTGGTTATGGAGGTCAGAAAGGCAGTCGTTCTATATAAAATTACTGATATTCAGCGGTAAAATCTAGTATCGGTTGGCAGGAGGAGAGGGGGCGGGGGCGTGATTGGGGCAGCACCACTCCCAAGAAAAGGTAACGCACCGTTCTTGAGAAAAACAAATTATTGTAACCTAACCTCAAACACTTTAAAGTTGCTCCTGCATCGTCTCCGGCGCTGTGGAAAGTGCAACCCTTTCGCCCTTACGTAACAAAGGGTGGTGCCCATGCTTTCTAAGTTTATCTTGGACTTATGCTTTGTTACAGAGGGCGGGGGTTGTTCTTCGCGGCTCCGGTTTTATATACACTCTAGGAGTAGCAGCTACCCGGTGGTTTACCGCTTTTAGAGGCGGTGGGGCTCAGTAGCCGTGGCCTGGTTATCCACAGGCCACGGTGAAGCGAAGAGGAACCCGAAGAGAGGCCGCTCCTCAGGACTTTTGCCGATTAAGCCGACGACGTAGCGGCCAACATGTAGGTTGTGGTGCCGCTTGGTAACAGAGGCGACATCTCAACTGAGGCGGACCGCGATGTCGTATGGAGCGTCCCAGGTCCCATACGGTTGGACGCCGCGGCGGGAGAGGAGTGCCGGTATTACGGTGCGCCGCTCTCCTTACCTTCCGCGGCCTGGACGGGGTGGTCACAGCGTACAGTGTGTTATGGTGCGCCGGTGATGGGGGGTAACCCCCCGAGGAGGGTCCGATGACGGACAGCCGCTGCGGGTTCTCGGTGAGTGTTAACGCGTGCCAGTGTTCCCGCCATAAGCGGCACAGGAGGACACCGTGGAGTTTTAGTGGGTTTGAGTCCCGCATAACTGCGCTATCTCCCCGGGGTAGCGCAGTATGCATGAGCATTTCTCCAAGCTTTGAAAAAGGGGAAGCAGCCAAAAGACTAGGTACGTGAAGTCAGGGTGCCCCGATACGGTTTTGGAACAGATTGGATGGAAGAAACCATGAAGTGTGGGGTACAATAATTTCTTTCAGAGAATTATTTCTAGATTATTATAAAAACCAAGCCAAAGTCGTCGAAGAAAACCAAGAAACACAAATAACACATTCACGCAACTCCTTGGGGGATGGCCCCTCATGTTAAAGAAAAAAAATCTACGAGTCCGTGATTAGACCTGTCGTGCTGGACGGCCCAAGAAAATATAGAAAGACTGTGTGAGGAGGGATATGAAAGAAAATGGAGTAAGTGATAGCGTGACGGAAGAAGACTACGCGTTGCGCCGACCCCAAGTAACATGTGATAAGGACAGGCAGAAGAAGTTCTTACTAATATGAATAATAGAATCTTGATAACCACAAATTGATACTAGCCTAAATCTATTTTTTCTAGACCGTACAACAGGAGTTCTAAAATTCTAAAAAGGATATTTAACATGGGAATGGGCATTCTCACTATGATGAACAGTTTAGTTTTAGTTTCTGAGTCATCATACCTATTACCTAGATACTGTTATATGAACGTATATAGTTCTAGCCAAACTTCTGTCCGCCCTGAAGTTGGCTACAATGGCTGCGCAGTCGTAAATCTCATACAAAAACAGCACGTGTGCCGTACTTTGCGCTTCGAAAAGCCAACTTCAGGACAGCCAAGAAGTTTGGCAAGAACTATACAGTATCAAGTAGTCGCAGATTGCCAACACAAATCGCCGAGAAAGCTTCTGACCGTTACACAAATAGATTCATTTGTGGGCAGTATGTATACTGGCTGTATTTGTGTTGTTGGTTAGCAAGAACAGGCTTAGTTACCTCAAATGGTAACTATTGAGATGATTTGATGACGGCATACAAGAAGAAAAGAACAGTTAAGTGGGAAACTACAGGTCACTTCAAAGTTAATGACATCTGTGAAGTTCTCTTTTCACTGCGCACCCGTCACCCACCATGTACCTATTTGCTACTGGGAATCGACTCGCGGAGTGTTTCGAGCCGCCTTTAGATTTGATTCTAGCTGTACCCAATTTCGTGTTGTTTGGACGAAGAAGTACATAATATGTTTCTCTCCGTCTGTCCGTTTGTCCGTCTGTCCCCCTGTCCGCCTGTCCGCTTGTCCGTCTGTCCGTCGTCTGTCACACATTTTGTTCAATTTTTTTTTTTAACTTCGCAGTGGCCTTTGAAACTTGGATATAATGTTTATTATTAGGTCATTACATATGAAACTGGTGTTTTGATCTCGTACTATCATAGGTACGTAGTTTCCATAACAATCTTCCATACAGTCCGAGCTTACACGTGGAGTATATTTATAAACTGAATCTATTGGAAAAAAATCACCCTCCAATGTCATTTGATTTTTCTTTGAAGACGTTTCTAAAAGGCAAGGGATTAATTTCTTGTTTATTTTTGTATGATCTGTCTGCCTTGATATATTATTATATTTATTTTTAATAAACAGAAAGTAAACGAACGTCATTTACCAGGTAAAATACCTTCAATCACAAGGAGAATAGCATAGTATATATATTCAGTTAAAGCAATCAATTTTCTTATGTCTACTGTATAGGTAAATAATTACGGATGTTTATTTGATTTTCACATACGACATTATCAAATATAAATACAGAATTTGGTATAGCTTCACTCGGAGATATGACATCTTTATCGTCATTGATCTCACTGAATTTTATCTGAGGCACTCTTCTTAATATTAGGTCATTACATATGAAATCGGCGTTTTGTAAGGGAGGAACATAAAGTCGTTTTTTTTTTATATAATATATTTATTTAATCAAAGTATTTACCATTGCTATTATAGTGGAGCGCCGTAAGATTTATACCTCGGAATCCAGGGCCAGTCAATGAATCTTTATAAAAACTTTGGAAATGTGTTTTCAATAGTATATAACAAAATGTTGAAAAAAAATTGTGCGATCTCAATTTTTTTTTTTTTTTTTTTTTTTTTGAGTTTTTGAAAATACGTTGCCCCACACTAGAAATTTCTTCCTGTATCGTGGGTGCGTTTACAAACATATAATATATATTCACATACACAACACCCAGAGCCGGAACAACTATCTGTAGGTCATACAAATATTTGTTCGGTGCGGGAATCGAACCCGCGACACGCAGCGCAGCAGTCAATTATTAATTATTATTATAAATAATTATTAATTTTTCGGTATTTTCCTTTATTTAAATGTGTTTAAGGTTATATTTTAAAAAGAAGAACTATTACAACCTTGATCTTGGGTCTCAAGGGACTGCAGGTATAAAGATGAGGGGAGGGGAGGGGCTAGAGAATGCAACAGTAGCTGTTCGGTGTTGTTAACGACAGTACACGTCGCAACTTGCTAGGCTCAATACGTAGCTGTTATTGTGGGCTCCAAAAAAATATTCTGATTTTTGTTTATTTGCAATTATTGTTTATATTACTGTGCAGTGCTTGTGATAAAAATTAATTACTGAACATTATTGAGTTTTACAAACTTTCAAAATAGTGGCATAGATAGTAATCCCACAATTTGGCTCCGAAAAGCCGCCATTTTTCAATTTTCCAATTTTAATGGAGGTTGAAATGACGCTCGCAAGGTTAAGATTTACGTAAGAATCATCAAAATTGGCCAACGCGTTTGGTCTCTGGAACGCCAGATATATACATAGATACTCTCCTCTCTGTGAGAGGGAATGGGCCGTAATCGCCACGCGGGCCCAGTGCGGGTTGGTGGACGTCACATGTCTTTGCATTTTTGGTTCTAAGACATGCCATGTTTCCTCACGATGTTTTCCTTCACCGTTTTGAGAGCAGTGGCGATGAAACAATTTACACAAAATAAAGTGCCTGCCTGGGTTCGAACCCACGACCCACAACTTGTAATTGCACATGCAAAACAGGATGCGGAGCATCTTGTGGGTTGTGGTTTAAACTGCACTGCTGCTTGCTTAGAATGCAATGGTGACAGCTGTACTAATCCTTTACCTACAATCTACATCAACGAGATCGACGACAATTATGAACAATAATGTATATAGTTGATGATATATTTTTTTTTGTAGAGCGTTATTTTTTGCGAATATCTAATAAATTAACATTAAAGTTACTATGCAAATATAATTTATTAAATATAAAATTGAAATCTTTACTATAAACATTTTATTCCCCCTTCCACCTCTTATTTTCCAGTAAATTTTTGTTAAAAATTGTTGTAATCGAGATCGGACAATTTTTATTTTTTAACTTTTTTTTTTAAGCTTTTAATAATTCAGTAAAACTTTCGTTATACAGATTCATTGACTGGCCCTGGGTTCCGAGATTTTACAATTTTTATGCCTTACGGCGCTCCACTATTAATGCACTTTTGCCATCTCATAGGTAGTTCATTGATCCCTTTACTAAAAAAACCATTCGGACGGGAATCAATAAAATCTTTGAAGACGCTTTGGACTGCCCAATCGGAGTTGATTTTTTTCCCTTGCAAGAAGTTATCCAAATTTCCAAAAAATTGGTAATCTGTTGGAGCAAGGTCCGGGGAGTACGGTGGATGTCTTAGACATTCCAATTGAAGCTCCTCTAATTTGATAGCCGTTTGTTGTACAGTGTGTGGTCTAGCGTTGTCCTGAAGCAGCAGTGGCCTAGAGCGATTGACCAGCCTCGGCTGTTTAGCAGCTAGCTTTTCCATCATAGTTTGCAGTTGCTGACAATAGACATCCGCCGTTATAGTCTGGCCAGATTTAAGACAGCTGTAGTGAACGACACCGGCACTAGTCCACCAAACGCTCACAAGTAATTTTTTTTGAGTCAATTTTCGCTTGGGGCTGGATTTGGCTGGTTCGCCAGGGTTCAGCCATTGCGATGAGCGTTTCCGATTATTGTACAGGATCCACTTTCCATCACAGGTAATGATTCGATTTAAAATCCCTTCATTATTGTGGCGGTTGAGTAATGTAACGCAACACTCGATGCGCGTTTGTCGGTTTGCTGCACTCAATTCATGAATTACCAACCTTTCAAGCTTTTTCACCTTCCCAATTTTCCTTAAGTGGATTAAAATAGTTTTTTCACTAGTTAGCCTGCAGCTAACTCGGACGTGGTTAGCGATGGATCCGCTTCCACAATAGCCTTCAATTCTTCATTATCAACTTTGGTCTCCGGCCGTCCACGGGGCTTGTTCTGCAGATCTAAATTTCCAGAACGAAAACGTTAGAACCAAAAACGCACTGTGTTTTCTTTTGCGACACCGTCGCCATACACATCATTAATCCTACGTCGTTTCTGCAGCATTGGTGCCACGATGGAACTCGTACTCGTAAATAACGCTATATTTCAAGTTATCCATTTTGTAAACTAAGTAGCGCAAAGAAAAAACCAAAAGAGGAAAAAACAAATAAATTACGGTTTTCCAAACACAAAACCATGAGTAAATTTAAAATTGGAATTCCAATTTCATAGGTTAGGACCTAATATTACGTATATTTTACAAACAATTACCAATATAATAATAAATTGGTACGGAACCTTAAAGGTGCGAAGTCCGACACGCACTTGGCCGGGTTTTTTTATGTTATAGAGCGGCTATCAAGCAGACGGCCCACCGGATGGTAAGCGTTCACCGTCGTCTATGGACATCTGCAATACCAGGGGTACCAGAGGTACCTTTTTACACTTTTCGAAGAGACTAAAAATGCAAGACGTGACAATGCATAAAAAGAAATGCTGTGTTAGAAACATAATTTCAAAAAGTAAAGCCTGACTACTGAAAAATCACGCTTGTAATGTATGTGTAATGTATCAAGTATGAAATAAGAAAATACATTCATCGTTACTTCTTTAAAAAAAAAACAATGCGTCACACTAGGAATTTCTTCCTGTATCGTGGGTGCGTTTACAAACATATAAATTCACATACACAACACCAAGAGCCGGAAAAACTATCTGTAACCATACAAATATTTGTTCCGTGCGGGAATCGAACCCGCGACACACAGCGCAGCAGTTAATTGTTCAACCACTGCGACAAAACGTGCGTCAAAAACAAAATTGTTATGTGCAAACTATTCGATATATACTGGATATTGAATAAACAACTAACATGTAAGTAATACATATGTTATTGTATTTCATACATATTCATAGTGGTGCTCAGAGAATAACCGTGGTCGTATGCCACCTACCGTAACATAACAATACATTCTGCAAAGTACCATATTTTTTTTTTGTTCTTTATTTCGTGCTCCCTTGAGGGCGCCATATTCAATTTAATGTGACGTTACATAATGAACATACATACATATCTTATATATAAAATTCTCGTGTCACAATGTTAGTTACCTTACTCCTCCGAAACGGCTTCACTGATTGTTACCAAATTTTATATGCATATTCAGTAGGTCTGAGAATCGGCTACTATCTATTTTTCATACCCCTAAGTGATAAGGGTGGTTCACCCTTAACATTTTTTATTTATTTTTGGACAATTTTTTTTTTTTTAATTTTTCTATAATGTGGCATTAAAAATAGATACAACCCTAATTTTTTACCCTTTTATCACCTTTTTTTACCTATTTTATAATAGCCATTTTAGTAATTAAATCATTTTTCATCCCGTTCGATAACTGATCAATTATCGTCTTTTAAATAATATACAGGCTCAGTAGGTAGGGTTGGGTAGTTAGGGTTGGGTAGGTAGGGTAGGGTAGGGTAGATAGGGTAGGGTAGGGTAGGTAGGGTAGGGTAGATAGGGTAGGGTAGGGTAGACAGGATATGGTAGGTAGGGTAGGCGCCGTTGGCAGCTAGTATATATATAAATATACTGGTCACAAAAACATAACTCTTCCTTTTGCCTTGCCGTAGTCGGGTAATAATGAGGGTGCCTTGCTTTTGTTAAAATACTACCTCGTCTTGGCTCGACATGCATGACTTACTTTGAAAAGACTTAATAATTTATTATCTAGGAACTGGGTAGTTTTTAAGTGCTAAAACGTGGACTAGTATACTACTGCAGATGTTAACATTAATTATTATGAGCTGTTCCGTACATTAGGTGTGTGTCGTGTAAGAAGATGAGGCTATGGTCAGTATGATAGCGGGCAAGAAAATAATAACAAGCATTTCATCGAAACTTAGTTTTTAAGACTTACAGGCAGAATGAGACAATGACCACCTAAGACAACACAAAGTTGCGGAGTTTATATGCGGAGGTTTCGCGGTGAGTGCTAACGCGTGCCCGTGTTCCCGCCATAAGCGGCACAGGAAGACACCGTGGAGTTTTAGTGGGTTTAAGTCCCACATAACTGCGCTATCTCCCCGTGGTAGCGCAGTATGCATAAGCATTTCTCAAAGATAAAAAAAGGTGTATAAGAACACGAAAGCTCCTTGATTTGTGTCATACAAACCAGGGGTGAAAACTTAACCAACGTTTAAAAAAAAAGATGGATAGTGTGGCTTAGGTAACAGCCTATCAATCTTTTGGTCCATAATTGTCTAATATGTAACTAGTGAGACTAAGATCAGGTTTCTAGAAGGAAAGTGATCACAAAGTGAATGTGGATTGATTGTCAAACGCTGAGCTGCTGAGATTGGTTAAGTCAATATAATTATTTGACAAGTGTTTCATTTGTGTCACGTTAGTAATCATTTCTTTGGTCCTCCTAATGAAACCTAAACCATCACCGCTATCAATGAGACCCTACCCATTCCGTCTAAAGCGTAGCTTATTACTATTCATGAGGCAACGACTGGGGTTTTAATTAATTATAAGATTACTGTCTCTGCTGACGCTACAGATAACAACGCCGCCGTGATGGTACCGAGCTCAGGTAATGGTACACCTTGTCAAAATATTGTAAAGAACTTCGCAAGGATTTTGTGAACATGATTTTATTTTTATTTTTTTGGTACAATCCCACCCCACTATTCCCAAACCACTGCAACTCCTGAAAGCCAAAATCAACAGTGGCGACCACTAGAAAAGCTCCGAGGCAATGAAGCTCGACGAAGTCCCGGAGAATGAATTTAAATGTCTTGGATCCAGCAACTAAATTAATCAGAAAAGAATAATGGAGGAGTACGAAAAATTCAAATTTCGTACTCACTGCTAGGGCCTCAGTACTAACCGTCCTGTATGCTTTGCATAAGAATATCAAAGCCAAATGCTGACTCTGAAGTAATTTACGTCGTACCGCCCCTATTGTGGCCCTATCAGCCCAAACAGGCGCCCCATGGCAGATACAACCCAAGTAAGTAGCCCCATAAATAGTCTTTAAAGTCAAAAAAGACAGACCCCACGTAGATTTAGATATTCTCGTTTAGGCATAGAAGTTCTTTTTTGCTCTGAACATGATTTTATTGATGTACAACGTGTTTTTGGGTGGTTTCTGTAGAAACATGTTCACTATTTTCAACATCAACATGGCGTTATACCATGACTAGTTTCCCCAATCCGGCAATTCCCTTAATAATTGGCCCTTGGCCAGTTTTCCGGCAAAGGGCAAAGAGTATGAAAGATCGACCAATCACATAGTCGGAAATCCACATCGCGTTTCATCCACAATTTGATCTCGCATGTGATTGGTTGTTTTTTCATACTCTTTGGTCCTTTGTCTTGCCGAATTCAACAGTTATGTTCAAGTCATGTAATAGGGGGTGTGCCGAGAGCAGTGGAGGTCCAGTGGTAACGGCCGCGACTTACAAGTTGTACGTCGTCGTGAGTTCGAAACCAGGCGCTTTAATTTGCGTAAATTATTTCATTACCACTACTCTCAAAACGGTGAAGGAAAACATCGTGAGGAAACCGGCATGTCTTAGAAACAAAAATTTGAAGACATATGACATCCATCAACATGCACTGGGCCCGCGTGGTGAATTATGCCCATTCCTTCTCACAGGTCTGCACGCACAACGGACCAAATGCGAGTCTAAGTGCGGAAAAGGGGTCCATCTATCCTATCCTAGAGGGTGTGCCTATTGAAAATAACGCAGATTCCAGGCTACTAAGAAAAGCCAGACAGTAGACCATCACACAAGAAAGAAGGAAAGAAAAATATTTATTTGCCACAATATGACGTACATACAGTTGTGACTTTTGCATACAGTAAACCCTTAACGATAACGTTATCAATATCTTGGGCTGCTCATGAGAAGCGTAAAGAATAAATAAACAAATTATGACGGGAAAATTATGATGATTGCGAAGACTTATTCAATTCTTAAAGCGTTTCCCTTTCCATTACACGAACAACGCCTCGAAAAACAGTTGTTTCTCAAATTCAATTATGAAAACTCCCTGCGGTTTCGAATTACAGATAATTATTCAACAGACACGGCTGTTAAATTATCAAAGTGCCATTAACAAGAGTTAATGAGCATCCCGGAAGGACAAAAGTTGGTTTATAATTAAAACTGTGATGCTGGGGCATCGCAATCCTGAGCAAGGAATTTTTTCATTAATTTATTTACAGTGCCATCTAGCGATGGTGTGGAGGAATTATCGGTGTGCGAAAGCGATGAGAGCTGGCGAAGTTAAGATACCGCAAGGAAAGTTTTTAGTTTTAATGTGGCTAGTTCAGATCAAGGAAACATTTGATAGACTGTGAAAATTATGTTAGTGCTAAAAGGGGTGATTGAAATGATATCTAGTCTGGGTGATAGAAGAAAAGGCCCGGCAAGGCAAGAAGAAAACACGTTGCGCCAACTCCAGATAAACTGGATCTAAGGCAAGAGAGTAATAATGATGACAAGTTCAAGAGTTGATCATGTTCCTAACTGTAAGTAAGCAGGTACACAAAAAGAAATCATTGTTAACAGCTTAGTATACTTTTAGCTTTTTTTATCATTAGGAATGGTTTCGTAGTGGACTGTAGATGATATAGGCTGGTAAATTGATACAATTTGCTTGTTTTATTAATTATTTACTATAACTCACATGAATACGTGTTGGTCATAGACTACAGGAAAAAGGAAGGGACGTACGTCATTTCTTTACAACCGGAACCGACCACCAATTATCATAGATAATACTAGAAATACTAAAACTTTGTGTTGCCATCAAAAATCATTAGACTGTGAAAATGCTTTACAAAAACTAAACCGTAACTTACACACTACCCACCTTAGTATCCATAGCAAAACATAACATATATACATAAACAAAACAACACACACGATGAATCTAATAATTGATGGACATGGAAATTAGCATTCGTTTGTATTCGGCAATGCGATGATTACCGAGGGACATTAAGAAAATAGTTGTACTGTACATAAATTTCGCTATGTCTAACATCTTGGACAGATCCCAACCGAGATGCTACTTAGCTCTAGGTGGCCAATCTAAAATGTAATTAAACAATTTAATTGAATCCCACACGGGCACTGTCCTTTTATTTTAAAGCACAGCACTCCGACTTTCCGAATTAAATGATACGAAACAAAAACAGATTTTAATACGATTTCATGGCCAATTACATTTTAATTAAAGAGAGTTTTAATTATTGCAAAGGGTTATTCAATGGAATGTGTGTTTCATGCCGTGTGGTCATCGGCAAAATGGATTGTGGTCTTCGGATTCATTTGGTTATCGTCCACTTTATGTGTTTCGGTCGCAAGCTTTTTACAGTGACTGTTGCGAGATTTTTTTTCGCCGTATTTTTAAAAGTTTTGTATTTTTCTTTTTATTATGGGTGCTATGTTAACCGTTTGGAAATTATCTTATCTGTAAAACAGAAGAAGGAAAGTATTTATTTGATCTTTCCTTCTTCTTCTTTTAGAGTCAATGGTTATCTTTTTTTAGATAATTTGGGCACGTTTACAACAGTCTCAACGGCCTTCGTTATGTCCTCAAAATGGTGTATGGATGCTTGTGTCACGCCTGCATTATGTTATCACCCTGTAACAAATGTAGATGGATAATATCTTATTTTCTTGAAACACATATTTACTAAGATTTACTAACCATTGACCCGTAGTAAAGCTTATGAGTTAATTGTTGTTAAACCATTAGATTATACACTAATAGTGTGATAGGATATGCACTGTCCTACTCATGAACTCAGAATAAACATGATAGATAAAATTGGTATTGTAACGCAACAAACACACCGTCAAAGTGCGCTACCCCACCAGCGGCGCCACACGCGCCGCCCGCCTGGACCCTGATCGGCTACCAAAGGGGAGGCAGCCGGCAGTTTACGCCGACCTGGCTGGAGGCTCTATTTTAGTCTCCGCATGATTGCCCGGTTAAGCAGTAGCCAATCACTTTGACTTAACTGCGAGAAATCTGTCCATAATAAATAAAAATGAACGGGCCGGATACCCTGGCTGGAGGCTCTAGTTTAGTCTCCGCGGGATCGCCCGGTTAAGCGGTAGCCAATCACTTTGACTGAACTGCGAGACGTCCATAATACATAAAAAATAAACGGGCCGGTTGCCCTGGCTGGAGGCTCTAGTTTAATCGTCGCAGGAAAGTCCAGTTAAGCAGTAGCCAACACTCTGTTGATCTGAGAGACGCCACTCAAAAAAAAAAGATGGTCATGCCAGTCTGAGCTCGGCAGGCTCCGCGAGACACTAACGACCTAGGTCGGTCAAGTTTACCCCACTGCTTGCTGAGTTTGGATTAACGCCGTGTATCGTATGTCGGTGTGTTAGCTTCACTAGCGGAAGACTCACCAATCGTTCCATCTACGACGCGCGTAGGGCTACTTAGATTTACCGTTTGTTATTACTATAGTTTTAATGTATGTCCCATGACAAATACGTAAATATATTGTTATTTCACGTAAGGTGTGTTTAGTTTTACCTCCTCACACTAGACCATTAAAGTATAAATTTAAGCCTTGTACTTATTTATTCAGAAGGTCCCTATCCAGAAGTCGTTATTGAGACCCACGGGAGGGACATAAGCCTTTTCATAGCCTACCTAGCACTCGTGCTTAAATATTTAAAGCGCTTTCAACTTCACTAACTCTGCCTTATTTTTTAAACACAAGTGCTGTAAAGGTAGTAATTATTATAATCTGTTTTTAAATAGATTCGCGGTAGACCGCTATAAAATACTTGAATAGTATAATAAACTTGCTGTATTCTTCATAAATAGATTTTATAACGAGTTACTTTTACGAGGGCTTGTATAATTATTAAACCTCTTACGTGACAGGAATACAATGTGTACTTCGGGTATTGGTCTTAAGGCGATATATACGCACCAATGTTAACGCAGTACTGGCCGTGCGCCCGCTCGGAGCCAAAATATATTGAAATTGTCAATATTGAACCTCCTTTTGAACAGTTTCCTTCGTCGTGCGCGGACGCCGTGTCGGATGTGTTGCGTCGGGGAATGGAGTACTACATTCCGTTCTCTGACGTAGCAATGTCTAGCGTTGACCGGCCATGGTTTGGCGCCGAGTGCAAGCGCGCCAACACGCTTAAACACGAGGCGTACCTGGCATGGGTCGACAGTCGGGCACGCAAAGCAAGCGACATGGGTCGGCGGAAGAGCGCCTACAATAGGGCTGCCAAGTCCTGCAAAAAGGTGATGCGACGATCTCGGTTTGACCACATAAGCCGTATTGGGACCAAACTTGCTTCATACCCAGCGGGTAGTAAAGCGTTTTGGTCCCTGGCTAAGTCGGTTGAATCGAACTTCTGCCGTCCCTCACTACCACCACTGCTGAGGCCCGACGGGTCACTGGCCCACTCCGCTGAGGAGAAAGCTAACTTGTTTGCCTCTCTTTTTGCGGAATCTTCACGTCTGGATTCTGGTGACGCGCGGCCCCCTCCTCCTCCTGATGGATGCGAGACGAGTATGTCGGACATTCGTATCCATCAAAAGGACGTTCGTAGGGTGCTGCGCAACCTTGACGTGAACAAAGCTAGTGGCCCCGACGGGATTCCGGCAATTGTTCTCAGAACCTGTGCGCCTGAACTGTCTCCGATCCTGACACGCCTCTTTCGCCTTTCGTATGAGACGGGAAAAGTGCCGAATGCTTGGAAGCAAGCTAACGTTCAGCCTGTGCCCAAGAAGGGCAGTCGGGCTGACCCGGCCAACTACAGACCCATATCAATAACGTCCATCCTCTGCAAGAGTATGGAACGAGTGCTCAACTCCAAGCTCCTGGCATACCTAGAAGCTAATGACATCCTCAGTGACCGCCAATATGGCTTCCGCCAAAATCGGTCAACTGGCGATCTTCTAGCGTATGCCATACACATCTGGAGTGAGGCCATCGAGAAGCACGGGGAAGCGCTTGCCGTCTCCCTCGACATCTCGAAGGCATTTGATAGGGTCTGGCATGAAAGCCTTATTGGTAAGCTTCCATCATTCGGTCTGCCCAGTGGTCTGTGCGATTGGATTGCAGACTTCCTGAGGGACCGGTCCATTCAAGTGGTTATTGATGGCCGCTCTTCTGACCTACTGGGTATTAATGCCGGGGTCCCTCAGGGGTCCGTACTCTCAGCAACATTGTTCTTGCTGCACATAAATGACTTGCTAAAACCTGGCACCTTTGGGTACGCGGACGATAGCACTGTTGCTGAGAGATACGTGTCCAACGCGCGCGCTACTGGACCTCAGATCCGGTCTCTTCGGGAGGCCATGGTTGGGCGCTTGAATCTGTCCTTGAAGGCAGTCTCCGAATGGGGCGATGCCAATCTGGTCAGATTCAATGCTGCCAAGACCCAGGCGTGTCTTTTTTCCGCTAAAAGGAGCCAATTCCACCCGGCTCCTTCTTTCCGAGGTGTGACCGTGCCGATTACTGACCATCTTGAGGTTCTTGGCATTACGTTGACATCGACGCTCAATTTTGGTCCGTTCATTGAGGCAAAAGCTCAGCTGGCTGCAAAAAAATTGGGGATCCTCGCGAAGGTGAGACGGTACTTCACGCCAGAACAGTTGCTAAACTTGTATCAAGCGCAAGTTCGATCATGCATGGAGTACTGCTCTCATCTCTGGGACGGATCTGCCAGGTACCAGCTGGATGCACTTGAGTCGATCGAAAGACGGGCCAAGAGGCTCATCGGCAATGAAGTACTGGTCGAATCTAGGCTCCAGAACCTCGAACATCGGCGCCGAGTTGCCAGCCTGTCGGTTTTTTATCGGTTACATTTCGGGGAGTGTGCGTTGGAATTGCATGAACTAATTCCTCCTAGCCCGTTCCATCATAGGACTACAAGACGTACGGCGATGCGTCATCGGTACATGGTGGACATCCCACCCATACGCACCAAACGTTTTGGGAATACTTTCATTATGCGTACAGCAAAGGAGTGGAATTCCCTGCCGGAGTCTGTATTTCCTGATAGCTACAACCTGGGAGTCTTCAAGTCAAGAGTGAATAGGTTTCTTCTAGGCAAGCGTGCTTCATCGTCGACCACATCATCGCTTACCATCAGGTGAGATAGTGGTCAAGCGCAAGCCTATAATCAATAAAAAAAAAAAAAAAAAAAAAAAAGTTTTGTTTGCAAAATATTATTTGATTTACATATGCTATTTCAGTTATGAAGAAGGTCCAGCCATCAATTTATCTGTGTAAAAATATTTTTAAACATCCAAGTCGTTTTGGAGGAATATCCAAAAGTTGCGAAAAATTTCGTGTTGCAATTTTTTTTTTAAGCTTTGCTATTTGTTATACAAAAAAACCATGTTTAAAAAATAATGTTCATGAAACAATAATAAATATATATTTATTTCAAACCTTTTAAACTAGCCGTTACTAAGGATTATGCTTTAGAAAGTTACAGCTTTACGGCACTAAAGCGGATGTAGGCATTTAAAATTAAGTTTTTAAAATCTAAATAGTGCCTAACCTGCACAGGGCCCGCGCGGGTTATGGCCCGTTCCCTCGTTCAGATAGCTAATGCTACAGATATTTCAAACAATGTACTAAGTAGCAATCTACAATGTTTGCGAGGCAAGCGTATTACCTAATCAGGAACTTTGCAAAAAAAAATGTTCCCCGCACTAAGAATTACAAACATTTAAACTCACCTAAACAAACAGCCAGATCCGAAACAATTGCTGCTTAGATATTTCCAAATGTGGAAAACTTAAATCTGCCACCATAAGATGATGATAGCCCCGTAATAAAACCACAAAGTTCGCTCGGTTTCGGTTTATTTTTATTTTCATGGATACTGAATTATCTTCGTATTCCCATGGGTATGCCCGCAGTAAGCTGATATATTTTACGGGTTGGATATTGATAATTTTATGATCATGGCGGCTTCAATATGAATGAAAGTAGATTAAACTATTTCAACCGTAAACCATTCTGCTAAATGAGAAAATGAAAGAAAATTATAACAGTAATTATTTATTTTACTCTTGCAACTTTTTTGTTTTCTTTAATTGTTTTGTTTATTCAGCTTTGTATAATCTTTTTTTTTCTGTTACCGATCACGTCCAAAAAAATATTAATTCTAATAATAACAAAATCAGTTCAACAGTGGTCAAGCAAGGGCCAGCAGTTCTCTTATAGTTTTAGGCAATCGGTCCACTAAACCTACCAAACCCATAGCCCAATACGTTTTTCATTTCTCATACTCGGAAAGTAGTGCTTATTTGATCCGAGTAGCGAGTCGAAGATGCTTCTTCTCACCATTGGGCGGGAAAGACTCATAGTAATTGCTTCCCACCCTAGGGTGGGAATAAATTTTTAAAATAGAACTAAATTTGGTTAGGCAGTCGGCTGTAAAAAATCTAACATAATTAAGAAAACAATGCTGCGGTCTTCTGAGTGTATAAACGGCCAGTATGAATTAAAAAAAAAACTAAGTACGTTCGCCCGCGGCAGTGACGCGGTGTGTTCCATAATTAAAATTTTAAATAGACTATATAATTTGGCGGGGATACTAACCCTGTAAGCTGTATCGAAATCTCGGAGTAAGACTAATATCTTATTAAAAATGAGTTCAAGTGATTCTGAAATTTTGACCCCAGATTCTGTTAAAGACGAGGCTAATACAGTTATCAAAAATCTTTTGCCAGAAATTTCTAAGGAAAGATACTTAAATACTTACAATGACTTTATGAAGTGGCGAGCAGATAAGAAAATAAAATCATTTTTCGAAATTGTATTTCTTACATACTTCAAAGGACTATCTGGGAAAATAAAGCCTTCTACGCTATGAGACAGATATTCAAAGCTCAAGAGTACACTAAGAATAAAACACTATGTCGATTTGAAAAGATTCCATAATCTAACATCGTTTCTGAAAAGACAGTCTCAGGGCAGTGGTTCAAGAGCAAAAAATCTAAGGTTTTCACCTCTTACGAAGTGGAAACATTTTTAAATGAAGACTAGCTGACCCCCGGGGCTTCGCTCCCTTCAATTGGCTACTTACCTACCCTACCCTACCTACCCTACCCTACCTACCCTACCCTACCTACCCTTCCCTACCTACCCTACCCTACCTACCCTACCCTACCTACCCTACCTACCCTACCTACCCTACCTACCCTACCCTACCTACCTTACCCTACCTACCCTATCCTACCTACCCTACCCTACCTACCCTACCCTACCTACCCTACCCTGGCTACCCTACCCTACCTACCCTACCTTACCTACCCTACCCTACCTACACTAACCTACCTACCCTACCCTACCCTACCTACCCTACCCTACCTACCCTACCCTACCTACCCAACCCTACCTACCCTACCCTACCTACCCTACCCTACCTACCCAACCCTACCTACCCTACCCTACCTACCCTACCCTACCCTACCTACCATACCCTACCTATCCTACCCTACCTTCCCTACCCTACCCTAGGGGTATGAAAAATAGATAGTAGCCGATTCTCAGACCTACTGAATATGCATATAAAATTTGCTAAAACCGTTACCTAACATTGTGACACGACAATTTTATATATAAGATGTATATATTTTTATACTGTCGAGATATATTTGGCAGTGAAGGTAAGCTATAAACGTTTATCTAGGTAGGGAGAGGTCTTTTATTTTAAAAATATACGTCAATCCCAAGGACTTTATTCTGATATGTATTATAGATAGGTTTCCATAAAAAGAGGCAATCATATCAATCAAACACACTGACCAGATTGCGTAAATTGAGAGTAAAGACGTCGGATAGGCGTGCATTTCTGGAGTAAAAGATCTCTGCTTTTTATTCTATCTACAAAGGTTTGTTAGGTTGTTTTTTACAGGTGGTGTTGATACTCGGTATAATCGGCGCCTGCAGAAGCACTGAACTCACAAATTTAACAATTAACGACTTTGAAAATCAAGGCCAGTTATTACTCGTAAAATTGACTACAACAAAATCAAATCTTGAGTGCACGTTTGTTGTATGAGAAGAGTTTAAACAAATAGTTAAAAAATATGAAAAAATCAGATCTAATGACATAAAAACGAACCGCTTTCTTCTCAACTACCAAAAGGGAAAATGCTATAAACAAGTGATCGGTAAAAATAAAATCTCAGGTATGCCGAAGCAAATAGCAACATATTTGCAAACTGTGAACAGAATACTGGGCATTGTTATAGAAGTACGTCAGCGACACTGTTAGCTGATTCTGGGGCGAACTTGACAATGTTAAAAAGATATGGAGGATGGAAATCCAGCACAGTTGCGGAACGCTACATTGAGGATTTTGTCCAAAATAAAACTAAAATTTCAAACAAATTAACTGAGACTAGAAATTTACGCCCCACTTCGCCCAAACCAACTACTTCAACGGAGTCTGCGCCATGGATTCTGAATCTGATCTGAATACTTTTACAGAAATTCAACACATCCAAATTAGTCATAACATTTCAAACAGCGTAAATATTGCGAACAAAAACGTAAAGTAACTTTAAAGGTCACAAATTGTTTTAACTTTTCAATTAATTTTAAATAGGTACTACTCATATTACTATTATCAATAAATACTTACAAAAAACTACTTTCCTTATATTCGAAATGAAAAGTAGAGTGTTTAACACGGGATTAATATATCAATTCCTACTCGGACTATAGCCGCGTCTAAATGCGTAGAGCATACAGGGATAATTTCGGGTGGTGTCACATTACCTGATACATGCCTAACAAGGCCTCTACGAGTTGGCTTCGGCCCCTCGCACGCTTTGCAAAGGACGGGGACCCCAGGGACCCGAGATTGTCAAAATAATAATTTCCATTTGAATTATTTGTTCCTATTGCATTGGCTTCTGGATATTATAGCAGAATATTCGTTCCTCGGTTCAGACTTAATTTATACAATTAACTTAGGAATTTATCTTTAGCTACCAAGCAATATTATATTTCAAAATTGAAAAAGAATTAACAAAACACTTAATTTGACGTTCTTTTTAATAATACTGATGAATAATAAACAGTTTTTTTCCCCGGTGTAATAAGGCTAGCTAAACTTACGCGAAGTCGTAAACCTATGAGACGGATAAGTTCAGTAAATTAGACCCCAACGTATATAACCGTTAGTTTTCATATGGAAGAATACACAAACGACTTCTGGACAGTTGGAGAGAAAAAGTAGTTGAGATAGAATTATATAAGCCCTGAATAGGTAAATTGTTTATCTGACTTTTATTGAGACAAGCTTTTAATGGACTGTACTTTTTAAGTAAGAAACTTTATATGGTTTATTAATACACATTCAAAGAGCCCAAACACGGTGGTGAAAGAAAGACAGAAGAAAGAAAATACATTCATTTAGCACAGACAATTGGTCTCATTATTATCTAGCCCTGTTTGGAAACAAAAAAGTAAAAAAGAACGTGTATTTGAGAGTTATGAGCGTCGCAAGTTCCATGTTCCATATTTTCAACACTAATTTCAACGCATCTTTGGGTGGAAATAAATACCAAAAATAGAAGGAAATTGCAAAACAGTCACCATACATGGTTAGATTAGCAGTAAGAAAAGGCAAATAATTTTATTTTATTATTCTTTCATGATACTCATACTCCCAAAGGTTTGTTTATAAAATTTCACGTGCTCCTTTTCGTTCAAAATTATCATCCATTTATTAGTCTTACATCATGAGTGTGTATTCATACGCGCACTATCTTCTTAATGCTCCTCAAAGCGTCTATCCCTTTCATACGTGTTGTCGGATGAGATAGGATGCGTTTTAACCCCGGCCACAAAATAATTCTTGCCGCCGACTGGGGCAACCTTAACCGACTTCTTCCTTCGAAATCTTCCTTCATGTAACTGTTTAAAAAACTTACTATAATCAGTTTTTCATTGGAGTTGAAGATAGGCACCCTTGAAATATAATTTTCCGGCCTCACGGATACTTTAGAGACAAATGAATGTTTAGGAAATTCTTGTAATTCGAATTTCTCTGCTCAAAACCAACCGGTGAAGCCGTGTGATTGCAGAATTTGTGTCACTTACTAAGATAGTTTCAATGAAAATTACGCAGATTCCATAAAATCTTTCATTCATATTGTCGTATCAACAATATTATGCCGGCACTCCTAATATCCTGTGCCTGATAGTAATCATTTTCTTACAATTTTCATCGAAAGATGCCATTTCCTACATCTATTAATAAAACCTGCAATATTACTGTGGAGTTCTCGGTGCATTATGAAATATCGATGCAATAGGAACCTGTGCTGTTTGCCAACGTTTGTTATTTTTAGCTCGCTGCTAAGGAAATGAAAGAACAACTGCTTGTTGTGAAATTAATTTTTACTTTTTATTTTTGTATACTTCAGGCCAGTTATTCAAGCCGCACGGGAGCGATCAATGTGGCAACTCTTGGAGGAGGTCCATGTACAGCAGTGAACATCTTTTGGCTGACGTGATGATGATGAAGGACAGTTGGGATTTTGGGATGTTTAGCATTGATAAATATGATTAAAGTAAAAGTATGTGAGCTTCTTGTTGAAAGTGTTCCTCTTACAAGGTAATATTTACTGGTGGTGTGGTATGGATATAGGGCTACCATCCTCCGGACATTTGCAGAACTGGCCGGACTTTTCCAAGTCCTTTAAATTTGTTAGGATTTTTCGCTTGGATGACTAATTTTCGTTTTTTTTTGTATCCTATGATACAATGTTTCTGTATCGCCTACATTTCCTATTATAAAAATAAAATAAATTAACAATAATTAGATATTATACGTATAATGTACCTGCTTGGGCTTGTACTACTCACATGGGTACCCGGCTTGTACGGATGTGCGTACGACGGGAAAAATTCGTCTTTTGCCAGGTCTTTTCAATTTTGGAAAAGACCCTATAGGTGCCGATAAAATGGCTGTCAATTGACTGGTTTCAAATTGTAACATCAGAATTTATCAGCAGTCACAGGTTATATGTACATACATAAATATAAATAATCTTACTCTTACTAATATTCATCTTCAATATACATCCTTATATAGCGAGTTTCCTCCGTGCCTCGGAAAGCATGTTAAACCGTTGATCCCGGCTGTCATTTGAAGATCTTTGACAGTCGTTTTGGGTAGTCATTAGCCTGACATCTGATACCAGTCTAGCTAAGGAGTATCGTATTACCCAGTTACTGGTTTGTGGAGGTCAGATAGGCAGTCGCTTTATGTAAAATACTGGTACTCAGTTGAATCCGGTTAGACTGGAAGCCGACCCCAACATAATTGGTAAGAGGCTAGGCGGATTTACTCTTACTAATATCTTATTAATATTATAAATGTGAAAGTTTGGATGACTGGATGTATGTTTGCTACTCAATCCCGCCAGAACTGCTCCACGGATCTGGATGAAATTTGGCAAAGATATAGATTATAGTCTGGCATAGCACATAGGCTACTTTTTATGAGACGATAAAATACGCATCACGCTGGCGAAGCCGCTGGCAGAAGGTAGTACTACGATAAGTAACTTTAATATATAATAGTGTCCTACCGTCACAGCCAGTTACCTTAGAAACTGTCTCTTCTCATACTCGTGCAGAGCTACACAAATTTAAATTTAGCAAAACTTCATGTATCTCATATTTAAGGCAAGCCTGACATTTCATATGCTTGCAAAAAATAACATCAGATATATCATAGAACAGTCGAATATCAAACGCAATCAAACTGGACGGAGATACGTTCCTATTTGCTACAGAACTCAGAACGACTGAGGTTGTTTTTTTTTGTTATACGTACCTCATATTCCTTCATAAGGCATTTAGTGTAAAGCTGTTATTTTGATATTACAAATAAACACTTATTTGTATTAGAAATTAATAAAAAGTACATACCACTGCTTAAAGCATTTTTAGGATCAGTTTTAACACCTTCAACGATAGAATGACTGATTTTTGTTTGGAAACGTGGACGGTAGAGCCGTGAAACATTTAAATTGGGGTATCTCCGGTGACCTCAGCCCGCTCGCATCGCATCGCTTCGGATTGCGTTCATAAACTCAACCACGGCACGGCTTGTAATAAAATAGTCGGCTATTGTAGCGACTGCGGCGGTTCAAATAATGTAAAATTTAACTATAAACGTGAATATTGTCTTGGGAGACTTGTATCTACTTACTTATCGATACTATACTGTAAAGGATATGTTTTTATGTGATAAAAATAATTTCAATAATTGCCGTTTCATCCGGCGCTCCTATTGCCCTGGCGTCTGTGTGCACCACCCACTTCGCAAACAGAGGCGGTTCGGCCCTGTGGCCACTGCTGCATCTCGTTGATCTGTGGTACATATCTTCGTAGTCATTCGTATCGAACTGCAATCGCCATGCGATATTGCGCCGATGCCTCATGTTGATACTCGCAGTTTCGAACATGGCGACTTGTTGCTTGTCTTCAATAAATAAACGGACAGGAAATTGAATGCTGGGAAATACGAGGGGTGGTATTTCCTTTGTTGTATTTATTAGGTTTTCTTCTAACTAACGTGAAAAAAACTTTTTTTTTTAAGTCGGTGTCCATAACGCAGTAAAATGGTACCTACGAAAGACACCGACTACCAAAAATAAAGTTATTTTTCACTTTGTAGTTTATTAAAAAAATCACACCATTTCAGGCATTTAGTACATTAAAAAAACTTTTTACAAAAAAATACTACCGACTTCCAAATAAGAAAACTACAAAGTGAAAAATAACTTTATTTTTGGAAGTCGGTGTCCATAACGCAGTAAAATGGTACCTACGAAAGACACCGACTTCCAAAAATAAAGTTAGTTTTAATTTTAGTTTAGATTTTTTTAATAATCTTCCTCATCATCAGCCCTGTCTCTTCTCAACTAGATTTGGGTCGGCTTCCAGAGGCTTAGACATTTCAAAATTATTGATCACGCGATTTTTCGATATCGCTTGTCAATCCCATACAATTTGGCTTTTTTGACCATCGCTATTGCCACGCTTTCGATGATAGAATATCACTTGTCTAGGACGTTTAAGTTGATGCAGCTGAATACCTGTACTTGGCGTAGTGTGAACGCTTCTGTTTGTAGTAGTGTAGCTCCTGGGTTACACGATACCCCGTGGCAAGACTGGTTGTGATTGTGAAACTTCCGAGCTTAATAAAACAGTATAACTTACTAATACTTAAACAACAATAAAAATCATCACATTAAACATTCAGTGGTCTTCCTACTCTCTCCTACTTGATCTATGCTGTGCCCGACGGGTCCATATATTAGACTAATGTAAATATTTCCTTACCAACTACATATATACATTATGGAACGCAATGGAGAAATGAAGATTAAAAAAACACAAGAAAATAGAGAGCCAATTTTATCTATTAAGAGACAAATGCCAAAAACGTTAACATCGGCAACGAATGTTTTGACTCCATTTTCTATTAGTAGCGAAATCTTTCAACCCGCTGGTAAATGCTAGCATATATCACAGTTCGTAGTCGTCTGCTGCATCCATTTGTCTGCTACGTGCGGGTATTGAAGCAATGAGAATAATACGAGGGGAACGTTGCTAGTAGAACTAGAATAATTATGTCTTCGTGATAGTATAGCAAACAAGTGGCCTGTACCTAAGAAGAAGAGTAAGAATGTAATCCTTCATTATATAAAAGTGAACAAACGAAAGTTGTTTTATCTGAATTTCAGTCGAAAGTGTGCTTGTTGCATCTTGTTGCTCTCATAAAATCATAGATCCACCTTGTAGAAGGCCTTTGACTCCGGCCCATCGACCATCGGTTTTGCGTGCAATGAGCAAAATGGCTAATACCATAGAAACGATGAAATGGTTACTACAATACAAACGATGAAATAGCTAATACTATAGAAACGTGAAATGGTTAATACAAAAGAAACGATGAAATGGCTAATACTATAGAAAAGATGAAATGGTTAGTACAAAACAAACGATGAAATGGCTAATACTATAAAAACGATGAAATGGTTAATACAAAAGAAACGATGAAATGGTTGATACCAAAAAAAAAAACGATGAAATGGCTAATACTATAGAAACGATGAAATGGTTAATACAATAGAAACGACGAAATGGTTAATACCATAGAAACAATGAAATGGTTGATACAATACTAACGATGATGTGGTTAATACAATAGAAGCGATGAAATGGCTAATAAAATAGAAACGTTATATGGATAGGAAAAGGGTAATTAATGAAATGGCGGCTGGTAGAGATGTATGGAAAAATTTCAGATGTGGCGCCAAAACAAAATGGCAGAATGAGTTAATGGTATAATGAGTTTTACATTAATGTTACTCCATTGAAAAGATATCTGAAGCATCCTTTACGGTTACAGTTTTAGTGAAACAGTGAGACATTCATTGATCACTATCTTTTGAAAATCTATTAACTAACAATATCTCGTATCGTAGGACTACTGAAAACTGAAATCAATCCGCTGTTCAGTCTGGGACAGGACTGATGCTGTCGTTTATCTCGGACGTGACTCTGGGAGTCGGGAACTAACCTTTATGTAAGGATATTTTACAGTAATTTACTGGACGTATTTCTTCGAAGTTAAGATACAGTCTGTTATGTTTGTTGGGAAATTTAGTATTGTAACTGGAGACTCAGTGATGTTTGATAAATTCAACTAAACCTTTCTTGCAACATAATGTTGATTTTTTGTTTTTGATTAAGCTGTTCTATACAATACAAGATGTTATTTTTATATATGTAAAATTAACAAACGTACCATGGCCGCATGGTGGCTTGCTTGCATATTTGCTACTGTATTCAAAATGAATTGAGGTGTTAAAATTTTTTCAGCTGTGAATACTGGTCATAAGATGTCTTCCTATGCCATTAAAAACGCGTTTAATGAGTTGCATGGGTATTAGGTGTGTAAACCTAACCTATTCGCCTAATAAAATAAGTTAGAGTTTGTAAAATACGCTATGCTTTATCATTGCTAAAGTCAGCAACGTTTGCTTGATTCAATCTGCATAAGTACACAAACAAAATATATGAAACATACCTTATATAACCTATGTACCGGTTAATTTCCCTTAGATGTAGGAGTAGTGTATTATTGGGGATTTTGCATCACTTGCTCTCGTAACTCGAACTACTGTAATGCATGATTAACATCGAACCGTCATACTACAATGCTAAGAGTTTAATGCAGTGTTGGAGAAAAGCGTATTTATTTATATATTATTTTCCTTTTACAGCGTTCAAATAAAAGAAATAATCTTTTTTTTAAATTCAATCATGTTAAAAAAAATGGAAATAGACAACGATAGCGACATGAATTCAACCCCAGAAAGTATAAATACAGCTGCAAATTGTTAATAGCCTTTTGCCGCAAAAGTCACGGGTTAAATATTTTTCATTAACTTGAGTTTTTATTTTGAGTAGGTATTTTTTATCACGGTGGGTAGATTGGTCGTTGAATTGAAAGAAAAGTAGATTACGCACCTCGCCAAACTGCAATTAATGCACTCGTGTTAATTTAGTGCACTTGCATGCGCTCGGGCACCAACATATCACTCGTGCATTAATAACTCACTTTGCGCTCCATGCAAAAATTTACTATATTTTAGAATTTTATGCACCACTTATTTAAACACAATACATTTTTAAAGCACATACAGAGTCATGATAAATATAGTTATTTAAATCTTGATAACATTTATATTGGTCGTATAAACTTATCAAACTAGAACAACCATTATCTTCTAAATTGAATTCTAAAACGCCATCTGAATAGGTTTATCTCTTTCTAAATGTTTTAAAAGTGACAGTCGTTCTCGGTCTGACACTTTTATGTGTGGCACCCGACTCTGAACTCTTTGTACATCTATTTGAAAATTAACAACATCATCAGAAAGGATAACGCTATTAAATTAGTGTTACTTCTGTTCAATATAAGTTCATGTTTACAATTTACCACTATTTATTGTAATCCTCTGCAAATCCTAAAACCTTATTTAATGGCAACACAGCACTAAAATTTCCATCACTTTGAAATCCTTCTAAACTCCAACTCCATAAGGCAGCAACTTTATTTTCTGTTCATTTAATGAAATGTATGATTTTATTGTTGATGTTATTCCAGATAATATCAATAAATTAAGTTATTTATTTAAGAGATTAAAAGAACCTTTGCACAGTAATGTTCAGAGTTAAATCACTGTGATGCACGGTGCCTCTATAATATATACACATAATTTGACTGATTTTTAAGTACGATATAACGTCGTACACATAATGTATATTCTAATAGAGGTATAAGTATTTCAAACACTTTTTGTAACATAGTTTGTTCCCTTCACCTCGTTTAAATAAAAAACATTTAGGATGTATGGCATGCTGCATCTAAGGATCATCGAAAATCTCCCAATCTTCAAAGCGATCCAGTATTTTATCACATTTTCGACGACACGTTTAGCGCATTGATTAAGAGCTCGGCTTGGTGCATGACAATGTAAATATTATAACATAAACGTGTTGCTAATAAATGCGACAAGTGTCCCGGGTTCGATTCCCAACACAAAAACTAAACAAAACATGACCGGAACACATAAGTATTTGTTCCGGTCTGGATTTTGTTTTCATGTTTTATTTTTGACATTATTTAATTTAATATAAATAATAATATTTTGAAAAAGGTACCTACTTAAGAATCACTTTAGAGAAAATAAAATAACACTTGGCATTGGAAATTGAACTGGGTTCCCCATGCTTAGCAAACGCAAATTGAAATCGCTAGACCAAAGTAAAATACATATGCATGTAAATTGTTGAACTACTATTGATGCACGCTGAATTGTTCTACCTATGAACATCAACCTTCCGTCAAGTAATAAAATATCTTACTAATAGGGACAGAAGTTGATCAAAGAGTCGAACCTGATATTGTTTATAAACTTTAAATACACATCGCACCGTTGATTGGGGCGTTCTGCATAACGCGCTCGAGCGAAGCGAGAGCAAGTGATGCTGAACCCCCGATAATACACTACTTATAGGTACATACGAATGTGCCTGCTGTTAGGGGCATTGCAACCACCTTCTGATCAAAGCAAACTACACAAACTTTTTACCGTGAGGGATAAACTTCCAGGATTGCGGGCACTACAGTCGCAAACAATCACGAACGGTGTGATGGTTTTATAAGCAGTAAGCGTACGATTTGTGAATATTTGATTTAAATTAGTACAAGTTCTGACTTACTTAATATGGCGGAGAGCAATTATAGACTATATTGTACTGTTTTTGGTTGCTTGAATTCTTATATAACACAACCAGAGATAACATTTTTTAAGTTACCTGGCACCTCCGAAAGGCAATACTATAAAAAAAAATAGAAACTAACTTACTAATACGTAATTTGTTTATTTTTTTAATAGGTTGGTATTTCGCTTTTTCCACCGAATAAAATACCTGGATTCACAAATACATAATTGGATAGGGTGATAAAGTGACACACGAGTGACCTACCTACGCACGCGTTAAAAAAAACTTATTTTTTTTAAAATAATACCGACTTCCAACTAAAACCACCACAAAGTGAAAAATAACTTTCTTTTTCGAAGTCGGTGTCTTTGGTAGGTACTTATTTTTTTCGTTATGGACACCGACTTCGAAAAAGAAAATTATTTTTCACTTTGTAGTGTGTTTAGTTGGAAGTCGGTTAAGAAATTCAAATTCAAATTATTTATTTGTGAAAACATAGGTACAATATATCACTAAAGGCAAGTTGCTTAATAGGTACAAGTAGGTAGTTGCCTAGGCTAGGCTATACACCGTGAAATTTAAATGGTTGTTTTCCCGCAGCGAAATGGTTTTGTCTATGTAATACAATCGTTTCGTAGTTATATAAAATATTAGAAACAAAAACTGGCATATTTAACATTGTGAAAAACTAAACTCGAAAGCGATAACGAACCGATAGTATATCTACGGCCGAACGACAGCAGGCCGTTGACCCGGGTGCTAGGTCACCGTCGAAAGGATTAGGTTCGAAGGCGGCTCCGTTTGATCATGTTACGCGCAGGCTAGTTTATGCCGTATCACTACACACGAGAGCTAATTTTACTTTGAACATTTCTAAATCGGTCTTTTCTTTGTCGGTATCGCGGTGATTTTTTGTATTGTTCCGTGCAAACATTTTATGCCTTATCACTACGTGCGAGAGTTTATTTTGGTTTGACATTATTTTGTGCATCGGTTTTCTTTGTAGGTGGTGACACGAGTAGTACCTAGTACCTACAAGTTACGTCTAGAGTTACTATTGTTACTCACTTTTTCGAGTTGATGAATATTTTTTTAATTATTTTAAACAGAAACATCGTTATTTATTTACTTTAACTCTATACTTCAAAAGTAATCCTTAAGGCAAGTCGTTCTGCCGCGGGAAACAACCAATTAAATTTCAGGGTGTATACTTACTTATGTACTTAGCTACTTACATCTAATATTGAATTAGACGAATTAATATCATTATGCAATGATTACCAATGAGAGTAAAAATGGTAGATATCTACCTAGTAAGATTTAAATTAAGTATAATAAAAAATATAATATTTACCTCAGATTAGAAAAAAGAATCTGAGTTATTTACAATCACAAAACTAGAAAGAAACTCAAGTAGGTACCTAGAGGCGGGCAGCCCTAACGAGTGTTTAGGTGACGCGAGCTTGTAGGCACTTATTTCAAAGACACGATTGAGTCAGAATAGTGAAAGATATCTTTACCGTGCTTTTGTTGACGTCTCACAAAACTGCTGCATTTCGTGGCAGTTTATCCGGAATGATCTTACTCCGCCGTTTCGCGCTATAAAGACGATTGGAACATTTAGTACTAATTTCAAGCAGTACTTATTACTCAAGCATAAGGAAGTCAGCGGCTAAACATACCCCGGGGTTTGCACGCAGTTAATATTATCCACTGTCATGTTCCTTGATCTTAGTTTTTAAACTTTCTAGCGAACACTACACTGAACACTACACCACACACAGTAATATTCACACAACTCTGTTTTATCGAATAATAGCAATCTTTTCACTTTGATTATTTACAGAATTTTCTTAAGCTTGTGCTACACGGTTGCCAACCAAGCCAAGTACCAAGGTCACCTTGGTTTGAAGCGTGGGGCGATGCCGGCTACACGGTTTAAAACAAGCTCCAAAGTCCAACTCCAAACCTCAGTATGTTTAGAAGGCTGCGCAGAGAGGACGTATTTTTGCTCGTACCGTACGTTCATTACAACGACGTCATGGCGCCTTGCCTATGATAATTCATAACTTCAAAAAGAATATACCAATAAACTTTAAACTATAATCTGACTGTATCTTCTTACTAATATTATAAATGTGAAAGTTTGGATGGATGTGTGTCTGTTTGTTGCTCAATCAAGCTAAAATGGCTGAACGGACCAGGATGAAATTTGCCACAGAGATAGATTATAGTCTGGAATAGCACATAGTCATCTTTTCATCCCGATATAATGTTTCCTTGGGATAATAAAACTCTATTCACGCGGGCGAAGCCGCTGGCAGAAGTTAGTATATTTAATATAGGTACTTTTTAAAGTAATATAATATACTTAAAAAAATATCCCATGCATTTTCAGGGTTACGTATCCAAAGGGTGAAAACGGGACCCTATTACTAAGATCGTCGACGATCCGTCTGTCTGTCTGTCTGTCCGTCTGTCACCAGGCTGTATCTCATGAACCGTAATAGCTAGACAGTTGAAATTTTCACAGATGATGTATTTATGTTGCCGCTATAACAACAAATACAAAATAAAAACAGAATAAAATAAATATTTAAGAGGGGCTCCCATACAACAAACGTGACTTTTTTCCGTTTTTTGCGATATTGGTACGGCACCCTTCGTGCGCGAGTCCGACTCGCACTTGACCGGTATTTTTTTCAGTTGAGTCTTTATATGACTCTGATATCAAATCGCAAAGACAGGGCAAGTCTCTGTATATATCGATAAGTTCTGATAATACTTTACGTTCGCTCTGTTGAGTCATTTTGTGGGCAGCGATGCGTGCGCCTGCGCTCGCCGCTTGCAGAAGCGCGACTGTCATACACGTGGTTGTAAACAAGGCTACACGGTTTCAAACAAGTTGCCAACCAGCTGATTGGCAACGCACACCTTTCTACCAAGGGCGTCTTTACAGGTCATGCTAAACTTGGTTTAAAACCACTGTCTACACGGTTTGAAACAGCCGCTTCAGACCAGGGAGACCTAGGTTTTTGGCTTAGTTGGCAACCGTGTAGCACAGGCTTTAAATAATTCACCACTATTTTTTTCATTTTGACAGCCGACGCCGACCATAGTTTGGCGCGCTCTGTCGTTTGTCTACGGTTTTGACCGAACCGACGAACTGATCATTGAGCCGTCGGGATTTTGTTCGTATATTGATTGTGTTTTATTTATATATTTGTCTACGTTATACACATACATACTGTGACTCCCCTTCTGTGTTTATATTATTTTGTTATTATTTATCTTATTCCATTTTATGCCTTAAATATTGTTTGTTCCGTTTCCGTGAATGTGTCCGTGGCATCAACAGTGGGCCCTATCGTTATTTTCTTTTTATAATATCGTTGCACATGCTGATATAGGAGCCTTTTTGTACCGCACGGGATTTTTTTATTTATTATTTTTTTGTGTTTTGCTTATCTCGTGTCTCCTGTGCGGGTAATAAATAAATATTATTTCTTTCTTTCTTTCTTTCTAAATAAATCAACATTTAAAATCGGCATTTCAGTAACCATGCAAAATAACAGGTATGCATGACATTAACATTAATAAATATTAGAGACGAAGAAAAAATAAAAAGTGTGTTCAGTACACCTTAACCTAGAACGCTACAAAACAAAACAAATTGATCTATATAGACGTACATTGTTGGCACTGTTTATGTAGGAAATGTCTGTATGAAGCGAATCTCATGGAGAAAACTTCGATAGGGTAATCCGTCAAGTTGGACCTTTCATTATATAGCCATTTTATAGTTATAGTTATGTAACACACGCTCTATACTTTAGTCCTTATGGAAATGTAAGAGAAAATAAAAAAGCCTAACTTATTCATGGTATGGGGAACAAGGGAATTATAACAAAAGCGAGCCTGTGTCTACACATTTTCTCGTACAAGCATAAACCTGCGCCTATTCGACCCAGAAACAAAACAACAGATTTTATTTCCATCCTAACCTATTTTTGTCCTTCCAGCGGCTCTCAAAGTGGCTCATTAAGCCGTAATCCCCCGTTCTCATGTAATGATTGTGCCGATGGCCGGCCGGCCGGGATTAGGCCTGCTCATAAAACCGATACAACAATTAATTGGTCGGTGCTGAGATTGCCAAAGTGGTTTATGCAGCTCCGGGGACGGTACAGTTTATGACTATTAGTTGCTGATAGGATGGTGATAACTATTGAAATTGTTGGCGTTGACAGATGTTTAATACCAAAATATGCCACCATTTCCTTTTTTTACAGTTTTTTCGGTGTCCTGTGATAAGCCTATCTTATGAGTTTATTAAATTCTCCTGTAGTGTGGACCGTTCGGAATCTGTTATAACCTTCCCCTAAAGTGCTCGCACTATGAGCATTTTTCCGCCCGTGGCATAAAAATCGAGTTATTTTCTACACGATGCATTTGTCAAGGTCAAGAGCCGAGACCGACGCCGAGACGAGAGTAGCCGTCTACCAGTATCTTGACTCCTTGTTTTAAAATTTAGAAGAAATTCAGTGCACGGGTAAGCACACCACAGCAGGTTGTTGTTGGTATGTCGCGTTTGGCGGCAAGTTGCTCACTGCACGACTGCTCACGTGAGTAAAATTTGTGTGTTTGGTTTTTATTTAGTTGTTTATTAATCACCAAAGCCACAGCTCTTAAAAATAATTTAGCACACTTATTGTACAACTATTATTATTAAGTATACATTTATTATTACTTTTTTTTTCGTATCTTTTCTATTCATCCTATCATATAGTTGCACCTACCTTGTTTTATCTCTGCACCACCCTAAGGTCGACTGGTAGAAAATGCCTAAGGCATTAAGTCCGCCTTTGTACTTATGCATAAAGTTTTAATAAATAAATAATTACACAATTACGGATTTTGCAATTTACTTACAATAATATTTTTTTTCATTACGTACATGTCGCATCAAGGCTGGCCGATAGATGCAAACCATCGGGAAGTCAGGATGTATTCCCTTAGGATAAGACATCGTGTATGGGCAGGTCGGTGGGTACAGTCGTGCAAATGAAATAACATAAATTATTCGATACACTGGGTTTATTTAAATAGTTCACAGTTACAATCTTGCTCACTAATATTACTGATCGATACTGATTCTACAACGTCTTAGCTCCAGGGCGGTCAGTACTCCACTCCTATATTCTGTGTCCCCACCACACAGGTCGTTAGAGAAAGCGCGCCACAGCGTAGTTGTTCTTGATTTGCCGACAGGTGGCGTGCTCGTGATTTGTTTTGACGTCCGTACTATTGACTAAACCCGACACGGCCATCCTGCGATACAGGCGTCCTCGTCTGTTCCTCATTGTCAGGTTTTAACAGTGTATCGAATCATGTGGAAATCCTCAATGGATGTCCTCAGCCCTTTGGGGAAAGCTGAGGGGTCTGTCAGACTCTTACTGACTAAAACCACATGGTGTTCTCTAGGCCGTAATTCCTATTGAGAGGCGAGCGTGGAACACAGCACGTCGCCTTCTCGGGCCTCTCTCAGGTGACAGACTCCCCAAATCTATCACCCGCAGGCATTATCTTCTTGTCCTTGCTCCATGCCATCTCATGTCGTGTTGCGCTACACGTTCTTAGTCCACTCCGTTCTACCAGTCTCCCATCATACAAGGGAAGTTTTCTGAAACTCACAAAATCTCCACACAGTATTCGCTCGTCCAATCCTGACTCATACTCTAGGTGAGTGAGGAAACATTTTGCATAGTTACATATCGAAAGGATCACTGGTCTAGGTATTTCTTTACAACAGAAAACCTCTACAGTTACAATCAAGCTGGTCTAAATCGTCACCCATCAATGCAGGTGAGATTCCTGCAGCACCTCGAAAGGATCACTGGTCTAGGTATTTCTTTACAACAGAAAACCCCTACAGTTACAATCAAGCTGGTCTGAATCGTCACCCACTAAAGCAGGTGAGACTCCTAAAGCGCAGTTACAGTCAAGCTGGTCTGAATCGTCACCCACTAAAGCAGGTGAGACTCCTACAGCGCAGTTACAGTCAAGCTGGTCTGAATCGTCACCCACTAAAGCAGGTGAGACTCCTACAGCGCAGTTACAGTCAAGCTGGTCTGAATCGTCACCCACTAAAGCAGGTGAGACTCCTACAGCGCAGTTACAGTCAAGCTGGTCTGAATCGTCACCCACTAAAGCAGGTGAGACTCCTACAGCGCAGTTACAGTCAAGCTGGTCTGAATCGTCACCCACTAAAGCAGGTGAGACTCCTACAGTGCAGTTACAGTCAAGCTGGTCTGAATCGTCACCCACTAAAGCAGGTGAGACTCCTACAGCGCAGTTACAGTCAAGCTGGTCTGAATCGTCACCCACTAAAGCAGGTGAGACTCCTACAGCGCAGTTGCAATCAAGCTGGTCTGAATCGTCACCCACTAAAGCAGGTGAGACTCCTACAGCGCATCACAGATCAACACCCACAACAGCAGGAGTGATCTTGACATCCCATTTACAAAAATGATCATCTTTCACAAAAGTAGAAAAGACCACATACTAATTGATCATTCCAAAGATTCTATTATAGCTTCGGAATTATCTACACTTAAGGTACGAGAGCATATGGAAAATGTTTCCTCTGACTCCGAGGGCGTATTATTAATTACAGGTACAAAAGACATACCGAACTCATCATCTGTCGTCACGGTCCATTCATCATCATCCCCATCATTTTCGCAAATTTCCAAATAACCTTCTTGCCCTTTAGGTACTTACGTAAATTTTACTACCCTTAAATTTTTATTAGCAATTTTATAAATTCTGTTAATCAAAATTAGAATACCAAAATTATTTAAATTTTCGTAATGAGGGCTTGACGATTCGAACGTCATCAACATTAACATGGTGACCTCACCTCTGGCGTGACTATGTGAGTTTACCTTCTTTCAACGTCATAACTCAAAATGAACCTTCTGCAAGGTCTCTAACATAAACATGAACATTCACACCAGACATAGTGTCACACAAACTTACAGGTGCCATACAGGCCTTCAGTTGACACACAGGCTCACAGTTGCCACACAGGTCAACAGCTGCCACACAACGCTCGGCTACTCCTGACCAAAATAGATCATTGGGTTCGTCAAAATAGGGAAATTTTAGAACTCTACTCTTTAACTGAATCATTACCCTGGGCCATGTACCACAAATCGATCCAAACCAACTTTAAAAATTCTGCTGCTGCAAAAACTGTCAAGCTTAAAGAAACCCTGGAGTAAAATCTTCAACGCCACGGCCCTCTAGCCGACCAGCAATTGTATTGCTCTCACAACGGTCTCTAGACCCCGACCTCCACCAGAATCCACTGGTACGGTCAATCATAATACATTCGATAGACTGAATTACTAGACACTAAGCTTGCTCATCATCATCAAAATTCCTTTAACATCAACATCGACTGGTACATGACCCGCTGGCATCTTCCCTAACCTACCGCGTGCATACTTGTAGGTCCTAAGCGTTCCTATTTAAAGCTTTCATTGTATAACTATCACTGTCCTGTCATAATAATCTATCGCAGTCTTAATAAAGGTCCCATTTAGTTTTCACACTAGAGTTTCCCACACAACACTATTGATTAGAAAAAGATCCGACGATCAACAACTAAATAAAGTAATTGTAACATTTTCGTTAATCTTTACCATAATTCAAAGGCAATGCACACTCAACGACACCTCTTCGTAGACCCATCGCCACATGTTACTCATGAGGGGCGGTCCAGAATTTGTCGCATGAGTAGACATGTTAATCAGATTTGGTTTCACTACCACTGTCATCAACTATGATGTCTAATTCTCAAGGAACTTGGTGATCGAGGATCCTTCCCAAAAGATTCGCACTTTTTACTCAAAGATTTACATACCGACTGCTAACAAAAGGGAAACAACTAACCCTGATAATATTAAGGAGCTTCACGAATTAATTCGGATCAAAATCTTTAAAATATCAACAGTAACCATTTACTATCGCTCACTACCTCAGTTTTTATGTAAGGAAAACGATCGCGAGATCTACTGCTATCCTAATGTTACTTTGAAAGTAAGCAAGTGAATTCAGATCTGAAGACGGTAGTCGTAAATCGTGACGCAATATAAGATTTGTTCTGAATACACGTAAATGACCAGTACCGTTACTAACTCGATACAATTGCGATGGCCCTACGTCATTACTAACTGGCTTTGCTACTGAAAATCTCCTTCTTATGGGATATCTAACTACTATACTTACCTAACTACTTGCTTTTTACAAGTGTCTTAATTACCTAGTGATAGTGCTAGATATAACCACTACCCATTCAGTGATCAAACATGAACACTTAAAACTCGAAATAGCATCTCTTCAGTAGAGAACTTTCCACCTCACTATCGAAATAACATGGAAGCGACTCACCGAGTATTCCATTTCAAACTTGCGCGCTCCCAACCTCAAACTGCTAGTTTGCCGTTCCTCCTAACCTCTAAGATGTTGACAGGTCAGCCTTCGCATACAGCATCTGAACTGCTAGCAGCAGCAGAGGCTCCACTGCGACACAATATGGTATCTGAAACATGAAAAACACTACGAGAGTACTTGTTTACACGGTTATCTTAACCATACACAGCTTTGATGGAAATTAACCGGTGTAGTAACCTAAACCGGCACGGCAAAATGGGTTATTATGAACACTGAATGTGAATGCAGAGACCCTGTCCAAAACATGAAGCACACATTACAATGTCCCAAGTGCCCAGGTAGGTATTCTAACTTCCAAACAATGATAGTCAGCCAAGGCCAGTCAAGGGCTACCGCCAGTGATAGTAGAATAATAACCCTTCAACAACACCCAACTTGACCATCGATAACTAACATGAAATTATAACCTAACACGGGCCACCCCGACGATCCATTGACCGCCACAAAACCAGAATTTTGAATAATGAACACTCTTGGCCATAGTCAATAACAAAATGAAAACGACTCACCAGATTGGCTTAAAGATCCATGTGTATAGATCTTTCCACACGTCCACACGCTCCTCCTTGACCTGTCCAGCTCCTTGGTTGTTGCTAGCTTCCTTGCTGCTCCGCTCTAGACTGTTTTTTTATTTTTTATTCTAGACTGAGGGTAGTCGCAGAAACGAACCACTACTGTTTTTTTTTCTCAACTGACACCGCATTTTTTTGCAAGAATGTAACCGCCATTTTTACTAGCATTGTTTTTACGTGTGATCTCATTAGCACGACCGAATCCCAATTCTGATGTCGCATCAAGGCTGGCCGATAGATGCAAACCATCGGGAAGTCAGGATGTATTCCCTTAGGATAAGACATCGTGTATGGGCAGGTCGGTGGGTACAGTCGTGCAAATGAAATAACATAAATTATTTCGATACACTGGGTTTATTTAAATAGTTCACAGTTACAATCTTGCTCACTAATATTACTGATCGATACTGATTCTACAACGTCTTAGCTCCAGGGCGGTCAGTACTCCACTCCTATATTCTGTGCACCCACCACACAGGTCGTTAGAGAAAGCGCGCCACAGCGTAGTTGTTCTTGATTTGCCGACAGGTGGCGTGCTCGTGATTTGTTTTGACGTCCCTACTATTGACTAAACCCGACATACACAAAACGCTGATGTAAATATCGTAATAATAATATCCGTTGGATGCGAGACGCACGGGACCGGTCAATGTGCCGACACTTGGGGGAGGCCTATGTTCAGCAGTGAAAGTCTTTCGGCTGAAATGATGATGATGATCGTAATAATATTGATATTTAGTTTCTTTTGATAAATTACTGGGCATTAAATTTTATTTTTCTACCACTTTTTATGGCGACGAATATTTTTGAAAGAAATTGCTCTGGCAATGACTACACCAAAAATAATTAGAAAATCTGATGTGAACGCTGCTGACTCCGCGGCTTGTACCATCGGATCATAAATAAAGTCTCAGGTAGAGAAGGTGTATGCATAGCACCTATGACAGACATATATCCGTCCACGAAAAGTAAAAGGACCAAAAAAGGGTGCAAATGCAATAGATACGTAAAGTTACTGTGCATCGAACATTATGTGTACATGAGTTAGGACTGTTTCGCTTAAGTAAATGTTGTAGATGATGAAAATTTTTAAAGTTTAATTTTTCTTTATTTTTATGTAGGTTAAGATAAAGATGATCTTAAATCTCAAGTAATTTTACCTATTTATTGTTTTTCTATGAATAATTATAAAACTTTAATAAATGTCACCTTTTCTGATAGTTTATGTTTCATTCTATCCTTTTAAATCATTGTAAATTGAAACTGTTATAAAATAAAAAAGCCCCCTTATTCCTTATTACAATTGTTTTCTTAATATTAACATGCATAATAATTATTTATGATGAACATGCATCGTGATTTTTTTTAATTTATAATAGTATATTAGTGTTAGCTTATAAGGACCTCTCAACGAGTAAAGGCCTCCTCTATTTTTCTCCACACGGTTCTGTCCTTCGCTACTTCCATCCAGTTTATTCCTGCAGTCCTCTGTATCTCATCGAGCCATCTATCTGCTGGTCTACCTCTTGAACTCTTGCCTGTTGGGCAATTCCGTGTTGTTACCCATTTTGTCCATTTGTCATCACTCATGCGTGCAATATGGCCTGCCCATTTCCATTTGAGGTTTTTGCGGTTTTCTAGAGCGTCAATTGCTTTGGTTGTCTCCCTTATGTCTTTTTCGGTCTTTTAATTTCAGATTTAGTATGCTGCGCTCCATGGATCTTTGAGTTGTTAGTATCTTATTCTTAGTGTGTTTGTTATACATCCAAGTTTGTGATGCATATGACAGACTTCAAAGATTTCAAAGTTTCATTAAACTTCTCTCGTTCTTCATCTGTTTTTAATGTTGAGTTGTTTTTTCTGTATTTGACTCTAGATCTTTTAATTGTAGTTAGTAAGAAAGTACTTGTTAGAAGCCTGTGGTTGCTGGTGAATGAAAGTTGCTTTATTATTTATTTATTTTTTAACTTTTTCTTTGATTTTCGATAATATGTAGTGACTTTTGCTTCTCTTAAGCGAGAACCATGCCCGTAGTTTCTTTGTGTTCTTTTTAAACAAACTACTTATTATGAACAGGTTATTTTCCCAACAGAACTGTAGTAGAGTTTCACCTCTTTCGTCTCTTTTTCCATAACAAGAAGTGCCCAGTACTCTGGCTTTACCTTTCAATTTCTGGCCTACTCGAGCATTTAAGTCACCCAAAATTATAAGATTTTTCGAGCACTGTTTGAGGGACTGGTGGATTTTATCATAAAATTATTTTATTTCCAGCTCATTTGCGTCTATGGTGGTTGCATGTACTTGAATGAAAGAGAGGTTTGTACATTCAAACTTCATATGTAGAATGCAAATTCGTTCTTTAATTGCAATAAAACCATGTGGAAACCCACACCATGTTGACCCTTTGTTTCACCAAAATGACAAAATATATGGTCTTCGTCTTCTATTACGTTGTACCCTGATCGTCTGATCACTGCTAGGCTAATAATATCATATTTAGTTGTTGATATAGCGTGTTTCAATTCTAGTTATTTTTTGTGTGATAGAAGTGATCGAGCATTGTAGGTAGATATATATATATTGGGTGGAGTGGAGGGTTGTGGTCGCTGACCACACGGTGACCAGCCGGTTTGGGGAGAAAGTTTTAGCTTGTTTTTGTTAATTGTTTGTGTTTTTCTTTCATTGCCGATGCATGCTGCTTCCTATGCTGTCTTTGAATTGTTGTTTTTGCAGTATGAGAGTTGGATCTGGATCTCGTATATGCGAATGCGTCCCCTTTATGTAATTTCGCTGGAACTAATATATTTTTCCCACTCTCATGTTGAGAGAGTGACTGCGGGGATGTTGAATTGTCTCTTTTGCTTTTCTCTGTTGCCTTGGGTTTTGTAACGATTTTATAGTTTATAATAAATGCTATGTTTCCTTTGTCTCTTTCCTGTTTAAGTTCTGCTGTAGTTCTCTGCGTTTTCGCAGTGTTTATTTACAGAAGTCTTCAGTAATGCAGATATTTTCGGGCATTTTCTTTTTATTCTTGAGTATTTCGATCTTTTTGTTATATGTAGTAAGAGATAAAAGTATTAGTCTTATTTTTCCTGAAACCAGGGGTCCAATTCTTTGTAATTTGTTGATATCCAATTCCTCAATCTTCACATTTAGTTCTTGAATACTTTGTATTACACTGTTATAAAGCTGCGTATAATTTTAATCAGTTTCGTTGACGCCATGCATTATAATATTATTCTACCTGTTTTTTTTTTATCCAGCATGTTTATTTTCTTATTAAGAGTTTCGATTTCTAAATTAAGGTTTTTCGTTTCTTCTACTATTGATTTTATTTTATTCTCGACTAGCTGTCCCGGCAAACGTTGTTTTGCCATAAAAATTCAAACATTCATTTTGTAAATACATTGTATTTTTATCCTACCTACCCTACTTACTCTATCTACCCTACTTTACCTACCCTACCCTACCTGCCTACCGTACCCTACCTACCTACCTACCCTAGGTACCTATTCACCCTACCTACCTACCCTACCCTACCTACCTAACCTAACTACCTACCCTACCTACCTACCTGACCTACCCTACCTTCCTACCCATTTTTTTTTTGTTTTTAAACCTTCCCTGTATTCTGGCGAACAAAACAAAAAAATAATTATTCAAATCGGTGCTGCCGTTTTTGAGTTTTAGCGAGACTAACGAACAGCAACTACTAGTTATTTTAGCAGATTGTTTTTCCATTTCTTGTTTCATCAAAATAAACAACATTAACCTCTCTTCTGTTATTTTCGCAGTCATTGTGACAGTGCAGCAACGAAACGTTTTACGGAACGTAGGTAATTTTATATGTTCTGTCTGTGCGAATTCGTTATAGCAGTAACGACACGTTCAAACGAACCGTGATTTATTTAAGTCGAATAATCGATTCTGTGGTTTTTGTTACGTTTTGCTATATTGTCAACACTGTCAGAAATGAATGATTTGGATGGTGATGACCGATGACCGGCGAATTTTTGAGGAAAAAAATGGAAGCAATACGATGGAATCTCAAAATCACGTTGATATCCACGATGATATTTTCTTCTAAAGCTTGTTTCTAGCCTTAAAACTTCTTCGAATGTTCTTCTTCTTCGTATGTGAGTTGATTGTGGTCTTCATAAATGGGGTGACTTACTATTTACTTTTATTTTTAATTAAAACTCGGGAGCGTTTGACAATACGTGTTAGCTTATTGAAAATGTTATTTGTAAGAAAAAATTATAAGATCTTTTTTTATAATTTATAGGCTTGCGTTTGACGTTTGTTTGATTTATAGGATTTTGTAGTCTACAGTGAAGCACGCTTGCTTAGAAAAAACCTATTCACTCTTGACTTAAAGACCCGAAGATTGTAGCTATCAGGGAACAAAGACCCCGGAAGTATGTATGGGCGGCAAATGCTCCCCATGCTCGCGTTTCGTGGTAAGGCGCGATTACTTTAGTGTTAATTGCGTCTGACCTACCTACTGATATGTACCTAATTTTAAAGACCGCCGACATTTATCTGTAAAATGTTTTCAGAAACATACAAACAAAAATCTTTGACAACCACTGTCCTAGGATCGCAGCTAACGTTATCGGACCTCAGTCGCGTAATGTCATACTTTATCGAGCAGGCTTAGGGCGCCATTTTGTAATAATAATAGCGCGATTTGTTTCATATATTGTAAGCCCGTAATGAAGTACGGACTGTACGCCAGATGTATTAGCTACGTTATCGGGACAATGCCTGAGGAAACTGATTTATTTTGCGATTTCTACTAATAATTGTATGGATTATGTGTGTAATTCGTGCCTTTTGTGGTTTTGAGTTATTTAAGGGTCTACAGAATAGGAATAGGAAGGGGCAGATTATTATTGTTGGTACAGTTGTTCTATCTCAGGTGTGATGCACATTGTTTCTGTGAAGCGGTCTTGGTTCAGTATCGCCGGAGCACACAGAAACAATGTGCATGTGCATCACACACACGACTAAGACTAACCCGCCGCCTTGAGGTAGAACTACTATAGACAAGTATCTAGTATTTTGATTTATTTTTAGTTTTTTGATTACCTACATGATTTCCATGAATAACATAATCAGTCCTTCCTCTTTACGAAAAGGAATGGGCCGTAAGCCACGCTGGTCCAGTCCGCATTTAGTGGGTGTCACATTTCTTAGATTTTTTCTGTCATTCTGTCATGTATTTTTCGGTACGATGTTTTCTTTCAACTTTTTAGAGCAGTAGTGATGAAATAAATTACACAAAAGAAAGGTCTTTGTTGGGTTCGAACACACGACCTACAACTGGCCAGTCGGCCACTGCTCTAAGGCCCCTCTTCTATGTATATGTAGAGCTGTGTCTACTCAACAATGTTTCTGTTACCTGTAATTTAGTGTGCATTACAGGATAATGATATGTTGTAACAATTTTTATAATTCGTACTTTTATAAATAAATAGAACACATGAATTTTATCCCGTTTCATACACGCCTTTCGTATTCATTTACTTCATACTCGTAATAATATTTGTCGTACAAAAAATAAATAGCGCAAACAAGGCGTTTGTACGACACTATTACACTCGCGAGCAAAAGTGTGGCAAATAACGTATATAACTGAATAATTTTCACGAGCTCTGCGCGCTACTGTACTGAGATGCAGGGTTGGCAAGTTGGCCAACGGATTGATGGAATTTGTTCCTTTAGTCTCTCTTGCGTCACCCTGGGTTATTCTTACACTTTATTGTACATCACACTAATATTATAAAGGCTAAAGTTTGTAAGGGTGTGTGTTTGTATGTTTGTCTTCATGCTCAAACGGCTGGACGGATCTGGATAAAAATTGGCACAGAGATAAATTATACTTTGGAATAGCACATAGATTTTAGAGATATAGACATAGATTTTTATCCCGGGAATATGTGTCCTTAGGATAATTTTAGACATGTATCTTAGTAGATATTTATGATAATATGTTTGACATATTTTAATTTAATATCAGTTTTTAGGGCTCCATACCCAAAGGGTAAAACGGGAGCCTATTACTAAGACACCGCGGTCCGTCTGTCTTTTTGTCTGTATGTCTGTCTCATGAACCGTTATAACTGGACAGTTAAAATTTTCACAGATGATGTATTTCTGTTGCCTCTATAACAACAATATGAAACAGAATAAAATAAATATTTAAGTGGGGCTCCCATACAATAAACGTGATTTTTCCCTTCATGCACGAGTCCGACTCGCACTTGGCCGGTTTTTTAGTTCGCTTTTGAAACAGTCGGTTTTTTTGATATTTTGAATTAACTTTTTTTATTTATAACTCTTTACTTAAAATAATTTTTCAAATTACGTACATTTGAACATATAAGTGTTATATATTTTTGAAATCACTTCTTAAAGCCCTTTATTTTGGTACCCTACACGATGGGTTGGGAAAAATTGGAGCCCCACAATATGGCGCCCAGAAACCGGCATTTTCTATTTTCCAATTTGAATGTAGCCAGTGACACTTGCAAGACAAATCGATTGACGTAAGACGCCCAAAACTTGTGTGATGTAGAAATTTGTGTAGGTATTAGTTCGTGTGGGGAGGCGTATATGTCGCTACAAACTGATCATGTATCACTGTCAATAACTACCATGATGCATAATGAAGTTAATTATAATATGAGACCGAAACAGCGTTCTATATTTTCAGTGTGTCAACCCTAGATTTAGTGCCGCTGAGATAATCGCGGTGCTCCTAAAAATGAACGATTACGGTTACCATCCCTTACTCAGGTGACACACCAGCGTTATTAGATCCGTCGCACTGTATACAGGAATACTTATTATGATATTTTGGGATATTTTCGGTAAGTTAATAACGAAGGTTCATGTTGATGTAAAACACCAATTGTACACACTTTTACTACGGCCGGGAATCAGCTGCTTTCTATGTTTTGCCTAATTCGAAATGTACGGAACAGCTGATTTGAAAGAATGAATTAAAAGTCATTTCAGCCGAGAGGTGTCCACTGCTGTATATAGGCCTCCCCAAGTGCATATCGTCGCCATATCGTTCTGTCCTGGCGACTCGCATCCAGCGAATTCCCACAGTATATATTGATTTAAAAGTCATCAGGATGACTTTTAAATCAATGATAGGTCAAACAAAAAAATGTTGATTATAAACCTCTTTTAATGCCGCTTCTCTACATAGCAAAATCTTTGTTAAAGATAAATAAATAAATTCTACAACATAATTTAAAAAATCACACTACACCCGAGTATCCGACAGTTCAGATAATACTGGGCGGATCCAATTTATGCGTCTACTCATCCCTAGCGATACCGCCATATTTATCGACAACGACTGGGATCCGCGTTATTTGCACCGCTCTATCAATTGATATCGGCGTCGACAACTTTTGCTACAAAATATGTTGATGTTCGGTATTCAATATAGGGAATTTAGAGTTGTTGTACACCAAATAATAGTTAGATGTTTCAGATATTGCAGAGTTTATTCCGATTATTCTTAACGATTATATATAATTAATTTAATTAATATTGCGGGGTCGGCTGCGGGAGCGAAGCCGGCGGAAAATGGTAGTATTTGATAAAACATCAGTTTGTAGATTTTATTTTTCTGGAAAGCTAATAAAAATCGAGCCACATTGATCAAAGCACAATACGTAAACAGGGTCTGAGGACCTTTGTAAATGGCTTTCCATTTCTATGCCAGATTTTGAAACTGCAACCAGCCAGGGTGAGGAGTTTGTGCGGGTGCTAAGGCGGGCGAAAAATAACAAATATATGAAAGTACTTTCAGGAGTTGCAGAGATTCAAAATAGTAAGGCGGGCTTGTCCCAAAACAAAAAAAGGAAAGGGTACTAACAAAAAACAAGGTTACTTCTAGACAAGCGTGCATCACCGTAGTCCACATCATCGCTTACCATTAGTAGCGAGCTAGTGGTCAAACGCAAGCCTATAGACCCGCCGTTTGCTATACTGAAGTGATAACGAGCGCTTAGCACAACGTGACGAAGCGACCTAGTTAGCGAGCGATCGTCTATTGTTTAATCTTGAGGAAACTTTAATACCCGGTTTCCCAGCTCTCGATTATCGGGCTGTTAACGTAATTGACGAATAATCGCCGGTTGATTCTACTTTCAGTTTCTCAACAGCTAGTGTGACAAGCGGTTGACTATTTGTCACGTAAGAGAAAAATCTGGAATTAACCACATGTTACAGCAATTTTGGGTTTCTGAGAACCTTTTTAAATTTTTATCTCTTGTCAACGAGCCTTATTTATAATTGTTGGATAGTCGATTATTTGCAGATTGAAATTAATATTATGATTTAAATTATATAAAAAAAAGTAATAGGGGTCGGCGAAATCTTTGGTATTGGTTCAGTTTAAAAAAATATGTTAATTAGATCAATTATAGTTGATTGTCAAGATAAAAAAGATGTAGGTTATTACAAACTTTTTAAATTAATTACATTGTAAAAACTTGACACAATTATTAAAAATAGTTTTTGGTATATAAATAAAATAAAAATAAAAATGTTACTGATCTGGGAATCGAAAATTCCTCACGCGCATTATTGTTGACCTTGTGCTTAGTACTTACCAAGGCTAGTTTTTGGATGGGTGACCACTTTTTTTTGAGTTCACTTGTTTTTAGGTGGGTGACCATCTTTTTTACCCATCCCAAAACCGTCCTCGGTAAGGTTTGCTTAACTTGGCAGCTTCACTAACCCAGCCGCTCAAGACAAATACTATTTATAGTTACTGATTACGTTATAGTAGTGAATGAATACCAGCTAGGGTAGCCAACCCAGGATTATGTAATTGTTCGATGAAGCAGTTTTGAGAAACCCAAAACAAACGGTTGACAACTGACGGTTGGATAATTTGTGACAAATTGTCAGCTAATTCGAAATGTAACAAGCGGCTGAGAAACTGGGCCTAAGCCTCTACTGCTCGCTAGCGATGCACTGTTTTATGAACATTTAACAGTTACACTATCCAAATACACATTTATTTATATAAAGTGACCATTATTATCTTTTCTCTTTATTTTAATTTTTTATTTTCGTCATCAAATTGTGTCTGTAATTCTTGCTTAAACTTTTGAAATAACGTAATTTTATATCGCATATACGCAGGAAGTAGTTATATCTTACTTCTCTCTCATGTAACGAAATTTGCACAAACGTGACGCGTCATTGAAATAAGCGCATCGCCGCCTAAGTGTCACTTCGAAAAGAATGCATACATTTTTTATTTAAATATTTACACAAGTTCTATAGAATACAGAAACTGAGGATTGAGCAGGTTCTAATACAAAAGATTTTTTTTTTGTACCATTTTATATAAAATGTAATGTGTCACTGTTTGTTTCTCTCCTTATAAATAAATACTCGCAAATAAGGATGAATAATGTTATTTGTGAAGTAAGTGACTATTTGTCTACCTAAGTGGATTTATGTACAAGTGTTGTGTTGTGAATGCGAGAATGGCGGAAGACTGTCCTACCGAGAGACAATTTAAACTAGTACGGAGGACAGTGCAAATCATACTCGGGCAACCAAACATACCGTTGTTATTGTAATGTGCACGAACAATGTAAGTATGTAAGTTTGGTTGTATTAATTTTTTTTTTTATGACTGGCCGCCTAATCGCGCACGCCACCGCGCTCGTACCCGTTCTAGTCACTGAGTTTACAGTCTGGACAAGGTCTATAGTAATATCTTACGTTTAGTAAAAACTAATTAAAAGTGAAAATCTTTTTAAAATATGCTTTTAATGAACTAAAATGTACAAAATGTAACATCGCTTGACAATACATATGCAATCAGCCCAAACTCGGTGTTGCTATCTAGACTGGTTGAAGAGTTGCAATGGCTATCTTCCGGCTCCATCATGAAGCAAGCTCCATAGTACCTAATTATTTAAATGTTTCCAAAGTTACATAAGTAACCCATGTTACAATTTAATTGAATGACAAGAAGTACTTCAAAAATGGCTAACTATACTCCATTTGAGATAACATTAGACATTTAAATAATCCCATTTTACAGCCCGTTCAACCGATTTTGACTTCTATTGCGTTGGTGATATGACAAACAGTAGCTATATTTAACAGTTTTTGGTAACAGGTTTATGCTGTTTATGCTATCCTTATATTTACGGGATAGAACTCAAAATCAGTTTAACGGAATGTAAAAAAGGGTTGTAAACATTTCTAATATTATTTCAAATGGGTTATAGTTGCCGGACCCACATAAGAAAGCAGCATAATAAGCCTGTAATAATAAAAATACACAAGTAAATTAAATAACACTCTTAATGTAACTTAATTACTCATAATAATTATCATTAAGGAAAAAAGACATTACATCAATAGGTTGTCCAGTTACATACGGTCCTCTCGAGACATTAGAGGGAAAGATTAAATACTTCTCTTAGTTAATCAATTGCGAGCACATATATGCGTATTCTCAGTGGAAGGTGTATTGCTAAGCTTACAATTATTTTAGTAAAACGAGTTCCATGGATGGAAATTTAAGATCTGTTGAATTCCTTAAAAAAATTGGTGAATCCCTGAAAAGCTATTAACACTTGTAAAAGGTTATTTCCATTTCGGTCGCTACATAGTCTTCAAACTTGATTTTTAATTTAAGAAAGTCAAATAAATTAAAAACTGGTAGGCTCACTTGCGCAAAAAAATAACTCCTCGCCTCGTGTTTGGTTGCTAACACGAGGTTAGATTAAAATATGTCGTATAGAATAAGCTTCTGTTAGCTACTTACTTCAATTTAGTAAGATTACCCAGAATGGCGAAAGTGACCTTATTGGAATTAGGCTCAAAATCAGCGCTTTTTCACATCGAACTTTACAAAATACACCTCCCAGTCGTCCTTTCTTAGTATTTTAGCTAGGAAAATGAAAAGGCGCAACAAACTTCCCCAGCAACACATCTGTTTAGCACCAGTTGCTTACTCAACATTTGTAATTAACAAGGAATGAATACAACTGTGTACAATACAAGTTAAATAAGTACAAAAGAGGTATACGCTTATTAAAATTTCAAGGAAAAGCTCTCGCATTTACTGTGCTATCAAGTATTTACCAACGGGCCAGCGTTCTACTGTTTCTCCAAGGTAATTGTGTAACAATACATGTAATTTAACCAAAGTTTACACAACAGTTACAAAGTTATTCTACACGAACTAAAAACACTTTCTATTATTACGTTTTGTACTAAAAAAATGTCAAGTCATGAAATCATATGAAATATTTACGTAACAACAATCTAACAATGAAAAAATAATTTTCAACATTGTCAAGTTCACCATAACTTCATTATATTCAGTTTAGCAGTTCCTGAGAAAGTGGTCACTAAACATACATACGGCTTTCCTCCAATTAGCACCTGCTCGCGGTTTGAGAGGCTAAAATTTACTGTATGAATGATCTTCTACCATTACACGATCGATTCATGGTGAATACAGACAATAAAATCTATATTAAAACAAAAAAAATATTTTTTACGTTAGCAAATTTTTGGAATTGCCAGTAAAAATGTGTCAGTTGACAGTGTTGCTAGTGTTTTTGTATGTGGTTCTCTGTGAAGGGCTAGAAGATGCTGTCGAAGAGAGAGGGAAGAAGAAAATTGGACTGTTTAGTAAGTTGCACGTAATCTAGATTAACTTTTAATTTAAATTGCGTCAATGGGCAATATCGCGTCCACCTATTTTACAAGAAAACTTCAAGCGGAAATCGGTCGAATTGTATAAATGATTTTATTTATGTAAGTTGGTTTGTACAAACACTTTTACAAATTTTGTATCGCATTCAATCCTTGTAAACGTACTTGCAATTCAAAGCGTTTATCAGTGTGATATAAATCGCATCGCGTCGAGCTGGCAGTTCGCTCAGTCTGGGAAAATATTATAAAATTTTTTGTACTGACTGAATCTCTAATATTAAAAGTAAATGAAGTACATCTCAAAACATTATTTTAATTTATTTTGAAAAGTTTGTATGATTTATTTCAGAAATCTATAAAAATAATATCAAAGCACAGTTTAAATATTATATTCAGTCGTTTAAATCAAATTTATTTGGAAGGCTCCGAAAAATTCTGGACAATTCATTGGTATTCACAGATTTATGTTTTAAAATCACTCAAACAAAATATTTGTGGTTGGAACAAAGATATTTTATTATGAATCGTAAACAAACTATACAAATAAATAGAATTGAGGTGTTTGTTTGTAATATTAAAATAGCACATTTTTTACCCCGGACGGAAAAAGAACGGTATTATAAGTATGACTTGTGTTGCTGTCTGTGAGTCTGTGGCATCATAGCTCCTAAACGGAAAAAACAATTTTGATTTAACTATTTTTTGTTTGAAAGGTGATTTTATCAAGTCTACTTAGCTATGTTTAAAATCGGTTCAGCCATTCAAAAGTTATGCGCGGGCAACAAATGTTTACTTTTTTAATTTTTGTCTGTAATTTCCGAAACAGCTGAACCAATTTTGACGGGAATTTCACTAGCTGATGTTATAAGGAGTAACTTACACTTCTTTTTCTTATTTTAGAAAATTAATTAGATTTCCGCCCAAAAAATGAATATTTACCATGTTTTGATTTTGCGGACGAAGTCGCGGGCAACAGCTAGTTCAATCTTAAATGGATGAGGTTCAATAAATTCAAATGTGCACGGCCATTGGAAAGCGATTATCGAATACTGCTTTATTGAAGGAGTCGGGTCAAACTATCGTGCGGAGCTATTTGTCACTATTTTAATAATGTAGTGTTTTATTGTCGGAGTTTTTGATTGATTTGTGGCGTAATATTATTTTAGGTTGAATAGATTTTAGTTTTTAGGCAAGCAGTTAAATTAAATGTGATAAATTTGGAAAATTATTTGATGGATGGAGGTTACTCTAGAGTAAATTTTCTTTAAAATTGTAGTGTTAGTTATAAGGAATCTTCCTGATGACGCGATATTTGATAGGCGATATCGTGAACGCTTTTTCTAAGAAAACTTCAAGTGCAAATCATTCGAAATGGATCTCATTCATACTTGCATTTCGTTTATTTAAAATCGATTATTAGTTAAGGATTGTAGCTGGTGACATTCTGTAGATTCTCCTACGGGCGTGTGTTTATGTTTGTATGTAGTGTTACTTTTTGATTGAGGAGATACATTATATATTGAATTTTAATTTCGTATATTGTGTTTTAATTTCGTAGACTAAATTGACAGCTGCCAATGTCCTTATTTTTTTTTAATGTTGCAAGCGCTGAGCAGTGTTGAAGTAAGGCTCAATCATAAGTGATTCATCAAATCGATGTGACGTCACTCCTCAATTAAATTTTACGAATTGATGTAAACAAATGTTTTATGAATAAAAACGTAATATATGTAATTTTAAATATAACAGTTTTTATAAACATAGTTCATAATCATTTATTCTAATAAATAGGAAATCAACAATGAAATAAATGCAATCGATAGATCGAAGTCTGCCATAAATGAGTAGAAATTAAGCAAGGGTTAGTTAGCTAGTTTCTCAACATATGTATTTCTTTTTGCTGTGAAATAGTTCCATTTTCGATTTTCGATCAGCTATTCGATCACTACACTTTTTTTATGTAACGATAAAGTTGCGAACCCCCATTTAGTTTACGAAATAAAAAAATAGAGATTAGGTACATAGGTATTCAATTTCCTATAAAAAATCCGTAACCAAATCAAATAATAAAAAGGTAAAAAGAGATCCACAAAGGCCAAGAAAAAGCGGATCCATTGGTTAATAATGCGACGTTTTTTTTCTTTTTCGGTGTACGTTTTGGTTTCTGTTATTCCAGATTAGTTACTCTAACATAAATATCGCCATATACTTAAAGGATTAAATAAACAAGGATTACCTACCACGTTAATATTAATAAAAATAAATAAGATTAGTTTATTGAATTCCTCCTCACGAGTCACGGATGGCCGGGCGAAGCAATTACTCTGCTAATCCACTTTATTGTTACGTCCGAAAACCTACGGCTTTGTGCTCGGCCTAGTATGAATATGAAGATACCTACGATAGAAAGTAGTACAATCTTTTTATCTTTTCTATTTGTTAGGACGTAAAAGATGAAGGTTTTTGTCGAGAGGATTTTGGTAAGTTCCTTCACAAAGCGCTACAATTTCTTAGGTAACTATATGTTACTAACAGGAAAAATAGAGATGTCTTAACTATACTTATTTAGTTTGTATGATTATAACCACATTACAGTGCTTTCTGTGTGTTCCTACAACGAGGAAAAATACCCCACTGTAATAGTATCTACCAACTAACGCAAGGGGTATTGTGACTGTCTCTGGCGGCCGGGCGACCTTACTTAATGTCAACCTCATTATTTAACTGACTTTCCAAAAAGGAGGAGGTTCTATTTTACATGTAGACGGAGGTTGTTGTTTTTTTTTTTTTTTTTATTTATTTTCACCGATTTCTCCGTCAGTTGTGATATTGAAGATGCTTTGTTTTTGTTTGAAAGAGTACGTTCCCGAATTGGTCTTATTTAAATTTGTTGAAGATCTGATGAAGGGATTCGGAGATATAGAACAGATCTCCTCAATAAATGGCGGTCTTTCGGGATTGCTACAATCGCATGTCTGTTTATTGTTTACACCATTTCATAACATAAAATCACGCCGGCACGCTCTAAAGGCATAAGCAGATGTATACAGTTCACCCTGGAACACGCTCATTCCACCGGTTATGCTAAAGTTTCATGTTATTTAGGTAATCTATTCTGGCATCACTTTGGGCATTATAGGTACCTTACTAGATATAGAACTTGCCGATTATGTACTACAACTAAAAAGTGAAAATTAAAAACTTTTAACAAAAAAATACGAAATCAGAAACACCGACTCCCGAAATTAAAGTCACTTTGTTGTGATTTTTGGAAGTCGTTTGTTCTTCTTTTATCTTTCACCTCTAATACGTTACTCACTTTTAATCCCAATCCGAAGGATTTTGTAGGAACTTCCTATTTGTTTCTTGTCTGAAAAAAATGTCTGCTCGGCATCGTCATTATCGTAACGAATGTTGTTGAACTTTCAAAGTGAATAAATGCTGCTAAATTGTTTCTTCATCAATCGACTTCAAATAATCATGTATCCAACGCGAATTCAATTTCTCTAACCACGTACCCTTCTCTTTTCAGTATACTTCGTGGATCTAGTAATCAAGAAGATCTTCATCCTAAAGCTGATCTACGCGTTTGCCTTCTGGGTCCTTCTACACAAAGCTGGCTACATCTTCGGCTGGTTCCTGAGCTATATCAAGGAGAAGCCAGTGTACCATGACCACCATGACCATGACCACCATCATGTGGAGTATGGACCTCCAGGCCCTTATAGGAGGGGCAATCAGAAGCCGTATAACCCGTATTCAAAGCCTAGTTCCTATGCTGCGAAACCTTCCTATATTCCCATGTCTTAAAAAATGAAATCCGTTTGTGTCACGTTAAAAAATGAGTTCTAATTTTAGTCCAAGCTTGAATTTAAAACTCGTTTTTAATGAAACGGTTTTACGTTTTCTCAAAGTTTTTAAAAAGTTGTTGAGAAGATGTAGGGCCTTTTTATAAAAAAAATCCGTATGATTAATTTAAGCACTGATAAGTAGATTTCTAATTAAAATTTTCTATGGAGTATTTGAAATTAGAATCTGGTATTCAGTGTTAAAAATCGTTATTTTATGTAAGGCTGATAATTATGAATTTGTGTATGGTTTTGACTGTATTTTGTATCGCATTGAATTTGTGTATGTTTAATATTTATTAATATAACTAAGTATGAAATGGTATATAATGTCTATGTGTGTTGGCTTTTGTGGGTAGATTTGTAAGTGAGTCTTGCGTCGAGATTTAAGTTATTTTATTTGTATGATTTGATCCCACGCTCAGTAGAGTCGAAAGTTGATTGAAAAGATGTTCTCAGAAATTTAACTTAATTTATTGTGATTGTAAATAAGTATAATTAAATAAACAAATTGATTGAAGTGATTTCTTGTGTTTGTTACTAAATCGTTAGTTTCCCTGTCCTATTCGACTTCAGAAAAGGTATAACGACGGAAGATGCAGTCGAAGCACTACTAGACTCTATAGTTAACAAACTTGACACGACGATCGTACAAATGTACGATCATTATTGGACCTGTCTAAGGCGTTCGTCACTGTTTCTGTCCCTATTTTACTCGGAAAGCTGGAACAAATTGGAATACGCGGCACAGCCTTCAAATTGCTTCAGAACTTTCTCGCTGAACGGAACCAGTGTGTTAGAATAGGCGACCACAATAGTGATGAACAATTATTGGATTTTGGTGTGCCCCAGGGAAGTCTGCTCAGATTCCTCCTCATTCAAATATATGTGAACGATCTCTGTCTATTCACCCTTCCCTCTACTTACATTATAGCGTGCGCTGATGATACCGTTTTATTGTCTAGTGGATCAGACTGGGAAACGGCTAAGGAGGCCGCCGAGAGGTCCTTGAGGCAGGTTATGGTCTGCATGGCCAATAACAGTCTTACTCTGAATATCAGCTAAACTAACTTCATCACCTTTGGTTTCAGTCCCTCTGCCATGCCATCGGAGCTTTCACTACGAATTAAAGTCCATGTTTGTAACGAGCTTGTCCGGCACAATATCTGCTCATGTCGGACGTCTCGTCAGTCAAGTTCGGCCTTTACCTAGATTCCAATCTCAGCTGGAACACCCACATCGAATCCTTGTCTGGACGGACCAGAAAACTCCTTTACCTTTTTAAAAAGCTAAGAATCTCTGCCCACAAAGATATCCTGAAAATGGTGTACACCGCCTTGTGTGAATCAGTACTAAGTTACTGTATAGTTGAATGGGGTGTTGCAGTCAAAACAATAATCATACAAGCGGAAAGAGCCCAACGAGTGGTAATAAAAGTCTTCTTAAGCAAACCGTTTAGGTATCCCATTCAATAATTTAGTTTCGAATTTAAGGTGCTAACGGTTCGGCAAATGTATGTGCTTCGTGCACACGAACTCATAAAATTGCTCCTGCCAATAAAGTTAAAAACCCTACGATTAGAAGAAGACTCAAACCAGTGTGCCCCAGAGTCTGTTCTACCTTCGCACTTCGGCACAACCGCTACTTAAGTGCATAACTTTACAGTAAACTCCACAACAAACTAAAAATACATAGTTTGAATAAGTTCCATTGCAAGTCCATGGTAAAATATTATCTGCTCACCCTAAGCTATGACGACGTGGAAACATTACTAACAGCATAACAAGCCAGGCCAACACTTACTTACATATACAAAACACACCCGACACAAAAATGAGAGATGTTCCTTGTTTGTACCTTTTACGATATTTTTCCTCAAATTTCTATCAATCTAGTTTACTATGCCCCCTTACCTTCTCTCCTGACCCATAATCCCCAAATTATACTAGGCTTATATAATTTTTTTTAGGGTGCACGCTACTTATCTATTCATATTGTTTTTATCATTGATGTAATAGATGTATGGATGACCCCTATAACATAGGTTTTCCTAGCCTCGCCAGTTGCAAAGCGCATGGTTGTGTCTTGTTAAATACTGTCACCTGTAATTGTGTTCTTTTTCCAAATTAATGGGGCTTCCAGTCTAACTAGATTAAGCTGAGTAAACCAGTATTGTACATGGGGCAACTGAAAAAAAAAAAAAAAAGTGTTTATTCGTCACAAAAACGTTTTTTTTATTTTTTTTGTATTTTCATGTCTTGCTTGGCAAGACTTGTGCCAGATTTTATTGCTTTTTTTTCTATTTTATTGCAATTGATGAAGGAAATTGTCAATTGTGAGTTTGGAAATTAATCACACCTCATAGTTCTAGATCGAGATATCACAATTCATTGAGTTCCTTCTTATTTAAACAAATGCTCTGTAACTGATGGTAGAAGATGGAACCACAGCATAAAGTATAAAAGTTAAATATGTCTTTACCGTATTCACCGTAATACAAGCTTGTCAAGTTGGCAAATTTCACGCGAATACTGTACACAGAAATGTATCCGTGCAGTTGAAATCAGTAATTTTGTAAGTTGGTTCATGTTTTATTTTAATTGTAATAACCTGGCTCAAAAGGCAGGAAGCGGGCAAGAGACAATTCAAACTACTTAACCACAAAGCTGTTTTAGTTCTAGCAGCTTGAGCGTCAATTTCCGGTTTTTACCGCATTGATCACAGAGATATCATTAAACATTTGCTTCTTCGTCAAAATGATGAAGTCTATCTAATTTTTCGTTGCACCATCGGGGCTCTGCCAGGTCCATTGCCTGTGCTCACGCTTTCTGAAGAAGGAGTTCTTCATATAGAGGGCCTCCTTCTCCATAAAACTGGCCAGTAGGTGACTCCGGTAGTTCCGTCGTCAAAATCAAAATTGCCCCACACGCAGCTCATTATCGTCTCGTTTACCCAGTTTTGTGTTGAAGTGCTCCATGGCCACGGTGAAATGAGTTTTATGACCATGCATGGCTCTGGAAATGTCCTCACACATAGTCTCTACTTCGTCGTCCGGGTGTGCCGCGGTCGGGGCGTAGACCTGTATGACTTTCAGTGAATATCTTGAGGAAATTCTGAGTATAAGGTACGCCACCCATGTCGACACATTCTCGATCCTCACTACTTTGGCCTCAAGGGAGCTATGGACGAAACTCTTCCTCGAGTTCGGCTATCTTCTCGTCGGTCCGGAGTGTTCGCGTGTTGTATGTTGCCAGTTATAGTCATCGGTTTTGGGGTAGCCGGCTGCCGGGCACTATTTCATGGTTGCGCTATTCATCGATTTTGGGTAGTTTGCCGTAATCGCCTCGCTTGGCAGGCGGGTTGGCTATCGCAGTTTGTTATGACGTGCACAGAGATCGCTGCTGCCCAGAATGGTATGTACCTTAGTCGCCTCTTACAAAAGCCACAGGCAGATGTGGGATGGTGAGATTCTTAACGTCCAACACCATGGGGAACATTCACATTTCCATACAATTTTGCCTTTTTGACAATCGTTATCGCCACGCTTTCGAAAAAAATTATGGCTAGAATATCTTCTTAAATGAAATAGCATAATTATGTAAATCAAAGAATGTTTAGGAAACAAAACTGTCCAAAAGGAGGTTCAAAATTGATATTCTGGCTCCGAGCGGGCGCACGGACAGTACTGCGTTAACATTGGGGAATTTATAAGCCACCATTGCGTATATATATTGTATGTTTACGGTGATTCATTTTGTTCGGGGGAGCTCGTGGCTAAATAAAAAAATTTGAAGGGTCAAGGTTAAGCAACGCTTGACGAGGTCGATCCGTGGATTGATCTTTACACAGCGAGTTTTTTCTGAGCCTCGGAAAGCACTGGTCCCGACTGTCATTTGAAGATCTTTGACCGGCGTTACGGGTAGTCAAAAGCCTGAAATCTGACACCAGTCTAGCCAAGGGGTACCGTGTTAACCAGTTACTGGCTTGTGGAGTTCAGATAGGCAGTCGCTCCATGTAAAACTCTGGTACTCACCTGAACCCGGGTAGACTGGAAGCCGACCCCAACATAGTTGGGAAAAGGAAGGATAGTTTTTTTTTTTGACAAGTAAGTAACACCGGGTGAAAACTGCAGTTTACCAAGTAAACAACTAGTGCCCCCTGGCGACGGCTGCGGCACGTGCCTGCCACTTGTGGTGCCAAGTTCTGTGCGTTTTATCTCGACGTTAATATGCCGTTGTTTCCAAAGTATTGTCGGACAATAAAATGTAATGAGCACCTTATTTTGCACGCTTTTGTTTTAAAAGTCATTTACTGTTGTTACGAGTACGTACCTAGTTATACTGTTGGTAGTTAAAATGTATTAGAGTAAGATTGCAAAGAAAAGGTTATTTGGACTAATAATATGATTTGGTTTGTAACTCAGGAGCGATATCTAAATTAAGTATTTGCAGTTAAGAACGTGTAAAACCAATCTTTGGTTTGAAAAAAATGTAGTTTTTCTGGCTGGAGGAGTTTGGCAAATATACAACGTAATTTTGTAAATTTAGTAAACGGTGGTTTTTAAACTTTTTTGTATAAAATGTTTTAAGGGTTCCGTACCCGAAGCATCCAAACGTCCGTCGTCTGTCAAAACTGTACGTCGTCTGTCAAAAAAAATTGTTCTGAAAAATTTTTTAACTTCTCATTGACCTATGAACTTGAAATTTGATGATAATGTTTATTATAACGTATATTGTACTAACAAATATTTTGGTACGGAACCTTAAATGTGTGAAGTCCGACACGCATTTGGTCTGTGTTTTTTATTCTATCCTTCTTTTTTCTACTCATACTACTCATTCTACTCATATTTGCAAAAAAAAAAACTTAGTTCAGTTTACACATAAGTTACAAAGAAGTCTGTAATAAACATTCAGGTTTTAAATATAAACAACTACACCGAGATAACAAGTCTTCATATTAATCTGTTTTGTTTTCAATCTAAATTTATTTAATCTTTTCTCCCTGTTAACAACCCTCTGTCAATAATGTTCTAATATTATTCGTGACCTTTCGTTAAATCAGCGCATTAAAATTTAATCTTAACATCTCGTCCAATTTTAGCTCACATCCTAAAGAAAATGAAAATAACAATTTCAGCACGCCATCAAATCATAAACCGGATAAAACCAGTTCACTCCGGTTATAACCGCCCATAACCAGTTTAATAATCTTTAGTACCTATCGCGCGCGCGGTACTTAAGACTGTCATTTGAAACTATACGCAGTTTCAGCGACTTTATTAACTGTTAAAAGCAAAAACTAACTAATTATGAGAGGTTATCATTGACAAAGCTTAAGGTTACACTAGTCGATCATTCTTCCATACAAACGTAGTCTAGCGATTACTCCACTGTTTTACGATGTACGTTCAAAATAAAAAAGGATATCAATTTGTCTCATCATTATCTAGCCCTATATGGAAACAAACAATAAAAAAATAAAATTATAATAAAAATATTTGAAAGTTATGGACGTCGAAAGTTCCATATTTGAACACTAATTTTAACGCATCTTTGGGCGGAAATAAATACCATAAGAAGAAGGAAAATTGCAAGACGGCCTCCATACAGGGATATATTAATAATTCAACAATGCAAATAATTTTATTTTGAAAATATACATTTCATCATTTTTTCATGATATCTAGACTCCCAAAAGTCTGTTTATACAATTTCGAGCGCTCGTTTTCGTCCTAAATCATCATCCATTTCGATACAAATTTGCAAAAGTGCTAATTCGTACGCGAATTAGCTTCTTACTCCTCATCACAGCATCTATCTTTTTCGCACGTGAACTTTATCAGGAGTAAATTCTCAATGATAGCGAAAAAGTAGTCCGTATGTAGTATCTGACAAAGCGAAAATTCGCAACTCGCACAGGTCATTGTGCTACTGCTGAGCACGGTCCTCCTGGTTTGATTATCGGCTTTTCTCAGTGGAAGCCCAGAATTGTGCCCAGTTGATGGCAATAGTCTTGCTCCTATTACATGGGACTTTAACATAGGTAACTGGCGAAGAATTGCCAAACTTAAGTGGCAGTGGGCAGTGCACATTGCTCGCAGAACGGATGGCCGATGGGGCAGAAAAGTTCTGAAGTGGCGACCCCGAACAGAAGACATTGCGTTGGAAGGCCTCCCACCAGGTGGACCGATGACCTGGTGAAGGTTGCGAGGATCCGCTGGATGCGGGACGCACGGGACCGGTCAATGTGGTGACGCTTGGGGAAGGCCTATGTCCAGCAGTGGACGTCTTTCGGCTGATATGATGATGATAATAATAATGAACTGGCGAAGTGTGGGTGTACTGTAATAGGTTCCTCTCTTGCCTTACCTTTCGGGGAATACGGGTGTGTTGTAATGATATGTTAATTGACAAATAAAATGCACACAAACATTCTGAAAGTATCAAAAACAAAACCACACAAAAAAATATCTACCATAGTTTTCAGTGTCACATTCACACTTCCTCGGAAGTCAGTGCAACTGACGAGAGATGTAAAATATGCAAACATATTCCTCCACACTACATCACTTCGGCAGAGTATCTGCCCCCTGGACACGAACGCAGTGGCCAATCTGGAAATCCCTAAACCGATGCCGGACCCAGGTTGGTCGCTGTAGAAACAACCTGGCCAAATGGATTATCATAAAATACCTATCCAAAACACAGTGCCAGTGGCCTCTTCGCAAGATATGGCCCACCTCCTAGTCTGCCCTTTATGCCCGACCACCTGCTCCTTACAGGATTTGAACGTAGCGAATGTTAGAGGTGTCCATGTAGAGGTGACACTGGTCGGACAAAATCTGAATGGTTGAGACTATAGTTTGAGTCAATTTACATGAAAGTGAAGAAGAAGTGTCACATTTATGATGACAGATCACGTCACCATCACAAACTTCATACAGCCAATTGTTTGTTTTCCCAGAACATCCAGGAAATTGATTTGTCACGTTCATAAATCAGGAGTAACAGTGAGTATTAATTTATGCGCGCGACTGTACTGGCTCCTCGTGATAATTTGTAATTTAGGACCGCACATTTGTTACTGGATGAGTTTTTGGGTGCAATGCAGGGAGAGATCGTGGTTGCATGACCGACAGAGCTGGGCAAAATACATGCTTTGCTTTAATTAAAATACAAAGAACAAAATACTATCTTGCATGTATTTAAAATATAAATACAAAATATTTGGAAGTCGTATATTTGAAATTTAAAATACAGTATTTTATCTATTTTTATTTAAAATACAAAATACAGTCAATCATCCATCGACAAACTAAATTAATATAGAATTAATTAATTAGAAAATAACCGTTGAAATGGAAATGACAATTGACAAGATATAAGACAATTTGACGCAGGCTGTCAATATTTTGCTTACGAAAGCGATCGAGCGCCATTTTCGGCACGCAATCATTAATAAGAGCGCTAAATGTATTTATGTTCAAAATTATTTTGAAGCCATAAGTATTTGAAATACTAACTCCAAGATACACCAGTGTCCGGTATTTGAAATACCAATTAGATTTTTTTTTTAAGAAGTATGTGAATTACAAATACCAAATACGTATTTCTATTTTAATTACGGATTTTAATTAAAGGTAAGCCAAATACTGCCCAACGCTGATGACCGATATAAGGTTGCTTGAAAATTACTACTATTTTTGACATAGTTACATTGTTTACCTGCTGTAAACACAATAAAAGAAAGCTTACATAACTCTTCTCGGTTCTTGACCGAGCGAGCACGAAGCGCGAACGGAGCGTCTCCGTTTCAGCTTGTACAAACATGCTTTCGTATGTCCGGATGTTCGGCGGATGTCCAGCTGTTCTCTTCTAGAAGTCGCATTTCTCAACCGATTTTCGTGAAATTATGTGAGCAGGTTCAATGATTATATGGAATTTTTCATAATGGCTCATCTATTTTGAGAAATTTCCAAAAACAAAATCGACAATAAAAAAATCTAAAAGACAGAATCACGATGTCTACAGCTCATATAACCACTGGTTTTATTGCTTCTTAAACCATAACGACTGGTATATTCTAAAAGTTGTCATTTTCATAATGAAACTAAAGCTATAAAAAACACAATCACAGAATCTCATACTTGCACAAAAATATTATTAGCCAAAACTGCGTCACTTCTGCATTTTTACCAAATACTTAACTTTTTTTTAGAGACACGTTTATAACTTAGCATAGTATTCTGTCGGATGCACCATCAAGATTGAAATTACGTGCCAACGTTCAGGGGTGAAAAATTATACGAACAGGGTTGCAAAATGATGCGAAAACTTTACTAATTTCAGTTTGCTAACGTTTCGCTTAATAGTCGTTTTTGGGGTTCCGTAGTCAACAAGACCAAAGTCATGATCATCAACCGAGCTGGACTAATAGCACGCACGGGGGTACGATGAGCAATGAGTTTGTGTACCTGGGCTACATGATCAGCGATTAGGGGGGCTGCAGTAGGGAAATTCAGAGACGTACGCAGATGGCCAAAGCTGCTATGAGCAAGATGTCGAGAATATGGCAAGATAGGAACAATAACACCAAGAGGAGACTCGTTAGAACGCTGATATTCTGAATTTTCCTTTACGGCTCCAAATCTTGGGCAATTCGCTCGGTGGATCGAAGAAAGATTGAGGCTTCCGAGATGTGGTGCTGGAGGAGAACGTTGCGCATATCACGGACAGCGAAACGCACAAATAAGTCCATTCTCGACTAGTTAAACATCAAAGCCAGACTCTCCACGATCTGCTACCAAAGAGTCCTAAATTACTTTGGTCGCACATCGCCCGGAAACAGCCAGATAACCTGGAAAACTGGTTGTTGTGGGAAAGGTGGGTAGGAAAAGGCCACGCGGACGCTCACCCACTCACGGTGACCACTAACCTGAGAAGAGCCGAAGACAGAATGGCTTTGAAGCAGCTAGTCAATGACTCCGTGAAAGCTTTCCAGGACGGGCACGACCTTCAGTAATGAAGACAACAAATAAGAAGAAGTGTCAACAAGGAACCTTTATAGTTTCGCCATGTCTGTCTGTCCGTCCGCAGCTTAGCTCAGAGACTCTTAGCACTAGCAAGCTATAATTTGGTATGGATATACATTTATACATTAATCACGCCGACAAAGTGGTAAAATAAAACCACGAAAAAAAATTATCTTTAGTGTACCTCCTGTACACGTAAAGCGGAGATGTTTTTTCTCCCATGGTGGGATTATCGTTGGATGGCTTTTCAAAGATATTACGAGTCTGTGGAAACCATTTTTCGATTCAGGAATCTGAAGTTTTATTAGAGTCAGGTGTCCCCCTGCCAGCTAAATGGTTGCTTTTCTAGATGTGAAGAAATTCACGGCAGTAGTATATAATAACGAAAATAAATATAAAACTATCACAGCTCAGTAGTCTTTACAAGTTTACGAGTAATAGTCGACCAACTTATAAAATGTACTTGGATTTTTTTTGTATTGATGTATGGGGACACTGGTTTTCGAACGGCGAAGTTAATTTTGTCCCTTCGTTAGAGCAATGTTCGGTGCTTTCATTGTTTATGAAAGTTTGTATTGTTACCAATTTATTATGGTGAATAAATGTTCATACGGAACCCTCTGTGTGCGAGTCAGACACGCACTTGGCCGTTTTTTTACATCTTTCGTTTTATTGGAGATAAAATATTTGAAATATGTTTTTTATCATTTACGCTGACTTTATCGTAAGAATTTATGTAAAGTTTGAAATGCTGATGCTTGGGTTTAAATTTATTTAAAAGTCTTGCATGCATTGACTTTTATTTTAATTTATATTACCGTGATTAATGTTTCTTCTGGCTTTTATCGAAACATTTAAGTGGCTGCATCTTCAGTTGTTGATGATTCAGCCATTGTGAAAAAAGGAGAAAGTAAAGTGTGCATCACCTGTCCACCCCCAACTGTGTACGTATGGTCTGTTCCATGCAAAAGGCATTCACCCATTTCCCGACCTAATAGAGATGATGAGAAAAAAATCTATTTAGTCCGTCAGTTACATTACCTAAAAATATTGGACACGTCTTTTTCTGTCCACGTAAACAAAAAATGGGGCAGAAAGGTTTTGGAGTGGCGACCGCGAACCGGAAGACGTTGCGTTGGAAGGCCTCCCACCAGGTGGACTGATGACCTGGTGAAGGTTGCGAGACGCACGGGCCCGATCAATGTGGCGACGCTTTGGGGAGGCCTATGTCCAGCAGTGGACGTCTTTCGGCTGATATGATGAAACAAAAAATGACAACGATACAGTGCATTCAAATATCGTGTGACGTCATGTCTTGCTACACTTTATACTGACAAGTGACGTCACAAGCTCCCACTCCTGAACTTTTATTTGCTTTATCTTTGTCAATTTAATTTAATTTGATAAAGCAAAAAATATGTTTCCAATATCTCACTGACGGACTAAAGAAAATTGTCATTTTTCTACCCATCCCTGCAATCCCGAAAACTCTTCCAAACAATGATTAACGTTTGCCGCAGAACATAAAGTTGTATTTAACCTGTCATATAAACTGCGTCATTTAACCAATCTGTTAAAAGCCTGCATTCATACGTCTGACTTGCTAAAAAACCGATAACCCATACATACATATTTATTAGGCGAATCATTTGATACGAAAAAACCGTAAACCCGTAGCCTTGGGTTATCTCTACCGGAAATTGTAAAGCGTGATTTATATTTCATTGCTTCCGGTATTAAAATAATCGATAACTGTTGAAAGTTTTCAATGTTTAATGAGTGTCAGCGGTTTCGGCTTCGGCATCCATTTCCGTTGTTATGGGAAGCGACAGGGATTACGGAGGGTGGGCAACTATGGAAGCCTTTTCACTGTTAGATTTGTAAAACTGTTAAGTTGATTATGTATCCTTTCTTTTGCGGGTATTTTCCATGGCAGGTGAGAAATGGAGATGCGTGTTGGAGTTTTAGTTTCTCATTAATAAATGCGTAGTGAAGTTATAGCATTAGCACAATCAGCCTTATAACGTTCCCACGGCTGGGACGCAAGCCTCCTCTCTGTCAGAGAGGGAATGGCCCTGTCCCAGTGCGGGTTGGTGGCTGTCACATGTCTTGGAGTTTTTGCCTTTAGGACATGACGGTTTCCTGATGATATTATCCTTCACTGTTTTTAAAGCAGTGGTGATGAAATAATAAACACAAAGTAAAGTTCCTGCCTGTGTTCGAACGCACGACCAACGATACGTAAGTCGAAGTAAAGTGCCTGCCTGTGCTCGAACCCATTACCTACAACACGTAAATCGAAGCCCAACACTAGGTCACACTAGGTTAACACTAGGTCGCCACTGCTACGATGAACTTTAATCTTTAAAATTAAGTTTTTCGGTAATCTGGTTATTGTTATACTGTCACTTTAATCCGCCTTTAGCCATAAAATACCTTTTGACAAGATTTTCAGGTTAGTTGTCACCATATCGAGTTAAACGAGAGGTTGCACTTTGCCCCGGAGAATTGGCGATATAACTAGAGCCTGTCTGAACATCTATATCCCGTAAAAAACACTGGTGCAGCAATGCTTATTATGTGAAACGCTTTTGACACGTTCTGGGGTTAAAACAATTTAACTTTTATCTGGCGTGGTGCTAGATGTTACGTGACCACTACGTACGTCTGTCCTCCCCAAGGTCTCTTTGGGATTTAGTGACGCTTTGCCTCTACACTTTTAGACACCAGCCAGCCTTTTGCAGCGTATATCGATAACAAACAAATATAGATCCTGCTCTCTAAAAAGAGCAATACAATTAAACACATAGTAAAGTGCCACAATTTACTCATGAAAACCCAAAATTTCGCCACCCTCGGGTACAAACGTACGACATAGTAAAAATAGTCGTTTGGTGAACCATAAAGAAGGGGTTAACGAATTTGCTATAAATGCGATGCCGCCGGGTGCGATTATAAGCATTTTACGTGCCACATAAAACAACATGGACAAAGTTGGCGAGGAACAGATGGGAATAAGTTTTGTACCTACATGATGATGGATGGATTATTGCTATATTAGATTATGAGGTTAGTAGAGGTTTATAATCGAGATTATATTATATTTCTCCCTGAAAGTAACGAATTCACAAAATCTTCAATTGCTAGAGAACCGAGAGGAAAAAGACCAATGCTAGCCCTTGCCGAAGTCTTAAGTGGGAATTCATTTAATTAGCCGTTCTAGGGATCTTTGACCAAAATCTGAAACAGTGCCGTCATGCACAATTTTTCTATTTTTTAATGCGACATCCACATACACTTTTTTTTTTACAAATTGCATCCCCTGTCTGTGTCACTCAAGCGTCAAAAGATCCTTGTAGCAATGTAATGTCACATCTAGCCTTTTCTGCTCCCTGACTTAATTTAACGATGATTGCTTCAATCGTTTGTAGCCGCGCTTCATACTCGTACCAAGTTATTGTGCAGTTACGATGACTTGTCAATTATTGTGCTATTAATAGTTGATTACTTTGTTTTCCTTGTATATTTTGATTTGGATTGGGTTTGCTGCAGTCAATCCGTTTTTACAAGACTGGTTTTTTTCAGTGACAGATAAAATCTATCTTATTTCACAATTCTTAGTTAAACCTAACTTATATTTACGCCTGTTGTAGCCCGAAGAGTTCTGCACATTTTACCAGTAATGTTTAAGTCCCACGTGAATGGACGAGCCTACTGCAAAAAACCGGGCTATCATCAAATTAAATCCATGCTGTGGGCTGCTACTGATAAGTTCCTGATGGAAAACCCAAAAACATTCTGTCCGATCTGGGAAACGAATTCACGGCGTTCAGCAGAAACGTATGCGTCTACTAGACCCAATGAGATTTTACCAACAGAGACTTATACTCATTACAAAGAAATAAAAACATGGCGATATTTTACTTTAGCTACTTACATAGGACCTATGGAACTTAGAACTTTATTTCCATCACTGAGTAGGTTAAAAGATCACAGAGTTATAAATAGGACCCCGTTGTCAGAAAGAGATAAACATACTGTTCAAACGTACGTTCGTGTCGCGGCCAGACACAGCCCAGACTGAGTTCACTCAAGCTGGTCGGCTTGTGTTTGTATTGCCGCGCAGACGTCAGTAAGACGTATCTACCTCAATATATATTTAACATCTTTGGCTAGACCAAACTACAGCTACAACAAACAGTTTATTGCAAAGATACTTTTATAATTTAATCTGATTCGTGTTTTATGTTTCTGTATGTAGAATGAAACTTAGACCCTGTACTTGAACCACAGAAGCGAGGAAAGACATTATTCCTACGTTATTTTTTATTTTAAACTTGATTTAAAATGCGGGTAGGTAACGTAGCGCACCGCGCACGGTGTCTAGTGAAACCGATTTTGTCAAGACGTACAGAGTTATCAACCGCTTGCAGGTAGGGTGTGCATGATTTATGAAAAAGAGACATATTAACATATTTTGTGATTTGAAAAAGAAACTGTAGAGATCTTATTTCCTTCTATTACAGACGTTTCCCGTATTTGACTTCTCGTGTACAGTTTTGTTGATTGCCCTGGAGGTATAATAGTCGCAATCGAAGGGAGCAAAATGTCCTGAGTTCGAATTCCTGGGCCTTTCTTAGTAGTATGAATTTGTACCCGGTTGATGACAACAGGCTTCCCTTCTCAAACGTGGGATATGAACTTAGCTGCAATATAATGGAATAAAGTACAGTTCAAGGGCTTTCATATGACCTATAATTTGTCACTGTTGAAAAATGTTGAAAAGAGGGCCCAGTTTTCATACAAAAGTGCCCATGGTTCTTTGTATGTTGTTTACATCTCTGCCTATTTGTTCGCGAAATACGGGCATGATGTGATGTTATACAGCACGGTGATAATAACAATCATTTTGTAAATACATATCTATTTTTTTTCTTATAACACCAGTTTTTCAAGAGAATTCTAGTGAATTAAAATCTGATGTAAGTATTATATTAATAAAATACACAATGCATTCAAAAACTCCTACATTAGCTAAACAAACACATTACAAAATAACCAAAACATTAGCGAGGATGCAAACTGTTTGCGTCTCTTTGAGCTAAACCTCAGGGGACGAACAACTGTTTAAACGTAGCCACACTATCAAGAACACAGTTATGTCTTATGTAATCACTAGCTCTTGTCGCCGGCTTTGTTCGTTCTGTAGCTTTTTGTGCGCCCTTGGGGAGTTTGTTGTAGCCAAATCTAAACTACGCTTTTACTGTAGTTTCTTTATCTGTGTACTTATTCTAAAGTAGTTTTATTGCCTAGAGTTGTTGTGTTCACTGCTTTGTTGAGTGGTTGCAAGTACTACTGTTGAGCGTAAGGTCCTGGGGTCGAATCCTGGGTCGCTACACACATGGCTCTTTGTTCAATTAAACTGCCAAATTGATGACTCTTGGGAATTTTACGTTAAGTATTAGTAATTGGGAAAAGTTTTGTTATAGAAGTAAAGGATTGTTATTTCAATCTATACTAAAACTACTGGTTGGAATTGAAAAAATCTTTTTGTGCTGGGTAGTCCATTTATCGAGGAAGGTTATAGGCTATTTAACATTACGCTACGACCAATAGGAGCGCAGTATAAATGAAAAATGTTCCTTTTTGAGAGCTTCCGTTGCGTGCGCTGCGTAAGCGGTTAAAGTTACGCAACAATCGTGTATGTACTGTATGTACTGTAGGTAGGGTAAATGGGTAGGTAGGGTAAATGTGTAAGTAGGTAGCCAGTTGATGGGAGCGAAGCCGTGTAGGACAGCTAGCTTAGATATAATATTAAAAGTTATCTGGCTATATAGGCAACTGTAAGCGGTATCCAGTACGCAGCAAATACCAGTATTGGAGCGATTGATTATCTGACTTCCATAACTCGTGTAATACGATCCCCATTGGTCTTGATAAGGAATAACTCAGTAGTAATCCGGAGTTTGGAGTTGTGCCTGGTTGATAGCAACAGGCTCGCCCCTATTACAAGGGACGGGCGAAATGTGGCAGTACTAGAACTCCACCTCTGCCTGACCCTTCAGGTGATCACAGGCGTGATGTTATGTATGCGTATGTTATGTTTCTGCTGTATACTGTGAGATTTGGCTTGTTTCAAAAGAATAGTGGTAACAAAGTAAGAAGTCGGATTTGACAGCTATAAAAATACGTTATTTATGTTAAAATTGTTGCTTACGAATGATACTCGTTGTTATATTGTACTAGCACTTCGCCCGCGACTTCGTTCGCTTGATCCGTATTTTATCCTCCTGATGACTTTTTAGTTACATCCCCTTAAAGGTTGAATTTCAAAAAATCGCTTCTTAGTGCTCCCCTACATCACAAAAATAAGCCCTGTCCAGTGACATTCTTCAAAAATCTTTAACACCACCTAAATTGGAGTAGTTTTTAAAAACTAATAATGAAAAACTTTACTATTTACTTAGGTTAGAAAGTTTCAAATATATAAGGCCAACAAATTTTTCACCTCCTTAGGGGTAGAATTTCCAAAAACCACTAAATACACAAATTCTTTTTATCAACAAACACCGTACAAAGTGTAGAAACTTCATACAAACTTTTAAACCCTTTTTATCCCCTTACGGGTGGAATTTCCGAAAATCTTAGTGCGCACTTACATCACTTGAGGAATCACCCTGCCAAATCTTTATACGACGTCAAGCGGTTTCCGATATTTCGTGATAGGTGAATGACTGACCTTTCTTTTTTATAATAATATAAATAGATATATATATGACGGCGCATTACTAGCGCCACTTGTTGAGAGATACGTCGGAACGAGATTTGGCAGCTGTCAGTCTGGCGGAGCGTCGCGCGTCGAGGCGATGGTCAACACAGCCGTTTTGACAGGACTGTTTTTGAACGTCAACGGTTTGTGCACCACGTATCCGACGAATCGCTTCTGTTCCGAGTAATCTTGTCCCATTTTGTTTCAAAAATAATTAACACCGATTGATTAAGTGATTTCCTAATTACTAGTGGATAGATTTTAGTGAAATTCTGTAAAGGAGATATTTTGTGCGATTAAATAACTTTTGATTGTGACTCGAGTGATTCTTTGTTGGTTCTCACCCACATTACCACTTATTGAAGAAATGGCCGATTCTGATGATGACAGGCATATGGAATTATCAGAAGTGGGATCCCATGTGCTACCGACCGAGGGAAAACGATCGCCTGACGAAAATAGCGCCTTGAAACTGTTGAGTAATATGGAAGCCCTACTTACTCGTATGTTAGCAACGTCGCAACCACCGGTGGCAATTCCTAGCGCCCAGTCCAGTGCAGTGCAGCTCGTACAGTTTAATCCGGAAGATGCCGACGCGGATATAGAAGGTTGGTTTAAGATTACGGAACTTATAGTCTTGAGTAAACAGCTAGAGGGTGTTGATTTGCTTGTGGCTCTTACCGGTGCACTAAAAGGCCGCGCAGCCTCTTGCTTGACCAAGTTAAATTTGAATCAGCTTACATGGGAGGCTGTAAAACAAAGTTTCAGGGCCAGATTTTGTAGACCGAGATTATTTCAAGACTACTTTGATGAAATATTGCGATTTCAAATTGGAGCAAAGGAAACCGCATCAGAAACTGGCTTACGCTTGTGGAATAGGATCGAATGGATACCTAAGACCCAAATGCCAGAAGATGTTATAACCGGATTCGTCATATCGGTTTTATGTCAGAAGGATGGTTTGATACGCCGTGAGTTAAACGCACATGCTGTCACTACTAAAGCTCAGCTATTTAGAATCTTAAGCGGTATTTCACTAAAGCGAGAATTGGAGGTTACTGAAATCCAAGAACCTGATTTCAAGCGACCTAGAATTGCGGATGAAAGATTTCCCGGTAATTGTCATTGGTGTGGAATCCCTGGACATCGGCAAGCTGACTGTAGAAAGCGACGAGAAGATGCTTCTGCGGTGGCTAAACAGCAAGATTCCTCAACTGCCGCACGTGTGCCCGAGAAGACTTCGACCGTAACTTGCTACCCTTGCGGTAATCCAGGACACATAGCAACGAATTGTCATGAAAAGGGGAAAGGTGGTGGAGCTGCTGCAAGGAAAGAGGTCAATCTCTGCGAACAACGATTGTCAAGGGATACCTTGAGGACATCATCCGGTGAGCCCGTCTCCTTTTTATTTGATAGCGGATCGTCTTGCTCTTTGATAAAAGAAAGCTTCTCTAGTAAGTTCCCAGGTACTGTGCGCAATAATCTTGTGTATCTTTCGGGCATTGGCGGCGATGAAATAAAATGTACGTCACTAATTTCGAGTGAGGTAAATCTTGGAGAAATTTTACAGTTCTTGACATTTCATGTAGTACCAGACTCTTGTCTTATGGACCCTTTTATAATAGGTAGGGACATTTTAGAATACGATCCTAACAAAGCGTTGCGTGACGAGTTAGGAAATGTTCAGTTAGCGCTTAATAGTACTAAGTCTTCAGTCACCAAATTTACGCCAATAGAACTCATGTTCGGTATTCGTTCGCAATCTCTAGGTATTTCGAAAATTAGGTCTTCAAGTCCAGATCCAGAACAAGAATAGCGAATTGACCTAGAGTCAGTTAGGCAAGATGCGTCTAATAACATACAAAGGGCAGCCGCGTCCGATACTTTACGATTTATCGAAGGTCGAGCCACTATCAAGCCGTTTTTTAAAGGCGATTTCGTATTTATCAAAAGCAGCGAACGAAACCAAACCAAATTAGATAGGAAGTTTAGGGTTCCTTATGTAATAACTGCAGTATTAGACAATGATCGTTACGAGTTGAAAATCATAACCGGTTCACATCGTACTTTTAAATACGCGCATCAGAACTTGCTTCCAGTACCTCGAGGTTATGACGGGTTAGTTGAAATATCTACTAGTTTGATGATTGAGGAGGAGGCCATGACGACGCCGGAAAACGTTGAATTCGATATTGGTCTACTCGTCAGGCTACGTAATTCTGATAAACTGCAAGCTCCGATACCCTTTCCGCAAAATCAAACACACTTAGAGTCTGATACCCTTAGTAACATCTGAGATCATGAAGTCCAAATTCACGCAGAGCAAGGCAGTCCGTAACTTATAGGTATGTGTAATCTGTAAGCATTATTTGCGTGAAGTCTTCATAACTATTTTGGGACGATGGAAGTAGACTTCGAATAATGTGAAGGTGGTCGAAGGGATAATGTCGTCCGGGCCATGCAGCTGATAGCGGCTGGTTGAAGGGACACATTCATCCGGTCCAACCTTAAGTGTTCGCTGGTCGAAGGGACAGTGTCGTCCGGGCCATGCACGAGTGGCTGGTCGAAAGGACACACTCGTCCGGTCCAGGTTAATATGATGTGGAAAGTTGATTGCAACACGACGGTATCGTCCGGGCCAGACCTAAGGGTTGGTTGATAGGACATGCTGATCGAGTTTAGAGTGCATTGGTTGTTAACTGTTTAAAAAAAGGTGCCGTCCGGTCCACGAGTGGTCGAAAGGACACACGCTTTCTTTTGTTCTGAGACAGCTACAGTTACTATGAGAGTAATGTTATGCCTAGTAGTCATAGTTTGTCAGGTTGGGCGAGCGGGTAGATTTACTGACACCCGTTCGATTGATTATGTGATTGTTACAGGACTGCAATACGACGCGCCCGAGGACAGTCGAAAGTCAGTCCGGCCGTGACGGCGCATTACTAGCGCCACTTGTTGAGAGATACGTCGGGACGAGATTTGGCAGCTGTCAGTCCGGCGGAGCGTCGAGGCGATGGTCAACACAGCCGTTTTGACAGGACTGTTTTTGAACGTCAACGGTTTGTGCACACGTATCCGACGAATCGCTTCTGTTCCGAGTAATCTTGTCCCATTTTGTTTCAAAAATAATTAACACCGATTGATTAAGTGATTTCCTAATTACTAGTGGATAGATTTTAGTGAAATTCTGTAAAGGAGATATTTTGTGCGATTAAATAACTTTTGATTGTGACTCGAGTGATTCTTTGTTGGTTCTCACTCACGTTACCACTTATTGAAAAAATGGCCGATTCTGATGATGACGGGCATATGCCCTTATATATATATAGATAGGTAACATAGTAATTAGTAAGGGTAAGTAATTACAAAGGGGCATCCCGCTCTTGGCATAACAATAATAATGCTGTCGCATAATAATACTTTGGCATAATGTACAGTTTATCGTAACTGTCACTTAGTCTAATTTGTTCTGGCATAATTTGGAGTTACACATCAATTTTTAAGGCATAATATTTATTAATCATTATAGTGTAGTTTTATGTTGAATGTTAGGTTAGAATGATATTGCCCTGGAAGAACGCTAATATGGGCAAACCATTAACTCCGCACCTTTCCTAGGCCTAGCCCAGCTTGCTTCCCTGCAGCTGTACAGAAGCTGCAGTATGGCACCGCGGAGCACTGGGCCGCCTTGGGGCCGTGCTAACCGCAGCAATAGCACTGCTCGCTACGTACCCGCGACCCCCAGCGTATGTGTGAGATGGAAGACCAGGGTGGTTTTTAGTCAGTAGAAGTAAGACTGACAGACCACCTCTCAGGGCGGAGGACATCCAATGGGGATTTTCCACCCCGGAAGAAAAAAGTTTAGTTCAGGTTAAGATGAGGCCATGAACATGGGCATTAGGCATGGGTATTAGGTTGAGCCGAGAACATGTTTGTTTTGTTCCAAAGATCTTTATATGTAGATATCATTATGCGTTTATAACATTATGCTTTATAAAATTATGCTTCATTATTATTATGCCAACATTATTTATGGCAATAAACATTATGGCATAACATTTATGGCGAATAATATTATGCGTAAAGAGCGTTATGCCAATATAAATTATGATACAACAATACAAAGATATCGCGGCATTTAAAATGAGAAACGTTATCGATCTTCTTAGATTGACACGATAATAGGAGAGTTAACAACCGTAGAGTTATCTGCTCTGATATTGTTCTTAACGCTAAAGATATGCAGAATATGCAGTTCCATTCAACAGTTGAATAGTGAAGATTCTATCGGGCCGATAAGCGGATTGATTTTCAACAAGGGTCACCGGTCACATTTCTCTACAAAACTGATTGTTTGTTAAATGATTCAGGGATAAAAAGCTTTAGATAAAGTGTCATACTAGTGGGAGAAGATCCCATGACAAAGTGTCGATGATGGCACATTTTTTAGAGCCTCAGGGATGGTTATTATTTTAAATATTTTAGCTCCTGCCAGCGGCTTCGCCTGCGTAAAAAGTATTTTCTTATCCCAAGGGAACATCATACCGGGATGAAAAGTAGCTTATGTTCTATTCTAGACTATAATGTATCTCAGTACCAAATTCCATATAGATCTGTTTAGCCGTTTTAGCGTGATTGAGTAACAAACATACACAGAATCATTCAAACTTTCAATTTATAATACGAGTATTAGTAAGATTCATTTATCCTCGCACAGGAACGCCTTGCAGCAATTACACCAATGGAGCACAATCTTATAATAATAAAAATCAGCCAAGTGCGTGTCAGGCCACGCTCAGTAATAGGGTTCCGCAGTTGCATAATGATGCGAACTAAGAAGATTGTTTTTTGTTATTGTTACATGAACATTAAAACGGTTTCAGCGGCTCATAAGACTCACACCCACATAGGACGTTCGAAAAAAGTTCGAAAAGCTATTATCTATTTGAGTACCATTACGGGTAGAGGCAAGCGTTTGTAATAAAGATTTATAACCAGCGTCACTTAATAATTTGAATACTGCAGTATTGCCGTTACAGAGATAGTCTTCGTTAAAATTTCCAAATTTTTTTCCTAACCGAAAACAAATATTTTAAGTATGAGTGTTTTCAAACCACCTACTCAACTACCAAAAAGTAAAATCAAATCATTCTATGATAGGGACAAACAACCAACGAATAGGAATTGAATAAGATGCAATTAATAATCTATATGAAGGACGTCAATTGCGAAAGGAGCTGATAGGAGCGCGCGTTAGATCCACGGGGAATGGTATGGTTCGTTCCTGGATCATTGCGCGCGCGCTCCTTTTTTATTTTTTGAATTAAGAAATCGGGTATCTATCGATATCGATAATGTTATTAAAATTGCAATGTGTTATATTGCACTGATGTGACGACAGAACAGCTGTATATGGCGTTTTTTTCTGTTCTGTGGATGTGACCATGGTATGTATAATTAGGACCGTGGTAGTATAAGTCGTAGTACTATTTAATTTTTATTTTATTTTATTTTATGACATACATGTCAACCTTACGACAAACGCATTTAAGTTTATAATAGCGACCACTGAGAATACCGCCATCTATGGTCGGGTAGCGGAATTTGCTTGGCAATCAAATCTTATTCGACTTTAGATTACAAAACTATTGTTTTAGAAAATTTTTATGTATTTTATTAGTTAGATAGTTTATTAATATCAGATTTTAATAATTGTTTTTTTTTTTTGTACTCCTACCACTGTTGTGTCCTTTTTAACCCAAAGGTAGAGAATGCCTTGCTGCATTAAGTCCGCCTATGTATCACCATTGTACATGAAGTTTAAATAAATAAATAAATAAAACGTCGAAAATACTTCTGCACTTACACAAAATAGAGTCCCCCGCGCGCATGCGCCGTATGGACTACGGATCGGTACTGCCAACGGCACCGCCCACTCCAATGCGTTATTTGAGCTTAAACATTGTTAATATAGAAATCATTTATTCATTTTATATACATATTTCTACATTTTTAAATATTATTCTATAAAAAATAAAATAAAAAAACATTTAAAAATACAAAAATAGTAGCCCACCGGTATCGGGAACAGGGTCCAAGCTACCGGTGGTCAGGGCTCCTGAGAGAGGAACCTCCTAACGATACGCGCCGTGTCCAGGAGTACCGCTTTCTGAATCAAGCCCTTGATCCAGCTGCCCAACGAGAGCCTCCTCAGATGTTCGTCGAGGCTCTTGGCTATTATGCCATTGGCCGTCACGACTATCGGCACAATGACTGCTGTATTCACATCCCACATGTCGACAACCTCGCGAGCCAGATCAAGATACTTGCTTTTCTTATCTCTCTCAGCCTTCACGAGGTTCTCGTCATGGGGGACCGCTATATCAACAATCATTGCGCGACGCTCTAGTCGGTCTATCACCACTATGTCAGGCTTATTGGCAACAATAGTCCTGTCAGTGATGATAGACCGATCCCAATACAACGTGACATTGCCATTTTCGAGAACTGGGTCGGGCATATACCTATAGTAAGGCACTTCCGATTCCACAAGATTGTATTTTAGAGCAAGTTGCTGATGGATAATCCTGGCTACAAGGTTGTGTCTATGCAAATAGTCTCCGTTAGCCAGACTAGAACAACCTGAGATAATGTGACGGATTGATTCCCCCGGTCGGTGACATGCCCGACAGATGTCAACCGTGCCGTCCTTCACAATGTATTTCCGGTAGTTGTTCGTCATCATAACATCGTCCATAATCGCAAAGACAAAACCTCGGTTTCCCCGAAAAGGTCACCAAATCCCAGCCAGGCCACGGACGCTAAAAGATCTACATCGGGCCCATGTAGGACCCGGTAAAAGCGTCCGTGAAGCTCCTTGTATTAAGGATGTTATGATTTTCTTTTTGTATATTTTTACATGGTTCATAAGCATATATTTAATATCAGTTTTACACAGCGAACAACCGTATTTAGTTAATTTTTCAATGGCATTTGTACAAAGATTTTACTGTGTCAAATACATTTTAGAGTTGGTCGACTATTACTCGTAAACTTGTTAAGCCTATTATGATTTTATTTTTGTATATTTTGACATGGTTCATAAGCATATATTTACTCTGTTTTACACAGCAAACAACGTTATTTCAGTTATTTTTCAATGGCAATTGTACAAATTTTTTATTATTCCAAGTACATTTTATAAGTTGGTCGACTATTACTCGTAAACTTGTAAAGCTTTCTTAGCTGTGATATTTTTCCTTTTAATTTCATTTTCCTTTACTTCCGCCTTGAATTTAGGGGGCAGACACTTGACTCCAACAAAAATTTGCAATTTAAAGCTTTAATTTAAGCAAACTGATCTCTGAATCGAAAAATGGTTTCAACAAACCCATAATATTTTTGAATGGCCTATCCAACAATACTCTACACCATGGGATACACGAGAAAAAAAAACATCCCCTCTTTACGTCTATGCGAGGAACCCTAATAAAAATATTTTTCTTGATTTTATTTTACCACTTTGTCGGCATTATTAATGTTAATTGTATATCCATGCCAAATTATAGCTTTCTAATACTTAGAGTCTCTGAGCTAAGCTGTGGATGGGCAGAGGGACAGACCGAAACTATAAGTTCCTTGTTGACTTCGGAACACTAAAACACCTATAAGTCCAGGTTTCCTCACAATGATTTCCTTCACTGTTGTCAGCGATGTCCAAGATAAACTAAGAAAGTAAATATTAATAAAAAACACATTGGTACTTGCCCGAATTCGAACCCGGTTTTACAAATACGCAACTTCGAATAAAGCCTTCTTTTTCAGTCTTCTTATGTTGCTGTCTTCATTTTGGAAAAATAACCAGCAAAATTAATTGTTAACCACCAATCACATTACCGTAGCTTCTCTTAAATTAAAACTTTAAAAATACTCATTTTATTTCCGTGGCGGGTTTTTACATACAGTAATTCTGTCTGTCTGTAACTGGATAATATTAGCTAAATAGGGAGACCAGAGGGTCTAGAAAAAGTCACACTATCAGTGATGCTGGCGATGGTCGAATAGCCAACGTCATATTACGATAGGTTTGACATTCCGTTTGATTTTCGTTGAAAGAATGTCATTTATCTAGCTAGGAACATAGGATACTTACTTTTTATTCCTTTTTGCCGCATGTAACTAAACGATGTTACGAACCAAGAATGATAAAATATGAATGTTGTCAACCATTTGTAGTGGTTTTGTAATCTTGCAATTAGCCGATCTTCTGTATCAGATGCCGAACATCAGTTAAGTGATTAATTAGAGTTAGGAATGCTTGAGTAATGTAGGTATACACAGGTACACATAATATCGCTCTTTGTTCAATTAAAGTGCCAAATTGATTGTTAAGCATGTGTTGAGGAATTTGTGGTTATAGAAATGAGGGAGCACGTTCAAAGCTGCTGGTCTCGCTTCAATTCAGGAACAGTGTTAAAAGTTTTCTTCTTCAAGTGTCGATGATTCCAAATTCAATGCTTAATTTATATTTTGTGGTTCGACCAGCCCAGCCTCATCGTCTACCTCTTTTCTGGAGTAAGTGTTTACGCACAAGGAGCGAGACAAGAGATGGAGCGTAGTTTGTGGTGTGGTTCCATTGTCGTATTGTGGCAAATCGGCGTATCACCATTTGATAAGTCTAGCCCCCTTAGTTTCGTAGCCTGTTTAGAGATTTTCAGGTGGACCATGGCAGTTCCACCCCACTGGGAACGATGATGATGTTAAAAGTTATATGCCTGATATAGCTAAGTAAATCCAGTACAACTGGATGCAGCTCAATATCCGTATTTTACATAGAGAGATTAACAAACTGATCTCCAAAATCCAGTGACTGGGTAAGTTAAGTTCCCCTTTGGTAGGAGCAGTCTTACCAAGGAGGAATGTACTACCCGGTAACTAGTTATTGGAGACCATCACCCCACGCTAACTGATAACAGTGTCAGACTAACCGTAAAGATTGTCAAAGGGTGTCAGACATAATTAAATAATAAGTTAAAAGTAATACCTAATGAAACTTCAAGTGTATTTTCAAATGTATTTGACTTCAAGAATGGTCTACAAAATTACAAAAACTGTAGCCACCATAGCCAAGGCAGCGCTTATAGAGTTTTATGTTCGAGCGCGCGCCAAGGAATGCCATGCTCATTACGGCGGGAATGCGCCCGGTTGGCGGAAATCTGGCGCATGCATATCGGTACAAGCGCATGAAGTACTAAGGTACTAGCTAGCTTAAGAGTATGCAGTTACCTTGTGCTTTTTGTGGGATTCCGGAACAAATTTGAAGCAATATCGGGGATATGTGAAACTTTTATGTAGGGATTGATCAAAGATCAAGAATTCAAACACACGCTATGATCATTTCATTCAAAATTAAATTTTAGCAATTAATACACTCGTGGAGTCAAGCGGTGGTCTACTTCAGGCAAAGGTAAAGAAATTCTATTAACTGCTAATCTAGGTATTTAAACTGGCTGAAAGGTAAATATACTTCAGATTCAGGTTTAAATACCTCCAATAGTCGATACTGTCGACAATAATTCATCATCTTCGTACCCTTGTTCCATATTACTTGGGGTCGCCGCATTGCGTTTGCCGTTAACTACAAATACCAGAAACCGCCGATAATTGTGACATAAAAATACATAAACTCGCTCATTTTCTCATCGGGGTAGGCAGAAACTACAGAACGCCACTGTTCTTATTTCATTTACTCTATTTGCATCATTAAATTTTTCCTTAATTTACCTATGCTCATACATCTAGTCAAACACGCACGCCGGTAATGAGTATTGCGCTAGCCATTCTGAATAACATCACCAATGAGATCCGTATAAATATGTCTTTCTAGGCAGTCCCGTCCCGAAATTTCTTTTGTTAGTTTTCTTTCATTCGTCCTCTCAACAAGATCAAACCATCTTGGCATACAATCAATCTGTCCTTTCCCAGTTCTTGGGGTCGGCTCCCAATCTAAACGCAGGTAAATACCGGTATTTTACATGGAGTTATATTATTATATACCTATTGCCTTTCTGACCTCCACAACCCAGTAACTGCGTAATACTAAGCATATCCAATACTCATACATACATATTTTAAAAATATTATAATAAGTAAAAATAACAGAGTAAAACATACACCAGTCTGTACTCTATTGTCTTGATGTGTTTTCTGTATGTTTTTTAAATAAATTTTATATTTTTAGTTGTTCTTTCTTTTTTGCAAGTGATTTAAAAAAAAAAAAAAAAAAAAAAATAAATGAGAAAATAGTTTAATAAAGGACAAAATAAATACCTAAATAATGAATACAGTCATTGTAAATTTTACAATCATAGTAACGACTTAGGTATGAGAATAGTTTCAATTCAACCCACCTGTTATTTTACAGGGTCAAAGTCTTGGAATTCAACACTCCAAACATATTTGTGTAGAAAGTACTTGTACCTACTATAGCTGTAATTTATGAATGTATGTACAGCGTACGTGTGCTTTGTATATTTTATTTAGGGTTCGGAACAAGAGTGTTGAGGACCGCTGAATAAGTAATGATAGTGGCATAGTGTGTGCGTGCATGACATGATGGACTATTGTATGTAGTTTGTGTTGGGTCGCTATTTATTTTTGGAAAGGAATATACTAACTTTATGCATGCCTGGGTTAAATCATAACATTATACGGTAAAATAACAAGAATAAGAATAGATTACAAGACATTTTTCCTTTCTGAATTTTCGGGTACCTATCCTTCACATTTTTTTCGAGTTGATGGCCACGCCAATCGCAGCCTCGGGTTTAGGTTCTCAGAAGTGTAGGTGTATGGACACCTCGGACATTCCAACCGATGAGACAAGGAAATTTTCCTAAAAATGGACACGATAAAATAAAAGTTATTAAGATGTATAATAACTTTTATTTTATCGTGTCTATTCCAGAACATCAAGATCCATGCACGAACAAATACTTTGTAGTATATACAAATATGTACAAGGCATGCAAATACTATGAAATCACTCCAAATCTGCAATTGATAATCCATTTGCGAACGGTAATTGCAGCTTTATATAATCTTGTTCTCACTGCAAAATTTAAAACGGCAACGAATTAAAAGGAAAAATTAAAAAACACAAAAAGCAACAACACCGAGTGCCGCTTTCGAAATCGGTTAAAATATTACACTTTAAAATAGTTAACTGAAAATCAGAGCGTTTCGCAATGAGCGGAATGAGCTCGAAATAAGGTGAAATTCAATAAAAATCTGGAAGCTTAGCTCCCGCAGCAGTGCAGGGAGGGAGGATACGGGAAATTAAGCCCCGGATTCGTAAATAACGGGATAAATGTTGGGTTAATATTTTATAGAACGATGTTTTATTTTTGGATCAGGGGTAATTTGTATTTATGTAGCGGTGTCACAAATTGAATGATCCATCATTGATTCCACACAAAATTAAAATTCATTTGCAATTATAAGATTCTGGAATGTTTACGTGGTTTCAAATCCAATTATGCATTAATTTGGGCACCTTAGAAAGTGCATAGCTTACATTCCGACTGTCCTACGTTCCCGGGTTTCATTTTACACCGCTAGGTAGCCTGCACTGGTCGAGATTACGACGACGGAGCGACGCTTACATAATTTATGCTTTCTATTAACATTGCTTTAATATCTCTTCGCTTTCGAGCTAAGTTTTCAATGTAGCTTGTAATAAAAGCTATATATGCCTTAAGTTTTTATTCAGTGACTAAATGAATAGAAAAATATTAACACTGAAATGTTTAATAAGTATGTAGCTTATTCAATATTTTTTTTAATACACGTGTAAAGCAGCTAAGGCCTCATATATCAATGAAACGAAGAGAAACAAAATAAGAAATATTGATTAAACGCTTGAACCCACACATGGACTTACAAGAGATAACAAAAATGTTGTTCATGAATTTGTAATATTTTTTATCTACACTCACAACGTAATGTTCCAAATATGAATTCAAAAAATATTGTATAATTACGTACTTCATATTCTTGGATAGGTAAAATTAAAAAAAAAAAAAATCATTACAGTGCAACATTTTCCTTCTACTTCGTGATTAAAAATACCAAAACGGGGCACCCCAACTTCACGTTGTCTTTTAGGTGCTACCACTTTTTAGTCCACAGCTTAGCTCAAAGACTATTAGTATTAGAAAGCCATAATTTGGCAGGGATATATATATTAATAATTCCGACAAAGTGGTAAAACAAAATCATGATTTTTTTTTTTTTCTGGTGCCTCCTCTAGACCTAAAGTGGGGTACATATTTTTTGTCGTCTGTCCCATGGTGTTGGGGTTTGGTTGGATAGGCCATCAAAAAATATTACGGGTTTGTTGAAACCATTTTTCGATTCAGGGATACGTTTGCGTAAAATGAAGTTTTAAATTGCAAAGTTTTGTAAGAGTCAAGTGTAGGGTACACTTGACTCTAACAAAACTTTGCAATTTAAAACTCACCCTGCCAGCGAAATGGTTGATTTTGGGTATGTGATAAAATCACGGCAGTAGTATATATAACGGAATTAAAAGGAAAACTATAACAGCTAAGTAGGCTTTACAAGTTTACGAGTTATAGTCGACCAACTTATAAAATGTACTTAGAACAGTAAAAATTTTGTACAATGCCATAGAAAAAATACTTAAATAACGTTGTTAGTTGTGTAAAACAGATAATAAATATATGCTTATGAACCATGTTAAAATATACAAAAATAAAATCATAACATCCTTAATAATAATGATTTCTTAATTAATAATGTTTAAGCTCGAATAACGCATTGGAGTGGGCGGAGTCGGTGGCAGTACCAGTCCGTACAGCGCATGCGCGCGGGGTAGTCTATTTTGTGTAAGTGCAGAAGTATTTTTGACGGTTTGTAATCTAACAAACTAAATTCAATTGCCAAGCAAATTTCGCTACCCGACTATAGATGGCGGTATTCTCAGTGGTCGCAATTATAAACTTAATTACGTTCTCCGCAAGGTAGACATTCGTGTCATAGGTATACTTCAACCAAAATGCAATGTATTATACTCACATCAGTGCAGTATACATTGCATTTTTAATAACATTATCAATATCGATAGATACCCGATTTCTCCATTCGAAAAAACAACATTTGTTTTTTTTTATTTAATTTTAAGACACATAATATATAGATATATAAATATTTAAATAAAATCGATTTGAAGTTATGTACTAATTTAATTATGCTCATTGAGGCGGGCGGGACTCTTTATAATACTATCTTCAAGAAATATTAAATTACTTATTTTCGTTGGTCGATATCCATCTATAAAGTCACTTTTTCGATCGAATACATTCAAAATTTTTCAAATTCCGAAAGAGAAAGAAACAAAGGGCGTGCGTGCGAGGATTCAAGAACGAATCATACTATTCCCCGTGCAGTATATAATAGTATAATAGTAATCTATGTCCCTGTGGCTCTAACGTGCGGTCATATCGGCTCCATTCGCAATTGAAGTCCTTCTTATAGATTATTTATTGTAGCTTATTAACGTTGGTTGTTTGTTCCTATAATTGAATTATTTGATTTTACTTTTTGGTACTTGAGCAGATTGTTTGAATATACTCATAATAAAACATTTGTTTTCGGTTTGTAAATATTTGGAGATTTTAACGAAGACTGTCTCTGTAACGGCAATACTGCAGTATTCAAATTATTACGTGACGCTGGTTATAATTCATTATTACAAACGCTTGCCTCTACCCGCGGTGGTATTCTAATATATAATATTTTTTTCTGACTTCACTTGTGAAGTTGGATTTTATAAATCCTTCTTCAGTTACCATCGTCATATGTGGCCCCATTTTTAGACGTTGTGAGCCGCTGAAACCTTTTTAATGTTCATGTAACAGCAAAAAACCCTCTTCTTAGTCCGTATTATTATACAACTACGGAAACCTTTTACTGCGCGTGGCCCGACACGCACTTGGCCGGTTTTTTTTTGGGGTGGTTCTTTTACTGACTAAAACCCACCCGTGTTCCTTCAGTTGCTTGAGCCAGGGTCGCGGTAAATCTCTTTCAAAATTGTCCAGGACTTAGCTGCCAGCCCTTGAGTGTACATAAAAAGTCATGCTCACCTCCTACCCTTTATTACGAAGACTCTCCCTTCGCGCCTCCGGTTCCCCCAGCATTGCGGATGCAACTTTAAAGATCAATAAAATTATGCAACACAATACCGTTATGGTCACTTTGTAACTGGTTTAGAAAATGTATTATAAAATGATATTTAGTATAAAAAGTATTTTATATTTGAATTGTTGGTTTTACTCTAGATGATTTTATTTGCACGTCTTTTGACATCGTTCTCACATATTTAATTTTTCAACAAGAATAATGTTACCAAATATTTGTGTTTATAACTGATAGAAAAGAGTGTCCGTGGAGTTTCTTGCACATTCTTCGCCATAGAGACCTACTGACGCTTGCGAATGTGCAAGTAGATTCATCTTTTGATTGTCAATTCAAAAGTATCTTTAAATAGTTTAGTTGAAATCAAATATTTTGATTTGATTTCCTCCAACAAAGTTACGAATCAAAAGTCCCGGTCGACGTTCCCGGGAGCCACGTTCCCGGCTTATTTCCCCATCACTGTGACGCTTACATAATTCACGTTCTCTATTAGCCCGTAGTAATATCGCCTCGCTTAGCTTCGAGCTTGCTATAAGTGCTGCTCGTTTCGTTTCAACAAAATTGTAGTGCTCATTATTTGTAGCTGGATTGGCATTTGGCAAATAGCCGTATTTATTTGGAATGATTGAGTAAATAATCGGGTTTTGTACTGTTTAGTTATGCATGAGCAGTAATGAGTGGATTTTTTACATAGCGTCAAAATTACTACAAGTAGGCACATCAAATTTAATTATTCTCAGCAATATCATGTTGCTGCCTTTGTTTCATGTTATTTGAAGTTGGCGTAACACATTTTCTTCTTCTGTTCTCACATGTCAACCATCACACTAGCATCAATTCATTTTTCTTTCACATCATTATTTAAAAAAAAAAACTCACATAAATACCATCCATATTTTCTTTGGCCTGCCTCTCCATCCATCGAGACATGACCGATCCACCCGCGGGCATTTGAACTTTTATCTTTATAAATGATAGCCTTCATACAGCAGTTTTTGCGTGAAAGAGTGACAAACATATATCCATCTACTTATCCGGTCATCTTTACAAACTTTCGCGTTCATAATAGTAACAGGATTTTGGTGAATATTTATATCAAACAGAAAAAGAAAATTCGAGTAATTGATACCTATATTTTATATCCGCTACAAAGTACACATTCGTAAGGCCATGTAGGTAATACGAGAACATAGGTTACATTGTAAATTTGTAATAGTCGCCGACCCAGTTGCCATTAAGCAAGCCTAATGTAAGTACAAAAGCCACACGAAAGCTTAGCTTATCTAAATTCCCGGGAACAGAATACCTATAGCTAAACTATAATGTAAATCAACACTTGTTGATGGGTTGTTTAGCCACGAGCCACGATCCCCGGCAACAAAGTCAGGCGCTAATGACAGCATTAAATCTAATCCGAGCCTTGACAGAATACATTTTAGAGCATTTTAGGAGAAAAGTGTCGGTTACTGGGTAGTTGGGTACAGCTGAAATGGGGATTTATTTTGTTTTAGATTTTGGTAACTTTTTTAGTCCTGCATCTACATACTGTGTTGTGTTATTAATTGTTTGGGTTATCCTAGAAAAACAGTACATGCATGCATACATAAACTGAAGTATTTTTTTCCTATGGCGATTATCGCCACCAGCCACGATCCAGTACATTTAATGTCACTGTGGGGCTAAGTTTTACTCGTAATATTGAGCAAATTTCATAAATCTGGTATTGATAAAAGGTATAATATACTGTGCTGATCTTGGTTCATTGTCTACAACAGGACGAATGGTTCTTGATGGATGAGGTCTAATTATCCATCAAGAACCTGCTCAGAACGAAAAATTGATATCAGGAGAAATGACTTCAAAATTAAATTAAAACACAATACACCTGCATATAAAGTCTACTGAGGTTAAGAAAACCGAAAAATTCAAAAACTGTGATCTTTGTCCGCGTAAAATACATGTTCTGCCGCAAAAACCAAAAACAAGATTGTCTTTGATATTTTTTTATTTTCAACTGTAATCCATTTAGATCGGACGCTTTGATCGGTGGGACCGTGCCCATCCCTATCACGTTTAGCTCAAATGTCTTTAGGTTCCCCAATGGCTCAGGATTTATTTCAGGTCCTTGTTGTTGTTTCGGATATACTTTCGTGTTAAGACAAATAATTTAGGTGACATTATATTTTTTTCACTTAGACACTAAAATAGACGTAGACCGTTTTGATTCAAATGTTAACTAACTAAAATAATCAGTTTTGTTGAAAAGGCCAGTTTTTTCATATGTTAGTACAAAACTAAGGCTGATACTGATAAGAGTGAGATTCTTGCAGAGGCTACCGACTTGAAATGTTGTAGCTAACAGTCACACTGATTATCTAGAAAGTGTGAATGAATTGAAAAACGATGAGCTCACAAATTCACTGACTTAGTCATGTACATATTTTAATGTAGAAAACACCCCTCAAATATTCCTATATTAATCATTCCACCGAGCTTAAATTCAAGTTTAATTATGACGAAGACAAATTATTGTCCCCCTCGCGGAGACATTACAGAGAATGTATCTAATACGCACGTATGTCACACATACCTTCCTACCTATAGGTAATGCAAAATATTCAATAACCAGCATTCACATGCAAACGACGGTGAAATTTTTTGAAACAAGCATAAAAATTTGAATAGTTACAAGCAAAACGTATGGAACGCGAAAGTTACACAAAAGAACATAATAATTATTTCCTTACATGCAAATTAGTCACACAGAAAGGAAAACTCGGCACAGTTTCCTTTAAGATATGGAAACAATGAACAAACTTTCTTCGAGAAAAGAATTTACGAATGCTACACACCAACCAATACTTATTTATTAACGGGAACGCAAACCGCACAGTTCGGTGTTCGGAAAAAGTCTAAAATATATTCTAAAACGCCAAAACTTTTTAAAAGTTAACATTTTATATTTATTCGCAGAGGTTAGTACAAAACTTCTCGAAATCAATTCCGTTGCTCCATAATTTCGGAATAAAAAAAAGCGAACTGTCAACGGTCAAAAAGCGCGCGTAAAAGACTCAATAATTTAAATAAAGATTACAAATAGCTTTTTTACCGTCAAAATGTTGAAGAAAATGATCGTTATTTTATCGTTATTGGTGTGTTGTTATTGTTTGGAAAGCAACGAACAATTACCGGAGGAAGCGAGGGCGAAGAAAAAGAAGGGATCTTTAAGGCTTTTGGGTGAGTAGTTGATTTAATTGGAGTGTTTTTACAACCGAAAAAATCAAAGGGTCTTTTGTAGTCGTAATATAGCTGGGGAGTTATGACCGTGTTCATCGGATCATAAAAAGGAACGTAAATCATGCTTCCGTGTTTTTACTAAAGGGAAGAAACTGGGAATAACGAATAAACAATCTGTGCAAATTGAATAAAGAATCATGAAAAGTAAATAGATGCAGTGCTTTTAAGCAATGAGTAACTTCTATTTGCATAATTTTTCATTCCGTGTTTCATTTTTTTTTTGTCCTTGTTAAAATTGCGCTTCACCTTTTTTGTCCATTTGTTAGGCAAACAATTCATGCAAAATGCATTTTAGCGAAATTTGAAACCATTGAATACTGTTCTATACCATTACATGAATTAATTACGGATCATCTTAGTTGTACAATCGGTAAATTCAAAATTCCTCCTTCTCTAAATGAGCCAAAATCTAACCAAGATTAACACGCCTAAACCTCCGTTATACTCCAATTACGTTAACTGTTTAGTTACAAATAAGTATACGGTATAATCAAGATTAACGGAGATCTCATCCTGCGAGATTACTTAGAATTGATACAATTTCCGTAATGGAAACTAAGTGCTTGACATTCTATCTCATCAATACAAATTATTGACTGTTTTCCGGATGTAATCTTCAGATTAAAATGTATTCTATTTCCTGAACGTTTAAGCTGGAATTCGAAATGTTAAACGCTTCTGTTTCTCGATCTTTTTGGTTTCTGAAATGTATTGAGCGTATATGTAATTTGTTGTTTACTACTGTAGTTTTTTAGGGTACGCATTACTTTGCAGATCATCAAATAATTTTAGGAATAATATGCAAAGGAAATAAATTAGACCTAACAAAAGATTCTATCAGCAAAAATGATTGTGGAAAAGTCTGATCTGGTTTTTGAACTCAAGCTACTTTAATACCAAAGTTTGACAGGTTTAAAGGCTTACAGGCAGAGTTTGACAAATACTCAACTTAAAATTCTGAATTCAGAAATCGGAACAAAGTCCATGTTTTTGTTTAACATGTGCTACTGAAATAACTCATGGTTTTTCAAACGATTTGCCATTGATTGACAAGCATTATCGCTGATTAGAATGTTGTTTTGTTAAGAGGGCCAAGACGTACATACATAGTCATCATTTTTGTCATTTTTCCAATCGCAATTGCCTTGCTTCCGATGGTAGTATGTCACTTGTTTATGGACTCTGGGCCTAAAGTGGCATTTTATCGTCGATTGACAAAAAATTCTAAAATAATTGTGATTGACATCGAAATGTCTCTAAGATTTTTGCATTTCGTTAATCTAAAGAATATTCTCTAGAATTACACCAAAAAAGGCTTTAAAAAGGTAAATAAATCATAAAAAGGTTTTTACAGTGTTGTTTTTGCTATCACTAAAATCTATCATAAAAAATAATATGCCAAGATGTATGATATATTCATATAAAAACCAAATAAACCTTGCAAAATATGGCAAACATTTAATTAATTTTTTTTTAACTGTATTTTACAACAATAGCAATATATTTTACGTATAAACAAAAAAAATATAAAACCAATAGCCGACATTAAAAAGCATCTCGAAACCTGCAGTTTGGCAATATTATGATAATAAATTAAAGAGTGCTACAAAAGTACCCATTTGCGTTATAAGGTTGTGTTTTTTAAATTAGTCGGATTATAACCGCTTGACGTTTGTTTGTTTACCTGATCTCTCTACCTGAGCTCACCCACTCGTTGATAAAATGTCACTTTATATAATAAGCCCTCTTAGTTCCTTAAGTCTGAAGTAGACATAATTCCAGCTACTTCCTGACGAAGGGCAATTAAGAAAACTGTTAGAGCAATTTTCAAACACCAAAGATTAGTCTTGGCAATTCAATTACGACTTAATTTATTTACTTTCCGGGACAAGAACAAGCCTGAGCTCAGTTCTGGTGTAAAAACTCTTATGAAAATATTACTAAGTTCTTAGAAAATGAAGTTTAATTATAAGATTTCTTTATTTTCTTATGGTCTTGGGAATTATAAGTTAAATGAGATTTAAATTAAGGAAAATGTAAGAGGGAATAAAACTGTTATGACTAAAGACCGCTACTGTAAGTAAGGTTTTACAGTAACATAAATAATACCTTACTTCCACTTAGAAAAATCTCCAGTCGAGGAAGCTAAAATTAATCGCCCTTTTTTATGTAAAGCTCGACGGTATTAATTACCACACTTCACACTAATATTATAAAGGCGAAAGTTTGTGAGTTTGAGTGTGTGTTTGTTACTTCTTCACGCTCAAACGGCTGGACGGATCTGGATGAAATTTGGCACAGAGATAGATTATAGTTTGGAATAGCATATAAGATATACCGAGTATATGTTCCCTTGGGATAATTATCGACAGTCACGCGGATAAAGCCGCTGGCAGAAGCTAGTTAGGCCATATTTATAAAAATGTGTCGAAGTTGAATGAAGTGAAGGAAAAATCTGAGATTATAGGTTGTCAATATGTTTCGTAATTTGACAGTAATTATAAACATTCTGTTTTGTTTCAGCTATCATCGCACTAGTAGTCCTATCTAAGCTAGCTGTCATTAAGGTGGCATCCTTCTTCTTCCTCGTGGCGTTCTTCCAGAAGCTGTTCTACGCTGGTGGCCTACTCCTCAACTATTACATGAAGAACCAGTCGGGTCCACCTGCTGGGCCTCCTTCGGTGATGATGTACGGTCCTCCTCAGGAGTATAACACTGTGGGGTACAGTTATGAGCCAGCTGATAACGAGCCCTTCCAAACTCCTGAGTCGTTGCCCAGTATAGCTGATTTTAGTAACGGATTTAACTGGTTGTTTAAACAAAATCAGCCACAGTGATTAATTTTGTGGTTGTAGGCTGCATCCCATTTTATTAACTAAGTTTATTGTCTAATTTTTCATTATGTAAAAAAAAAAGAAATTGAAAGTTTCGTTATGTGGAATGATACAATTGTTGTATTAGTGTAAAATGGTATGCAGTCAACCGATTTTAGACAACAGACGTATAAGACTTCTAGAATATATCATTTATTCCGAATATCTTTAAGACATTTGTGTAGTAAATTCCCTATAGTTGTAATAGTAAAATCCCTATCATAGTGCCATAGGAAATGAACAAAATGCCATAGTAAAATGTTCGTATGAAAGTACTTAGCAGAACCATTTTCTAAGCAGCAAAATTCGTATAAAACTGTTTCTAGTCGGTTTTATACAGTTTTGCAACTGTTTAAAAAAATAATAATGCCTGTCATTTTTAATGAAGTAAATTATTATTTTAGTTAGTCCTTAATAAATTAAATTATTTATTGTTTTGTAACTTTGATTTTATTTGTGAAATGTTTTGGTATAACCCTGAAGAAATCTACAAAATATGAATGAATAGTTACGTATTTTCGAAAAGTCACCACGTATAATTAGCGTTAGTAAAAGCACTAACACACAAACTGCAACCCAGGAGATGCATAAACACTACTCTACTACTCGTAACTAAATAAAAGCGTGAAAACACTAACTAAATTACAACTTCGCGAAAGTTTAGACTCAATTACTTTAATTTAAAGTTATATTGTAGGTACGTTCAATCTTCACTTCCGATCATAGCGGCTCCGGTGACACTGGACATCATGACACTGGGAATTTGCAGACAAAAGATCTTAAACCGCTTTTACACGTTAAGAAAATTCACCGGGCCTAGTCAAGAATGTGTATTAGGTCCGAAAAAAATCTTATCGGATACGTTATGAATTGGTCGTGTACGACACGAATTCTGCGTAGACCCGTTGATTTTATTAATATCTACAACGCGTGCTGACAAACTGCCGGCATCACTATGATCGGAAGTGAGCCTTCAGAGTTAATTCCAGGTTAAAGTGTGAGCTCAGTAATTGTTTCCTTATAATTACGCTCGGTGGGGTGTTTTTGGGGCGAGGTACTGTAATTTTAGTGCTTTGGCACTGTAATTACTGAAATTTCACAATGTAAACTGGATTATTTGCTGGATTTTACTAAAGAATACTCCAAAATATACCTACACGCAGTTTAATCAATACAAAATTATGTTAAAATCAACTTAAATCAAAGTGTGACTTTTTGCGAGAGTCAACATGGCTGATGGAATATCACCAAAGGATTTCTATCAGGTGGAAGATCTATAGATGGATTTCAGGTCACACCATAGCCGCACTAAAATACTCGGTCTTCCATCTTCCGCATTCAGTCTGTCCCAGCCATCTTTTAAGGTCATTGGGTCACCTATCAACGCTTACCGATCCACTGTCTCCACTCTAGGACTGCTAAAAATTGGTTTTCATCAAGTGTCGCCAAATCTACGACTTTTCAATTCAATTACTCAAATTAAAAACGTTGTTCACAATCAGAGCTAACGAACAAATTTATATCCAAGTTTTTTTTTATGCAATTGGCAGAACTTTGTCACTAAAGAGCAACGGATTTAATCAGATTATAAAAGTTAAATGTCACAGAATCAGAGCTGCTTTTAAACTGTGTGTAAACGACTTCCGCGGCACTCAATATCTATTGTGTCGTTTTGTACAAATATCCATGGATTCAACAGAGAAGGAATGGCAATGAGTGAAATATAACGGTGATTTACTAAACAACTTATAGCTTCTACCAGCGGCATCAACCGAGTTAAAGTAAGAACTCGGAAATCATCCCAAAGGAAAATACTATCTGGATAAAAGTATCCTATTTCCTAATCCAGCATATGATCTACTCATATGCCGAGTTTCACCGAAATCCCTTAAGACGTGAAAGATAACAAACAGATAGACATGCAGACTGCAGAAGTAAGTACGAATGTGTCAAACTGTCAATATATTTCATTAGTTTTATACTGAACAACTGTGTTATTGAAAGTTGAAGTAATAAACACACTGTTAGAAACGTAGACTGTGCACTAGAAAAGTTAACATTACCCTTTGTTCCTAATAAGGCGATATAAATTGACACAAAATGGTAAAAATAAATTGTGTCTCATAAATTTATCTACCAAGTATAGATAAATAAGACAATTTACGAGAAATACAAAAGTTAAATTGTTTGTAGTAGGTAATCTCTAAAGCCCTGACCCATTTATAAAAATTCTCATGACTTCTGTGGACTAGACCACGTTAGCGAAACTTCAGGAAAAGCTTAGTATTTTTAAAGTCGGGACTTTAAAAAACCTACTAAGGTCGCCAAACAATTGGATGAACTTTTGCTACTCTCTCAAAAGAATATTGCTATTCTCAATAGATGGAAAGTTTCTAGATAGTCATAACTTGCGCGGTCTATTCCCGAGCGGTTATCGGAATAAGCACTTTAAGTTTTATTGAACAGACGCTGGGAATGATTCCCTGTCCTATTTATTATGTTCACTAAAGTAGTTTAATGGAGTGCCGAGTGTTCTGTAATATCCCTTTAATGTTCATTGGGCTTGTAATTGCTTTGGGTTGGTAGGTAGTATATTTTACTCTACATTAACTTTGTGGATAAACATTAAAATACTTACCTACATAATCTTCTTGTTTATTATAGAGGTTTTAAGACTCTTAAGTTTTAGGTTGACTGTTTAATTTTACGCTTTTTTATGGCAAGGAAAATCATGTAATTATGTCGTGCTCTTTGTGCAACAACACCTGCACTGTTAAATATCTTTACGAGGCAAATCCTAACGCTGTCGACGTGGCTGAATTTTGGTCACAACAAACATCGATACGATACGACGAAGAAAAATATATCATTATGAAGATAACTATCTATTAGTGATCAGGGAGGCTAATAAAGTTCAAAATTCTGTCAAAATTTCATGTCAGCGACAATTTAAATGAAAAGTATAGGTAACCGCTATACGATTTTTGTTTGATTGAGACTGTGATTAGAATGCGAACGTTCTTGAAAAGAAGTTTATTTATTTATTTATTTTTAGGAAAACTTACAGCTAAGCAGACATTTAGTAATAGTTTATACAAAATATGGCCAATTACAAGTTTCCAGTGATAGTAAATAGAATATATATGAAACTGAAAATTTATAATAGATAATATATGTTGGTATATAACACCAAACAGTAAAATTACTACTTACACTCGAAGAAGCAATCACATAAAATTTTCTTCAATTTATTAAAACTTGTATGGAAAATGTCGATCGGAGCCTCCCGGCAGGTTGTGTTGTACATACGACTCGCTCTCATCATGTACGAGTTCCATCTGTACGTAGTGGTTACCACTGGGGTGTACAATAAATGAGGTCTACGCAAGAACACAGACGGCACTCGCAGCCCGACTTTGTGAAGCAACTCGGTAACACCAGTTGTTCCATTGGCTATCTTGAAAAGAAACACAAGATCTGATATTTTTCGCCTTTCGTAGAGTGGAAGGATATGAAATTTTATGCAACGGCAGGTATAATTCGATATAAACGTTTTAGACCGATACTGAATGTGCCTCAAAAACCTTTTCTGTACGCTCTCAATACGATTTATTTAGACATTATAATTGGGGTTCCAGACCTGAGAGGCATACTCCAAATGACTACGGACAAAGGAACAGTATAGTATTTTAATAGTTTTAATATTTTGGAACTCGGAGGACACCCGGAGAATAAAACCAAGTGCTTTTGATGCTTTCTTGACTACATTATCTATATGCGCATCAAAGAGGAGCTTAGCATCAAAGGTAACTCCCAGATCCCTGATGGTGTTGACCCTTTTTAGTGTTGTATCCAACAGCATGTAGTTATAGACGATCTCGGTAGGTTTCCGTGTAAAGGTGCAAACATAACACTTGGAGACATTCAGATCCAACTTATTATTTGTACAATAGCCTTGAAAACTATTAAGGTCCGCCTGTAATAGATGAGCATCCGCCAGGGTATTTATTTGTCTATTTGTTTATTTTCATCAATTCATTTATTTTACAGAACTATTAAAATCTATCACCTATCGGCACTAACAACTTCTATTCCAGTATTTTAAATTCCAAGTTAACTTCTAATATCGTGCTGTTATAGCGAAACTTCGACACATCGGCTGTTCTCAATGTCAGTAACTGGCTCTTTATGCCCAGACAATGGCTTCCATTGTTACGATGTAAATATCGGGATATAGGGGATAATTCTCTACGAGCTTAGAATACTGGATGCTGGGGTCTTAGTAGGAGCTTAAGCTTTGCATCGCCCATGATGCAGCTTTATCATAATATGTGTACAAGACACTTGTGTGTCCGAAGTTTTATCAGCAATATGGTTACGGGTTATTTGAATTAGATAAAAGTGAAAAGAGTGGCTCTGTAGTTGAAGGCCTATGGAATAAGTAGGCATAGGTATTGACAGACGTTGCAAAGAGTTTTTTGAATACACCAGATGCTTTAAGAAAGATAAGAATCAAGTTTTTAATCTCAGAAAGACCGTGCACATGTTTCGCCTGGACACAAAAAAATATTAAAGCATGTCTAGGGCGACCCTTGAACCGCAAATAGGAATAATTAAACCAGTAAAGTTTCTTACAGATGAGTCATGTCTGAGTTCCTTTCCTTTCGTTAGGTAACATGTACTAATAATAAAAACAATTCTATGTAAAGCTACCTCAGGATCCGTCTTGCGTCAATAAGCCACGTCTTGTCGCATTTCCGTCTTTCAACGCAGTGCGTAACTACCACACATGTTCTAGCGAACAAACCTCATCAAAGTCGTCACTGCGTATGGCCGGCACCTCAAATTAGTATGCACATATATTTTCATAAGCATGGCGTGTATGGGCCATTGTTTACATAGGAAACCAGGGAAGGAGTCGCCCTGGTTAAAAGCTAACGGTAAGTCAACTTGAAACAAAGCTACTTTAAGTTATGTGGGTTAGTGTGATGTGTGGGTATCAAATGGGTAATATTGTAACTATGTTAACAGAAATGAATGGATTGTTATAAAAACTGTTTTTGAATATTTTGAACTGAAAGTCAGAAGAAAAGGGCCTACACTTGGTAAATTTATTTATTTTACTTTGATAAGTAATTTATATTTTATCTTCCATAACGTTTTATTCTCCGAAACAGAAACTCCGAAACTACAAATACAAAATACAAATATTTATTGGAACAATAAAATGTTTGTGTACGTTAATACTGCGTTAGTTTTATGTTTTTAGGTAACTGTGTCGCAGTTATTAACGCCCACCCCAGGACCGAAAATACAACTTAGTTCCAAGACAAAATTTTGGTTATACTTAAGGTAGAAACTAGACATACATTTATAATAACAATAAAACTAAAACTAGACATATATTAATAATAGATTGTAGCAGTATAAGTGGGTGTGTGTGTGTGTGTATATATGTGCGTGTGTGTGTGAGGGAGGGTGTGGAGGTGCATGTGACTGAGAGTGTGTGCTTGTAGGAAGGGTGCGTGTATGTGTATGTGAAAAATGTGCTAAGAGTACAATTTAAGTTTGTATGAGGCACTCTGTTTCCTCATAAGTCAGGTTTTGTAGCCATTTTTCAATTTTCAGTTTGCACTCTCGTAAAGACAGCGGATAGATATTTAATTTCTCATTAATTTTGTTGTAGATAACAGGACTCAAAAAGTTATAGTGTCTTCTAGCGACAACTAGATTTACGCACTCTGTCTGACATATTCTGTTAACTCTGCGTTTTTGAGTATTGAGATTAGGGTCATATTTAATGTCACCATGCTTACGTAATAATATGCTTATAAGACATGCTTGTCTTACAGTAGGCAATTTGCAAAGAGCATACAGGTCGTGCGTGGGGAAGCGAATAGGTTTATGAGCCATAACTTTTAGAACGGCTCTTTGTGCTCTTTCAAGACGAAGTAGAAGGCATTTACCAGAGCATCCCCATGCGGTAATGCAGTAAGTTATCATGGAATGTGCTAGCTCAAAATATACAGTTTTTAACGTTTGGAAATCTGCCGAGGTTCTGAGAGCGGAAAGCGGTTACTAAGATAACTTTTGAAAATATCCAGTGGCAACCCCCTAACCCCAATCTGAGATAGTCCCGTTAGCAAAAGAGGGACAGAGACAGAGTCAAATGCCTTGGAGAGGTCTAGAAAAACAGCTATTGTTTTAAGGTTATGATTAAATTATTTGCAATAGCTCCATTTAATCAAGCACAGCATCTTCTGTGCTTTTACCAGACCGAAATCCGTATTGATTTTCGGCAATAACTTTATTAGTGTTTAAATAACTGAGAAGTTTAGTATTTAGGATTTTTTCAAAAATCTTAGAAAGAATAGTGAGCACCGAGATGGGTCTATAGTTATTGACACTGGCCCTGTCCCCACTTTTATAAATGGGGTGTACAATAGCCTTCTTGAATACAGTGGGAAAGACCCCTGTTTCGAAAACAAGGTTGAAGTCATGAGCGATAATAGGGATAAGAGTATTTCTAGCAGCCCTAATCAGGGTTGAAGATATACCGTCCCAGCCTACTGCGGTATTAAGTTTCAAACTACTTTGACGATTTAATGTAATGCCTTTTGACAACGCGTAATACCGCACTCGTTATTTATTTAAACATAAAATATGGAGCAATTAATTATTATTGTGATAGGAAGTCCGTTCAGCGATTGGGGTGAGGTTTTCCCAAACTGATAGTGACAAACGAAAAGTGAGTATTGTGAAGATGTCTTAAGCCTAATATAGAATTCTTGCCATACTGATGTGCACAACACTGTGAAGGTGGATCAGTTGTGTTTTTACATCATTAAGCCCCGCTCCGGCAGGTGGCGGCGCAAGAAAAAGTTCCGGTGACGAGGCTTGCATACACCGAGTTGTGACCATGCTGTTAGAATACTTTTGTAAGAAAATTTACCTAATTTATTTATTTTAATGGTGCATCAAACAATCTGCCTAGGCTTGCCTAGCTACGAGTATGTTGGGACCGTTTTCCATTCTTACTTTTCCTTTCCCCTTTTTTTTTGCTTGGCTTTGCCTCAGTATTTTACATGGTGCGATATCTCCTAGTTCTTGCAAGTTCAGGCTTATTCCTAAACAAGAAGGTAAGGTTGGTAGGAAGAATGAAAACTCCTTTGAGGCGCCTGCATTCAGCATTTTGTGGACTGGAAGGAAATATCAAACCAGTTTTAGTAGGTATCAGCCAAAAGCCATGTAAGACGGTTGTAAGCAAATTTGATTCTAACGAATGATTTGAAAATGAAAATAATCCCAACAAATATTCTGAAATTTGGTCACCCAGCTAGTTGTATAAATGGCCCGATAAATCAACCGTCCACCAGTGTTTTACTAAGAAGCGGTAAGCAAAACAAAGCTGCAACTTCAGATGGGAATATACTGATGTCTAGAATAGGCGGTAGCGCTGCTACTGAAGTGTACAGTAAACCAAGCTCTTGATAGAATTTCATAAGCTTTACCTACTTCACCATTGAGGGAACTTGGAAAAAATATCATCTATTTTATTATCTGATACGAATGAAAAGTAGCCATTATAATGTTTCTGTTCCATATGTGGAAAAGAAACTAAAATTGAAACGTTGTAGGTCAACTACTGCTATCGCTCAGTGGCTGTCAGTAGATGATGGTACTGAACCTCTGGTGTATAACCAAAATGGAGAGTCCATGTTGGATGCATAATGGCTGGGCTGCAAAACCAACTTGTTCTTTTTTTGTGGTTTTCATAGGTTCATCTTAGACGAGAATTTTGTATCCTTTGCGAACTCTGGGAGAACGCTATGTGGGTACACCTAACGCTGAGAGCCGCATCACTCTGCACCAAAGTGACTAGTTACGCCACTGCAAGTGTTGGATGTATAAAAAAAACCCACCATAATAAATCTGAACAGATTCTCAGACATGGTCGCCGTAACTGTATGTTTTCAACTGAAACAAGTAAACAAAACTGTAAGTATTTAAACTTCTTATGCGGCCAGTTAGTTTGTGAGTTGAGATTTACTCAGTAATTAAGTTTGGAGCTAAGTTTTATAACATGCACGAATATAATTAATGTGGTTTGTATGCATAGACGATAACTAACCACGAGTTTTAATTACAAAATAATAATATTTTACATGTTTTGCCGCGGGAATCTGTTGGCCGCGAGATGCATGGAACGGGTCGATGTCGCGACGCTTGGGGGAGGCCTATATCCCGCAGTAGACGTCTTACGGCTGAATGATGAAGACTTCGCGTGATATACTAAAAATTATATACTTTATAAAGATTAGTACACATTTGATATAGACCTCTCAATGTCCGCTACATTCAATTTTACGAAGTGGTACTTAATATTTATAAATTTCAACTACTCATCAGATTTCAAAATTTAACTGATATGTAGCTTCAGTATGGCGAATATTTTTATTCAGGAAAGCAGTTCCCGTGGTATAGGATGAAGGAGTAGTTCTAGTAGAAGATAAAGGCTAATATTGATATTAACCAAGCCATGTAGGAGAATACAGACATGAATATGATTCGAAGGACGTGAAACTGATGGCTTTTTATTACCGGATTACGTGTGTGAATGCAAGTTATATTACAGCTATAAGTATCTACCAGCTTCCGTCATCCTTAGAAGTTTAGCATTCTTGTGCCAGTGATTCACTGTTTAGTATTGCATCGTCTTGTATGTTATGATAAATATTGTATGATCGTCAGTACTTAGAAAGACATTCAAAATATGGGAAATGTTTATAAATTACTTCAAAATGGTTGAGCTGAATGATGCTAATCCATGAGTCATTTTCGAGAACGGGCGCTGTCAGTCGGGACAGGTCATAGCTGCCTCGGTTTTTGAATAGTTTTAATTATATTTATGGTGGTGTCTTTCCGCATAGTTCTTATAGACGTTTACTTTTAAAATGGATGATTGAGCTTGAGTTTTGCAGCAATGAGTGATTTAAAAAAGGTCGGGCAGTTTTTAATGTTGTTTGTATGTCGTTTTGTGGCAGTTAAATACTTTTTCTTTCTTAATTTCTTTTTGTTTTCGACGACGAGTACCGGACGAGTTCATCTTTCCGACTGACCGAGTCCTTGACAACAATCCCAATGCACTATTCCCAAACCACTGCAACTTCCGGAAGCCAGAATCAACAGTGGCGACCACCAGAAAAGCGCCGTGGCTATGAAGCTCGACGCAGTCCCGGAGAATAAATTTAACTGTCTTGGATCCCGCAATGAAATTAATCAGAAAAAAGTAACGAAGGAGTAGGAAAAATAAAAATTTCCACTTCCCTCCTTATCTTCCAGAGACAGAAAATACAAGGCCAATAGGCACAAAGGGTCGTTTACATCTGGGTTATGCCCAGTTGCCTAGCACCACGGATAAAAATTATCATTAATATTAATCGGCCTTAACATTGTGAGATTGTGTTGTTACAATAATAGGTACGGCAATACATAATAATAACAAAAAGAGTACTAATCGTCCTGTATGCTTTGCATAAGAATATCAAAGTCATACGTTGACTTTGAGTTGTTTACGTCGTACCGCCCCTGTTGTGTCCCTATCAGCCCAAACTGGTGCCCCGTAGCACATACAATCCGAGTAAGTAGAGTCTTAAAGTTAGAAAAGACAAACCCCACGTTGATTTAGAAAGTTATATTTTGCTTTTTCACCGACTTTTTTAATATGATCTATAAATGCAAAATTCCTCTCTAACACCAGATCAGCACACGAACTGCTTCCTTTTTACGGAAATTTTATTAAAATTAATAGTGGGAAACGATTAAAAATTACCTTTTAGAAGGAGTTTATAAGTTTTGTGCGGAGCTAAGGTCAGACGGTTTTGATCACCCCAGTGAGATATTAATCGTAGGCAAGTGTCGGCCAAATTCTTCACTCTAGCTCGAATACTTGATTGTATGCGCAGAAGACCGTCGTCCGCGTGACCAGTTACTGTACAGCCGCTTGGAAGTGGAATCGTGAAGAAAACATCATAGCCATAATTCCATAAATACGGACCAATAACCGAACCCTCAGGACATCCCATGGTAAGAGACTTCGACATGGAATGACGGCCGAGTTTGAGTTTCACGGCACCATTTAAAAAGTAATTGCCACTTTCAATCACCATTTAAAATGAACCAGATTATAGATATTTCTATAGCAGCCCCGAGTTTTTATTTTTCATTTTAAGTAATAACGTTGGCCACCATGCGTTATCAAAAGCCCCAGAAATATCTAGAAAAATCCCAATGACGTAAGTACTTCTGTTCAGATGTATTAACCATTTTCCTAGTTCTTGACAATCAACAGTGCCTGCAAATGGTTTTTTGTAATAAATACTTGGGGTTTGAATCAATAATTTAAAAAGCACTTTACAAGTCAATCTGTCTAGAATTTTCCCAACGATTGGTGTCCACAACCCAGTAACTGGGTAGTACGATACCCCTTGGCAAGACTGGTGTCAGCTTTTCCAGCTTCTGACAACACTTATCTACTGACAATAAAATCTACAAAAGAAATCGGCTGTGATTAATTTTGTTTTAATAAAAAAAAAACGTTGCCTCACACTAGGAATTTCTCCTCTTTGGTGGGTGGTTTACAACCAGAGCCGGCGCAACTATCTGTAGGTCATACAAATATTTGTTCCGTGCGGTAATCGAACCCGCGACAAGCAGCGCAGCAGTAAATTGCTCAACCACTGCACCATCCGTGCGCACATTATTATTTTATTTAGCCACGAGCTAAATCCGCCGTCAATACAGATCGTGTCTCCAAGATTCCTCTGCCTGCAATCTGGCTCCGCGCTCACTGCACGTTCTTCATAAAACGAAGCCAATTACTTATTTGTATAGTTGTACACTTCATCAGGGATAACAGAGAATTTCAATAAGTAATGCTGTTTCATGTGGTGGATTCTGTATATATTTTTGTTTATTAATCGATAAAATAAAACGGCACGAAACTCAGATAAGATATGGAAGTTAATTAGGTCGGTAGATAGGTGTTTTGTCGTATTTTCGAAGATGCTACAGTAATTTGTGCCGATCTGATTGATCTTAATCTTAATCCTTAATCATAATGAAGTAGACGTAACTAGAAAAATCCCAATTTAGATTAACCTAGTGGATAAGACATTGTAAGTAATAGATAATTTTATTGAAAAAACTTTTTTCCAAAAAAATACTACCGACTTCCAAATAAGAAAACTACAAAGTGAAAAATAACTTTATTTATAGAAGTCGGTGTCCATAACGAAAAAAAATAGTACTTACCTTCGAAAGACCGACTTCCAGAAAACAATTATACTATGTAATTATAATAAATAAATAATGACCTTATTTAATAGTAAAGTTTTTTTTATTTTTCACTTTTTTGTTGTACCTATATAATAGGCAAGTTGTTTAGTAAGTTACCTTAACGCCTGAATAGACAACCCAAATATCATGAAACTTGAACATAACCGGCGAAATGAGAGATCTGCGTACCCCTTAAGAGCGTACTGGCGTGATGTTATGTTATGAAATGGTATAATCAATAAACAGACATGCGATTGCAGCAATCCCGAGAGATTTGCCGTTATTTATTGAAGAGTTCTGTCGTATATCTTCGAAGTCCTTCATCAGATCTTCACCAAATTAAAATGGGACCATTTTCGAAACATACTCTTGCAAACAAATAAAGAATTTTCAAAGTCGGTACACAATTGACTCAGATATCGTTGAAAATACACAAAAAAAAACAAATATGAAGTCGAAAATAGAACGTCCTCCTTTTTGGTAAGTCGGTTAAAAAGGAAGGATGGACCAAACGGGTGGTTGTAGGACTCTTGTAACATGTTCAAATAGTGCCAAAAATTTTGATGTAGTATTTCCAATTTTCGTAAATGCCGCTACAAAATAAATGACGAAATTTATGTAAGTACTAGCTGTGCCCGCGGCTTCGCTCCTGTTGACTGCTTATCGTACCCTACTTATAGCTCTCGCCAAACTTTTGGGCCGTCCTGAAGTTGGTTTTCCGTTGCTAACGCTTGCTACACAGAAATCTGTGCACACTATAATAAGCACAAAAATAACAGAAGAGCTCTAGAGTGAAATCAGATAAATCGCACCACCTGGCGGGTTGCCAAGTGAACGCAATTAACGTGAGTGAATCTCTCACTCACATCAATTAGAGACGATTTAACAAAAGCTATCTTTTTCTGTTTTCTGAAGGGTTTTTAAGTGGTGAGCATTTTCAGTGGATTGTTTTGCGCTCGTTGGTCTATTGGTCTGGTGGTGTAGCATGAGGTCCTGGGCTCGATTTCAAGGTTGGGTAGAGTTATTGGGTTTTCCATTTACAATATCTCAGCAGCAGCCTGGAGTCTGGAGTTTTGCCCAGTTGATGGAAATAGTTTCGCCTCTTATTACTTCCCACTAAATATAACTGACACAATATGGGTGTACTATTGGTATAGGTGCACCACTGCTCAACCTTTCGGGGAATGCAGGCGTGATGTTATGTGAAAATGTAGTAGGGTACGAGTATGAGGAAATGAGGAAAATGTAGTCAGGCAAGTTTAAACCCTTAATTGGTCGCGTGGGGTGTTTTACACCCCAACGCATGTTTCCAGGCTCATAACTTAAAAACATATATTTTAGCGTACTGGACTTCTAGTTAGCTTTGTAAACACATGTGACGTTTACAATTCAGTTGCGAGCGGCACTTAGTCGTGAACTTTTTGGCTTGGAGAGCGTGTTTGGGATGTACGACACACCAGGTGACTGTGAAAATGAGTGCAATGACCATAAAATGATTATAGTTTACCAAAATTGTAACGAAGAACACTAATATTTATAAAAGTTACGAGTATACATCTTGTTTTTTAAAATTAATTATTTAGGTAGGATTTAAACGTTGATTAATGTTTTGTAATGTTGTGTTGTATATTATGTTCTCATTAATAAAAGTCTAACTTTGCATTTATTTCGTACTCGATTTTAATAAACTTATTTGAGGGTGCTACACAACACTCCCCACGTGACCACCCATGCAACTTTTTAGGCGCGCCCAATTAAGGGTTAAATAAAATATGTCGATGGTCAGAACAGTAGGGGAATACCGAAGACAAGATGGATGGATGTATGAGTGATAATATGTCTAATAAGGTAGGTGACAACTGAGATGACGGCTATATATTATGTAGTATGGAAGAAGAACTAAGGAGTGGAATACCCTGCCAGAGGCTCTGTTTCCATAGCTACTACCTGAGGGTCTTGTATCACCGTTGCGTCGTCTACATCATCGCTTACCATAAGGTGAGGAAGTGGTAAAACGCGAGCATATATCAATTATAAATTATGATAAAAATTGCATAGATTGCTGACCTGAAATGATTCTCGATAAGGACAAGATAATGGTGATCAAATATGTACTCGTAGTTATAAGGTAAACTGAATTAAATACTTCTGAGGCTACCTAGATATAAGATGGGCTATAAAGTGATATTTTAGAACAGCCAAATACTGCTTTTACTTATTTATATTTTCGTCATAGTCTTCACCCTATGGTGGCTTTTACAGAATTCCCCACATGTTGGTATCTGGCGCCTCCACCAATTTGGTGTACCTTTGGGACTAGTACAGTAAATAATACGCTGTATTTACTCCGTATTTACTTATTCGCATTAATTTTATATATTTTCCATTGATTATCAAATGACGCGCCTAACGCCCACAGCTAAGGCCCTTCTGAATAGAAGCGCAGAAGTTTTTCTATTCTACGTATTGAAAGGTTAAATCAATCCTTCCTAATCTTGGCTGCTTGGGTGGAGCAACGTCGTGTCCGCATGGAGGCGATCGGCGGTGGCGATCTCTCACGTCCGGCCCTGGTTCAGGCCATGGTACGGGGCGAGAAGGTATGAAAAACTGTCACCTTCTTCTGCGAAGCAGTAATGATCGCGAAGGGGGAGGCGGAACGGAGACGCCCCTAGCCACCGCAGGAGACACCCTACGGTGGCCGGGAGTAGCAAACCGATTACCGGCCACCGCAGGCCCGGGCTTGCGGACGGCGAGTAATGAGAAGCTCGCCATCTGAAAGGAGGCGGCCCGAGTCGATGCGTGGTGTTCCACGCGCGCCTCGAAGAGATGTCTGCGAAAACTGACGGGGACCGCTAGGGCCGATGCCTGTCTGGGTCGCGGCTAAATTTGAAAAAGGTTTACCGTGGCTCTGGCTCCAGCATGCTGGAACACGGGTGAGTTTTAGTCAGTAAAAGTCTGACATGCCCTCCCTCTTCACCCAAAGCGGGAGAAGTCATTGGATGATTGAACACCCAATAACCCGAAAAAAATTTAAGAGGGTACTCTGCAGTACCTATCTTTTATGTGGCTTAGAAAAGTCGAAAATCCAAAAAATAAGTTACCTTATGAAATTGCCTATGGTAAAAACAGTGGCTATAAATGACCACTTTATAGCCACGGATCCCTAAAATGAGACAAAGCGCGTTGCAGACAGAATCGTATTAATATACTTAAATAATAAGTGGGCTTGTTTCAAATTAGCTACCTTTCGAATATTCAAGCATTTGTATGAGACTGTAATGAAAGTATGGAGTATTAACTAACCCACGCAAAATGAAATCAGTAAAAAAAAAAAACACGGGTTGCACTCCGGGAGTGCCGGCAGAAGTGAAAACTTGATTATTAACGTTGTGCATTTTTGATTTATTTGAATAGTTAGGGAATAATTTTGAACAAATTGCTTTTAATATCAATATAAAAGTACAATTATTTATGTGGTAGAATACAATATTTATTTATTGCTCTATCGTACACAATCATTACAATTTATATTACATTAAAATACATTACATTACATTAAAAAGTTTATCTCTCAGAAAAATCAACTTACATCCATAATTTCGATTACTTTTTCACCATCATTATTACCAGAACCATCATCGCCAATCTCTAAAACTGATACGATAGGTTTATCCTACTTTCCAACCGTCTTACGGTTTTTCGATCAGCACACGTGACCTGACGCGAGTTTCACAGTTTTTACCCATCCCACAAAAGTGCTCAACGCCGCTAAAGAAGTTTTCACTTCAAAAATTGAAGAGAGTATTGTGTATTAACCTTTTGTGAACTTTGGTGCAATTAATATTGTCCCAAAGTACAAAAAAGGTTATTTTTCACTTTTAAAGGTTTAACGGTACTGGAAAACATCTCCCACAGAAAGGTGTAGGTATTACGACAACGACTAAATTTTTTTACCAACGAAAAAAAGAGGCGATTCTCAATTCGACATGTATATTTTTATGTATGACCACGCATAACTTTTTATAGTGTGGTCCAATTTCAAAAAATATTTTTTTAATTGACAGAGTATACCTTAAAGTTGGTTCCACTTGAATTGAAAAAAAATAAAATTCACCTCTGAAGGTAGAAAGGATTTATTGATAATTTTTCACAGAATTTTCATTTGTGAACCGATTCCGTTGAAATTAAGTTAAATGAAATGTGAAAAAATACACTTTAAACAAATAAAATACCAACGAAATAAGGAACTGCAAAGCAAAAAAATAAAAACATTTAGTCTAGCGTTTTGAGGCGGCTTATTTCGTTGGTATTTTTTTTTGTTAAAAAGGTTTTTTCATACAAATTGTTCGCTTTTCCTAAAAAAAATTCTAGCGCAATTAGTAAGATAAACTTTTGTTGCTCTGTGGTTTCATTGTCGCGTAAGACTTGTCTACGGGGGACTTAATACTAACATATTTCAGGCCCTAATCTGTGTACGAATAGTAATGGTAAAATGTCTGTTACTGTACTCAAGGATCTATCAATCAACTCACCCAATCGCTGTTCATTACAAGGCATCGGTCTCTGCCTTATTTTTAACCGACACCAAAAGAAGGAGGATCTATATCCACTTCAGTCTTCAAAGTTGATAACAAAACGCTTGAAATATCGTGCAAAAAACGATCTATCTCACAAACGTTACAGGATAGGAGTTTTTTGGTCCAGTGCTTGTCGAAACGAGCAATTGATGCTCGTCATGAGGGGTCGAGTCACAGACCATTAATAAAAAGAATTATTGGGAGGGTACACTTGACTATGGTGCGTGTTTATGGGAAATGAGACTTTTTTCGATAAGGCAAAATGTATGTGTGTGTGGAAATAGTTGCAATTTTGTCTTATTTCTGCATTTAAAAATATTTTTGATTCAATCAATCTGCCTAGCCTTTTCCCAACTATATTGGGGTCGGCTTCCAGCCTTACCGGATTCAGCTGAGCACCAGTGTTTTACGTGGAGCGACTGCCTATCTGACCTCCACAACCCAGTAACTGGGTAACACGGTACCCCTTGGTAAGACTGGTGTCAGATCTCAAGCTTCTGACTACCCATAACGACTGTCAAAGATCTTCAAATGACAGCCGGGACCAACGGCTTAACGTGCTTTCCGAGGCACGGAGGAAACTCGGTATGTTGAAAATGGTTACCCATCCATGGACCGACCTCGTCAAGCGTTGCTTCACCTTGAAGATCGACCCGTGCGGCTGTTATTATTTAGCCACGAGCTCCTCATTCAGCTTCATGGATTATGAAAAAAAAAATAGACTGCCTCGTTGGTCCAGTGGCCGCCAGCGTAACTGCTGAGCATGTGGTCCAGGGTTGGGTTTTTTCATTTGGAAATTTGCAGTAGCAGCCCAGATTCTAACTTGTACCCGGCTGATGGCAACATGCTCGCCCTCTAATACATGGGATTTAAACGTAACTGGCGAAGCGTGAGTGAAGTATAAAGTTACCTCTGTTTAACCCTTCGGGGATTACAGGCGTGATGTTAAGTTATATAAGTTTTGATTTAAAATAAGTTACTCAAAAATAAACTTTTTTTAAAACAAGCTTTTTTCGTATTCACATACATACATATATACATTGCAAGTTACATAAAAGCTTGTAAAAATCTTTATTTTGTATAAAAATATGTCAGTTTTCAAGAAGTTTTTCTTAAAACAGCTCTTATATTTTGATTTATCCTATATCAAATTGAAGTTTTAATTAACAAAGTTTTTGAATTTCAGTAAAAACATACCAATTTAAATATACTTCTCGAATATTCGGGTACGACGTGCTCACCAACGTAAGCAGTGACCGTAAACGGTCTTGGGATAACTTCCAAGAATTTCCTGAGAAATGGGAACTTCGAACTTTTGCTCGGAGGCTGTGACCAAGGACTTTCACTCGGCTGAAAACCTCAGAAAAAGTTCTAATTTATAAAATTCTTGAATTCCACCAAGAACGAATGTAACTATCAAAATATATTAAAAGTTTAAGCTCGTATTTCGAAGGAAAGTTTTCTTAATTTTACTTCGGCGCAGTTTTTCAGCCGAATTCGAGACGGTCCGCTTTAGGAATAGTTCTTAAGTTTTTGATTGCTGATAGCCGTCTTTATTTTTATTTCTACAGTAGATTACGTACTCTAAAAGTCTGAATTTAAATATAAATAGTTCGAAACTTCAAGTTCGAAAAAAGTTGCAAAAGTAAGTGCTATTTTATTTCATGGCCTATTGTTGAGATATTTTAATATCATAACAGAAAGTAAGACCTTTGGATTGGAACCTCATGTCGGGCAAAATTTTGAGTTTGTTCCATTCCCCCGGTGCCCGGAGTCTGGACTTATGCCTGATTGACGACCCGCTCGTTATTACTCGCGACTTTGAACATAATTCCTGGCTCTTTGAGGTATACTCCTTTGTTACTGTTATTATATGTATATGTATTTCATGTATTTTCTTTTTTCTTTCTTTCTACAAAGAGTTAGTACTAATATATTTGGTTACTAGTTGGCAAACAACATCAGGCTCACAGATGAGGGTAATTCATTTAGTAGGTGGCAAAGTTTGTAGATAGATTGAAATACTGCCGAACTAGACAGAGGACGTTGGACGATACTTTGTTCATTTGGTTTACTAGGCGAAGTATTACTTTTTGCGGCTTTTAGAGTATTAATAGCTATTCTGAAAATGATTTGGGGTACTACAGATGAAAACTCTATTCTATTTCAGCGCAAGATATAGATATTTTTACAAATGTTTGCATGTTTTGATCCCATTTCTCTAAATATGAGAAGGGAACCATCCCATATACGAAGAGATCAGAGAGGAACGACCATGGCCCCTGTATCAATAAGAAGTTAAATTAGTTAAGACCCTTCTCAATCCACAAAAATATATACTGTCTAAATTGTGGCTATTTACAAGTCAAGTCATTGTAAGATGTTATCGTCATTTCTTCTCTTCATTCATCGTCTATAATTTAATCATAACCGTCCACCTAAACTTCACTAAAACAAACTATAATCATACGACTTCCTTTTCAAAACCTCTCTGAACCGAACAACTGTCATCCAAGCTCCGGTATCCAATATTATGGGTGATCGGTCAGCCCCCTCCATCAAGAGATGACAAATCGTAGGGAAAGCCCATCTCATCTATCTTATTCACTTTCACAAATCATACATTTCTGAGTCCCTTCGACTGTGACATGGGCACGGATCAAGGAAGATATTGTGGTGAAAGGATGCGTCACTTAACTATTGATAAAAGAAAGTCACCTTATTAAAGCACATCTTTGATGCGTGGGAAGAGAGACAATATGCCATAGGTATCTTCTGCGATCTGTCGAAGGCGTTTGATTGCGTTACTCATGAAACATTGCTTTTGAAACTTGCATTATGGGCTAGGTCAATCGGCATTAAGTTAAGTAAAATCCTATTTGAATGATAAACAGCAATTAATTCAAATAAACGGTTTCAATTTGTTGGGGTTAAACGTGAAAATGGGGGTACCCCAGAACTCAATTTTAGGTCCTTTCTTATGTTTAGTCTAAATTAACGATTTACCCCTTCTATTGAAAAACAAATAGACGTACGAGTAACGTTGCCGACGTAGTAACGTTACGGCAAATTCAAAATTGGTTCACTGCTAATAATCTAATACCTTTAAACGAGCAATTCTTGTATATATATGTTACGGCTAATACCCGAAGTGTGGCTACACCTAGTATTAGCCGGAGCTTAGGGCACCCCGGTTACTTTAGACCCTGCGGACGGAAATAGGAGCCCCGCGGGGGCTCCGTCGCGTGGCTACACCTAGTTCTAACCGGCTAAAACTAGGTGTAGCCGCACTTCGGGTATTAGCCGTAACATATATATATATCCATATATATTGTATATCTATATATATAATCTGAATCATTATATTAAACAACTAGAAGCTAGAATTCGTTGATAAAACGGTTATCCTGGAGATCACGCTAGACTGAAGGTTACAATGGGGTCCTCATTTAATATCACTTGCAGGGCGGTTAAGTTTGGCTGTTAGAAAAAATCGTATATTTTCTGATGTAGATACCGTGAGGTTGGTCTATTTTAGTTACTTTCATATTATAATATCTTACGGTATACCGTAAGACTGAAGGGCTGCAGACATTCAGTCAATTTTTATTCTGCAAAAGCGAGCCATCAGAGCGATGTACAATCTTTGCCGGTGCGATTCTCTAAGGGAACTATTTAAGGACATTAACATCATGACGGTACCTTGTCAATATATTTGCGAAAACATCATGTACGTTACAAAGAATTTAAATGTTTTTAGTAAAAACAGCGACAGACATAATTATGTTACTAGAAATAAGGACCAATTAATTCAACCAGATTTCAGGCTGTCTAAAGTAGCGTCATCTTTTATAGAGTATCGTATAAAATGTTACAATAGAATACCCCACATTCTAGAACTGAATGAGGCAAAATTTAAATATTGTCTAAAACGCATACTATGCAGGCAGGCCTATTTTAAGTTGGGGGATTACATCGCTGATAAAAATGCTTGGCTCAACACTAGTGCTGCTCCAAGGGCGCAAAAACAATTGACAAGCAGAAAAGTCCTAAAGTATTGTTGGACCTACTGAAGACTGTATGAATATATTTGTATTGTATAAACTCAATTTCTTTTAGTATTGTATAACTGCACAGCACATATATGTTTACTATGTACCTACTGTAAATCTAACATTTACTGTACCTATATAAGTAAAAGCCAGCCCATCCCAGTGTAATGTTTACTTCTTCTATACTTTCTGTAACTTATATGGTGTACATAATAAAGAGTATTCTATTCTATTCTTTATGTCGTTCGTTGACGTGTGCCCTGGCAGTTGATAGTATGTCATGTTCTCTCTAATGTCTGTCTGTTCTCTTCGTGGTTGAGCTGAGTGGTGCCAATCCATGTGTCATGTTCGTGAACGGGTGCCATCAGTTGGGATTGTTCCTAACCACAGACATAAATCTAACTAGATGACGCGATTATATGTACTTCGCGTGGCAAAAACGGAGTGACGATCAATGGTCGTGATCTGAGCTTTTCATTTAGCATTATCGGCACCGGAAAGCCACCGAAATCCAGAAAATGCCTTTTTATGCCATATTGAGCTGTAAAGAATGTATAGAAAAAGTAAGTAAATTGGTTTTCAAATTGTTTGTGTAAAAATGGCACGCTTGGTTTTTATACAGATGGAGGGACTTGCACTATCTAGTTAGATTTATGTCTGTGGTTATAACTTAGCTACCTCGGCCTGTTTTTAGTTACCTATTTATTTTATTTTTAATTGTTTGTATTCGGTTTTTGACCAATCTTTTTTAAGAAAATGTTTGCTGGCGGCTTATGAACCTAAGAACGTGTATGTTAAGTATTTGTGGGTGGAAATCGTTCGTTCCTACTATATCCAAGAAGGCAATTGAACACCACCTACCTCGTCTCAACTCCCGGGTCAGCAGAAGACCTGCGGCGTGCACGACACTTCACAGATAGGCAGTCTAGACGTACTCTGGGTTCAAAGGTCTTGAAGATCGCACACCATACGGTAGTGAGTCCACAAACACTATAGATGCTAAAACGTTTAGCTTGAGACACGACCACAACAAGAGAGGAAGAAACGTTCATCCAGCTCTGGGCTCTAATTCGTACTACTCGCCACGGATATATAGAACCGCGACGTAGGTCGAGGGCGAGATTAGTGATGATTTACCAACTACCCTCAATTTGATAATTAGAATCGAACAGTTTGTTTTACCCTAGACGCTTTTACGTGCACATCTTTTTACATCGTTCTCACATAATAATATGTGTTGTTCCAACAAGAATGATTTAAACAAATACTTGTAAAACACTTTTTTTTAAAGAGTAAATGTCGAGGTACCTGTCCGTACTTCTCCATAACACTTACTTTTCCGAATGGACGGTAGAATCAATTATTATTAATTTTAAATTTAAATTTTTGACGTCCAAAATTGCCGCTTGATGGCCTAATTGATTAAAGAAATTTTGGTTTTGATTTTGAAAGACTTTTTATACAATGAACATTCAGGGACAAATATCGAATAACACGATGTTAATTTATCAATCGAAAAGATCAGCTATAAAAGTTAGTTTTTCTTTAGAAACATTAGCAAACCCTGCAGTTGGAAACCGTTAATAAGTTGGCTGGTAACGTAACCATGGTATTCATTTACCTATGAATTTCGTTAACCTGAACATCTATTTGTAAGACTTAATTTAGGACTATGACAAGCTCTAAAAACGAGCCCAGGACTTTGTTAAAGCCTCAGTGCCTCATGTAACAGTATCATGTCGGGTTTAGATTACATAGGAGCTTAATGCTGTGACAGGCTTGTAGTCTTATAGGCTTTATATGTGGATACAGCCTTAAGCTTTAGGATTCTAAGGGAATTGAAAACAGAAATATTATATTGTTCATCCACTTTTTTTAAGAGTAATCGTATCCCCACATTAGGTATGACTCCTGTATCGTGGATCCGCTTACAAACATTTAAACTCAAATACACAAACGGCCACATCCAGTACAACTATGAATCTGTATCTGTATATCTTACTAATCACACTAATATTATAAAGGCGAAAGCTTGTGAGTGTGTTTGTTACTTCTTTACGCTTAAACGGCTGGACGGATCTGAATAGGCACAGAGATAGATTACGAGTAAATTTAGGAATAGCAAATAGGATTCTTTTTATCCCGGAAATATGTTCCCTCGGGATAATTCCCACGCGGGTAAAGCCGCTGGCAGAAGCTAGTATAATAATATTAATAATACCTTAATGGTAAAGTATATAGCCCTGTCTCTCTGTTACCGTTTCACGCTTAAACAGCTAAACCGATTTAAAAGAAATTTGGTTTGGAGATAGCTTGAGATTCTGCGAAGTATAGTTTTTATCCCGAAAATCATCCTGAAGGGGGTGGAAAGAGGGATGGAATTTTGTATGGTGAACCTATTTTTAACCGACTTTCAAAAAAGGCGAAGGTTCTATGTTCGACTTTGTTGGTATATTTTTTTTGTTTACCGTTTAACCGATTCTGAAATTTCTTATGTTCCGAAATTAGTCCCATTTTAATTTGGTAAAGATCTGATGAAAAGCTTTGAAGATACACTTCAGAGCTCTTCAATAAATAACTGAAAATCTCATGGGATTGCTGCAATCGCATGTCTGTTTATTGTTTAAACCATTTCATAACATAGCATCACGACAGTACGCTCTAAAGAGGTACGCAGATGTGTACAGTTCACCCTGGTACACTCTCATTTCACCGGTTATGTTCAAGTTACATGATATTCGGGTAATCTATTCTGGCATAATAGGTACCTTACTAAACCACTTGCCTATTAGGTAGGTACAACTAAAAATGAAAACTAAATAAACTTTTTTACATAAAATTCTACCGATTTCCTAATAAAACAACTACAAAGCGAAAAATAACTTTCTTTTTGGAAGTCGGTGTCCATAACTCAAAAAATTGGTACCTACGAAAGGCACCGACTTCCAAAAATAAAGTTATTTTCGACGTCATTTTTACATAATTTTTAATTTCATTCAACCTTTCAATTTTGACTAACACGATTATTTTAATTTTCCTGAAAACTTCTTCCGGGGCATTATTTTTTTATTAAAAATCACGTTTCACTCTTTACTCATGCTTTGAAACTATCGCAATGTAAACTCAGTAATTTTCCAATTTCGCCGGCCAGCTCGGGGTAACTTTGGTGACTTTTTAAGTCGTAACTTTAAATTAAGTAAGACGACGTCCGATTTGCTGGGAAATAATTCTGTACCTCGTTCAGTGTCCAAGATCCCGGTTTTATTTTGAAATTTCATAGAGAGAAAGGTTTTAAGTTCTCCTGTTACAATAATTAAAAAATAATATCTATCTACATATAGACAAAAGAAGAAGCTGACTGATTCACTGACTGATCGATCAAAGCACAGCCACAGCCGCTAAGCCTAGAAGCGTGAAATCTGGCAGAAAGGTTCCTCAATTGACGTAAGTGACCACTAAGAAAGGATTTTTGGTAATGCTATCCCTAAGGGGGTAAAAAGGGGTTTGAAAGATTGTATGAAAAATCTAATTCCTTCGGACAAAATTACTTGGCACAAATAGTAAATAGTAAATGATAAAGGTTGTCATTATTAGATTTTCTAAATAAAAAAAATAAAAAATTAAATGATGATTTAAGGGGTATTCATTTTTTTTAAAGAATCTTATTTCTTGGGTTAATAAATTTGAAAGTTGACGTAAATACCAATCTTAGTAAACAATAATCTTCCCCTAAATGATGATGTAGGAGGTGTCAAAGCTTTTTTTGCAGAATCGTATTTCTTGGGTTAATAAACTTGAAACTTGACATAAGTACCAACTTATGTAAACAATATATCAATATAAGTTTTTCGAAACTAACCCGAAGCTAATAATCTTACTGGACATGTAGAGCACTAATCAGGAATTTTCGGATAATCAACCTTTAAGGGGGGCGAAAAGGGACAAAACATTGTTTGTATGAAAAATCTTATTTATTTATTTAACCATTTATGCACACGCACATAATATACAGACAAGAAGAAGTAACAGAAAAATAGGTACATAGGTGATGCTAATTTCTATAGAAATCTCTTCCAGCATATTCTTTGGGGATGAAGTAAATTATAGAAATTTACATAAAACTTTTTTTTAAACCACCCCCCAGAGATTAAGGGGTGTTAAAGATATTTTGAGGAATCCCACTGCGGAATCTTACTAACATAAAATAAAAAGAGAAGAAAAGAGTAAATAAAATATTTGAGTTGTACAAAACTCGACCCCCGACGGGGCAAAATGGGGTTATTAAGTTTTTAGGAGAAGATTTTACTTTGTGGCGGTAAATTAAAATTTATCATTCTTTAAGTCAAATAACGAATCGTCCCAAACCAATAAACCCTGTTTATCCAAGATACCCCATTTTTTATTGATTTATTAATAGCTTATTTTTGGTCGCCTTCACTAACTGCACATAAGAGAGACATTTATATGATAAAGGAAATCACGCGAACGAAGTCGCGGGCGAAGTGTTTGTATATGTATATCTGTGTATTTTAAGCATCTTATTTTTTTTCTTTCTGCATTTCAACAATGCACCGGCCTTGTTGTCTCTTCACCACATTTGGATGACTGGTAGAGAATGCTTAAGGCATTAAGTCCGCCATTGTACCTTTGTGCATGCAAATTTAAATAAATAAATAAATTGAAACTGACTTCTTGAATTCTTGAAAAAAACTTGATTGAAACTAAAGTGGGAACTTATTCACTTCAGTTATAATCAATTTTTTTTATGTAGATGAAGTGCCAGTGTTTCATTCTTTTACGAATACATCAAGCTTCTGACAACTCTAGACAAGTGACATTATATAACTTAGTGATGTCCATTGGAAAAACTCTAAACTGTAGGTATGAGATTGACTTGTGGTTAATCCCATACTCTTGGCCATTTTTGACCCCAGTTATAGCAGGTAGAATGTCATCTTGTTTAAATACCCAGTAATATTGTACCTAACTGCGACTCTTTCCATACAGGACAAACAAGCATTTATCATGCTTATTCTGTGAGTCCGCGTTGCTTCACGAAGTTTTCATTCAGATAAACTTGAAAAACGTAAATGCATTACGTATTTTCTTTCGTAGGCACCAATTTTAGATGGACACCGACTTCCAAAAAGAAAGTTATTTTTCACTTTGAAGTTTTTTATTTGGAAGTCGGTAGTATTTTTTTATTTCTCAAGTACTAATGCTACGCAGACGAAGTCGCGGGCAAAAGCTTGTTTGCCATAATATATGTGTTCCGTGTGGTAATCGAATCCGCAACGCGAAGCTCAGCAGCCAATTGCTCAAGCACTGCGCCAACACTGCCGTCTTGGTCATTAAGCATAATCTGACCCGCTTTGGATATTAACCAAAATAGATTTAAAACAAAAAAGAATAATGTGATGTTTTATTGCATATATTTATTTAATTCAAAATCGATGGAGAAAAATTTACCGAATCATTAAAAAAGAACAAACAAACGATTTCAGAGCACTTTATTTTCGTCTCTACATTTTGTTAAAACTGAGGTATTTCCTTAAGTTCACCCTGTGTCTTTACTTTCCAGTATTTGATCCTTATTAGCGACACTATCGGATTGTGTAATAATCTGCGTGTTTGTTTTTTCAAAATCAACGGTTTCGCTACCTGGCTAAGAATAATGAGTTTAAAAAAAATACCATAATGTAGTTTTAGTTTTCATAAAAATGGCCCCAAGACTCCTTTCAGTGTTTGTAGCTTTTCTTCATAGTTTCGGATTTGGCCCACTAGAAAAATATACACTGTATAGATTATATTTATATATAACATTATATTTTTTTCGACATTCCCGTGACTCACATTAATGTGATTAACGCCATGGTAAATCAGAGCCATATATCAATACATTCTGCTATATTCCGTATGTGTACGCCATGGATACCTATTGTCTCCATATTAAGATGCCTAATGACCTTTACAACATAAACTAACTGCCTTAAAATAATAATAATACCAGCCTGTAACCGTCGCACTGCAGAGCAAAGGCCTTTTCCCATATAGAGAAGCCATTCATCATTTTTAACCGAAATCAAAAAAAGAAGGAGGTTCTCAATTCGTCGGAATCCTTTTTTTTTGTATGTTTCCCGATTACTCAAAGACGCCTGAACCGATTTGGAAAATTCTTCTTATGTTTGGAAGGGTATACTTTCCAGTTGGTCCCATAGTCTTCAGATTAGGATCTGATGATGGGATCTTGACGAAATCGAGGGAACTCCTCAAATATTATAGGCATTCACATAGCGATTTTGGTATTTTCATCAACTTTGCACACAGAAAGTATCGTTTGGTGAAGTGGAACTGGTGAAGAAGTCTACAGATGGCCAATGGAACTCCTTAATTCTAAATATATCATGGGTATAAGATATCTCGAATAGTTAAACGACTAGGATGAAGCAAATACTTATAAATATATAGTACTGATGGAAATGATACCATCGAACAGATCTGATAATGAAGATGGCAGGTAGGCACTGGAACTCCGAAATAAAACAATGTATCCTATTCGTGTTTGGGCGTATTGGAATCGTCATGAGATGTACTTTGGCTTTATATGATTTTTATGGCAATTGGAGGTACCTATCAAAACTAAAATGAGATAAATAAAAACTTTTTAACAAAAAAACAAACCGACTTCCAAAAAAAACAGTGCAACGCGAAAAATAACTGTCTTTTCCGAAGTCGGTGTCGAAACACGGAAAACAATAGGTACCAAAGACACAGATTACTTTTAACTATGTCAAAGTCTCGTGTCTGTACGGGTTCCAAAACTGGCAACTTTGAAAAAATATTTTAAAAGTGTATTCTTATTCGTATTCGCATTTTACACATCTCAATGAAAACTTCGTGAAGCAACGCGGACTCACAGAGAGTAAGCATGATAAATGCTTGTTTGTCCTGTATGGAAAGAGGCGCTCGCAAATAGATAATATATTACTGGGTCTTTAAACAAGATGACATTCTACATACTTTAACTGGGGCCAAAAACGGCCAAGTGCCATTGCAATGTATTGCAATGTAGGTATGAGATTGACTTGTGATTAATCCATTGATTAATCACAAGTCAATCTCATACCTACATTTTAGAGTTTTTAAAATGGACATCACTATGTAATATAATGTCACTTGTCTAGAGTTGTCAGAAGCTTGATGTATTCGTAAAAGAATGAAACACTGGCACTTCATCTACATAAAAAAAAACTTGATTCTAACTGAAGTAGAAAAGTTCCCACTTTAGTTTCAATCAAGTTTTTTTCAAGGATTCAAGAAGTCAGTTTCAATTTATTTATTTATTTAAAACTTCATGCACTAAGGTACAATGGCGGACTTAATGCCTTAGGCATTCTCTAACAGTCAACCAAGGGTAGTGAAGAGACAAGTCAGGTGCATTGTTGAAATGTCGAAAGAAAAAAAATAGTTGCTTAAAATACACATACATATATATATGTATATATTATTTTTCAATCATTGTAATCGGACGTTGTCTTACTTAATTTAAAGGTACGAGTTAAAAGGTCAACAAAGTTACACCGAGCTGGCCGGCAAAATTGGAAAATTACTGAGTTTATATTGCGATAGTTTCAAAGCATGAGTAAAGAGTGAAACGTGATTTTTAATAAAAAATAGCGCCCCGGCAAATGTTTTCAGGAAAACAAGATTAAGTACCAAGTAGTTTTATTCAAACTTTAAACTGATAATGATGATATATGACGATGATAATGCAATATTCGGATACTATGAAGCTGATCTGATGATGGAGTCAATGGTGGCCAAAGGAACTCCTTAACTGGACATTAAAAGCTTGTTTTGAAAAGATTGTTACTTATTTTTCTTTTTGCTTATCCAAACGTTCACTTTAAAGTTATCATTTTTGGGGTTGAGTCACACGCGTCCCCAGGAGAATTACCCGTATTGTTGTTAACCTACACTTGGTCCCCGGGTGGTTCTAATCAGGCGACTGCTTCGATAACTAGTGACCCACCGGGCAAAGACGTATCGCCAAGCGGCCAAGGCGTGTTCCGGTACGATGCTCGGTGTATCCACTAGAGGAGTTGGGTTGAGGTAGTTGTTCCACTGCATGCTGACCAGCCTGGCTCACACTGTTTTGGGCGTATCGGGAGACTAGTAGCGAGGCATGGTGCGCCGCTTGCCAACCGCAGGTAGTTGCGGGCCCAACTAGTGTGCCAGCTACACATGAAAGGCTGCCCCGCCAACTGTCGAAAAATCCCGGAATGCACCATCGTGCTGGTTGGCGACCAGATGGGTGGGCCGGATGGACATCTCCGGGAGGGGCTCAGGCGTCCCCGCAGTCACCGGGCTAGTGCCCCAATGATGGCGTCCTTCCAGTGCGTGTCTGTAGGTTAGTAGCGTGGAACCTCATCTCACTTCCTTCTCCTCTCCTTTCACTATTTAACAAAAATGGTAGGAAAGAAAAAGAAAACGTGAGTAAAACAGCGGCTGCACTCCCTCCCCCAATTTCACCTCAGTCCACCATCACCTGGAGACTGAAAATCCAGCTCTGTTTTTCCCTTGAGCACAATTTCAAACCACGCGCGGGTGTATGCATGTATTCCCGAGACGACACTTGGTATCGGCGTGTCCGTAACTTTGAAGACTCCAGGTTCTCAGTGCTGTGGGCTCTGGTAGACACAGTACTTGGTAAGATTATCTACGCCTGTGTCTACTACTCGCACAGCGGAGAGCAGGGGACAACCAGGCTCACAGAGTACCTCAGTGAGGCGGCTGATGCGGCACAGCAGCGGTACCCTTCCACCCAATGAGTGCTACTGGGGGACTTTAATGCCCACCACCAGGGCTGGCTCTTCCCATACCAGTGCACTGATCATGCTAGAAGAGAGACGCACAAGCTTGCGCTGGCGCTAAATCTCACCCAGCTGGTCCAGGGGGCAACGAGGGTGTCAGATGTTGATTCGCACACAGCCAATTGCTTGGACATTCTGCTGACAACAGATCTAGACCGATACTCAGTGTCGAAATCTTCACCTTTGGGTAATTCCAACCACTGTCTGGTGAAGTCTATGTCCGTCTAATCCCAGCCCGATCCCAGCTCAAGAGGCTCCCGGCGGTTTTGGCGATACAAGTCAGCAGATTGGGATGGGATGCGATCTTTCTTCGTATTTTTAAGGGATGCGATCGTTATCCTTAGCAGCCCACTTGCTTCTCTTCGGACGATCCATCGTAATGCGCTGACGCATGCGCTGGCAGATGTGTTGCTTCATACCTTTCGATAGAGACTGGAAAAGTGCCGAAGGCTTGGAAGCAAGCCAACGTACAGCCCGTGCCCAAGAAGGGCAGTCGAGCTGACCCGGCCAACTACAGATCTATATTTGTAACGTCCATCTTCTGTAGGTAAGAGTATGAAACGTGTGCTCAACGGCAAGTTCCTGGCATACCTAGAAGCGAACGACATCCTCAGTGACCGCCAATACGGCTGCGGCTGAAATTGGTCCACTGGGCTTCTTCTATATTCTGTATGACATTCACATCTGGAGTGAGGCCATCGATAGACAAGGGGAAGCGTTAGCTGTCTCCCTCGACATTTCGAAGGCTTTCGATAGGGTCTGGTACGAAAGCCTCATTGGTAAGATTCCTTCCTTCGGTTTGCCTAGTGGTCTGTGTGATTGGATTGCGGACTGCCTGAGGGATCGATCCATCCGAGTGATTATCGACGGCTGCTCGCCCGGTCAATTAGATATCAACACCGGTGTCCCGCAGGGGTCAGTGCTCTCGGCAAGATTATTCTTGCTGCACATTAATGATCTGCTAGAGCCCGGAACCTTTGGGTACGCAGACAACAGCACTGATGCTGAGAGATACGTGTCCGGCGCACGAGCTACTGGGCTTCAGATTCGGTCTCTCCGGGAGGCCATAGTGTAACGTTACGTTTAGCTCAGAAGAGCTAGGCGTACGCCCTCCAGGTGTACGCGGCGCAGGGTGCGCACGCTGAACACGAGGGCCCACATCTCGCGGTAGCGCTCCACCAGTCGTCCCATCGCACCGTGCCACGCCGCCCTGGTCTGCGGTTGCCCCTTCGCCAACTTGGAAATGGCGGGTGGCAACGGCCGTAGCTGATCCCTCAGTCAGCCGTTTTGCGCGGGCGGCACGTCGTACGAAGCCGGCCCTAAGATCTTTATCTTTAGTTTTTATGTATCTTTTTTATATAGTTTTAATTATTAATAATTTTTATATTTATTAACGTGCTTAGTATCGGTTACGTTACAATGGTTGAATGCTTGAACCTGTCCTTGAGTATACGAATGGGGTGATGCAAATCTTGTCAGTTTCAATGCTGCAAAGAGCCAATTCCAGCCGACTCCATCTTTCCGTGGTGAAACCGTGCCGTTAACGGATCATGCGGACTGGGATGAATCTGCCCAATACCAGCATGATGCACTTGAGTCGATTGACAGACGGGCCAAGAGGCTTATTAGCATCGATGCACTGGTCGTGTCAAAGCTCCTGAGCCTCGAACATCGACGCCGATTTGCCCGCCTGTCAGTTTTTTATCGGTTACATTTCGGGGAGTGTGCGACGGAACTGCACAATTTGATTCCGCCTAGCCCTTTCCATCATCGGGCTACAAGACATACGGCCATGCGCCATCAGTACATGGTGGACATCCCTCCAATACGCTAAAAGCGTTTTGGTAATACTTTCATTGTACGCACAGCTAAGGATTGGAATTTCCTTCCGGGGTTTTTTTCTCCCTGATACGAGTAGCTACAATCTTGGGGTCTTTAAGTCAAGAGTGAATAAGTTTCTTCTAAGCAAGCGTGCTTCATCGTAAACCACATCATCGCTTACCATCAGGTGAGATAGTGGTCAAACGCGAGCATATAGATTAAAAAAAAATATCACGTTTTGTAACCATAATTCACAAACATGTGCTTAAGAAAAACTCGTGCTAGATTCATTTTCATCAGTCTAACCACCTACTGATAGATTAAACTTAGAGCTTCCAGTGCCTTTTGTTGCATTTCTCTTAGTATAAACGTAGAAAGAACTAGAAAAAATTGTGAGCTATTTAAGTAACTGATATTTTTATCTGCCGTAAACAAAAGTAACATACTTCAATTATTGCTTTCTTAGATAAATCTAAGCTTATATTATACAGAGGTAAAATCGTTTGATTGTAGGAAATAATCTCGGGAAGTATATGCCGGGCGAAGAAGGTTTGCCGATGACTTCATGACGTCACTCTGACGTTCGGCGAGCAAACGAGGCGAACGCGGGGCACCGCGCGGGTAGACAGGCGGGTAGATATCGGCAAACTTTGTGTGCCCGGCTAGTACTGATCGGATTTCGAGAATTCTTAGACTGCTTGAAGGGTACCTTATGTTTTTGATCTCGGTATGAAAGATGCACCATAAAGAAAGATGCTGCAGCTTATCTTCTCATGGTCTGTACCAAGGTTATACTTATTCATCATGGCTCCAAAACCCAATACGTGACGCCAACATGGTATACCATTAATATAGTTAATCACCATGCCGACTAGTTCGGTCGTCAAATGAAACACGCGTTATACTCTTGCTAATATTGTGCTAGTGATGGGACGGTAATCTATCGATGTCATGTAACCCTATTTATAACTAGCTTTTCACCGCGGTTACACTCTCGCGGCACACCAATGGATACAAAAATGAATGAATAATGTAGCTTTCTACTAATGAAATAATTTTCAAAATCAGTTCTGTAGTTTTTGAGTTTATACGTAACAAACAAATATTTCCTCTTTATCAATATAATATAATATTATAAAGAGGTAAAGATGTGAGTTTGTGAGGTTGTAGGAGGTAATCTCTGGATCTACTGAACCGATTTAAATGAAATTTGGCATGGGGAGTTTTAGACCCTGAAAAGGACATAGGATAGTTTGTATTCCCTTGGGATGAAAAACACTTTTAACACGGGCGAAGACGCAGGCAGAAGCTAGTAATATTATAATTAATATAGTGTAGAAAACTTTGTAACATTATCAGAAGTTAAAACACTGATAATTAAATTCTTAAATCAAATTTGCTAAGGCGAGTTTGAATTTAGAATTTAATAATCAGTGTTTAACCTAATCATTTGGTTAGTAAGTTTTTGTAAATGAGGCTGTATATTTTCAAACATAACGTAATAAGCGTTACGTGGGTGACATTAGCTTGTACTAGGTAAGAAATTGGGACAAACCCGCAACATTATTTCCAACTATTGCAACTTCTGAAAGCCAGAATTGACAGTGGCGACCACCAGAAAGCGCCGAGTCAATGAATCTCGACGAGCTCCGGCGAAACGATAACTGTCTTGGATCCCGCTACAAAGCTGTTGGAAAAAAAGCGACGAAGTAAAATAAAACATTACTGCACAATGTACATAATTATTATATTAGATTTTATATTAAAAGTGGACAACGAAGCAGCGTCCGAATTATCACGCAGGTACATCAGATTTACAAATTTTATATAAAACTTACATACATCGCATATTTAGGATTTCATTTTGATATTACAATTATACGTACCGTAGCTCTCAGATAACTTAATGGGATTAAACTGTAGCCCCTAAACCTCATTAAAACAAATTGCAAAATTATTCCAGATTTAGTATTGTATCTATTAAGCCCGCAATGATAAATTGGAATAACAAAATGTACTGAAATTATTATTTACATTTAAATAAAACATTTAGAAAAATGTTTTGTACAAATTTAAGCAAGGTTATTAGAATATAAACTTTAATAAAATAATACAAAACTGGTTTTGTTGTGATTAAGAACAAAGTTTTCAAGTCCCAATTATTATTACAATGTTGGTGCAGTGCTGAATGGCGTATAAATTCTGACAACAGCTGTCATTGAACCAAAAACATCGATATATCTATGACAGTCGGCACATCACTAGTCCATATCGTTAGACCCATAAACGCGAACGGCTCATTATTTCCATATTTAACGATGATTGCACACACGCACGGAGCAATTTCACAATATTACAACCGTTCTAAATTAGAGCAAACGTCGAAAAACTTCGGCTTTCAGCAGACTTCCAAATTGAAGTCCTTGAAATGAAGTCGTAAAAGGGATGGGATACGATTACATATCGATTATGTGTTATAGGGATAGGTTAGTTACCTGTGATCGTTTTCATCTTATGGGTTCATCGTTAGTGAAATTGGTAGGTACTTTGCTCTTTATTAATTTTGTGGATTTTGCAAATGCTCGGGGGACATTTTCAGTATAATATATTGTGCTTTTTAACGATGAACAAACTCTGAGATGATAATTGCTTAAATCTACTATACTAGTAGTTGGATAATAAATTTTGCACACCACCTACTCGCCAATCTCCAATCACTTATGCAATCTCAACATAAAGTAGAACATTACCTCTTAAGAGAAGTAAAGTTGTATGAAACTCCCAAGGGAGTAAAGTGATTTGAATTTGAAACGTTAAATTCGTGTGAAAACTTGTGGAAAACTCTAAGTAAAAAAATCCATAGGGCATTAAAATGAGGTTTGTTCGAAAATCGAGCTGGCCACCATAAGCAAAACTGGAAATAAAAGAAGAAAAACTCTCGTACTTACTTAAACACTGGTACTTAGCTGAATCCGGTTAGACAGGAAGCCGATCCCAATATAGTTGGGAAAAGGCTTGGCAGATTGATTGATTCGTTTTAAATAGGCCGAATAATTTTAGAACAGAAGTGTCTGTCTGCAGGTTCACAAATAAGATGACAGTTTTGTTGTAAGGCTCCAACATCGTGACAGATAGCGTTGTGTGGTTTCCGAGACTCAGCTGGATGAGAAAAGCACAGGACCAGTCAATATGGCCTATCACCTGTCCTGCAGTGAATATATCTCGCCTGGTGATGATGAGTTTCTGAAAACTCTCTCCTCTCGTGTAGATATCACTCGATAAAGGTAGGTGCGACCAAAACATTCGCACGACATTCAATCTCCTGCCACCACACCCCGATATCTTATAGATCACAAACCACTTCGGGTAAAAAAAAAACTAATTTGTGCGCAGAGGCATTGTTATTAACTCTGAAACCAGAGATGGCCACATCCTCACACAAAAATAAAAGAAGAAGGAGATACAGACACGAAAAGAAAAATTGATAAACAGAAATTTAAAATAAAAAAAAGATCCCCACCCGAGACCAACAAGGCTTCTATCTCAGCATACAATAAAGCGAAATTTAGAAATAATAAATAACGCAAAAAAGGGGTAAACGTTGAAAAACAAATAAAACGCCAAATAACCCATCAGTAGTTTTTATTTACAAATGCGGATTGTCCGGTGTGTGCACTGCTGCGCAATCAGGCGATGTGTTGCGGGATGATGACGCGATAGCAGAGTGCTTTTTAAAAGATTGAGGCCTTTGTGATACTGATCAATGTTGATGGAACGATTTGAAAATAAATGTTGTATTTTTTGTGGATGTTTTATTTTTACCCGACTGCAAGGAAAGGGTTATAAGTTTTAGTAGTTGCACTGTGTAAAAATAAAATACCTCTATATATAATAGTCGGCACGTAACTTGGCAAGACTCTTTAGATGCGCACAAATCGTTTTTTAGGTTTCTTTGGTTACCAAGCGGGGCGCGGGGAACGTTTTGCACCGTTCTGAGCGCGCGATTGGTAGGTCAGTTGACACAAGGATCGTCTGACCAATCGCGTCCTGTCCACGTTCTGTTCGCTCTTTATGGTGGTTGGTCAATTCGCGCACTATGCGTGAACTAACGGCCGAAAACTATAGTCGAGTTATATTTATGTGAACGTTGAAGTATATTCTATCTATATAGTATCGATTTTAATCATCCCGAGTTTAAGTCACAAAGTTAAGCCAGTTGCAGACCAAGTTAGTTTACATAAGTAAACCTGCATAGCTGTGGTAGATTTCCATACTTGAGTGCAGACTGTAAACTACCAGACAAGTTTGAAAAAATAAATTATTTTAACTAGCTTAGCGAAGTCTGCGACTGGTATATTTTAGCTAGTCCTAAATTAGCTAATTCTTCTTACCCCAGTCGCAAACTTTTATTACTTCGAAAAAATAATTTAAGGAGTAAATAGATAACAGTATTCTATTAACTATTCAACTTATAAATAATAGCAATGCTCATAAATTCTCAGTAGGAAAAATCTCTTATAAATACACATGACCTACAAAACCTCGGCTTTAGTCTTTCGGAGGCTTCCACCAATGTTTTTTTATTGCTTTGAAAGTACCGAAACTCGTTAAATTTTTGTTGTATAGTTTACGCATTTATAACAACATAAACAACTGCACCATAAATTCTATAAGTTTTGTTATGATAACAACGTGAAACGCAATTTTGATGCAGTGTGAAATGTAATAAATTTCTTTTTTATGAAGTGTGAATGAAATACAACAAAACAACTTTATTAAAAGTTATAATTTAATATTCTGTAAAGGTAATCAACATAAATAATTTTATTGTTCTTCGAACACAACAGTTACATAGGGTGCTGCTTTCCAGACCAATAATTTGCTAGATTTGCTAGCAAAGCTATCTTCTAAAGTAATATTATAAAGAGATAAAATTAAAATTTCTAGGAGGTTGTCTCTGAAAGCATACACAGCACGGGAAAAAGTCGTTTTTAAGTTTCAATTAGTTTAGGATCACTTGGTAATAATGCGGCTTGGTATTTCAGGATTCATTCTCTCTAGAAATGATCAACACAACACGATAGATATACAAACTAAAGCACAGCACTACCTGAGGTGAAATGTTAGTACAATTGCCACAGGCTTTAACTATCTGACTTAAAATTCTAGTACAATTTCACAGTGATAAAATGTAGGTACCTGTGTACTCGTACTACGGACAGATTGGCTGCTACTTACTAAGCGTTTCCTGCTCTCAGCATTTACGACTTGCAAGCTCAACAAGAACAAGATTTTCAGTAAATGTTAGAAAGTATGAGAAAACTTTCTGTTACTTTGTTTTCTACCCCTTGTAAATAGAGTTGCTGTAGCAAAAGCTAAGGGTTAATTGGTTTAAAAGATAGGGCTGGTCCCGGATTAATATACCTAATATGGGGCCGTCTCCACGATTCTCTCGTTCCTGGGTGCGTGTACGTAATTGACAGTACGACATAAAGTCAAAACCGTGAAGAACAAGAACATTGATTGTGACTGTGCAAATGCTGTCAATATGGCAGATAATCGTTTAAACCTTAAAAACTTAACATAAATCCTTGTAAAAGCACCTTTATCTTCCGATCTTATACCCATTCTTAAGTCGTTTTAAGCGAAGTCGCTATAAACCGTTTTGGTTATACTGGTCAAACAAATTACTGTCAGGTTTTCGCGATAGGTGTTGAATAAAGCTGAAACTACGTAGTATACGAGCTGCCCGCCCCGGCTTCGCTCGGGTATTTTTTTTTCTTTATATTTCTGTGCTCTTTGAAAGTCACCACTCATGATCCAAGCCCCGGTTCTTTTTTACTTCTGGGTTTCGGTCTCCTGGTCAGTTGTGGAAAATTTAACTATAGACGGTCTTAAGTCTAAGGTCTTAAGTAAATAAAAAACAGGCTAAGTGGGAGTCGGACTCGCGCACGAAAGGTTCCGTACCATTTTCGCAAAGACGGCAAAAAAATTACGTTTGTTGTATGGGAGCCCCACTTAAATATTTATTTTATTTATTCTGTTTTTAACCCCCGACGGAAATAGAGGGGTGTTATAAGGTTGACGTGTGTTGCTGTGTATCTGTGTGTCTGTCTGTGGCATCATAGCTACTAAACGGATAAACCGATTTTGATTTAGTTTTTTTTGTTTGTTTGAAAAAAATCGGTACAGCCGTTCAAAATTTATGGTCATTTTACTGTTTGAATCGGGGTGTTTTCGCAAGATATCGTGTCATAATTAAGTGTGAAGTTCAATAGATTTCCGATCGAAGCGTATCTACTATGTACTAGATAAATTATGTAGCATGAAATAAAAATGGGTTGAGGGTTTTTTAAATTTTGAAATTTTACTTGTTAGTATTTGTTGTTATAGCGGCAACAGAAATACATCATTTGTGAAACTTTCAACCGTCTAGCTATCATGGTGTATGAGATACAGCCTGATACAGACGGACAGCGGAGTCTTAGTAATAGGGTCCCGTTTTAACCCTTTGGGTACGGAACCCTAAAAATGAACATACAAAAAATTTCATCCATTTCACCCTTTTAGGGGATGAATTTCGAAAATCCTATCTAACATCTACAGTATAAAATCAATATCCGCCCAAAATTCTAACTTCTATCATTAGTAGTTTAGGCTGGGCGTTGATGTGTCAGTCGCGATATTGATTTTCATATATATTATAAAAAACAAAGAAAGATTAGAAAGAAACTTGTAGGTTTAATTTAATAGACCCCTGAAGTAAGATATTCACACATACTTTGCCTGAATAGAAATTATCACAAAATAGATTATTAGGTTTTAAAGATAAATTCAAACTTAATAGCGGCTCGGAACACTCCGCAATCGCTGCGCTGCCGCCGTACCATGTGACAGCGGCGGTGGGGGTAAGGGTTACTATGCAGTGAAATGTGAATTTCACAACCGTCTTTAAGTTTGAATCAACCTGTAAAAGTTTTCTGATGGGGTTTCGGTTTCTGTTCTTCAGGTTACATTAACGCTATTCTATAACAAGATCAAGGTTGACCCAGCAGTAATAACAACTTCGAAGAAATGCTCAAGGATTTAAAACAAATCGTACCTATTGTTTAAACAGTAAACTCCACAGGAACTTTGCCACAACAATCAATTATTTCCGCTGAGCATCTTTCCAAGTAAGATAAACTAAGAGTATCTTGCGGTATTTTGTGTTTCAATAGTCTATTTACAAACAATTCCTTTGAAATGAAATGAAATGAAATAATTTATTTGCTAAGAATGTAGGTACAAACATATGGTGTTAAGTAAGAGAAGGATCCAATACATTCTACCGTGAGGAATGCAAAAATTTTTTTTTGAAATAGAATTAATTATTAAATAATTTATAAAACAAAAATTTATCTAAAGTCAAATGAATAAGATTGTCAATAAAAAAATATAAATCATTCAATTTGTAAATTCATTCAGTGGTAAATAATGTCAAAAAAAAGTTAATAATTAGTCAATAATACAATGACAATAATAAGTCATCAATTAGTCAAATAATACAATTAAAATCTGAATCTGAAAATCATTGTTTATAAATAATCATATGGATTTGTCATTCAAATATTCATCTACTGTATAATAACATTTTTCAACTAGCAATTTATTTAATTTCTTTTTAAACATTTGTAATGTACAATTTTTTATATCATCAGGTATTTTATTGTATACCACTGGTCCCATATGCATTGTATTCTTTTTCAGCAGTGCTGTTTTAAATTTACCTGTATGCAAAAGATTTTTACATTAAGATCTTATTAATGTTGGCCTCGTTGAGTGATCAATATTTGAACAAAATAAATTTTGATTACCTTTTACAAACAGTGCCATTTCCAAAATATAGAGAGACGGAAAGGTAAGTAAGTTCAGGGATTTGAACATAGGAACGCAGCTGTCTGTTGAATTAATTCCAGTCATTGATCTAATGCAATATTTTTGGGCTCTGAAAATCCTTTCTCTCTCACTGCAATTACCCCAAAAAACTACTCCGTATCTTAAAACAGAAACGACGAGACCATGATAAGCTGTAATAATCGTGTCAGTGTTAATTTTTTTTGACAAATTATATAAAATGTATGCAGATTTGCTTAGTTTCTTGCAGATCTCCTCGGCCTGTGGTTTCCATGTCAGTTGATTGTCTATAATTATACCTAAAAATTTTGTAACACTTGTATTGTCAACTGTTTGTCCATTGTATGCGATAGTCAAAGCGTCTGGACGTAAACGCTGGTAAAAGTGCATTACTTTTGTTTTTTTCAAATAAATAATTAAGTTATTGATAGAAAGCCAATTTATTATGTTTCTTAATGTGTCATTAATATCTGTTTCATAATTCGCTTTTTCTGTACATTTAACAATAGCCGTGCTGACAGCAAATAATACCATTGGCTGTGAATTTGTCTAGGCAAGTCATTTATGTAAAGCAAAAACATTAAGGGTCCGACAACAGTGCCTTGCGGTACTCCGAATTTAACTTTCCTACTTACCGATAAATATTTAAATTGTACCTTACTTTTGGGACATATCCTAGTGATTTTTGTCTGTTGTTTGCGATCGCTTAGGTAAGATTCAATAAGTCTTAAGATGTTTCCTCTAATACCATACCTGTCAAGTTTGTGCAGAAGAATGTCATGTTTAACGTAGTCAAAGGCTTTAGTCATGTCAGTATATATTGCACAAACTGGTGTTTTATTGTCGATATGAACTTTGCGGGTATTCATTTTGAGTATTCGTTGCTGTTAATTTAAAAGTTGGTGAGACGAAAAACACATACAATTCAGGCAAATAGAAATTATAATATGGTACTACCTTTTTGATCATCCACAGTCTGACTTCACCCTCAGCTAGGCATAAGCCTGGTCAGGAGGTCGTCTTAGGGGCTGCATTATAAGCCTCTCTTTTTTATGCCTCCCTTTTCTAGTTCTACGCGCGACGATAACAATGTCGACTGGCCATCTCGCTGCCGGACCATCAACATTCCTTGGACGTCACTCGGACACTGCCTTACTGCACCAGTCAACCTTGCCATGTGTCCTAACTTTTTGACTGACGATAATCTGGAATTTTTCAGTAGCAATCCGGAGACTGGGATTGCAGTGGTGACCCAGTGGCTGCGACTTATAAGTTATAGGTCATGGGTTCAAACCCAGGCGCTTTACCTTGTCTAAATTATTTCATCACCACTGCTCTCAAAACGGTGAAGGAAAACATCGTGAGCAAACCGGCATGTCCTAGAACCAAAAATTTGAATACATATTACATTCATCAACCCGCACTGGGCCTGCATAGTGGATTACGATTCATTCCCTCTCACAGAGAGGACGCCTGTATCCCAGCAGTGGGAAATTGGGAATTAAAAAGCTTGATGATGAGTCGGGAGACTAGATTTGTGCCCATGTCCGGTTGATAGGGTCGACCCGTTTACTTCTTCTTCATCCTGCCCTTATCCCATGTTACTTGGGGTCGGCGCAACACGTTTTCTTCTTACATACCGTCCTGACCCCTGTCACGCTATCATTGACTCCCTTTTCTTTCATATCACACCTCACACAGTCATCCATCTTTTCTTTGGCCTTCCCTTCCCTCTCCATCTTTCCACTTTTATATTCATAACTCTTTTAGTAACATGCGTTTTTTTTTCAAGTTTATCCATTGTCGTTACTCCGCACATCCATCTCAACGTTCTCATCTCTGGTACATGCAATATCTTTTCATCCATATTTTCACAGCCCAATATTCTGATCCTTAATATCAAAGGTCGAGCCCGTTTACAAGGGACTTGAACATAACTGCACAAAAAGTGGGTATACTACTTAGCCCAACTCCTCATCTATGATGATCTCGAAAACTCTAAACCCACACTTGTCAAAAACTCAAAAATAATATTACTTCACTTTAGAAAAACTCTCACTTTCGATGACGAAAATTTGTGTTAATATCTTGTAATAATGTTTAGTACACTTTCGCAGGCCTAGTGTGTTTATTTGTTACATTAGCACTTATGTATGACTGGCAACACAGAGTGTGAAATGTCATTTTAAAATACGGCACTGCACTGAGCTGAAGTTCTGAAAAAAAGAAAAGATAATCTGTATTAGAAAAAGATTGCCTAGTTCTTTTTTTAATTTTGCAAAAATAATTTGTATTTTGAAAAGTTTTCTGAAAATGTTTTAGTTTTTCGCATTACATTTTTAATTTATTTTACTTTTGGAAAAAAATAATAATTACACGACATAATGAAGGCGTTATTAGTAGTTATGATTGTATTGTTATCGTGGACCGCGGAAGCTTCTGATAGAAGTGATAAAACTAACGAAGTGGAGCCGAGAGGCAAAGCAAAGTACGCGTTAATAAGTGAGTACCGATATATTAATTTTGTTACTTATTGTGTAGTTCGATCTTACCTGGCATCCAGCCAGAAGTGAGATCATAGCTTGGGTTTTAATTGATATAATTGAGTGTTATTTCTGTTAATTTTATCTGATTATCCCCTTGAACACTCGGTGGAGCAACGTTGGGCCATTGTTTACAATTATAATATCTTTCGTTTCTAATAATACCTACTTAACTGTAAAAGTATAGACAGAGAGATGCAAATAGTCATCAAAATTATAAGCTCCTTAATTATTTGAAAGTTATGTATTATTTTTATAAAAACAAAAAAAAGGCATAAGTTTCTTAATTAAAACCTGTTGATACTTTGGTTAAACAGGATCCCCAATTTCCCGGGACGCGAGACATGGCCTACATATTGGTCCATCTGTTTGGAAGCTACATGCTGTACAGACAGACAAAGAGCACAAATTCCTATTTAAGAGGAAATACGGTTGCAGACATCCGACTCAATATCCTAATTAAAAAGTCATAATTTGAGGTTTGACTCTCACCTGTTTCAGCCTCCAATATTTGACCAATTTAAAAGATATTCCATAAACCAAAATGAAAAAAAAGTTCAAAAACTAAAGCCCGACTACAAAAAAATCACGCTCTAAAAAGTATGAAACAAGAAAATATTCTCATCTGATATTGATATGTATAAACTATTCCGTAGAGGATAACCGTGGTCGTATGCCACCTTCCGTAACAAAACAATACATTCTGCAAAGTGGCATACGACACCACATTTTTCAAATTCTGATACATGATTACAAATTATGAGGGAACAGATACATACATACACATATACTGGTCAAAAACATATCTCTCCTTTTTGCTTCGCTGTAGTCGGGTATATATATATACAGGGCCTATGTTTTCCTTTTTTCATTTATAGTTGTCAAATTTGTGCACTAAGCCTCTGTTAACAGCGCAATTTTGAACATCTTTTAAGGGTTCTAGTGCTGCTATCATGAAAAAGAAAAACATAGGGGTATGGCATATTGTACTTATTATATTGGAATATCTTTTAAATTGGGCTATTTTTGGAACAGGAAACAGGTAAGAGCCAAACCTCGAATAATGACGTTTTACTCAGGAAATTGAGTCGGATGTCTGCGACTGCATTTCCTATTAACATCCCTCTTTTCACTAAATGTTGATTGACCTCCTTACAAATCAAAAAAGCAGGCAGCTACAGTAAAAGCCTTTTCCTACTGTGCAACAAAGAGGAGTTGTGTTACTTTCCCTGGAAACCCTTGGAACTTAAATAGCTTTCATTGAAGAAGTAATAGATAAAGTTTACCTTTGTACATTGATATTGTTTACGACCAAGGTTATTTACAAATTTTCTTCGAGTTGATTCCTTGTTTATTTATTTACGGAAGAGATGAAATATAGGTAATTTCGGTGTAAGCTTTCAGTTTTCGATAAATACGTAACTGTTTAGCCGTATTATTTACTAGCTCTTGACACGGCTTCTCCTCTATGACTTGTTTCACCGTAGTATTTATTAGTTTAGATTTTGGGTTAAGGAGCTGGATAAAATAACAATAACAATCTGTATCTGAAATACCTATTTATTTATTTTATTCGAAAATACGGGGAAGAGTTTTATATAACTTGCCATGACCACGTCACGATTTTCCTTCGTCAAGTCTTCCTGAAAGCGAAAGTAATGTATATTGCTAGGGTCTAACTACCCACATCCGTATTGTAATAGCTTGCGTCACTTCCCCCCTTATTAATAAACGCGGAGTAAAGTTACACCTTGGACCATCTAAGTATTAACCATACATTTTTCTAGGTTTAAGTTTGGCGTAACTTTACTCCGCGTTTATTAATAAGGGGGTTACTGTTTAGCGGCACTTAGGAGGACTGGTTATGACATATTGTCACATGAAGTTGGTACTGGAAAAGAAATGGCTTCCTACTATAGCATTAGTGAGTGTTGTAGAAGTTTACTTATGACCGTTTAACTAAAGTTTTGTTTTCATCTTCATTAAATTAAAAATCAACGAATATGTTTCGTGAGGCAATGTGTAAACTACGATTTAATTATTTTGAAGATTTAACAAGTACTTAAACATTCTAAGTAATAAGTACTTTAAAATCACCTCTTATAAAACGTTAAACACAATTACGTACAATTGCTAACAAAGCGATGTTTTTTGCACTTTCAAAGCGTAGATTTACATTGAAAAGATCTACACTAAAGATTTACGGAGAAGAACGTTCAAGTAACTCCTTGGTGACTCAAATCCATTATAATGATAAACTGTAGCAGCTTTGTGCTGATGGGGCCATCTCGACACCAAATATATTCGGAGTGACAGTATCCAAATTCGCCCTTATACGAGTACTAAATCCATCAGTTTATACAACAAAAATAATTTCAAATTATAAAACCCGATTACCGATTTTTAAATTAAAAAGTATGAAAGAATAAAATATTCTCATCTGAAATTGTTATGTACAAACTATTCGATATGTATCGCGTATTTAATAAACAACTTACATGTAATAAATCTTTTATTGTATTTCATACATATTCATAGTGGTGTTCAGAGGATAACCTTGGTCGTATGCCACCTACCGTCAAAGTAGCGTACGACCACGGTTATGTATGAAATATTACATGTCATTTATTTATTAAATACCGATATATATCCGATACATAATCATTCTTTCATTTTAAAATCCCTGTTAAATTATGTAATGAACACCATTTGTAATCCATGTACCACAAATAAACCATTTGATTTGATTTGATTTAATGATACCACACATGATGAGGTGGTGCGAAAAAATGTTTTTGTTCTTGACTTCGTGCCCCTAGACGGCGCCATATTCAATTGAATGTTGCGTCACATTGCCTATAACCAGAAGGCAAACTTCCAACGACATCATATTTGTCAAATTATGATAAGCAGTTTAGAAGTTATGAGAGAACAGATGAACATATATACAAACATACCGGTCAAAAACATAACCCTCCCTTTTGCCTCGCTGTAGTCGGGTAAAAACATCACTCCAACTCAAACAAAAAAAAAACCCTAAAACTAAAAGACCTCCTCGGAAGCTTATTCCTGATTCCGCCGGCATCCAGTGTCGGTTTATACAGCGAATTAAAGCACAAGTCTGGACCGAGGATTTAAATCTGAATCGGGAACAAATTGGAAAGTTTCTCGAAGAAACCTTAGCATTCTTGGTCGGAAACATTATAAGATTTAAAATCTAGTCTCGTATTGTGGGTGGGGATTCCAGAAGGTTATTAGGAGATGGAGGAGAAAAAGGAATAGTTCCGTAGATGAGACGTTAAAGTTTTGCTATCAATACTTATGATGTTCGTTTTCGATAAGATAAATCGTGTTGTTTCATTTGGAAAACATCCCATGTATCCAGTTTTCTTAAATGATTTATATGTCCTTTATTTAACAGATTTCTTATTCTCTACATTTTTAAATATTTTTATAAAGTGAACTACAAAAAAAAAAACATTAAAAGAAATAATAAAATATAAAAAAATAGAGGCCAACCGGTATCGGGAACAGGGTCCAAGCTACCGGCGGTCAGGGCTCCAAAGAGAGGAACCTCCTAACAATACGAGACGTGTCCAGCAGTACTGCTTTCTGGATCAGGCCCTTGACCCAGCCGCCTAACGAGAGCCGCCTAAGGTGTTGGTCGAGGCTCGCGGCTGTTAAGCTATTGGCCGACACGACTATCGGTACTATGATCGCTGTGTCCACATCCCACATGTCCACAACCTCGCTTATGTATTATTATGTGTAGGCTTGCGTTTAATAATTTTTTCTTCAAATGGTGAACTAAGATCTGGGGGGCTACCATAAACTCATAGAGCTCGGATATTTCCACTGTGCGTAAGGGACAGATATATAGGTACAGGTTGGGAAATGAGGATCGTTATAAGGTTTTTTTGTTTCTTTATGACCTCCTGCAAATAACCCCAAATATCGCCCTGTTTCGTTTAATCTAGGATATTTGGCACAACCTGTACATTTACAAGACATACATCTGTCCCTTACAGTCCTTAGCACAATGGATGTAACCTTGCTCTAAGAGCTCATGGCAGGGCGCCTGGTCGAAGATGGAGCACGTTTGCTTAGAAGTAACCTATTCATTCATGTTTTAGGTGCTCTCTGTTTATAGAATAGCTATCAGAAAACATGAACTCTGGCCGAGAATTCCACCCTTTAGCTGTACGCAAAATGAAAGTATTCTCAAAACCAATTGCTTATGTTCCTTGAACAAGTAACATTTAAAATTCAACCCGGCAAAAATGCCTCATTAAACTACATAATTTATCTAGTTGTAAACACACTTCGACCGAAAACACGATATCTTGCGAGAACACCCCGATTCAAAGAGTTAAACACGCATTTCGCTCGGGAATTATGTAGTGTTCTGACTTCCTGAGTGAAGCGAGGGGTTCAAACTACCCAAGACGAAGACAGGCTTTAACCCGAGGAGCATACTCTACTTTTCACACCTTCTGCGAGACAATAAAAGTTGCTGTATGTATTGATTTCAATATCGTGTTTGGCGCTTAATGTAGATCTGAGCATTGAATAAATGCACCATAGGCAGCTTGACTCTCAAGTTTCTGCTAAGTTTTGGAAATAAACTATATAGACGGATTCCGACATAATCTTGAACAAAATCGTCATAGGATTTTTCGTATCTATGTTTAGATTTTTCCGGTAGTAGATTTATTAATAATCTCTAAAGCGCCTGTTTTGATAAACTGGGAGTAGAATCACTATCGCTCGAAATTTATTGTCAACACAAATCTATCTTTCTATATAAAAGGCAATGTCCCGACTGACTGAACAACGCTCAGCCTAAACCGCTAATTATAGAAGTTTGGCATTTTAATAGGTGTCATTAAAGAAAGGATTTTCGAAATTCAACCTCTAAAGAGGTACAATAGGGGATGAAAGTTTGTATGGTCATTTTTATTTACCCTAAGACCGTCTGGACGCTCAGTTAGATTTTCCAGAACTGAACAGGAGACCAGAATCCTGAGGTGGGATGGAATCATGTGTACTAAAGACTCTCGAAATACCAGGAAAACAGAATCATGAAGAAGTAGACCAAAAATCACAAAATATATACTAACCCGGGCGAAGCCGGGGCGGGCAGCTAGTATATAATTCTCTGAAAATCACAACACAAATCACTTTACTCCCTTGGGAGTTTCATACAACTTTACCTCCTTTACTTAACGTTGTGGTAATGCTTTACTTAACGTTGAGTTTGCATGATATGTGGTATTGGTATTAAAACCCCTTTTTTCCATCTGTGGTTCAAAAGACAAGAATTATGTTGCCAGACTCAAACTATCCCAAATGTTTTAAGGACATCATTGCACGATAATTCTCGAATCTGCTAGGATTTTAAGAACATTTATTTTATCCCACTGCCAACAAAGGCCTATTCCTCCTCCATTTTCATTTGACTTTTCCGTCCTAAGCTCCCAAAACCAAATAATATAGCTCAGCCCTTTCTTTGTTGCAGCCAACCTCGCGATCTTACTGGCTGCGAAAGTTGGACTGTACAAACTTGTTCTGGTCATTGCCCTGACGGTAGCTAGCTTGAAGATACTCCTCATAATGGTGTGGGCTTCCACCATTTACAAATATGTGCCAGATTCGTTCTTGCATTACCAGAAAACGGAGCAGTATGGACATTATCCGGCGCAATACGACAATTGTCCAGGCCAATATGACAATTATCCGGGGCAATATGACAATTATCAGGGGCAGTTTGCGCCTTACGATAAGTTCTCTCATCACAAGGAAGGGTATCAAGCGTTGGATCTGATCGCGGATTTTTTTAAGTATCGGCTGAGACGGTAGTTGGTGTAGGTGTGTATCTATCTGATGCTATCTGCATGTGTTGTCCTGTTCTTAGCTCGCGGCCACTAAACGAGCGGCAAAAAGCGGTGACAGAGTGGGCAGTTGGCGACGCAACGACGCGGTACAAAATTGTTCCCCAACCGTCGCTCTCTCGGCCATTACTTTTTGCCACTCTTTTTTGCCCCAAGACACAGTTCTATAAATAATAGGACATACCTTTAGCAAATGTCCACCAATTCTTAGAAAATATTTTGTATCAAACCATTTCTATGGAGTAAAACAGGCAGAAATAATATAAATTTGTCTCTTAGTGACTGTCTTTCAAGTAATGTACATTTTCTTTAACATAAAAAGGCCTTTGACAAACATCACTCTACATAAACTTACCATAGTGGGGAGTTTTTTCACTAGGTGATTCAGTACCTGCCTAAAGGCTAGACTTTGTTCTGGCCTGGTGAAATGATAAAAGACTTGCCCAAAGCCTATATAATTGGGGCAAGTTTATTACTTACATATACTTGCGAAATGATGTAGAAGTATGATATGCCTGTGGCCTTTTGTGGGAACAAGGAACACCAAATTAATAAAAATGTTTTACTTTGTCTACAGTTCACTTCTTCTACGTAGTAGCAACAAAGCTGATCGTTCTCAAGATCGTCTACGGAGCTCTATTCTTCGTGCTCATATACAAAGGCTGGCATTTCGTGCTCTGGTTCATTCACTACCTGAAGAAACACAAACACGATCACCACGAGTACATCGATGACCATCATTTTGAACATTATGACCATGGCCATTATGGCCAAAGTTTTGACCAAAGCTATGGTAGTTTTGACCAAAGTTATGGGACTTTTGACCATCAGCCATATGGTTATGAAAAGTACGGTTATGGGACTAATAAAAAGAGGATCTATGATTCGGATGGGTCTTATGCTGTGAAAGGTCAATGATATTGATAAGGTTTTTTATTAGTTATTAATAAGATTTTGAATAATGTGCCTTATAATTTGTCTGGATATGTTACCAAAAAAGTTGACTACGTTGCAATAATGTGAACAGCCATTCAGTTTCCTAAAACCTATTATGGCCAGTTTTTGAATGATTTGAAGTTGAGTATTATTCAATCTCTTCTTTACCCTGAAAACGTTCTCAACTTCAAATTCACAATTCCGACACCGGCCATAGCCTGATATCATCTTAGGGCCGGTTTAGTAGTTAAAATACTTAATTTAAAAAATATTCCTAGTTAATAGGTTTGATATGTTTCATAGTTAAAAACATATCAAACCTACTTTAACGCTACGTTTGACGGAGGTAAAAGTAGAATTTTTATTTAAAATTTGTTATTCAAAGGATAAAAATATATAACACCTATAGGATAGGAAATTGAAGAATGTGTGTCTAAATATTGAGATTTTAATGATTCGTGTTTCTTTGTATCCTAAAAATAATCTTGTTTACGAGATCCAACCTTCATTTTGGGCGATGAGAAAATAAATAAGCGCAGATTTGGGAAATCATTTCAAAAAGGAATTTGAATTGAAGGAAAATTATATCCTATATTAACTTCTTAATATTAGAAAAGTAGGAAAGATTTAATTTGGAATCTGCCTCTATTTATATTTTCTATTTACCGAACCTTCTATTAATGTGCAAGTTCTTTTAATCCTCAAATAGGTATAATATTTGAATGTTCAACTAGACGTAAATATTTATTAAACTATTTCTAAGAAGCAAGTGCCTGCATTTACAATTTACGAGTCATCAGATAAATAAATTAAGTGTAACTAATATAGCTTAATTAGGTTATTTATTTATTTATTGTGAAAGAAAATGTTAAATCTGCCAGTTGGTTTCATTTGCAATACGTCCCTCTTTACAAGATTTTATTAGTAATCTTGTTAGCTGTAACATCTATCTAATTCTCTAAATCTAATATGGCGGGCTCCCAAAGATGGCGGACCAATTAATAGGAGTCCAAAAATGTGTTTTTTTTATTATTTTCTATTACCATATCCCTGATCCAGGAAGTGGAATTTAAAATTATAATTATTTGTTAAATTTGTTGTTGACACGATTTAAACAATGCACCTGCCATGTTTACTCTTCACCACGCTTGGTTGACTGGTAATTAATGCCCAAGGCATTAAGTCCGCCATTGTACCTTTGTGCATTAGGTTTAAATAAATAAATTGCGAGGTGGAAAAAAAATCAGTCTCATAGGTATTTTCGCAACTATTTTATCATCAAGCCATTTGCCAAACATTATTATAGTAAGTAATCATCTTTTCTATTTCTCTAAACTTTTACTGGAGTACTCGTTCTTTTTCCAAAGCATTCTGAAAAATTCTCCCCCGAAACTATATTATACTGAAAGCTCGCTCCATGATTACTAGTATTACCTACAAGTTCTAGGTAAAGAGAAGCGCCCACCGTATCATATTTGATACGCTCAAGAAATCTTTACTATATCGAAAGACCTTTACATACGATCTACATCATTTCTACGAAACCTGATGTAGATCGTATGTAACCACAGGTATAAATCTAATTAGATGACGCGATTGTAAGTACCTCGCAGTAAAGTTTACTTAAATGATAATTGTATACAACCATTGATCGTAATCAGCTTTTCATTTAGCATTTTCGGCACCGGAAATCCACCGAAATCTAGAAATATGCCTTTTTATGACATATTGAGCTGTAAGGAATGTAAAGAAAAAGTTGGCCGAGGCATTGCAAATGATTTCTTTCATTGGTAAGTAAAATCGTTTTTAAATTGCTTGTGAAAAAGTGGCACGCTTGGTTTTCATACAGATGGAGGGACTTGCGTTATCTAGTCAGATTTATATCTGTGTATGTAATCTAAAGCCCCGTATCCACTAGGCAACATTTGACGCGCCACATGATGCACAACATGTTGCTCATCATGCTGAACGGCAACGAGCAACTTTTGTTTAGTAAAGTTGTCTGTCAATGCATGCAAATTCAATGAACGATAACATGTCCCCAGAGAAAGAAAGAAAAAAGATATTATTTGTGACCCGCACAGGAGACACGAGAAAAGCAAAACATAAAAAAAAAACAATAATAAAAATAAATAATAATCCCATGCGAGATCAATAAGGCTCTTATCTCAGCATGTGTAGTATATTTTAAAGAACAAGAACGAGTGTCGATTCCAGAGGCGATATTTATAATTTTATTGAATAAAAAAACATCACGAAAAAACCACGTTTTTCGATTAAATTAAGCTTACGTTCGTTACGTCACACAACGGAGATATTTGCGCGTCAAATGTTCACTTGACAACATTTGATACTCTGGTCGATGATACTCAATATGTCGCGCGTTGTTATACAACGTTGCCGCGTCGCCGAACATGTTGAGCGTCAAGTATAGCGCGTCAAATGTTGCCTAGTGGATACGAGGCTTAATTTTTGCTAACCGCTTTGGATAAATTTCACTATCCACATCCGCTATTAGTTCAGATTACGCAATTCCTTGTGACTATTAAGGTCTGAAGAGGCAATCAATCTATCAAATATTTAATGACGTGTACTAGGGCTGCCTCAGGTTTAAAACTGATAAAACTGGATGAAAACAATAGAGCAAAGGAATTGTGAACGCAGCGAAACTATCTGATAAATAACAACTGTCGTAGCTATGGGGGATAGATTAGAAACCCCCATTCGATTTTTTAATTATTTTTCTATTAATGATGGGTTTGCTCTTGACTCTAGTCTAGGTCAGAGGTGACAGAGACAAAGTTGACGATAGAGTGAGCTTACCCAGAAGAAGCCTGTTCACTCTAACTTTGAAGAGATTCAGGTTGTATGCGTTCGGAATCACAGACGCAGGCAGTGAGTTCCACTCTTTTGCTGTGCGCATTATGAAGGATGTTTGGATGTTTAGATTCTCGTAGAATACATTTGTGATCACAGTATTTTTTCATTGTCTGAATAACTTTTGCTGGGTAGACAATATTAGCCATTTAGTCTGAATTTTATATAGAGCAATTCCATGGCACGTATATTTTGCTGAGAATGAGAAGTTCTCATTTGGTTAGACAGTAAATAAAATGTCAGTTCGTGCCTTATAGGTAATTCCAAACTTCTAATAACCTCCAGACATAACATCGGAAATTCTCAACAAACAGTACGAAGAGATTTATTTTAACGACGTGCTCGTAATGATAAGAAACCAATATACCTACATCCTTTTACTTTTCCCCATAAAACACAAAGTTTATTCCATACCTAGAAAACAGAGAAAATCTCCAAGAGTCAATTTCCTTTTCAAACCAAGCCGAGGTAAAAGTCTAAAATGTGTCCCGCGAATTTTGAAAGCGTAGGGAAAGCCTTGTTAGCGCTTGTAGATACTTTCTAAGTAATAATAATAATACCAGACTGTAATTATCCCATTGTAGAGCAAAGGCCTCTTCTGATATAGAGAAGGTACGAGTATTAATCACCACGCTCGCTCAGTGCGGTTTGGCGATTTCAAACTTAAATTAACTAAAAGTAAAGCAGCCGTACTGCGTAAGTGAACACGGCTTTGCAAAGAGTTTGACCGCTATCCAATCGACCAAATCGACCAATCACACAGACGGAAATCCACATCGCGTCATTCAGCTCGCATGAAATTTGGCACAGATTTAGATTATAGTCTGGAATAGCACATATGCTACTTTTTATTCCGATAAACTAATATAATGATTTCTAGAGATAGTATAAGTTAGAAATATTTTTCATCCCATCTTTTCGAAAAGGACGACTTGGTTCGCCTTTAAGTGCACCCAAAGATGGTGTTTTCTATAAGAAACTTTTAGCGGGCAGTAATGAGTTTTTAATCTTATTGATAAGTGCTCCGCAATTATCTTTGCCGCGCACTTTTTGAATTTGGAACATCTTAGTGTTTTAGTTTTCGGAGTACATGGAGCTTGTCGTGGCATTTTTTTTTTTAAATAACTGTTGATGATGTCGAAAACCACTCGGATGATTTACTGTTAGTAAAGCTGACAGACACAAAAACAAAAATTAACCGATCCTTCGTAATCCGAGGAGAATACAAAATTATTGTACAGAAATACCTGAATCTGCGTCCTGCTGATATGAAGACCAATCAAAAGTTTTTTATCCGTTATCAAAATGGCAAATGCTTCAAACACGTTATGGGAAAAAATATAATTTCTAACATGCTACAAGAAATCGCTACTTATTTGAAGTTACCAGATATCAAGCTGTATACAGGACATTGTTTTCGTCGTACTTCTGCTACCCTTTTGGCAGATTCTGGAGCGGACTTAACTGTTCTCAAGCGACATGGAGGATGGAAGTCGAGTGATGTAGCAGAGGGGTATATAGAAGATTCCATTGAGAACAAGGCGAAAACATGTGAACGCATCGTGGAAAACATTAAAAAGGTTGCACCTTCAGTGAATCCATCCATGCCACTGTTCAAACAAAGAGATTCATCGTCACATTTTCCTCAAAATGAGCCAGATTCGGACATTATTTCAAACACGCAGAATATAAAATCTACAACAATCTCTAATCCTAATAAAACTGTAACAATACATTTTCATAATTGCGAAAATGTCTCAAATGTAAATATAAGTTTTGAGTTGTTTTATTATTAGATACTATTTAATTTCAATTTAGTTGTTACTCTATGTTTAATTAAATATAATAAAATATGAGGCGCCTTTTATTTTCCCGGGTGATGAAAAGTAGAGTGTTGCAAAATATATTTTTGGTTCTGGCAAAGTACTTTGAATCCCTCGCTACTTTCAGCATTCTACTAAAGAATCCTTCGCTACGTTCAGGATTCTACTAAAAAATCCTTCACTTCGCTCTGGATTCAAAAAAGCGTCCTCGCCGTAAAAATATTATTTTGCTCCCTTATGATACAATCTATTATACCACGCGGGCGAAGCCGCGGGCGGAAGCTAGTTCACACATATGAATTGAAAAAGTCACATTGGTACTTGCCCGGAGTTAGTCATTGGGCAACCAAGACATTTCAAGAAAATTTATTATGAGATGTTATTATTATATCTGTAATTGTTTCCTTGAAATAAAGATTGCAGAAGACCTGGAAGAGGGAACACGTGGATCGCAAACAGGGCACTAGGTAAAATATTAGAAACCAGTTTTCACAGTGATTTATTTATTACTTTTCTCTCGCACGTGTAGTTGCCTGTCACATTAAACTCTGCTAGAAACATGTGTCTTTTAAATAGTTCTATTCTACATCTGGCTTTTCGCCTTTTCTTTTCGGGTTTTATACCCAAAGGTTAAAAACGGGACCCTATTACTATGACTCCACTGTTCGTCTGTCTGTCTGTCACCAGGCTGTATCTCATGAACCGTGATAGCTAGACAGTTGAAATTTACACAGATGGTGTATTTCTGTTGCCGCTATAACAACAAATACTAAAAACAGAATAAAATAAATATTTAAGTGGGGCTCCCATACAACTTGATTGTTTTGCCGTTTTCTATGATAATGGTACGGTACCCTTCGTGCGCGAGTCCAACTCGCACTTCGCCGGTTTTTTACTAGAGATCTGTTGCTCTTGACTTTAGTCTAGGTCAGAAGTGACAGAGACAAAGTCGACGATGGAGTGAGCTTACCCAGAAGAAGCCTGTTCACTATACCTTTGTAGAGATTCGGGTTGAATGCGTTCGGAAACACAGACACAAGTAATGAGTTCCACTTTTTTCTGTGCGCATTAAGAAGGATGCCTTCCATATCCTCAATCCTAAGCATATTCTAAAAAAGATGAAGGCCTACATTCATAAGGTTTTATCTTCCCCAACTATTAAAATTTTGGTTTCGTAACTGTTATAATAGAAAGACGATCCACAGACCAAGAATTTACTTGAAGTATTTGACTTGCCTAGTAACTTCAACAGTTGCCAAAACTGGTTCTTCTGTGACTAAAATCAGCAGCGCGAAGACTGAATAAAGGAATGTTGTTATACGTTATTCCAAAACATCTGCCTAGCCTTTCCCCATCTATGTCGAGGTCAGCTGTCAGACTATCCAGATGCTGAGTACCAGTATGTTGCATTGAGCGACTGCCCATCTGACCTCCACAACCCAGTTACTGGGTCACACGATACACCATTGGCAAGACTAGTGTCAGATTTGATTAATTTTGTATTACCATTACTCTTAAAAAAAAAGTGAAACTTCTGAAATCCTTTCTCCATGTTCTGTTATTGCTCAAGCCTCTTTCTCAACAGCACCTGTTGCAAGACGTGGACTATAAGCGAAATGTGAACAAAATTTAATTGTTTTCTCTCTCCACAAGAAAGCTTTTAGCAATATTTTTGCAGAACTCGCTAACGACCAGTACGGGTTACAGATTTAATTAATATTTGCTATGTCTTAGCTGGAAATGGAAGAAAAGAAAAGACTTGGAAGAAAAAGGAACTACATTCGATAGGAAACTGAGAATTATCAGCGAAACTGATTTTTTTTCCAGCAAAGTGTCTGTCACCATACCTGTCTCAAAAACCTTCCTTCTTTTACATTGCCTCCTTTTTCATAACTAATCTAGATTTTTAAAACTAATTACTTTAGACTTTGTCCAGTACTAGCACATAAACCAAACCTTCAGGTACTTTTTGATAAATTATAAATGATTTTATTTCTGTAAGTAGGTTTGTACAAACACTGTTGGTTTTTACACGGCAATCATACTTTTTAAACTAGTTGAGGTTGGCGTTTCCTATTTGACTACTCTGAGAAGAAAGGTGGAAAAAAACACAGAGGTCACAGTCTCTTTTAAAGTCCAGACATAATTTTGCTCAGATCGTGTGAAGCTCATGTAGATTGGTGTCTGAAATAGTCTTTTGAGAAAAGAACTAGACAGATTGAGTGGACCTGTCCAGTCAGTGCACGCATTTGACAGTAACCGTGCAGCTCAACTCAGAATTTAAGGAGCTTAATGATTCGAAGAACAATACCAAAGATAGGACATTTGGGTAGGCCGCATAAATTACTGTTAATAAATCACTGCAGTATACCGGGATGTAAAATAGCCTATGTGCTATTCCAGATAATAATCTACCTCCATGCCAAATGTCATATAGATCTGCAGCCGTACAGCGGAAGTGAATACGGCAATGCAAAGAGTTCGACCGCTATCCAATCGACCAAATCGACCAATCACATGCGAGATGAATGACGCGATGTGGATTTCTGTCTGTGTGATTGGTCGATTTGGTTGATTGGATAGCGGTCAAATTCTTTGCGTTGCCATATTCACTTACGCAATCCGGCTACCGTTCAGCCATCCTGGCGTGATTAAGTAACAAACATACATCCATCCATCCATCCAAATTTTCACATTTATAATATTAGTACGATAATTATGATTGGAACAGTGTCAGCCCTACCATATTTCCATATCCGTGGGGACTGGGGAGTGGTTGATGGCTCGCAAGGGCATCTAAATTCGGAGGCTGCGCAGTGATGGAGCGGTGCCGGCGGACTTGTCATTATACTGCTCTCGTAATCAGCGGTGTCCTCTGACAGAGGGGGATGAGTAGAGTTCTAGGTATATAATGAAGAAGTAAGATCGACGAGCATAATACAATTTAAGGTATTGGGATCTCCTCAAAACTCTGCAGGATTAGATGTTAGTTTCATCGGTTGGGTAATTAAGTTTGCTTGTTTATTATTAGGATAACAGTATTATCAGTTACTGCTGTGGATTCTGAACAGGTATTGGATTCAGACAATTTAATGTTTGCATGATCGTTTTGTGACAAAATATTGTTTCATCTAGCTATCCGTGTTACAGGAAAAGTCTGCAATTTATATGCGCTCTAAGCAAAAGCTATAGATACAGGCTGTTTATTTATTTAATACTTCATGCACACACAAGTACAGAGGTGGACTTAATGCCTTAGGCATTTTCTGCCAGTCGACCTTTAGGTGATGGAGATGTAAACAGTGGTAGGTGTAATAATAAAAGTTATGTGGATTAATTAAATATACATATAAACTATAAATACAATATAATCATACCATATATATTCAAAATAATAAACCTAATACATAAATATACTTAAACATTAGTAGTAATAGATAGATAATTGAAAAACATTAGCGCTGCTACGATACTACTGCCAACTTCTTACGGATATGCTCGCGAACTTTAATTGCTTGCTGCTTGCTTGCTTGTTTTGCTGTTGTTAAACCAATAATTTTAAAATCACGCTCAAAACAATAAAAATACATTGTGCACCGACTTCAAATGCACCGACATCAAATACACCGACATTTATAGCCAGAATGTCGACAGCTCCAGTGTGGAACGATCGCCATTCGTTTCTCGTCGACACTTTATTTTTACAACTGTACTCGATTGTACCCGATTATGTTGTTTGGAAGTTAAATAGCGGCGATGTGTTCAAGTTACATTGTTAACGACTGTACGCCACAATTTAACGAGCTTGCTAAAGTTTTATTGTTATATGCTTCAGGATTTTGGGCTTATCTGTACTGTATGTCTTACAAAGTTTCCGTTTAGAACCCAATTTTGTAATTCATTCTACATTTGTACAATTGAGATGTGTCGAAGTTCTGTAAGTGATACAACCTGTATATTGGCGGTTTGTGGCTGTAAATGGCTTGGTATGTGCAAATAGTTACAAGTGCGTAACCAGAGCTATTTTTTCATAACAGTATTTTTAATGCAAAACGGTATCTATGGCCGTAGGCACTACGAAGTGTTACTATAATCATGAATCCACTGCGAAAAAAGGATAGTGCTATTCGTCCTGTATAGCTCCATCGCTATCACACACAGGAACCATGATTTTAAGAAATCATACTAAAGCTGCTGATACTGAGCTAATAATTCTAATGATTGGTTTAGTTATTTTGTTCTCCCGAGAAACAGGACCAGTGTATGTCGACTTGGGTGAGGACTGTGTACAGCAGTGCACGCCTTCACGAAACTTTATCAAAGTGACGATCTTGAACGATTTACTATGCCAGAAAGCCACGATGGCTTGATGAAAATATGCATCAAGTGCCAACTGATCACAGTTTGTTGATACTACAAAAAATATCGATTCCGATGCCAATCCTCTGAGGCTCTGAACAAAGAGTTAAGTATTCTTTCAACAAAAGCGTCGCGATAGCAATGACAAAACGTCAATCACCAACTAATCCTTACATTTTGGCATTTCGAAAATCGCCATCGCTGAGAATATTACACTTTATCTAGTGTCTGGTCATAATGATGCGCTAACGCACTATCGTTATGAACACTCAGCAATGCAACGGGACGAATATCGCTATTTTCGAAGTACTCGGAAAGTGACGAGAGTTCCGTAGAACTGGGAGCCCGCAACGCCTGACCGCGTTAGTAATTGAATTGGCATCGCGGAGAACTGCCCTCCGGGTGTATTTGATCAGGCATTCTGTATACAGCTCTGTACATTCAGACGTATAGTTTGAATTGTGAGAGTACTTTGTGAATGTGAAGATTGGTTTGTAATAAGTTATCATCATTCACAACATGGAGAGGTGAGAGGTGATAGGGTCAAGACATAAAGGATAATGTTATATGCTTAGATTTCCACCTCAGTACCAAGTGAAAAAGGCCCATAAGTGCTGATCTGTGCTACAGATGCTGCTGGTCAAATTAATCCCTATGTTGACAGGGCAATTTTGAGCACCTTTTGAGAGTTCTATTGTGTCTAAAGATAATGTATCATCAAAAAAGAAAACATAAGGACACAGTATATATTTTTCTTACACAGTTTATGTATTATCTTTCAAATTGGTCCAATATTGGAGGAGGAAATATGCGAGTGCCAAACCTCGAATTATGACTATTTACTTACGAAATTAGTTGGATGTCTGCGACCGCATTTTCTCTTAAAAAGTGCAGATAGAAAATTCAAATAAGACTTTGCTCGACCTGGGAATCGAACCTAGGAACCTCATAAATAAATCTTATCTAAATATGTAGATAAGAAAGAAAAATAAGATAGAAATAGCTTTAGTCGGTTATAGAATAAGACCTTCTGAATAATATGCAGGTGATTTTTCCTGTTTTCCTTCTATTTAGATTTCAAAACGTAACATACCACCAGACACATTTTCGCATTTATAGAAAACTATCTTTTCCCCGCGGCTTCGTCAGCGTTCAAAGTTAAAAAAATTGCCCCAATCGCCACCAAACCTTTCAGGATTACTTTACAGATCAATCTAAAGATTGTCTGAAAATTTCACTATAATCGGTCCAGCCGTTTCGGAGTCTATGAGGAACATATAGAAAAAGAATGTATGTACATACTTTCTCTTTTATGTATATAGATAATTATTATTAGTAAGATAAATGAACAGGTACATACAACAGCAGAGAAACCTCACGCCCTAAAAATGTATAAAAAGCGACATTTATGGCCAGGAAATGTAACAAATAAGAAAAAATAAATAAAGCACATAATAAATAATGGGTTCCCTCTATCTGGCAGAATCTTGATGCTCCGAATTTTATTTGACACATTTGGCATAATCTTTTTTAAACGAATATTTTTTTTATATAATTATTGTTTGGCCGAATGTTTGTATGTCGAATGTTTGTAATTTATAACGGCTTACTTTTAATATGGCAGAATTTTATTTGGTGTAATTTCACTTGGCATATTATGAAGATGGCAGAAAATCAGTTGGAATAATTTTATTAGGCATTTCTATAATATAGCATTTTTAATCTTAAATTAAAATTAAAACATTGTCTTAAAAAGTCAATATTTTGTGTTACAAAAGTTAGTGACAGAAACGAATCACTGCAAAACCGACTCCACGTAATCTTGTCTGCCCTACCCCTAGATTGTAATTTGAGCCCGCGTAAGCGCGGAGGGGCGAGGCGGCCTGCGAGCTGAGGAGCAGGCGGTGAGCGTTAAAACCATCTGCGACGATAAGCTCGCGTGGGACCGCCGGAGCCCCGCAGCGCCGGAGCCGTGACGGAAACCAATGCCTGCTGCATGCTCACTTGCATACTTGCTTGTATGTTGCATGCTTGCTGCATGTTTTCATTATGCTTGCTTGCTGCATGCATGGTGTATGCTTGTTTGCGTGTTTTCTTGCTGCATGCTTGCTGTATGCATGATATATACTTGTTTGCATGTTTGCATGCTTCATACAGCGAAATAAAAACCAACAACAAAATTGTTTTCAATCAGTTTTATTATAATGGTAAAATACTAAAATTATTCAATGCATGAAATTTCTGTAATGTGATATATGAGTATTTCAATTAATATGGATAGGCAATGTATGCCAAAAGACGATTCTGACTGTGAAATTTCTGCGATATGATGGTTCTGCTTTTCAATCACTATCGATATGAAATTTATGCCTAAAGATGATTCTAACTAACTGAATTATGAGTTTTGAATGTATGATAAATTAGTGTATGCCAAACGATTTTCTGCGAAATGAAGTTTAAGCTATCCGTTGTTATCCATAATAATATTATGACATAAAAAGTTCTGCTATAAAAGTAGATCCATAAATAATACTATGTATTTATGTGAATCTCCTTTTATTTTGAAAGACCGCCTTTTGAGCACTTGTTTTTCTTTTTTCATTAATAATAATATGGCATGCCGACATAAATGATGTGATGGATGATTCATAAGCATATCGATGAATTTCACTTTTATGATAAGTATCAGAATGGCGCAGCGGTATAACCGGGCGTGAGTTATAGGATCCAGGTTAGATTTATCGATCGGCCTAACGGTTTTATTAAATTATAAAATTCTGTTGTGAGTTTTTAGAAATCTGTAAAAAGTTATAATGTTTGTGGAACACGTTTGGAAGTTTAAAAATATTAATAGGTAGGATGCGATGGATCCCCCCCGGTGGGTTCCCGCATTGTCGAGGCGGGAGAGCTCAGTAGCCGTGGCTTGGTCACCCACGATGAAGCGAAGAGGAACCCGAGGAGGGGCCGCTCGTCAGGGCTTTTGCCAATTAACCCGACGACGTAGCGGCCAACTAGTAGGTTGCGGTGCCACTTGGTAACAGGCGACATCGCAATTGAGGCGGGCTGCGATGTCGTATGGAGCGTCCCAGGTCCCATACGATGCCGCGGTGGGAGAGGAGTGCCGGTATTGCGGTGCGCCGCTCTCCCTACCTTCCGCGGCCTGGACGGGGTCGCCACCGTCTGATGGCGGATGTGGTGGGGCCGCAGGGGAGGAGGAGTGTTGGTATTGAATTAGCCGCTCTCCATATCCTCTGCGGCCGAGAAATGGTAGGAGGCGGGGCCATTGACCTTGACCCGTCACAGTGGGACCAAGGGCGCCGTACACGGGGTCGTCTGGCGCCCATGTGCTGGTTTGGTCCCTGGGGTGGTCACGGCGTACAGAGTGTTCTGGTGCGCCGGTGATGGGGGGTACTCCCCCGAGGAGGGTCCGGTGACGGACAGCCGCGGCGGGTTTGCGGTGAGTGCTAACGTGTATCCGTGTTCCCACCATAAGCGGCACAGGAGGACACCGTGGAGTTTTAGTGGGTTAGAGTCCTACACAACTGCACTATCTCCCCGTGGTAGTGCAGTATGCATGAGCATTTCCCCACGCAAAAAAAAAGGATGCGATGGATATTACCTAGATAGAGGTTGCTTGCATGAGCACCGTCAGCTTTTTTATTTCTAGTTAGAATATCTTAGCAGTTTCATTAATGTCACAGAGATGGCGCGCACGCGGCGCACGTAAACATCGTAGTATATCCTCCTGTCCATAGATGTCGCTTTTTATACATTTCTAGGGGGTGAGGTTTCTCTGCTGCTGTATGTACATTGACGCTAATGTCCTTTAAGCCCTTACTAGCATGATATTCAATTAGTAACGTAAACATAATTACCTTTTCTAGATCTTATTACTTAGGAGAATCAACATCTTTTCATAAGCAATTACTATTAGAAATTGAAATAATAAAATTATTTTTTATAACAAGTCTTCAATAAAGAAAATCTGCAAATATAATTTATTTACATTCTTTTATTGAGTTAATTAAAAGTTAAAGTCTCGTGAAATAAAAATAGTAAGTAATATTTTTCTTGAAAAATATATTCTTTACAACGAAAGTATATTGAATAGTAGACGTATAAAGTTTATAATAAAAACAAAAAGACGTTAATTTCAAGTTACTCTGTCAATTGAATCGTTGATATTTCTCAGAAATGCGCTGTTGGGTATAATGGCATGCTTGAATAAAATTGATTCGATATTTCTACGTTTTAAATCGAGCTCTAGGCATTTATTATGTTGTTAATTTTATTCGCAGAATTCGGTGTTTTGTATTCACAATAACTATATCATGCTGAATTTATTTTAATGAACGATATTAATTAATTAATAGCACTCAGACAACACTAATAACGCACAAAGGATTCGCCATCCATCAACACAATAGTAACCTTATTGAATTGATGGCGAATGAAGACGAATGGAAGAACAAAGCCTAGTTTGCTTATCCAAAATTAATTAATAGGGACACAGTTTATGGTTTCATAATCATACTTTAAACTGTGATTCTGATTGAGATAAGGGCAGGAGGATTTTAATAGCACTCATGTAACGCAACTATTATTGAAGCAGTTTAGAATAAAACTTTCCTCAGAGAATCTGGTTTTGGTCAGCTTGCTCGCGAATAATATGTATCCTCCGACTGCACAGCATGATTTTTTCCTGTTTACCACTTTTTAGTTCGCTTCTTAAACAGTGAGGTTTTTAGATTCTTTGAATTAACTTTTTTATTTATAACTTTTTAGTTAAAATGTTTTTTTTTCGAATTAGGTACATTTAGACATATAAGTATTATATAGTTTTGTAATCACCCCATAAAACCCTTTATTTTGATATGCCACACGATGGAAAAGGAAGAATAAAATTGGGCTCCCACGATATGGGGCCCAAAAACCGTCATTTTTCTATTTTACAATTTTAATGTGTACAGTGACACTCGCAAGGTTGACGTAAAAATCGTCAAAATCGGCCAACGCGTTTAATCTCTATAACACCATATAGGAACAAACATACATACATACATCTATATACAGTCTACTGATAAACATATTACCCTTCTTCGGCAGTTAGGTAAAAAATAAAAAAAAAACAGACTTTTACTGTTACCGAGCTTATTGTTGTCGTAAGCCAATGTGAACACAAAGAAAAATTACGAATGCCCATTCTATCTAAAATCGCTAACATTTCTCTTAGTTTATTCCAAAATCAACAGGAATTACCAACATTCAAGCCCACCAAATAATTCGCGGACTCTTTCCGCCAATGTAAATGAGGCTTTAGACCATTAAGGAGCATCTCATATCTACTGAGTGCGTTACACAGATTTGCACACAATATTAGCGTAACGAACAGTATTATAAAACAGAAATATTACCGCGAACCGCGAGGAAAGGAAACACACAGAATAATAAATAACACCATTTATTCGTGGGGCAAATGTTTCACAACGAATACAGTTAAACTTAAAAATAATAACAACTATTGCTCCTAGCAACCTTTCGAACGATTTATTGTATGGTTTGACTATGTATTTTTGTAGAAATAAATTATACTTTGTCAACGATCCCGTTCGAAAAGTTAAAACACGCTTTTAACGACTGCCGGTCGCTTTAAAGCTTAGTTCAGTCTTAGTTCACTTTTTGCAGTCTGTATTCACTCTTCAGGGTCAACTAGCGCGTAATCCAACCCGTTCCCGTCAAGTCCCTTTGATACTTCGTTGTCCTTTGCAGTCTTTGCTGTTGTTTTCAACTCCTTCTTTCTTATCTTGCCGACGTGTGTTGTTGCTTCTACTAATTCTAACTGCTCAAGTGGTGTCGCTGAAGATGTTTGTATAGGAGCCTCCTTTTTCACTGTTGTTGTTTCCGCAATTTCAACTTTCTCTTCTGTTACAGGTTTTTCCGTTTTGTCTTCCACTTTTACTGGTAGTCTTACTTCGATCGGCACTTCTCTCTCGGGTAGTGGCGGAGGCAGCTCATGTTTGGGCACAGACACAGATAGAATACCATTTTCCTTGAGGACCGCGGTCACTTCCTCCTGCTTGCTACCGGGAGGGAGCACAAACCGCTGCACGAAGTGGTTCGCCATGAACTGCTGAACGTCGTCCTTGATCTTGTGCTTTCCTTCAACTATGATGTAACGGTTCTTTACTTTGATCCTTAGCTCGTCCGGTTTGAACCTCCTCACGTTGAGATTAACTTGGAACTTCTCCTTGTCTGATACGATTTGGGGCTCTTCTAGGGCTTCTTCGACGTCCATAGCCGCTGCTGCTCTGATGAGCTGACTCCATGGCCAAAGGTAGTGGTAGGCGAGTGTGTGGGTGATGTGCTTGTCCAGAGCGGAGAAGGGATCCTCGACGTGGTGTTTCTTCCTGCCCTGTTCATGGCAGGCCGCAGTGGCGATGAATACAAGGATTAAAATATATTTCTGCATCGTTCGTTGCTTCGTTGTTGCTTTCGTAATGTACTATGACGGCTGCAGGCTGGCTCGGGGCTTATATAGGCTTGGTAGTGTTTCGAGAATGTACGCCGCTCATTGATAACCGCAGCGGTAAAACCAGTTGTTGTAAACATTTGGAAAGTTTCATCAGATGTTTCCGAGTGTAAGTAACGTGAGTCATTCGGATGGTCTTTTGTAAACGGTGACATTGAATTTCATGCTTCTATAGTTGTTGAACATCAATAAATTCTGTTCGACATTTTATTTGCTTGGGGCAAACATTTTTACATATATTACAGTTTACTTCTTGAATGAAAATATATTTTTCTTGAATGTTCGAGTGTGTTATTGATCAACATACATTACAAAGTCATGCGACTGCTTTCTGATCTGCTTTCTGCTTTAGCTTTCTGTTGAAGTTTCCAGAATTGGCACAAATGTTTATTAAATCTACAATATTAATATAGTAATGTTTGCTTGTAAATTCGCACTGTGTGGAGTGTTTGTAATTTCCTTACATATTATAATCTAAATACCTATAATATACACCAGAAATTTGATGTTTAGGCAATACAATTTTTACTGTAATAAGAATTCAGTAGTTTATGTGTGAGTAAGTACTTCCTTAAAACAATGTATTGAGTTAGGTCGTCGCATTAATTACATTCGCCATAGTGCACACCATATACAGCTTTACCATGGGGTAGCCAAGCCAATAGCCTTGCTTCTATCCTTATGATGGGCTTTGCATGAGCTCATTCATGTTACATAATAGCTATTCTAGATTAACCTTCTTCTAAGTTTAAAAGCCTTCAAATTAACACTTTCATTAACAAAAGCTTGAGGTTGTCGACTCCTGCGCAGCTCGACGTGTTTAGATCACTCACACAGACGCAAGCGCCGGGCAATGACCGCGTCTGTGTGCGCGGTACCGTTAGCAAAACTAGCAATGCACTTATTTGTAGGTCAAACACTTTTACTCTTACTACAAAACAAAAACAATAACACTTTCGTCTATTTTTTTGTTTCAGTATCAATAACCTTTCCAATTTGTTGAATAAGAAACGGATGAGTGGTGATTAATGCTTTTTTTGCTGTCCCTACACTGTATGTGGTAATCATTTATGGATTTACTCTCGAGAGCGTGTTACCTACTTATATGATGTGCCTATGTTAGTGTAATTTGAACAAATTGCTTTCAAGAGATGGAGCTGTGTCAAGTTGTTTATAAACTTGCAAACCACCCTGGCTTTGCTCGATGCATTTCTGTACGATGCCTTAGTTAAACTAAATTCGAAGGTAAAGCCTTACGTGTGAGAGCCGTTTGCGGAGTGGCGATCCCTGGCCTTATAATTAAGTTACGAGCAACGAATGACGTATAATCTTAAGCACTTATTTTCATGAACACCTTAGAACAAAAAATATAATATTTCATGCGGTTAGTAGAACATGAATAAAATTTTAGTAATTTCTTTTTCTAGCTTAATTTTGGGAAATTACCTCTTTAACAAGTTAAAACGTGAACAAACAGTTTTTTCATGTTATTAGTATAGTTGCTGACTCACTATGACACGGTTCTATCTTCATTGGCTAAAGGTGAATCACCAACGCGTATGTAATTTCTTTTTTTACAGTTTTCCTCCTGCATGGGTTAATGCGTTCTTAGTAAAACTATCACTTCCGTTTGACGTCATAGTTTAGGACAAACAAACTGCTTTTAATTATCTAACTGTAGTGAATGTTTGCTAATTGGGTAAGTAGGACTCTATTGTAAAAGCTAGGTTAATAATCAGCAATTTTGAGGCTCAAATTGAATTTTAATTGAAAGTTTAAACCATGCAGCGGCATAATAATTAAAAAGTCAAATGCTGTAGCTTTAATGTTGTTTTTGTTTTATTTCCTCCGCTTATAGGTACAGTACGGGTATTCATACAGAATGTCATTAGTTTGCGGTACTTGTAAAAGAGATTTAAGATGAGACATTAAGAAAAGCCCCTAAGAACTTTAACAAACAACATTTAATTTAGTTTTTAACCGACTTTCCAAAAAGGAGGAGGTTCTATGTTCGACTGTGTTTGTTTTTTTGTGTAGATATGTTCTCCGATATCTCCGTCGCTTGTGGAACGATTTATAAAAAATATTTGCATGTTTGAAAGAGTATGATCCCAAATTGGCTTCATTTAAATGTTCTTCATCGGATCATGAAGAATTTTGGAGATATACAACAGAACTCTTCAATATATGAAAATCTTTCGGGATTGCTGCAATCCCATGTCTGTTAATTTTTTACACCATTCCATCATATATCATCGCGCCGGTACGCTCGAAAGGGGTAAGCAGTTCAACCTGGTAAACTCTTATTCCACCGGTTATGTTCAAGTTCTGTGTTCTTTTTTCTTTAATTAATACGTGCTAATTAAAGAAAAAACAACACAAATAACCTAGAAAGCAGATATTATCTACGTTTTTATATTTAACGTCAATTAACAGTAACAAATATCACGTGTGTAAATTAAGAGCCTTTAAAAATCAATAATTCCGAGAGCCCAATTTACATACAACCTTATAAGCATCAACTAAATCTTTATCACACATCGACTAACCAAAGAGAAAAGCTTTTACCGGCTTGTTTCGAGTTGTTGACCAAAATAAACAAAATGTCGTAACTTTAGAGGAACTGTAACAGGTTGTTCACCTTTAAGTTACGTGCTGGTGACTCAATTGTCTTGGATCATTGGGTGGGGGGACAAAGCGTGATAGTGATCTGATTTATTCATAAAACGTATTGTATGGTATGTTGACATATTAAAATAGCCTCTATGAGTAGTGATTCTTGGCTTCCAATGCGTCCTTTTTACCCGACTGCCGAAGGAGGTAATGTGTTTATGAGTATGTATGTATGTTTGTTCCTATGTGGCGTTCTAGAGACCAAACGCGTTGGCCGATTTTGATGATTCTTACGTCAATCGATGGCGGATTTTGGGCGCCATATTGTGGGGGCCCAAATTTTTGTTTTCTTCCATACCCATCGTGTGGAGTATCAAAATAAAGGGTTTTAAAGGGTGATTGCAAAAATATAAAACACTTATTTGTTTAAATGTACCTAATAAAAAAAAATAACTAAAAAGTTGTAAATAAAAAAAAAAATTTAAAAATAACAAAAAATCCGACGGATTTAAAAAAGGCTAACTAAAAAGACGTAAACAAGAAGAAAATCATGCTGTGCAGTCGGAGGATACATCTGGTTTTGATCAGCCAGCTCGCACATATGTATCCTCCGACTGCACAGCATGATTTTCTTCTTGTTTACGTCTTTTAGTTCGCTTTTCAAGTAGTCGGGTTTTTTGTTATTTTTTAATATATTTTTTTTGCCTTTGTAAATCCTTATAGATGTTCTCAACACTGGGGAAGGTGAAGGGCTCTGCCAGACTCTTACTGACTTAAACAAAACTGTGACTATCTACTTCTGACCGTGGTTCTTGTGCTGTTTGTCACGTTCTCCCGACCAGTTCCGATGCACCCTTAGCCAGAGCTGTTACCTACCTACTTATTGACTACCATGATAATTTGAACCGAAAGACATCTACTGGTGGACCTTGGGCATAGGACTCGTATTATTTGATCTGTGCCTTGGGAGAGTGCCTTGCCACATTGACCAGTCCTGTGCTTCTCATTTCGAGCGGATTACTGTAGCCTTTATCAGATCTTAAGACCACCGTGTGAACGGCAAGAGTCAATCTTACAAAGTCCGTATCGTTTTACGATATAGAAAAATAAAACAAATGAAGACTTCATTATTTGTTAACAAAAAGTTATGTGTCGTGTTGCTAATAAAATGTGTTATGCGCAAAGTTGTTGTGTAATAAAATATTGCATTATTACCTAACTTTGTTTACGAAAATTATCGCCTTTTCAACAATTTTATGTCTCCTTTCTCTTGTCTTCTACGAATTATGAGCATAATATTAACATAACTGTGAGGGTTTTCCATGTTAGTCAGCAAAAGCTTCTTTTCTCCTTAGAACCACAGAATGCAGTATGACGATTTTTTTCGATACCGTGTAATTTATTTAATATGCAAGAATGCTCATTAAGCATAACTCGTATTTTATGTGCATTGTCACTGCATAAAAATACCGTAACAAATTAATATAGGTAGAAACTTACCAAACCGGTACATTTTATATGCTGACACTACCGTTGCGTGAACACCGGTACGGATTTTCGTCATTGCACCCTATATCGATAAATCTATTCCACTAATACCAACTTTATCTTCTTCTAAATAAGACTCAAACTCGTTCACGAGACATGAAGGATAAACGACAGTACGCTTTCTGGAATACTTGATTAATGTTTCGCAAGAGAACGTCGTAACTCTACTTCAGTTTTCAAACAATACTCAACTTTGGCTAATGTATTTAAGGTCGATTTTTTCCTGGTGTTGTGTTTGTTAGTAAGGTGCATTCGAGAGCATTCGACCGGTTTCGCGTAACATTGTAAACAAACATACGCAACAGGTCGGTAGGGTTTTGGGGAGGTCGGGGTAAAATGGAACAGTGATTTGTTGTATCATAATTATTGTAATCTCACCAGTTACCTTACCGTTTTATCGAGTTTTCGCCGGAAAACATGCAATATGGCAGTTATATTAATGTGGTTTTACAACATAATTATAACGTTTGTAATCGGAGTTAGGCAATGAGAGTTGGGCATGCCAGTTGCCGATTGACGAATATCAACTGGTTAGGTTAAAACATTGTGGTCAAATACAGGCCATCTAAGAAGTGTCTTTCATTGTCAGTACGATTGCTTATTCGTTTTTTTTTCGATACCTATGTAGCTTCAACACATTTTACAGGATCAATCCTTGTTAATCTTGGGATTGAAAATCAGTAAAATCTTGGGATTTCAATTCCCTGTTTTATTACGATTCAAAGTAGTCGGAAAAGATTTGATCCTGGAAATAGAGCTCATAATCATACCTCAAATTGGAAAAAGCGTTAGATTTCGTCAAATAAATAAATTCATCCATTTGTGTGACCTAGAAAGCTGGACCGAGTTGCTCTAGATTCTAGATTTTTTAAAATAAATACCTTAATCTCGTTTAAACAAATACTTAAAGTGAAATGTTTACATTAGTAAAATTGCGTAAATTAAAACTGGCCTTGATTCATATTACTATAATTCACGGTCTGTATAACTTATTATTTATATATCATTGTAAAACGCGCTGTACGGATGGTCTTTGAGGAGTTTTCTCCTTTATTTTTATTTTGCTGTATCTTTATTCATCAGGTGAGATAGTGGTCAGGCCTATTGACAATAAAAAAAAAGTGTGTATCGTGCTGCGTCAATACTTTTATTTTTTCTAAATTAGTGTGCAATTTACGACAAACTAACACGAGAATAATAATTTATACAATTTACCAGTGTTAATTCGTATAGCGTTGGTCTGGTAAAAGATAAAGAATATATTTTTAACAATATTAAAATAAATATACTAATGTTACTAAACGCGTCAGAAATCGCTCCTTATTTTAATTACATACAAGGTGACCCTCTTCTTGTAAAAAAGTTATTGTCTTATGCACCCATTATTGCACAGAATAATAATGTTTAAATAATGTTTTCGCGTGGTTCGCAGCGAGCATAAGTTTTTCGAAGTTGCAAATATGGATTCAAAAGTCAAATCACATCTCTATCTTATACGGTGTCATAATATAAGGTCACATCACTAGCGATGCGTCTCAACTCTAGGCGCTAGTGGACATTGTCTGTGGATAGCAAGTGGATAGCAAAGACTCAATCGTGCCTGAACGAGTCTTTTAATTATTACATACGGTTATACGGAAACAGTACCGTAACTGGTCCATATGACATACTAATAAATCAGAACTACATTATGCTTTGCGATTTCAGCCTTTTTACCTGACTTCCGAAGGAGGGTAATGTGTTTATCAGTCTATGTATGTATGTTTGTTCCTATATGACCAAACGCGTTGGCCAATTTTGATGATTCTTAAGTGAACTGATACGTCTTAACCGTACGAGTGCCACTGGCTATATTAAAATTGAAAAATATGAAAATGGCGGCTTTTGGGCGCCATTTTGTGGGGTCCAAACTTTTTTTTTCTTTCAAACCCTTCGTGTGGGGTATCAAAATAAAGGGTTTTAAGAAGTGATTTCAAAAATATCACACTTATATGTTTAAATGTACCTAAATAATTCGAAAAAAAAAACACCCGACTGCTTGAAGCGCACTAAAAAGACGTAAACAAGAAGAAAATCATGCTGTGCAGTCGGATGATACATCTGGTTTTTGTCAGCACGCTCGCGAATAATTATGTATGCTCTAGGAGGAGCGACGACCTGGTCAAGGCTGCGGGCGTCCGGTGGATGCGAAACGCACAAGACCGATCAGTGTGGCGACGCTTGGGGACGCCTTTGTCCAGCAGTGGACGTCTTTTGGCTGAAATGATGATGATGATGATGATGAACAATCTAACTCTCTGGTGACAAGAGGTAAGAAAGTAACTATATTCCGGTAACCGGTTGTGTCTCCCTACAATTTATTTGATTGAATAATGTACCACTAACTAACAGAGCTGTTTCATTTTATTTATATTCCACTCTCCCCTTTATGGGGGGGAATAATTGAATGATTGCGACTAGCAGAGGTTAGATTAGGTCTAGAAATGATGTGTGAAATATAATCGGCGACAAGACAAAACAATCGCACGATTTAACGCAAAGATTGTCTGTTTACCTTTGGGAAGTATGCGCTGTTTTGATTACGACAAGTTATCTGATAAGCTTGTTTTGTATTGTATCGAACGGTGTTGTCAGTGTATAGTAGTTGTTACTCCATATAGCAGAATTTTACTTGTCTGAAAAAGTAAATGATTCTTTCGTAATAAACAACAAAGTCTTTGTTTATTGAGTTTATGGAACAACAGGAAGGATTGTTATAATTCTAATCGCTGACATAAGTGAAGGTAAACATCGTGAGGAAACCGGGTGCCTGGTGTGCTTACGATTTCTAAGTTGTTAGGTTTAAGTTAGTAATCATCCGCGACGAGTAAGCGTGGTGATAAATGCTCATGCCTTCTCTGTTCGAGAAGAGGCATTTTCCCTGCAGTGGGACAATAACAGGGTCGTATTATTTATATCCTAACTGAGACCCAGTTTATTCTAATTGTTACAATGTCATAAGGAAGCAAATATTGTGGCCATGAAATCATGACCTTGGATTATTTTATACCTACACTAGCTGTCCTCCGCGGCTTCGCTCCCGTTAGCTGGCTACCTTCCTACCTACTCTACCCTACCCTATCCTACCTAACTATACCTACCTAGCAACCTACCAACCTGACTACCCTACCCTACCTACCTACCCACCTACTTACCTACCCTACCCTACCGGCGATCTAATTAAATTTTAGAACACAAAAGCTGCTATTGTGACTTAACTATGATAGTTAGATATATTCCCTCGCGGACTTTTTTGTAGGTAATAATGTGTACTTTGATCATGTAGTGCATAATTTTTATGTGTCATCAATAGTTTTCTCAGCGCACGCCAAATAATGAATTTTATGGGTAAAATTTTGATACCTTGGGTTATATTATTGCAATTTTCTTAAGGATCTCTATTTTTTTTAATAAATTGTAACCTATGTTACTTCTCGATAATTTAGCTTTCTATTGGTGACAAATTGTTAAAATCGGTTTTATAGTCGGAGCCTATTCGGTACAAACAAACAAACAAACAAAATCTTTCCTCTTTATTATATTATATTATTTATAGCTTCTGCCAGTGGCTTCGCCCGCGTAAATGTCGAAAATTATCTCAATGGAACATACTCCTGGGAAAAAAGTATCCTATGTGCTATTCCATTTCATCCAGATCCGTCCAGCCATTTGGGTCCTATTTATTTTCTTTTCAAGAATTTAACAACCAACAATAGGATACCTCAAGTAACTTAACCTAAAACTGCCTCAGTGCCAGAGTATAGCAGGGGTCACCAATTACTTTCATTTGGGCTCCGTTTTTTTTAAATTATATGACCATCGCGGTCCGTAAGGATTAAAGCCACCTACCCACGTCCCTCTCCCCGCCGTTACATCGTCACGTGTACTTTGAAATCAAATTAAATATGAAATAATAAACTTAAATATGTAAATTAGATTCAATGTCAATGAAGATTTTGATGAGATGATTCGTCCGTTGTCGAATCAACGGGAATCAAAGACAAAGAGCGGGATAAATTATTAAATTACTCACTCAAGTTAATTATATTGTACTGTTTACTTAAGATCCACAAAAGATAGATTGGCGGTCCGGGGGGTGTACTCCCTAACTCCGTCAATGAAGTTACGGGCCCGTCCGACAGTACGCCGGCACTTCGGAGTGCACCATACACCGTAATGGTAAACATTTTCGGACGGTAAAACACATCGGGAGTAGGTACAACTGTCAAACTGTGTGCTCATTCATTAGTAGTTCGGGACCCGAACAAATCATGCGTCCAGTAATGCGGAGTAGGAAACGCCCGTAACGGAGGCCGAAACTACGGACTTCGTGGTTAGGGAGTAGACCCAATTTGTGACCCCTGGTATAGTTTGACAGTTTTAGATACACTAAGTTGTGTATCTAAAATTGTTCAATCTTTGGTCCATAACCAAAGTTTAAAAAAGTTGGTAGGTAAGTATGTTTTTACCAAAAATATAATAAAATCTATTTCGGGTATCAAATACGTGTTCGTGTTTTGCAATAACTACAATGCCGTTTTTAACTTTCGATCGGTGTTAAATGTTTTCGTGAAAAAGGCAATAAACGATGAACACATACAAACGAGAACAAAAGTGTATCATCTGTTGTTACATACAATAAAACTATTTTTATAACTATTTGTTGTTATTGTTTTTCAGCCCAATCGACTCTTAATAAGACTTATTATGTTATTTTCTGTTTTATGTGGAACGGGTTTTTGTATTATATTTTGAAATTTTCATGCTCTATTTTGCGATAATTGTTCTACCGTTTAATGATTAATCTGTGTTTTTGTAAAGTAAATACTGATATTTTTACTAATACATTTTAATTGTATAAACATTTTTAGTAGCTACTTAGATCATTCAAAAATTTTAACAGTTACATTATAATTTGGGTTATTGAATGATTATAGATTATTTTGGAGATATCAATCCATATGCGTAGGTACTGTACAATATAAATATTAAACATAACATCGGTATCTCTTAAGCACAATTGGTGAAATGTGAGTGTACTTTAGGTGCATCTCTGCGCTGGTTTGGTCCCTGGGGACGTCACGGCGTACAGTGTGTTCTGGTGCGCCGGTGATGCGGGGGTAATCCCCAGAGGACGGTCCGGTGACGGACAGCCGCGGCGGTTTCGCGGTGAGTGCTAACGCATGCCCGTGTTCCCGGCGGCAGAGGAGGACACCGTAGAATTTTAGTGGGTTAGAGTCCCACATAACTGCGCTATTTCCCCGTGGTAGCGAAGTATGCATGAGCGTTTCCCCAAGCAAAAAAAAAAAAAGGTGCACCTCTGCCCAGCCCTTCGGAGGATACAGGGGTGATGATGTTTAATATTTATATGCAGACAAATAAATGACATACTATTTAAAAGCCAATAAAATAATTACGTTAGTACAAGTGGGTTTTAAAACATGGAGGGCAAGTACCCACAAACACTTTTGTGCTTGACAGTACTGTTGGACGTGAAAGTAAACACAGTGAAAGTAGGTACTGTTCGATTGGTACCGACAGTGTTATGAACTGAGATGAAAGCTGAGCATGGCGCATGGCGTCGTAAAACCTAGGTATTATACGTAGGTATGGTTTTAATGACTCATAAAATGTTCACTTTGATTGGTAGAAAATTTTGGTTAAGTACCGAAAAAGGACTCAAACATTCCCTTTCACATTGAAAAACAACATTGGCGTTACTCTAATTAAAGTCTCGTTGGTCTAGACGGTCGCAACTGCAAGCGCTACGCTGTACATGAGGTGCTGGGTTCGATGCCTAGATCTGGCAAAGTGTTATCGAGTTTTTACTCGACTACGGCGAAGCCGAAGGGTTATCCTCCTTTTTGGAGGGTTATGTTTTTGTCCGGTATGTCTGTATGCATGAATATATGTAAGTATGTATGCATTGTTTTGTAACGGTACGTGGCATACGTACATGGTTATCATCTACGGAATAGATTGTACATAACAATTTCAGATGTGAATATTTTCTTGTTTCATACTTTTTAGAGCGTGTTTTTTCTGTATTCAGGCTTTAGTTTCTGAACTTATTTTTCTGTGAATTTTTCGAATTCATATGTATTTTCTAAATTTATCTTGGACATCACAGGTAACGGTGAAGGAAAACATCGTGAGCAAACCTGGACTTAATGTAAGTCTGAAATAGCCAATTCAGAGGCCTGTGGGGATCCCAGAGGTGGCTTAATTAACCCAGACACCAAAGATGGCGCTATCCACAAAGAAAAAGAAGATGTAGCAGCCTGGAATCTGGTGTTGTACCCAGTTGTTAGCAATAGGCTCGAGATTATTAAATGGAATCTAAACATAATTGACGAAATGCGTGTCATATCGGCCTAACCCCAAGACTAACTTGAATGCATAGATTTGATCATATTACGGTAAATGTTATTACAAGCATCCGTATAGTAGTTGGGCAGGTATAACTGTGTTTTTCTTATCTGTGTTATGCCTAAATGCTTCTGGTTTCTGAATGTCAATATTTAGATTTTCACCGTCGAAAATAGCTGCCTAGGTACATGATTTCGTGGCTATACTGTACGGTAACTAATTAGGAGGAATAAAGAACGATGAATGGATTATCTCTCTTTTTATGTAGGTATAAATTTACGGTTTTTTTCTTTACTTTTGTTATAAGACATAGTTTCTTGCCAAATTTCATGATTCTAGATCAACGAGAAGTACCCTGTAGATTTTGATTCTCTTGCGAGTGTTAAATATGCGTTATTAACGACTGTATCTCTTGATTGCGTTGATCTAGAAGTTAGACTTTTTCACAGCTGTAGGGGGTTGCAAACGAGGATATGATATTAATTTCAACTCGATACCTCCACGCGTTTCCGAGATTAGGGGTCTTGATAGACAGACAGACGGACAGATAGACGGAAAATAAAATAATACCATAAGGGGTCCATTTTTTCCTTTGGAGTTAAGGAACCCTAAAACAAGAGAACGAGGGAAAATAGAGAGACTGAAAAGAGAAAAATGAGAGGAAATAAAAGTACAAAATGACCGTAAACAATAACAATATTAACGTTAATTAGTGTAACTTGGTTAATAACAATATTAACCAAGAACATAAGAAAGTTCTAGTTTAGGTACCTCAAATATGTTTAGCCACAATTTTATCGAATCCCAAGGACAATAAGTTTCTTGAATTCAATCAAAAAGTTTCCATATTTGTGTTTTGTTGAAGCAGTATTGTTTGCGTTTGATATGAATCGCTTTGGGCTGAGGTACCGCAGACGGGGCCGTGGCCCGACGTTTGTATGAGAAATGTGGGTAGGCATGTATCGATATTGGATCGCTGCTCGATTGCTATGCCAATATGTTTGGTTGGCCGAAGGTTTTTATTAAAAGGCGATTCTGGTTCTTTCAAGAACTTTTTTTAGGATTTTCAGCATTATTAGGTACTAGGGAATACTAATTAACTATAGTATCCATAATATTTGCTAAATTAATTCGGATCGTGATCTTTCTTTTTTATTTGGGTTATCAGTATCTCTCAATTAAGGGAACAGTGCAAGTTTCATCAAAATCGGTTCAGCAGTTTTCAAGAGTTCTGTTGTATGTATGCAACATATTTTGCCAATCCTTGAAGTACCTTGTAACAAAAACTAATAAGACAGAAATAAAACCTTTTCACAAAAAATACTTCTAAAGCAATACACAAAAAAAAGCAAAAATATGTTTCGTTTTGGAAGTCGGTTTTGAAAAACGATAAAAACAAGAGATACCAAAGACACCGACTTCCGAAAAAAAGTTATTTTAGTACTTTTTGTGTTTTTCTACAACCGACTTGATTTTTCGGTTCGGTACGGAACCCTAAACGTGTGAAAGCCGACACGCGCTTGACCGGCTTTTTTGTACCAATTTGACATTTTCAATTAATATGTACCTTCTAAGTTTATCTTAGACATCATCATCTGCCTAGCCTTTTCCCAATTATTGTTGGGATCGGCTTCCAGTCTTACCGGATTCAGCTGAGTACCAGTTTTTACATGGAGCGACTGCCTATCTGACCTCCACAACCCAGTAACTGGGTAACACTATACCCCTTGGTAAGACTGGTGTCAGATCTCAAGCTTCTGACTACTCGTAACGTCTGCCAAAGATCTTCAAATGACAGCCGGGACCAACGGCTTAACGTGCTTTCCGAGGCACGGAGGAAACTCGGTATGTTGAAATGGTCACCCATCCACAAACCGACCTCGTCAAGCGTTGCTTAACCTTGAAGATCGACCCGTGCGGCTGTTATTATTTAGCCACGAGCTCCTCTAGTTCTTCTCCTCAAGTTTATCTTAGACATCGACGAAGGAAAACATCGTGTAGAAACCTGGACTTGTAGAGTTAAAATTATGCTTTTGAAATCGCTAATCCACTCTGAGCAAGCATAATAATTAATGCTCGTACCTTCTCTGTACGAGAAGAAGCCTTTGTTTGCCCTTCATTGGGACAGTTACAGGCTGCTAATATTATTATTATTTTTTAGATCTTTTTGGATTTGCTTACCTATAGATATTACGTATATTTCTATACAAGAGTACGGGAAAGTATTTTTCACCACAAAAAAATCAAAAACTTTTTTAACAAATAATCAAACCGACTTCCATAACAAAACACTACAAAGCTAAAAATAACTTTCTTTGCCGAAGTTGGTATCTTTTGTACACATTGTTTTCTATTATTCGACACCGACTTCGGAAAAGAAAGTTATTTTTAGCTACAAGTTTTGTTGTGGAAGTCAGTTTGATTTTTGTTAAAAAGTTTTTTATTTTCCTCTTTTAAGTTTTGGTAGGTATATCCAATTAACATGGAAATCATTTATAGCCAAAGTAAATCTCATGACGATTCCAATAAGCCCAAACATAACTAGGATACATTGTTTTATTTCGGAGTTTCAGTGGTCATTGTGGTCTTCTTATTCAGTTCCACTTTACCAAACAATACTTTCTGAGTTCAAATGATTGCATTATTGATGAAAATACCAAAATCGCTACATGTACACCTATAATATTTGAGGACTTCCCTCGATTTCTCTAGGATCCCATCATCAGATCCTGATTTCTTTATCATTGTACCACCCTTGGGATATTACCCTTAAAAAAAAAAGAATTATCATAATCGGTTCATAAACGACGAAGTTATCCGCGAACACACTCCTCCTTTTTGGTAAGTCGGTTATTAATTACTTTCCAGTTCAATTTATCTTCGCATATCACTTCCCCTCTCTTTATTCATTCATTGTATGTTTTTCCTGCAAGATTCTCCCAATGCTCCAATCACTGAACTGGATCAGTAGGGGTGTGCGATGACGCGTTAATATCCGGAACCGAACTCGCGCCGGGTGCCCGGATATATACGGATATTACAACATATGGGTGTAGTTTCTTTGTGACAGTGACTTTATTGGGAAAAAGAAGACTAATTTTAGACGGAGGTTAAGTAGGGATGTCAGAAAAATATGGCAAACGTTATATATTTGGATACGAGAGTATCGTAGCTTTTTATCGACAAACCGTTTTCACAGATGGTCTGTCTTACCTCTGATAAGCAAAAGTTTTGGTTGGATAAACTGCTTCCAAAGTTTTAATTGGCTAAAAGACGAGTCAATCTATGTTATCAGAAAGGCTAGTTAATTATTTATTGTTTGCATAAAATACTACAGTGTTGTTTTCATGTTTAGGAAATTTACACATAGCAATGCAATCAGTAACGAAATTAAAGTTAATTGAATACGTTACTTTACTTTTATTTTATTAAACTGGAGGTTATCTCCGGCAATTTTTATTCGATAATTAGCTTCTGCCAGTGACTTCGCCCAAGGGAAAAGTGTTTTCTTATCCCAAGGGAATATTATACCGCGATGAAAAGCCTATGTAACCCATTTGCTATTCTAGACTATAATCTACCTCTTTGCCAAATTTCAGCCAGATCCGTTCAGCCGTTTTAACGTGAATACGTTACAAACATACACACGTCCAAACTTGAGATTAATTACGCTATCTCTGAGTGCCACTGGCTACTTTTTAACCTCCGACGGAGGAAGAGGGGTGTTGTAAGTTTGACGTGTTTTGCTGTGTATCTTTGTGCCTGTCTGTGGCATCATAGTTCCTAAACGGATGAGCCCATTTTAATTTATTGAAATTGAACCAATTTGTTACTTTGTCGAAAGTGTTCTTAGCCATGTGTGATTAAATCGGTTCAGCCGTTCAAAAGTTATCCATATTTTATTCTTTAAATCTAGGTTTTTTCTCAAGATATTATGTCATAATTACGTGTTTCGATAGATTGTCGATTGAAGCGTGTCTACTACTTAGTATATTGTATGTAGTTTAAAAACCCCCGACACGCATCGAGGAACCGCTAAGTAAATCAAATAAGCTGATGTAAACGTTGGCGGTTCCCGACGCGAGTACGTGGCTTATTTTTTGCAATTGCAATGGTTTTGTGTTGAGGGTTTTTAAATGCTTAATTTAATTGTTTATCCCTGAAAAATGCACGATTCCTATGCGATAGAACACGGAACAAAGCCTCGAAAAAAACTAGTTCTTAATGAAGTACCTCCATCATTTTTTTTTTGTTTTAGGCTAGCGCCTGATCACTTTCTCACTTGATGGTAAGCGAGGACGTGGTCAACGGTGAAGCACGCTTACCTAAAAGTAACCTATTCACTCTTGACTTAAAGATTCCTAGGTTATAACTATCGGGAAACACAGACTATTTCAGGATGAGCTTCTAATGCCCTAAAAGAGCACGGCACTAAATAGCAGCGTCCTCATTGTTCCGCTCCTAAGTTTTAAGGTCACTAAACCTCAGCCTGAAGGCTAGGCGCCAGTTTCTTGCCGCAAATGTCGCGAAAAGGTCACTCCCTTCGTTATAAGCCTGTCAACATGATGCTTGATGATACACGGAGGTAGGAGCCAGAGACAAATGGACATGCATATTGAAGATGAGTTTAAAATGAGAAAAGGATGATGTTTAAAGGAGTGAAATTCTCTGCCGGAGTCTGTATTTCCTGATAGCTACAACCTGGGAATCTTTAAGTCAAAAGTGAATAGGTTTCTTCTAGGTAAGCGTGCTACATCGTCGACCACTTCATCGCTTACCATCAGGTGAGATAGTGGTAAGCGCGAGCCTATCAATAATAATAATATAATTTTCATAATTCTGCTTTATCTGTATTTATCTTTGTTATTTCTCCTCATTCTTTTTTTTTTGGGGAATTTTTAACTGCACCTCTATTTAGAAATTTAAGCAAACAAAATTTCTCCACTAATAACCTACTGCATATCTAATAAATGACTGTACTACTTGATAACCTAAACATGTTGTACTAAAAAATGTTTAAAATTCATCAAAATCTGATGGCTTTTTTATCTAATTTACAGCAAAAATCTAGCTGAAACCACAGACATACGCATTTTGAAACAATATTACTCACCGTAAAACAAAAATACTGATTTGCACACAAATTAGTTAGGGCACCCCGACACGGACAGGTTAGGTTCGAAGAGGTGACGGGAGCTGAAGTGAGCGAACTCACCCGTCACCTCTTCGTGTTAGGTTACTTTAGACCCTTCAGACAGAAATAGGAGTCCCGCGCAGCGGAGCTCCGTCGACATTTTTGTTAAATAGTAATTGTAAAAACTTCAACCATGGATATGAGTGTGAGAAAGATAGAGTGATGTGAATCTGCAGTGTTATAATCCGCAAAAAAATGTTCAAATATTTTGTTGCACTCGAAGAATTATTAGATTTACTTTTAGTTAACAGATAGTCATTCAGTAAAACAGTTAAGCTTTAAAGATCTAACAGTATAGTATAATTGATTTATTTGATGAGCAAATTTAGTGTGCAATTCACCTTTTTGTGGTGGTAATTTCGAATATTTTGATTGAAAAAAGGGGATTTACAGTTACAGTATTAAATACCACCCTTTTTTTTGGTCGTACACTCTTGGCGGAATGCTCATGGTTTGCCTGATTAGTTAGTTGCGACTTTTGCTAGACTTCTCCATCTTTCTCTTTATGTGGCAATGTGTGTATATTCAGTGAGGGAGCACTTCATAGACGATTTAATGAGCTCTGTCACCTTTTGCCTTCTACTCTTTCTTATACGAGTATCACTAACTATTATATCAAAAATTCGATAGAATGTTGGTCGTTCAGAATGAAGTACTGTAATTTTATTGATCATTAAAACCTGATGAATGTGGTTGTGGCACTATCGCACTATTATTACGTTTATTGGTAGTTTGTCGTTAATTATGGTTGCCTACAAACAGGCAAAAATCACATAATGAAGTTAATCAAAAGTTATTTCCAGCTCCAAAAACATAGCCTCCAGTGCCCTCACTAGAGCAAAGACTTGTCATTTAGTTGGCAATTGAAATTCTCAGAGCAACGCAAAAGGGCGAGAGAGGGCGCCAAGTGCTCTAAAACAATTAAATATAAGTGTCAGGGCGGTAAAAGTAATTAGTAAGCGAAAATATTGTTTATTTTTATGATAATGTTGGTCTAAAGGAGCTTTGGGAATTAGCTGGTTTGGCAGTCTGGGGAATAACCTTTGTATTTTGTAGCGTCTTTAAAATTCATTTAGTGAAATGATGGAAGAATCTGCTAACTAAACATAGACGATTGTGAGGTTATTCACATCACCGTAACTAAGTATTAAATTAAAATAGATAAAATGTCTTCTGTGATTCTTTGCGATTTATTTATAAGCAATGCTATAAAACTCTGGAACGTGTTTCCCCTTGTTAACCGACTTACCAAAAAGGAGGAGGTTCTATGTTCGACTTCATGTATGTTTTTTTTTATTTTATGTATTTTCACCGATATCTCCGTCAATTGTGGACCGATTTTGATGATTGTGGACTTGTTTTGTACGAAAGAGTTTGTTTCGAAATTTGTCCCATTTTAATTTGGTGAAGATTTGATGAAGAACTTCGAAGATATACAACAGAACTCTTCAATAAATAACGGAAAATCTCTCGGGTTTGCTGCAATCGCATGTCTGTTTATTGTGTATACCATGTCATAACATAACATCACGCCAGTACGCTCTTGAGGGGTACGCAGATCTCTCATTTCACCCTTTATGTTCAAGTTTCATGATATTCGGCTAGTCTATTCTGGCGTTAAGGTAACTTACTAAACAACTTGTCTATTAGGTAGGTACAACTAAAAAGAGAAAAATAAAAAGCTTTTTTACAAAAAAATACTACCGACTTCCAAATGAGAAAATTACAAAGTGAAAAATAACTCAATTTTTCGAAGTCGGTGTCCGTAACGCAAAAAAATGGTACCTACGAAAGACACCGACTGCCAAAAATAAAGTTATTTTTCACTTTGTAGTTTTCTCATTTGGAAATCGGTAGTATTTTTTTGTAAAAAAGCTTTTTCATCAAAAAGCTTAGAGTAAATTTTCATTTAAATGTAGAATCCGGCACTATTATTTGTCCTCTCTTACATAGCTCGGCTTCGTTAGTTATTTTAAACTGCCTAATTTAGAATTTGGTATTTATACAAATATTTATTAGCCTATTGTTTTAGTAATTATTTATGTATTTTATTAGTTAGTTTATGAACATGTGATTTTAATTATTGTTCATTTTTTATTTTATACACCTACCTACCACTGTTTTGTCCTTTTTAACCGTAAGTTTGAGTGGTAGAGAATGCCTTGCTGTATTAAGTCCGACTATGTATCACCATTGTACATGAAGTATAAATAAATAGATAGCGAGAAGCTTATGACTAGCTCTGATCGGACTTGACGGATTAAATAAAATGAAAATATAATGCGGAGCTCCACATCCTTGTCAATATGGTGAAGCAGTCGACCGCCTCGGTAATCATGGCCTATCCTGCAGTAGGAGCACTGACCGGATAGCACGGCACGCTAACATTAATGAAATCATACGTCGGGCTCTTGTCACCGCCGGGGTGACAGTTGTTTTAGAACCCAATGTCGTGGCGTGCGACGATGGAAAGAGACCAGACGGGACGGCCTTGGAAGGTGGGTAGGCCTTTGGTGTGGGGTGCAACATGTGTCGATACCCTTGCACCATCCCATCTTCTTAGCACGGCGGGCTGTGCTGGTGCGGAAAACCTCAAACGGAGCAAATTTAACAACCTTATTGGAAGTTATATGTTTGAGTCGTTTGGGGTTGAAACATTAGGTCCATGGAGTCCGAGTGCGCATCGAGTTTTTAGAGAAATTAGCACAAAGCTCGTCGACACTTCACGTGACCAGAGGGCTGGCCTTTTCTTCGGCCAGAGAATCAGCATTGCCATTCAACGTGGCAATGCTACCAGCGTTCTGGGCACGTTTCCCATTGACATCAATGTGGACGAATTTTTTGATGCACAATGACCTCTTTTCCGTCTCCCTTTTGTATTTGTGTATAGGTTTGTTTTTATTTTAGAATATTCAATTGTATAAATGTGAATAAAGCAGATATGATGTGAATTAAGATTTATTATATATAATATATATATTTCTAGCTCTATAGAAAGATCTCGGAGGGTTCAGAAGCTCTTGGATCACTAAGTGAATAAGAAATTATATAACTTCCTCAATCTACCACATCCATATCTTCCCACATCCAAACCCCTACCAAAACTATATTGTTAGGGTGTAATAGTGTCCCCTTGAAGATATACAGGTAGGAATAAAGAATGATGTTCCTCTTGACATTCAGTGACTGACCTCGCCAGTCGCAATATTGTTGGTGTCATTACGTTGAAGAAGCACTAGAAAATTGACGGCTATTGAACGTAACAATAGAAATATGGAAACTACGTTGGCATTTTTCTAATGTAAAGAAATCACATTTGATTATTAGTAAATGTAAATACTGCAAGCTTGTGCTCTGAACAACAAAAAGGTTTAGTTTTCTGTGAGTTTAGTGGCATTTCAACGCCCCTGTATTAAACCTTTGCCAATCTTTAAGGATAGTCTGGTCGAAGGCTGCAAAGCAGCCAATGAATATCGTGTTAATAGTAAGCTGGTTATGGAGTTTAGATGGGCGGTCACTCCGTGTATAAGTGGATCTGCCAAATACCAGCATGACGCACTAGAATCGATCGATAAACGGTTTGAGAGACTCATCGGCAATGAGGAACTGGTTGAGTCAAGGCTCCAGGGCCTTGAACATCGTCGCCGAAATGCCAGCTTGTCGGTTTTTTACCCGACTGCCGAAGGAGGGTCAGTCTATGTATGTATGTATGTATCTATGTATATTTGTTCCTATGTGGCGTTCTAGAGACCACACGCGTTGGCTGATTTTGATGATTCTTACGTCAATCGATTCGTCTTAACTCTGCGAGTGTCACTGGCTGCATAAAATAAAATTGGATACTAAAAAAATGGCGGATTTTATGCGCCATTTTGTGGGGGCCCAATTTCGTATTTGCGACCACATCATCGCTTACCATCAGGCGAGACAGTTGTCAAGCACGAGCCTATCTTAAATAAAAAAATATGTATATGTGTCAGACTGGAAGTCAACCCCAACACAGTTGGGAAAAGGATAGGCAGGGTATGATTATCAACTTCACAGCACTAAATTTTGCTGTCTTAAAAGACTTCACTGTCGTGGACATGATAGCTAGCAATTGTAAATCTTCACATAATATGCAGAGGAATTAATACAACCTTAAATTACAGAAAAGCCTAACGAAAGATAAAAATACCAGCCATGTGCGAGTCGGACTCGCGCACGGGTTCATTATCGCAGAAAACGGCAAAAATATCACGTTTAGTGTATGGGAGCCCCACTTAAATATTTATTTTATTATGTTTTTAGTATTTGTTGTTATAGCGGCAACAGAAATACATTATCTGTGAAAATTCCAACTATCTAGCTATCATGGTTATTGAGATACAGCCTGGTGACAGATAGACAGACGGATCGTAGAGTCTTAGTAATAGGGCCCCATTTTTACCATTTGGGTACGGAACCCTAAAAATGGAGCCATAAAAAAATCCTAAAAAGGAAAACAAACTAAGACTTTCACGAATCTGCGCATAAATATTGCACAGCAGACTAATAACATTTTTTAACCCAGTATATTTCCCACCGGACATACCAGCAGAGCCCGTCGGCCGGAAGTACCCTTGCCCTGTAATGTGTCGCAGGTGCATACCGGTAGTGACGCCCGCGGGCGCTGAGGGTCAGTGCTTACATTAACCTTTGATGCGGGTCTTATGGACTGTCCCTATGTTGCTCTATGAGTTTATTCTTATTCTTATTCTTTATTGTACACAAAACAAACATTTACAAATACAGTAGGACAACTTATGTACAAAGGCGAGCTTAAGCCATAATTGGGTTCTCTTACATACAGCAAACCTCAGTGTCATAAAGATATTTTACTAAATGAGGACAGCATACTTAAGTGCACAATAAAACTTAAAAATTTAAATTCTTACTAACTATATAAACTAAACAAATACGTGTACAGCACACAATACATAAACATAATACATACTATATAAAATATTACTAAAATCCTTCATTAATAAATAAATACATTATCATCTATGCGTCATGTTGACAGGAAATGTTCCCTTGTTCTTTCTTTAGTTTGTGTTATGGAAGTGACGAAAGATTCAAGATATGTGTGCATTTGCGAAGAGGTTTTGAAAATAGCGTGGCATAGTTATGGACTTGAATAAGAAAGTTATCAAAAAAAAAACTGACCGTGAATTCGATTGTACAGTTCATTGAGTTGTTGATCGCCAAATCTCGTCGTAGAACCCTGCACAAAATGACTATTAATGCGCTGAAAACCTTTTGTAAAGTGAAGGTATTCATAAATTAAGTAAGTACACCTTTTACCTTTTTATTTTAGTTATCCAACCAAAAGTTTACTGAACAGGTGATTGTTTTGCTGTTTTGCAGAGTTGGTCCATAAAACTTGTTAGTGATTGCATTTTTACCCCCTGATAGGATAGGTAGCCAATGAAACAAAAGTCACATGCTATGAAAATAATATCCTTATTGTGACTCGCCTTTTATTTATAACATCAATATTACAACAGAAAGTAACATTCGCATTACTCGACTGAGGATTTTATGAATGAAAAATTTACCTAAATATTTTTGCCTTGACATTATTGCCTATAAATCATATTTCATCCCCTTGACTTCATTGAATTTTGACTGTGTAATTAATCTCTTTTACAACTATTGTTCAATTTATTTCAATTATTTGTAATACTAATTCGAATGAATAATAACTTAATTTTAATGTATGCATATTATGTATACAAGGAGCTCGTGGCTTAATAATAACAGCCGCACGGTTCGATCTTCAAGGTTAAGCAACGCTTGAAGAGGTCGTTCCGTGGATGGGTGACCATTTTCAACATACCGAGTTTCCTCCGTGCCTCGGAAAGCACGTTAAGCCGTTGGTCCCGGCTGTTATTTGAAGATCTTTGACAGTCGTTACGGGTAGTTAGAAGCTTGAGATCTGACACCAGTCTTACCAAGGGGTACCGTGTTACCCAGTTACTGGGTTGTGGAAGTCAGATAGGCAGTCGCTCTATGTAAAACACTAGTGCTCAGCTGAATCTAGTATAACTGGAAGCCGACCCCAATATGGTTGGGAAAAGGCTAGGATATAATATATCCTTATTATATAGATAGATCTATTTTTGTTCCATTTAAATAAATTATTTGTAGTTCTAATTCGAATGATTAATAACTTAATTTTAATGTTTATATATTATGTATGCATATTTTAATGTATGACCTATAATTTTACAAACCATATTTGTACGCTGGAAACTGCAGAATATAATGATCTTAATACATAATTATACCGTTACGAAAAATACGCGCTGACTCGTGTAGCTGCGGAAATAGCCCGTTGAATCTAAACTAACTAACAGCTTTTTACAATATTCTGTCAAATAAATGCAATCTATTATTTACTATAACATATAAAACAAACATTAAAGAAAATAAAGCCACAAAATGTACGTGATCTCAATTTCCAACATAATAATTTTCAATAATTTTCTGCATAATAATTTTCAAATAGAAATAACGTTAAGCTCTATGACGGCCATTATAGAAAATGTTTCAATCATGGATGTGAAACAGGTGGGTGCAATAACCGCGGGGCATAGACAACACGACGCGAACTGTTTCACGTTACTACTATTAGGCGACCTGTGTCGTCTGTTGGGGCACTAAAGTTAGCGGATAAAGTTGAACTAGGGAACTTTACTGCCAATTTTAACAGCTAGGTGGCACACTGCATCAAAGGCTTCTATTCCGTCTGCAGTGGCATCTATACCCGATATTCGAACTAAGGACCTGACGTACACAAAATCCTGCATCACGCAAGCAGAGTTTTCGGCGCGATTTTAACATATACGACAGTCCGTCACAACCGTCTACAACCGTCGGGAAGTTGCCCAGACCAGTTACAATACCTTTCTGGTCAGAGGATCCACCCTTTTCAGTGCAGGTTTGCGGGGCTTACCAACTTATTCCGCATACCTACAAACGTCTATGGTTAGATGACTGATTTTGAGGATATCCTGTGTTTGAAATTAGCTCACTCAGTTTTGAGTAAATGTGAGTATATAAAGAAAGGAAAAAGAAGAGAAATTGTAATTTACTTGTAACAGGACATCGAGCATTCGCTGTTCGTTTTGGTGTAACATTTTATAGAGCACGGGTGACGTGGAGTGAGCTCAATAATGAACGCAAGGATATGTTACAGGTAAACGCTCACTCACCGTGAGAGTTACGTCGACACAGCGTCGAACATTCGCAAGAATGTTACATTACATGGAAATGCTTTAGGAAACTGGGCATTTATCTGTATTGTATCATTCGTAAGAACGTTACATTACATGGAAATGCTTTAGGAAACTCTGTATTGTACCATTCGTAAGAACGTTACACTACAATAGATAATGCTCGCAAAAATGCTCTAGTGTATACTCACCTTAAGGTTTCCTATCTGGTTCCCTGCCAGAGAAGAGGTTTCTATTACAGCAGCAGTAAAAACTATATGAGCTGATAATGCTTATGCATCGCATCCAATTAAGGAGACAGTTAGATGGACTCAGTCCATAAGATGACCTTTATGTAAAGAACCAGACGTATTTTGCCAATTATGTAAAAGTCCCAAGTAATAGTAATATATAGAGAGCCATCAAAACCCCGAGTCCAGGCTGCTACTGAGAAAACAATCAGGAAAAAGCTGCACCCTAATTGAGTTACTTCAAAGAATCGATAGTCTGCTAAATATCCGCTCATGCGACTATAAGTTAGAAAACCTTGTTGATCTGATATGATCCCAAAAACAACTTTTAGGGAGGCAAATACCTAGACTGTTTTAAGCGCTATGTTCAAATGAAATATCAATAGTAATGTGCCTGTAGATAAAGCTTCAAATAGGTATCTAGCTAAATATATGGTAATATCCACCCACATACAGTCTGGATGTAAATGCAAGCGTGTAAAGAGTGTTAACTTTAGCTAAGTGCAATCGGATCCCCTGGTATTAATAGCGTGGGTAGCCTTTCCAGATGTTGTGCAAATATCATAACGTAGGTTTTATTTTATTTTCCTTGCTCGCTATGTTAAGAACCAACTAGCGTCGTTTTACCCAAACTAATGCAAATATAGTATTAGTCTTGAATCTCAGGCTATTTGCCGCATTATTTATGTTCTTCACAAGCAGGATCAACCAAAAAAAAAAAAAAATGATGAAAACATGTTAGCAAGACTTAAGACATAGGTACCCTGGAAATGGGTTGGCTGGGAAGAAATGTCTTTAGCAACTTTGCATTTGCTGATTTTTAGGGTTCCGTTCCTTATAAGGAAAAATAAAGAACCCTTAACGAATCACTTCGTTGTCTGTCTTGTGCCAAGAGCTTTTTTCCTGAAACGCCTGGAGGTATCAAGTTGCAACTGTGAAAAATCCTAATCAAACTTCTAGACCACCAAATATCAAAAGATATAGCCATTTATGTCTTAAATTTGAAGAATCGAAATGGAATGAAACCCTAAAGAGTACTTCCCGTTGACCTAAAACCGCAAGAGCACAAATAATGGACAAAAAACAATAACTGTACATTTGAACCTATATAAAAAGACTATTAACTTATTTACAGTTGGTAAACTGACCGGAACTTATGTTAATGAAAACAGTTTTCCAACTGCAAAGTTAATCTTGTCCCTCAATCCACTTAATTTTCGTTAGAGCAATATTTGGAGCTTTCATTGTTTATGAAGTTCAGTAATTTTACTTATTTTAGTGAATGTAGCTATTTGCACGGAACCCTCGGTGCGCGAGTCCGACTCGCACATGACCGCTTTTTTATTTTTCCGACTACGTTTTGCCAACATTTTGAATGAAAATAACAGATCGAAAAGGAGAAAAGGCGGGTAAGAAAATTTAAGTAATTGTAAAGAAAACTTAATCAAAGCCGGTTCGTTATCTGTCTGTAGCATTATAGCATACATACGTTAAACTTATAAAAGAGGATTGCTCTTTTTTCGTCGGGAAATTGAAATAAATTCTTTGTTTAGAAATTGCTAACATTTTAGCTACTTGACTGTTTGTAACGTTTCTAAGTCATTTAGGGTCGATTTCACCAATGAAACTAATCGCGATTAGTTCAAATAAACTCAGTTTATGCAAATACAGCGTTCTGATTGGTAATTTCTCAGCGGTCTCAACGAATCAGAACAATGTATTTGCAAAAATTCGATGAAATCGGCCCTACATCTGAAAAGTGATTACATGTTATTTTCAGTTTTCATGGCCGCACTAATAAAATAGTTGTTCGGTTAGTAATTTATTGTAACTGTAGTTTAATGATGCACGTCTCAGCTGCACGAGTTTCAATATTACAGGCGCCGTTTCTGACATTATGTTATTTGAGCAGAAGATTGTGCAGCTTTCCACGAGAATTTATCAGAGCCCTGTGTTTATACTGATTGTGGAAATTAGCTAGTAAAGGAATCATGGCGGTGCGTTTTGTTATTGCTACTTAGAAGTGTCGTGTCAAAACTATTTTCTATGCGATATACCTAAAGGCTTTTGAAATGTGTTAGTCTATAATGAGCTTCATAAATAGATGTTTATATCCAGGATTAATCTAATTTATATCTAGAATCAACAACGTGCACCACCAAACCACACTGGACCCACGTGATGAATTATGGCCCACTCGACCTCACAGCGAGAAGGTCTGTATTTGCATTAGGAACATTTTAAATACTTTTCTTGTTGAGATCAGTGGTTGAGATTTTTATATAATTTACCCAGTTAGGTTTGGTAATTAAAAATGTTGATGGTTTTTCTATTATCTCTGTCAACAGATACAGGTTGGATGGCTTGTGCCTATGGATTAGGACTCAAAATAGACTCATTATTTTTCTATCTGCGTTCTATTTAACCAGTGGATAAAATAAAAACAAAAAAGGTATGCCTTAATAATAGAATTCTATTCTAACGTCGCAATAAACAAGATTAATTAGACGAAGAACGTCTCTCTAATAAACGTAGTTCCAGCAGAAAGTGATGTACTGCCAATTATTCTTAACGACGGACAGATTGAACCATTAAATTTTAATTAGACTCACATTTATTGCCAATTTATGAGCTCACATATAATAATCTTATAACAAGACATATGTCATGTTTTGAGATTAATATGTCTGAAAGAAATGTTGTACGTAGGTATATTGACATTACCTCGTATCTTCATCATCATTTCATTATTAGCAGTGGACGTCTTGTGTCAAGACGTCCACTGCTGGACGTAAACTTCAACCAAACGCATCGTGCCTGTGCTTTTCGCATATAACTGACTCCCACAAGGCCCCCACCAGGTCATCGCATCGGTTCACCTTGTGAAAGACCTAAAACGCTGCGTCTTCCAGTATGTGATCAGGTCAGATCATAGGTACATTTTCATCACACTTCACACTAATACAATGAAGGCGAAAGTTTGTGACTTCATCACGCCAGAACGGCTGAACGGATCTGGATGCAATTTGGCACAAAGATATATTATAATCAGGAATAGCACATAGGATACTTTTATCCCGGGAATATATTTCTTCGGCTGCTGGCAGAAGCTAGCACTACTACTTCTGGTTCCGATTAGACTGTTAGCACATCACAGCTTAACCTAGGCAGATCAAGAACTAATGTATCTAAATATGGTGTCCTCATAATTTTAGAGATATTATATCTTTTTAATAAGGAGGATTTAGAAAGAAATAATATGTTCAACAGGGCATGGTATGAAATAGTGGAATTATGCTCAAATGCTTACTGCCGAAACAACCCTTTTATCAATCTACCCCTAGGTTCAAGTAGATAGTTACTAGTGAAGAAAACATTTTACTTATACGGTTATTTCTCGTAGTAATGTGGAGCTTATCAGCAGAGTAACATAAAGGGCTATAGTATCTAGATAAACAGACAAACGGTGATAGTGTCGCTGAGAATTTGACGTTATTCTACCAATTGTAGCAAACCGTAAGGACTCATACACACTGTGGGAATTCATTTTCCGTGTACCGGAAGACGCAACGTTGGAAGGCCTCCCTCTAGGTGGAGCGATGACCTGGTTAGGCTGTGGGAATCTGGTGGATGCGAGACGCACAGGACCGATCAGTGTGGTGACGCTTGGGGGAGGTCTATGTCCAGCAGTGGACGTCTTTTGGCTGAAATGATGAATTCATTTTGAAGCAAAACATTATACTTCGCAGAAGGTGTAAAATGTAGAGTATTCTCATCGGGTATTCAAGTGTTTTTGGCTTTTCTTGTTCGTGTCGGTGATTCCTTGTTCTTATTTAATTTTTCTTCGAACAGTACTCAGTCACGTCGATAGCGATAGCGCTGGCCACGCAAAGGTCTCGCATGATGCGAGTATTTCTACATAAGGAACAGGAACGGAGATCAGGCATCGTCTGTGGAGTGGTTTCGCAGCCACATTGTGGTTGATCGGAATACCCCCATTTAACCAGGCTTTACCTACAGTGGCGCACATGGCTTCGTCTTTGCCTTGGACTAGCCTGAATCCTTGTTCCATTCAGGATTCTAGCATTAGTTCCCTCTCACTCTAAAATCCCTCGTTGCTCGGGAGTAAACCTTAGAGTTCGTCATTAGAAACTCAGGATTCAATATGGCACCCGTGACACTGCTTTAACCCATCGCTACTTTATCTACTATTTTTAGCTTTTTATTGAAGGGAATCAAAGGAGGTGTGAAAAGTAGATAGGGCATAAAGGTGTATTGTCCTTGGGCAAGCTAGATTTTCTTGTTGCATTCAGGATTCTAGCATAAGCACCCTCCCACTCTAAAATCCCTTGTTACGCGGGAGTAAACTTCAGAGTTCTTCATTAAAAGCTCAGGATGTAATATGGCGCCCGTGACACTACTATTTTTAGCTCTTTCTTGAAGAGAATTACAGAGGCTTAGAGTTTCATCCACTCGTTTGAAACATGATGAACGACTTCTGTAGAAAGAAAAACAGGTAAGTATTATTTTTAATTAAACAAAGTTGTAAACTTACCTGTAGATTGGCCCTCGAATAGAAAGACTCAGGGGATAATCCAATGAGCTAAAATAAACCACCAAACAACACAAACAAAAAAAACTAATAATTTCGGAATTCCTTTTTAAATTTAAGGAATGCCGAAATTATTAGTGTTCATTCAATACGGCTGCAAGATATGAACTTGTATAATTTTCATCCTGTATCTGCAGAAGCAAAAATCCCGAGATCCCTTCTTTTATGTACGCTGAATTTCTGCCTTATTCATAATGTTTATTTTATTTTTAGAAACCAACTTCTGATGCAAATCGCATGATTAAGCTCTCTCGTAGCCAGTGAGCAACCAGCCTTACGTACCTTAAGCTAAGAAGCTTGGCTTTACGCTCATTTGGATCCATTCCAGTTAAGGCCAATACAAACGTGCGTTTGTTCTTTTTAGAAAAATAAGGCAAATGAAGATAAGTTCCGTTATTCCGCACTAATCTGGGGAGAGGAAATAAAGGAATTTGCCGCAGCTTATGTCCTTAAGCTTAGTTTCCATTTAAGAAAATAGGCGTTTATGTATATATTGGCTACGATTAATTAGAGTTATCTTTTTGACCCCCGATGGAAAAAGTGGGGTTTTAAAAGTTTGAAGTGTGTATCTGTCTGTGGCATCATATCTACTAAACGGATGAACCGATTTTGATTAGCATGCATTAGATGGAAAGAAGACAATGCAAATAATTAATTGTGTCTGTAGCTTATCTTCTGGAATAAGTAGGTATTTGAAAATGACTAAATAAGTATTTGATTGAGTATTTATAATTGGCTGCTTTAGACTGCCATTAATGTAGAGTTTGACACATTCTTAACTCCAAATTTCAAATCAGAAGCCGTTCTATCACAGTTTGTGATAGAATACATAAACTCCTACATAAACTCCTCCTCGTAGGGAAGCTAAATAAATTAAAAGAAATTTCAAAGCTACTAATGAACCTTAAGATTACTTCGCTACCTGCAATTTACAGCAGGCAGACTAATAGAAAAAGACGAAAGACAAAAAGAAATAATAGAAGTAGGTATCAACCAATAACCACGAATAGCCACCAAAAATATAGCGTCTGCAAAATAAATTCCATCCGGAACGCTGCCAATACGCCATTCGTTCCAATTTCAAATCCGCCGTACCTTAACAAGCTCTCATGTCAAGCGCCGATACTTTGATAATTAGTCGGAGTGAAGGCACGTTTGACAAATTACCCCTACTTTGGAAGGTCGCCAGTTCGAAGCCAACTCCACTCTACCTGGAAATACAATTAATCTCACTATTGTGTTAAATTCCACTATTAATCCGTACGTCGGCTGAAAATTTTCGAGGCTGTAGCTTCCAAAATGAGTTTTGTTTGGCAGGAATTGTTAGAAACTATGAGCATTGCGGGAAGGTAACGTAACTAGTTGTAATTCCAGAAGGTTAGGCTGTAAGGAAATTAACTGAAGGTCTTATTGAGGATTCTGCTCTGTATTAATCTTAGGCTAAATCCTACACGGAATAATTTGCTGTAACAAAATTTATTACCAAATAATAAGACTTCGAAGACTCAACTTGTCACGGCTCCATTTTGTTGCCGAGATGAACGTCGATGATGTTCTTTTAAAACTTCCAACAACTCACTTTCTTGAAAGGAAAATAGTTAAAAGATAAAACGTTTGGCTGTAAATAAAATAAAAAATAAAAAAGCCTTTTATTTCATGCCTTGAAAAATAATATCACTCTCATTTTTACATAAGTATTTTTTACATGGTGATAATTTACAAAGAGTTATAGTAATTTTTTGTTTGTTTCAATATCATATTAATTTATAGCTTTCATAATAACTTTTCATTTCAATTTTTGATGTACCTAAGTATTTATTGCTTTATTAAACTTAAACATATGAAATGTGCAAATTAAATTCCAATTTCAATTATTAATTGCAATTGATTATATGACAAACACTATTCATATGCAAATAAAAATGTATTCAACAATAAACACGTAAGTCATAAAACTAAAAAAAATATAAAGCGCCTGTTAAAAAGTTATTAGCAATAAATATAGTTTACAAGTTTACTTGCTTGCATTTTGTACAAGGATTTTGTTTAAAAGATAATAGGAAAGAGCCGGAATTTGCATTTTCTGTTAACAAAGCCTTCTCTTTACTCTGTAGCGATAGCAGACGAGATCTCATGAAGATTGTTCCCTTAGTTTTGTTTGTTTAGTGTATATCTTGAGCTACCTTTACTGACAAAAGTTCACAAAACCTCTGTGACGAGTAGATCTTTGTTACTTTAAGCGGGATTTACTGAAAGAAGCTTTAGCGAAATTACCGATAGATTTTGATCGATGAATTGGTGCTCGAGGTCAGGCGTAAAGTGCAAATTGGTTTTCCGTTACAAAAATATTTCAAACCGCGGCACTTTTCCTGTCATACCACAGCACCTTTATTTCTGTAGTTTAATCCGTACAACTATCTCGTTGGTTCCAAGAAATTGGAAATTGGGTTGTGAATTAGTGAATGCGAATTCGTGAATGTCACAATGGGAATTTCAATATTCATGTCGGAATCCCACAATGCATTGGATATCGGGAATATGTAGCACCTCGGAAATAGGGCCAGGTATCGGTAACACACGTATCGATTTTAGACTAATAAATAATTGACGGCATAAAAAACGTAATTATCAAGGGTTCCCGTTTAATATCAATCAAACTCCTCAGCACTCAAAGGGTCGGTTGTTGGCCTATTTCATTAGCGATAGCGATTTAAAGAGACTGAGTGACTTATCAGTGTCAGGTATGTTTGAGGTATGCTCCTAACTATAATAACAAATCAATAATGTAATTACCTAAGCATAACCCGAAGAATAAGTACTGTTTGGTGTCGGACATAAAGAACAGTACCATCCCATATCTTCCCGTGGGAGGTGACTAAGAGACTTACCAGAGAATTCTCTGTGCGCTGGTAACAAATTTACTGCGATCGCCAATCCGCCTGCCAAGCGTGGCAATTATGGCAAAACCGCCCAACCATTAAATGAGGGCCGAAAAGTTCTGGAGTGACGACCGCGAACTGGAAGACGCTGCATTGGAAGGCCTCCCACTAGGTGGACAGATGGCCTGGTGAAGGTGGAGGGACTCCGCTGGTTGCGAGACGCACGGGACCCCTCAATGTGGCGACGCTCGGGGTAGGCCTATGTTCAGCAGTGGACGTCTTTCGGCAGAAATGAATCGGAAGAAACCCACATAATTTATTGTAAGCGTTTTCGATATCGTTGGTCTCGTCATATGCAAGCGCTACAGCTGAGCACGGGGTGTACGAGTAGTCGTGCCGATAATGGACCATCTTGAGCTTCTTGGCGTTTAATTGACATCGACCCTCAATTTTAGCCCATACATTGAGGCAAAGGCTCAGCTGGCTGCCAAAAAGTTGGGGATCCTTGCAAAGGTGAGACGGTCTTAACGCCAGAACAGCTGCTCAATTTGACTATTCTTGGAGTAATCTTCTCATCTCGGGGAGGGAAATACCAATAATACCAGACGTCTGCCAAATACCAGCTTAATGCACTTAAGTCGATTGAAAAAGGGGTCAAGAAGCTCATCAGCAATGAGGCACTGATTGAGTCAAAGCTCCAGCTAGAGCCTTGAATATTGTCTTTTATTAGTTTTTTTACCGGTTGCCTTTGGGGAGCGTAGATAGAATTACATGATCTAATTCCGCCAGCCTGTTCCATCATCGGACTACAAGACATACGGTGATGCGCCATCAGTACATGCTGGACATCCCTCCCATACGCATTTAACGTTTTGGGAATACTTTCATTGTGCGTACAGCTAAGGAGTGGAATTCCCTGCCGGAGTCTGTGTTCCACGATAGCTACAATTCAGGAGTCTTTAAGTTAAGAGTGAATAGGTTGCTTCTAGGCAAGCGTACTACACCGTTGAGCACATCTTCGCTTACCATTAGGTGAGAAAGTGGTCAAGCGCGACCCTGAAAATTATTAAAAAAAGGGTCGGGCAAAGTGGTGTTGGGTTTTGTCATCTGGAATATCGCGATAGTAGTCCGGGGTCTGGACTTAAACATAGTGGGCGAAATATTTGAGTACTGATAAATGATAATGATAAATGATTTATTTCTGTAAGTAGGTTTGTACAAACACTTTTACATGTCGATCATATTTTTAAAACTAGATGAAGTCGGCGTTTCCTATCTGACTACTCTGAGAAGAAAGGCCGAAACAAACTCAGAGGTCACAGTCTCTTTTAAAGTCCAGACAAAATCTTGGTTAGATCATGTGAAGACCATGTAGACTGAAGTCTGAAATGGTCTTTTGAGGAAAGAACCAGCCAGATTGAGTGGACCTGTCCAGTCAGTGCACGCATTTGTCAATAACCGTGCAGCTCAACTCAGAAATTAAGGAGCTCAACGATTCGACAAACAATACCAAAGAAAGGACATTCGGGTAGGCCGCACAAACTACTCAAACTGCCAGACCATGATTAAAACTAACTTAGATAAATTAAAATTAAAAACAAACAAAAAGTATGATCCACATAGTCTTCACATTCACAACAATAAAAAAAAAAAGAACTTAAAATAAAATAATATAATAATACTACTATAACAAGTTCACTGTGCACATAGCAAAAACAATTGTTAAACAATCACAACGTACCACATGTGTGTCACCTCGGTGCAGTGAACCTGATAAGGTGCACCTCTGCTTAACCCTTTGGGTAATACATTCGTGATGATATGTCGTGGTCAATCATACAAGTGGATTACCATGTTTATTTGTTTCAGTTATCAGGTCTATTTAAGTTAAGCTCTAATAAGCATAAACCGAAAATACCTAAATAATTTATTCTGCTTTCAATTTTCGATTAAATCTCATGCATTGAACGTGCTATCCGTTTCATTTTTCGCCCAAATCAATTACTGGGGAATCAATTACTTAGAATAGCAACTCAAAGGCAGAGTTAATAAAAAACAAACTTCTAGATTAAAGGACGTCTGTGTTTGTCCTCCCTAATGAGGTAATGAAAGATAAATAATACCAGTGCCTAAAGTACAGATCTTAATTAGGCTACATGGTTTACACGTGTAGGCGTTTTAAGTGTCCACCAACCTAAGTAAAATGTGTAGGCTCATAATTATGCTCAAATTCAATGTTTCCCTATTAGGCTTAACTTCAAAGTAATCTGAGAAAGGGTTTTTGTGACAAAATCATTAAGGTGGCAATGCCAGCGAGCGGGCTTTTTGTTGGACTCAAAATAATCCTTGTAGGGATCGCGAGTTAGCAACAGAAGTTTATAAAATATGTTTTCTACACCGATGAATACATATAACAGCGACCTAAATAAATTAGCTAGTTTCTATTAGACTGGCAATGACAGAATGAATGAATGGTCTTATGGGTTGTTTACTACCTGATTTGAATTGTCGGCTTTGTATGTATGTTAGAGACGGATTGTTGTTTCCTATTGATATTGAAGTTAATACCAGTACCAAACAGAGTACTTACCGCAAAGACCATATGGCACTGCAGGGATTCAGCAAAATACTCGTATAGGCGTCAGATATATTTGCCTGACACGTGCTGAGCTGGACTCCCATTTGGTGCAACCTTGAGACGCACACCGCACTGTGTTTTAATAATTATACCTACTATTTGAGGTATGTTACATGTCACTTTTACAAGGAAAAGGTTATGTTTTTTGCGCGTATCTTGTATGTATACTACGTTTGTATGTATATATAGTATAATATCCTTTATTACCTCGTATCTTTCAAACCACTTGACGGATTTTTATAATTAAGATATCGTTAGATAGGTCTTGGCTGCTCAAGTGTTCTTAAATAAGTGCCGTTAAGAAAAAGGAACATGGCGGATTTTGGGCGCCATAATGTAGGGGTTGCAATTTTTTTTTTCTTCGAAACCCTTCTAGTGGAACATCAAAATGAAGGGTTTTAAGAAGTGATTACAAAAATATATACCACTTATATACAACAACAAAAAAGTATAACTAAAAAGTTGTAAATAAAAAATGTTAATAATATCAAAAAAACCGACTGCAAAGATGTAAACAAGAAGAATATCATGCTGTGAAGTCGGAGGATATTTATTGTTTTGGTCAGCCAGCTCGCGAATATGTATCCTCCGACTGCACAGCATGATTTTCTTATTGTTTACATCTTTGCAGTCGGGTTTTTTTATTTTATTAACTTTTTTTATATAACTCGTGCAAATTGAATATTTAATTGTGAGTTTGTGAGTTGTGCTGTGTCTTTTTGTGTGCACCAAATAAATGTTTTATCTATTTATCTACTTTTAAAAAAAAATAAGAAAATCAGGCAAGTTATTAGAAGATTTATCATACGAGTAACTTCTTAAAATTCATTAAATTTTAGTTGAAGGTTAACCAATAGTTCACCTAATCTCTACCATTATTCTACTAAATAAACCCACAAAAATATTAAGTTTTACGTCGAGGTAACGCACTGAATGCCCAGTTATTTTTTATTAACGGGAAAACACATTACACTGGCTATTTGCTAAGGGAACAAGGCCAAAGTTCTTACGCACAGTCCATTGATCCTTGACTATGGGTTCATTAACGAAAGTCATCAGAAAGGTTATTGGAAAGACGCAATGGAATATGAAATCAAATGGTCGTTGTTAATAAGTTGTATTAAAGGCGAAACTCCTGAGAAATTACCGTAAAATTAAGGTTAGAATGTGGGATATAGCAAGAGATTTCAATAAGAGTTCTGATTGAAGGATCTTCGATATATCGATACAGTAGGCCAATTAGTGCGATCTGATTCGAAGATTTATGGAACAATTGCAAAGGTTCTTCTAGGTCTTTAGAGCAGCTCAGCAGACAGTATCTAGCCATAGTAGCAAGACAGGCAATGTGCTTGTAAATTAATGAACACCTTGCCAAAATTTGAGTGTCTTAACCTTTTGAGCGTCAAGCGGTACCGAACTCGATGTGTCCCTCAGCGCCAAGCTGTAAGTGTTTAACGAATATATAGTTAAAAGTAGTGATGAGGGTAATTGTAATATCGACATGCTTTTTTTAAAATAAATATACTAGACAAATAAAATTAATAACGTATTTCGATGCCTCGATAAATAAAATAATGACATATTTCTATATTTTTTTTTATTAACAACAGTTGTGATATGGAAAAGCAGAAAACACTATAGATAATGACCAAAAAGATACATAACTCAATTCAGCCATAAGCAGTTGATTACATCCCTATTTTCTTTTGACGTCATCCAGTTGTCTTCTTATCAAGACCGTGGCTACCGTAGCGCGTAAAATTTCAATTGTTATAAGGGATGTGTATGTTATTTTTTTTTGTATTTTCCATGTTTATGCTAAACACACATTAGTTTTATTATAATCGATTTTGCTTGATCACATTACTCGCTTTGTTTCAGGATACGGCGGCTTTTCGCATTCAAAGTAAGAACGCGAACGAATTTTTGGTATGATCTGTATTCTGAGATATCATACTAATTACCTACTTATGCCAATCTAATTAGGTTATTGAGAAAAAATATTTATTAAAATTTTTCTCATCGTTAAATAATTTACACTATCCTAAAAATCTTCGGCTCCTAATTCAGCTTCCTAATCTACACCTTATAGGATTTTTAAAAGTTCTTCAGAACTTAATGCAGTGGATGAACATTTATAGGTACAGGATCTTTTTAACATATATACAATTGAATATTCTAAAATAAAAACAAACCTATATACAAATACAAAAGGGAGACGGAAAAGAGCTCATTTTGCATCAAAAAATTAGTCCACATTGATGTCAATGGGAAACGTGTCCAGAACGCTGGCAGCATTGCCACGTTGGATGGCAATGCTGATTCTCTGGCCGAAGAAAAGGCCAGCCCTCTGGTCACGTGAAGAGTCGACGAGCTTTGTGCTAATTTCTCGAAAAAACTCATTCAGAACTTAACTCATTAGCTTCACAAATTTTTACTTACCTACTTTTATAACGATAACTATCCACAACAGCGCTGCACTGTCCCACACTGACCTTAATGCACTTGCGTCTATGACGTCACAGGGTGTCTTCTGTTAATTAATGTCTGTGGCGCACGAGGCACCGATTTCTATTAGTTTCGTAGTGACGAGATCTTTCAATATCGATATCAGTATTAACCTAAGTCCTTTGTGTGTATTAAAAGATTCGAGTAAATACATGTGTTAAGGCTAGTAAAATTACGTACATTCCTTTTAAGGATCGCATTTTTTTCATTACTCAACATTTCGATTCGAAATAAGTGTTTTTTTACTTATGTGTATATCGACACTTTAGTACGTACGTCACGTAATCAAGTACTTTCGGCACTAGACGTCTTCCTATAAAGACTACGGCGCCTGGGGAACTACAAAAAAATTGGCTGGTATTATTTTTCTGTTTTTAATATAAACAAAAACCCCTATTGAAATAAAAAAATAAGTTAAGGGTTTTAGGCAATAGTAAAGATACACAAAGCATTTGTACATGTACATATTTTGATGTAATAAACGTTATGATTATATTTTATCTTCTAAAGAAGACGTGGCGTGGAGGGCACGGCAACAATTGACTTCTATAGAAGACCGTGGCGCTCAAAAGGTTAAACTTTTAAGCAAAGAATGAACAGAATGTGAAAATACTTACAGTGTTACACATCAGTGGTAGCTAACACTTGCGCTACGAAAACCGCCATTACTCCTATGATCAGATATTGTCAACGTTAAATTGTTACCACTGATGTGCGGTTCAATGTAACGGTACTATAAAGTACTCAAAAATTTTCAATTGCATTTAAGTATATAACCAAAGGCTCTCCCAAACTCTCTCTATCACTCTAAGGTTTGCTGGTAGAAAACTCTTCTTAGAGTTAAGCTCGCCTTTGTACATCAATTTTATGATCAATCAAGTTGTATATGTATTTCTTTTTTTGTGTACAATAAAGAATTAAGATTAAGATTAAGAAGGCTAACTTTAGTTTGTAAACTACTGACTAATATAAAAGAGGATCTCAGACAACTGGTCAACGAAGCTTCATTATTAATTAGCACCTAGAATTGGACCTTCCATTTTAAAATTTTACTACAAAAAAGGTAAAAATGCAAAGCAAGCCGCGAAAACAATTTGCGATGTTTATGGACCTAGTGCAGTGTCTGTGAGAGTAGCACAAATTTGATTTAAACGTTTTCAATCCGGAAATTTTGATGTCAAAGATGCACGTCGCTCTGGTCGCCCTATTACGGATAAAATGATTGCCATTTTTGAAAAAGTGGAGCAAGATATCAGTAGTTACAACGTAGCTGAAGAACTGGAAATTGACCACAAAACAGTTTTGGTGCATTTGAGAAAAACTGGGTACACAAAAAAGCTCGATATTTGGGTACCTCACGAGCTCACTGAAAGAAACCTAATGAACCGTATACTCATTTGTGATTCTTTATTACGACGTAATGAAACCGAACCATTTTTGAAGAAGCTGATAACTGGTGATGGAAAGTGGATCACGTACGACAAGAACGTGCGAAAAAGGTCGTGGTCAAAGGCCTTTCAGGCTTCACAGACTGTGGTGAAACCCGGGTTAACTCGCAACAAGGTGATGCTGTGTGTGTGGTGGGATTGGAAAGGCATTCTTCATTATGAGCTGTTACCACCAGGCAAGACCATCGATTCTGAACTCTACTGTGAACAACTGATGAGATTAAAGCAAGAAGTTAATACCAGTACCAAACAGAGTACTTACCGCAGAGACCATATGGCACTGCAGGGATTCAGCAAAATACTCGTATAGGCGTCAGATATATTTGCCTGACACGTGCTGAGCTGGACTCCCATTTGGTGCAACCTTGAGACGCACACCGCACTGTGTTTTAATCATTATACCTACTATTTGAGGTATGTTACATGTCACTTTTACAAGGAAAAGGTTATGTTTTTTTGCGCGTATCTTGTATGTATACTATGTTTGTATGTATATATATAATATCCTTTATTACCTCGTATCTTTCAAACCACTTGACGGATTTTTATAATTAAGATATCGTTAGATAGGTCCTGGCTGCTCAAGTGTTCTTAAATAAGTGCCGTTAAGAAAAAGGAACATGGCGGATTTTGGGCGCCATAATGTAGGGGTTGCAATTTTTTTTTTCTTCGAAACCCTTCGAGTGGAACATCAAAATGAAGGGTTTTTAGAGGTGATTACAAAAATATATACCACTTATATACAACAACAAAAAAGTATAACTAAAAAGTTGTAAATAAAAAATGTTAATAATATCAAAAAAACCGACTGCAAAGATGTAAACAAGAAGAATATCATGCTGTGAAGTCGGAGGATATTTATTGTTTTGGTCAGCCAGCTCGCGAATATGTATCCTCCGACTGCACAGCATGATTTTCTTCTTGTTTACATCTTTGCAGTCGGGTTTTTTGATTTTATTAACTTTTTTTATATACCTCGTGCAAATTGAATATTTAATTGTGAGTTTGTGAGTTGTGCTGTGTCTTTTTGTGTGCACCAAATAAATGTTTTATCTATTTATCTACTTTAAAAAAAAAATAAGAGAATCAGACAAGTTATTAGAAAATTTATCATACGAGTAACTTCTTAAAATTCATTAAATTTTAGTTGAAGGTTAACCAATAGTTCACCTAATCTCTACCATTATTCTACTAAATAAACCCACAAAAATATTAAGTTTAACGTCGAGGTAACGCACAGAATGCCCAGTTATTTTTTATTAACGGGAAAACACATTACACTGGCTATTTGCTAAGGGAACAAGGCCAAAGTTCTTACGCACAGTCCATTGATCCTTGACTATGGGTTCATTAACGAAAGTCATCAGAAAGGTTATTGGAAAGACGCAATGGAATATGAAATCAAATGGTCGTTGTTAATAAGTTGTATTAAAGGCGAAACTCCTGAGGAATTACCGTAAAATTAAGTTGAAAATGTGGGATAGAGCAAGAGATTTCAATAAGAGTTCTGATTGAAGGATCTTCGATATATCGATACAGTTGGCCAATTAGTGCGATCTGATTCGAAGATTTCCTCATTTATGGAACAAATGCAAAGGTTCTTCTTGGTCTTTAGAGCAGCTCAGCAGACAGTATCTAGCCATAGTAGCAAGACAGGCAATGTGCTTGTAAATTAATTAACACCTTGCCAAAATTTGAGTGTCTTAACCTTTTGAGCGTCAAGCGGTAACGAACGCGATGTGTCCCACAGCGCCAAGCTATAAGTGTTTAACGAATATATAGTTAAAAGTAGTGATGAGGGTAATTGTAATATCGACATGCTTTTTTTTAAATAAATATAAGTACTAGATAAATAAAATTAATAACGTATTTCGATGTCTCGATAAATAAAATAATGACATATTTCGATATCTTTTTTTAGTAACAACAGTTGTGATATGGAAAAGCAGAAAACACTATAGATAATGACCAAAAAGATACATAACTCAATTCAGCCGTAAGCAGTTGGTTACATCCCTATTTTCTTTTGGCGTCATCCAGTTGTCTTCTTATCAAGACCGTGGCTACCGTAGCACGTAAAATTTCAATCGTTATAAGAGATGTGTATGTTGTTTTTTTTTTTTGTATTTTCCATGTTTAAGCTAACCACACATTAGTTTTATTATAATCGATTTTGCTTGACCACATTACGCGCTTTGTTTCTGGATACGGCGGCTTTTCGCATTCAAAGTAAGAACGCGAACGAATTTTTGGTATGATCTGTATTCTGAGATATCATAATAATTACCTACTTATGCCAATCTAATTAGGTTATTGAGAAAAAAATATTTATTAAAATTTTTCTTATTGTTAAATAATTACTATCCTAAAAATCTTCGTCTGATGTACTCTCGTATTTGTCGGATTCAGCTTCCTAATCCACACCTTACAGGATTTTTAAAAGTTCTTCAGAACTTAATTCATTAGCTTCACTCATTTTTACTTACCTACTTTTATAACGATAACAATCCACAACAGCGCTGCACTATCCCACACTGACTTTAATGCACTTGCGTCTATGACGTCACAGGGTGTCTTCTGTTAATTAATGTCTGTGGCGCACGAGGCACCGATTTCTATTAGTTTCGTAGAGACTAGATCTTTCAATATCGATATCAGTATTAACCTAAGTTCTTTGTGTGTTTTAAAAGATTCGAGTAAATACATGTGTTAAGGCTAGTAAAATTACGTACATTCTTTTTAAGGATCGCATTTTTTTTTATAACTCAACATTTTGATTCGAAATAAAAGTGCTTTTTTACTTTTGTGTATATCGACACTTTAGTACGTACGTCACGTAATCAATTACTTTCGGCACTAGACGTCTTCTTTTAAAGACTACGGCGCCTGGGGAACTACAAAAAATTTGGCTGGTATTATTTTTCTGTTTTTAATATAAACAAAAACCCCTATTGAAATAAAAAATTAAGTTAAGGGTTTTAGGCAATAGTAAAGACACACAAAGCATTTGTACATGTATTTTGATGTTATAAACGTTATGATTATATTTTATCTTCTAATAAAGACGTGGCGTGGAGGGCACGGCAACGATTGTCTTCTATAGAAGACCGTGGCGCTCAAAAGGTTAAACTTTTAAGCAAAGAATGAACAGAATGTGAAAATACTTACAGTGTTACACATCAGTGGTAGCTAACACTTGCGCTACGAAAACCGCCATTACTCCTATGATCAGATATTGTCAACGTTAAATTGTTACCACTGATGTGCGGTTCAATGTAACGGTACTATAAAGTACTCAAAAAATTTCAATTGCATTTAAGTATATAACCAAAGGCTAACTTAAGTTTGTAAACTACTGACTAATATAAAAGAGGATCTCACACGCTATACTGACAACTGGTCATCGAAGCTTCATAATTAATTAGCACCTAGAAGTGGACCTTCCATTTTAAAATTTTACTACAAAAAAGGTAAAAATGCAAAGCAAACCGCGAAAACTATTTGCGATGTTTATGGACCTAGTGCAGTGTCTGTGAGAGTAGCACAAATTTGGTTTGAGCGTTTTCGATCTGGAAATTTTGATATCAAAGATGCACGTCGCTCTGGTCGCCCTATTACGGATAAAATGATTGCCATTTTTGAAAAAGTGGAGCAAGATATCAGTAGTTACAACGTAGCTGAAGAACTGGGAATTGACCACAAAACAGTTTTGGTGCATTTGAAAAAAACTGGGTACACAAAAAAGCTCGATATTTGGGTACCTCACGAGCTCACTGAAAAAACCTAATGAACCGTATACTCATTTGTGATTCTTTATTACGACGTAATGAAACCGAACCATTTTTGAAGAAGCTGATAACTGGTGATGAAAAGTGGATCACTTACGACAAGAACGTGCGAAAAAGGTCGTGGTCAAAGGCCGGTCAGGCTTCACAGACTGTGGTGAAACCCGGGTTAACTCGCAACAAGGTGATGCTGTGTGTGTGGTGGGATTGGAAAGGCATTCTTCATTATGAGCTGTTACCACCAGGCAGGACCATCGATTCTGAACTCTACTGCGAACAACTGATGAGATTAAAGCAAGAAGTTGAGAGAAAGTGGCCGGAATTAATCAAAAGAAGGGGTGTGGTTTTTCATCATGATAACGCTAGACCTCACACATCTTCAGCCACTCAGCAAAAATTAAGAGAGTTTGGCTGGGAGGTGTTGATGCATCCGCCGTATAGTCCTCACTTTGCACCTTCAGATTTCCACCTGTTTCGGTCTCTTCAGAATTCTTTAGGCAGTGTCAGGTTAACATCACGAGAGGACTGCCAAAACCACTTGTCGCGGTATTTTGATCAGAAGTCCCAAAATTTCTATAGCAATGGGATCATGTCCCTACCTACAAGATGGCAAAAAGTTATCAACATAATGGTATCTACATACTTTAGTTAAATGTAAATAAACTATATTAAAAATGTTTTGAATTTTCTTAAAAAATGCGAAGAAATTTTTTCCCCTACCTATTATTATTGGTATATAATGTTATTATTCTGTAAGCTTTGCTAAAATATATAAAATAAGCATAGTATTCTACTAACAAAAAACTTTTTACAAAAAAACACTACCGACTTCGAAATAAGAAAACTACAAAGTGAAAAATAACTTTGTTTATGGAAGTCTTTTGTAGGTAACATGTTATTTTTCGTTATGGACACCGACTTCCATAAACAAAGTTATTTTTCACTTTGTAGTTTTCTTATTTGGAAGTCGGTAGTATTTTTTTGTAAAAAGTTTTTTATTTTTCACTTTTTAGTTATACCTACCTAATAGGCAAGTTGTTTAGTAAGTTATCATTACGACAGAATAGATAACGCAAATATCACGAAACTTGAATATAATCGGTGAAATGAGAGATGTGCGTACCCCTTAAGAGCGTACTGACGTGATGATATGTTATGCAATGGTATAATCAATAAACATACATGCGAATGCGGCAATCCCGAGAGATTTGCCGTTATTTATTGAAGAGTTCTGTCGTATATCTTAGAAATCCTTCATCAGATCTTCACCAAATTTAAATGGGACCAATTTAAAAACATACTCTTTGAAACAAAAAAACAAATTTTCAAAATCGGTCCACAATTGAAGGAGATGTCGGTGAACATACACAAAAAAAAAACATACATGAAGTCATAGAACCTCCTCCTTTTTGGTAAGTCGGTTAAAAACTACAAAATATTACACAACGTTGCTCCATTAACGTACTTCATTTACAGGTATTTCCTTGCGCTAAAGCCTGCACGAGGCGGCTCAGACCTCGTGGAAGTATGACAACTATAATAGAACCTTCTATTCGCAGTCATTCCCGGAATACCTGCCTTGCTTCCTTTTTATTACCTGCTCACAACTTTCCTGCCATATTACGTGGAGTTCGAGGACCTTTTATTGGACGCTTCAAAGAGAGTTTCCAATGATTGGCTATATTTTGATCGATGAGTTTTTGAGGGCTTTTGATTGAATGTGGCGGTAATTCAATTGATTTGTGTATTTTAGTTTCTGTTCCAAAAAAGATCAATTCAGAAAATAAATACAAGGGTAATTTGTATAAGGCCTTTTCACACTAACGCTGGAAAAACAGTCCCCTGAATAAATTGGTAAAAGCAAGAGTATAATGTTACAAACGACTTCCAAAATAACACTACAAATTAAAGATAACTTCAATTACGGAAGTCGATATATAATGGACAACTTCTATAGTAAGTTACCTATAATGCCCACAGTGATGCTAGAATTGATAACCCGAATAACACGTAACTTGAACATAGCCAGTGGAATGATACTAGGGTAAAATGTACACATCTGCGTACTCGTTTAGTGGCTTGATGTTATGTTATGAAATGGCATAAACAATAAACAGACATGCGATTGCAGCAATCCCGAGAGATTTGCCGTCATTTATTGAATAGTTCTGTTGTATATCTCCGAAGTTCTCCATCAGATCTTTACCAAATTTAAATGGAACCTTTTCGGAATAAACTTCTTTCGAACAACAAAATAATTTTGCAAATCCGTTTATATTTGACCGAGTTATGCCCGAACATAAAAAATAAATAAACGGCCGAATTGAGAACCTCCTCCTTCTTGGGAAGTCGGTTAAAACTACACTACTGGGACAGAGACATCATTTCTGTGAGAGAGGTAATACGCCTTAATCCACCACGCGGACCCAGTGTTGCGTGTTGGTGAATGTCACACGTCTTCCAATTTTTGGTTCTAGGACATGCCGGTTTCCTCACGATGTTTTCTTTCACCGTTGTAAGAGCAGTGGTGATGAAATAATAAAAAGAAAACTCAATTTCAAAGAACTCTTTCAAAATTGAAAATTCTTCCACTGCCCTTAGAGATATCTGCACTTTTACAAAGACAGATATGAGGTTATACCACGACAGAAAAGGGCTAAGTTTCGCAAATCTATTATATCAGCCAGCTGGAAATAATAGTAGTTTATGCAATGGTCATTTAATAGGGGTTATTAGAAAACGAGCGTGGGTTTATGTATGTGATAATAATATCATGCGACTGTTTTAATTATCTAATTATATGCCGTTGCATACACAATTTTATCTTCACTCATACAGTTGAAATAAAAAAAGTGGAAACGAATAAAATATGTGGTATGGCGGGCAATGTAGATTTTCATTGCGCATGACTGTGCAGCGCGGGCATCCATAGACAATGACACTACTTTTCTACATTGAGTCAATGAGCCCATACGCGCCAATAAATTAAAAAGTAAAAGTGTGCTATAAAAATTAGAATTGAGGTTCTATGTTCGACTTCGTGTATGTTTTTGTATTTTTTTTTTGGAATATAAAAATATTTGTGCAGAGTATTAATTAGTGTATTGTAAATAAATTGATGACATTTGTATGTAATAATAATGTGTGATAGTAATGTGATAATAATATGATAATAATGTAATAATAATTTACTAATAATATAATAATATTTCTGCATAATAATGACATAGAAACATAAATAATTTGCACGCTTGCTTGCAGGCAGAATACAATGACTTTAAGGCTGTAAGATCTTCCCTTGTAAACAATGTATTTTTGCAAATAAACATTTTGAATTTGAATAATAATTTACACAAAGTAAAGCACGTACCCGGGATCGAACTCACGACCAACGATACGTCACTGGGCCACCACTGCTCAGAATATTATAGATATTTAATGTTTTTATTATCTGGGAACTTTTATTTGCCTGAATTATTTTTTCCCAACAAAAATACCTAACGAATTCCAGGCAGTTTGTTACCTACTGTAAACGAAAAACATAAGTAACAAAACACCTCTTGAACATTTCCTTGCAAAAACTTCTTATTTACGTTCTACAATTACATTCCTTGTCACAATATCTTTCCTCTGTTACATAAGTACAAGACTCATATTGCTGCTTACACCAGCTTGACATTTCCAATTACGAGCACAATAGCTCGATAAAGGAGACGTTCAATTAGCCCAGTTCCCGGGGTCCCGGGACGCCGGGACTCAGACATTAAAGTGGATTGCCAGCCCTGTTCAATGACAGACTGAAGGGTTCAAATATGGTGTGGTGTATTTTTAAATGATTGATTTATTGAGTTGAAAATTATTGGGCTAGCTGGTGTTGGTGTGGGCTCTTGCTTGAATGTTTCTGACTCCATTCTACCAATTCTACTATGAATATTGTTTTTTTTGGCAGGTGAAGTTTGAACAATTTTCCTAGCTTACTTTCTTTTTTTAAACCAGCCAATGACACCTCAGTTTGCCATTCCCCAATAGTATTGCCGCTGTACTAAATTACAAACATAATTTTATTGACATGTAAGGCAAGCTTACGAATAAACTGTCCCTTACAAAGAGCTACTTGGTCCTTCCCATAATAATTAGGCCCAGAAGCACGCCTCGGATTTTGGGACATAACATTCTCATCAATTACAAAGCACCACAGCATGCGAATGTCCGCCACCCAATACTGACCATAATCAGCTGATTATCCGTAATCCTTACGAAGGACGAAACGTAATGACGTTACTTATCCTAAACACCTTGCTAGGAATACACGTTCCGTTACACCTATCTCTCACTCCAATTAGGACACCAAACGGGAAGCGTGTTCAGTACCATACAGTATACAAATACAAGTCGAAAATGAACCTTATAGCCATTGACGATTTAGTTGAGTTTTGCTTGGTCCTTGTGGTAATTAGACTAAGGATTACCCTTAGAACAATGAATGCTGTATAGGCGAATTAGTGTTAATGGTATCTGCTTTGTACGTTACGAAGTGCAAACATTGGTCTTAGTTGCTGGGCTGATGGGTACTACGCAACAGGGGTCTGTTGGGTCGTTGGTGAAAGTTTTAGATGTGTTATTGTGAACAAAAGAAAAAAAAAAAAAAAAATTAAGAGCTTAATACTTTTATCACGGAAATAATAATCAGCTGTGTTATACATTGTCGAGTTTTCACCTTTTCGGGCTTGGCACCGTAGTAAAAGTTTTTCATTACAATAATAACAAAGAACCCGTCATATTTTTCAGTTACACCTTATGTATGGGCTATTTTTATTTCAAAGACAATTTTTATTTTAAATAAGTATGTACCTCGTTCCTCGTATGTTTCTAAGCCCTCATTTTGACCCTACCTATTTTTATCTACATTTTGAGATGAAGATGAAATATGAACTAAGTATAATTTACGCTATCGTTGTAAAAGCTTATGAAGGAAAACGCGACCCTTTCATAACATTTATTTTGTGGTTGTCGAGGTCGAGGTTAAATTAAGAGATCAAGTATGAGATCTTCCTGTCAGTAATTGCAACATCCTGCAGTCAACAATTCACCTGGAGATAATGCCAAAGCTTTTAACGATTAATTAATTGAAAGTTTTCAGATTGTGCTGATTTTTTAAACAAATAAAATTAAAAAAAATTACAAACAACCAACACATTTTTATTTCATGCTTTTTTAAACTACATGATTTATTTAGTAGTAGACACGGTTCGGTCAGCAATCTTTCGAATTATAACACGATATCTTGCGAAAATACTCCGATTCAAACAGTAAACCGATTTTCATCAAACATAGCTAAGAACACTATCGATAATAAAAAAAACTAAATCAAAATTAGTTCATCCGTTTAGGAGCCATGATGCCACAGACAGATACATAAATACACAGATTCACATGTCAACCTTATAACATCTCTCTTTTTCCGTCAGGGGTTCAAAATATGAGATGTCGATGACGCCCCTTAAATAAACTAACCCTTAGATTCTGAATACATTTTCCTACTAAGCTACATTTTATTTTTTTGGATTAATAGGTGACGTAAACTCGGCATGATAAAATTGGACGGCGTTACAGACAGGGAATCAAACAACAAAACCAAAAATGTTTGCGGATCTACAGTCCATCCGCACATTTTTGGTTTTGTTGCTTGATTCCCTGTCTGTAACACCGTCCAATTTTATCATGCCGAGTTTTACTCAATATAATTAAAATCGTGTAGTAAACGAATTTTTAAGAAAACTAAAAGGTTTTCTTAGACAAAAGAAATACTTGGACAGTAGGCTAGAAAAACTTTTCAATTAAGGACAGGACTAGTTAATTAACTGTGAAATTAAAACAATTGTGTTTACTACACTTCGCTATAACAGTAGGACAGACAAATTTAGCAGAAAAGCTTTATGGTGTCTTGTGAATAAATGTTATATACTATCTGTCTAACTGTGGGCTATGTAGGTATTTTGTGTATGAAGCAGCGATATGACTTAAGTTAGGGGATATTGAGCAGGCATTGGGCGGCATTGGGCGGCATTGCGCGGCATTGGCGGGTTTGGTTCAAATGCTGTCCAGACATAGGAGTGCTATCAAATGCTGTCCAGGTATAGGAGAGCTACCAAATGTTACTTGGCATCAATTTATACATGAAAAAATAAAATCGGTCCCAGGGTTAAAAGTGTGAATCTTATCAGATGTGTACCTAAATATGACGATTTTTTAATTAAACTCGACAAAATGATAGTGTCCAAGGCACTTTTAAATAGCCGTTGTTTTATTATGTTGAATAGTTTGGTTAGTCCAAGATCCCAGAGCCCCCAGATGTTACTTACTTGATACTTCGAACATACGCACAATAGTCTTTGAGCTGGTCGCCATCTCGAGTGAGTTCCTATTGAAAAGGCTGAAAGGGCATTGACTGGGTTTGGACAAAATGCCCCGACACGGGAGTACTTTCAAATGTTTCCTAGCATCACTTTATGCTTTAAAAAATCTAACCAGCTCTAAGACTATTGTGTTCACTAATAAGACGCTCAATATAATTAAATCATTTAACATTATTCTGTAGATCTTATATAAAAGTCATACTTAGACTTTAAGCAAATTGAGTTAATGTTTCGCCTACCCTTAGCGCCTGGTAGCTGTAATCGACCGTCGACCCAAGATAGCAGGCATGCGTATGTTCCAAGTACGTACTTACAATACTCATTCCCAAACATTATGTGCAGGAACAAGTAAGTAACGTCTGGGGGCTCAGACCCCCTAGCCAAGTTAAAAATGTTTTGTATCGAATCTCTTTCTACAATCGCTCACACCTTCTATTTGTATGGTCTGACCACGTGACTTAACGTTTAGATGCATCATTCCCATACATTGATTCGTTTTCTACTAGCGTTATCGATTGTAGATTGTCAAATTGGGTACAGGTGCTGGGAACTTGGACGACACAAACCATTCAAAATAATTAAACAACGGCTATTTGAAAGTGCTATCCTTGAACATCATCAAATTTTGGAATTTAATTTAAAAAACGTTCGAATTAGTCACGTTTAGGTACACATCTGATCGGACCTTACTTTTTAACCCCAGGGCCGATTTTATTTATATATTGCTGCCAGGAAACATTTGACAGCACCCCTATATCTGGACAGCTTTTGTACCAGCTCCCATACATAGTTGCTCAGTGTCCTTTAATGGCAATAACTTATTTTCTTAGCGGTTTTCATCGAACTTTTTAGGCTTGATCAATCTGCCTAGACTTTTCCCAACTACATTGGGATCGGCTTCCAGTCTAATCGGATTCAGCTGAGCACTAGTGTTTTACGTGGAGTGACTGCCTATCTGACCTCCACAACCCAGTAACTGGGTAACACGGTACCCCTTGGCAAGACTGGTGTCAGATCTCAAGCTTCTGACTATCCGTTACGACTGTCCAAGATCTTCAATAACAGTCTTTTTGGGGGCCGAGTCACCCACGTCCGTAGGAAAGTACCCTATTCGATACCCTACACGTGGTCCCCGGGTGGTGCCAATCAGGTGACAATAACTGGTGGTAGGCTTCGGCCGAAGGCTTGCGACCACCCACCGGGCAAAGACGTACCGCCAAGCGGCCTAGCCGTGTTCCGGTGCGATGCTCGGTGTAGCCAGTTCAGGAGATGGGTCGAGGTGGCGGTTCTATTGCAGGCAGACCAGCCTGACGCGCGCTGTTAGGGGCGTATCGGGCGGCTGGTCGCGGAGGGTAGCGGGATCCGAGGCACGGTGCACCGCTGGCCGACCGCAGGTAGTTGGGGGCCCAAGTAGTGTGCCAGCCCCACACGAAAGGCTGCCCCGCCAACTGACGAAAAATCCCGGAATGCACCATCGTGCTGGTTGGCGACCAGAAGGGAGGGCCCGATGGACATTCCCGGGGGGGCTCGGGCGTCCCCGCAGTCTCCAGACTAGTCCCCCAATGATAGCGTCCCTTCAGTGCGTGTCTGAAGGTTAGCAGCGTGGAACCACATCTCACTTCCTTTTCCTCACCTAACTTCACTCGCATCGAAATATGAAAAGGAGAAAAAAGTTTAAAGTTAAACAGCGGCTGCACCCCCTCCCACTCAAAGTGCACCTCACGAACATCAGAGGTTTGCACTCCAACCTCATAGCAGTCCATCATCACCTGGAGACTGATAAGCCGGCTCTCTTTTTCCTTTCGGAGACGCAGATCGGATGTCCATCAGAAGTATCGTACCTAACTTACCCAGGGTATACCCTGGAGCACAATTTTAAGCAACGCGCGGGTGTATGCATGTACGCCCGAGACGACATCTGTTATCGGCGTCTCCGAAACCTTGAGGACTCTAGGTTCTCTGTGCTGTGGGCCATGGTGGACACGGGCCTTGATAAAATTGTCTACGCCTGTGTCTACCGCTCGCACAGCGGCGATCAGGAGACAACCAGGCTCACAGAGTATCTTAGTGAGGCGGCTGATACGGCACAGCAGCGGTACCCTTCTGCCCAATTAGTATTACTGGGGGACTTCAATGCCCACCACCAGGAGTGGCTTTTCCCGTACCAGATCACTGATCATGCTGGGCGTGAGATGAAAAAGCTTTCGCTTGCTTTAAATCTCACCCAGCTGGTCCAGGAGGCAACAAGGGTGCCGGATGTTGATTCGCACACAGCCAATTGCTTGGACCTTCTGCTGACAACAGATCCAGACCGCTACTCGGTGTCGGTATCTTCACCTTTGGGTAGTTCCGACCATTGTCTGGTGAAGTCTGTATCCGTTCACTCCCCACCCGATCCCAGCCCAAGAGGCGCTCGGCGGGTTTGGCGGTACAAGTCAGCAGATTGGGATGGGATGCGTTCTTTTTTCGCATCTTATCCTTGGCAGCCTACTTGCTTCTTTTCGGCTGATCCTTCGTCGTGCGCGGACGCCGTGTCGGATGTGTTGCGTCAGGGAATGGAGTACTACATTCCGTTCTCTGACGTAGCAATGTCTAGCGTTGACCGGCCATGGTTTGGCGCCGAGTGCAAGCGCGCCAACACGCTTAAACACGAGGCGTACCTGGCATGGGTCGACAGTCGGGCACGCAAAGCAAGCGACATGGGTCAGCGGAAGAGCGCCTACAATAGGGCTGCCAAGTCCTGCAAAAAAATGATGCGACGATCTCGGTTTGACCACATAAGCCGTATTGGGACCAAACTTGCTTCATACCCAGCGGGTAGTAAAGCGTTTTGGTCCCTGGCTAAGTCGGTTGAATCGAACTTCTGCCGTCCCTCACTACCACCACTGCTGAGGCCCGACGGGTCACTGGCCCACTCCGCTGAGGAGAAAGCTAACTTGTTTGCCTCTCTTTTTGCGGAATCTTCACAGCTGGATTCTGGTGACGCGCGGCCCCCTCCTCCTCCTGATGGATGCGAGACGAGTATGTCGGACATTCGCATCCATCAAAAGGACGTTCGTAGGGTGCTGCGCAACCTTGACGTGAATAAAGCTAGTGGCCCCGACGGGATTCCGGAAATTGTTCTCAGAACCTGTGCGCCTGAACTGTCTCCGATCCTGACACGCCTCTTTCGCCTTTCGTATGAGACGGGAAAAGTGCCGAATGCTTGGAAGCAAGCTAACGTTCAGCCTGTGCCCAAGAAGGGCAGTCGGGCTGACCCGGCCAACTACAGACCCATATCAATAACGTCCATCCTCTGCAAGAGTACGGATCGAGTGCTCAACTCCAAGCTCCTGGCATACCTAGAAGCTAACGACATCCTCAGTGACCGCCAATATGGCTTCCGCCAAAATCGGTCAACTGGCGATCTTCTAGCGTATGCCATACACATCTGGAGTGAGGCCATCGAGAAGCACGGGGAAGCGCTTGCCGTCTCCCTCGACATCTCGAGGGCTTTTGATAGGGTCTGGCATGAAAGCCTTATTGGTAAGCTTCCATCATTCGGTCTGCCCGGTGGTCCGTGCGATTGGATTGCAGACTTCCTGAGGGACCGGTCCATTCAAGTGGTTATTGATGGCCGCTCTTCTGACCTACTGGGTATTAATGCCGGGGTCCCTCAGGGGTCCGTACTCTCAGCAACATTGTTCTTGCTGCACATAAATGACTTGCTAAAACCCGGCACCTTTGGGTACGCGGACGATAGCACTGTTGCTGAGAGATACGTGTCCGACGCGCGCGCTACTGGACCTCAGATCCGGTCTCTTCGAGAGGCCATGGTCGGGCGCTTGAATCTGTCCTTGAAGGCAGTCTCCGAATGGGGCGATGCCAATCTGGTCAGATTCAATGCTGCTAAGACCCAGGCGTGCCTTTTTTCCGCTAAAAGGAGCCAATTCCACCCGGCTCCTTCTTTCCGAGGTGTGACCGTGCCGATTACTGACCATCTTGAGATTCTTGGCATTACGTTGACATCGACGCTCAATTTTGGTCCGTTCATTGAGGCAAAAGCTCAGCTGGCTGCCAAAAAATTGGGGATCCTCGCGAAGGTGAGACGGTACTTCACGCCAGAACAGTTGCTAAACTTGTATCAAGCGCAAGTTCGATCATGCATGGAGTACTGCTCTCATCTCTGGGACGGATCTGCCAGGTACCAGCTGGATGCACTTGAGTCGATCGAAAGACGGGCCAAGAGGCTCATCGGCAATGAAGTACTGGTCGAATCTAGGCTCCAGAACCTCGAACATCGGCGCCGAGTTGCCAGCCTGTCGGTTTTTTATCGGTTACATTTCGGGGAGTGTGCGTTGGAATTGCATGAACTAATTCCTCCTAGCCCGTTCCATCATAGGACTACGAGACGTACGGCGATGCGTCATCGGTACATGGTGGACATCCCACCCATACGCACCAAACGTTTTGGGAATACTTTCATTATGCGTACAGCATAGGAGTGGAATTCCCTGCCGGAGTCTGTATTTCCTGATAGCTACAACCTGGGAGTCTTCAATTCAAGAGTGAATAGGTTTCTTCTAGGCAAGCGTGCTTCATCGTCGACCACATCATCGCTTACCATCAGGTGAGATAGTGGTCAAGCGCAAGCCTATAATCAAAAAAAAAAAAAAAAAAAAAAAAAGCCGGGACCAACGGCTTAAAATGCTTTCCGAGGCACGGAGGAAACTCGGTATGTTGAAAATGGTAACCCATCCACGGACCGACCTCGTCAAGCGTTGCTTAACCTTGAAGATTGATCCGTGCGGCTCTTACTATTTAGCCACGAGCTCCTCGATTCGTCAATATATCTGGAAAAAACATGCAAATGATGATCTGTTTTTTATTTACCTATCAATCTTGACTATAGGCACAAACGGGTATATAAAACAAACCCTATTTATACCAACAATAGATTAAAAAATATAAATATATTACAAGATTAAAAAATACAAAAAAGACAAGCAAAATCCCGTGACACAACTAGTACGTACACTATCAACATTGCTTGCTCGTGACAAAGCATTCCTTTCAAGCCGAGAAACATCTCGACACCCTCGTAGTTTGTGAGGACGTGACGTGACAGACAAACTGACGATTGATGTTCGAAAGCACTGCGTCACACGTAATGATTTGAATAAACGACTTTTTGAATATGCGTAAACTAGACTAGCTTTTGTAAGTTGCTTCGTCTGCGTAGAAGGAGAAATTTTTCGAAAAAAATAAGGTTAGCTGTGTTTGATAAAACCTATGGTAAAATCCGTACTTATCTTAATCTACCATATTTGAAAAATATTCACAACAATACAAACCTTTTCACAAAAAAATACAACCGTTTTCCAAAAAACCACTACAAAGTGAAAAACAGCTTCAATTTCGGCAGTTGGTGTTCCTGTTTTTGTTTCTTCTTTTTTTGACAAGGACTGCCGAAATTGAAGTTATTTTTCACTTTGTTGTGATTTTATGTTTTGCAATGACGTAGACAATAAGCAGACATACGATTGCAGCAATCCCAAGAGGTTTTCCTTTGTTTATTGAAGAGTTCTGTTGTATATGTCTGTAATTCTACATCAGATTTTCATCAAATTTAAATGGGAACATACGAGAAGCACCAGCTTTAAAATAAAAACGAATCATCAAAATCGGTTCACCTAGTAAGAAGTTTTAAGATGACACACATGAAAAAAATACAGTCGAATTGAGACATCCTCCTTTTTGACTTCGGTTAAAAAGTGATATATACACTCGCTCTAAAGCCAAAAAACGCTGACATTTGAAATTTTGAAGACCTCACTCTACACCAGCGCCCCTAGCGGCAAATTCAAACGCAAGAGCCGTCGTTCAAGCAATTCGTGTTTAAAAAGGCATCTCAATATCAAATAGTAGATGTACAATAGTACACACTTGTGAAAGAAAATATAATTTTATATATCCAGGTGATTGTATACCCGAGAATCAAGTTCAATCCAAATCCTTTCTGCCGTTGAGGCCTGAGTGACTATCAAAATTATGTATTTGTCAACATACACGTCACATTTTATAATAGGTGTAAGAAAAGACTATGTATGTAAATTCTTTACAGAAATGCTTTGTAGCGTTAATGTTTTCTCTGTGTTTTCGAGTGGGTGCCGAAGAATAATAAATGATACGAACCTTTGTAGCTGATCTACATACTGATACATGGCACAAAAGTGTAGAAAAATAACTTTATTTTTTACCCGAACGACTTGGTAGGTACTTACTCGTATAAGCTGTTTCAAAAAGAATTTAGGCACTTTAATGTTTTGTTTTCAGGTATAGTTAGGTCAATGGTGTCTCATCCCATATAAAGAAACTCTGCCGACATATTGTACTGATTATACTGATAATTTTTTCTACATCGATCGCGTTCGGTTCCGTTCCACGGATTTAGATTGTGATCTATCTATCGCCGTGGAACGGAACCGAAAGCGATCGATTTACAAAAAATAATCGGGATAATCAGATGAAAAACGCTAGTTACGTCGGCACGGTATCTTTGTATGGGATGAGGCATCTGTATACTAGTAATGATAGTGATAAATGATTTTATTTCTGTAAGTAGGTTTGTACAAACACTTTTACATGTCGATCATATTATATTATATTATCTGTGGTTAGGTGCAGCTTCGGGGCATGGGATGTATTGTTTGATTGATTTATGCATAAAATACATGGCTAGTATTTGTTAGACACATAAAAAATTTGCAAAAAGGCCCCGGCATTTGTATTATTCCGTATTACCCTTCAAGTAATTGTGTCAAGCTCTATGTGTTAGGTTACGATAACAAAATTATTAGACTGGACTTTTCAGATGCGGTTGCACATTGGGCAATATTTAACGAGACTGCAAGTCTGTCTTGGTATCAGGCAATACATAACAGACCAGTATGCTCAACAGTACATAAACACCACTCCTTGATCGCAATTACAGCCAAACTGCATCGAACTAATGTCGGCACATTTATGACGTCATAACACCAGTAGGTACCTCTGAGACTAGCACTTGAGTACCAGATAGTGCCAAACTTATCTGGATGGCGCGGTAACTACCACTAAATAACTGGTTGGGGATTTAAGACCATATTTTGATGACTCCAAGGTGCTTATTTTAGTAATTCGGTGTAGGGAACAGTTTTCATTGGTCTGAGGTAGTCGACATTGTGCGGTTTTTGGGAATTTAGGACCTGTTTTATTGTTAAGGGTTAATTGGGTTATGTGTTTTGGTCCTTAATTTATTATGGTATTAATTTCAAAAGTTATTAAAATAAAGCCTGGTTTCATCCCACAAAGAGATCAATCATTTTAGCCGAATGCCATCCATAGCTGGAGACAGCCTCCAAGCGTGGTTACATCATCCATATTTTGTATGCAGCTGGCCTGGCAGAAATCACCAGATCTTTGGTCCACCTTACTGCCTTTCATCGGTGCGCCTTCCAGTACGCGGTCGCCATTGCAGATATTTTTGCCATCTGTTTTATTTCTCTAATGGCCTTCCTACCCGCCTAGATTATAATATAATATATCTCGTTCAATCTTCTAAAGAATAATTTCCAGTCAAGAAAATGCCTGTCTTCTAATTTACAGTCCTGAAAAAAGGCGAATTAAAAGTTAAAACCCCGATAAAATCACAGCAAAGAATCATGTTCATCCAATAGAAAAGGCGCTTAAAAGTAAGCACAAGGAATCTCTTATTCACGACGACGTAAATGAACTTAGAAAATATAACAGGCCATCTGACAAAATCGGCTTAGGGTTATTTGAATCTCGCATATGGTCGCAAAGCTCCTTATGGGAATTATAAAAGGTTCCCCTGCCCGAGGGAAAATGGAGAATATAATTTTCACTTTCAAAGATAAATGTTTTTCATGTGCTTAAAAAGGCTGAAAAAAGATTTGAATATTTTTAATGTTTTTTGAAAAAAGTGTGAATCAACTTTGCATAATTTACCCTCGACGGAAAAAGAGGTGTGTTATAAATTCGAAGTATTTACCTGTGTTTGTGTTTATTTGTGTCTGTGGCATCATAGTTCCTAAAGGGGTGAGCCGATTTTGATTTCGTTTTTTTTGTTTGAAATGTGACTTTATCGGGACCTCTTAATATTCCTCTTCGGGATAGCGGGACCTCTTAATATAACAACAGGTTCACTTAATAAATCAGGGATTAAAAATACAGTTTGTAATTTTACTAAAGAAATTAATAATAACTTAACAAAATTTTGGAATATCGAGGAAGTTTCTACTTCAAAGCTACCTTTATCACCACACGATGAGTTCTGCGAACAACATTTTGTTGAAAATACTACCCGTTTGGAAGATGGTAGATTTTCAGTTAAAATGCCATTTATTGAGAATCCTGAAACAGCGCTTGGCGAATCCTATTACATGGCTGAAAAGCGATTCTTAAACATTGAAAGGAAATTACTGAAAAATTCAAGCCTAAGAGAACAATATCGTAATTTCATCAAAGAATACGAGGAGCTTGGTCACCTTACTAAAATAGATAGACCATCCTTCGGTTACTTTATACCTCACCATGCGGTGATACGGGAGACAAGCGAGACAACAAAACTCCGGGTCGTCTTTGATGCGTCAGCTAGGACTACTTCAAAAAAATCGTTAAATGACATTCAAGCCATAGGTCCGACCATTCAAGATGAGTTGTTTGACATTCTAATTCGGTTCCGCCAGCACAAATACGTTCTGGCAGGCGACATCACGAAGTTTTTTAGACAAATAAAAATTGACGAGTCTCAAAGAAATTTACAGCTTATCCTATGGCGCGATGATGATTCAGGGCCCATTAACATTTTACAGCTTAACACTGTCACATACGGTACCGCTGCTGCACCGTTTTTAAGTACAAGATGCCTTAAGCAACTAGCAGATAATTGTACAGATCCTATAATATCAGAGGTCATAAAACATGACTTTTACGTCGATGACCTACTTACTGGCTCATCCAATCAAAATGACTTATTACACATTCATAAAGGTGTGACAGAGACACTAGCTTCAGCTTGTTTTCCCATTCATAAATTCCGTACAAATTGTTCCCAGATATTCACATCCCCAATGGAGACTAAATCTCTTGATCTAGATAAGGATTCTAATGTTTTAGGAGTCCTGTGGGCTCCAAACACTGATTTACTTAAATTTTCTATTAATATAAATACAGACACACAAACACTCACAAAAAGAAACATTCTATCCAATACATGCAGAATATTTGATCCTCTTGGCCTTCTGAGCGCTTGCACAATTACTTTAAAAGTATTGTTGCAAAAGTTGTGGAAACTAAAATTAGAATGGGATGATCCCGTCCCACAGGATATTAAAAAGTCATGGGAAAAAGTAATTAGCAATCTTAACCTTTTTCTTACAGTATCTGTTCCGAGGTACGCGATGGCTTCCTCACCCGTTAAAACGGAACTACACTGCTTCGTGGACGCCTCCCAAGACGCCTACGCAGCGTGTGTGTACTTACGTTCACTTGATGCTGATAACGTCGTAACTATAAAACTTTTGTGTTCTAAAACTCGTGTAGCGCCTTTAAAGCCCGTGACAATTCCGCGACTTGAATTGTGCGCGGCATTGCTGGGTGCTCGCCTCATGCATAAAGTCAGTAACGCACTGCGTTGTGGAATAGACAGTAAATACTTTTGGTCTGATTCAACCATCACGTTAGGTTGGATTAGAACTCAGCCTAAATTATTGAAAGCATTTGTATGCAACCGCGTTAATGAAATACATGAGCTTACCGAACGAAACTCTTGGAGATACGTACCAACCGATCTTAATCCTGCGGATATGGCTTCAAGGGGGGTAGCACCGAGTATTTTAGTTAATTCTTCTTTATGGTGGGAAGGCCCACCCTTCCTCTTAAACTCGGTATCGGAATGGCCTACTCACCCAAACATAAAACTAGATTTACCAGAAATTAAGGTTAATATTGCTCAAGAAATTCATAAATTCATTCATTTTGAAAATTATTCTAGTGCTACAAGGCTTAAAAGAGTCTATGCTTATGTATTTCGATTCATTAGTAATTGTAAAACTTTAACTAAAAACAAGTCGCCGTTGAACGACGTTGAACTTCAACATTCTCTTGATTTTCTTATAAAAATGGCTCAGCGAGAATCTTTCTTAAATGAAATCGAAACTTTATCTAACGGTAAGTGTCTTAAGTCTAAATCACATATTTTAAGTTTATCTCCATTCATTGATAACAGCGGTGTGTTGAGAGTAGGCGGTCGACTCAAAAATGCTGCTATTAAATATGAGAAAAAACATCCAGCTTTGCTAGATTCCAAACATCATTTCACAAATCTCTTAATGACAGCCGATCACCTGCGTCTCGGTCACGCCGGTCCTCAACTTCTCCTATGTTCATTCAGAGAACAGTTCTGGCCTATAGGAGGCAGAACTTTAGCCAGAAGTATAGTTCGTAAATGCATAATATGTAAAAGATTTAAGGCTAAAACTATAAATCCGTATTTTGGTGATCTGCCCTCTAGCAGAGTTACTGAATTTTATCCATTTCAGATCTGCGGAACTGATTTCGCTGGCCCCTTCATGATATCAAGTAAGAAGGGTCGCGGCAATCGAGTGTCTAAAAGTTATTTATGCATATTTATTTGTTTCGCTTCAAAAGCAGTACATCTCGAGACAGTCAGCGATCTCAGTACCGCAGCTTTCATTGCTTGCCTTAAACGATTCATTTCCAGAAGAGGGAAACCTTATAGTATTTATTGCGATAATGCAAAGAATTTTGTAGGGGCAAAAAACGAATTGGGTAGGATGTTGCGGTCCAGTCTACGTTCTGTTCACGATTTTTCTAGCAATGAAGGCATTAAATTTGTGTTTAATCCACCATATTCTCCTACTTTCGGTGGGCTATGGGAAGCTGGCGTAAAGAGTGCTAAGCATCACCTTAAGCGTATTGTAGGAAATGCCAGTCTTACTTTTGAGGAGTTGAGTACGCTTTTTACACAAATAGAGGCGATCCTCAACTCCCGACCTCTTACTCCTTTATCACCTGACCCCAACGATCTCTCTCCTTTGACCCCAGGGCACTTCCTGATTGGGCGGCCACTGACGTCACTGCCAGCACCTCCAGGCGAGAACAAGAAACCCAAGAACCGATACATCTTAATTGAAAACTTAAGACAACAGTTTTGGGCACGGTGGACGCAAGAATATTTATCAGAGTTGCAACAGCGTACAAAATATCGCCTACAGCAGCAAAACTTACAAATTGGTGACCTGGTAGTTTTCAAAGAAGAGGGCCTTCCACCTCTCAAGTGGAAGATGGGCCGAGTACAAAAAGTATACCCAGGCGCTGACGGAGTAGTCCGCGTCGCCGACTTCAACACATATCGGGGAACGGAGCGGCGCGCCGTCAACAAAGTGTGTCCGCTCCTAACAAACCATGAAGAGGAGGAGGAGGCTGAATAGAGTCTTGAAAGTGATTGCTCCTTTCAAGGAGGGGCAGGATGTTCGCGCCGTCTACGAGTCCTGGCCGATGACGTCACGCGAACCGGACGAGAGGTGCGGCGCGGGCCGGCCGCGGCGACATGTCGTTCTTGAGTATTGTGAGCGAGTGTCGCGACACTCGCTCACAATACTCAAGAACGACGCACGCGCATCGCCTTATTATTTTTTCCTAAAACTATTTTATTGTAACGAAATTCATTAAACCAAGTCAAATCATAATACTTTGTTTTTAATTGTCTGCTCCGTGGACACGAGTGTTCTTAGCTATGTTTGATAAATATCTGTTCAGTCGTTCTAAAGTTAAGGGCGTTTTACTGTTTGAATCAGAGTGTTTTCGCAAGATATCGTGTCATAATTATTACGTGTTCAATAGATTGTGGATCGAAGCGTATCTATCATGAAATAAAAATGTTTCGGGGGTTTTATAAATTTTTTATGTTTTACTTTTTGTTTGGATACTTTGATCCTTTTTACAGCACTACAAAATTTATGTATCCTTTACAGGTTACCATCATCGACCTAGCATTTTTCATTTATCTTTTACAGGTTATCATCATCCACCTAGCATTTTTCACAAATACATTGGATTCGGCTTCCACGATGCATCGTAATACCAGTATTTTACGAGGATTGAGGACCGTTGTCGGTGTTTTGGTAGAAAAGTTATTATTTTCACTTTATTTGGGAAACAAAATATACACTGGCCTTCAAAACTTAGTACCACACTTTTGAAACTGCAATTTCTCCTAAACTACTCTATAGTTTGTATTGTTATATTTCAAAAGTGTTTGTCAGACCCCAATTTGTTTCCATGTCTACAGGACGTATACCGACGTGTACCGCGTAACAGACGGGTTATTATTATTCTACAAGGTTATTTCAGCAAAAACAGCACTCATGCGCAGAAGAATCGTCTGCATGGCGCCTACTATATTTAACATATTGCCTAAACGTTGGAAGGAGCTAAATGGTAAGGCATTCAAGCGTCAAATATAAATGTTTCTTTCGCAAAAAACATATTAAAGGTTTCCGAATTTTTAGCTGAAAAAGTATTTTTTTATTGAATAGTTTTATCTTTTTCCTGCCAATAATAATATATTTACATGAATTTTGGCATTAAAACATTTGAAGAGTGCCCTCGATTTCTCCAAGATCCCATCATCAGATCCTGACCTTGTGACTATGGAACCAACTGGAAAGTATAACCTTTCAAACAAAAGAAGAATTTTCCAACTCGGTCCCGGTGTATTTGAGTAATCGGGGAACATACATAAAAAGAAAGATTCCGACGAATTGAGAGCCTCCTCCTTTTTTTGAAGTCGGTTAAAAACGTTAAGTTACTAATGTGTAATAACGTGTATTCTTCATCGAAGGTAATTACCTATAATTTCAAAGGAAGTTGATGCAATTTTCTATAAAACGTTTTTTATTTCAATTATTACTGATTAAACACCTCTATTGCATCTTACTGACATATTTTATTTAAGAGAAAACAACCTTTTGCACCCGCAGCGGTATTTTTTCCTGCCACCAACAGGACCGTCATCTCTCCTTTGTGCCTAGAAACTTTTAGGCTGTAACCGCACGAGGCAGTCTAGGATTAACAAAATGCCTTTCAAGCAATTTTGTAGATAAACTGTGAATGTGACCCACACTAGTTGGGGCCAGCAAGTTGTGTTTTTTTAGGGTGTTAAAAGGAAAAAGCGTGACTAAGCAGACGGTATGTCTAGACTTTTAATAATTATTGTTTTAAAATTGAAATTTATTTAAAATCAGTTTTATTTTTTACATGACTTTGCCAATCTTGGGATTCTGGGGTCCCGGTCCTTTGAAAGCCGTGCGAGGGGCCGAAGCCAACTCGCAGAGCTAGGTCTTGTTTGGCATGTATCAGGAAATGTGACAGTGACTGACGATTATCCCTGTATGCACTACGCAAGTGCATCCAAGGGCAATCCCCGGTTGGTGCAGGACTATTGCAAATATGGTTCAATATGGTTTCAGGTTTAGTGGATCGATTGCCTAAAACTATAGGAGGACTACTGGCCCCTGCCTGACCACTGTTGAACTACACGGCTATAAAATGGCATGAGGTGACTAGCAAACTCAATTAATGGGGCCCCATAAAGGGTCGCTAGCACTTTAGTCACGTAGCGCCAAGGGGGCAACATATGCGGAGGTGCTTGCGGAGTGGGTAGGTATATCACGGCTATCAGGATAATCCCGGAAGTACGGTCAAGATCCCTACCAGCGTCTTACTAGGTTAACTTTCTTCCTCCGAGCACGTATGCTCTTGCGAATCTCCACTCAATCCAGCCAATTAAGGCAAGAAAGAGCGTCCGATCCCGGAAGTACGGTCAAGATCCCTACCAGCGTCTTACTAGGTTAACTTTCTTCCTCCGAGCACGTATGCTCTTGCGAATCTCCACTCAATCCAGCCAATTAAGGCAAGAAAGAGCTCTGGTCCCCGTCAGTTTTCCCTCCGACCTGTGAATAAAGGCAAGCCAGAGATGAGGAACAAGGCTTGTCCCTGGAGATCAGGTCCGTGGGTTCGCCACTGCCCACTAGCTCGCCACAGAGCTGCCCTGCGGACAAAAATAAATAAACAAATAATAATAAATATTTTTATTGTTATCTTTAGTATAAAAACTGCTTTTGAATTGGTATAAAAAGTTCGCTTTTAGTCATGTGACAACTTAAAACATATATGTAATAAACGGAGATTCTGGCATTGTGAATTTGTGACGTTTCAATTTTGTCATTTCGGTAAATCAATCTTTAAAAATTATTCATGCAAACAAAATATAGGTAACTATAAATACAATGGATGACGGTGATATCGCAAATCTAGATCTAGAATATAAAAGGTACTTGCAACTGTTAAGACCATACTTAGGACAATTAGTTGACACGAATGTGATCAAAATCTGCGACGCCTGGATTCATAGACTCTCGGACTGCAAGGACAATGAAAAAGTACTACGAAATAAGTATGTATTTGTGCTTTGCTACCAACTTGCTAGAGGTGTACTAGATTTGCCATTCTTGAACCGCCCTCCAGTTGAATTGCAACCTCTGTCCGATGACGTTGTTAGTACAGAATCGTCAACTGAAATAGAGTATCTTGTCGTCGACTCAGATGAACCTCCCATGAAAGTCATATTTGATAACAAGAAATTACCCGCTTCCGAAACAGACTATCTAGGACTATCATCACAAGAACTGGACAGAATTGTAGAAAGTGTAGAGAGCAGTGATACCAATTCTAGGCCGTTAACAAAAGAACAATACTCACCCTCTTGCAATCAAAATAATATGTATTGTTATACGTGTCCGGAAATGATACAACATTTTGCAGAAAATGGGGCAAAATTTGAATGCAGAGCAAATAATCTCATTATGAAATTAAGGGAAATCAAAATGCATAATATGCTGCTTCAGAATGAGCTGGAGGCTTTAAAGAAGGAATCTCAAGCTCATAAAAAGGAAGAGTTAATTTATGAGTGTATTACAAAAGTTGATAATGCAACAAGTGCCTTTATACGTAGTAATGAAAGTAGTGTCACATTAAAATCTATAAAATGCCAACTCCAAGAGGTTCAGGATTCCAGAAATACGATGATTCAGACAATAAATTCGCTCCAAGACCAACTAGATCATGCCAATGAATTAAAGAAAAACGAAATTGAAGAAATTAATGCAAAACAAAAACTCGAATTGATTAAGGTCCGAACCGCAGCAAGAGAAGAGACTAAAGGTTTTTTTGAGAAGAAAATGGAGGAATTACGAATTACTTATGAGGAAACAGTTAACAAAATTCAAGAAACCGCTACAATAAAAGAAAAAGATTTGATCAAATTAAAAGATGGAATAATCGAGGAGAAAGATAAGCTTTTGGAAATGAAAGACTCAGAAATAGTATGTTTAAAGATTCAAATTGAAGACCAAAAAAATAATCTTCATTCAATGTTTAACAAATTCATGGAAAGGTCCAACGCGGATTTGTCAGGCGACAGTATGAGGTTTAAGGCGCAACAGTTAGAGAAACGTCTTAATAAAATGGAAAAGACAAAAATAAAAACTTCGAAAATCTATGAAGCTAAGCTGGCCCAGTTACAAAGAGAGCAGCACTTGGCAGAGTGTTCGTTACAACTGCAGTTGGCAAGACAGAGGGCTCAAGTTGTTAGTGAGATGACAGTGGAAAGTCAAGCTGAACTGAATACATCCCTGGAGAAACTTGAAAATAAGTACAAAGACATAGTAGCCAACGTGCAGGCAACCGCTATACAGAGAAGGATGCAGGACCAACTCGCACTGGAGTCGATATTCCAAGTAGCATGCGGTATGCAAGAACAGAATCAAATGCCCTTCCCGAAAACAATACGTAATCAGAACCAAAGTTACGAGAGTGAAATTTCAGCTTTAATGCGTGGTAATAAAGTAGACAATGGAATTTCCAATGGTAATAACAATAGGTCTTTTGGCGACGACAGTGTATCCCGTGGCTTTTGTCTCAACGGCGAAAGAATGGGCGAATTATTCGAAAGGGTGTACATACCTCAGCGGGACAACGGGGACGCAAAGTAAAATTATTTTAACTGTGCCTCGTTGTTGCAATTAAAAGTAAATGTTTATTAAATTTTCAAAATTAAGTAACATTGTTTAAATCAGTTTTTAACGATGTGGTTTGGTACTGGTATATTATTTTCAAAGTTTTAGTTAAATCCGCTATTTTCAAAAATAGGTAGGTATCACTAGTTACTAAAATACTTGTTTGGTTGCGACAAAACATGCCTTTGTCTTGCTTGTTCTCTGTCAGTTGCGGGATGTTTGCCTTATCTTATGCTGAGATGGCAGGACCATTTTTACCCGACTACCGCGGAGCAAAAGGGAGGGTTATGTTTTTGACCAGTTTGTGGGTGAGTATGTAGGTATGTATGTGTATCTGTTCATCATAACTTCTAAACTACTTATTATAATTTGACAAATGTGGTGTTGTTAGAAGCGTTTTGTTTGTCCGCTGGTTATAGGCAATGTGAAGTCACATTAAATAGAATATGGCGCTCTCTAGGGGGCCCAAAGTCAAGAACATTTATGTCTATTTATTCCCTCAGGCTCTGCAAAAACCCAAAAATATTTTAAATAACAAATAAGTTCAAAACTAAAACCCGACCACTGAAAAGCAACGCTCTAAAAAGAACGAAACAAGATTACGAGAATTTTCCCGTTATTTTACCGTGGTCGTTTACTACTTTGCAGAATGTATTGTTTTGTTACGGTAGGTGGCAACAATAAAATATTCGTAAATTTACCGTGGTCGTACCACGGTAAATTTACGAATATTTTATTGTTTCGTACTTTTTAGAGCGTTATTTTTTATTAGTCGGGTTTTAGTTTTTAAACTTATAATTATTACGCTTCAAACTTACAAAGAATTCAATAAATCCATAGCATAGGTGAAAGCCTTAGATTAAAATGTGTGCATTACGTTTGTGGTGATATGATATGGGCCGATATGCTATGTAGATTTCCAGGGTTTCGCTTTGACTCTGTGTCAATTTGACCCTAAATAGCCACTTACTTCTTGAATTATTCCCACTACTACCCACCTATTTAGCAAACATAAACATATAACCATATATGTATGAACTACCTTATAAATCGCTAGAGATTTGAGATCAACCTTTGGGCTGTAGTCAAGCTCCATTCCCCACTCGGGTTGCGGTCACCGAGGTTCGCGGTCGTTTTCAGGTACATATGGATAGCTAATAGCTACGTTATAAATTAACTACACATGATTATTTATGTGTGTTTCATCTGCTTTGCTAATAAGGCAGTTTTTGTTTGCCACTGTTTGTATGTGGCCCTGCAGAGGGCCAATAATTTTTTTTTACTAATGGGTCTAGTGGTAGAAGACGTCTTTGAGTCGTTTATTCATGTACGATGTCATACACTATGTATTACCTACTTTACATGCTTATTTAATTTCTTTCTATTAAATATCAGTGGTTTTGATTGAGAAACTTTTTAGCAGCTTCCCCTTCTCGTTGTCTATCCTGCATTTTTTCGGGCTAAAAATTTGCATATGGCTCTCAGTAAAACTGTAGAAATCTATCAAAAAAAGTTCTGCAATCAGATCATTGTTTCCACAGATAACTTCCTTTAGACAATCTAAAACAATATAAGTTCAAATCCTATAAAAATGTTACAGTCATAAACTTATCAAAGTTACAAAAGTTATATTGTAAGCCTTTAAAGATAAGTTTAACGAGATACCGTGAATTTATGTCTGATAAAGCACTTGAAACTTTTATGTAACGAATTTCAGAGAATCTATAAAACAGGATATGTTTCAAAGGCAGTAAAAGTCTCGACAAGGCAATCAATATAAGGTTGATTTTATACTTCTTTTTTTTCAGGTTGTTTTTTTTTCTTTTTTTCTTCCAGTCTTACTTAATTCCATCAGCATGACAAAGGGAACAAACGTACTATATTTATATATTTGACAACAAATGCTCAAGTGCTTTCCACGACTCATCATTCTCCTGTTCGTACTGTAATTTATTTGAGGTAAGTAAGTAAGTAAATAAGTAATCATTTATTTGCTCAAACATGAGTACAGTAAACACAACAAATAATTGTCAATATGTAAGGTATTTAAAAAAATAAAACAAATACAGCGCGTCATGTTTGCCTTAGATAATGGAATGCAAATATTAATAATAGAATACAAATCAAAATAATTGAATGTAAATCAAAATAATAAATCTAAAATATCATGCCATATACTCAAACTTGAACGCAAATAGTTTATCTGTAAAACAATTTTTACAAATAAACTTTTACTCCAGCGCGTAAAAGTCGCATCAATAAAAACTGCAACAGGTTTTCAATTCTGATAAAGACCTAGTATAAATACCTGCTATTTACGGAACCGTTCCCTGGTCTTCCAGCACGTTAGCAGCTAATCCATTAAGTCAACAGAGCCTCGTTTGCAGCACTCACATAATCTTATACAGAAGAGCTCTCGTTAATGTATAATATGTAGGGTTGGGAAACATCTAGTATGTTACAAATATGTGAAATTTTTGGATTGTTTTGAATGTTGAATTTGCCTAAAATATGCACTCATAAGGTCATCGGACATCCTTGCGGGAGAGGTCTTCAAATATTTTCTAGTGCGTGGTTGTCACTCCATTTTTCTAAGTTACTGATAATAATTGAATTAATAATAAGCTAGGTGCATGATTACTAAATTGCTGCGCCCGACGGGTCCATGTGAACTGAATTACTATTTTCTATTTTAAATCCTATATTTTTTTAGATTATAAGATCTTTTTGAATACATGTGATATGCAATAAAGATTTGTTTATTTTTAGGTAATTTGTTCTGCGAGAAAAGTGAATGTTCGATGAGGCGACGATTGGGGTAGACCCGTGTCCAGCAGTCAACGTCTTTCGTCTAAAATGATATTTTTTTGCATTTTGCCTTCCTTCAGCCTATCAGAAAAAGGTGTGCCTTCTGCTAGAATTATGAATTATGCTATACCGTGACGGGCGCGAGCAGTGTCCGAGCCCGTACGTGCTACGTGTTTATACGACGAGTCAAGAAGGGCGTGGGGTGGAACCGAGCGTCGACGGGGCACGTCCGAACCTGGCGTGCGAGTATAGCATGGACCGCATCATATAAATCGTCTATGCCTCACTCGGGGCTAGGCTCGCACCCGCTAGGATCTAGAATAATTCATCCTTAAAAGAGAGAAAATAGCCTTCTAAATCTACAAGTGGCAGTACATAATTATGAGCGTTCGCATTGAGACTAGCGCTGGGTTACTGGAACGAAAAGCAATACAAAAATAGGCTAGCAAATTGCCAAACAATCAAGCGAGCGTAAACGTTTGTGATTGGTTGAATGAACTAAAACAGCCAATCACACCACTTGCCTTACGCTTAACTTTGACTTTTCCATCATTTTTGTTTCAGAAACTAGGTCTAAGTTCCACTTCGCTGGAATTTTAGTGCTAGAACTGATGCACGAGATGATGTAGTAAGAGATGGTTTTATTATCATTTAAGATATAGCTACTCAACTCTAAGAATACTTACTATCATGTAATGTGACAATCAGTAGCAAGAGCGTAACTTAGCTATTGCGAAAGTAACATGAAAGCCGCTTGATAGTAAACAGATTATTGAAAGGAAGCCAAACATTTAGTTCTACTCATCGATTGAATTCGAAGCAGCCCTAGGATAAAGCCAATAGCGGTAACACTAGAAAATGTACAGCGCATTGTTCTCTAATATCTGCTGGCGGCCCCCACGCTGTTTGGCTGTGTCTCTCGAATATATTATTTAGGCCACAAGTAAAGTAATACATAGTTCAATGACGTAAAGAAAATAGTTGACCGTGATATTTATTTGTATGGGACGAACTTTTTAAACGACTACTACTGTAGTTCGACTGGGTACTTATGGTACCCAGTCGAACTACAGTAGTAGTATGGTACCCCTAGTGGGTTTATTGAAGAAGTGAAAATTACTAGTAAATAACGTAGTGAAGCGCCTACCAAAGTTATCTCAGAAAATTCAGAAGTTGACAATTAAGAAGTTTGCTATTAAGATTTCCAAAGGTGCAAATATCTAAAATTTTATCGTTGGACGTAAATCCAAGTAGGATTCTGCTGGCACAACTTAGTTAAGTGGGGTACGTCTTAAACCATGCGTCATCTCTTGTCGCGCTCTCTGTGCAACAACATGCAGCAGCATCCCACGGCGGCGGGAGGAAAGCTGAGCGGAGGGGCTGAAGGGGCTGAAGAGTCCAAAAACTAATACATTTTATCACTGGCTTGCTTGAACAAAAATACTATAAAATATTCTATATTATAGAATCAAAGATTGGAGGAAACCACTTAAGGTTACACTAGTAGATTATCCTTCCATACAAACGTAAACTGGCGATTACTCCACTGTTTGCCGATGCACGTTCAAAATAAAAAATGATTTCAGTATTTCTCATCGTTATCTAGTATAGAAAGAAAAAAGTAAAAAATAAAATATTTGGAAGATATGAGCGTCGAAAGCTCCATATTTCAACACTAATTTTAACGCATCTTTTGGCGGAAATAAATACCATAGAAGAATGAAAATTGCAAAACGTCCTCCATACAGGGATGGATTAGTAATTCAAAAATGTAAATAATTTTATTTTGAAAATATACATATAGTCGTTTTTTCTTGATATCTGGACTCCCAAAGGTCTGTTTATAAAATTTTGCACGCTCGTTTTCTTCCTAAATCATCATTCATTTCGATACAATGCAAAAGTATTAATTCGTACGCGAACTAGCTTCTTACTGCTCATCACAGCATCTATCTCTTTCGCACGTGTTGTTAGATGAGATGGCATGCAGTTTAACCTCGCGCACAAAATAGTTCGTGCCGTCGACTAGGGGAACCTTAATCGCCCAAATATAGAGATCTCTTTTGACTTCAACAATCTAAATAGTCAAAGGGCGGATGGGATAGATAAATCTATCCTCCTCTACGAATATCAACGCATATAATAATTTCCTTTATTAAAAGATTGTGTCTATAAGTGATTGTGTGATTTATGCAAAGTTAGGGATCTCCAGGATGAGTTAAATTATGCTAACAGTAAAATTCTTAAATTGCAAAAAGAAAAAGAGAGTACTCAGGCTAGGGAAACTAACCATTTATATAATGATTTATTAGGCTCTAATGGTAACCTCCATCCCATGCTTACTATCGACTTAACTGAGGATTCCTTATTGAATCACAATGTTAGTTTAAAAGTTAGTCATAATAAATTAAAAAAATATGCAAAGATTAATAGAATAATTAAAAAATGCCACCAATTTAAAAAAAAACATAAACACTTTTCCAAATATATTCCACTCAGGAAAGAACGTGTTGACTTAATTAATAAATTAAACAATTATTAGATTAAATTAGAGGACAGCAAGAAGATTTATGAAATAGATACACAGCAATTACAGTCAGAAATGAAAGTCCTTGAAAATTCACTCAGTTCTCTTTACAGTAAGTATGTACAATCGCAAAACCAAATTAAAGAACACATTCTAGCTGCAAATGAGTTGGTTAAGAGTCGGTGCACGTGTCAGACAGTCTCAGATCTTGATGCTGGCCAGCCTGGGGCAACGGTGGACTCGTCCCAGGCTGAGAGCTCTTTTCAGGACTGTGTTACTGGACAAGCTTTTACTAACTTTGGGCAGGATTTAAGTCACATTGTCCAGTCTGAGTCTGGTAATTTTCTATCCTGTACTAGTCAGGATTGTAATTCTTCAGTTATGTTTTCAGATAGTATGGGAAGAGGTCTAGGAAAATTAATACATAACATACTGAGTCATTCTACTTAAAATTATTGTTTACCCGGGTCAACCTATATGCAAATTATGGAATTAGTTACTAGAAAAACCTATAATCGTAATACTGATGTAACAGTGTTTATAGGTAATAGTTTGAAAGTAAGAAAGGAAGACATCACTGACTTTGTAACTGAGATGTTAAAATTAAAGTGCATGAAAATAATATTGTGTGCATTCCCATATTATGAACAATGATCTAGTAGGAAAAATAAGTATATTCATATGCTTAATCAACATATGCATTTCTTAACAAGTCACTATAGTGACAAGTTTATGTTTTTTGACACCAACATTTTTGTTCGTCATTTAAGGTCGACTAGAGGTACAGCGTATCTGCCAATTAGTATAAGACACACAATAGCTAAGCTATTAGTTAATTTTATTAACACAGACATAAGTAGTATGTCAAAGTCATGTTTAGTTAAAACCACAATGTTGTATTAATACTAATAACCCTGTGGACAGCCAAATTGACCATAGCTTAATTGCTATTAATTCTTTTGTGAACTGTACGAAGGAGGTTCCATGTATCACTATTGAAAATTCTTTTGTAACTCTAGATAGTAGTTTAAACTAATTCATAGGACAACAGAGAGTACCAGTAACACCATAGTTATACCAAGTAATAACGAGGTACCTTCTTGCTTTCAAAAAGTTAAAAGCCAAAAAGGGGCTCAGCAGCATGTCTTGAAGGTATTTCATCAAAATATTCAGAGTATCTCTTCCAAATTATTAGAAATTGAAATGTTTTTAGAAAAAACAATGTTTGATGTCGTATGTTTTACTGAACATTGGTTGAAAGATTACCAAATGCTACTTAGTTATGAAAATTATAGTGTAGGCAGTTGTTTTAACCGTAAATCTATGCTGCGGGGTGGTTCCCTGATCTTAATAAAAAAATGCTTAAAATTTAAACAACGTAATGATATAGTTAGCTTGTCAAATGAACATTGCATTGAACTGTCCTGTGTTGAGCTAGATGAGCATATTGTAGTGTTCATGTACAGACCCCCTGACCCTCAAAACTTAAGTTTATTTGAAGCAACAATGGAGGATATTCTAACAAAACTTGCAGGCAGTAACAAATCCATAATTATTTGTGGGGATTTTAATATCAATATTTTAGAAAATAATTCAAATAGCTGCAGATTTTTAAGCCTTTTTAAATCATTTAATCTGTCAAATGTTTTTACAGAACCAACTAGAGTAACTTCAACCTCTGCAACTTGTATTGATAATATTATTAAGATAAAGCCATAGTAAATTATCTTCCGTCTGATCATCAACAAACGGTGTCTTTTAAGTCTAAAGCAACTTTGGAAAAAGCTCAAATTCAATTTAGGCCAATTACACTTAGCAAATTAACAAAATTTAATAGTAACATACAAAATAAGTTAAATGTTCTGCCGCACTAGCGATAAGAGCAGTAAGTATGTTTTGCGTAGTTTTGAGTAAATTGGCGCGCAAAGTTTTTGTTACAATTTTGTTTTTCCGGACTTCTTTTTTTAAGTTATATTAATTGTGATGGTTGAAACGTGTAGCCCAAATAAAGCGCTTTTATATTCTTCACTCAATAAAATTGTATATATATTAGAATAGTTTTAAATGACGAAAATCCTTTTATATCTAGTGTTAGTTGAAGCAAGTGAAATATCAATTGCTTAGAATAATAGCAGTAAGTAGTAAGTTACTGCTGTTATTATAAGTAACTCATAATAGGTTTAGATTATAGCTTAGAAATAAAAACAAAGTGTTAGATTAAAAACGTTTATGTTTATTAATATTTCTTTACTTACGTATTATTATTATATTAAATAACGAGGTTTCACTAGTTTCACTATCTGAGAACAATAAAATTTTAAGAAAATAAACTATTATACAAATTTAAATCAGTCTTTCTTACTTTGAAAGTCTTATAAAATAATTATTTTTTTTTTTGAGCTCCATTCTACTCTCGTATATTATTATAATACAAAAAACTTTAAAAAATATTTAAACATTGGCAAGTTAGCCATATTTCAAAGTAACAAACAAAAAAATCAGCCTTTCTACGTTTACAATTTGAGATCAAACTAAGTTAAAATACTAGAATAAAAAAAATCAAACATAATGTAAGAAATAAAATAACAGAACCTTTTTTTGGGGTGTCATGATATAACAAAACACATAAAACTATCTAGCAAAACTTAATCTATATCACTGACTTTATCTGAAACCGGTAAATTTAACCAAAACCCCTTTCTGTTATCTGGCATTAATTCTAACAGTTTCTTTAAAATCTCAGTCTTCGTATATTCTGGAATCCCTCTGGGTGTCAATTTTGAACTGAATTCAGGAAATGTTCTTGATTTCAGATACTTCAACTGTAAAAAGTTTAAACTTTGTACTTGTTCGTCAGCATGGTTAGTTTTGTATTGCAGTGTGAACTCGCCTCGATTTGCGACTAAAACCATAATATCTTTAAGGTACACTCTAGGTTGTACTTTCCTCATTTTATGTTGCGAAGATAGGTCGATATAATTGTAAAAATTATCGACTTCCATTATTTTTACAATGGTTTTTCTTGAGTTCGCTTGCTGCACTGCATCAACGAAGTCGTTAAAATCATAGACCTTATTTTTTCTTTGTAAAGCCTGTTCCACCTGATGGTGAAAGCTGTCTGCGGACATAAAAGTATGACCAGGTTCAAAATACTTCAAGGTGATTGTTTTCGCATTTATTTCATTGCTGTTAATAATATACACCAGATAACTCAAAATAGCCCAGTTTTTATTTTGTGCAGAACAATTATCCATCCATAATACGATATTATCAGCATCACGTTTATGTAAAAGAAATGCATTTAGTGTCGAGATAATATCTTCCTGTTTTCTTCCAGTTATACTCTCGTTCCAGACGGCTGCAAAAGGCACGTTATCTTTTTTAGATCTTCCTAAAGGTACAAAGCTTTCGTTGAAGGCAATGACTCGTGGACAAAATATTGCGCACTTAAATTGCTCCATTCGCGGTATCATTATTACTTTTTGTAAATCTACGGAGTAGTAGATGGAACCTGTTGCCTTTTCAGCTTCCTTAACATCATTTTTGTACGCCTTACGGGACTGTGTATATCTGGATTTATGGATTGCAAAACTGGTGCAGAGCTCACAATCCATGTTTTGTAATTCATGATTTTTATGGAATTCGAATTGGGCACATACTTCGCATTCCTCATTTCCTAAATGTGCAAAAGAAATATTCATTTCTTCCCGAACGACTTTCCTAAATACCTCGAAGGAAACTACTTGTTCTGGAAAAGCATTACAAAAGTTTTGATGCATTAAAGTAATGGTTATGTCGCTTGGTAAATACAATCGAAGGGGGGCATGTTCACGTCTGTAATGTGAGTTAAGAGGATTGTATGTATTAATAATATGTGTTTTTATAAGGTCTTTGTCGTATTTACTCTTTCTCTCATACTTTCCTTTCTGGTAACTTTGTTTATCTATAGGTCTTTGTAATGCTAACATCAGCCTCTTGTCATTTTTAGGATTATATCCTAATGTTGTTAAAAAGAATGTTTTACACACCTCGACTTTAGTTTTTTCTTCATAAAAGTAATAAAAATACGATACATTACGCTTAGGTTGTTCGGTAGTAGTATTAGTTTTTCTGCATGCAACTTCTTTGGTATCTACCAGCGATTTTATATAATAACCTTTCTTTTCCCAACTTAAAGAAACGTATTCATCATTAATCTGTTTTCTGCGAGTTTCGCATATTTTTTCTGTGCATTTTTTTCTGCATGTTGTTGTACACGGATCTTTTAGTTGCAGTTTTTCAGTTTCCTCTTTCGACTTTTTCTCTCTCCTTTCTTCTAATGGTTCTTCGATTCGCCTTCTTTTTCTTAGCTGCCCTTTTTTTGTCAATCCTTTGTCTACCTGATTTATTTCGTCTCGTATTTTTGAAGTGTTACGTTTCTTCTGTATCTTATTTTTATCGCGATGTACTTTATTACTTTTGCTTTTGTTTGTAAGCATTAAAGAAGAAGAATGGTTCTGACAGTCATTGTAAGTATCTTCTGCTATGAAATGTGCATAACAAAGAAAACATAAGCATTTTGAGCAGGCACTAAACACTTCTTCGTTACACTGGACGTACTCACATCTAGATATGTATTTGTTCATATTTTCCTTGTCAGGTGTATTTTTCTGAACTGGGTAGTTTGTTTGTGTTTCTGATGTAACATTGTTATCGTCGTGCTGGTGGCTAGTGGGTAGTGATTCTGTATTAAGTAAGTTTATGTAATTTATACTATTTTCTTTGTCCTCTATATTTCCTGGCAAATCACAAAATGTCGTAATTTCAGTTGAATAAGGATAATGTTTTTCACATGAAGAGAAGTTTATTTGATAGAGAAAGTGTTCTGAGCACAGGAGACACAAACATTTGTCACAGGTACTAAATACTTTCAATTTACATTGTTCAAACTCACAATGCTGATGAGGATTTGGTTTTGGAAGAAGTGTGACAGTCACATTCATATTATCTTGTGTGTTATCGCCTATTACTACTGTATCGTCAGATAGCGTGCTGTTCAAATCATCTTCCTGTACATAGTCTTTGTCCCTTTCATCATCAGACTCGGCAAATGGGTCTTGCGGTAAGTCAGACAAACTAATTTCCTGTTCAATAGATAAATTTAACTCTTCATTACAGTATAAATCATCGATATTTAAAGAATTGCAGCTATTCAAAGCATTATCGATTGGAACGTTCACCAGCTGTCGGCGTCTTGCAGATTTATTTGTTTGCGTTAATGACATCCGATACATAGGATCACTGTTGTTTTTATGTTGTATTTTGTCAAACCCGATTTCCATATCTTGTAAATTGTACACTTGTGCAGCAATTTTATAATTATTTTGGTATTCATGCTTAAAATCAAAAATTTCCTTATGATCATTATAGTCATACCAACGGGTAAAAATTTGGTCGATGTCTGTCGTATTTTTTGCTGTTTTGCGGATGATTTTATCTTTTCTAGTAGCCATAATCTGAAAAAAGAAATTAAATTAAAGCGCATGGACTGTTACGTAGTATTTGATTGATTAAATCAAGGCCATAGAAACATTGCTTTCAATGGCCCCCCATAGAAAGCAATGTTAGAATCTATGCTACTTTAAGGAAGCTTTAAGCTTTGAACTAAAAATATAAGTAGATGGGAAGTTAAATTAAAGCTTGCAAAAAAAGTTGTCATGGGACACTTCAATATCGTCACTGCTTATTTATACCAACTACCTTATTAACTACGTCTATGTTAAATCATAGATTACAATATAGGCTCACGCGTTTACTTAAATCACACTTTTGTTATTATCTACTTACGTGGGTTATGGCGCCAAACAACACGGAGCGTGTTGCGACCACGGGACTGCACAACCTCCTTGCGCGCGATCGCGGACGACACTGATATAATTTCACTGAGTAACACCGCGCCCGCGCCTCTCCCCCTAGCACACCATTTGAGTATCAAAATAGTAGGCAAAATAGCTCTTAAATTAAAATCATTCTTGCATTATATCAGCGGCAATGGTATGTCGAATTAAAAAGCTGATACTTAAAGTAAATTGAACTCTCAAATTCAATAATATATTTTTCTTATTTTAGTCACAGTTTAATATAATTATGATTATTACTGCTTACAGTGTAAGTGATCAAGACCGAATGTGAAGTAGACCTTGCTTAATATAACCACAGAATGATGAGTTACTGCAGATATTCTAAGTATTCAAAGAAGAATAAAAAAACATACATTACATAATATATCCACAGTATGTTTAGTTACTGCCGATATTCTAATCAATTAAGACCTAATTAAAAACAAACTCTACTTATTATATCCACAGTATATTTAGTTACTGCTGATCTCCTAAGTCATTAAGGCAAAATAAAAAACATGCTTTACTTATTATATCGACAGTATACACAGTTACTGCACATAATTTAAGTAAAAGTAAAACCTAAATGATAGAGCTTTACTTACTAATCCGGGGTAACTATACTTACTGTTGTTATGTTAAGGAAGATTTGTCATTTATTGGACTTACTGCCTTTATCCTAAACGAAATTTACTGCTTCCCGATAAGCTATTAAAACAGGTGTCAGCACATCTGGTAGGGCTCATTGCGCTGATTCGGGATCAATTTTTAACTCATTTTATCAAAAATTTCACTTACTGCTAATATCGCTAGCGCGGCAGTGTTCTGGGCCATAGTATTGATGATGCCAATAAATTTTATAATAATTTCTTTTCAGTAATACTCAATGAATTTAATAAAAGTTTTGAAAAGAAGTCAAAAAATGTTTTCCCTAAGTTTGTATTTAGTGACTGGGCGACTAAAGGTATAAGGATAAGTAGGGAAAAACTATATGAACTATATGGCCTTAAACCATTTTTTAACTCTGAAAGCTTTAACAAGTATGTAAATAAATATTCTAAACTCTTTAGAAAAATTTGCAAAGTAGCGAAGGCCCTTTTCATTAGCACAAAAATCAAATCGGCAGACAATAAAATAAAGACCGTTTGGAAAGTTATTAATAGTGAAACGGGTAGAAATAAGGTACGAAACACGGATTTTTTATTGGAGACTTCACATGGTCCCATAAATTCTAACATAGAAGTAGCCCAAGAGTTTGTGAATTTTTTCACCAACATACCTCTTAAGACAACGGAAGCTTTAAATTCCTCGCCGAAGGCCTCAATTGCTTTATTGAAAGAAAACGTGCCAGGCTGTTCGGCTGAATTTCAATTCAAACATATAGACCCTATGACAGTCCTAAAGGCTTTCCGGCAAATAAAAATAAAATTAACCGAGGACGTATGGGGAATGTCTGTTAAAGTTTGTACATCTATAATCGAGACCGTAGCACCATACTTGGCTTTAATTTTTAATTTGTGTGTGGACCAAGGAGTCTTTCCAGATGTAATGAAATTCAGTAAAGTTATACCTCTTTTTAAATCCGGCGACCATAATGACACCAATAATTATAGACCTGTTTCCGTGTTGCCGGTTTTCAGTAAGGTCTTTGAAAAAGTTATGCTTAATCAAATGCTTATTCATTTTAACACTAATAAAATCTTACACGAACAGCAGTATGGTTTCACCAAAGGACGTTGTACAACTGATGCTGGTGTCTCCTTATTAAAACACATATTTGCAGCGTGGGAGGAAGCCCAAGATGCTATTGGAATCTTCTATGACCTCTCAAAGGCTTTTGATTGTGTTAATCATGAAACCTTACTTTTAAAGCTGGAACATTACGGATTAGGTAAACTTGCACTAAGCCTAGTGAAATCTTATTTAAATGACAGGCAACAGCAAGTTCAGATAAATGGTGTAAATTCACGGGGCTTAAAAATAAAAATGGGGGTACCACAGGGCTCTATATTGGGTCCTTTCCTCTTTCTGGTGTATATAAATGATCTACCGCATTTATTGAAAAAACAACCACATATAGTATGTTTGCTGACGATACGTCCTTAATATTTAAGATCAACAGACGTTCCACACGTATTGATGACGTAAACAACGATCTACAGCAGGTCCAAAACTGGTTTACTGTTAATAATTTAGTACTAAATGGAAAAAAAACGAAGTGCATAAGATTTGCGTTACCGAATGTTAAAAGTAATGACTTGGAAATAATATTGAACAAGGAGAAACTAGAAATCGTCGAAAAAGTGGTTTTCCTGGGAATCACGCTCGACTCGAGGCTACAATGGGGTCCTCATTTAACATCTCTGGCAGGACGGCTTAGTTCAGCAGCATATGCTGTCAGAAAAATCCGTCAATTTACTGATGTACATCATGTCTTACAGTATTTTGCTATGGGGACGGGCTGCAGACATAGAGTCTATTTTTATTCTACAGATAAGAGCTATCAGAGCCATATACAATCTTCGCAGGCGCGATTCTCTTAGGGAATTATTTAAAGATATAAACATCATGACGGTACCTTGTCAATACATTTATGAAAATATAATGTATGTCCGGAAAAATATTCATCTTTTTACTAAAATAAGTGATAGGCACAATTTTAATACTAGAAATAAGGACAAGTTAGATCAACCTCGATTCAGGGTAGCTAAAGTAGCTAGCTCTTTTATGGGGTACTGTGTAAAATTTTATAATGAAATTCCACTAGAAATTCTCCAATTAAACGAGTCAAAATTTAAAACATGCATTAAACGCACACTATGTAGACAAGCATATTATAAATTGGAAGATTATCTCCTTGATAAAAATGCTTGGCTAAATGCCGGTCCTGCTCCACAGCCACATACATTTGTAGCTACAAATTAGTTTATATTGGAAGAGATGCTGCTGCCCTTTTCGTATTGTTGTTTTCAGTGTTTTATTTTTATTTCATTTGTTTATTTCAATAGGACTTAGGATTCTTTACATGTTATATTTAGAAATAATAGCATTGTATAATGTAGAAGCACTTTTTTTTTTCAAATTTGTGAATGTGAAGTGCCATGGAGCATTTTTATTAGGTTACAACTTTTTATTTTTTTATTTTGACATTGCGAGCATGGCAGTTGAGAGTTTGTCATGCTCACTCAAATGTCTCGCTGTTGGTGGCGCGTGTTATTGGGTAATTCGGTTCCCTTCAAAATGGTTGAGCTGAGTGGGGTTGATGCACGCGTCATGCTCGTGAACGGGTGCCGTCAGATGAGACTGGTCATCTCTTAGCTGCCAGTGGCTTAATTCAGTTCCTATCTTTTAATAATTTTTTTTTATTATTATCTACATTGTGCTCACATAATAGAAGCAACAAGAAATATATAACCAAACATTATATGTAACACATATGATTTAAAAGAGTGTCCATGGAGTTTCTTGCACGTTCTTCTCCATAGAGATCTACTGCTTGGAACGTGCAATTTAGCTCCACTTGTTTGTTTGACTGACCGACATTTTGACAATTCAAAAGTGCCTGTTATTGGTCTATTTGAAATAAACGTTTTTGATTTTGATTTTGATTTTGTCTTATAAATATTTTTGGGTGCTTACAACGCAGTTTAAAGCACCCAAATTAAAAAAAAATGTGTGCTTAAACGAACCCCCCGTTTGGTTGAGGATATTTCATACCCACCAAACCCCTCGGTAATAGCCCCACCTAGCTGCAAATCCTGGGGGCGCCCCTGAACACCTGCATCCTGAAAGACTTCTGTGAGGTAAATGAGAACTCTCTGGTCAAAACGTATTTATTCAAAAGAAGAAGATGAAAAGATGTGAACGCATTATCTTTATTTTAATAGTTAGATCATTATTATTTATTTATACATACTTTAATGTACACCAGACTATAACAAAGAAAAGGAAACTAATTCTTATTATGTGTCTTTTTACAAACTTGGTCATCGCAGCATGATAATATTTTTTTGTTTACTGATTTATCTAATTAGGTTTGTGTTTTATGAAACCATGTAACTGTGTTTATATCCCATAACACTTCATTCAACAGCATTAAGATAAATGCAAACAATAAAAAGCCGGTTTTACTTATCGAATTTCCCAAACCGTTTTCTGGAAAACCAGTGATAAGGTTGCAATTATGTCGTTAATAATATTATCAGTACCTAAGTATCTGAGAAATTCAGGTACATAAATAAAGTCAACTTCAGTATGTTATGGTAAAACAGTGTGTAAAATGGGTTATATGTATAATTAAAGTGACTTATAACTTTGATTAAGTTTCAAATCGATTACCAATAATGGCAAAAACCATTTCATATTTACCTCAGCAATGAATGATACCTACTAGGAGTAGATTCTCTACTGACTGCACCTCATAAATTGGTATAGTTACCTGCCATGCATACCAACCTCCTGCTCGATGGCAATCTTAAATATATTTAGTAAAATGTTTTCTGCTGCACATCAGATGTGGAATAAAAGTACCACTTTTTACCACGGTTCCATAAAACCCGAGTTCCCCAGTCTTGTGTGTCCCGATTTTGACCCCTGATGTTTTTAAATCGTATAGTTTTACCGAATTTATGGAAAGGAGAGATCAATTTTTTTTGATGCTGTACCCAAAACGAAATGTGACGAAGTTCTGCTTGGATGCCTAAATGGGATCCCCACTCGTTGACGCCAATTTTATATCTTACGCCTCCTCAATTTATTTTGTTTTGTCATTGATTACTGTGTTATATAGACCCTAGGTGAACCACTTTAGAAATGACACTGCGGCAGACCAAGACGAAGATAGAAGCGTGAAATTGACTCCTACCGAAAAGACTGGTCCTCAATGGCAGAGAACAAACGTGCGTGGAAAAGGCAAAGAGAGGAACATACCTAACATGCTTATTAGATAGTTATAATATTATATTTACAGATAAGCTACAACTAAGAACTGAAATAATATTAATACTCGTAGAAGCATTTTCAAATATAGTTACTTATTTCGTTTGTGGAAATTACGCAACGGTAAGGCAAAATCACCGTCGTGATAAACGGCGAAGCGAATCACTCAGTGAGTAGGTGCGAAATACGCGGTAACTATTAAATCACCATTCATTCAGCATCCAAAAAGTCGCCATTATGAGGTGCCGTCGTTGGTTTTAGCGCAGAGGTCACTTTAGCTGTATGATTGAGAGCTGTGTGGAGAGTGGAATGTGTATGGCCCTGAAGTGCCATCCTGTAAAAGACTTTGGTGTCGTGAATCCGAAGTAAGCTGTCAATCCGTAGTTGTAACTATCATCGGTTGGATTGAAAGCCACTTCGAGCTCACTTCACCTAAGTCACCACGGTGAGATGTCTACAGAATCGATCTGCTGTTAATACTTGCAAATGAAGCAAAAGGAGTGTGTTATAGGGATTAGAGGTCAGGATAAAAGATGGAACAAAGTGCGAAACAGCTCGGTCCCCATAACTGTAGCTACCATGATCATTGTTGTACTAGTGACATGAACAAGATTATGTTTACTTGTAGAAATAAAACATGGATATTGTCAGAATAGTTTAACATTGACTTGTGTGAATGTAAACGGAAGAATTTTAATTGTTGGGATTTTAATAATGATCTCAAGAATATTTTATACTTCATTCTAAACATGGCTTTGTTTGTTTTAAATAGGTATCTTTTGTTTAACTATCCATGGCTCATGGTATAGACGATTGTTGTAGCTGTGTCAATTATTTTATTATTCTAGAGTCTAGACAGAAGTTACAAAAGAATTCATAATATAAGGAGGAAAAGCATTTCAGAGGAGGATTAGAAGTGTTTGAACTTGAAAGGATATAGTTTGTTTTAGTATGGGCAATAGGTATGAGATGAGAAGGGATGAAAGGCATGCAAATGGTGTGGGAGAGGAAACCAAGAAAAGAAGAATAGATGGTGTGGGGAATGGTATGAAATAAAAGGGAATAACTGATAGACAGGAAAGAATGGAAGAAGTAATGTGTTTCGCGACCCCAAGGAAAGAAAGAGACTATGAGTGAGTTTTTCGTATCGACAATAATAATGGAGTAACTGCTTAAATAAGGTTAAAACCCAAGAGTTTTAACAGAGACACACAAAATGCTGATACCCTTGCATTTTCACTCATGCTACAGTGGCGTAAATGTAGAAACTATTATATTGTTTTATTGTTTATTAACACATGAATGCTATCAGCGTCAGAATAAAGTTACTTTGCAATTTTTTTTTTGGCGATTAGTTTTGGATTTTCTAGAAAATTATTTCTTCGTTTTATCGTCATTTACCACCTAGAATGTTCTGTCAACAAGTAACTGTACTATAATAACTTAAGACCACAACTCGTGTATGTAGGTAATGGTCATAAATCAATTAACGTTTTACAATCTATTACTACTGATACTTTGTTTTCTTCTGAAGGTATTCATTAAATCTCATTATTTAGTCCTTTTAACTGTTAGTACTCTATGAAAATTACTTTCTATTGGTCTTTAAATGAGGTAAGTAATTATGAAAATACGTAGTTCTTAGTTTACTGTTAGTTAGAAAATTGCTTATAGAAGGTGGGGTTTTTCCGAAGATAAATGTGAAGAGAATGTAGGAAATGGAGATTTTCATTTTAAATATCTTGAAAATTATCTTGCTCTACTTTAATAAGTACTCTTTAATACGAGTAAAATAATAATGCGTGTGTATAACTTGCAACCAGTGTGCGTGTATGACCGAAATGCAAACAAAGCAAAAGTAGTACATGGTACCAGGTGGCATTCTTTAGTTTTTGCACTTTCTGCCTATCCTTATGAGAAAAAGCCGTGAGTTTATGTACTCATATGAATGTGTATACTACCTGCTAGTTTAGCTGAATTGTAGAAATAAGTAGAAATTGTGTTTTAACCTAATATTTAGTAAAACTATTTCTAGGTTCACAAGAACCTGCTAAATAAAAATAAGTAACAACATTGTATACAGAGTTGATATGACAGAGGGGCATTAAATTACACTACGTATACTATACGTGTTTAGTATTAATTCGATAAGGTATAAAAATCAAAAGCACCATAAATGAGATTTTTTTTTCAAACTGACTAAATAGCTTAAAAATCAGAATAAAACGCAACCACCCTATGTAAACAAATTTAACTAACCTTAGATACCTAGGCGGTAACAAAGCGGCAAGCCGGCAACGTCGCACGCGCGCCGGTAGGCGGCGGCGGCCTGTGTTCTCGTGTCAAAGAGCCGCCCGGCCGGCGCGCGGCGGCACGGGCGGCGATTATTTGCAACTAAACTACTGCTCCTATTTAATTGATTTTTGGTACAGAGCTTGAAAATGGTATCTAGTATGGGCAGTATCAAGGAAAGCCTCTCAGTCGTATCAACTTTGTATGTGCTTGATACATTTTTTTGTATATTTCAGTATAAAACATTTTTAACAAAAAATACAACCGACTTCCAAATTCAAACACTACAATGTGTAAAACTAACTTCCATTTCGGTGTCAAAAAACGAAGGAACGAAAACAGGAACACCGACCTACGAAATTAAAGTTATTTTTCACTTTGTAGTGTTTTTATTTGAAAGTTGGTTGTATTTTTTTGTAAAAACTTTTTTTTACTTCTCACTTTTTAGTTGTGGAACCTAATGGGTAGGTTCTATATAGTAAGGCACATTTAATGCCAGAATATATTACCCGAATAAAATGAAACTTAGCTTACCATCAGGTGAGATAGTGGTTAAGCGCGAGTCTACAATAAAAAATAAAATAAAAACTTGAACAAAACCGGTGGAATAATAATAAATAAAAATAATAAAAAATGTTTATTGGTGCAAAAAAGGTTACACTATAGTTTACGTACAGCTATAATGTAAGAATTGTTCCATTGTAACCATTTTGAGTAATGAACCCTGCCTCTCAAACTAGGGCAACCTGTATCTTGAGAGACAGTATGAAGAATGAGAATGAGAGTGTACCAGAGTGAACTGTACACCTCTGCGTACCCTTTTAAAGCGTACCGGCGTGATGTTATGTTATGAGATGGTGTGAACAATAAATAGATATCCGCATCTGCTATCAGCAATCCCGAGAGATTTGCAGTCATTTATTGAAGAGTTCTGTTGTATATCTCCGAAGTTCTTTATCAGAACTTGATCAAATTTAAATGGGACCACATGAGAATCACCAGCTTTCAAATAAAAAATAATCATCAAAATCGGCTCACCCATTTTACTAGGTTCTGAGGTAATACAAATAAAAAATACAGTCGAATTGAGAACCTCCTCCTTTTTGAAGTCGGTTAAAAAGAATCATGAAACTTGAAAGGCTTACAAACATGATAATAATAATGGAAGAGAATGGGTGAAACACCATTATTCTGAATAAGGCAGTCAAATTAAGTACTAGCTATTTTTGTAAAGTCGGTTGAATTATGGACACTCTGACCTGCAATCAATTCTTTCATTGAAATGGACGATCCGTCCATCCGACCGATGGAGAATCAAAAATAGCTTCCAAACACCATCGACACGGGAGGGGCACGGGGTTCCCACAAGTGTGAATGCAACCTGTCACTCTCATAGTCCAATGGGAAGACTATTAGACGGGAGTCGAGGAGAGAGGTAATTGAAACAAGGTCGTATGGTACATGTAATTGGTATATGGTAATTTAATAATTAATTACAATTATCTTAGGATAAACTAAGTCTAGTGATAACATATACATATACTAGCTTTACCCGTAGTTTTGCTCTCGTGTCTAGCCCACAAAAAAGTATACTATCAATAGTAGTAGCCTATGATACTCACACTCATCGCCAGTGTAGCATTCTACCAGTGAAAGAATCGTATTCGGATCAGTAGGTAAAGTAGTCATAGCGGATCTTTGTGTCTCTGAAGTAAGACTCGGCGAACCATTGCGCTTAAAACAGTTTGTCATCGCGTATACTGTATACAGTCAGCGAGATAGGACGATGTGACAAACGTAAGCTAGAGAAAGAGGCAATTATACAATGCTATATTCTACTTCAGCATTCACCCAAAAAAAAAACAATTGCAAAGACAACGAAGATCTGCTGTCATTACTGTACTTCCTATTTCAATCATAAACAATTTTACCTTTATTATTTATAATAATAATTCATCTCAATCTGGCTGGTTCTTTCCTCAAAAGACCATTTCAGACATCAGTCTACATGGTCTTCACATGATCTAACCAAGATTTTGTCTGGACTTTAAAAGAGACTGTGATCTCTGAGTTTGTTTCGGCCTTTGTTATGGACACCGACTTCGAAAAAGAAAGTTATTTTTCACTTTGTAGTGTTTTTAGTTGGAAGTCGGTAGTATTTTTTTGTAAAAAACTTTTTTATTTTTCACTTTTTAGTTGTACCTATTAAGAAACTTGCCTTTAGTGAGGTACTTATAATGCCAGAATAGATTATCCGAATGATAGAAACTTCATCATAACCGGTTAAATGAGATTGTACTAAGGTGAACTGTACACATCTGCGTACCCCTTTAGAGCGTACTGGCGTGATGTGATTGCTGCAATCCCGAGAGATTTGCCTTTATTTATTGAAGAGTTCAGCTGTATATCTTCGAAGTTCTTCATCAGATCTTCACCAAATTAAAATGGGACCAATTTCGAAACTAACTCTAACAAACAAAAAAGAATTTTCAAAATCGGTCCACAATTGACGGAGATATCGGTGACCATACACAAAAAAAAAAAAAAAACGTACTCGAAGTCGAACATAGAACCTCCTCCTTTTTGGGAAGTCGGTTAAAAGATAACTTCAATTTCGGAAGCCGGTGTTCCTGTTTTCGTTTCTTCGTTTTTTGACAACGACTTCCGAAATTGAAGTTATGTTTTACTTTGTAGTGTTTTTATTTGGACATCGGTTGTATTTTTATTAAAACATTTTTTTTCTGTTTTTAGTTGTGCTACATAATGGACCAGTTCTATAGGCTAGGTACCTATAATGCCCAAAGAGAAAGCCAGAATAGATTAACCGAATAACATGAAACTTAAACAAAACCGGTGGAATGAAAGTATACCAGAGTGAACTGTTCACACCTGCGTACCTCTTTAGAGCGTACCAGTGTGATGTTATGTTATAAAATGGTGAAAACAATAAATTAACATGCGAATGCAGCTATCCCGAGTGATTTTCCGTCATTTATTGAAGAGTTCTGATGCATATCTCCTAAGTTCTTCATCAAATCTTGATGAAACTAAATGGGACCACAAGACAATCACCAGCTTTTAAAAACAAAAAGAATCATCACAATCGGTCCATCTCACATCGGTCTGAGGTAAAAAACATAAAAAAACAGACGAATTGATAACCTCCTCCTTTTTGGGCAGTCGGTTAAAAATATGATCGATATGTAAAAGTTTTTGTACAAACCAACTTACCGAAATAAAATCATTTATCATTCGTCATCAATTCATCATCAACATTTCATCACAGATCGGTCCTGTGCGTATAATATTGTACGATCTAACGTAATTAAGTCACGAAGTTTTATTTCTAAGAATGGTGGATTAGTTATAATTACGTATAATATTATAATTATCCTAATTACTGTAGTGTCTGCAAATCGATCACGTTCCAATTACAGTGTAAGCAGAAGTCTGAACTACATATGTTTCGATTCCGTCACATTTTATAACGATTAAGCAAATTGTGGATAGGCATAGTAAAATAATTATTGAAAATCCTAACTTGCAACATTTATTTACAATGGAAAATAGCTGAACTAATGATTTTCCTCTGTTATTGTATTGCGTCGCTTATGAAAAGCCAAACGAACATCAGTTGTAACATTTTGGCATTGATTTTCATAGAGCAAACTTTACCACTGGAGGATGTACAGACTATGTCGAAAAATGGAGCATGTCGTTCTTCGCACATTTAAGGTTCAAATAAATATTATCACCAAATTTCAAGTTCATAGGTCAATGGGAAGTAAAAAAAATCTTCAGAACAAAATTTGTGTACGGAACCCTAAAAATAATGTTAAAGAAAGTGTTCCTCATAGCTGCGCATAATAGGTCCAGTTCAGCATAAATGTCAGACTACTATGCGCCTGATGATGATTTTGGACGGAGCCTAAGGAGAAATGTTACAGACGCAAATCCGTTCCACAGTGGACGACCTCTTTCACATGGACCATTGTCTACTGCATATTTTACAGTAGACAGTCGTAAACAATTGATCTAAAAGCCCCTGGAATTTTATGCACTCTCTTTCCATAGAGATGTATCTACGCTTGCGAATGTGTGACTAGTTTTTTCTTTTGGATTGACCGACTGCTTGACAATTTAAAAGACAATGGCTTAATTGATATAATTGATGTTTAGTTATGATTTCCTCTCGTAAGCGGTTCCAACTTAAACCGAATCAATAACTAAGATTAATATTGCGCTGCTCACTTTAAATTCACAATGTAGGTTGAGCATACAAAATTATTCAAAACTCAGTAATGGTCAGAGCTGAATTGAAATTTGTTCGTTGGTAAATACGCTTTATTTATTGGACGCAAACTAAGTTATGTAACGCCATATTGTGTTAAATATTTTATTAAGCGAACTAATCATTTAGTTCATGTTTATTGCGGTCGGATACAGAAGCTCGTAATCATAGCTAAGTTAAAATAATTTATGGTTAAGCAGCGCTTTCCAAAGTCATTCCTAGGATGGGTGACCATCAAGTAGATACTATGTATTTTTTAGTTTTAGGAAAGCTTACAGACTAATAATATTATAATAACAATAATATATAACTAAATGGCTAATAACAAGCTTCCACAGATAAATATAAAAATATTACTTGCCTATAATCTAAGCTACGAGTACTTCGTCAAAGTTAGCTCATTTTATGTTTATTAATTTTTATTTAACAATTTGGATAATATACGGTTCAAGTGCATGCACTGCAGGTGCCTCTTGTATAAAAAATGGCTTTGCTAAAAGTTTCCTTACTGTGCTTGTACTGGTGCAGAATAGATCAATGCCAGGTCCACATTAAATTTCGTTAAAACTGCGACTGGCTCTCGGAAAATATGCATTACGCCTATAATTAGTATTTTGCATAAGGTACATGGAGTAGTGGTCGCTTTCGAAGCCCCATCTGATTTGATACATTGATACCATGACATCTCCATGCCTCGGATTGGTCTCGGTTGTCAGTTGTAAATGTTTAAGAGTCGTTATGGGTAGTCAGAAGCCAGAAAATCTGTCACCAGTCTTGCCAAGGTTTTAGGTGTTACCCAGTTACTGGGTTTTCGAGGTCAGATCTTATCTTATCTTGTGGAGAGGAGACTAGCAGATATGAGCCTATAATCTGCTGGTATTGGATATCCAACCCCTAGGAGAGTCATTCGATTACCAGCCAATGCATCGCATGTGCACAGAAGGTGCTCCATGCGTTCCGTATGTTCCCCACACAACCTGCACAATGGTCGACACCGTAAAACCCATCTTCATGAGCATGTCGTTGGTTCCAAAGTGGCCAGTAAAGGTCCAAAGCAGGTAGTGGGTTTGCTTCCTGCTCATATTCCAAATGCATTCGCGTGCTTTGAACGTAGAGTCCAGGCATTTCTTGGAGTGTTCCAAACCGGTATTAGATAGCCAATGTAAATGTTATCTGCAAACTCCCTGAAGGTGGTTTTTACGAGACACGTCGAAATGCCTACACATGGTTCTGGAACCACAAAATCATTTGATGAGCCCTCTCTTGCCAGTTCAACTGCAATTTCGTTACCATGGATGCCTTTGTGCCCAGGGACCAGCATCAGTCTTATTCTGTTAAGCTTCCCAAGCCTGTTTTGGGTTTGGATATCATCCAGAAAAAGTTTGGAGTCCACTTTGTAGGATGCCATGGCTTTAATTGCAGCCTGACTGTCACTAAGAATATATAAGGAGGTCATATAGGGAGTCCCCATGTAAAATACTGATATTCATCGGCATGTGGCTAGGCTGGCAGTTGAATCTAACATAGCTGGGAAAGGCTAGGCAGATTTATTCTATCAATAATTACAATATTATATATAACTCCTGCCAACTGATTGTTAGGAGTGTTGGGACTGACTTGATTTCTCAACATGATATTGATATGCCAGAGCCAGAAAATCAGACCGTCAAAAGAGTGATGATGCTGATTCATAAATCTTACATTGTATTGCGCATAAATCATTTTGTGGTTAATAGTTCTAGGTATAAAGTCAAAAGAAACGGCTAATGTCTCAGTGACCAAAGTAGTCAACGTTTAGCGCTTACTGACGCAGATGGGTTTTCCCGTTCTAAACAATTAGGTAAGTAATAATAATAAACTTAGTACCTAAACTAAATTATGGGCATGTCACATTTGACAAGTCAGCCGTCAAGTTGGCATGGTGAATTGTTTACTGTGACAATTGAATGATGACTGAAAATGCCTTAAAAAAACTTCAATTGAATAATTGTATAAATAACGTACTACTTTGGCTGATTATATTGGCTGGAAAACGTTTTTAGGCTGGGAAAATAACTTCGCATTGTAAAACTTTAGATATTGTCACTTTTTGGATCTAAAGGGAGATCTATTGCTGTCACTCACGTGTCTGTCTGTCCGTCGTCTGACACACAATTTTGTTCCGAAGATTTTTTTAACTGCCCATTGACGTTTGAAATTGAAATTTGGTGATAATATTTATTATACCATTCCCCCTCTAAAAAGCTTATTTTATTCACTGAAAACAGTGAATAAAAAGCTCTTTTAATCACTGTTTTGGTGTTTGAATTTAGAACACACCAATACATATTCTACCTCCATCTCATTGCTATACAACCTCCTTGCGCATAAAATACTCGATACAAACTTCTTGTGCAAAGATCATTCGGCTTTCAAAATCCTTCATCGATTAAATTTTGAGTTTGTTTATATTTAGCATTTTAATAATGATTTTGATTTTGGTCTAGGCTGTTTAGTGAATACTTATTTGGATTGTAATTCTAATATTAATTGCATTGGTGCTTAATTAATTATAATTATGTAACGTAACGGGTGGTGGTCACTGGCGTCTGAAACACACCTAGCTCAGCTTAAATTTACAAAAAATGTGAAACCCCGAGGTTTCTCATTTTTCAACCATTTATTTATTTATTATTATTCCTTGTACTTTTTGCTTGAATCTTTCTTTTTCTTGAAGTCATGGTATAAAATATAGTATGCAACTCTTGAATAAAACGTATTTATATCGAGGGCCATGAATCACTCGCGTCGCTCAGGATTCTAACACTTGAATCACTCGCTATGCTCGTGATTCAATCATCATGAATCGCTCCCTACGGTCGTGATTCAATTGTTAGAATCCTTCACTTGTTCGTGAGTCATCTATGGCCCTCGCTTTAAATCCGTCCTTTATTCACTAGTTGCATAATATACTATTATTACGTATATTTTACTAACAAATACCAATATATTGAAAAATCTGATTTTTCTTTGGTGCGAAACCCTACATGTGCGAGGTCCGACACGCACTTAGCCAGTTTTATATTTTTTATTTGTTCTCTTAACGTCAAATAAATGTCAGTCTTTCTTTTAGTTTCTTTGTAGGTACCTAAGTAGTGCTTTATCTTCTCTTTATGAAGGCCTGAGTTAATTTAAATCTGTATACATAAATATATGTTTTCATGTCCCAACTGACCACAAAACTATTCGGTACTCTAAGTTACATTTCCATTTCGTTAGTTTTATCATAACAATACTGGGATGCTCATTATGACTGCATAGAGCTGCCATCCTAAGGGAGTAAAGACAGATCAAAAACGTTATTAGATCACGTAAAGTAAGCTAGAATTGGTTCTAGCCTCGGATTGGTAAATAGTTTATACGTTGTTCTTGACTGAAATAACAAATTAAGACGACGATAGTCCTCAACGATCTTGAGGAAACAAAACGCGCACTCGTTTAACAACCGTGCGACCCAAAATTTAGTAGTTTTTGTACTTTCCTTTTTATTTTAAGACTAAAAAAGCCTTAAATTGAAATGTAGATAATTAAAATGTCTTTGAGATGGGGAAAATTTCATTAAAATACGCCCGGCCGTTTTGGTACGATTGTCGTTTAATGGCCGTGTTAGACATCATTTTAAATATTAATTACACTATGTTATACGAATAAAACTCAAAATGTTCGTAAACCAATTTATTAAGAAAATGATCTAAGGTAACAAATTTTTTTTTTCCAAAAAATTACGACTAGCCGTTTAGTCGTGATTCTTATTTTAAAATCAGCTTCTGATGGGTATCTGCGCCATAAGGTTTTGATTAGCCATCCATTCCGTGGCCGGTCCCTCAACAACGTTGCATTTTACAAGGGTAAGTACATAATTTATTTATTCAGATGTCGCACGGGTCGGTCTTCAAGTTTAAGCAACGATTGCCGAGGTCGGTCCGTGGATGGGTGATCATTTTTACATATCGAGGCTGTCGTTTGAAGATCTTTGGCAGTCGTTACGGGTACTCACAAATTCGATTCAAAACAATTCGGACTTTAATTTTCTTTTATTTAATTATTCATTTATTATGGCACTCAAACAGATTGTTCACAGAAATAATGACAGAAATAATAAACCCAACATTAGTAACTGCAGCGTACTTTCTACTTATAGTTGTGCATAGCACTTACATAAATCAGAAAAAGAAACAGTTAAAAGATACAAAATAAAGAATTAGTCAATAATCATTAACAAGTAATCGATTAATAATAAAAAAAATATATAAAATCTTCTTCATAAGTTGGTGTGAAATTATGATTGCTAAAAGGCATTATTAACCCATAATAAGAAAGATACCAACCTACCTTCGTCCGGTAGGTTGGTATATGAATTATTTGTGGTAATATAGAAGACTAGCTGACCCCCGCGGCTTCGCTCCCGTCAACTGGCCTACAAAAAAGTAAAAAAAAAAACTATCCTACCCACCTACATTACCTAAGTACCCTACCTATCCTACCGTACCCTATCCTACCTACCCTACCCTACCTACCTACCAATTTGTTAAACTATTTATTTGAATAAGAATTAACATTACAATACGAATGTAACCAACTTTTGTTTCTACCGGCGATTTAATTAAAATTTAGAACATAAAAGTTGCTTTCGTTGCTTAACCATGATAGTTAGATATATTTTCTGACAGACTTTTTGTAGGTAATAATGAGTACTTTAATCATGTAGTACATAATTTTTATGTATCATCAATAGTTTTCTCAGCAGATGCCAAAGAATGAATTTTACAGGAAAACCTTTTGTTACTTAGGGTTATATTATTGCAATTTTCATAAGGGTCTGTTTTTTTGTAAATAAATTATATGCCTATGACACTCAAGAATTATTTAGCTTTCTACTGGTGAAAGAATATTCAAAATCGGTTCAGTAGATCCAGAGATTACCCCCTATAACCTCACAAACTCACAAACTTTACCTCTTTATAATATTAGTATAGATTTGTTGCAGACTATGAAAGAATAAATCGTAAGAGAATTCAATGAATCAAGTTAATAAAAATATTATTAAATGATGCGCATGGTTAGATGTAAATCCGATAACATCGTGATGTCCTCAGCTGATTCCGGGAATCGACGCCATGTTTTTAAACATAAATGCACGTCGTGCTAAGTTTATCGTTGCTAACTACGCAGGTAGCATCGTGAGGTAACCTATCTTATAGGTACCATGGTATGTTAGGCATGAATTGCATTTTGTCGTTCGTTAATCTTGATTTCCTTTCAGTTATGAGGAGGGACAAAATATGTAGGTTTTTGCTTGAAGTTGTTTGAGGACTATGTCTTCTCAAAACCAAAAAATAATAAGATAAAATCTCATTTTTTTTGTCAGTGGCTTCACTTGCGTGAATCTCGAAAATTACGAGTATCCCAAAGGATAGAAACTGTTTTAGACTAGGTTATAAATTATCTGTGTACCTAATTTGAACCAAATCCATTCAGCAGTTTTTGCGCGACAAATAAATCCATCCATCAATCCATTCAGTATCATAAACGTTCGCATTCATAATATTAAGTAAGGATTAGTATAACGTTATAAAAAAGATATCTCTTGATAATACAGGTTGCTCAACGATATGTTATTATTATCAGTATGACACTGTTTTATTACCAAGTCTAAGAAAAATTGCAACACTGTTTATTTTGATCTCAGCATTTAGTTGTCTGATGATGGAATATTTTTTATAAGTGATTAGATAATGGTTGAAGTTTTTCTTGTACCTCGTGACAAACTTACATTATATACATCGTATATACTTGCTTTGAGTATCAAGTTCAAGGATAGCTACGAAACTAGCACCAAGCGTAGTAGGGCGTTAATGTTACTTTGTTCTACATCTTAGGTATGTTTTGAGTAGGAACGTTCGCCGTAAGCCAAATTCACCAGACGAACTTTACCCCGGGCAAGGCAGTGGACCTAATCTGCAGGACATCGTTATTATTGGTTTGTCCAATGTCCGTTTGGTGTGTGACGGTATATGCACAATAGTCCTCCGAACGGTCATAGCGCGTAAACAAAATCCCTAGAGAAGTGTGTGACCGTCGCTGACAGACAGCCATTAATAAGGAGATCCGCAGCCTGCTTGCGTAATGTCAAAGTAAAAAAATGTTGGTCTCTTTCGAAAAGAAACCAATGAAAGCGTCCAAAAATTTTTGCCAATACCTAATTATTTAAAGGGAATTTGTCATACGCTATCATGGTGTCATATCCTTTGTCCTGCCGAATTCACATACGTAATTAGGCTAAGATAAGGTTATGATATTTAAGGACCATGCAGATCAGTAGACATATTTTATACGTTTTTGGCTTATAGGTCATATTAATTAAATTACTTAAACCAACTTTTAATAATGTCTATGCAAAGTTTGATGATACTGATCAATTTTCTTGTTGCAGCGATAAGTCACGACCACACATAACTAACTAAGTATTAACGTTGTAGCGATGTATGCCACATTGCTACAAAGTTGCAAGTGTTCACTTTCTCGTAACGTCAACAAGACATCTTCGTATCAATTTCTCCTGTGTCTGTAGAGTTGTTGGTGAAAACAAACGGCCGTCGCTTCTGATATTTTCTTTTCATTGACAGTTGAACACGGAAACAACAAAGTACTGTCTCATTGTACATGATCAAGTATTGATCATATTGTCAATGATGTGTTGAGAAAACAATTGACCAAGAAAGAACAAATTCCAAGTAACGTTGGAAAACTGATGGAGGGTACCTACAAACAAAGGTATACCTGTTGCATTTTGACATGACAATAGCGGTCGTTGACCCACCCACATTTATTGACATTCTTAATTAAACAAATTGACAATAAAACCCAGTAGGCAAACATACATCTTCCTGAATTGACAATTAACTCGATCGAAACTTCCAACATTTTTTACTTATGAAAATCGACTCTAGCGCCAAAACTCAGAGTTAGCTGCTAACATGAGGTTTAATATCAAATATGTAATATATAATTAGCCGTGTTAGATACTAACTCAGAGTTAGTAATTTCACGTAGGGCAAGCAGGCTTAAGAAATATTAAGGAGAGATCATTAACCGCTATTACCATGCTAAAATGAAAGCACTACAAAATTACACACACACACACGCCAACATACACACACTTTAAATATAAGTAAAAGCGGGATCATACCAGCTTGTTATATGAGTATCATTAGCTCTCTAAAAACCTGTAATACAGGGAAGGAACGGGCAATATCGACAGAACACAAAGTGTCTGTCGATATTTTCCTTATGCTGTGTTCTGTTGATATTTTCCTTCACAATGAGTCAGTGCTATTAGTTAGAAATGAACAAATTAAGCATATTACTACAAGTTCTGAATAAAACTCGTACCTTTTTCTCCTAATCTTCATCAAAATTATTTAAACCATTTTAATTAAGTTGAAAGACAATTTATTAATCTCTCAGAAAAAGTTAAGGGTTTTTGGTTTTATTAACCAAGGCATGAAATAAAACGGGTTGACTGAATGAAAAAAATTACGCTTAGTGTAGTTGAGTTAGTAGCAAACCATGTAGGTATGTAAAGCGTTCATGAGATTTAACTGGAAAAACCAGTGTCAAAAATGTAATTGAAAAAGTCTAAATACAAATCTGACACTGAAGTGCTGAAAATGGCAAAGGTTTGCATTTGTGACGACAACATTGGTGGGGAAAACCGACATTGAAATATAAATAAGTTGTTTGGAAAAGTAATTAACTGTCAGTGACGAACGTGAAAATACATTCATTCACAATATTTATATCACACATTGTCAGAGGTTTTTTTCAGAACTGAAACCAAAGAAAGATACGTATATAAAAGTGTTAAGTAGAATATTTTTATCATACTATAATCAATTTAGTATTTATACCGTTAAAACCAGTCTGTAGATTTTCTTTCTAATTTTTCTGCCCCTGTTCCATTATTATTAGGGTTGGTGTACCAAGTTTTCTTCTTCCATTAACCTTTTTCTATCATTCTCTTTAATTTTTTCCTCGCCCTAATCTCTCTCTCCATCCATCTTTTCATTGGTCTTCTTATCCCACTCTACATTTTTAACCCCCGACGGAAAAAGAAGCGTGTTATAATTTTGACAGATCTGTGTGTTTGTGTATTTGTGTATCTGTCTGTGGCAGCAAAGCTCCTAAAAAGATGAACCGATTTTGATTTCCTTTTTTGTTTTAAAGGTGACTTTATCGAGAGTGTTCTTAGCTATGTTTGATGAAAATCGGTACAGCCGTTCTAAAGTTATGGGCGTTTTACTGTTTGAATCGCGGTGTTCCCGCAAGATATCGTGTCCTAACTATTACATGTTCAATAGATTGTCGATCGAAGCGTGTCTACTACTAGATAAATTACGTAGCATGAAATAAAAATGTGATGGGTATTTTTTTTAATTTTCCTTGTATATTCATCGATATATTTTTCGTTTTCGTTCTACTCTATTAAAAATCAATTCAACCCTAAAATCAAAATCACTTTTTAACTTCAAACCTATCAGACTAACTAACTCAAGACTAGAATACCGTAATAATGCATGGTAATCAAACTTGGTAGTTTGTTGAGAACTTACTGATTGCTTCATTTTGGATCACAGTCAGCTCAACAGCAGACAACTGTTTCTGACAAAGGAGATGAGATCTTTTAGTACAGATGACAGATTATTATATTGTTGATGCTCATTTAATTGCTTGCTTTGTAAGTTACGTTTGATCAAAATAGCAACGTGTGTGAAAAGCAAAATAGCAGAATAGTACGCGTTGAAATTATATCTTTGGTTGCTGCAGTGGTAGAACGGTCTTAGCGTAGGTATATAAGTATTTTACAGAGTAGGTTTGATAAAAGTATAACAAAACATCCATCTCGTATGTGTAACACCATGCGTAACATCCGTGTCATATTTGTTACATCAAGTGATTCGTGCGATCATGCGATTCGTGTCGCTTGTGTAGCCTAAAGCTCTGGTTTCCTCCAAGTGCGGTGCCGTCATTTAGAGGCCGTAGTACAGCGGCGAATAACGTCACTAGAACGTTGTCTATGTAAACAAAATGGCGTATTTTCCTAGAGAGCGGTAATTCAGAACCCTCCGTTAAAAAACGGTGCCGCCATATGCACGACGGCCGTTTTTACGGTGACAATATGTGGAAAGTTCCACGGCCGTTATATAGTGTCGGCAACCTTTTTTTAAAAACATTTTAATAAGTCGCCGTCTACAGAGCAATGAAGAGAAATTCAGGGAATACTTTCGCCTAACACCACTCTTATATGATTACGTACTTATAGTATACATAAATATACTTATGTGGTATACAAGTTTGAGTTACAAACCATACAAGAGACGAAAACCCAGAAGAAAACTGTTAATACTTGTTAGGAAAGTATTTTTTTTTAATTGTGTACTATATTTAGAATAATGTCATAATGTTTTTTTTTTGTCCGTAATATTACGGTCGCTATGTGACGGCACCGCTATTCTAGGAAACAAGATCTTAAATTGAATAAAATGAGTTTGATTTTACTGTGTCATCTTTTTGTCAGAAACTGCTACCATTTTGAATCAGGCTCCGGTAACAATTTTTTTGCCGTTGCTTTCCCACTGCTAGGGAAGGGCGGGAAGGCCCTTCGTCTTTTTCCTAGTCCTCCCAGATTTTTTTTCACCTGCAGCGTCTTGAACCAGACCTTAAGATACGCGTCCAAATCATATCGCCACCCAGCGGTCATTGTGCATGCGGCTGAATTGCCAATAGATAGAGTTATAACAGATATGCCTCTGACAACATTAGAAACTTATAAGAAGCCACGAATGAACAGTGAACAGCAACAAGCCCAATACAAAATATTATGGTTACCTTATTGACCACGATATACGTCTGTATCTTCGGGATAGTGCTCGCAATTTTTTAAATTTAGGATACAAAAATCCGCTACTACCCTGTCTTTTCAGAAAAAATTCAACCCCTCTTTTGTGAAAACCAAAGGCTCATGTTTGGAGTTAACAAATGATCCTCCCTTTGTGGTTTTGGCGTGTAACGTGTAATGTAACAGAAAAGCAACTGCGGGTAAATCCGCTTATGCTAACCGAAGTAGTCGGCGTTTCTAAATAATTTAAACGCTGCTGCTGAGTGCATGTATTTTCGTTTTATTTTCAAAGTAATGCTTGTATGTTGCAAGTATTATCTAGTTAGGCATCATACTTAGGTCGTACCTAACAGATGCGATTTCTTGTTCGCCCTTTGTCTCTATCATCAAAAAATCATAAATAAAATTATGACTGGATGGTATAGATTGAAAACTGTACATAAATAAGTCTTCCTAATAAATGCAATGTAACTTGTAATGTAACACAATAATAATTGTGAATATTTCAACGTGTGTCACATTTCATGGAACGAATTACCTGGCATTTTCAAGTTGTATAATTATTTATTTCTTTATAGGAATTTAAAGGTTATACTCGCATCTATAAGTAATGATCCGATAGAATAGTTACACTGTCGTTCATTGATATAGATTACTGTTATCCCGAAAAATGCAGGGATCCTGTGCAATATTCCACGGTAGCAAAGCCGCGAGAAAAATACACTTTCTACGACGATAATCCATCAGAACTAAAAAAACGTCTAGTGGAAAATTTTAACTCAATTGGATTATCAAAAGTAGGACTGTTAGATAAAGTAGATCATTACAATCGCTTTTCGGACTTGATCCGATTTTTAGTTAGATAGTTAGACGGGTTTAAAACTGAATATAACGGTTTTATAAATTTAATGATGAATGCATTATATCTTTATTCTGTCGATGACATTAAAACCGTTTCTTCTTAAATAAATGCAGATATGCTGCTTGTTTCTTATGCTTGCGGTCATGACTCATGCTCAGCCTTACATAATTTTTGTAACTTAAAAGACCCACCTGAGACTGTGTAGTGGGCATTGCTACATACTTGGTATGGTTGTGATGGCCATGTATGTTCACGTATTCCGCATAAATATGTAGCCAGAATGCTCTCTTAGTTTCTAGCTAAGTTTTATTAAACCGACTCTCAAAAAAACTTTTTTACGAAAACATACTACCGATTTCCAAATAAAAGCATTACAAAGTGAACAATAACTTTGTTTTAGGAAGTCGGTGTCTTTGGTAGGTACAATTATTTTTCGTTAAAGATGATTATTTTTCACTTTGTAGGGCTTTTATTTGGAAGTCGGTAGTATTTTTTTTGTAAAAAGATTTTTTTTATTGTTACTTTTAAGTTGTACCTAATAGGCAACTTGCCTTTATTAAGGTACCTATAATGCCAGAATAGATTACACGAATACCATGAATCTTGAACATAACCGGTGAAATGAGAGTGTATCAAGGTGTCAACTGTACACATCTGCGGACCTCTTTAAGGGAAGGTTCATATCTGACGGAACATGCGTCGCGTATTATCGGTCGCGTAACGCCAGAACAGACAAATGTATAGAAAAACACTTGACCGTTCACACTCAACCGATGATACGTTAGTGCGTCGAGCGTACAGCGTCTATTCCGTTTCCGTCAACGCATTGTCGGTCGACGTAAGATGGATTTTTGTATCATTTTAATATACATGTCAATAATATTAAAATATTAATGTCAAGAACGAAAGCAGTTATTATTATACCTACAACTTTCCTGTTTATATATATATATATATATATATATATATATATATATATCTCTTACCTCAATGTAATAGTCAGTCTTTCTTCAGGAGTAATGGCACATCGAAATTTCGTATCATACTTAGTTATGGAACATTTTACAATCGTAAGGAGTTCATCAAAAAATTCTATGGACATGCGGTAATACTGAATAAATTTTGTCGGATACTCTCTTAAAGTTGCATATAGTCAATTAAATTGGCCACTTGATATTCTTTTAGTATTTAAAGGATGCACCCAATATCGACGTTTCCTTTTTCGGTCTTGTTCTAAAGCCTCCCAAATAGCAATTATTTCGATAGGCTTCATTTTAAAATTCAGTATCAGACAACACAACGGCTCTATAGATGCTAAACGCAGAAACTGACATGTGGCAGGACGGATGTTACGCTCGACGCATTTTCCGTTTGATATGAACTGACACATTCGACCGAATAGACGCGACTGATGATACGCTCGGCGTATTTTACGTCAGATATGAACCTTCCCTAGAGCGTACTGGCGTGATTTTATATTATGAAATGGTATAATCAATAAATAACATGCGATTGCAGCAATCCCGAGGGATTTGCCGTCATTTAGTGAAGAGGTCTATTGTACATCTCCGAAGTTCTTCGTCAGATCTTCACCAAATTAAAATGGGACCAATTTCGAAACATACTCTTTCAAACAAAAAAATAATTTTCAAAATCGGTTCACAACTGACGGAGATATCGGAGAACATACACACAAAAAGAAACATAAAGTCGAAAATAGAACCTCCTCCTTTTTGGTAAGTCGGTTAAAAAAGAGGAGGTTCTATGTTAGACTGTATGTAAGTTTATTTTTTTACTGTATTTTCACTTATGCACCGATTTTAAGAACTCCGTCAATTATGCACCGATTTTAAAAACTCTTTTTTTGTTTGTACTCTCAAGGTAGTCCCATTGTCACCAAGTCAGGATCTGATGAGGGATCCCAAGGAAGTCGAGGCAACTCCTCAAATTTTACAGGCATATGTAGAGTGTTTTTGGTATTTTTATCAATGATTTGGTGAAGTGGACTGATGACGAAGACCACAGATGACCATTGAAACTTCTCGATAATAAGTATGTTTTGGATATAAGATATATCGAATAGTTAAATGACTGTGGCACCAGTTGATTCGATATTGATCTGGTGATGAAGCCTGAAGGTAGGCACCGGAATAGAACAATGTACGTCTGTGTTTAGACTTGTTACAATTGTAATGAGAAGCCCTTTGGCTTTAAATGATAATCATAGTAGGTACCAAAACCAAAAAGAGAAAAATATTAAATCGACTTCAAAAACAAGACACTACACAATGAAATATAACTTTTTTTCGGATGTCTATATTTAATGTTTTTGTTAAAAGTTTTTCATTGACATAAACATCGCATCACTCCTATATTCCTTGACACGGTAAGCAGAGGTGTACTTACACTTCACGACACACTTCACGAACATTCTATAATAGTCATGTAATATGGGGCGAGTTTATTCACAAATGCAGACTCCGGACTGAAACTCTGAGAAATTCTTTTAAGCCACTTTACTATGGAAAGTAAAAAGTAAAACCATCAGCCAAACGAGTTACAGTCACAGAACTAAAAACGAACATAACCGACGTTATCAAAGACCTTGAACTTGACTTACGCGCTGTGGAATTCATGTTGGCAATTTATACTTCGTCAAAACAAAGGAGGCTCAATTCGTTTATTACAAGAGTTATTAGATTCTATTCTTTCATTTGGATTCTTTCAGTGGCAGATTGAAGTTAGCAAATTGGTAATGAATTAAAACAAGAAAAATAAAAACCTTTATTACAAAAAAATACTACCGACTTCCAAATAAGAAAACTCCAAAGCCGGTGTCTTTTGTTGGTACCATTTTTTTGCGTTACGGACACTGACTCTGTGACGACACTGCGTTTACGAGTCGCACACTCTTGTGTACTATAATTTGTCCTGCGTACTTGGGTAATAATCGAAATTCGTTAGAGAAAATTATTATTAAGTTTGGGATGCCTGGTTCAAATCCCATCCGTTATTTGCCTGGCCTACAGAAACATGATTTGGCAAGTCTGAGTTTCAATGGCAGTTGCGGTTTTAGAAGCACTAATGATACCTAAAGGAAAATCTGTAACGGGTATTAAATGTAAGACGAGGAAGTTTTTAAGGTAATTTATGTGACTTGTTTGTGATCTCCAAAGAGGATAAAATGCATGATCATGGACAGTCGGTCGGTCAATGCATGGTCGGTTTTTATCCGACTTTCCAAAAAGGAGGAGGTACTATGTTCGCGATATGTATTTTTATTTAAGTATGTTTACCGATATCTCCGTCAATTATGGACTGATTTTGATTTTTTTTTGAAAGTGTTGGTTTCGAAATTCGTACCATTTTAATTTGGTGAAGATCTGATGAAGAACTTCGAAGATAGACAACAGAACTCTTCAAAAAATAGCGGCAAATCTCTAGGGATCGCTGCAATCGCATGTCTGATTATTGTTTATACCATTTCATAACATAACATCATGCCAGTACGCTCTTAAGGAGTTCGGAGATGTCTCATATCAGCGGTTATGTTCATGTTTCATGCTATTCGGGTAATCTGTTCTGGCGTTATAGGTACCTAAGTAAACAACTTGCGTATTAGGCAGGTACAACTAAAAAGGGAAAAATAAAAACTTTTCACAAAAAATATCTATCGACTTCCAAATAAAAAAACTACAAAGTGAAAAATAACTTTATTTTTGGAAGTCGTTGTCCATAACGCAATAAATTGGTACCTATGAAAGACACCGACTTCCAAAAATAAAGTTATTTTTCATTTTGTAGTTTTTTATTTGGAAGTCGGTAATATTTTTTTTGTAAAAAGGGTTTTTTATTCATGGTAATTATTATGTCCTCTTTCAAATAAGTTGTAGTTAATTTGTTAGGCCCATACTTAATCTTATTCCATTTTTGAGGTGATACACTATTAATTATACCTGTTAATAAAAGAGTTTGTAAAAGAGCTCGTCGAGCTCGAAGAGATCTCTGCAACGATACTTAGAATTAAGAGTTTGTCAGGCAAGATTCTATAATGTACTCAACGCTACCTCCTTACTCTATTCCTTTGTTTCCTTTTACGATACCTGTGTCTCATATGCCAGTGACGCACGGGCTATGGTCACGTCTTCGGCAGACGTGACCTACGAGGTATCGCACTTGCAATGGACAAAGATTACTTAGGCTGTGCACAGACTAAAAGTTTTGTCTTTGGTTGCAGTTTTTACAACATCATGGAGCACTCCACTTACGGTCTTACTCAAAACTTTTGTGATTTTTTTTCATGACTAACCTATACAATAAACTGAGTGATGTGATAAAAGGCCATTGCCCTGCAGAGTGTGCCAGTATAACATTAATTCGATGAGATTGCAGTTAGATCAGATAAGATTATTAGAGTATTTCTGGGAATAATATAAATATCAAGGTCATCCCAAAGCCCGCCATGTCAACGATTTAATCAAAGTCGTAGAAACACTTGAAGTAAGGCCGTAAGCCTAAATTATGGCAGAAAAGAAAGGAGGTCAATAGGTGGATCATTCCAGGCTGATAAGATGATGATGATCATGACGATGATTCAGGAGATCCATGCTGTATTTTTCTATAACATCAATTAACTTGGGGAACACTATAGCAAAATTAAAGTTTTAGTAAGCATTTTTCAATGTTATGGTTGACAATTGATTGCATCATCCTCACCCAATGAACGAAGACCACGATATCAATTCGCTTAGTTGCCGGTTAAAAGCCGACTCTTGGAGTAGGTATAATTTGGGTGAATAAGCGTGAATCAGACTGAGTCACATACATAGGTACACGAGGAATAAAGTCCGAAAACAGTCATAGCGGAAATAAATGTTGATTATGCATGTTTTTGAAGAAAACTCTATTGTTTAATTTATTGCCAGAATTTTCTGAATTGTTGTTTATACACATGCCATACTTGCGTTGGAATGTTTATTATTATGTTTGTACCTAGGTACGTGCTTATTCACTACGTCTTACTATTGCAAAAAATAATGCGCAATTATTATCAAATTGTGAATTAACTTAACCAATGTCCCAAGGGCAAAGGTCTGCCATTTCTGTTTTCTGCTAGTTCGTCCAATCAACTAGGTCCATTTCATAATCGATTTAATAAAAGTGGGATTTTCAGTGAGAACATAGTACAGATATGTCGGCAATATGTACTTATTTGTGTCCACTTTTCCATGCATTATTTTGGTACTCAAAAGAAATATCTCAGAGTGGCGTTCTCACTCCTCTTCTCTTTTCTATTTTTATTAACTCTGTCACTACAGTCATCTCGTGTGACTTCCATCTTTATGCTGACGACCTGCAGCTTAACTATCATTTTTTTATTCAAGATGCGGCAGCCGCTGTGTCTCTCGTTAACCAAGTGACCTGGAGTTGCTTAGGGAATGGTTGCGGGCCTTTTGGCTACAAATCAACCCTAAGAAACCTCAGGTTTTGGTTATCGGCGGTAGGTATATGCGGCACAGGCTTGATTTTGCGTCGTTGTCTCCACTCTGGTTGAACGTAGTTCAGATTGAATACGCTATTACGACTAAAAACTTGGTAGTGATCATGGAACCCTGTTTATCGTGGATTGCTCATATCAATGAAGTTAGTCGCAAGGTGCACTACACATTTCACTCGCTGAAATGTCTCCAGAGCTTTTTGCCCTTGAACACCAAAATTTCCCTGGCTCAAACTCTCATTCACGCCTGTTATTTGGATACCACCGAGGAACTTTTAACCAAACTTGAGCGTTTACAAAATATATGTGTTTAAAAAATATGTTTCTGGTATTCGCAAAATACTCAAGTGGCTCCTAATTCGATTTCGCAGGAACTCTCGGCTTTTGTTTCTGCTATTTAACGTCCTTCATAACCCTAAAACGCCATCCTACCTCCGTGAACGCTTCTCCTACTCCCGTCATTCGGATGCACCATTAAGATCGTACCTAAAAAACCTCCTTGATTCCCCACGACCGATTTCTACTCCTACTCCTTTACTGAGCACGCGGTACGGTTGTGGAACTCGTTACCGCCTGACATTAGGGTCTAAGACATAAGTATTTATTGTTATATTTTTTTTTATTACTTATATATATAAGGCAGTGTCCCGACTGACATATCAACACCCTGCCGATACCACTAACGATAGAAGTTTGAAATTTTGAGAGGATGTTGATTTTATACGAGTAGTCATTGACGGCTGCTACTCTGACCTTATGACTATTGATGCTGGAGTTCCTCAGGGGTATGATCTCTCTGCCACTCTTTTACTGAGCAGTACGCATATGACAGGACTGTTTCAGAGATATATTTTTCCAGCGCAAAACCGTTTGTTTGATGTAAGACAGTCTTAAGCTTGTGTCCAAACTGATTTACTTAATCCAGCACTCATTTGAAGATTTTTGACAGTCGTTACAGTTTTCAGAAGCCATAAAATCTTTCACACGTCTTTCTAATTGGTAACGTGTTATTCAGTTACTGTGGGAAATTCTCAACTGAATCCGATAAACTTGAAGTTGACTCCAACATAGTTGTAAAAGGTTAGGCAACTTGATTACATCGAAATGAGATCAGACAACATACTTATTATTGAAAACTGAAAATATAACACTTTATAGGTAGTTCAGACTCCATACGTTTGAAAAATGATGATCATACCTGAGGCATACTGAGGCATTTTGATACCGTTTGACAAATCCATCCATTTTTAGGATGCCGTGCCCAAAGGGTAAAAACGGGACCCTATTACTTATTCTCCACTGTCCGTCTGTATGTCTTTCACCAGGCGGTATCTCAAGAACCGTGATAGCTAGAGAGTTGAAATTTTCACAGATGATGTATTTCTGTTACCGCTATAACAAAAAATACTTAAAACAAAATAAAATAAATTTTTAAGTGGGGTTCACATACAAGAAACGTGATTTTTTTGCCCGTTTTTTGCGATAATGGTACGGAACTCTTCGTGCGCGAGTCCGACTCGCACTTGGCTGATTTTTGAAATTTGCCGAATCACTCTCGCGATGATTTTTTTGCTAATTTCACTTGTCTTGATCCTCTGATTAATTTTACTGTGAAAATCTAGTAGGTTACGTTACGATGTTGAATGTTAGTTTTCAGTAGAAATACGTACAAGGCTTCATATATCAATAATTGTTGTATCATCGTAGGAAGCCATAGAAATAGCGTCTTCAGCTTAAAATAACATTTGGTTTTGTAACGTCTATTGCAAGTTACATAACGTAGGTGTATTTAAAACATTGGGTGTTTCTGAAAAATTAGGTAATTATAGCAATAGTTCTAGGTCTTCTGTATTTTTTTTTTAATATTGGCAGGCTCGTGATTAGCTGGCAAGGCTTGGCTGGTAGTCAGAAGCCTGAGATCTGACACCAGTCTTGCCAAGGGGTACCGTGTTACCCAGTTACTGGGTTGTGGAGGTCAGATAGGCAGTCGCTCCAAGTAAAACACTAGTGCTCAGCTGAATCCGGTAAGACTGGAAGCCGACCCCAATAAAGTTGGGAAAAGGCTAGGCAGATTGATTGATTGATTGGCAGGCTCGTGATTGACAATCATCTTACTTGATGGTAATCGATGATGTGGTCGACGACAATGCACGCTGCCTAGAAGAAACCTATTCACTCTTGACTTAAAGTCGCCCAGGTCGTAGCTATCAGGAAATAGAGACTGCGGCAGAAAATTCTACTTTTATAAAAGTTATAGCTAATTACAGAACAACAGACTATTTAAATAATTGATGGAAAATATAATTTGATTGCATTTACAAAGATATCGAACTGAAATGGTTAACATTCTTAGCTTCAGCTTAAAAAAAACACGTAAAAATGAGTGACGTTATCAAAATCATTATCTTTTTAACTAAAATTTCGAAAGGGAAAATTGTTTGTTTGTTTATATAATGTCTGGCAATTCTCAACTGTTTAAAAAAAATATTCTACCAATAGAAAACATCTGTTATACTATTATTGATTTTCATAGACTTTTATACTACTTTACTACAGACTTTTAGACTTTATACTTAATATCTCGGTCAAATTGTTTGTTTGAGAGGTAATTCCTATTAGCACTGATCCGGGTTCAAAAATTCTTACACTGATGGCAAAAATTAGACACTACCATTGTAGCCTATTTTTTATCCAATAAATACTAGATTTCTGTGGACTACAATAGCAATGCTGCGGAAAAAAGGTTGTCAATAACATTGAAAGAAAAGTAAAGTCAGCGCAATTATCCGCTGACAACTTCACATTCTCAGACGTCCCATCGGAAGTGTTAGAACTGGCTTGATTCATTGTTACGTGCAAATCGGCTAATTCTGCCGAGATCAGTCTAGAAGCCGGCTTTACAAGGTCAAGCGTCAGGACAAAGAATTGTTTGTTTTGGTATTCTGCAGATGCGACACTATAAATTATACGAGTAGATAGTATTTTGCCTACAGGGCTGGAGTGGAGTGGAGCATACGGTGGAGGTCTGCCCCGCTTCGGCGGAGCACCGCCGTGTCCTCGTGAAGGTGATCAGCGGTGGCGACATCTTGCGTCCGGCCCTGGTTCAGGTCATGGTACGGAGCGAGAGGGCATGGGAAGCTGTCACCTCCTTCTGCGAAGCAGTAATGCTTGCGAAGGAGGAGGCGGAACGCGTGAGGCAGACGTAACCGCAGGAGAAGCCCTGGGCGTCGGGAGTCGCCAGCCGATTCCCAGCCACCGTAGGCGCGGGCTTGCGGTTGGCGAGTAATGGGTATCTCGCCGTCCGATAAGGACCAGGCCCGAGTCGACGGCGCGTAGTGTTCCTCGCGCGCCTCCAAGAGATGTCAGCAAAACTGACGGGGTCCATTAGGGCCGATGCCTGTCTGGGTCGCGGAAAAATTTGAAAGAGAGTTACTGCGGCCATGGCACAATCATCTGAAGCAACATGGGTGAGTTTTAGCCAGTAAAAGTCTGACACGCCCTTCCGGGAGCCAGCGGGAGAAGTCATTGGATGATTACCCACCCAAAAAAAATGGCTGTGTTTATATGTTTAAGTAAGTATGTTTTTTTTTTACTACCAAAGTTGTTGATATTAAATAATATTGACTGAAGTTTTCCTGCAGCTTCGTTCCTATAGCCTATCCCTCAGGAATCGTAAATAATTTGTCCATGGCATGTAGTTTCCTTCCGGAGTAATGATGTTCTTAATCGGATTAGTTCCAGAGATAACTTTCTGAAAAGAAACATTTTACCTCTTTGTGTAATATTATTTTTTTAAAGTTTTGAAGTATAAAATCTGATATGATGAAGAAGATTCTTGCTTATGGACATTTGACAAGTGTCAACCTTACTACCAACTGTTTGGTACTACGAAGTCTCTGCAACGTAAATGTTTACCCAAAATGTGTTCGAAACATCAATGTTTCGAAACTTAAACATGAATCAAAGGTAAACTCATTCCGTCTGTTTGTACCTACTGCCGTATTTACATTACAACTCTATCGTGACCGGCAGTGATGCGCTTACGCACCCCCTTGCCCCACTACCGCTATATAGCCTCCGCGACCCGCGGCGGCTTCAGTTCTAGTTGCATCACCAACGAGTGCACACGTCAATATGTTCTCGCCGCGATTTTTCACGGTATGCGCTATCCTAGCGACAGCCGTCGCCGTGCCGTTAACCGACGAACTGGTACCGCAACCCGTAACTACCATAACCAATGATGATTTCGAAAGCCAAAGCCCGTGGCTAGGCTTCCCAATTTTTGGAAACTTGTTTGCTCCTCTCTGGAAACTGTTCCCGACGTTCGCCGAAATCGGACCCAAAATCTACGCCGATGACGACAAGTTCCAAGTTGTTGTGAATGTCAAGGACTACAAGAAGGAGGACCTGAAAGTCAAGGTGAAAAATGACTTTATCTTCATCCAGGGTTCGCACGAGGCCAAGCAGGACGACCGTGACCTTTTTGCCAGTCAGTTCTTCCACACGTACACCTTACCGTCGAACTCCAGCGCCACCGATGTCACTGCTGAGCTGTCAAGTGATGGAAACCTGATCGTCACTGCCCCAGTCACCGGCGTCGCCGAGAAAGCCAAAGAAGTTGACAGGGAAGTGCCCATTGTGGAAACCGGAAAGCCCTACAAAGAAGACAAAGTTGAGAAGCCAGCTGCTAAGCCTGCCTTGACGACACCTTCCGATGATGAAGACCGAATAGAGCCAACGACCCCATCCGACAAGGAAGAGGCAACCGAAAAAGATAACGTTATCCCGCACGGAAACGATGTTAACATTTAAAGTGATAAATTAGATTAAGTATTTAATTATAAATTAGTAAGTATTGTAATAAAATATTTTTTTATAATTACTGGAGTGATTTCTTGTCACGTGCTGGTATGCGCTGAGCGTTTTAATGGCCCCATCGTGGAATGAATGCGGTATGGTATGTGGAGACGTGTGGTGTGACTTATAAAACAATGGAGGTTAGTCTTTGTTATTTTTTAACTAGAACCTTTACCGACTTGGTATTTCTGAAACGGGTGTTTCATAAATTACAAAGAAAGCTTTTTATTGGTTGGTAGATATTAAATTGACTTTCAAACATATTCTAATCTTTTTTAAATTGCATAATTCTTAACATTACTGAAAGTTATTTTTATATTTTTTAAAGTAAGTACTTTAACGAAACACCAAAACATTAAAATCGGTAAAGTATTAACTTTAGTGTATGTCTCTGCAAAAACGTAAAAGCTTTAGTTATTCTCGTCTTCCTGGTTAATTTTGTAATAATGTCACCAATGTGAAACTTATCGAATGGGCTTATTGACTGCTACATGATTTCAAAAGCCGAGCGCTTAGTTGTCTAATAGAAACAAATGCCTACAGTTTAACATCACAATTCGTCAGTTATTTTCACAGACTTAAACCAAATTTCAAAAAAAGAATTGACTTTCATAAGATTTTTCCTAAACTACAAAAATTTCACCACTATTGCCTCATACACTTTTCCAAAATGCTATTGCATTTCCGTAAATTAATTTCTAGAAATAACCAAATATCAAATTTAATACGGTTACGTAACCAATATTATGATTTACCTTACTCTACGTGAAACTGAATAACACATAGCAATTACTGTTCGAATCAAATGCATATTTGTTTACAAGAATAGCAATTTGAATTAGAGAACCCTAATGATGTGAAAATATGTGTGTGATTGGATATACACGGCTATATTTTTTCAATCGGCGGAATAATTTAATGGAAATGTATGAACCCATTTAAAGTTTTTCACATTTTCGCTTGGTTTAGTTAAACAGTTTTTTGACCGACTTTAAAAAAAGGAGGAGGTTCTCAATTCGCCGGAACCTTTTTTTTTGTATGTTCCCCGATTACTCAAAGACGCCTGGACCGGTTTAATTTTTTTTTTTTTGTTTGTAATAGTATACTTCACAAGTGGTCCTATGGTCATCAGGTCAGAATCAGATGATGGGATCCTATAGAAATCGAGGGAACTCCTCAAATATTATAGGCATACATATAGCGATTTTGGTCTTTTCATCAGCAATGCAATCATTTGCACTCAGAAAGTATCATTTGGTGATGTGGAACTGATGAAGAAGACCACAGATGGTCACTGGAACTCCGAAATAAAACAATGTATTCTAGTCGTGTTTGGGCTTATTGGAATTGTCATGAGATGTTCTTTAGCTATAAATGATTTTCATGTTAATTGAAAAAGAAAGTTATTTTTCTCTTTGTAGTGTTTTGTTTTAGAAGTCGGTTTTGATTTTTTGTTATTTTTTATTTTATGTATTGATTGTTAAACAAGCCGACGAGTCAGCTGATGGAAACTGGTACCAACTCTATAATACCAAAGGGATTGAAGACATAACAAAAGAAAAACATGAAGTGAAAGAAAAGTTTAAAAGCCATTGGCATTTGAGGGTGTGAGGGTGTTAACTTTTTCTTCTTCTAAAAACACACGGCAATGATTTTTGCTCCCAGAAATTGGCATAGTGGTAAGCTTAATCAGATGAACCCATTTTAGTAGTTTAACAATTAATGTAGTAAAATCTCTATCCTTTGTTAAAAGAAAATGCATTCTAACAATACGTATACATAATATGCTCTAATCTTATTATGATTGACCTATGACCAAGTGGCTAAGACCTCAATCCTCGTACTGAGGTCGTGGGTTCAAATACGATCAAATACCAATGTGACTTTTTCAAATACATATGTACTTTCTAAGTTTGTCTTTGACATCACAGGCAACGCTGAAGGAAAACATCGTGACGAAACCTGGACTTGTAAAGTTAATGTTAGTCTGAAATAGCCAAGGCAGAGGCCTGTGGAGTTCCCAGAGGCGACTTAATTAACCCTGACACCAGAGCTGGCCACATCCTCACGCGAAAAGAAGAAGAAACACCTTTGACCTTACAAAGCCTCTAAATCTGCGAGCTGAATGAGTACTACCTTGCATTATGTCTTTTACGTTATTTATAGAGCTCATTGGGTGGAGGATGTAGCCTTTCTAAATTATTTACGCAATACCGAAAACATTTAAAGGAAATATGTCATACTCTTTACTGTCTACATGGAGTTGTTGCCTTTGCTCTGTCGAACTTACTTACGCAATTTGGCTGCAGCTTACATGCAAGTTGCATTACTTTGTGGACTACAGAGGTCTAATTTGACCCATCGCACGGTCGTGCCCCGCAATGTAATCTTGAGAAAACTTTCATGCGAGTTGCTTGCACGTAAAACCGTCACCTTACTCTCGCAGATAGCAGAATAAAATTCCTAAGTATTCAGCTTACATATACAAAAGGATAAAATACAATCAAATAAAACACTATTTCTCAATATTAATGATGAGAAAGCTTGTTATCATTATGAAGACCGGAACGTCAATGATGACAATATCCATTGTGAGTTGTGACAGACAAACAATATCACAGACATAATATTCTGATGGCGATCATACGTTCAATTCATTATATTTGTTTGATAGCCATGACTATCGGCCGTGTTGATACTCGTTGCGCATTAGAAGTTACATCAACATTATTATTAGGTACTCTACTCACTAAATGGCGACCCGCGGTCCGGATAAGAACCGCTGGCCAATTTTTTGTAGATCTTAAGTAAACAGTACAATATCATTTACTTGTGTTACTTGAGTACGTAATAATAAATAGCCTTAAACTTCTTAGTATGTTTGGTATCAAGATAATACAGAGAGAGGACAGAATTTCTTCATAATTGAAATAGCATAAGTAAATCAAAGAATATTTTGCAAAACAAACTATCCAAAAGGAGGTTCAATATTAATATTCTGGCTCCGAGCGGGCGCACGGCCAGTCAGTGCTTAACATTATATATTCCTCAAGGCGTATAATATATTCCTTGGGGAATATATACGCCTTAAGATGGATTAACTTTGACGATTATAATTGCTGAATCCTGTTGTAATAGCTGCTTGGACCCTAATTTTCATTCATTTAGTGTTTAGACATGAAGAAGTTGTACTGAGTTATTCTTTGCAAAAAATTGTATTTAACAATCATGTAAAAACAAACTTAAACACAATGCATTTAGAAATTAGACCATTTAGGGGCACTTTTGAACTGCCAACGATACGGTCAGTTAAACAGAAAGTTGAAGTTATTTGGTACTCATACAATATTTTATCAATAACATCAACTCTAGTTTTATGGAAAGAAGTAAATACTTCGATTTCACAATGTTAATAACTAGCTATATACATATAAACATATATATATATATATATATATAATATATCTAATAGCTTGCTACAATAATTATAGATTTTAGGTAATGCTTTAGAGAGCCGCAACCCAGTCTATAAATATACACAATCAATCATCATCATCAATGTCATTTAATTAAATACACCTGGGAATGGACCGAATTATGGAATAATCGAGTTACATAAATCCAAAACAGGTTTGGAAATACCAAATTAGCTTTTGATATGAATCATCATTAGGTACCATTTAATCTAATATAGCAATCAAAATGAAATCATCTGAACTATTTATTATTTATGTTTTACATTCTCTAATTAATATCTGAGCTTCATTTAAAAAGGCTCAGGCTTCAATGTCAGACAAAGATCAGAAGATATCGATTTCCTCATAAAACGTGATGTGATTAACTGAACATTTTAAATAAGGTATAATGGAGTGACTTATAGTCTTTACGTAAATGTCTTCGAGTTATTTGCATTATCCGGCTGTCAATCTTTTAATGGTCTTTTGTGCCAAAAGAGGACCAAAAAGTGTTTTGAAAAATGTCATGGTCCGACATTTTTACACGACTGCCGAAAAAAAGGAGTGTGTTGTCGTAGGTTATATAAAGTTATGAGTGTGAATGAAAGAAATGATTGATGGACTGTTTGAAATATGATATGGCTAAACGCGGGTAAGATGACAACAGACAGTACAAGACAACAACAGACAACTTGGTGTACAATAAACGCGGGTAAGATGACAATAGTCAAGACAAGACCACATCAGACAACCTGGTGTACAATAAAGTAAATTCTATTCCATTCTATGAAGACGAATACAGAAGTATGGAATAAGAAGACATGTTTCTCTGACCCCAAATAAATTGTGTTACGGATATGAGAGACTGATGATGATATACAAAAATTATGTGGTTTCCTCAATAAGCTTTATCACAAATTATATCTAACAAAAGCTATAAAAACTTGGTTCCTCAATTTGCCTGTCTGTATATGCGGGCTGACCTTGAACACTTCTAGATGGATTTAAACTCAGTTTGCTACCTCTCGAATCGTCTTCCTTCTACGAAAAATAATACGCACAGTATTACATTTAACCTAAACCTAACCTACTACTAACATGCATGTTTTTAAATGATTAAACTAGCACTCTTCTCCACTTACATCTTTAACTACTAAGGTCTGAAATATAAGATTTAGTGGTATCTTTTTTAAAAGCTAGATCTGTCCCAAACTCGGGCAAAGACCTCCCACCATTTCTATTTGTATTATGCTTCTCCATGCTAATTCTCGAGGAAGCCATCCAAGGTATCATGTGGTGTCTTATCCGAAAAAAAACTACGCCTAGACATTGGTCTGTTTCAAAATGCTCCGTGATATGGTTATTTGACGTCAAGCTTTAATTATTATTATTTCTGATGATCTTTGGTGGGCGCTGACAAACAGAATAGCTTTGTTTTTGCTTGGAAAAGCTTATCTGAACTCCACAACCAGTAACTTGGCCGATACCTTGGCGGTGTCAGTTTTTAAGGTTTGCGACTACCGCCACGACTATCAAATATCTTCAAACACAGCCGGCACCTACGGCAACGGCATGAATATTGATAATAATATATTGTCATTTGGCAGCATCGATGTACTAACTTTGTTGATTACGATTATCAACAAAGTTACTATACTAAGTATTCTTAGTAACAGTCTAAGAATCCTTAGTAGGTGTACTACCAGGCACCGAACAGTTTACCTATAGCAAGACTTGGTAAATTTAATCACTGTGCTACACGCATACCTAATAGTTTATAGGCGTGAAGTTTATTTTGTGCGGTGTTATTGTGCGTTACTCGATACTTCGACTGCGTTATAAAAAGTACTGCTCAGTTCCGGCTCAATTTGAAACCCTTTGAAGGTCGTTAGCGCATCACTAACCTTCTACAAGGTTGTTCGTTCAATTTGATGTATTGATGATTTGCAACTTTGGTCTCTTGATGTGATGTATAAGGTAGAGATAAAAGACTTTAAAGCTATTCAATAGTTTTTGCAATTGTTTGTTTTTTTTTTGTCGCAATTGTAAAGTTCTTTGGATCCTCAACCAGTACCATAGATAAACGTTGATCTTGGTAACGGACAAAGAAAAGATGGTTACTTCGTTTTGTAAATAGAAATTATGAAAGGAAAGAAAAGGGGTAATTGGTGACGGTTGCCAGGATGGTTTAGAAGGAGAAAATTTTAACCCTAAGTAACATAAAACATATCAGGAAGCTGATGGTAATGGCCTATTAGGAAAAAAATATTTATGACGAATGGGATTTGTTGATTTAATTCTGGTGAATGTTACTTCAACTTTTTATTATTTAGGTAATATACGACAGTCTACAAAAGCGTACACAAACAACATTCACAAAGATATTAATTTAACTCTATTTTTACAGTCAACATCACCTTGAAATCGACAATCTTTACCTACGAAACTCGATTTCCTATATCTCCATTGTAATTGCAAATGTATGCAAATTACCCCTCGTTCTAATCTGAATTCGTATTCGTCCTGTACGCATGCTTATTACGTATGAAAAAGCAATCAGCAATAATTGCACAGTCAACGCGCGATCAAACGCTTTAGTTCATAAAAATCGGGCTTTCCTAAACAATCGTTTGCTAATCGCTCGCTTTTTTTCAAATGCACTTATTTCGAAAAAAACACACAAAAATTCTGTAATTTGAATTTTGGGAGCGACTGACCAACAACAAAGGAAAAAGTAATCGCATTTGATAGCCAATTTGCTCGCCGTTGACTGTCGCGTTGCTATCAAAAACGTAATACGAAATAATCGCGATCACTTTGCGATCAAATACACATTATAGTCAAATAATTGTTCCATAGCGATAACATTGTCGAAATATTGCTATGGTGAGGCTATTGCTGATAAATAATTCGGATTCGCGATTCAAGAGCAATTATTGTGCAAAAATCGCTATCGTTGTGCTCTTGCAAAATACGTAATAAAATCAGCCGTACATACCCTACCGATGCTATCAATTGGTGCATTCGCGTAACTAGATGCATTGCCTAATCACATTGCTTGGCAGGCGGATTGATGATTGCAGTACTGGCTCGTTAGTCCCCATCCTCTTGGACTAATCCAATGGACCAATGGAATTGACTGTGTGAGGTAGGCTGGCAATTTCTGAGTTGTTGATTGATGGAAAAGCCGATAACTTCATTCAGGCTTTCAATACATAAACGGCATTGTTCGAACATTATGAGAAAGAAAATAAATAAAAACAATTTCGTGGTATTTCTTTACTACAATATAAGTTTTCTGTACAAATCTCAAGAAGGATAACGACTTGTGCTAGATATATTATTGAGACGTTAAATGATATGAATCTCGCCAAAAGTCAAGTATTTTGATTAATAGTTACTATTTTGGCTAACAATAAGCTTAGTGGCTAAGAAATCCTGAGCAACAACTATGAGAAATCAAGAAAGTTAGATCAACCTTGTTTAAACTATACGGAAAAGGAATTTTCTAAAAGATTCAAGAACAAGAACCAAGCCCCGTAAATTGGACTCTCTGTCAAACCAATCAGAAATAGAATCGTGTATTATTCGTTAATTCAGTTACTTTTCCTTATCAAGAAATAAAATTCAGTGATATTTGAAGAAAATAATTTGATTCATCATAAAACTGGGCAGGTTTATAGACCAAAGTAATTATGGTAATCAACATTTCCGTTTATTAACGTTTCAATAAGAACACTTGGAATTAACCAATTCTAAAGACCGTAAACTGTCAATCTTCTTCTTTTCATAACTGCCCTGGAACCCCTATAAATTTCAATCAATCTGCGTAGGCTTTTCCAAACTGTGTTGTGGTCGGCTTCCAACCTAACCGGATTCTTCTGATTAACAGTATTTTGTTAGTATCTGAACTCCACAACACGATAACTCTAGGCATGGCTGGTAATGCCAAATGCCAGCCGGGACCAACGGTTGAATGTGCTTTCCGAGGCTCGGAAGATATTCACTATATAAAGATGGTGATCCATCTACGGACTGATCTCGGCATACGTTGCTTGACCTTGAAGATCGACCTGTGTACCTGTTATTATTTAGCCACGAGCTGTTAATTTACTTCTTTTCATAACCATTCTGAGACTCTTATTCAACTGAAAAAGTAATTTCATTAAATATGTCATTGGTCATAACTACGCAACTGTATTTGATTGACTGATAACAAAACAACTGCGTTGAAAAGTTACAGAATGGGGTAGATTTATGATTGAAACTACCCTCTTCCCGCGGCTTCGTTGCCGTGGCCTTTTCTGCAAGAACTGTGCATTTTTCCGGAAAAAAATGTAGCCCGTGATAGAGCTACAGTGTAGTTTTTTGTCAGTGACAGAGAGATCAGTTCTGCCTGAGATTACCATTCACAATGAGCTCTTTACCGTCTCCCTTTTGTATTTGTATATAAGTTTGTTTTTATTTTAGAATATTCAATTGTATATATGTAAATAAAGAATTCATCCGTTTAAAAAAAAAAACGTTGCCATTCACAATCATACAAATGAATAAATAGCTATCTCTCTACCTCTTCATAATAATAGTTAGGATAATGAAGTAAATACTTTTTTCGCCATTATAAAGATATTTACTACCGACCCCTTCACTGTACAGTCGCAATTATAAGTGAATAACAATATAATCTGATTCACATAATGAAAATTTTCACGGCTCGTGACTTTTCTAATAATACGTGAGATTTTATTACGATTGTACCTATCACGTTCGCCCACACACGTGAATTCACGCACAAGGAGAAATAAGAGTACCTACCTAAACCTAACAAAAACCAGATCTTTTATTATCCTATTTGAAAGTCGGTCAGTGAGCTATGTTTAGTTTTGATGTATCATACTGTAGTATGAACTAAATATTCCACAGTGGCAGTATGCAGCCCTGTTTAGTAAATTACCAACGACCTGAAGAAACTGATGGAAATGGAAAGATGACTGCAGAAAGAAGAAGGTTTAGAAACGTTTTGGAAATACTTTAATTATGCGTACAGCAAAGGAATTCCCTGCCGGAGTCTGTATTTCCTGATAACTGCAACCTGGGAGTCTTCAAGTCAAGAGTAAATAGGTTTCTTCTAGGCAATCGTGCTTCATCGTCGACCACATCATCGCTTACCATCAGGTGAGACAGTGGTCAAGCGCAAGCCATCATCAATAAAAATAAAGAACAAAAGGAAAACATATTTAAATTTTGCTTAAACTAAACCCTTAACGATGGTATTAGTAAAACATACATTATATTAGTAAACACAAATAAAAAAATACTCCCAATAATAATTAGACTGGCGTTGTTTAAACCTAATCTATATCCTGAAGAGGAAGTTGATATCAGTATTGTAGCGAGTTTTATACAGTAATGTTCCAGTTGTGTTTCCTTTCTGAATATTATCTGATCAACACTATCTAAAAACTCCATTAGTTTATGACACGAGAAGTACTTTTTAAGTAGATATTTATAAAATTGAAGACGTAGAATTGAAGAAAATATATTTAAAACAGAATTGAAGCTGAGTTTTTCTGTTTGCAAGTATTTCAAGAATGATCCCCGAAAAAGAGTTCGGTTGAATTGTTTTAGTTGCTTTTCGTCCCATATATTCAAAACACCTAAACATTACTTGTCCGAACAAAACGTTAACTAATACTAAAGAAAAACAACGTTACCTTAGCCTTAGCTAAACGTAATCCTTGGCCCTAGATTGACGGCTTCGAAGGTGCGTTCATAATCATAAATTTGGAAGTTGTCTTGAGCGGCTGGACAGGGTGGTATCTGTGCTGCCATAAAAAAGTAAGGAGGCTTTGTATTGGAAGCTGAATATTTATTGCCTTGAGTGACAGTAGATTGAAGTTTAAGACAGCTCACTTTTGGATTCGCTGTAGTAAAAGGAGATGTGGACTAGGAACGATAGGAGAAAAACTGCAGTGCATATATAAACATAATCACTATATTTTAACAACTCTACTTCTTTGGCAGTTGTCCCTTCGAACTCTAGCCTTTATCTTAATAACACCCAATATTGTCAGCCTTCTGTGTGAATTTTAACACAGCTTTCTTAGTAATCTTCTTGATTGTATGGCTTGTGGTCTGATTTGAGATATAACTGACTTCCAGAGAGACCATTCCTACTTTTGGTAATACACAGTCTCCTTGCTCAACACGCCAACGAATTCTTACACCTGCCTTATATTCTAAACTATGGCGGTAAGTTAAGAAGCTATTCCATATACAAGTAAAATTTTAAAAAAGATAAAAATCTCTCGGTATTTTTTTATTTCATACTAAATAATTTATCTAGTAGTAGACACGCTACGATCGACACGATATCTCGCGGAAACACCCCGATTCAAACAGTAAAACACCCATAGCTTTTGAACAGCTCAACCGATTTTTATCAATCATAGCTAAGAACACTCTCGATAAAGTCACCTTTCAAACAAGAAAGAAATCAAAATCGGTTCATCCATTTAGGAGCTATGATGCCACAGACAGATAAACAAACACACAGGTACACACATCTAACTTATAACACTCCTCTTTTTCCGTCCGGGGTTATAAATATTCAGTAGTCAGTTACACCTAGTTAGGCTCGAAGCTGACCCCAACATGGGTTTTGAAAGCAGATTGAATTCTTATCCTAAACCATCCTACGGCGGAGATCTCACAAATTAAATCCAACAAAGTGGCCAAGTCCACAGCATATAAAGCAACATCTCTACCACGACGTGGTCACGCAGCGTAACGCTTGTTTCACCGCATTGCATAGCCCACCGGTATTGCGTACAACTGTGGTGTACTCTGTGGCACGAACTAACGCATCTGTGCGCTCATGTGTTGCATCGCTTTGTATGATTACTGCTGCAGATTAGTTTTGATTGATTTGAACATGTTTTTGCAGTTCCGATGCGAATTTTGTAACTGGTATTTTTACTCTATGTGGAATAATTAGTAGCTCTAACATAGTGAAGAAATGGCTAGGCAGATATAATGGCTGAATGCAACACATACCTTATAATATAAAATGAGTAGAGAAGACTCTTTAAACAAATTATTATGGCAAAGGAAAACTTTCATCTTTATAACGAACAAAACAGATTTTTTTGCAAAACTACCCGTTTTTTCCTACCTAATCTTTTTATATTTTATGATTGATACACCAGTCACGAGAACATCTTAATAAAGAAACCGGTAATCTTAAAATGAATATGGGTTTTAAAAATATAATAAAGTTGCATAATATAAAAGGAGACTTGATTAATTGCTACAACTCTGTAGGTCACGGCAAGGACTATTAAGATACGGTTCCGACGTCTGCAGCATTTTTAACCGACTTAAAACAGGAGGAGGTTTTACAATCGTCAGATCTTTTTTGTTCAAAGATAACGTTCTCACAACTCTGATTTATGTTATATCACGATCATCCGTACATTTAACCAGAGATTATGACATCGGGGCCTGGATAGAAATATTATCAATGCATCATAAATAGAATGCAAGTCACGTGAAGTGATTGCCTGTTGATAATTTATTCTACCAATCGCATTAGACAATTTGTCACGATCATTTTACGATTGTTCACGTTCGTATTGGAAACTTATTCTGAATTCTAGACATTCTTCCAAGGACCATTATTTGGTTACTGAATCGATTCAATTTCTATATTATTGTCTTAGCTATTCACTAGACTTTGCATGTATGCAATACGGTTTCTACACTAAAATAAAAAGACAAAAGTATCTTGTCTTAATGATCATGATCACACAGTGCATTTCAAAGCTCCTGATCGCTAGACTAGATAAACAATTGCAAGTGACTCCTTCACTTATCTACTTTAGTCAAGGCCGTGTGAGTGCAATGCCTCGTACGATGGCCGAGTTTTGCGCCTCCATGCGTAGTTGGCTCGTTAATTTGCCGTGGGCTAGCTAAAGGCTTGTTTACATTGCTAAAATCAATCTACATATCCCAGTACCCGGATAACATGATAGGTACTCCTTGGCAAGACTGGTTAAATTTTCTGACTTGTTACTTGTAACGACTATCAAAGATCTACGTTAGACACCTTGCTTAACCTTGAAGATAAGAGTTTTTATGACGTAGCCACGAGCTCGCCCGTACGTATAGAAACCGATCAATGCAATTTATCCACAGCAATCGGCATTCGATGACAAGTAGCATTCGATGTCAGCGAAGGTGATAGTCGAAATTTCAAAATGTAAGGGATTGATCACGTGATTTTTCGAACATCATCATCATCATTTCAGCCGAAAGACGTCCACTGCTGGACATAGGCCTCCCTCAGGCATCGCCACATTGACTGATCCCGTGCGTCTCTCAACCAGTGCATTCCCGCAACTTTAACCAGGTCATCGGTCCACCTAGTAGGAGACCTTCCAACGCATCGTCTTCCGGTTCGCAGTCGCCATTGCAGAACTTTTCGGCCCCATCGGCCATAAGATTTTTCGATATCGCATGTCAATCTCATACAATTTTCAATTTTATAATACTCATAATGTCACTTGTCTAGGGCCTCTTGAAATGTGTTAGGATTGAATTAATTTCATAAAGAAAAGTAATTTCTGAAAGTAATTTCATATCTGAAACGCTAAATAAATATTGGCGGAAAATTATGCATTGTTTACTATTTTAACCTAAAATTATGTATATGTCGTAGGATGATTTGATAATTCGAATCTTCGCGAAAATCCTAGGGGTTTTGCGAAAACGCGGATAATTAGACATAGGCGAAAAATTATCCAAGTACGATTAGTACTTTGGCAACATAGTCGACGGAGCCCCGCTGCGCGGGGCTCCTATTTCCGTCCGCAGGGTCTAAAGTAACCTAACACGAACGAGATGACGGGAGCTGAGTTCGCTCGCTTTGCTCGCTCACTTCAGCTCCCGTCATCTCGTTCGAACCTAACCTGTCCGTGTCGGGGTGCCCTAAGCTTCGCCTATGTCTAATTATCCGCGTTTTCGCAAAACCCCTAGGATTTTCGCGAAGATTCGAAGTATCAAATTACCCTACGACATATACAAGATAAATAAGGAAATATCTAAAACATCTAAGCTATGACATAATTTACATAATTAAATACTAATAATCTCCCAGTTCGTAATAAAACACTTAATTTGTTTTCATCATAGTCTAAATGTAGTCCAGTTCACAGAGCAGGTTCTATGATCTAGACCTGTTTGGTCGCGAGGTGACTATCTTAGCTCAAAACACGACCACGTCACAGTATAAACATGACAGAAACAGTATGGAAACACACAAACAGTATGGAAACTACCTACAAACGCTCGAAACGGAACACTCACACAAACATGCGCATCGACGAGACCTCTAAGCGGCTCGCACTTCTTACAGTACCGCAAGAATAGCTGAGGGGTCTCGTCGATGCACATGTCTGTGTGAGTGTTCCGTTTCGAGCGTTTGTAGGTAGTTTCCATACTGTTTGTCCATATTTATACAGTGACCACGTGGAATCTGTCTTTCTTAGTGAAACCACATCTTTTGAGGGCAACGACGTTCTACCAACGGCGACGAAGTTGAGTGCAGTTAAGTTTTGGTTTTCATAATAGGAACGCTACAAATGATTAGAACCTTAAATAACCTGGGTGAGACTCTCACAGACCAGGGAGATATAACGTGTATGATATAACAGTATTCTATCTTCATACAAACGGTCGGAACGCGAGTCATACCTACTCGAGTTCAGCCAACAGTCGCAAACATTCACGAACGGTGTGATGGTTTTGTAAGTAGTAAGCTTTCAATTTGTGAATATTTGATTGAAATAAGTACAAGTAATTACTTACTTAATATGGCAGAGATCAATTATAGACTATATTTTGCTGTTTTTGGTTGCTTGAATTCTTCTATAACGCACCCAGATATATTTTATTTTCATTTTACCTGGAACCTCTGAAAGACAAGACTATAAAAAATGTATATACCTAACCTACATAATATAAACTTCTAATAAGCACATTTTTTTTAATAGGTAGGTATTTTGCTTTTTCCACCGAGTTTATAAATAAATAAGTGGATAGGGCGATAAAGTGACACACGAGTGACCTACCTAAGCTCGCATTAAAAAAAAAACTAGTAAGTATTTTCTTAGGCTAGGCTATCTACTTACTTATGTACTTAGCTACTTACATATATATTTGAATTAGACGAAATATCATTATGAAATGAATACTTATGAGAGTAATAAATGGAAGAACCTACTAGTAAGATTTAAAATAACTGTATAATAAAAAATATAATATTTAAGTAAGTAGAGGCGGGCAGCTCTAACGCGTGTATACGTGGCACAAGCTTGTAGGTAATTATTTCAAGGTCAGGGCCGAGTCACAATACTGTTAGATATCATTACCGTGGAGATATGGCGAATAGCCTCCGCTGCCTATGTATAATATATAGCAGTAGGTGAAGCAATGATGCCAATGATAGGATATTTGAGGAGCCCTGTATGATCGATTTGGGGATGTTGATGGAGGTTTTTTGTCCAGCAGTAACTTCTTTGAACTGAATTGATGCCTACAAAAACAAATTTCTTTGTGACTCAGTTCTAATTACTCAGAAGATTTCGTAAAAGCTGGTGAAAAAAGCCTCAAAAATAGGCCCCAGGTGTAAATACAGTTGCTATTAAATTAAACGCGACCCGGTTTTGTTCGAGTGCCAGCTGGCACCGTCCCGTGAGACAATCGCGTATATCGGAACCACACCTTTATTGAAGTTTCTGATGAGTAGTTAAGATTGGCTTGATTTTATTTTATTTTTCTTATGTGCTATGAGGAAAATAAAGTTAATCTTTAGTTCCTTTCGAGATGATTTTATGAACAGATTTATAGTGCTTTTAACATTTTATTTTAGTATAGAAGTTTAAAGGATTTCGAATGTAATAATGGATAATAGACGGGACCGTCTGTATTTTTATTGCACCCCATTATTAATTTTACATAATTATTATTCAGAGTGCTAGAATAGATTTAACGTAACGTTACGTTCTTTAAACCTTGAAGGGTTGGTTAGAGGTGTGTATCTGCCTATTAAGCAAACAAAGCAAATTTAACCAGCTATGTTTAATTCCCTGTAACTCTTGCCATCGACTAGGAACGAAAAGTTGTCTTTTCGCTATGAAGCTCTGTAGACTGTAGGGTGCCTTGCGGCATAGAACCTACGATTCACAGCACAGAGTAGTGTTCTTACATATACGCCAGCTATACTATAAGATTAAATCAAAACAATATGTTAAATTACAAGAAAGATAATAATAAAAGATGTACAGTTAGATAACTCTATAATCTTTACTACCACTTAGAAGAACTAGAGATACATAACCGATTTGATATCGGATAAGTATCTATAGTTTTTCAAGAGAGATACACTAAAGATTGTAATGTTCCAAATGGCGTTCCAAGATACCTTTTATGATTGAAATCATTTCCTTATGGCGTTTAGTACAGTCGAGTCGTCTATACGTTTGTCTGTTTTTTTTTTTAAATTATGTCATCATAATAACTATTGAAACTACGGCACAAAGAAAATTACTGCATGAAAAACTGTTTTCAATCACTTAATAATAAAAGCCATTCAAATTCATGTATGGCACAAACAACCGGCCAAGTGCGTGTCAGACTTCGCCCATTTAGGGTTTTGTACCAAACCGCAAAATATAGTTGGTGGTAACAGGAAAAAATGAGGGAATTTCAAACAAAAAATCTAATTTCACAAAATATTTCACAATTTCAAGTTTATAGGTCACGGAGAAACTAAAAAAAAATTCGGTACAAAATTTTGTAAAAAACCGGACTTAGGTGACCTCTCATTCCTTTGTTTTCCAATATTTTTTAAGTAAAAAATACTGTAAGTATCTACTTAATGAGCTCTAAATAACGATACTCCACTCAATGACATAGGTCAACATTTATTTTTCGCGCCCCCTTTTAGCTGTATGGGAAAATAATTAAACAATTATTTTTTACAATTTGTATCAATGCTTTGGGTCAATAAGATATATATTTAATAGATATTGTAAACATTTGAAGACTGTAGCTTTAACCATTTGGCTGAAAAACCTGTGTGACAGACAACAGACAGACAAGTGAGCGATAGCAATTGGGATCCGTTTGGACCCTTCGGGTACGAAACCCTAAAAATGATGTCCTATGGTGACGAGCCTATTTTCACTGTGACTGTACCTACAGATCTGCCGTTGACACTTAAGGGATCGCCGCGTGATGCCATGTACGGCGGTGACGTATTGTATAAGCATTCGTCTCACATACTTGGAGGAGGCACCTGTTGCGCGCTCATTCCTTGTGAACTTATGTAGTGTGTAGTATTTAAGTTCCTTTTGTTTATTAGTTTAGTTGACATGTTTGGCATGGCAGTATTAAGATTGGTACTTACGATAGACCTCCAGTGCACTGAGTGTCTTAGGTACCATTTTTTAAAAAGTCTGTGGTGTCTCACTGCAGGGCAAAGGAAAAAAAAGAAAGAAAGAAAACAAATAATATACTATTATAGCACAGCTGAGATCACTGGCAGCTTTTTGCTGTTACCCTGTATGGCTTTACTGATTCGCCGGGCAATGCGGGCGCAGATGGCTTTTAAATAAAACACGACTAAAAAGTCACTGGTTGCATACGAATATTTCACAGCTAGTTTTTGCCAAAAACCGATTGGATTTTGACGGTTATAAGCGTTGATTTTTTTGACGGTTATAAGCCTGAGCGCTAGGCTTCGCCCGCGTGCATGTCGGAAATCGTGTACCACATGTACGTTTGTACTAAAATCAGGTCCTGGTCCTAATTCAGATTATAGTCCTACCCGTGTGCTAGATTCATACAGACTTTCATGTTTACATAAATGATAAGAGGTTCTAACTTCTGCCGGCGACTTCGCTCTCGTTAAGTCCGAAGCTATCCCGAGAGAACGTACGCCCGGTAGGCTTATTATGTATGAAACAGCAATCAGCAATAATTGCGCAGCGATCACTATATGCCATAAATATCGGGATTACGTAACCAATCATTTGATAATCACTCGCTGTGTGTTAAATTCAATTATTTCGAAAAAACTTTTGTGCTTAGCAATTTGGGAGCGGTTGGCAATCGACCAACAACAAGAGAAAAGGGATCACAATTTGACAGCCAAATTTGCTCGCCATAATCGCGAACACCCTGCGTTCAATTTAACAATGATTTACATTCCATTTTAGATAAATGATTGTTCCAAAGAGGCGGCAAAGTTGTCAAAAAATTGCTATGGGTGTGGCTATCGCTGATACATAATTCGGATTCGCGATTGAAGAGCAATTATGAGGCAACAATTGCGATCGTTTTGCTCTTGCAAGATACGTAACAAGCCTGCGGAATTAAAAGAATTCTATGTCCATCTCCAAGGTCCAATTCATCTCTGTTTACACCAAATTTCATAAAATTGTTTCAACTGTTTTGGCGCAAAAGCGTAACAAATAGATAGACAGAGTTATTTTCGCATTTATCATCATTTTAGTAAGGATCAAGGATGAGCTATATGAGGATATCTTATACATAAAGAATGGCTTACGGAAGTATGATCACTTTTCTGAATTTCGTACTAAGATCAAATGGCTTTCTATTCGCCTTCGCCAGAATGCCCACAAACTTTCTATGCTTTATAATGTGTTATTTAAACCTTTTACTCCTATTTATCTGAAAGAAAGCTTTCAGTTCCTCTGTGACACCCATTCTATCCTTGAGATCATCGGAAAATTTAAAATTAAGTGTTCGTATGCATTCCACTTCCTTCTTTGACAAATGTTTCACGATTTAAGCAGTTCGGTTGTGGAATGCATTACCTATTGAAATAAGACGTGCTAAAACACTGCCAACGTTTAAGAAAATGGTGAAGGAGCGTTACCTTTCACTATAATTTTTATTCTTCTTCTTTCTCTGTTATATTTGATATGTATTAGTATATTTTGTAATATTGTGTGATTGTATTTTATGTTATTATGTCTAAGTAGTATATTATTTATTATAATTTGTACACTGACAGCCCTAAATTCTTCTCCTATCGTTCAGTCCATCCAAAAGTTGTCTGTAAGAGATTACCTAGTGCGATAAGACCGCCCATTGTACACTTGATATTGTGAACGTTTTTCCTGTATATTTTTTATGGTGTACAATAAAATATAATTATAATAAATAAATAATAAAAAGCCGCCGAGAACTTATTATCTTTTTCATTGAAGATTTTTCAACTTCTCCGTTCTGTTTTGGAACGAAATGCTTCTAAAACACAATATTGTTCTCCAATTCGTTACATCTATACTTGACTCGACTTCGACTTATGCTTGAACAATATCTGTTTAACTTTACCATATCTATTGCGGAATCCTATTGTTTGCTGGCTGTGACGTCACCACGAACAATAGACACGGTAGTAGGCAACAGGAGTGATATTGCCTACGTGTGGTTGGTATGTAAGGACCCGAATACACGGGTTTAGTTTGCAAAGTGTCAGCTTGTGATGTTGTTTGGTTAGACCTAAAACGATAGAAAAAGTGTCCAGTGCACCAAGTATATCAGGAAATCAGAAATTTGACCTAAATCAGGTTGAAATAAATAAAATAATATAAGGTGTTTAATAATTATCACTTAAAATTATCGGTGTGTTTTAGAAGATCGTTTATCTGTTGTATCCTAAGTAGTCTTCATTAAAATAAACTGGTCAGCTTTTGCCAATTTATAGCTGGGTCAAGATAACTGAGCATCTGAAATGTCAATGCCACTCTGTCGTTTGACTCTCGATATTGACTTACGAGGTTCTGGCAGGGCGCCGCGCGGGTTTTCGGGAGTGGGGGCGTTAAAAATTCGGATGCACAATTATCTTGACCGAGCTTTAAACTGTGGTAGGCATTCAGTCTACTTATAATAAGTACCTGGGCGAGCTCTGCTCGGGTGAAAATAGAGAAAACGACCTTTTCTTAAAATGAAACCTAGCTAGATCGCCCCCAAAACCCCCTGTATACTAAATTTCATGAAAATCATTGGAGCTATTTTCGAGATTCAGATTACATATATATATATGTACATATATATAAGAATTGCTCGTTTAAAGGGAGAAATTTCTTCTAAATATTAGATAGATTATGTAGCTGATTACCAATATTTTTTCGATCGACTCTCTATCTGACTTGCAAAACTCAGGTCCCGGTTGAACTCAGTTATCACGAAACTTTGGTAAGATTTATGGGCTTCTGACTACCTATAAAGTTAGTCTGCCTAATAGTATACTGCTAAGAACCTGGTGTCTTAATAGACAGTAATCTCTCTTAGCGAGCTCAAGTTAATGAGCTAAGTCGCAAGGTGCACTTTTCCTTTCAATCTTTGAAATCCCTTCAAAACCTATTGCCCTTTAAAACAAAAATCCATCAATTCAGCCGATCATCGATTACGCTGAAGCCTGCTATCTGGATGCCACGGAGGAGCTCTTAAATAAGCTTTAGCGCTTGCAAAATCTGTGCATCCGTTTTTTTTTTGGTCTAAGGAATGTCTCTCACTTCCGCAAGGATCTCAAGTGGCTCACTATCCGTCTTCGCAGAAACACTCGAGTTTTATGTCTCCTTTATAACATCCTTTTTACCCTACGTACCCTGGATGTCTGCGTGATCGCTTTTCATTTAAACGCCCTGCCGATGTCCAATGTAGATCCAACCTAAGGCATCATCTAAACTCCCTCAATACTAATTTATATTCCCACTCCCTCCTCTGTTCATGCAGTACGAATGTGGAACTCACTTCCACCTAAAATCCGTGACTCTAAAAATGTATCTTTATTCAAGAAACAGGTCAAAGAACATTACCTCTTTGATCAAAATCAATGTTTTCTTGTAATTTTATATATTACTAGCTGACCCCGCGGCTTCGCTCCCGTCTACTGGCAGCCTACCTACCTACCACCTATCTAGACCTCTATTTTTTTTAAATTGTTTATGGCCTATGTTAATCGGGAATAATGTAACTTTGCATAGGTGAAAGAATTTTTTAACTCGGTCGAGTAGTTTCGGAGCCTATTCGGTACAAACAAACAAAAAAATCATTCCTCTTTATAATATTGGTGTAGATATGTTGTATGTATTTTTATCTATGTAGTTAAGGTATATGTGTAATTCATATATAATTAGTAAAGTTATGTCGGGTTGGATTGTTGTGTTGGGTAGTCTATTTTAAGTTTCCTTATTTCTTTCTATTCACTGTGTCTTCGTCTAACATCCAACTTGCCTGTCGCAGGCAGGTAGTGTTGGGTAGTATATTGAAATAAGCAGTACCTTTGTGCTCTTCTATCTAAATTCTTTCTTTTCTCTGTTAAGTATTTTGTGTGTACCTAAATAAATAGTTTCACCACGGAAAAAAAAAATTGAATGAGTGGTTCTCATAGTTTATGGAATGCCCAAAAATTACTGTTCTCTAATCTGAACCCGAAAAGAAGAAAAAAATCTAAGGATTTATATATTTAATATTTCAGTCTGCAAAGTCAGACCATGTGAAGGTACACTAACAAAGAAAGTCTTCCAGCATTGTGTACTGTGTACTTGTATGAATACAAAGATGTAGTGACGGCATTCACTCGGGAGTTGGTTCATAGACCGGGAAACGGTTACTGTAGTGTGACGAACAGTTAACTTCACACATTGTTTGAACTTAGGGGAATTAACGGCTTCGACGACTTTGTTTGGTTTTTGTGTGAGCTTGATACAAGATGTTTACAAAGATAGCATAACATAACGCTTGTGTTCCCCGAGGTTAAGCTGTGAGTCTAATATAGTTCCTACTAGCTACACCTAAATTATGCTAGTTATTTAATAGGCTACTTTAGCTAGTTAAAAATAAATGATAAATCCAACGACCACGGTGATCACCATCATCACGTAGAATGGCCCCGTAATCTCTTAAAATACCACCCTGGGATCCTCTCTGTGCAACTGCAACGCCTGTTAGGCGATTCCCTCCATGATGGTTGAAATGCTCTTGTCGAATCCAGACTAAAAGGGGAAAAGCTACGGTTATAATTCTCAGCGAGCCTTCATTCTCCAAAAAATAGCAATATGCACAATTGTCAGAATTACACACAGAGAAAGCTGTCGATCTCATTTTTAGCATTTGCATATTCTAACGTTGCCTAGCTTATATATACTTGTGTTGTTAGTTAATTTAAAAAAATATATCCATGAATATGAATCTGGGGAAGAAAGAATAGCTAGGGAAAACACTCGTAGAAAGGACTTTAAAAATGTAATTGTAGCTAATTTCAACACTGTCAAGCATAGCCCACTTTACCAAGCTGTACAAATATTTAATAAACTGCCGGCGGATTTAAAAATTTTGTTATACACTAGAATTATGTTATAAGCTCAAAGCATTTCTGTTGGATAGAAACTTGTACTCAATAGAAGAATTGTAATTTTTTAATAGAATTGGAATTTTGTATTTAAAAAAACCTATTTATTGTTATTGTTTTCAGTTGTCATTTTTTATATTTTAGCTGCATTTATTTTTAGAATTTATATTAATATTAGTTATAATGATGTGTGTAATGTAATGTTAAGTAACGTATCAAACACAATGTAAATTGTTCCTGATAAATAAATAAATAAAATTCATAAATATATTGACAAAGTACCGTCATGATATTAATGACCTTGACCTTAAACAGTTCCCGTAGAGAATCGCGCCGGCGAAGATTGTATATCGCTCTGATGGCTCGTTTTTGCAGAATAAAAATTGACTCAATTTCTGCAGTCCTTCCCCATAGTAAGATACCGTATGACTAAAATAGACCAGTCTTAAGGTATCTACATCAGAAAATTGACGAATCTAACAACATAAGCTGGCAAACTTAGCCGCCCTGCAAGTGATATTAAATGAGGACCCCATTGTAACCTTGAGTCTAGCGTGATCCCCAGGAAAACCGTATAATCGACAAATTCTAGCTTCTCCCTGTTTAATATAATGTCATAATCAGTACTTTTGACATTCGGCAAGACAAATTTGGTTTAGTCTAGGAATGACTGATTCGCGAAATGACTACATGGTCTATAATTGACCAATTCTTGAAATGTACAATTCTTTAAATGACTGATTCTACAAATGACTGATTCTATAAAAGACCGATTCTATAAATTACCGATTCTTCAAATGACTTTTCAATTCTATGAATGTGTGTGAATTTCGTAAATAAAATGGCACGTTTAAATGCGTACCACGGCCATTTTATCAATTATTTAGTATTCACATAGACCTACATTCGGATAGAAACACAACTAACGTGATTCCCGTTTTATATGCATTACTAAAAAATAAGTCGCAATCCACTTATATCAGATTGTTAGAAATAATAAAAAGTTATGGAATCAAATTAAAAAAATTCAAATGCGACTTCGAAGTTGCTGTGATGAATGCAGTGAAGGCAGTTTATCCGCAGTGTGTGGTCAGTGGGTGCTATTTTCACTACCAGAAGGCCGTATGGAAAAAAGCAAAAGACTTGAATGTTACAACAACAAGTGAAGAAAGGCAAATTGTACGTATGGCCAACCTTGTACCTTTGTTACCAGCTGCTAATATTCCAGAGGGTCGTCAAATAATTTTGTCAAAAATAGAAGCGGTCCCTTCAATGCATCAGTTTGGAAATTATTTCGAGAAACAATGGCACAGAATAAGTCCGTCCATCTTGAGTTGTGCAGACCAGCGTCATCGCACCACTAACACATTAGAAGGCTATCATCACAGATTAAATGTATTGATACCGAAAAAACCAAGTCTCTTCTACTTTATACAAAAGTTGAAGCAAGAAGCCAAACACTGTGATATAAGGTTAAGGGATACTCTTTTCCAGGTTTCACGAAAAAATCGCCGAAACCGTTATATATTATTGGATAAAAAGTACAAAAAAGTATTAAAAAAAATTAAAAATAGGGAAACATCAGTTAAGTCTTTTTTTAAAAAAATGATTTATATTCAACTACATATTCCTAAGTGATTTATTTCTTAATTTTTATAATTGTTGATTTTTTGATAATTGATTTTATGACTTTTTGATAACTGTTGATTTTTTTAAAAGAAAAAGGATAAATGTTTACTTTTGGGCTACAAAATGTAGTACGTGACATTATAACCACATATTCCTCAGTGATTTTTTTTTCTTAGTTTTTGATAATGATAGTCTTTAAAAAAAAAAAGATTTACATTCAACTACATATTCCTAAGTGATTTATTTCTTATTTTTTATAATTGTTGATTTTTTGATAATTGATTTTATGACTTTTTGATAACTGTTGATTTTTTGAAAAGAAACCGAATAAATATTTACTTTTGCGCTACAAAATGTAGTACGTGACATTATACAAGTTATTTTTTGGGACATGATACAAGTTATTTTTTGGGACATGATACAAGTTATTTTTTGGGACATGATACAAGTTATTTTTTGAAACTAGTTGAAATATATGATTTACCAACCCTTACATAGCATTTTATTTACGATATTCACACACTTTCATAGAAATTAAAAATCAGTCATTTGAAGAATCGGTCATTTATAGAATCGGTCTTTAAAAGAATCGGTCTTTTATAGAATCAGTCATTTGTAGAATCAGTCATTTAAAGAATTGTACATTTCAAGAATTGGTCAATTATAGACCATGTAGTCATTTCGCGAATCAGTCATTCTTAGACTAAACCGCAAATTTTACGCACTTAGTCTTGTTAGCATTTAAAACTAAATTATCAGCTGTGAACCAGTTTTGAACCTGTCGCAAGACGTTATTTACGTCGTCAACGTTTTTTATAAAATTAAAGAAGTGTCTTCAGAAAATAACACCATGTTTAGATTGTTTTTCAATAGATGGGGTAATCTTTAATGTAGACTAAAAATAAGAAAGGACCCAAAATTGATCCCTGGGATACCCCCATTTTCACGGTAGAATTGACAGCATTTATTTGAACTAATTGCTGTCTATCATTTAAATTAATTTTACTAAACTTAACGCTGATTGGCCTAGCCTAAAGCCATAATGTTTCACGATTAACGCAATCAATCACTTTCGACAGGTCGCAGAAGACACCTAAGGCATCTTGTGCCTTTTCCCACGCATCAAAGATGTGTTTTAATAAGGTGACAACGTCGGTCGTACAACGTCCTTTGGTAATACCATACTGTTTATTGTGTAGGATGTTATTAGTATTATAATAAATGAGCATTTGATTTAGCATTATGTTTTCAAATATCTTGCTGAAAACCGGCAGCACCGATACTGTTCTATAACTATTTGTCTATTTACTGTCCCTGGATTTAAAAAGTAGTATAACCATTTTTTTCCTTTGTTTTATAAGATCCGGTAAGACTCCTTGATCTACACACAAATTAAAGTTAAGTACGGCGCTATAGTCTGAATAATGGAGGTACAAACTTTGATGGATATTCCCCATAGATCTTCGGTCAGTTTAATCTTGATTTGCTTAAAAGCTTTTATTACTGTTATCGGGTTTATGTGTGAAAAGTTAAATTCAGTCGGGCAGGCTGAAATGTTAGTGTTTAATAAACCAAAAGCAAGCAAGCCCTCACCACTGCTGGCAAAGACAGGTCTCGCCCGATCCTAGCAACCATATCCTACCGTTCAGAGGCCCGCGCAGGACACTCCTCGAGCATTTGCTGGGCAGAGTCAAGGTCACCTCCGTTGTGGTAGCAATTTGCCGTGGTCTCTCGCTCAATCCTATTCAGGTACTCACCGAAGCAACCATGCCCGGTCAGTACATTTTTTTTTTATCTTGGAGAAATGCGCATACTGCGTACCACGACGAGATAGCGCAGTTATGTGGGACTCGAACCCATCAAAACTCCTCGGTGCCCTCTTGTGCCGCTTATGACGGGAACACGGGCATGCTTTAGCACTCACCGCGAACATGCCGTGGCTGTCCGTTAACGGACCCTCTTCTGGGGAGTAAGCCCCATCACCAGCGCACCATAACACTCTGTACGCCGTAACTACCCCAGGGACCAAATCAGCACATGGGCGCCAGACGATCCTGTGTATGGCACACTAGGTCCCCCTTTGACGGGTCATGGTCAATACATGAGTCAGACTGTAGGAGATGCGCTCCTCTTTCTTCAGCCAGGCTTTGAAGAGCGACAGGAGGCTTAGAAAACACGCTTGCGCGAAAATACCTACATACTACTATCGACCTGCACCCTTATTGCGTATCTGTTTTAACAGCACAAATCACACACCTTTCCTTTCATTTTAGTAACTCAACAATATTCATTTTGTGTTTTACGTTGTCGGTAGACGGATTTATGAAAATAATTATGAAGCAATGAATGTCAGAGGAACAATCCGTACGTAGGGTACGGATTGGGTCTTGGAACCTACACAATTAGGCTGCAGGTACAATTCCAGACTTTAGGCAGCAATTCCAGATAATAACAATACGCGACCTGGGAATCGAGCCTAGGACCTCATGCTCAGCAGTAGTGCTTGTGGCCACATGACTAATTAAATAAGGCCCACACTAAAAACTTAAATCAGAGTAAGTTGCTAACACGAGGTTAAATTGACAGTTTCTCAAACAATATTGTCAATTTAACCTAACTCTGGGTTAAGATTTTTGTGCAAGTGGGCCTACGAGTATATAGCCTATTTGGCAATACTAATTACAGCCCATCTTTGTTATTCCCCAGTGACTCCTTAAGGCACAGCATGCAGGCCTCTAATACAATATTTATCTACCGAACAATATTACGCCGAGCGTCTTTCCTCCGAACGCACTAACAAGGCCCCGCGGCTTCGTCTGGCACCCATCCAAAGCCTCCTTTGTACATAAACCACTTCATTTCAAAACAACAGCTGTCGGTGATATACGGGGCTGTTTAATTGATAAGTCTCGCGAGAACTGAGCAAGCGTTTTAAACGTTTTTTGGAAAAAAACTACATTTAATTTACTGAAAGTTTTTCGTTATTTGTGTCATAGAAGTGCTGAATTTCTTTACATTACCTTCGTTATTTACGCTTTTGTTATTTGTTTTGTAATTTGTTTGCAGGCATAAAACTATTCAAATTCATTAATTTGTATCCTGACAGACAAAGCGTAGCCTACTTGCTACCGATATGGAAAATATTTCATGATAGGCTCGCGCTTGACCACTATCTCACCTGATGGTAAGCGATGTTGTGGTCGAAAATTTTTCGGAGCTAAATTTTGTAAAAAACTGACATCTGTGGTGGCTTCTAATCTTTGTTTTCCAATATTTTAATTAAAACAATAAATACAGTATTTATCTACACAACGAGCTCTAAACAATGATATTCCACTCGAAGGTAGGTATTTCTCGCGTCCCCTTAAAATATTTAAAAATATGTGTGGCTTTTTGACAATTTGTATGGCTTTGGGTCAACAAGATGCTTATACTGTGAAAATTTGAAGACTGGCTCCAACCGTTTAGCTGTAAAACCTGTGTGACAGACGACGGAAAGAAATGTGAGTGACAAAAATAGGGTTCCGTATGGACCCTTCGGGTACGGGACCCTAAAAATGTGTGGTTGATCCAATCCTAAAATTTTGGCATTTCGACCGTCGCCATCGCTTATGGGATGACACTTGTCTAGAGCGTCTTAAGTTCATAACTTAAGATTTTGAATTTAAAATTAAAACGATTGTGACTAGAATAGGAGTAATGGAACAGACAAATAATGTTAAATCAAAACCTACTTCTACTTTCCAAAACTACTTTACTTTGTTAGAGCAACCAAACGCACACGTCTGTGTGGACCAGCCAATTGTAACGTATACAAATATTTATTCAGATGTGATATACTTACCAAAATCCATGGAATGTTCTCGAATTAGCCAATTCATTGGGTGAAACGCACACGTCTGTGTGGACCAAACAATTGTAGCGTATACAAATATTTTTTCTGATGTGATATACTTACCAAAATCCATGGAATGTTCTCGATGTAGCCAGTTCATGGACAGTCATTGGGTGAAACAAAAATATGATTTAAACAAATTCATTGATATGGAACAAACGAAGTCGATTGGTGGAACGATTTAACGCATCCCCTACGCACTGTGCCGAGAAAAGTTTGTGTTCGTTGTTTTCTTTAATAATCTAAACTAATATTAGGAAGAGAAAACTTGTTCTGCTTGTTTTTTTATGTTTGATCAAGGTCATCTCTGGAAGTTCTAATCCAATTACGAAAAGTTTTACTGGCAGAAATTTACAAAACTACTATCGCTGAATTGACAAAGTAAATATTTAATAAAGTATTAAATTCGGTAAAATTCAAAGCTTGTATTAGGACCGGTTACTAAGTTTAGTATTAGGAGTTAAACACGTGTCAAATCCTACTTTAATGCCAATGTTTGACAAGTTGTCTGGCTCAGAAATCGGAGGATTTTAGGTTTTATAAAAATTAAGTACTAGGATTACTTAGGTTACACTTTTGTCCAAATGACTGGTTCATGAAAATGAGATGACAAATAAAGAACAAATTTAAAAATATGTGTGGCTTTTTGACAATTTGTATGGCTTTGGGTCAACAAGATGCTTATACTGTGAAAATTTGAAGACTGGCTCCAACCGTTTAGCTGTAAAACCTGTGTGACAGACGACGGAAAGAAATGTGAGTGACAAAAATAGGGTTCCGTATGGACCCTTCGGGTACGGGACCCTAAAAATGTGTGGTTGATCCAATCCTAAAATTTTGGCATTTCGACCGTCGCCATCGCTTATGGGATGACACTTATTATTATTATTTATTTATTTATTATTAAAAAATACAGAGTAGACTTATAAGCTACGCACACTCCCGCAAAACTGCACATACAGTTTGACTGCGGGATCAATCATACTCGCTTACTTAGGTAGGTACATAATTACGCAAGTGCTTCAAATTAGAACTGTAGGCAGGTAAGTAGGCACCTAATGCAAACAATTAAGGTAGTGCTTAAATAATTTACGCTTAAACAATTTCTTTTTTGTTTCCTTGACAATGTCGGCGGGTAAACTGTTGAGTAGGTATGGAATACGTTTTTTTAAAGTTCTGTCCCCGTAATAATTATTGACTCTAGGAACAACAAATTTACCCGCAGTCATTGACCTAGTATTATAATTATTAATAACTTTAACTAACGAAGACTTTTGATCTCGATTGCCATGGTTATTAACTGCAAGAAGGTATTTATGTTTCAGACTTATCGGGAGAATTTTACAAACTTTAAACAATTTACTATAGTCATGTCTAAACTTATTCTTAACTTTCTTATCGACAAGTAGTTTTAAAAATCTTAGTTGAATGTTTTCTAATTTATCAATGTATGATTTAAATGTTAGTCCATAGCAATCGAGAGCATAACTCAAAATCGAGTCTACCAAAGCACTATACAAAAGTCTTAACGTACTAATTGGAACTTTGTAACTTAAATGATAAAATTTACCTAAAATTATTCTAAGTTTATTACTGATGAAATTTATATGTTCAGCCCAGGAGAAGTGCTCATCAACTTTTACCCCCAAGTATGTCACACAGTTAACTCTTTCTATTGATTTACAATTGCAATTAGCAACATTATTATGAAAGCAATTATAGGAATGGGCAAATAATGAGCAAGACACATCATTCAGAGGCAAATATGGCGAATGTATAATTAATAGTTTAGTTTTGTCCGAGTTTATTACTATGCCGTTATCGTGTGACCATTTGACGATAGCGTCCACATCTAGCTGCACGAGGCGACACGTCTCAGCCAAGTCAGAGCCAGCACGCAGTATGCACAGGTCATCCGCGAACATGTGCGCTGAACAGTGTTGTAGCACTCCACACAAACTATTTACGTGCATCAGGTAGCACACAGGTCCGCATCCCGACCCCTGGGGCACCCCGCACCTGACTCCGACCTCGTCGCTGTACGTCTCGCCGACCTTCACTCGGTATGAGCGTGTAGTCAGATAGTCTCTGAACCATTCATTCAAAGGCTTTCCGACCCCACACTCTTCTATTGCATTTAATAATGTGGACGTTTCTAAAGTATCGAAAGCTTTTTTATTGTCAAAGAATATGGTCACAACGAATTTTTTGTCTGCCAAATAAGTATTTATTTCATTTGTAAAGTTAGACAACAGAGTATTTGTGCCTTTCCCTTTTTGAAATCCGTGTTGGGACTTGTTTAATATATGATTAGTCTGCAGATATTCTCCAAGCTGGTCAGTTACACACTTTTCTATAATTTTGTCTAAACTAGATAGGATAGCTATTGGCCTATAGTTAGAATAGGTTTTTCGACAACCTTTTTTATAAATTGGACGAATTATTGCTTCTTTAAGCTTATCAGGAAATTTATGCTGTTTTACGGATAAATTGACCAACTTAGAGACTACCGGGCAGATTTTATCACAGACGAGTTTTATGTCACACATGCGCATGAGGTCGCTGCCTGGAGATTTATTGACATTCATACTTTTAATTATCTTTTCTGTATAGCTATCGGTAATCGGTTGCCACCTCATACTCATATCTGCTGCACGTACATAACTATCCCTATTAAGTAAATAAACATTACATGAATGTTTAAGGCGCTGAATTTCTTCATCAAAGGTAGTCGCGAACTGATTAGATAGGTATGCAGTGTTTTTATGTTCCATGTTCGACAATATGACACTGTCCAAACACTGTTTTTCTTTTCCCAACAATATATTTATTCTATCCCATATTTTTTTTATGTTTTTATTACAATTAATTATGCATTGTCTGTCGTACTCATTGCTACATTTATTTATTAGATTTTTTTTTTTTTTTTTTTATTTTTTTTTTTTTTTTTATTATTTTTTTTTTTTTTTTTATTTACTTGTCTAGAACGTCTTAAGTTCATAACTTAAGATTTTGAATTTAAAATTAAAACGATTGTGACTAGAATAGGAGTAATGGAACAGACAAATAATGTTAAATCAAAACCTACTTCTACTTTCCAAAACTACTTTACTTTGTTAGAGCAACCAAACGCACACGTCTGTGTGGACCAGCCAATTGTAACGTATACAAATATTTATTCAGATGTGATATACTTACCAAAATCCATGGAATGTTCTCGAATTAGCCAATTCATTGGGTGAAACGCACACGTCTGTGTGGACCAAACAATTGTAGCGTATACAAATATTTTTTCTGATGTGATATACTTACCAAAATCCATGGAATGTTCTCGATGTAGCCAGTTCATGGACAGTCATTGGGTGAAACAAAAATATGATTTAAACAAATTCATTGATATGGAACAAACGAAGTCGATTGGTGGAACGATTTAACGCATCCCCTACGCACTGTGCCGAGAAAAGTTTGTGTTCGTTGTTTTCTTTAATAATCTAAACTAATATTAGGAAGAGAAAACTTGTTCTGCTTGTTTTTTTATGTTTGATCAAGGTCATCTCTGGAAGTTCTAATCCAATTACGAAAAGTTTTACTGGCAGAAATTTACAAAACTACTATCGCTGAATTGACAAAGTAAATATTTAATAAAGTATTAAATTCGGTAAAATTCAAAGCTTGTATTAGGACCGGTTACTAAGTTTAGTATTAGGAGTTAAACACGTGTCAAATCCTACTTTAATGCCAATGTTTGACAAGTTGTCTGGCTCAGAAATCGGAGGATTTTAGGTTTTATAAAAATTAAGTACTAGGATTACTTAGGTTACACTTTTGTCCAAATGACTGGTTCATGAAAATGAGATGACAAATAAAGAAGAAAGGAAAGAAAATAATAACATCGTTTACAAATATATGTCTAGTTCTAAACTGGAAAACAAGCATTCTTTCATTTTTAAAATAGAATGTAACTCCTTGAACAAGTATTTGGAAGAAAATGGAGTCAAAGTATTCCGTTCCCGATTTACCGAGATCGTTGTCTCATTAAAGTGTCCTACCTTCACCTTGATAATACAAAGACCTCAGGAATGCGTGGAATAATAATGTATTAATAAACTCTTTCCATTCGGTAGCTTTACACAAACAAAAACAAACATGTCGTCTGAGAATATTCGTGCACGCATGTTTATTGAATTTGAACGATATTGGATGGCCGACTACCTCGCATAAGAACCTACGGTACCCTAACATATTTTTACACAAACACTCGATACTATCCCTTAAAGTTATAACATCAAGGTTGAGGATAGCCCAGCAGCGTTTTGCTTAACAAAAACATGTGTGATAGTTTGTTCCTTGACGCCGAAATTTGGCAAACTCCTTTAGTTGCGTGAAGGCTAAAACTTGATCCCTACGCAGTCGCCTTTTTGGGATAAATAGAAAACTTACGTAGATCAGGATAGAACTTGATATAGTTTATAAAGATCCGAAAAGTACTGGTATAGATGGAACAACTGGGAAGGTTGCCCTTTCTGTTTTGTTTAGACAACTGTTTCTATCTTGTTGTGGAGTTCCATTCAATATTGATGTAATGCCACAGACAACTAGTTTTTTTCTTTTTTTTATTGTCTATAGGCTCGCGCTTGACCACTATCTCACCTGATGGTAAGCTAAGATGTGGTCAACGGTGAAACACGTTTGCCTAGAAATAACCTATTCACTCTTGACTTAAAGACCCCCAAATTGTAGCTATCGAGGAACACAGACTCCAGCAGGAAATTCCACTTTTAGCTGTACGCATAATAAAAGTGTTCCCAAAACGTTTTGTGAGTATGGGTGGGATGTCCACCGTAAACCGATGGCGCATCGCCGTACGTCTTGTAGTCCGATGATGAAACGGGCTAGGTGCAAATTAGATCGTTCAATTCCATCGCACACTCCCCGAAATGTAACTGATAAAAACCGACAAGCTGGCAACTGGGCGACGATGTGCCTCTTGGCCCGCTTTTCGATCGACTCTAGTTTGATGCACTAGAGTCGATCGAAAAGCGGGCCAAGAGGTATTTGGCAGATCCATCCCAGAGATGAGAACAGTACTCCATGCATGATCGAACTTGCGCTTGATACAATTTGAGCAGCTGTTCCGGCTTGTAGTACCTTCTCACCTTTGCAAGGATCCCCAATCCTTTGGCAACCAGCTGAGCCTTGGCCTCTATGCATGGTCTAAAATTGAGAGTCGAAGTCAACGTAACGCCAAGAAACTTAAGATGGTCCGTTATTGGCACGGCCACATCTCGGAAAGTTGGAGCCGGGTGAAATTGGCTCATTTTAGCGGCAAAAAGACACGCCTGGGTTCAGCAGCATTAAACCTGACCAGATTGGCATCGCCCCATTCAGAGACTGCCTGCAAGGACAGGTTCAAGCGCTTCACCATGGCCTCGCGGAGAAACTGGATCTGCGGCCCGGTAGCCCGTGCGTTGGACATGTATCTCTCAGCAACAGTGCTGTCGTCTGCATACCCAAAGGTTTTAGCAGATCGTTAATGTGCAGCAAGAATAATGTTGCTGATAGTACTGACCCTTGAGGGACCCCGGGATTCATATCCAATTGGTCCGACGAGCACCCAAACCACCAATGACCACTCAAATGGTCTGATCTCTCAGGAAGTCTGCAATCCCATTACACAGACCACCGGGCAGACCGAATGAAGAAAGCATGGCAATAAGGCTTTCATGCCAGGCCCTATCGAAAGCCTTCGAGATGTCAAGGGAGACGGCAAGCGCTTCCCCATGTCTGTCGATGGCCTAACATATGTGAATGGCATATGCTAGAAGATCCTAAGTAGACCGATTTCGGCGGAAGCCTTATTGGCGGTCGCTAAGGATATCGTTAGTTTCTAGGTATGCCAGGAGCTTCATGTTAATTACACGCTCCATACTCTTACAGAGTATGTACGTTACAGAGATGGGTCTTTAGTGTAACGTTACGTTTAGCTCAGATGAGCTAAACGTAAGCTACGTTATTAAAATAATAGATAATAAAAAAAGTAAGAAAAGGTAAAATAAGAAAAAGGTTGACAGGATGCGGTGGGACGGCTGATGGAGTGCGATGTGGACGCTGGAAGAGCGCTACCGCGAGTTGTGGGCGCTCCTCTTCAGCGTGCGCAACCTGCGTGTTCTGCTGCCGGGCGCGCTGTAGCTGCGGCTCTTGCACCACGTCGGGTTGGTAGGTAGTAAGGCAGGTAACCAGGAGAGATGAGGGCGCTCGCGCAAAACGACGCGCCGTTAAGGACCTGTCTGCAGCAGCTCATGCCAGTTCCAAATGCCAGTCTGGCACGTCCCATTGTAAAAACAGTAAAAGTTCACTTCAGAGTATAGATTGTTATTTAATAGAAGTCTCCAGAGATGTATAACACTCATTCGCGTACTGAATTCATTACATTTTTATGTGCTTAGTGGATAAATATAAACTTTGTAATTTAATGCTTAAACATGTTTCCAATTTCGCAGTCAAAACCAAACTGAAATCCGACGCCCGTTTTTCTTTCGTTCTGTGTCGTCTGTTCCGTATTTCAAATTCAAAATATCAATTATATGACCAGAACGAATAAAAACGGTTTACAGAGGTGGCAGTCTACGCTGCCCTTATTATAATGTACAACTAGCTTAAGGAAGGTCTAGTCCATGGTATATTATGTCTATGGCTTAAGAAAAATAAATTGGAGAGACAGATGTCAATTAAGATAAACATGTCAGAGTATAAAAAATTACAAGATTTTAGAAATTAGCGATATAAATAAGTTATGGAATATTAAAACAATCAGAGATAACTAAAAGTATGCTTTTCAGGTGTTAACAGTAACAACGAATACATAAAAATGAGACATGAGTTGATACAAAATCAAAAGATATAAAGGTATGTTTTGTAAAGTATTTATTAAAATGTAAATAGACTTAAAAACGTGTAGGTCTGCAAAGCAGAACACCACATTTCCCCGATGACCCCAGAAAAATTTTCAACTGGATGAAAATTTTGCAGGTTTAAATATAATCCTTGATCTATCACACAACATCTTTCATACTTTCTTCAAACTCTCTCATTCAATCACACGTAGGGGATATGGTTCACATTCAATGACGCATACTCCACAAGGAAATATTTATTTAAAATTACTAAGGCTTATTTTTTTTAATTAGGTGTCGTAACCCGCACCTGTTTGAAAACCCGAAGAATATTCAAATATTTATAAGAGCCCACGCATTTGGCTTATTTTTAAAGAGTTACGGGACCGCTCTTTGCACATAAGGCTTTCAGAGTTGTGCAGACCGCTCTAAGAGTTGGATTATAAGAGAGAACTCAAGTTTAAAGAGGAAACTCAAGTTTAAAGAGGAAACTCAAGTTTAAAGAGGAAACTCAAGTTTAAAGAGGAAACTCAAGTTTAAAGAAGAAACTCAAGTTTAAAGAGGAAACTCAAGTTTAAAGAGGAAACTCAAGTTTAAAGAGGTAAAAGATATTTACAAGAGGGAAAAACATATTTACAAGAGGGAAGATCATATTTACAAGGCATTAGGGGCTTTTTTACAGAGTTGCCAAACCGCTCTAAAAAAAAATAAAAGAAAAAAAGGGATAAAAAAAATTGCCTAATAGGTTAAAATTGAATTGAGGAGAATAAAAAATAAAAGTACTAACAAAAGTAAAAATGATGATAAAATGAAGGCCTGAAAGGGAAACCAAAAGTTAGCGTATACACTTGTGCAAGTATGGTTTTAGAATTTTGAGAAAAATGAGGAATCGAGCCCACGTTAAGAATAAATAAATAGAATAAAAAGTAGGTAGAGTGTGGGTGATGGGGTGAGTTCTTGCCAAATTGGGCGCACGAACAATACCGTTGCGCCCAATTTTTAAGATTTGGGCGCCAAACTGTAACGTTACGTTTAGCTCAGATGAGCTAAACGTAAGCTACGTTATTAAAATAATAGATAATAAAAAAAGTAAGAAAAGGTAAAATAAGAAAAAGGTTGACAGGATGCGGTGGGACGGCTGATGGAGTGCGATGTGGACGCTGGAAGAGCGCTACCGCGAGTTGTGGGCGCTCCTCTTCAGCGTGCGCAACCTGCGTGTTCTGCTGCCGGGCGCGCTGTAGCTGCGGCTCTTGCACCACGTCGGGTTGGTAGGTAGTAAGGCAGGTAACCAGGAGAGATGAGGGCGCTCGCGCAAAACGACGCGCCGTTAAGGACCTGTCTGCAGCAGCTCATGCCAGTTCCAAATGCCAGTCTGGCACGTCCCATTGTAAAAACAGTAAAAGTTCACTTCAGAGTATAGATTGTTATTTAATAGAAGTCTCCAGAGATGTATAACACTCATTCGCGTACTGAATTCATTACATTTTTATGTGCTTAGTGGATAAATATAAACTTTGTAATTTAATGCTTAAACATGTTTCCAATTTCGCAGTCAAAACCAAACTGAAATCCGACGCCCGTTTTTTCTTTCGTTCTGTGTCGTCTGTTCCGTATTTCAAATTCAAAATATCAATTATATGACCAGAACGAATAAAAACGGTTTACAGAGGTGGCAGTCTACGCTGCCCTTATTATAATGTACAACTAGCTTAAGGAAGGTCTAGTCCATGGTATATTATGTCTATGGCTTAAGAAAAATAAATTGGAGAGACAGATGTCAATTAAGATAAACATGTCAGAGTATAAAAAATTACAAGATTTTAGAAATTAGCGATATAAATAAGTTATGGAATATTAAAACAATCAGAGATAACTAAAAGTATGCTTTTCAGGTGTTAACAGTAACAACGAATACATAAAAATGAGACATGAGTTGATACAAAATCAAAAGATATAAAGGTATGTTTTGTAAAGTATTTATTAAAATGTAAATAGACTTAAAAACGTGTAGGTCTGCAAAGCAGAACACCACATTAGTTAGCCGGCACGGGCTGTACATTAGCTTGCTTCCAAGCATTCGGCAAGCACACCAGCGATCGGAAAAAATTCATCGTGACCACGACCGCTCTGTTTAGAGCGAAACGAAGAAGAAGAAGCATTCGGCACTTTGCTAGTCTCATACGAAAGGCGGAATAGGCATGTCAAGATCGGAGACAATTCAGGCGCACAGATGCACACTATCGCTAGTATTCCGTCAGGGCCGCTATCCTTGTTCACGTCGCAGCACTCTACGGACGTCCTTTTGATGAATGCGAATGTCCGACATACTCGTCTCGCATCCATCAGAAAAAGGAGGGGGCCGCGCGTCACTAGGATTCAAACGCGAAGATTCCGCAAAAAGAGAGGCAAATAAATTTGCCTTCTCTTTAGTGGAGTGGGCCAGCGACCCGTCGGGTTTCAGCAGTGGTGGTGGTGAGGAGCGGCAGAAGTTCGACTCGACCGACCTAGTCAGGGACCAAAACGCTTTACTACCTGCTGGGTATGAAGCAAGTTTGTTCCCTATAAGGCCAATGTGGTCGAACCGAGCCCTTCGCAACACCATCTTGCAGGACTTTGCAGCACTGTTGAAGGATCTCTTCTTCTGTCCCATGTCACTCGCTTTGCGCGAACGAGCGTCGACCCATGCAAAGTACGCCTCATGTTTAAGCGCGTCGGCGCGATAACATTCGGTGCCAAATCATGGCCGGTCAACGCTGGACATTGTTACGTCAGAGAAAAGAATGTACTCCATTCCCCGACGCAACACATCCGTCACGGCGTCCGCGCACGACGAAGGATCAGCCGAAGAAAAGCAAGTAGGCTGCCAAGGATAGCATGCGAAGAAAGATCGCATGCCATCCCAATCTGCCGACCTGTACCGCCTAACCCGCCGGGTGCCTCTTGGGCTGGGATTAGGTAGAGAGTAGTTGGACACAGAATTTACCAGACAGTGGTCGGAACTACCTAAGATGAAGTTATTACCAGCTGGGTAAGGTTTAGCGCAAGCGAAAGCTAACGCATGTCCCGTCCAGCATGGTCAGTCCCGCAGAAACAATATTTGGGCGGAAGGGTACCGCTGCTGTGCCGCATCAGCCACCTCACTGAGGTACTCTGTGAGCCTAGTTTTCTCCTGATCTCCGCTGTGCGAACGGTAGACACAGGCGTAGATAATTTTATCTAGACCTGTGTCCACCAGAGCCCAAAGCGTTGAGAATCTGGAGTCTTCAAGGATACGGAGACGCCAATAGCAAATGTCGTCACGGGCGTACATATACACACCCGCGCACGGTTTAAAATTGTGCTCCAGGGTAAACCCTGGGTAAGATAAGTACGATACGTCTGACGGACTCGCTATCTGCATCTCCGTAAGGAAAAACAGTGCTGGTTTCTCAGCCTCTAGATGGTAGTGGACTGTTGAGAGATTTGAGTGCAGACCTCTAATGTTGATGAGGTGCACTTTGTGGGGGAGAGGGTGCAGCCGCTGTTTTTTTTTCAATATTCCTTTTCCTTGAGTTTGACATTTTTATTTTGTGAGTGAATGGTGGAGAGTAGAAGGAAGTTAGACGAGGTTCCACGCTGCTAACCTACAGACACGCACTGGAAGGACGCCATCATTGGGGCACTAGGCCGGAGACTGCGGGGACGTCAGAGCCCCCCCGGAATGTCCATCGGGCCCTCCCCATCTGGTCGCCAACCAGCACGATGTTGCATTCCGGGATTTTTCGACAGTAGGCGGGGCAGCCTTTCATGTGTGGCTGGCACACTACTTGGGCCCCCAACTACCTGCGGTCGGTCCGGCGGCGCACCGTGCCTCGGATCCCGCTACCCTCCATGACTAGTCTCCCGATATGCCCTAAACAGCGCGTGTCAGGCTGGTCTGCCTGCAGTGGAACATCTACCTCGACCCAAATCCTCTAGTTGGCTACTCCAAGCATCGTAACCAGAACACGGCTAGGCCGTTTGGCGGTATGTCTTTGCCCAGTGGGTGGTCACAAGCCTTCGGCCGAAACCTACCACCAAGTAGTGTCACCTGATTTGCACCATTTGGGGACCACGTGTAGGGTAACAACAAAAGGAGTAGCTCCTACGGCCGTGGGTGACTCAGCCCCCAAAGAGAGAGTCGTTCACTCTGCCTAGCAACACAGTCATGTTTAACTCAGCAAATTACTGGCATACTATTATGTGCTGCGTAAAGCGTGACGAATTGCATTGATTTATTACAGGAAGCATTCAGTATAAGTTTTGCTAATAGACAGACTGACTTTAAATTAGATAATTGTAAAAATTTCTGGTAATGAAAGTAATAAACAACTTTTACTCGAGAAAATGATGAATAAGATCCAGCTGGTTCGGATGTTTGCTATAAAACGCTATCGCCTTTATCCGAGGCTGGTATGGCCGCTGTGTACATAGGAAAGCGCTTGGGTCGTTGGATGGTTTTATCTCTACCGCCTGTGCCCGAGATCATAATCACATTCGAAGAATTCAGTGACGTCAACCGATCCGATTGTTATTCTGCTGTTGTCATTGTCACAGTAATAAGGAAGATACACCCATGGGATGCCGTATCATATTTTAACAACACTACATAACAGGGGTTCCCCAGTTCTGTTTAAGTCCCACCCAAGTAATGGAAGGTAACCCTGACCTGGACCGAGTCGTCCTGATTTGAAACCCCATCAAGCTGAGATGTCGCGAAGTAACCAAATTAGGAAACTGAGGCATTCGAAATTTAAAATAGCCTTAAGTCAAAACTAAATGGATCCTGTTCCACTTTCCGTTACGAGATAAGTTGGGTTAACTCTGAGATTACACAGATAAGGATGTTTCAAAGCAGTTATCTGGCTCCAACTAAAACTGTAGCTAAAACTGTTCTCAATTCTGTAATGGTTCCATTCCGAATGTTATTTTAGTAACAGAATAATAACATGAAACTATAACAGTGTTCCCGTATTTGTGGGCTGATAACACCCGCATAGTTTTGGTATGACTGTTCAGAAGTTGATAAGAAAATATGACGTAATCATATTGTTATTTCTATGGCTCTTCTCTTCTCTATAACTATTACGTTTATGGTAAGCCTTGTATACTATAATAAGTAGTTACCAAACTCGTATCATGTGGTTCTCAAAGGTAATTTGTTAGTTTATGTTTAACCCCGACGGAAAAAGAGGGGTGTTATAAGTTTGACGTGTGTTGCTGTGAATCTGTGTGTCTGTCTGTGAAATCATAGCTCCTAAATGGATATACCGATATTAATTAACTTTGTTTGGAAGGTGACTTTGTCGAGAGTGTTCTTAGCTATGTTTGAATAAAATCGGTTTAGCCATTCAACATTTATTCACATTTTACTCTTTGAATCTGTGTTTTTTTGCAAGATATCCATTATTGTCGATTGAAGCGTGTCTACTACTAGGTATTATATTATATGAAGCTTAAAAAACATGAAATAAAAATTAAATTACAAATTAAAAAAAAACCCCTATACAAAAACCTCTAAAAAGCAAAAAATTAACATCTTACTCGCGTCGGGGAACCGCTAAGTAAATAAAATAAACTGCTGTAAACGTAAATTCAAATTGAAAATGATACCAACCTTATCATTAACATCAGGCAGTTCAATACACCAGGTCCACCATCCTGGGCCTGTTGGACTTTCTACCCAGCAATGCTGGATGTGTATCCAGTCTCTTGGCCAGGTCAAACTCTTTCTCTTCTACGAAGAATGTGTGAGTGTTTGGAGTTGCTTCTGCTACATCCGTCATGTGGAGTTGAGCCTAGAAAGATAATTATAAATTGATGAAATATACTTTTGGAATTTTCTTTTGATTTTGATTAAAGTTATGTGTGGCACACAAAGAAGTGTACACTAGGAAGGCAGGCCCCAAATAAACTGGCATAATAGCCCAAAGAAAGAAGAAGACCAGGAAATAATTAATTTCACTTATTTTACTACAAAAGAGGCTTTTTATAAACTGATACCAAAAAGAACAGTGGTGGCCCATGGCCAACGGCCCCGACTTACGTGTCATAGGTCGTGGGTTAGAACCCAGGCAAGCGCTTTTCTTTGTATAAATGATTTCATCACCACTGCTCTCAAAACGGTGAAGGAAAACATGGTGATGCATGTTCTAGAACCAAAACTTCAAAGACATAATTATGATATCAACCAATCCGCACTGGGCTCGCGTGGTGGACTAAGGCCCATTCCTGCTCACCGAGAGGAGGCCTATGTCTCAGCAGTGGGAACATTAAAAGGCTGATTATGATTATGGAAAATACCTGTCAGTGGTTTTTTAAATTTGTAATTTAATTTTCATAAGTTTATGCGCTTCTAAAATTAAAAGATCTATAAATGATAGATAGGACCAACAGCTTACGTGCTTTCTTAGGTACGGTAGAATTTCGCTGTTTTAAGATGGTCAGGTTACCCATCCACAGAGCGACCTCGGCAAGCAACGCTAAAACTTGAAGATCGATCTGTGCTGCTTTTATTACAATTGCATTTGCTGCATTTTAGTTACGAGGTCCTTGCTGTACTATCCAGAACTAATTGCCAAAATTTCACAAAAAGATAATGGTAGTAACACATATATTTAATAGAAGTTATTATTATCCTCTGGTCCAGGGGTTCCCAAACTGTGCGTCGCGACGCTCTGGGGCTGTCTCACGGGCGTCGTAAACGAGAAAAGCTGTTGGATCTATGAGATATAATAATATTATGTTATACGAGCATGAAACAAAAAAATACTACTTGAAAAATATCAATGGTGCTACTTCATCAATATTAATGGAACTATTCGATAATTTTTGATTTCTTTTTTTTTTTGTTTTCACCTATATTTCCGTCAATTGTGGACCGATTCTAAAAAAAATATTTTTGTTTGAAAGAGTGAGTATGTTTCGAAATTAGTCCCATTTTAATTTGGTGAAGATCTGATGATGAACTTCGAAGATATACGACAGAATTTTTCAATAAATAACGTCAAATCTCTCGGGATTGCTCCAATCGCATGGCTGTTTATTGATTATACCATTTCATAACATAACTACTCTCTTAAGGGGTACGCAGATCTCTCATTTCACCGGTTATGTTCATGATATTCGGGTTATCTATTCTGGCGTTAAAGTAACTTACTAAAAAACTTGCCTATTAGTTAGGTACAACTAAAAAGTGAAAAATAAACACTTTTTTACAAAAAAAATACTACCGACTTAAAGGTATTTTTCACTTTGTAGTTTTCTTATTTGGAAGTCGGTAGCATATTTTTTGAAAAAAGTTTTTAGAGTGATGTATCCCAAAATTATCTAACTCTGGGTACTGAAGATTCCTAGTACCGCTTGATACGTTTTGCAATTGCAGTAAATAAGTCGTAGAATAGAATAGATTACACTGGGTGACACAATGGGCGGCCTTATCGCTAAAAGCGATCTTTTCAAGACAACCTTTGGATAGATTTTGAAAATGATAGGAAAAACAATACTGTAGGTAGTAGTACAGATTACAAGCCAGAAGTGGACTGTTATAGGCTGATGATGATGACAGATTACATATCAATTGAGAAAATAAAAGGAGACAATCTTTTAAAAAACTTTAGCTTGATAGATTTGAAAAGTTACGCTCAGAAAAACGAGCAATGAGCTTCCTACAGTTTTTCCTAATATATATTTTTTCAAGTAAATAAAAAAAGTTAACAATCAATCCTAAGGTACAAGGACGTAATAAAAAAGTACACTATGTAAAGGGAGTCACAGTTTAAAAAAGTTCGAGCAGCCCTGCTCTAGTCACCTTTTAAGATACACCACTTTGAAGAATGCCATATTCATTTTCTACCGCAAAATCACACATAATCGATCAGTATTGGAAGTGATAAATAAAAATGTATTGGTACAAAAGAACTAACGGCGGAATTCTAGGCTACGTCATTCGACCTTCAATCCCGGATCCTTTCAAATCCCATGAAGAACTTTCCTTTCATAAGCCGGGATCAAGGATATGAATAGCGTAAGGGAAATAAATCAAGGCAGCCGTTAATCTTGGTTTACTTGCTAGCATTCGGTTTGTGGCTTCGCCTGTTTTGGTGCCGATTAATCATTGTAAATGTCTAGAGACCAACCTTATACTGAACTGTGTGTGATAAAAGCTGAAATTTATGCGTAGACTTGTAGTAGATAGGTTTTGGTAATGATATGGGATCCCTAAACAGTAATATTTATCTGTCAGTTATGAAATGCGTGACATTAATAATTCCCAAAAATCAACAATAATTCCATGGATCTGCTTGCTCATCATTTTCATACAATGGCAGTTGTTTTGTGTTCCATACGTTATACTAGTAAGATCTGTGGAGTAGGTTTCGTTCTGGGAACCAAATCTTAAAATAACGAATATGTATTAGAATTTTGTAGATATTCTTCCAGATTAGGTGTATAAAAATCATCTGTCCATCAATAGATGTCTGTTAAATTATTTTTAAATTAAATTATTTTATTACACAAACAACAGGGTTTATATAAAAGTTGTAGAGGACCTCTTTTAGGTATAGATATACCTGTACCAGAGGACCTCACTCTTCCATATCCATCACTTAAAGAGCCTGTTAACAACATAATCATATCTAAACTAAAATGAAAATTAAGTTAAATTTGAATTACATACAATTAGAAATTAAATTAAATAATAATGAATGAAATAAAGTTAAAATTGAATTACATAAATAAAAAAACTAAGTCTGTTACTTTAATAAATACCTCTTCTAAATAAGGAAGAAAGTTCTAAGCCAACCAAAACTGATTTTCTGTCAGTCTGTATGCTGTAAGATTCCTTTCAGTAGAAACCCTTCACATGCAGTATCTAGGTATTGTATCTACTGCTACATAAATCAATCTCAAAAGCAGCCACAATATTCACTATTCTCCCACACGACCCCAGTTTCCCGTAAACATAAAAGCAAAGACCGCATATTAAAGCATCAGTCACACCAATACATTGACAACGCGACAATTGATTCACCGTTGAACTATGTTACAACAAACACAGTCTGACCTACATGCGGTCTAACGGACACATGATACAAACTGTGTGATGACAGCTTAGCGGCTGTGGGATTGTTTATGAACGGAATTATAGTGCTTGTGTATGGACTACAAATTAGGGTGTTTGCAAATAAGCAGGATGCTGGCTTCTAGATAACGATTGTCGATCGCTTAACTGCTAAGCTCACAGAGAAAATGAAGAAATAAGGTACACTTTGTTATGGAAAGTAATGATCAGTCTGAAGTGTGGAAAGTATTGGAACTCCTATTGTTTGTGGTTGGCAGGAAACTATTTGACATCAGATGGGCCACCGGCGTATTTGCAAAACAATGCCATGTAGAAAGTTTTGTGGGAATGGCAATGCAATTGACATACTGTCGATGGTCGTAAGCGGTTGGGTCTTGATACCTACATATACTGTAGTTCTGTAGGTTACATCAGCATTCTACTTACTGGCTTACTTTGTTACTAGCTTTATTCAAGTCACATTCCTGTTTTCTGTATAGCAAAAGCTTTTAAAAAAATTCATTCACGCTTTATTTTCAACGTTTTCAGATTTGCAACAATGCGAACAAATAAATTGTTAATTTTCCATTTACTCGTATAACATTTTTGTAGGTACCTGAAATAAAATCTTTTATGATTCAGCGAAAAATATAATACGCCTGATATTTTTTTTCCCGGAAACCTTTTAACACGGAAACTCTTTTAACATATTATTTATATTATTCTTAACAAAACAGAATTTCTATAAAAAGTAATAAGGACAGGTTTCAAAAGGTCATTTTCTGCAAATTTCGTACAGACATTTTTCTTAGAAAAAGTAGAATTGACACGTATAAGGATTTTCGGTCCATGAAAACTAAAAACAAAAAAACAAAATAATGACTAAATTTAATAAAGCTTATAGACCCATTGGCTGTTTTTCAAAATAATCGTTTGACATTGGACAAACAAAATGTGAACGCGATAAGGCCGACTGTTGTATGTTTGTGTTTATTTTAAGGTTTCTGTATGTATTGTTTTTTTTTTTTATCTTGGTGTACAATAAAGTATATACAAATAAATAAATAAATGTGAAGAGAATTTTTTTTGAAAAATATTTTCATGAAAAAAACAGAATTTTATACCGATAGTAATTTTAGCAGACAGATTTTATAATCACAACACAGATGGAAATCATAAAATTGTTATGATAAAAATAAACCTGAAACTGCATTCATTAATCCATTTGTCTGCTGAAAATTCAATTTGGTTGGATATTAAATTCTAACAAAACACCGGACAGCCATCAGCCGGGCTATAAACCAACCATTCAATTACACACCGTCAGCAAAAACATAATGTTCCGTCATCCAAACTAGTTCTGGATATTAAGGTTACACTAGTCGATCATTCTTCCATACAAACGTAGTCTGGCGATTACTCCACTGTTTGACAATGTAAGTTCCAAATTAAATGTTATCAAGTTGTCTCATCGTTATTTACCCCTGTATTAAAACAAAAAAGTAAAGAAGGAAAGTATTTGAAAGTTATGAGCGTCGAAAGTTCAATATTTCAACACTGATTTTAACGCACCTTTGGGCGGAAATAAATAGCATAAGAAGAAGGAAAATTGCCAAACAGCCACCATACAGGGATAGATTAGTCGTTCAACAATGCAAATAATTTTATTTTATAATATACATTTAGTCGTTTTTTCATGATATCTAGACTCACAAAGGTATGTTTATAAAATTTCGCGCGCTCGTTTTCGTCCTAAATCATCATCCATTTCGCCACAAACTTGCAAAAGTGCTAATTCGTATGCGAACTAGCTTCTTACTGCTCATCACAGCATCTATCTCTTTCGCACGTGTTGTCGAATGAGATAGCTGTAATTTTAACCCCGCGCACAAAATAGTTCGTGCCGTCGACTAGGGCAATCTCAGACATGAAAACCTTACGCTCAGTAATTTGCATCGTTTCCGTCCGACCGTGATGTTTTTGCTTACCGTCCGGCGGCCGTTATACATATCGATAAAATCATCGGTCATTCGATTTGAAGATTACAAACGTAACAATCGATATGTTAAAAAACGTGTTGTCGTTACAACGTTTGTGGGAATCGTTTTGTAAATATTCGGGTTTAGTTTACGTTAAATTGGGTGCTTCCGTTTGATGAAGCTAATTTGGGTTCCTAATGCGTTTTTTTTAAGATATTGTTTTAGAGGCTGAGGTTCATCAGCTAAAATAAAACTGTCTATTAAATTGCTCACTTAAAAATATCTATTCTAATCTATCTTAAATAACCTACATCTTGATTGAGAGCAAAACTGCATCATAAATAACTCAAATCCACCTTAATATAGATCCAATTCCAATAATCCTGAACTTGTTTCCAATTTATTGATCTAATTTACTCACTGACATTTTTAATCAAATAGCTCATTTATTGAAAAACACCAATCCTCGGCAAAAAAAAAACAATTTAAATGTTTTAAGTATATAACTATCAAAACTAAATATAATTATGCATTCTGCTTCTTGACGATATACCAGATATTGAAACAATTCTTTTTTTTTATTATTCGAAAATTAACTTCACCCCAATATATTGCGAACAATGAATTCGACGTTTCAAGGCTAACAACCGTCCCCTTTAACCTACAACGGCTACAGCCGTTCTACAGTTTGAGATTAAACTGGTGCTCCTTATCCGGGAACTTTATCATAATAACCACTGTTATGTCATTGGGTTGGGTCTTCTGTGGAATGTTGATAAGTAATGGGTTTTTAGGTGCAAAATAATGTTCGGTAATGTTATGTTATTTGTAGCTTTTTGTCTCTTGTTTGTTGCTAATTGATTAAACAACTAGAGCAATATTATAATTATGTGCACTCTTGACTTGGGAGTCTTCAAGTCAAGAGTGAATAGGTTTCTTCTAGGCTAGCGTGCTTCATCGTCGATCAGATCATCGCTTACCATCAGGTGAGATAGTGATCAAGCGCAAGCCTATCAACAATAAAATAAAAAAATACATACATCGGGTTTAGCAGCTTCATCCGTCAGGCGAAATGGTTTAGTCCCATCTCGGCACTTTGTCACAAATCATAATAATAATTAGGTTCACATAAATAATAGAAACACAGTATTCTAGTGACAATAAAGCTGATTTACAGCTTTATTTATTCAATCAATTTGATTTAATATATACATTTATTTTTGATTTGATTTTTTTATTTGATTAAACATTTTTTATTTTTTTATTTGAGGATTTGTTTTTATATATTTGTGATACAGTGTCGAGATGGGAAGGTGCCGAGATGGGACTAAACTGGCGAAATGTGGGTGCACACTATATCTCTGGTAGAAACATTCCTGCCTAACCCTCTGGGAAACATAGACGTGATGTTGAGTTTATGTTATTTCTAAACAGAACGAGTATATATTGTTTTCTTCCTAGAACCAACCAAAGAAGTTCTTTTTTTAGTCTTTATATGAAAAAAAAACGACCAAGTGCGAGTCAGACTCGCGCACGAAGGGTTCCGTACCAGTATTGCAAAAAACTACAAAAAAACACGTTTGTTGTATTGGAACCCCACTTAAATATTTATTTTATTCTGTTTTTAGTATTTGTTGTTATAGCGGCAACAGAAATTCATCATCTGTGAAAATTTCAACTGTCTAGCTATCAAGGTTCACGAGAAACAGCCTGGTGACAGACAGACAGACGGACTGTGGGGTCTTAGTAATAGGGTCTCGTTTTTACCCTTTGGGTACGGAACCCTAAAAAGGTTTTAACCGCGAAGCGATTATGCCAGTCAGCCCTGTAAGTAAACAAATTAAATATAAGTAAGTTATATCTAACATAATAAATTAATTTGAAAATAAACCTTATTCCTAAAGTTCTAAATATTATTTTGGCTAGTTTATACAAGGCTCTTGCCTCCTTTGATAAAGTTAACGCAAGAATACTGTTACATCTTCAAACATCCAGTGACTTAGGTAAAATTGAAATTCTTTCGGCCTCGTTCCGGACGCATTCCATCTGTGTATGGTTAGTTTCTTGCACTATACTACACTCCAGACAATTCGGTGCATTCTAGTTGCGATAATACCTATTTTATTTACCTCCTGAAGAAAAGCATCATGACTTAGTTTCAGTTTGTTACCCAGCTAATTCTGCAACTGCATTTTTTTGTGAAGTTTCTGGCATAACATTCAGGCCCCATGTGTATATTTCAGACTTTAGAATTTACTATAGGCGCACACAATACTTAAGAAAGGATTGGTCCACACTAGCAGAAAACAGAATGTGGAAAAGGGAGGGAGATACCTTAGCTATGCAGTGGGCGAAATAGCCTGTTTAGATTAGATATATATTAAAATGACTTACTGACCAGTGGCCCAAGACCTCGCTTCTAGTTCGTTCGTGGCTTCAAATCCGGGCACATTACAATGTGACTTTCGTTATGTACTTTCTAATTTCATCTTGAACACCCTTAGTATCGGTGAATGAAAACATCGTGGGAAAACCTTCTCTGAATGAGAAGAGGCCTTTGGCTTGCAGTGGTATATTAACAGACTGGTATAATGTTATTACTTGAATCATTTGTGACGTAGTGGTAAGTCTAATATAAGAAATGTATTCAATAATTATAGGGCAGTAATAAACGTATTATCGAACAATCAACATCTCTTCAATTACCAGTTCCTTGTTTGACCTCGTCTATTCCTCGTACAGTTCTCCAAAGTTCTGCAACCTCCTTACCTGCTCATCCTATTTTGGCCACTCCAACTTTCTCAAACCCACAGGCTTCCACGATGTGGCAAACCTATCAACCTCCTCATAATTTTGCTAAAGAACTTAAACAATTTTCATTGAATGGCAAATCATTCCCTAGGTCATTCCTCCAAAGATTAGAAGAATTCTGCTTATCTCGGAATGTATCAGAGGAAATGCTTTGCATACACGCATTTGAAATCTTCACTGATGATGCACTTCATTGGTTTCGATTTCAATATATACACATTATCATAACTGTCCTACCTCCTGTTTCAAACAGCATAATAATCACATTTACGCCTGTAATCCAGCATGTATATCTCGTTAATATGAAACAGTCGGTAATGAGTTAACGTTTGATGATTAGCTGCTATTCGGTCCCCGAAGCGCTGTTATTTGTGCTGTACAGATAAATCACTGTAGCTGATAACAGTGTATTATACCAGGGGTTGTGGACCAGTTGGAGCTGTGATGAAAATATATGGAAGCTAGAGACTGTAAAATTAATGGTTTGTGTTTCGTTAAGGATAGGTTAGATTATTTTAAAGTGCTGTGATCAACACTTAGAGATGGTAGGTACAAGCGTATGCCGTATAGAGCGGAAGATTGTGTGATTCATGTATACTAGCAGAAGAAGAAGACTATTTAGTAATCTCTGGCATCTTCCAACAACATTTTCAGATACTTGTAGACAGGCCTACATTGTCTTCACACACACATATTTTTTGATTAGTACCTATTAACACTTTAATATGAAAACATTGTAAAACCCAACCTTGGAGATTCTTACCGATTTTTTTTCGTAAGAAATGACCAATTAAAACCGTGCACCGTGAGTGCCGTGTCTGCGTGTGAATTTTCACACTAAAGCATGATGTCTGTCTTTCCGTATCCTGGATACAGGTTTTATTTAATCCTTTCACTTTCTGTCTATTAAAGTAAAATGATTTTTCATAAAACTATAGGGAATAAATATGTTGTATTGCTGAATTCATCGCCTCGCATTCCCTGGAGCTCAAGCTTCCACCGTAGTTTATGTATACGTGTGACATAAGCTGGACGATGCAAATCACATTGTTATCAAAGTATTATGGTAAAGCTTTGTTTAGCTGACTGTATTACCTCTAGCATAAATAGATAATACAATAATATCTGTGACGTTACATGATGTTTCAACATTGATATAACTGTCACGAAAATGTTTCAAAATAAAGCAGCTGGTAAGAACTAAAATAATTAGCACAATAAGCTCTTGAATTTGTCAATAACGATGTAATCTTTTTACTCCAAAATACTCGGAAAACCCTTCTAGATACAATTTTTTTTTCTAAAAAAATTCGTATTAATCAAGAGAAAACCAAGTTACTTAATAAAATGTAAGTTAAAAAGTAAAGACAGCTTTGAAGATAATAAATCAAACTGCTCAAATGAGCTTATTTCATCTATAAAAACGTGGATAAAATTTTACTTATAAAATTGTAGAGTACATTTTCTATTAGTATTATACATACCCATGTTAGGATTTATTATAAAAAGCATTCGTCCTAGGATTTTTTAAATCTTTTTATTGAGATTGTAAATCTTCTCATAACAATTTTGATTTGAATACAGATGAGCTGACTCGACATAAATCGACCATTCCCATCAATACACACTAAAGCGGAAGGATACACTCAGAGGGTACGGGGCCCTAACATGACTTTAAGGGCCGATATTTAACGAGAAAACCCTTTACACCCTGACGAAGCTCAAATACCCTAATAAAATAACCATTATGGAAACATCGGTCAAAATAGATACAGTTTTGGGATCCAAGTTACTGAGTGTTCCAGTGTTTTTTGCAATAAAGTTAAGGTTATCTTTAATTGGATTCATAAACCTTCAAATCTTAACAAAACAAGGCTGCTTGAAATAAAACCTTTTACAAAGATCTGAGGTGCTACCTACTTTAATAGGATCTTTTTAGGGTGCCAACTTTAGAAGGAGATCGGAACTTTCTTTTCCTTAGAGACCTACTTACGTTTAGAGCAGTTACGCACTGCATCCGACCTGAATTCGAAAAAATTTGGTTCCGAAGAAGCCGTAGTATTTCTTGTAGGGTAGCTTACGCACTACTTCCGAACTCTATCCGTCATAATTCAGAACATTTTGAATTCGGTTAGAACTCGGCACTCAAATCACGGACTTGGATCGGAAATAGTGCGTAACCACCTTTTGGAGTGTGCAACACTAGCTTCATCTTTTAGACTGACTGACTACTTGATAATTCAAAAGTATCAAATGGTTTTAATTTAAATCATTTGAGACTTGAGACTTTGATTTAGAATGTTTTCTTCTTTTGAAGATTCTGTTAAAAAAAAAACAAAGAAAAGGTCATTCCTCTTTCACAACGTAAATAGTCGTAATAGATAGTAGGTGAAAAAATGAATAGGTTGTCAAAAAGTTGTTAAATAAATTTTTTGACAACCTCTTCACTTTTTCACCTGTAAGATAAGTCTTCTTTAAATAATGTTATTATATTTGGCATCAATATTGTACGTTCAAAGGTCGCTGTCACGCATCAACAAAGCGGTGTCAGTGACCTATAATAATTATAGCCTTCGATGTCATTGTTATGCCAATAGGTTTGTTAGTTACCTCACGATGTTTGACTTCGACTATTAGACAGTGCGCACACGGGTCAACAAAAATATGTCTGTTGGTGGCAAATATTTTATCGTCACGCTGGTGAAAAGATGTCACTAAGAGGAAATGCGGTCGCAGGCATCCGACTGAATTTACTAAGTAAAACGTCACAATTCGAGATTTGACTTTCACCTATTTCCTCCTCCAATATTACCCCTATTTAAAAGATATTCCATAAACTGAAAAAGAAAGATATATACTATGCCCCTAAGAAGAAGAAGTAGAACCCTCAAAAGATGCTCAAAATTGCGCTGTCAACAGAGGTCTAGTGTACAAATTTGACAACCATATGAAAAAAGGAAAACATAGGGGCATTTTAAATTGGTGTAATCTTGGAGGAGGAAATAAGCAAGAGCGAAACCTCGAGTTACGACTTTTTACTTAGGAAATCCAGTCAGATGTCTGCGACCACATTGCCTCTTAAGAAAGTCCGACATATCTTGAACTAATGTCTAGGTATCTACAGGATTGACAAGCACTACCGAAATGTCTCATTTATTCCATAAATTATTATTATTATTGGTAAGATACACTAGTAGCTAGTCACCTGATGCGTGTGTTTCAGATGGCATGGAGATATACAAATCTGCCTTATCTGTTCTTGAAACAATTCACAGATATTTTATTAAATATTATGTCATTTTTTTATTATAAATTTATCACAATGTATACCTAAATTGAGGTAGTTTTGACAGAAAGTTCAAAGTCAGTTGATTGTACTGTCGAATGCGAATGTTTATTATAAATAAGGGAATTATGGTCTGTGCACAGCCTTAAAGTAAAACTGTGTGTTTACCTGAATTGGTATGCAAATATTAGATGTTGGGGAAATAAATTAGCAGTTGGATTTTATTAGTCAGGCCACTTTGGTGACGCAAAGAAACTACTTCATACGTACATCAATCAGAAATTTCATAACTTTTTGAAATGAGATAACTAATACTTATTAAAGAGTAATTAAGCAATTTTTACTAAGTCGTTGTGAACAGAACCTGTTGCGCTGACACCTCGGAGTAAACAGCCAACAACTACAGCAACAAACAACTTTTCAGTCGTGACTTATTTGTATGTACCACTACTTAACAACTTAATTGAAGTAACGTATATACTTCTTGTTTGCATGACAAATAACGTACGGCTACCTACTCAATAAGCACTGTCATCAATCCTCTTGGTTTTTAGGGTTCCTTACCCGAACGGTCCAAACGGAGCCCCATTGTTTTCACTCACGTACCCCTCTGTCTATCCGTATGTCCGTCGTCTGCCACAAAATTTTGTTCCGAAGAATTTTTTAACTTCCCACTGACCCATGAACTTGTCTCCCACTATTTGGACCGAGGACCTTGTCAAGGCTGCGGGAGTCCGGTGGATGCGGTGATAATGTTTATTATTACGTATATTTTACCACAGGGACCCAGCGCTATGAAATAAATTTTGGTTCAAATAAATGTAACAAGATGGCGCGATATGCATCGATCCGTTATTGAATTGTGTGTAAAATTAACAATCGAATCAACAAATCGATTTTTTAAATTTGTATTTTAACACATTTTGGCACAATGAAACTGTAAAAACGTGGAAAAAAAAACTATTAAACAAATTATCACTGTATCCAAAGAAAAAATAGTCATGACCCGAAACAAAAGTAGCAGGGCTACTTGCAAGGTGTTGCTAACACCATCTATAGCCGTGGAACAGAACAGAATGCGATCGAATTACTTATAAAAAAGTCATCTTAATCAGACCAAAAACACTAGTTACGTCGGCACGGTTTCTTTGTATTGGATGAGGCATCTGTATGCTGGTATTACATTATCTGTGATTTTACTAACAAATACCAATAAATTCTACATTTGGTACGGAACTCTAAATGTGCGAAGTCCAACACACACTTGGCCGGTTTTTAGTTGATCTGATCCTGTAGCTAGACAAACTGACACTCTATCGATGACGGAAAATTGTCGGCATGCCAAAATGTTGCGGATTGACCACATCACGTTTTGGTAGCTCATATCAATGCCGTACACTTTTGACTTTTTAACCGACTTCCCAAAAAGGAGGAGGTTCTATGTTCGACTTCATGTTTGTTTTTTTTTTTTTTTTGTGTATGTTCACCGATATCTCCGTCAATTGTGGACCGATTTTGAAAATTCTTTTTTGATTTTTAGAGTATGTTTCGAAATTGGTCCCATTTTAATTTGGTGAAGATCTGATGAAGAACTTCGGAGATATACAGCAGAACTCTTCAATAAATGAAGGCAAATCTCTCGGGATTGCTGCAACCGCATGTCTTATTATTGTTTATACCATTTCATAACATAACATCACGCCAGTACGCTCTAAAGGGGTACACAGATGTGTACAGTTCACCTTGAAACACTTTCATTTCACAGGTTATGATCAAGTTTCATGGCATTCAGTTAATCTATTCTGGCATTACTACCTCACTAAAGCAAGTTGCTTAATAGGTACAACTAAAAAGTGAAAAATAAAAAATCTTTTTTACAAAAAAAATACTACCGACTTCCAACTAAAAACACTACAAAGTGAAAAATAACTTTCTTTTTCGAAGTCGGTGTCCATAACGAAAAAAATTGGTACCTACCAAAGACACCGACTTCGAAAAAGAAAGTTATTTTTCACTTTGTAGTGTTTTTAGTTGGAAGTCGGTAGTATTTTTTTTGTAAAACAGATTTTTCGACATTCGATACCGCTGACAGAATGTCACTTTCTCTGGAGGCTCAGGATCCCGTGGTGTGCTACGCAGGTTATGCATGGAGAAGTTTGCCAACTTAGATAAAAAAAAAAATTGCCCCACACTAGGAATTTCTTCCTGTTTCGTGGGTGCGTTTACAAACATTTAAACTCACATACACAACACCCAGAGCCGGAACAACTATCTGTAGGTCATACAAGTATTTGTTCCGTGCGGGAATCGAGCCCGCGACAAGCAGCGCAGCAGTCAATCGCTCAACCACTGCGCCAACCGTGCGTTGCGTGGGTCATTTGTTTACCAAAATGATCCCCTCCGTAAGTAGCGTGGATAGGTACACATTAGCTTAGCCATGGATCGCCGTGAGTGGCGCCTTTAGACAAGTGTTGCCCACGGATTTTTTACCCTGAAGAAAGTCAATGTGCCCAGATCAATAGTAATATTAGTAGTAGAATAATAGTAGTATCATAAGTGGTAATTTCGAAATGTACCATCTTTGCGCATATTTTCATTAATGTGTCCAGCTGGATAAGAGTAAAGCCGAAGAAAAGATGGACGGATTGCGTGAGAAATAGTTTGAAAGATAACAAACTTTTTTACAAAAAAATACTACCGACTTCCAAATAAGAAAATTACAAAGTGAAAAATAACTTTATTTATGGAAGTCGGTATCTTTCGTAGGTACCATTTTCTTTTTCGTTATGGACACCGACTTCTTATGGATAAAGTTATTTTTCACTTTGTAGTTTTCTTATTTGGAAGTCGGTAGTATTTTTTTGTAATTTTTTATTTTTATTTTTAATTTTTTAGTTATACCTACCTAATAGGCAAGTTGTTTAGTAAGTTACCTTAACACCAGAATAGATTATCGAAATATCATGAAACTTGAACATAACCGGTGAAATGAGAGATCTACGTACCCCTTAAGAGCGTCCTGGCGTGATGTTATGTTATAAAATGATATAATCAATAAACAGACATGCGATTGCAGCAATCCCGAGGGATTTGCCGTTATTAATTGAAGAGTTCTGTCATATATCTTCGAAATCCTACATCGAATCTTCACCAAATTAAAATGGGACCAATTTCGAAACATACTCTTTCAAACAAAAAAAAATTTCAAAATCGGTCCACAATTGACGGAGATATCGGTGAACATACACAAAAAAAAACAAACATGATGTCGAACATAGAACCTCCTCCTTTTTGGTAAGTCGGTTAAAAAAGGAGTCAATAATAGTGCGATGGTTGACATATTGGAATGGAATAAGGAAATGTGTTTTACCGACCTCAAGTCACATTGGATGGCAGGAAGATGATGTGGTGCAGCTGTCTGTGTGTGATTTATTAACAAAACGTCTTTGACAAACATTAGAATGATTGTTATTTTGGTTTGTGCCAATTTTTCTATTTTAACCGACTTTCCAAAAAGGAGAAGGTTCTCAATTCGGACGTTTACAAACATTTTTTTTAAATATATTTTCGGGCATAACTCCGTAATATTGTAAAAACTAAGGTAGGCGTGTCAATAATTTAAAAAAAACGGTATAAACGCAATCAATTATATTACCTTGATTTTACAAATTATAATGACCCTCGTGCAAAGGCGCAACACGTTTTTATATGGCTGACTGGCTGGCTGGCGGCGACTGTCACATCCTCCACTTAGGCCTCTTGGTAGGATGTTACGTCATAGCAATGGCGGCTGGCTGGCAATATCGTGGCGACATCTTTGGCAGGCGTTACAATATATAAACGGATTAGCAAAATACTTTTTTTGTTCAAAAGAAGTTTATTCCAAAATGGTACCATTTAAAATTGGTAAATATCTGTTGAAGAATTTCGGCGATAAACATTACTCTTCAATAAATGACGGCGAATGTATCGAGATTGCTGCAATCGCATGTCTGTATATTGTTTACACCATTTTCATAACATACCATCACGCCAGTATGCTCTAAATGGCTACGCAGATGTACACATCTACTTATGTATCTGGTTATGGGTGAACTGTACACAGTTCACCCTGGTATATTTTCATTCCACTGGTTATATTCAAGTTACATATTATTCGGGCAATCTATTCTGGCATCACTGTGGGCATTATAGGTACCTTACTATAGAACTTCGCCATTCCTAGGTAGATTTATTTCATAATTATATACTAGATTACACTTTAGGCATAAAGAATGAAAATAAAGGATGAATATATGAATAGCTATTTTCTATTAAGTTTGTTTAGTCTACTGTTGAATGAGAACAATACAAAAGGTATTGTATAATATAAATATGTTATATTTGTTGAATCAACGGTTGAATTATACCGATATTATGTAGCCTCACTTCTTAGCTATGTCTATAAGCTGTTTTCAAGAGTCATCACGAACCGTCTCGAGCGCAGGTTTGACGATTTCCAGCCTCCCGAAAAAGCTGGATTCTGTAAAGGCTTTCAGCACCGTAGACCACATAAGTATGCTGCGGCAGGTTATACAGAAGACCGAGATTACAACCTGCCTCTTTGCTAAGCGTTTGTGGACTACAAGAAAGCCTTCGATTCGATCAAGACTTGGGCTATACTGTAGTATCTCCAACGGTGCCGAATCGATTACCGGAATATCGAAAGTGTTGGAGTGTTTGAACAAAAGCGCATCTCAGTTGGACTTCAGGATAAGGCCTCTTAACCTGTCCTTCTGCGGCGAAGTATCAAGAGACAGGGAGACTTCATATCTCCGAAACTGTTCACTGCTGCACTGGAGGATGTCTTCAGGGTTTTGGACTGGAAAGGGTTATGCATCAACGTCAATGGCGAGTACATCACTACCCTTTGGTTTGTCGACGATATAGTGGTCATGGTTGAGACCATGGAGGACCTCAGTACAATGCTCGATGACCTCAGTAGAGCTTCCGAAATAGTGGGTTTCAAAATGAACATGGACAAAACCAAGGTGATGTTGAATGCCCGTGTTACTCCCACTCCTATCATGGTCGGAGACCTTACACTTAAAGTTGTTGACGACTATGTTTACTGGGTCTAGTTGGGTAGGGCCAAATTCGAGAAAGAAGTCAACCGTCGAATCCGATTCGGCTGGGCAGCATTTGGAACTTTGCGCGGTATCTTCTAGTCCAACTTAAAACAGTGTCTCAAGACGAAAGCCAGTGATGACCTTTGACTCTGAGACGTGGTCGCTCACAATGGGCCTCATCAGATAGGTTACTGTCACCCAAAGGGCAATGGATAGGGCTATGCTCGGCGTTTCCTTGCGTGATCGTATCAGAAATGTAGAGATTCGCAAGAAAACCAGGGTTACCGACATAGCTCGAAGAAATGCCAAACTTAAGTGGCAGTGGGCAGAATAAATTGCTCACCGAACGGCTGGCGGTGGGGCAGAAATTTCTGGAGTCGCTACCGCGAACCGGATGACGCGGACGTTGCGTTGGAAGGCCTCCCACTAGGTGGACCGTGGACTTGGTGAAGTTTGCGGGAATCTAATGGATACGAGACGCACGGGACCGGTTAGTGTGGCGACGCTTGGGGGAGGCCAATGTCCTGCAGTCGACGTCTTTCAGCTAATATGATGATGATGATATATAGCCTGACTATAATGAATGAAAGAGGCATATTATATAGTTCCTGGCATAATGTTGGATGTTGATAAAAAATCAAGTTTGATAATATCAATTTTTTGATAAATTCAAGCTTGATTTAAATCAAGTCTGCTTACACTTTTTTTTTTTTTTTTTTTTTTTTTTTCCAAGGTTGGAAATCCTCATTGGATGTCCTCCGCCCTGGGGGAGGCGGAGGGGTCTGTCAGACTCGTACTGACCAAAAACCACCCCGGTGTTCCATCTCACACCTACGCCGGGGGTCGCGGGAACATACGATACTTCCGTAACCCCCGGTTGGTGCCGGCCCGCCTCTGCGGGCCTCGATCTCGGGTTTGGGGGGGAGTGAGGTGTTTGCCTCCCCCCGCATCGTCTAAGAGGGGCGCGCGTGGAACACTACGCGCCACCACCTCAGGTCCTGATGTGTTGGGGGCGACGGACGTCCCCGAGTCCGTCGCCCCTGGACCCATTTAGGGGGGCCGGAAGAGGGCGTTGTCCGCCCTCCGCCGACGCCCGGCTCGTCTGCTGCGGATCGGGTGAGTGGATGAAATCTCCCTCTCCCTCTCCGCAGCCTCCTTCTGCGAGACGACTGTTTCACAGAAGGATACCACCGCGTCCCAGGACTCCTCGCTGCCGACCATAGACTCGACTACGGCCGGCAGCGACAGGTCACTGCCTACTTCTGAGATGAGGGCACGGCGCGGCTCTTCCCAAGCGGCACACTCTGCCAGCGTATGCCGCGCCGTGTCCTCCCGGCAGTCGACGCAGTGGTGACACCGGGCGTCCGGCTCCCTGTTTATGCGGCACAGGTACTTCCCGAAGCAACCATGCCTCGAGAGCACCTGCGTCACCCGAAACGACAGGGAGCCGTGCCTCCTCCCGAGCCAGCGCTCGAGCACTGGCCGGATCGCCTCGATGGTGACGAGGCCGGCGGTAGGGCGTGAAAGCCTGCCCCGCCATTCCGCCACTAGGACCCCGCGGAGTTGAGACCGACGCAAGTCCATATGGCGCTGCATCGGCCCTTCGCCCCGCGCCCGCGCTTCCTCGCGTCACCGATACAGTGACGCAAGTACTTTCGCCTCCAGGTCCCAGGGCGGGGATCCGGCCAGTACGCAAGCCGCCACGTAGGAGATCGTGCGATACCCCCTGATGACTCTGACGGCCATCGCTCTCTGCGGCTTTCGCAGAACAGCTATGCTGCCGGCCGTCAGGTCAGCCGCCCAGATCGGGGCCCCATACAGGGCCATCGATCGCACGATCCCCACGTAGAGCCGCCTACAGGCAGAGCTCGGGCCCCCCAGATTAGGAAGCAGCGTTGACAGCGCCCCAGCCGCACCCAACAACTTGGGCGCCAGCCGCCGGAAGTGAGGGCCGAATTCCCACCGGCTGTCGAGCACCAATCCCAGGTACTTCATGGTTGACTCGACAGCGATTCGAGCCCCTCCGACGACGATGTGGGCATCGGGTGGTGGCGCCCGCCGGGGGCCATGAAAGACCATGGCCTCCGACTTGTTGAGGGCCACCTCCAGGCCAAGGCGCCGTATGCGGCTCACCACCTGTGAGACCGCAGCCGTCGCCAGCAACGCTGCCTCCCTGTACGAACTCCCCCGGGCGGTGACCAGCGTATCGTCCGCGTAACACGTCAGGTCTACGCCCGGTTGGAGTTCGCCCCTCAGCACCCAGTCGTACCCGATGTTCCACAGGGGTGGGCCCAAGACCGAGCCCTGTGGAACACCGCACGAAATGCGGTGCTGGTTTTCGACGCCATCACGTCCCACGTAGGTGACACACCTCTCCGCCAAATAAGCCCCGACGATGCGGCGGAGGTAGGAAGGCACTCGATGATACCGCAGTGCCTCCCGAACACAACTCCAGGGCAGGGTGTTGAAGGCGTAGGAAATGTCCAAGGACACCGCCAACATCACCCCACCCCGGGAAACCGCTTCCTCCGCCAGGACTCTCACCCGCGATATCGCGTGGATGGTGGAGCGCCCATGCCGAAAGCCAAACTGGCTTTCGTCCAGGTCCGGCCCCTCATTGTACAAGTGGCTGACGAGGTGGGCAGCGATTATCCGCTCGAACAGCTTACCCACCTCGTCTAGCAGCACTATAGGCCGGTACGCGGACGGCGAGTCCGCAGGGCGCCCCGCCTTCCTGAGCAGGACTAGACGACCAGATTTCCACAAAGTTGGAAACTGGCCCCGCTCAAGGCACGCTGTGAAGAGTCCTCTCAGCCAGGGCTCTAGCTCCTTCAGAGCGAGGGCTAGCAGCGCGTCATGGGCACCGCATTTCGTGGATCCCGTCGGGCCCCGGAGCCACATTTTTGGCCCGGAGCCGCATCACGGCCGCCCCCATCTCTGCCTGTGTCACCTCTGGGACGCTGATGGCGTCCTCCTCTGTAGACTCTGCGGCCGTGGGCAAAGCCATCGGTGGCGGGATATACTCCGCTCTCGCCGGGAAGAGGGCTGCAACTACCTCCTCCAGCAGCAAGTCTGCTTACCCTAACCCAACTATGTTAGGGTTGGCTTCCAGTCTAGCCAGATTTAGCTGATTACCAGTATTTTACACGGAGCGACTGCTAATCTGATCTCCACAATCCAGTAACTGGGTAGATAATATCGTGTTATCCAGTTATCGGGTTAGTAAGAATAGTATCAGATTTTCAGGCTTCTGACTATTCGTAACGACTGTCAAACTATAAAAATGTCTGCCGGGACGAAGGGCTGCACGGATTAGTCTCCCTATAATCTACGGTCAGCCATCCACGGACCAATCTCGGCAAGTGTTGCTTAATCTTGAAGATCGACACATGTTACTGTTATTATTAAGACACTAGCTCCTCAGTTTCAGTAATTTAAAATCTAATAATAAAGTTTAACAACAATAAACAGCACGTGGATAACTTACATAAGCAAAAAATATTTGTAAACAAAGTTACACACGCCAAGTATCACAATTGGTTGTAAAAACGTGTGAACGAGTTAAATGGCTGATATTATAGAAAACTACTGCTTATTGCGCATTTGTTTTTACTTGCGACAGTTTTCATATTTTCAGTTATTCTGATCGTCAGGCTGTGACAATCCAAAATAATAGGTCTAATATAAAAAATTAGGTTCATAATAATCTCACTAAATAGTTAAAAAGTAAGGTATGTGATAGGAACTTATTATTATTATATGTCAATCAATCATTAATTATTACTAACACTGGTTTGTAAGCTCGCAATGGTAAATAATGGATGTAATCGTAGAATGAATCTGAAATCAATGATGATTTATCTATACATATTAATAAAATTGTAGTGTCTGTTTTTAATATTGAAATAACCGTTTTTTACTACATGAATGTGAATATATATACGGAACATACAGAAAAAAAACATTTTTTAGAATTTTTGTCTGTCTGTCTGTTTGTTCCGGCTAATCTCTGAAATGGCTGGACCGATTTTGACGGGATTCAATTGGCAGGTAGCTGATGTAATAAGGAGTAACTTAGGCTACGTTTATTTTAGAAAAATTCTTTAATTTTAGAAATTTCTTAGGCGGAACGAAGTTCGCCGGGTCAGCTAGTTTATTTATATAATTCTTTGGCAATGTTTCATCTTATCTACTTGGAGTCAGCAGAAAGCGTTTTCTTCTTATTCTTTCCGTCCTTTTAAGCGTTGCGCTATTACTGACTCCCATTCATAATATTATCATCTCATCTTTTCTTTGGCTTACCTGTCCCTCTCCACCAGTCGCAAACAAATAGCTTGTTCTAAACATTTTGTCTAGTTATGCGAATAAAATGTACTGAACAACTTTTTTCATATTTCAGAGTTGATTCCATATTAGAAGTTTTTTTTTTATATTCATGAGTACTTTCACCTTCTGAAGTCAATAAATTACACAAATTCACGTGCACGTAATGTAATTTTTGGTTTTTACCTTTTTCTGAAATAACAATTCCAAAGGAGTTTGACTACTTATAAAGAAATACATTTATAGACTGACATTTTGCTACAATTTTATATCGTCGAGGGTTTTAAAAATAAACAATAGCCATCGATCAGTAATTGTCTAGTTGATTGCTGGTATCATTAAGATGGATTACTCTTCACTTGATTGATAGTTGTATCGTTGCGTTGATATTTCTAGTGGGTAAATTCTGAACAGGATTAAACTATCTACTAATATCCTGCTTTTCAAGCTGGCAGGCTCTACAAAAGTGTTTTACAGAAACACATGCAACATCACACGAACACACCTTACACGACTACACACACCCTCACAAAACACCCAAAAACAAACCCCAAAACACCCAGTCTCCTCTCATATACCACACCACCCAACTCCAAACCCCATCCCACTCAAACAACCATTCCCCCTTGTAAACACCGACTCACACATTCATAATCATAGTTAAATCAGACCAATACTGCTTTATTAACACACACACACACATAAATAAAATTTTCTTTAATATACGAAGTTACAGAAGAAGACTGACTCCTAGGTCACAGGGTTCCCCTAGTTTAAGAGGCAGGGCTTTTCACTATTTGTGCGGTCTTTTCCAAAAACCCATTTAGTACCTATGTGAAATATATTGGTATTGTATACAAAGGTATTTTTCATCACACTTGCACGTAAATAGTATCTAAACATACAGGTTAACTTGGCCGTAATGCCCCATAAAAAACCGTCGAGCTTTCTTTTTGTCATGAAACCCAAGGTCGGTAAGTATTATTTTTTTTAATTTATAGCACAGCACACAGGTCATGCAAGTTCAAGCAAGGAGTTTACACGCAATTGAAAAATTGTCTTAAAATATTATCTAAACAGGAATTTCATTGCAATCTCGCTACATGTTACTTAATACTCATCTCATGTTCTTAATAATCGATTTTAGTAGTTTTGTGTCAAAATGTCGAAATTATTTCATTTTTTTTACACTCCGTCATACCAACGTAAGTATTTGTCCTTAACGTTTCTGAACGAAACATTTGTATAATCTGTGGTGTGGACAAAAAGCCCGCCATTTGCTTCCAAAAAAAATTCACGTATTTTGTAATAATAGTTGTGCTGATTGGTGTATTACAGCTATAATTCATAATTATTTACATTTTGTATTTGAAAACAAGTAAAAAAGTTATAAAAAATATCGTCGTCGTAGTCCGATTAGTGTGATTTGACTGCCAGATATTATCCATGCAGCAAAAACAATTAATGAAAATCTTTTTTCTGCCCTATAATTTTATTTATTTACTCGCAAATGTGATGATAAACATTGTATGTTTCACGGGCGGTACGGGAATTACGAACCTCGACTCAGAAAGCCCTCAGTCTTCGACTTCGGGCTTCTACTAGAGCCTCGATCGTAATTCCTTACTTACCGCCCTTAATACACAATGTACTATTGTGTCAACAAACTTATTTTATCTACACTCACACGTAATGTTCCAAATATGAATTCAAAAAAATATTGAATCAATACGTACTTTATATTCGTAGATAGGTAAAATTAAAAAAAATAGTAGCTTATGCAATGGTCATATAATAGGAGTTAATACCTAATTATATGCCGTTGCGTACACTACTTTATCTTCAATCATACAGTTGAAAAAATATGTGGTACGAGTATGGCGAGCAATTTAGATTCTCATTGGGTATGGCATAATGACAGCGCATCGCGCGCATCCATAGACAGTGACACTACTTTTCTACATTAAGTCAATGAGCTCATAAGTTGGTAAATGTTCTACCGGGGTTCGGGGTTATCCGAAAGGAAGCTAGAGCCCCGGTATGAAGGCTAGAAGGAACGGCGCGGGGTTTTTAGTCAGTACAAGTCTGACACTATCTCCCGCTCCACCCAAGAGCAGGATTTGTCATAAGATGATTTTCCCCGTGGACAAAAAAAAAAAAAAAAAGTTGTGAAATGTTAAAATGTATGGGATTTCAAAACGCTATTGTAATGTCACGTAATCATTTTCTTAAATTTTATAATTTCGGCAATCGCCATATTTAATAGAATGACTCTTCTTTGTCTAGAGCCTCTGGTCTAAATAAGGCAAACGGAGCCTCCGTTTGGATCCATTTCTTGAGGGATTATATTGCTGTCACTCACGTGTCTGTTTGTCGTCTGTCACACAATTTTATTCTGAAGAATTCTTTCACTTTCCATTGACCTATGAACTTGAAATTTGGTGATAATGTTAATTATTACGTATACTTTACTAACAAATACCAAAATATTGATTAATCAGATTTTTCCTTTGGTATGGAACCTTAAAGGTGCGAAGTCAGACACGCACATGGCCGGTTTTTGTGTAAACCTGGCCACTAACTTGTCTGGCGAAAACCGATTTTAGCATCACCATGCGACAAAGCCCCAAAAACACACCACTTTAATAGGCACTACAACATAATCCTCACAGAAGAACGATGTGACTACTCAGGCCCGAAAGAGATGAGAGTATACACCGACGGATCGAAGACTGACTCCGGTACCGGAGTCGGAGTCTTCTCACAGGATTTCAATATAAATATATCCAGACCGCTACGAGGTTTCAACACCGTCTATCAGGCGGAGTGTGTTGGCATCATACAAGCGGTCCACGCCCTAAAAGCCAGGAGGGTTACGGACACCCACATACGGATACTCTCCGACAGCACATCAGTCCTCCAATCCCTACGGAAGGAATATATTACATCAAAAATAATATTAGAATGTCACAAAGCACTAGAACAAATAGCTGTATCCAGCCGTAACACGGTAACACTACAATGGATAAAGGGACACAGCGGATCGCTGGGCAACGACGCGGATCCAGCTCGGTGGTCTACGGACCCGAGCCTGTTATACCCATCCCCTTCAACCAAATACGCAGATGGCTACAGGAATTCACCCAGACACAGGCGGAGAACTGGTGGACTTCGGCACCGGGCTGTAGGCAATCCAAAGAAGCTCTGACATCTTTGGACAGTAGGCTTACCAGGCGTCTTCTACGCCTGGACAGGAATGGCCTGCGCCTGGTGACGGGGACCATCACGGGTCACTGATCACTCAACAAACACTTCCACACAATAGGCATAACGGACAGTCCTCTGTGCAGGGCATGCATGGAGGCCGAGGAAACAGTAGCGCATGTCTCTTTGAATGCACAGGGGTAACCCAGATAAGAACACAAACCCTCGGGTCACCCAGATCTTACACGGACGTTTTGAGGAAACCAGGAGCTCTAATTGACTTCTGGAGGGAGGTGGCCTGGTTGGAATGACCACCAAACGGCCGCCATGGCCCTCGCACAATGGTCCACTTAAGGGACTAAGTGCGGAAACCAAACTCCCCTAACATAACATAACATAACTTGTCTGGCGGTGTTCATACTGGCGCTAATAATCGCGTGTCTGCCTAATCTTTAAAAATCCGTCCTTCGTCCCGCACGGGAGGCGTCTGTATTTGAACACTCATTTACCGAATAACTGAAAGATTTCTGTCAAAATTTATTACTAATAATTTAGCGAAAAGTTCAAGGTAAAAATGAAAACACAAAAAGACAGAAAATTTCACAATTTCAACATCTTCAATTTATTCGTAATATTTCCTAGGATATCTAAGCTTTTGATTACAATTCTTGGTCTAACTTAAATTAAAAGGTAATCTTTGGTTGTAATAAAATATCTTCATAATTTCAGGCGGTAATTAAGGTTCTGTAGCGTTTTCAGGAGAATTTTAATTTAAACTCGTTAGGCAAATGAATTTTGAAGGTGATTTGTGGCTAGAAAAATGAGGATTTTATTGTGGATTTGAGGATTTTCTTAGATTGTGTCTGAGTTATGATGTTTTAGATAGGGCTACTAATTTCTAAAGCTAAATTGAAAATGTACATGCTATTAACAATATCCAGAAACTGATTGTATCTGTCTCATTGCAAGAGGAACTGTTTCTTTATTTTTAACCCCTGACTGAATAAGAGGGGACCGATTTTGATTTAGGGAAGGTGACTTTGTCGAAAGTGTTTTTAGCTATGTTTGGTTAAAATCGGTTCAGCCGTTCAAAAGATATCCGCATTTTACTCTTTGAATCTGGGTTTTTTCGCAAGATATCGTGTTATAATTAGATATATCGATATATTGTCGATTGAAGCGTGTCTACTATTAGGTATACTATATGTAGTTTTAAAGCATGAAATATTTTTTTTATTATAAATTAAAAAACCCCGCCACAAAAACCTCTAAAAAGCAAAAAATAAGCCTCGTACACGCGACGGGGAACCGCCAACATTTATGGCAGTTTATTTTATTTACGAAGCGACAAAATTAAATTATAAATTTATAATTTAATCTTATTAGAATAGGAACACGCATTTTGTCACTACACTTAGCGACCATTCTGATGGCTCGACGTGAGTAGCCTTATATTATATTAAATAGACGACTTATATTGCACATGCGTTCACATGGATGCAATTTGACCGATTTTCACTTAAAATTTTCTTAGAAAATACATGTACGCGATATCCGACCGATATCGCCGCAATTTAAATTACGTCACGCCATTCCGTCCCTTACACATTTGTTTTAGTTAGCTTATATTGTCCCACTGCTGAGCAAAGGTATTTCCTACAGTCCATTACACATGCAAAGTGATAATTTGATGACCATTCTACCAGAAAAGTTCAGTTTTTTTTAAGATTACATTTATGGCTCTACAGTGATGTCACTGTCGAGTAAACTTGAATTTGGGATCCAATGTTACACAGTAAGACTTTTATTGACATCCTGACATGAAATATCTCTTTCCCTATAATAGAGAAAATGAGCCACGATCTTCAGAAATATCTACTGCTTAAGTTTCTAGCTATAAGCTACTAAATTATAACCTGCCTGACCTTCTTCCAAATAGGTTGCGGTGGGCAAATAGGTCCAACTGCAAAAGTTAGACATGGTTTAATCGGATGCAGTTGGTTACAAGTATTTTACAAATTATTACGAGTGCAATCCAAAAGGAGGTGTTGTACATCTTCTGGTTTTTTGCAGGCATCACAATTAGGGGCAAGGGATTGTTTCATTTAAACGGCAATCTTCTTTAATGGCATATTTCACGAACGTATCCTATATTCCATTTTAAGTAATTGCCTATTGCGATTGGTCGCCACATCGCTGTCAATGCGGTGAAGCAGTCGTCTGCCTCGGACACCATGGCCTTTCTTGTAGTAAGAGTGCAGGTCGGATTGTGCGGCACGCTAGCATTAATGATCTCATCCGTCGTGTTCTTGCCACCGCCGGGGTGCCAGCTGTCTTAGAACACAATGGCCTGGCACGCGGCGATGGGAAGAGACCAGATAGTATGACCATCATGCCATGAAAGTTGGGTAGGTCTTTGGTGTGGAATGCAACTTGCGTCGACACCCTTGCACCATCCCATATTCCTAGCACGCCGGGGCGGCTGCTGCAGGTACTGAAAACCTCAAACGGTGCAAATACAACAACTTAATTGGTAATTATGTGTTTAAGCCGTTTGGGGTTGAAACACTAGAGCCATGGGGTCCGAGTGCACACCTATTATTTTGGAATATCGCCAAGCGGTTGGTCGACTCTTCACGAGACCAGGGGGCTGGCCCTTTTTTTGGCCAAAGAATCAGCATTGCCATCCAACGTGGCAATGCTGCCAGCCATCTGGGCACTTTTTCTTTTGACAGCGATGTGGACGAATTTTTTAACGCCCAATAAAATATGTATTGTACATATTTTATTCTTTTTTCTTATTTTAGTGCTAATATTAGTTTGTAAATAATGTACATATGTAAATTAAAATATTATTTTTTGTAGATGAAATACATGATTACGGAATTCGAGGAGGCTCACATTGGATAGTTTTGTACCACATTCCTTTTTCACGATATCTGGTGTTAAAATATGCAGTCCACTTCTGTTTCGTACTGTGACGTAAGATGTTAACTTTCACAGAATTCCCTAGCAAAAACCAAGAAAAACACTACCTAAGGTAGCTACCACTTAGGGCTCTACCTTTAATCTACTAAAAATAATAAATCTGGAGAAACGTGAAGTTTGTACAAATTATGTAGCTACTTGTAAGTAAGGGTTCCCTGGCTAAGCCTAGCATTATGCTGGATTATGTTGACCTTTGTGGACGCTGCGGTAGAGAGGTATACTTTAAACTAAATAATGCTTATGATTAAGTTTTGTTCTTGTTGCGGTTTACCTCGACTTTGAGGGCTGTGGGTAATTAAGAAATTAGGTTTTTCATGAAAATACTTTTTCTATTTTATTTACTTTTTTAAACTTGTTTATCAAATATTTAAGAATGATTTCTGTGTCTAAAAATATTTAAACGTATTGAAAGCATCCTGTAGAACAAATATTTTGTGATTTAGATTAAAAAGTTTGATGTCACTATAAAGAATTTTTTATCAGGCTGTTACTCTCCCACTCAAACTTAAATCAATTTTGTTTCAATTAAACTATTTAACGGCGCTTTGGAACTGGGGGCAAGGGATGAGTCAGTTCGAAAGATGAAGCTAGTTGCACATTCCACGTCTAGGCATAGGCCTCCCAAGCAGATGTAAGGTATGGAAAGAGGGAGCAGAACATTGACTGTTTCCGTTGTAACACATAAACCTTAATTATAATCTTTCCATAAAAAATCTTAACGTCAAGCTGAAATAATATTTCTCGAAGTGAAAAACATTTACTTTCTTCCTGAAAACCTATGATTACCATCAATCTGCTGAACAAAAGCGTTTCAGCGGCCATTTGCGCGCACAATATACAAAATTACCGCATTTGTTACTTTACAATAACCAGTAATGCTCTGACTCAATAATTACTGTTAACTTTACAGAATAACTTGTAAGTAAGGAAATACTTGTATGCCTTGGTTTATTGTTTTGTTAGAAAAGGATTTTGTTTAGATCTTGTGATGAAAGGGGAGCAAATGAGTAAATTTTACCTACTTTCTTGTAGCATGAGGCTTTGTCGTATTTGTCATTCATTCATTACTCATATGTGCAAGAGCAAACTGGAGACGAGAGAATAAAGAGAAGAGAATGATAAGAATAAAGTAGACAATGCTTTCTTGGAAAGTTGGAATTGTCATAAGCATCATCATCATCTCCGTCAAGGAACATAACCCTCTCTCATGTGTCGTTACATCGGTCCTGGATGGATCATGGATCATCGATCACATGGATTTTCGTACCATCAACCAGTTCATGAACCACCCAGTGGGATGTCTTCCAGCGCTGCGTCTTCCGGTACGCGGTCACCATTTCCGGATTTTTCAGCCCAACATTATGCGAGCAATGTTATCTGCCCACTGCCACTTAAGTTTGGCAATTGTTTTGGCTATATCGCTAAACTTGGTCATGTCATAACTTATTTCATGTTTTCTGTTTCACTATCTTAACTATAGTGAAACAGAAAACCTTTTAGCAAATGAGTATTAAACTACACATACAAACTAACATTCATCAATAACATACCCACCTCTCAAATACAGTTACCTTTTAGTTTTTTTAATTATGTTTAAAGATTGGAACCGTTGCATTTAATATTTAAATTTAACAATCAACCATATTTGTCGAGAGAGACTGGATCCTGCGACACAGGCTATCCTAGTGCAAGATCCATTGTCACATGTTAATATTGTAACACTTTTTATGAAACAATAAATTTTTATCTTTTTTATCTTATCTTGTCATAATAATGCTGATTATGATTTGGACTGGATTTAAGTGTTACTACAGCAAAAAATACGCTTCATCCTGATGTTTTCGTTTTCTTCCAGAAGTTTTTATTTTCTTACTAATCTCATATTAGTAAAAATATTTATTTATTTGCTAGAGGTAATCTTTAGAAATACTGATCCAATAAGAAATCTAGTAAAATTTGCAAACGCCCGACACATTTTTATTTCATGCTACATAATTTATCTAGTAGTAGATGAGCTTCTATCGACAGTCTACGAAACACGTAATTATGAAACGATATCTTGCGAAAACAGCCCGATTTAAAGAGTTAAACGCCCATAAATTTAGAACGGCTGGACCGATTTTTATCAACGTAGCTAACAGCACTCTCGATAAATGACCATTAAAAAAAATTTAATCAAAATCGGTTCTTCCGTTTAGAAGTTGATGCAACAGATAATATATACAAATACAGGTACACAAGTCAAACTTATAACACCCCTTTTTTCCGTCAGAAGTCAAAAAAACCTTTCACTAAATAGTAAACCACACTATTGATAAGTACCAAGTTGTATTATTTTTTAAAACAACTACCAAGCATGACACGGCATGCGAAGTCGCTGGAAAAATCTGGTCATAATTGTTTGATAAGCATCCCATTACCTACTCAACTAACTTACTGCTAATCGATTTATTGCCATTTGTGCATTCGATAGGTACACCTGATTATATGAGTCACTATTAAAGCGCTTTGTTATACTCGTACCACGCACCAATGAGTCAGAAGAAATTATAATAAAATTCTTGTTTTAGTCACCACAGCAATTTCCATAAACATTGATATGGCGATCGCCAAAATAATAAAAAAAATAAAAACATTGGTCATTCCTCGTTAGGTATCTAATAGTCAATATGGCCTCTCCTTGTTTTTGCATTGAAAATACAGAAAAATTACATTTTTGAAAAGTTTGTATAAGTACCTTCCGTGTGTTCCGCTAATATTATTATTTATTTAAAACCTATTTTTAGGATGGCAGATGAAAATTCTTAATAATTATATTCTTAACTTTAGTTCCAGACTAAATTTAAAAGTTCGAAAAAAATAAAAACGTTTTTTTTTATTTTTCACCTTTTGGTTGTACCTACCTAAGTTACCTTAACGACAGAATAGATAACTCAAATATCATGAAACACACTGATGAGAACATACTTTTGAAACTTGCATTTTCGGGTTTTAAAGTAGCTTATCAAATATTCGGCTTTAGAACGAATTTATCCTGATAGACGTCTACTGTTGGACACATGCCTCCTCAAAGTGCAACATCGATCGGTCCTAAATTAAAAATCTGCATGATGCTGATGTTAAATGCACAAACTAAAGAACAATTTTACATCTTTATATTAGTTAAGACATAATGAGGGCGGTGTCCCAGCTGTGGGATCTTTATAGGCTGACTATGCTGTACTTATTAAAAATGTATCCACACTGCGTATAATCACGGCACAGCACCCTCATGTTCTAATTGGTTTGCCTAATTGGTCTGTCACGAACTGGCTCAATAGCCATGTCTTCTAGTGCAGTGATTTCTAACCTTTTTAGGGTTCCGTACCCGAAGGCTCCGAACGTAGCCCTATTGCTTTCTGTCACGTGTCTGTCTGTCTGTCCGTCGTCTGTCACACAATTTTGTTCCGTAGATTTTTTTAACTTCACACTGTCCTATGTGCTTAAAATTTGGTGATGTTGGTATTATTAAGAATATTTTACTAAAAAATACCAATATAGTGAAAAAAAGATTTTTTATTTTTTTTATTTTTAGCAAGGGCCTGAAATCCAGAAGAAAGTTTATCTTAGTTTATTTCCAAATAAATCATAAATTCAAAACTTAGAGCACTATTCTTTAATATCAAAAATAAAGGGCATTGTCAAAAAAAATACAACATTTCAGACAGAAACTTATATCAATGTCATTTATGAAATCTTTGAAAAATGATATCTACACCTTTTGCAGACCATATTTTTGCTCTTTCGAATCACTTTGGGTCCATGGACGACAGGTTGGGAACCAATGTTCTAGTGAATTATATTCTCCTGTTTATATAGTAACGGGGGTGCATTGTATTCCTTTCCTTTGTCTTAAGGTAGAAACACACAGTAACAGGCTTAAGTGGCTCTGAAGACGAGCATTATCCTCGTTAGACATGTTACATGGAGCACTTTGGTAAAGTTTGGACTAGGATAGTTATGTTGGGAGACTGTGAAATTGGATATTTAGCTAACTTGTGAAAGGAAGTGACAATGGAGAGATAATAGGGGTCAGCTTGAACATTATCGGTGTGAAACCCAATGTCTAAACCTAACTTGGTTTAAAAATTCGTAAAATATGGTGGGATGTTTAGGTTTATTTTTGTTGGATTCAATCAAGCATATTCTGTTATCGAAAATGTTATTGTTTTGTTACAGTGAATACTTCACTGTTGAATAAAGGCCTCTCCAATCGTACACCATTCTTATCTATTCGATTTCTCGATTTCTATTTCAAATTCATTCCAATTGTGAAATAGTGATGAATCGTTGACCTTTTCTATTGGTAGTATATTAGTTATTATACACCTGTCTGAAAAGATTGTGACTGTAGGTAAGGTTGACGACGCACTGGACGAAATATTTTATTTCATAGTTTTAGGTGAACTTCATCTTGTCGTCGCCTGTATAAAATGTTCTCTGTGTTAATCCAGGATATGATCTAGCTAATTTGTGTATCATCATCAAATTAGTGCAGAGGTTTATATGCAAATGAATAACAAACATCCAAATAAACCTTATAAATATTAGATTTGTGCGATTGTGTCTTCCTATGATATATTAGCCGAGCTGCAAGCAATCTGTCGCGAATGTATGCCCATGGTTATTGTATAGTGACATACTGCCAGAGTTTGCCAATAAGGAATGAAGTGGCACATAATTATGCACAACATTGTGCAAAATTAAGACTTAATTGACTGTAAGCTATGAAGACAAAAACAGAAACTAAGAAAACGACAACAGGAAAATATTACATTATTTAAGGCAATGTCCGTCGGCAATTGTCAATGGGGCCGAATCGTTCTTGAGTAGCGGCCGCATACCGTAAGACACAGCAATGGAACGGCGGAAATTGTGATGATTATTTTAGGCTCTCTCACAGAGGGGAGGCCTGTGTCCCAGCATAGGGAACATTAAAAGGCAGATGATGATTTTAGGCTAGGGAGAGGCATTCAAAACCTAATAGTAACTAACATAATTCATCTTTCGTTTGAATCCTTTCCAAATCAACCTCCGATACAGTCAGTCCTTGATTTAAATCTATAACCATAGAACACATAATAATCCTAGTTTAATATCATACGAACTACCACACAATCATAGCCACATTGTCATTTAATACCGCTATTCTACCACAATCCTCATTGAAATAATCGTGAAATGAGCCACTTATGGCCAGTGCGTCATCCAATCTGCAGTAAAGTGCTTCCGAATCAGACATTGTGAACGTTTGTTACATGCGATATGAGATGCAGTGTTAGGGATACGTCCTTGTAGGTTTTATATCTATTGGAAGTAAATCATTGCTTGTTGGTAGTTGACTTTTAAACCCCTTACTCAAACTTGGCAAGGAGTCGGTCGGTCAAAATGATGAAGCTAGTTTCAACTAATAATACCATAGCTGCATAATATTCAGAAAATATTGAATTAAACATTTTTAGATCTCGCTTCGAGGAATTGTAGAAAGCCAAAACAAATAAATTTAGTCCGTCAGTTAGATAACCTAAAAATATTATTCTTTTGGCACATAAACTTAAATTACTACGATACAGTGCGTTGAAATATCATGTCTTGCCTCAACGTTCTCTTACGTTGGGGGTTTATGTTACCAATAGTTGCTTTTTAGGGTTCCGTACCCAAAGGATATAAACATGACCCTATTACTAAAGACTCCACTGTCCGTCTATATATCTGTCATCATTATGTATCTCATGAACCGTGATAACAAGACAGTAGAAATTTTCACAGATGCTGTATTTTTGTTGCCGCTATGACAAAAAAACAGAATACAATAAATATTTTAGTGGGGCTCACATACATCAAACGTGATTTTTTACCCTTTTTTTGCGATAATAGCCCGTAACCCTTGGTGCGCGAGTCCGACTCATACTTGTTTGTAGTTTCTTACACTTGATGTGCCTCAATCTTTATTATGTTCAATAAAGAACCTTCCTAATAAGGTAGTCAACTAAAATGTTTGACGCCTTGCCATTTCATTCTGTAGACACTGACTACACATTATTATTTATTCTAATTATAATAGTCTACAATTTATTATTCAAATAGCAAGGTTCAAGGAAACATTTTGAATGTGAGGTTCAACTAGATACCTACGTCTACCTTTTCAACTGGCTGGAATCATTTAATAATTTTGATGTTGCTATCTTCGAGTATTTTCCATGTATGGTTTGAAGATTAGGACTTCGAGCAGGTTCTAGACTATTTTTACCGACTTCAAAAAAAAGGAGGCAATCAATTCGACAAGTTTATATGTAATATTGTTGGAATTGCACAATATTCACATAATTATGATGTTCTATGTGGGCTTCTAAACACCTGTGCCATATTTCATGTTAATTGAAACCAATATTCTCCTCCTCTTGTTAGCTTATAGGTAAATATTTCTCATACTGATCATGAGATGTAGGTAATTACTTTTTTGTAGTTCGACCCTAAACAAATTGTGATCTGGGGGGAACCATAAGCTCTTAGATACAAATTGTCAAAAAATATTGTTTAATGTTTTTAAGGGGGCTGCCATACAGGTAAAGGGGGGAGTGAAAACAATTTATGAACTACCCCATCGAGTGGGATATCGTTGTTTAGAACTCGTTGAGTAGATAAATACTGTAAAAATATTGGAACACAAGAGAACGAGAAGCCACCAAAGACAACTTTTTTACAAAATTTTGTACCGAAGAATTTTATAATTTTCCATTGACCTATGAACTTGAAATTTAGTGACAATGTTTATAATTACGTATATTTTACTACCAAATACCAATATATTGAGAAATCAGATTTTTTCTTTGGAATTGGCTCATTTTTCCTATTACAATCAAATTAATTTTGCGGTTTGGTACAGAAACCTAAATGCAAATAATATAATCTGTGACACGCACTAGGCCGGTTTTTTTCGTTGACGTCAATGTAGAGCCTAGGGCATGAGAATGATAAGTTTTTGAAATCAAACAGTCTATGATGCCTGTAGTTTTTGAGCTCATGGGTAATTAGGTCTAAGTTAGCTATGTTACATAACAGAAATACTTTAACTCTATAAGCTATACAACTTGTTATAGACATAATAATGCGTCTGCACATATGATTATCTGTAAGTATACTTATTCACCTTTATGTGCATAGCCTCACGTCCAAACACTTTGTAACAGCGCATGATCCAAGGCCGCATATTGTCGCTGCGTTTGCGCGGATAATAATATTGTTATGTACCTAAGCTGATTTATTTGAACATGTCACCGGACGACACTGCCGTGCGCAACGATAAATAAGTAGGTAAATAATAATAGGTAGGTAGTTTGCGCTGTGGCGAATCATTGATAAGTGGTAAATACGTGTTATATTTTACCACGGTAAAGATATCTAACAGTATTCTATCTTCGTACAAACGGTCGGAACGCGAGTCATCGCATGTCGAGTTCGGCCGACACTCGATACACTACAGTCACAGTCACGAACGGTGTGATGGTTTTGTAAGCAGTAAGCGTGCGATTTATGAATAGTTGATTGAAATACGTACAAGTGCTTACTTACCTTATATGGCAGAGAGCAATTGTAGACTATATTGTGCTGTTTTTGGTTGCATGAATTCTTCTATAACGCACCCAGAGATAACATTTTTTAAATTATCTGGAATCTCCAAACGGCAAGACAAAAAAATGTATATCTAACCTACTAGTACGTAATATGTTTCTTTTTTTAATAGGTAGGTATTTCGCTTTTTCTACCGAGTAGAATACCTGGATTAATAAATAAATATGTAGATAGGGTGATAAAGTCACACACGAGTGACCTACTAGTTTGTAGTGTCCTAGGTTATTTACTTATGTACTTAGCTACTTAATATATTATTGAATTATACGAAATATTATTATGAAATGATTACCTTTGAGAGTTACAAATGGTAGGTACCTACCTAGTAAGATTTAATATAATTATAATAAAAAATATATTATTTACAATCACAAAACTAGAAAGAAACTCAAGTAAGTAGAGGTGGGCGGCCCTAACGGATGTTTACATGACGCGCGCTTGTAGGCACTTATTTCAAGGACAGGGCCGAGTCACGATACTGTTAGATATCTTAAGCGTGATTTTACCATGTCTCAGAAATCTGTAATGGGATCGACCACTTAGAAAAGGGGACTTCCGTAATTTATTGAAGCTTAGCATATTATTAAAAACTGGTTGTTGAATCTGACCCGAAGCAGTAGCCTGAAAACATCGAGGGCCTAGTGCGGCTTTTTATACCAACTCACTTGGTCACGTATAAACGTTCGCTTATATCAATCGTATGGAATTTTCGTGTTTCACTTAATAAAACCAGGCCGTGCTTATCTAGTCTCAGTAATATATATAACTATCTTCTGCTAGCGGCTTCGTCCGCGTGAAAGTCGAAAATTATCCCGGGATAAAAAGTATTTTATGTGATATTCCTGACCATATCTATCTCTGTGCCAAATTTCATTCAGTTCCATCCAGCCGTTTGTACGTCAAGAAGTAACAAACATGCAAACACACACACACATACATTCACAAACTTTCGCCTTTACAATATTAGTGTATGATTTATAGATTGTATAAATTGAATGTGGCCAAGAATTTGAATTCATCTTGCTTACTCAGTTGATGAATTTATCCAACTAACACAAAACCAAGGTAGGTAAGCACTGGATAAATGCGACTTAGTAAAAATTACACTGTTAAGGTTCCCCTAGTCGACGGCACGAACTATTTCGTGCGAGAGGTTAAAATGCATGCTATCTCATTCGACAACACGTGCGAAAGAGATAGATGCTGTGATGAGCAGTAAGAAGCTAGTTTGCGTACGAATTAGCACTTTTGCAAATTTGTATCAAAATGGATGATGATTTAGGCCAAAACGAGCGTGCGAAATTTTTTAAACAGAACTCTGGGAGTCTAGATATCATGAAAAAACGACTAAATGTAAATTTTCAAAATAAAATTATTTGCACTGTTGAATTAATATTCTATGTATGGAGGCCGTTTTGCAATTTTCCTTCTTCTTATGGTATTTATTTCCGACGCCCATAACTTACAAATATTTTATTTTTTTACTTTTTTGTTTCCATACAGGGCTAGATAATGATGAGACAAATTGATATACTTTTTTATTTTCAACTTACATCGTCAAACAGTGGAGTAATCGCTAGACTTCGTTTGTATGGAAGAATGATCTTCTAGAGTAACTTTAATGCCTCTTCATTAAAGTGCTGCAGATGTCGCAACATGTGACCAATACCACAAATTGTTTTGTAAGAGATTTATGTAGTATTAAAGGTTATATTTAATAACATCACAGACATCTACTTGTAGATTACGCAATCTGTGTTTGTCCAGTAAGTACATTCAATATAAAGTAGTTAATGTACATTCAATAAAACAGATAAGTGTGCACTGTCACAATTTTAATAAAAAAAAATAGCCTTATTTATATAAAATAGTTAACCATATAATAAGGCACTCATTATTCTAGGAAAATAACTGCAATTAGAGGCCAATCTGCAAAAAAAATCTTAGTCAAGTACTTTCACCGGAATAATGTTCTTTACGGTAGTCGTAATGTTGCCTGAAAAGCCCATAAAAATCACAGTGGAGCAAAAAAATGGGCTGTTAAAAGGCCCAAAATTAAGTAAATGAATAACAAAATCATAAGTATCATTTGACTGCACAACATGACTTTTTTCTTGTTAATATTACCTTTTAAAGCAGTCGAGATTTTTATTTTTTAAATTCACCTTTTGTTTTTTAAATTTCCTTTAATTACTTATAAGTATGCGTGGTATATATTTATTTAACCCGATGGATTTGGAAGAAAAAAAATAGGTCAATATGGCGCCTAAAATTCGCCATACTGTATATAGTGATACTCGCAAAGAATCATGAAAATCGGCCTACGCGTTTGGTCTATAGAATGCGACATAGGAACAAACATAATTATATAGACTGCTAAACACATTACCCTCCTTTGCATCGCGCAGTCGAGTAAAAATAGATTTTTAGTACGGTCAATTTTTTTTTTATTCTCATGCGATCTTAATGGCCTTTTTAAACAACATTACTCACACTAAATTACGCATACTAAACATAATTCCGCTGAAAATACTTTGCTGGGAATTAAATTTCGCAGATTGGCCTCCATTTACAGATATTTTCCTATTATTATTTCTCACATTTCATTATGTTCGAAATTGTTTCATTCCTTGAAAAACACTGTAAAGAGGTATGTTTCAGTACCGTTAATATTGCTGTCAAAACATGAAAACGTATCAGAAAATAGCATTTTGAATTTAAAAAAAAAATTTGGTTCATATCAAGCAGACTAATGACAATTAGTGAATTTTATGTGGGACTTTTTTGTGCATAATTAAAAATAGAATAAACTTGCCCTGAGCACCAATTGCAGTAAAATCAAATTCTTACAAGTATTACGCATATGTTATTTGCTCCACTGGGATTTTTATGCTCTTTTCAGGCTACGTATATACTATACTATACCTACTACTTCCATAATGAACATTATTCCGGTGAAAGTATTTTTTGCGCAGCAAATGTCTTTATTTCCTGGGATATATTAGCAGAATCTAAATTCAAATTCTCCATAGAACATTTTTACTATGTGTGATTTTGCTAATCAATGTTAGAAGGTTATAAAAAAGGTTATTACAAATAAAGTCCTGACTGTTTAATTTTGTAAAAAAATACCGCCTTGGCAGTAGTTAGCGAAACAAAATTTGTAACATCACGAATGTATTCCTCGACTGCAACTGAGAAATTCCAGATGGAAAAACCCAATAAAACTTTGGGCGGGAACTGAACCCGGGACCTCATGCTCAGCAGTAGCGCTTGCGACCACTTTACCAACGAGGCAGACGCAAGGTACCTTTATAATTGTTTATATTTTACCTAATAGCCAAATTATTTGGTTGACTGTACATATTTCAAGTACATGCTATGCGCAATAATTTATAATAGCATACGTTCAATTTGTGGTAAAGATAAATGAAATCAAGTTCTGAGACAATTGTTACATTGTTTGTGATTTTAGTCAGTTTAAAAAGATATTTAGTTTAATTATAAATAGACATTGAAATAATGGCCAACTTCGCATTGTTATATCGACAAATGCCCGTCATTTTCTGCATTTGTCTACTTTAATCTGAAATGGCCAAAATCTAGAAACACGGCTGTTGTATATGATTGAAATATTTCATTCCCACGCTTGTGCTTCTGACACATTTAAAAAAAAATCGGTTGTCTGTAAAGTCGGTTTACTGACGATAGTTGAACGTGACAACGTCATAAGAAAATACTGATGGAATGGTTGCATTTTTTAAAAGAAAATTTTAGTTTTATTTGTTTGATAGATATTTTGTATGGATATAGAGAAGGAGGTAAATGGAAATCACAATTGAATTGATCAAGTTACATTTATTTGTACGCATGAATACAATTATGTCAATTTTTATTTATCTTTTTTTACAATGTATGTACATAGTTTTTACAAGTATCACTGAACATATATTTAATATCGAAAGAATCATTACCTTTATCGCCGCAATTATCGTTGCTATAAAAAATTGACACCACATTCACTTTTCACTACACTTCATACTTGACGAAAACATGTAAATGTATTATTGTATAGCAGCTGTCGACGCGGACGCATCGCTCACTCGGAGAGATACAGATGTCGAACGCTGCCGAACGCGGAGGCCGATCGTGCCTCTTTGTCGCTCATTCCGCGCTCTCGCTTGCACTTCAAGCCTTAAATGGAACGCCTCAGAGCGAGGTAACGCCGCATGAGTCATGTTTTTTCGTGCGTGCAGCCGGCTCCATCGAATTATAAGACGTTGTCACGTCAAAATACACACAAAACCCCTTCTGCGTGCTGAGGGTGAACATCCCACAATCCCTTGTCTTTGCCCCAAAAGTCCAGAAACCTTTTTAAGTTAGCAAAAAAGAGGTACTACTTACTTTATTTAAAATTAGTTGAAATAGAACGAAAAATCGAAACCTCCAAGGTACAACATTTAAATTCCCTACAACCGTTGCGTGCACACCACAATAAAAATAGGCCATCTGTTAGCAGCGCTTCAGGGTTAAGCCGACCTTCATCTATTACACAACCCTCCACCGCAGGCCTAGGTCGCGAGTTAAAATTGTTTATTAAACACCATTATCAAAGTTAGCCACAACTAGTTTGTAAGTTGCGTTAGCGCGTCTTTTTGTCTTGTTAGGGATGGAGATTTGTTTATAGTAGATACGAGAACGTTATTTTGTTTAAAGTCCCAGATCTTTTGCTACGCCGAGACTGATGTCGAAGCAAAAAGGGGTCGACTGCCACTACTTATCGAGGTCTAGCTAAGGTCAGTATTTTACTTAAGCGATTGGCTATTTATTTAATGCTCATGTTACAACCACTTCTATCAAGATCGGAGACTCTACACTCGAAGTTGTAGACGATTATGTCTTCCTGGGACAAACGGTCCAGTTAGGTGGGTCAAACTCTTAGAAAGAGGTCATATTTTGAATACGACTCAGCTGGGCAGCGTTCGGGAAGTTATGCAGTATCTTCTCTTCCGGCTTTGTCTATGTCTATGACCAATGATGATTTGTAGCATTGAGACGTGGTCGCTCATAATGGGCCTCATCAGAAAGCTGAAAGTCACCCAAAGGGCAATGGAGAGGGTTATGGTCGGAGTTACGTTGCGCGATCGAATCAGAAATGAAGACATCCGCAAGAGAACCAGGTTTACCAAAATAGCCCGAAGTATTGCCAAACTTTATTGGTAGTGGGCAGGGCACATTGCACGCAGAATAATGGGCAGATTGTCGATGGGGCCGAAAAGTTTTCAAGTGACGGCCACGTACCGGAAGATGCAGCGTTGGAAGGCCTCCCACTAGATGGAGCGATGACCGTGTCAAGATTGCGGGAATCCGCTGAATGTGATACGCACAGAACCGATCGAGGTGGTGACACATGTAGGTGGACTATGTCCAGCAGTGGACGTCCTTCGGCTGAAATGATGATGATGATTATGATGACTGACTATCTGACCTCTAGGGGGTGACCATAAGCTCTTAGAATAAGGTTATTTTGAGTGTGTGTAAGGGATAGATATATATGGCTTGTATACATCTGTCACATACGCGATCTCAAAATAACCTTACTCTAAGACCTTATGGTCACCCCTTACTCTCCAGTACTGAGTAAACATAATTGCGAACGAAAGACGCAAGTTTGGTAAAAAAATAGCATCATAGTATCGCACCAACTATACACATACACATCACACCAACCATACTATTAGTATTTAAACTTTTTTTTATATACATGGTAAAACTACAAAGTTACTTTAATCCAACACCAGTCAAGGTTTTCTATCAAAATCCACATCTCCGTACCAACTAAATGTTCCAAACTTACAATAAATCCGTAGCCAGTGATTTGGTAGGCTACAATTTTATAGGCACTAAACTTTGGGTGTTACCGGCTATAAATTATGATTCTGTTTACGTACGATTGCGGGATTTTCCATTAGAGTCGGTTTACTATAGCAACCCTTTAGAGATGTTATGTTAGCCTGAGGGCGTTTGAGGAAGTTTCCGTGTTCTTGCGCATTTGAGGGTTGATGTTGCTAATTATTGTTTACGTTTTCGATCTGGTTTATCTGTTTTGACCTTATCTATAGCAGAGATAAAATAATTGTTTATAGTTATATAATTGCATGTATCAAATAAGGATTTTTTTCATTATTTCAGATAACTGTGTTGTGATAGAGGTGACGAGATGATTTGGACGTGTACTAAAAGGGTTCAAGAAGACACGGGAAATAATGTATGGAAGGACTTGGTGGACTCCCCCAAGTGCATTGACTAGCGATAACTAGAAAAAAATTGTCAACGTGAGAGCATCAATCTAACCATATTGTTATTAATTTCAGCTTCGTACAGATATATGAATAATGAAAAATTACGATTGTTGTATGGAAGCCCCACTTAATTATTTATTTTATAGCGGCCACAGAAATACATCATCTGTTAAAATTTCAATTGTCTAGCTATCATGGTTTATGAGATACAGCCTGGTGACAGACAGATGGCCAGTGGACTCTTAGTAATAGGGTCCCGCTTTTACCCTTAGGGTACGGAACCATAAAAAAGGCTATGAACAGGTAGAATCTAATTTATAAAATGCACTTTATAACGATTTAGCGTTAGTAGTGGCACAGAAACATTATACTCTCCTAATACAGGAACAATCTGCCTAAAAGGAGGATCCAATTAAAAAAAATGTTTGTACCTAAACTGGTTTTACCATCAACCAATTTTCATCTTCATTCCAAATCAACATAAAGTAACGTACCTATGAATTCATCCTGTCTAACCGGATTTAACTAATCACATACTAGCTAACAAAGTAACGTATTTTTGAACATAATAATTATTGTAAGTTATGTTTCAGTATTCCTTGTCTGGTGCGGAAACAAGGGTTGTTCCGGTCGCAGAACCCTTTCCTGAAAATGTAGTACTTATATTCAAATTGACCTGGTTGACTGATAGAGAATGCCTCAGGCATTAAGTCCGCCTATGTACTTTTATGTTGCATGAAGTTTTAATAAATAAATAAAAAAAAATATTTTGTACGATTCTAAATAGCACAATCATAATTAGCCTATAATATTCCCACAGCTGGGACAGAAACATAATGAATAAAATCTACCATACGCGGGTCCAGTACAAATTGATAGGTGTTCGCGCCAACACTACGCGACCGAAACCTCGCCTGCGCCGCGCCTCCCATCACTATGAGGCGTCCCGCGCATGCGCTCAAGCCCCGCAACGCGTCTGCGTGGAGAGAGCCGCGCTCTCGTCGTTGTTGCTCCGCTACCGCCAACGAATACACGCGCGCCTATGCGCTTCCTACCGTTTGTCCACAACGACCTAAGATACCTAAATTACTAATAATCTTAATTAATAATAAGTTTCAAATTGCTAACAAGTTGTGTCTTATTTAATAAACTGTGTGAACCCACGCGTTTACATAATGGCGACCGTCTAACTGCAATCATCGGACTCCGAGACTCCGAGCCTTCTACCACTTCGTGCTACCTATCCTGAGCTCCGTGCACCCGCCACCGTGTGCATTGGCTTGTCTGCGAGCAGCGAGCCTCGACCATCGTGCGTGTCGAGAATCAGTACGAAGAAGCAAATCAAGATAAGAAATTTTGCGTGTGCGGCCTGCTTGGGCGTGGCCGGCCCGTGAATACCTACCCAGCTAAGTTTCCTTTCTTCTATTTTCCTATTACCTATACCCCCTTTTTGTTGTAGTTTATAGCCTGCGTAATTGCGGGACAACTACATCAGTGATAGGAAAAGCATGCATGCATGTGCATTGTGCGTATCTATTTCATTTAACAACAATATTTATTCCTGCCACCTATACGCTTGTTTTTTGTAGCCCTGTGCAATAGTGCGATTGCATAGGCAGCTACAAGTGGCTAGGAAAAATACCTATAGGTAAGGTACCTACTTACAATTCCACGCTACTATTTTGCGATTCAATTGTTCCAGTCACCTATTCTATTCCGTTGTAGGCTATCTACCATACCCCGCACTAAATTGTGCAACTACAACAGTGACCTTGGAAAACTTTATTCGTGCGCCATTTTGTGTTGTTCATTGTGACTATCGCGTTGCCTACGCTATCCCTCCCCGCATGTGTTGGATGTGCTATCCAGCATTTGTGCTCGTTTGCAACATAGCTATCTTATTTTAATTTTTATGGGTTACTGACGAGTGTTTATTTTATTGCTTTGTGCGTGGTTTGTTTTCGCCCCACCCGCTCTCTGGTTGCACTATCCTTGGCTTATGTTGCACGTTATATACCCCGCCTTGGGCCGACTATTTCAGCGCAAGAGGTGCCCGTGCCCATCCTTGTGGCCAGAGCCCGACATCACTTCGGGTAATCATCGAGTGCGTCGTGCAGTCGCCGCGCCGCCGCCGCTCGCGAGCCCACACCTGTCCCCTGCCCCGAGCTCCGCGCCCGCGCGTGGTTGCTTCGCTGACGCCGAGGGAGTGCCGGTAACTACCGATAACCAGACGAAGAGGAACGTAAGATCTTTCCATTTATTTGTACTAGTGATTCAGTGCTGTCTCTAACAAGGTGTTTTATTTGATTAATTTATTATCGCCATGGATATCAAAACTCTAAAAGCTAAACGTGCCAGTATCCGTGGTAGGCTAACTAAATTTGAAAATTACATTAACCAAATCAAGACAGTACCCATATTTGAATACAAAGAATCACAAGTAAATGAGCATAAATTAAAATTAGAGATGATCAGAGATTTATTTAAAAACTTTGTTGTGTTGCAAGATCAAATCGATGACCTTTCCATAGAAACTATATCTCTTGAAATTGATGAGAGGGATTCTACAGACTCTAAGTTTATAGAATTAATTGCTGAGGCAGAAACAATTCTGCGGCAATGTCCTAGTGAATCTCAACAAGTTCCGTACCATCATAATTCTCAGAGCGAGCAATTTAACAGTCTGAATTTTAAATTACCTAAAATAGAAATAGCAAAATTTGATGGTACTTATTCCAAATGGTTAGACTTTAGAGACACCTTTAAATCACTAATTCATGAAAACTCACGATTACTTCCTATTTACAAATTCCATTATCTCAATTCTTACTTAACCGGCGAAGCAGCCAATATTTTAACTAACCTATCGGTCTCAGACAAAAACTACACGGTTGCTTGGGACCTGCTGTGTCAGAGGTACAATAACAAGAGACACTTGATCACTCAACATATAGATTTAATTTTATTTGAACTACAACCCACTCACCGTGATTCTGAAAGTTCTCTAAGAGCGTTGGTTTATAGTGTCAACAAAAACCTCAGAGCCCTGTCAAGTTTAGGTCAGTCCACAGACGAATGGGACCCATTGATAGTACAAATTATGTACCACAAACTTGATTTCACTACCAAACGTGCATGGGATGAACATAGGAATCCTGATGATGACAATATGCCCAAATTAAGCGAATTAATAAAATTCTTACAAAATCGTGCTAACATTGTAGAGAATACTTCTAGTAGTAAGAAGCACAACTCTAGCAATAAGCAGGAGCGCGCTTGCACATCCTTAGCATGTATAGAAGCTAATAAAAATAATGATAAACCTAACGGAGAATCAACATGGGTCTGCAACTATTGCAGTGCAGATCACAGCATCTACAAATGTCCTACATTTTTATCAAAAACTCCAGAACAACGAAAAGCTGAGATTTACCGCCTAAAGTTATGTCCTAATTGCCTTAAAAAGAGACATGTTGCCAAGGAGTGTCCGCAAGGGCCATGTCGAAAATGTAACAGAAAGCATAATTCATTGCTTCACATAACTTCACAGCCTGCAAGCAGCGTTCCTGCGCAACCTGCCATTGCTGAAGCCACGGATGTTCCTGAATCAACCAGTGAAGTTTCAGTTAACTTCTCGTCTCAGGTACAAGGAAACAATCTCGTATCACTATCTACTGCCATTATTGACGTGATAAATCCAAGTAGCAACACATGCCAGAAAGTACGTTGCCTTCTCGATTCTGGCAGTGCGGCCACCTTTATAACTAGAGAGTTGAAAGAGAAGTTGGGCCTACCTGCCATACCGACAAATACTACAAGGATAACCGGTATGGGCAATACACACTGTGGATTAATCGCAGAGAGAAGCGTCGTCCGCATACATTCTCGCCACACAGACTACCATACCACACTGGCATGCCTGGTTCTACCTGAGCTTACAGCAAATATTCCAAGTTCAACCATTGATTTAAGCTACTTCAAGATACCGCCGAAAACTCCACTAGCCGATCCTTCCTTCAACACTTCAGGCCCAATAGACATGTTGATTGGCGCGGATTTGTTCTGGCAAATTATAGGCAGAGAGCAGCAATCACTTGGAGCAAATTTGCCATTTTTGAGAAGTTCCCAGTTGGGCTGGCTAATTTCAGGCGCTATGTCTATACCTTCCAACGATGTACCTGGAAGTATTCAGTGCAATTTGTCAAGAAATGACGATCATTTAAACAATAATTTTGATCAACAACTTGCCCGATTTTGGGAGCTAGAAGAGCTACCAAAAAGGCCTCTCCTAAGTGATAGTGAGAAGACGTGTGAGCAGCATTTTCAGACACACACTACCCGCCAACAAAATGGACGTTTCTCTGTGAAGCTTCCTCTTAAAGAGTCTACTGAGGTTCTAGGTGACTCCTATCATAGAGCAAGACAAAGATTATTTTCTTTAGAGCGTAAATTCCGCAAAAATCCGAAGCTGAAGCAAGCCTATTGTGAATTTATAGCAGAATACCTGTTGCTGGGCCACTGCACTCCGCTAGAGCAGCCGCCGCCGCCGCGCCGGCATCACTACCTGTGCCACCACGCTGTGCTGCGCGAGCAGAGCGAATCCACCAAGCTGCGCGTCGTTTTCGACGGCTCCGCAGCGACATCTACTGGCGTTTCCATAAACGACATCCAAATGATTGGCCCCAAGGTACAAGACTCCCTATTCTCGATACTGCTGCGATTTCGCCTATACAAGTACGTATTAGCTGGAGATATCGATAAATTCTTTCGTCAAGTCGATGTCCACGAAGAAGACAGAGACCTACAGCTTATTCTTTGGCGTGAAGAAGATAATCTCCCCATAAGAACACTTAGGCTCAACACCGTGACCTATGGCTTCGCTAGCGCAAGCTACTTGAGCACTAAGTGCTTGTGGCAACTTGGAGATAACTGTGACGACGATAAGATCAAGAAAATAATTCAGAAGGATTTTTATTGTGACGATCTATTAACAGGAGCTGACACTAAAGAAGAGCTACTACAAATACTGAATGCAGTCACCGGTATGTTGAAATCCGGCTGCTTCAATCTTCGAAAATTCAGGTCAAATGCTCCTGACATCTTTCCCATCTCCAGTGTCGACCTGCAGAGCAAGTTAAGCTTGAGTGACGCATCCAGTGCCCTCGGCTTGGGCTGGAGCCCTCAATCCGACTCTCTTCAATTCACCATTGAAGCTCCAAGCCCCAAATCCTCAGAGAAGACTACGAAAAGAACAATACTATCATCATCTTTCAGCATTTTTGATCCGCTTGGATTACTTTCACCGTCCACTGTCCAGCCGAAGATGCTTATGCAACAGCTTTGGCGACGAGGATTGAACTGGGATGAGCCAGTCCCAGAGGATCTACGAAAGGAATGGCAGGAAATAAGTTCTAGCCTTCCATTGCTTAATGAAATGGCAATACCCAGAAGAGTTCTATGTGAGAATCCACAAGAAATTCAATTACACTCCTTCTGTGACGCATCCATGCATGCTTATGGCGCATGCATATACTTACGATCAACTGATAACGAAGGTAACGTAGCAGTCCATTTACTCTGTGCCAAATCAAGAGTGGCGCCTACTAAACCGCCTCTTACCATACCAAAGTTGGAGCTACTTGGAGCTCTACTTGCCGCAAATCTCACGAAGACTGTTTTGGACTCCCTGCGGTACCCTATTTCAACATGCATACACTGGTGCGACTCCAGTGTCGTACTCGCATGGCTCAACAGCACTCCCAGCAAACTGAAGAGTTTTGTTGCTAACAAGGTCGTAGAAATCTGCGAGAATACAAACCTTTCTTCATGGCGTCACGTGCCCACTGCTGCCAACCCGGCTGACTACATCTCCCGCGGTGTCCCTGCAGAGGAGCTGCGCAATCTACAAGACTGGTGGTCAGGCCCGTCCTTCCTTAGCATGAATAAGAATCATTGGCCATCACTTGAAAAACCAAGTAAAACCAACTTACCTGAGATGAAGGTCCTACTTGTGACGACCGCAAGCAAGTCACTAGTTATAAGATTTGAAAATTTTTCCACTCTCAACAGAATCAAGAGAATATTTGCATATGTACTAAGGTACATTCAATGTCTGAAGGATAAAAACATTATAAGAGGTCCTCTATCGGTTCAAGAGATGAAAACTGCGCTAACATTATTAGCCAAAGAGGCTCAAAAGCAGTCATTCCCTGAAGAATACAATAAACTAATAAAAGGTGAACCCATACTTAAGGGTAAAATATCAGCTCTTAGTCCATTTCTCGACGAGGAAGGTGTTATGAGAGTAGGCGGTAGGCTTGATCGTTCAAGCTATAGCCACAATAAAAAACATCCTGTAATTTTAGACTCTAAACATCATATGACCATTTTGATCTTTCGCCAGGAACACATACGCCTATTACACGCAGGTCCACAGCAATTGCTGTACTCTGTCCGAGAGTCCTTCTGGCCGATCAACGGCAGGCAGGTCGCTCGCAGCACCGTCCGCTCTTGCGTCGTGTGCCGCCGCCACAAGGGACAAACTCTCACACCGATGATGGGCAATCTACCTCCCGAGCGAGTCACACCCGCTCCACCCTTCCAATCTATCGGGATGGATTTCGCGGGGCCCTTTCACATCCTAAATAAAAAAGGTCGTGGTGCTCGCGTATCCAAATGCTATTTATGTCTCTTCATCTGTTTTAGGTACAAGTGTGTGCACTTGGAGGCCGTTAGCGACCTCTCTAAAGACGCATTTATTTCATGTTTAAAACGTTTCATTTCACGTAGAGGAAAACCCTTAGAGATATTTTCAGACAACGGGCGTAATTTTGTGGCCGCTTCCAAAGAAGTGGGTCAATTTTTAAAATCAAACACGAAAGGCATTAGTGATCTTGCAGCAAACATGCAAATTAACTTCAATTTCCATCCACCTTACGCTCCTCACTTTTCTGGTCTGTCGGAGGCCGGCATTAAATCGGCTAAGCATATAATCAAACGTGTAATGGGCAATACTAATCTGACCTTCGAAGAGTTGTCCACGCTATTTGCGCAGGTTGAAGCTATAATGAATAGCCGACCCCTGTCCCCACTTTCTTCTTGTCCTACAGATTTCCTTCCTCTCTCCCCAGGACACTTCCTGATTGGCCGGCCGCTGACCGCACCGCTATCGCAAATCATCGATGACAACGCACACTGCCGCACAAGATATGAAGCCATCGAAAAAATGCGACAGCAATTTTGGACACGGTGGCAACGAGAGTACATCTCTGAGCTCCAAACAAGAACGAAATGGCGTGAGAACAAGACTAAGTTGACTACTGGTGATCTAGTCCTCATTCAGGAGGATAATACGCCGCCGCTATGCTGGCGCCTGGGGCGCATTGCGAAACTGTATCCTGGAGAGGACGGCATATCCCGCGTCGCCGACATCTCGACTACCAGAGGCACTATCAAGCGGTCCCTCACTCGCCTCTGCCCTCTACTAGACTGATCCAGATGTTCATCACACATTTATAAGCAATCAATAAGACAACATTTAAAGAAAATGGGGACAATATTTAATGAAAAGGAAAGCATGTCAATACTGCTTCACGTGCACGGCATCACCACACCGGCCACTTGAGGTCCACATCACTGCACTGCCGCATGCAACGCCGCACTGCCACGCACTTCTTGCAACGTGGGCACACGTCACTGCACCTGTAGTTCTGCATCAGCGCCAAGGGCGCAACTTCATCAGCTTCGACGACGGAAGCCTTCGTCGCCAACGTCTCGTCGTCCACGCACCCCTGCTGGACTTCACCGGCCCCGGAGTATGTTCGCGCCAACACTACGCGACCGAAACCTCGCCTGCGCCGCGCCTCCCATCACTATGAGGCGTCCCGCGCATGCGCTCAAGCCCCGCAACGCGTCTGCGTGGAGAGAGCCGCGCTCTCGTCGTTGTTGCTCCGCTACCGCCAACGAATACACGCGCGCCTATGCGCTTCCTACCGTTTGTCCACAACGACCTAAGATACCTAAATTACTAATAATCTTAATTAATAATAAGTTTCAAATTGCTAACAAGTTGTGTCTTATTTAATAAACTGTGTGAACCCACGCGTTTACAATAGGTGTCACATATCTTCGAATTTTTAGTTCTGGGACATGGTTTTAAGGGCAGGTTACGCACTACTTACGCAAAATATTACGTTTCTGAAGTAGCCGTAGTACTTCTTGTATGAAAGCTTACGCACTATCCGTCATAATCTGTCATAATTCAGAACATTTTGAACTCGGAACTCAGATCATGGACAAAGACGTATAGAACCACCCTTAAACTTTAAAATAGTGTTTAGAGATACAATTAGCCATCCCATTTCAATCCAGAAAACCTCTTTTTGTGTCAGTTTACGCGATAAAATTCTTAATGTTGAAGTCGTAAAAATAGTGTCAAGCGTAGTCAGCGGAAATGAAAATCTTTGTTTTACGGTCGCGTCTCTATTATAATATTAAAATCCCTTTCGTAAGGTCGGTAGGAAAGTTTCGAGAGGCCATTTATGAATGTGGGTCAGATTAATATTTTATTTTACTCTCAGCAATCTGAACATAGAAGGCAGTTAGGCCCTTATTCATATGAGTTGGACGGTTTTTTGTGTTATATTTATTTTAAGACTTTTGGTACATTAATATTATGGGACTATGTTAATTAAATTGGTCAGAAATTCCAGAACGTCCTCCTTCTTACTCTGTCATTTTTGACACGACCTACCTTGACTTATTTTTCCCTGAACTGTCACTTTGACAATAGCATTTCTTTGTTTACATTTTTGATCTCGAATTCTATTTCTGGCATAGAGCAACACAGGCCACCGGCGAACCGGAGGGGAGTAGCCATACGCAGACGTTCCCCTCTGTCAAAGTACAAGTCCAGATGGACCTACGCGTACAATAAAACTAGTTGCAACCGCACAAATCACTAGACTAAATCTAGTTGCGTGTCTGAATTGACGTCGTCGTAAAAAAATGCCGAATTGTTCTGTTTTTTGTTGCAAAAAGAGATCTGCCACGTCAAATTTACAAAAAGATGGCGTAACCTTTCATATGTAAGTAATTTTTAATCACATTATTGCTATTTACTACCTTTATATTAGAAAACTGCAATAATATTAATCGTGTTGTTTCGGATTTGTTTACCAACAAAGACCGCACGAATTCATTGAATCGATAGATCAGTCGTGCGACAGATCCGAGTCTTTTTCCTAGAAATCGCTGTTGACGAGCAATAGTGTTGTTGCCGGTTTGTTTATAGACAGATATTTATCGATAAAAATGGAAAATAAATGCTTGTGATTTAAATACCCATCATATTGATGGCTTTATTTTTTTTATATAAATAATTGTATACTTAAATTAAATGTAATACTCACGCGTATTAGCACATTTTATTAAAATGACTCAGTGTGAACGTCAACTATAATGTATTTTTATTTATTTATTACAGGTTTCCTAAAGATCCAATTTTAAGAAATACATGGAAGACATTTTGTAATAACAGACTAACCTGGATTCCCACAAGAAATAGTGTCATTTGCTCAAATCATTTTATGACTTCTAACTTTCAAGTGTTGGCGAACAATAGGAGGAGATTAGTCGATGGCGCCAAACCAACTCTGACGCAGAATTGTATTTGTTCCGTAAGTTTTTTTCATTCATGGACAAGGTAAACAAGCGTACATTCCTCATGATGTACTTAGTTGACCTTAGTCATAGTAGTGAAATAAAGCGTAGATTTTGAAAATTAAGGATATTAAATCTAATTTTTCCAGAACCATCAACAATCATTCAATATACCAGATGAGAGAATATCATCTTATGGTGCCATTAATGACACTTGTACAATTCCTAATTCATTGACATCTCCGTGTAGATCATCAACTCCTCAAAATGTGAGTTGCTTTTAAATCGTTTATTGTAGAATCGCATATTGATAAAATGGTCATTTCTACTATTTTACTATTGAGATTAAGTAAGTTATGAAAAAATATGATAAGAGCATAATTATTTGTTTTTCAGGTTCAGTCAAACGAAATATCTAAAAAATCTACTTTGATTCCCACTACTGCACTTACACCAAGAAAAAGAAAAATGCAGCAACAATTAGATCATCAGAAAAAAAAAATTAAAAGGTTACAAGCTAAAAATCTTTTCTTAAAGAAAAAAGTTGCTGGGCTAGAAGAAATTCTTCAGAGTCTAGATGAAAAAGCTTTGATTGATAAAGAGGAAAGGATGGTCTTGGAAAAAATTGGCGTTGAAGAAGCAGAGCTTATTAAGCGTCAACTAAAGAAGTGTAAAAGTGGGAAGCTCTCACGAGCTAAGTATTCACCAGAACTGAGGTGTTTTGCTCTGACTCTCAACTTTTATTCCCCCAAAGCTTACAAGTATGTTCGTAAAACGTTTGGGACGTGTTTACCAGCTCCACGGACTTTAACAAAATGGTATAGTAATATTGATGGACGGCCTGGTTTTACCAAGGAAGCCTTGGCGGCTTTAAAATATAAAGCCGATGCAAATCCACATAGGAAAATTTACTGTACTTTGGTTTTCGACGAAATGAAAATAAAGACACAATCACATGACAATCCAAGTGGTGACAGACGATTCGGGTATATTGATTATGGTTTTGATTTGATAACTGATAATACAGATGAAGCAACAGATGTCCTAGTATTTCTATTGGTAGGCATTAATACTCCATGGAAAGTACCAATTGGATATTTTTTAGTAAAAGGTACAAGTGCTAAGTTAAAAGCTCAACTTGTAACTAAAGCATTTGAATTAGTACATGAAACTGGAATAGAAATAAAAGCGTTAACGTGTGATGGCGCAAAGGCAAATTTAGCGATGGCTACCGAACTGGGTTGCTGCTTAGTTGCAAATAAATTGCAAACTACTATATTAGATCCTACAACGGGACAACGAGTTTACTTTTTTTTAGATCCAAGTCACATGTTAAAATTAATTAGAAACACTTTTTGTGACTACAAGTGTTTTTACGACGATAATGAAAATAAAATTCAATGGTTATTTGTGGAAGCATTACATAAAATCCAGGAAGATGAATTATTTTACATGGCTAATAAGTTAAAAGCAAATCATATTTATTATAAAACGAAAATAATGAATGTTCGCCTCGCAGCACAATTGTTCAGCGCAAGTGTTGCGGATGCACTTTTATTTTGTGAACAAGAATTAGATTTGCCGGAGTTTCATGGATCAACTGCAACTTCGAAGTTTATTTCACTGATTAACGACGTTTTTGATATATTGGATTCCCGGTCACGTCAAATTGGATATAAAAGAGCATTAAACTCTGAAAACTTCGAAAAGGCTTTTCAGAAAATGGACGAAGCTAAAAAGCTTTTATTGAGCTTATCAACTTTTGTAAAACAACGCAATGGCGACTCGCGTAAAATGAAATTAGTAGATTCTCCACGATACACAGGTTTTTTGGGAATTTTGATATGCATAGAGAGTACTAAATCTATCTTCAAAGATTTAATACAAAGTCAACAAAATGGCCTCAAATATATGCCACTACACAGGATAAGCCAAGATCATATCGAACTTTTTTTTTCCATAGTTAGGAGTCATGGTGGTTATTGCGATAATCCCTCAAGCTCCCAGTTTGAAGCAATTTATAAAAAAATTCTTGTTAATACAGAATTAACACAAACGGGAAACGGAACGAACTGTATTCCGCTGGAAAAAATTACAATACTTAATTGCACATCTGCACTTGACATAATTAATGCTTCAACCGTACGACAATACAATAGCAGCGACGCTACTGACGAAGTCAATTTTACAAATTTTATTGACGATTTGGTTGATGAGATTGAAGCTCTAACTTTTTTATCCCCCTTTGCGGAAAAAGTTGTGGAGTATATAGCTGGATATGTTATTTTCTCGACTAAAAAAAAAATTAAATGCGATACGTGCATCAAAGGTTTGCTTGGCCCGCTTGATGAAAAAAGTTTAATTCATCAGAAAAGCAAAGGAAAGTTACTGTATGCCTCAAAAGAGGTGATACTTTTATGCCGGATTTGTGAAAAAGAAATAAGAAAACACTTAAGTGACGACAATAAACCTACACGATCTTGTACCACACATGAAGTCGTGACACGCTCTTTAAAAAAGTTTATTGGCAAAGACTTATTTCCCTCAATCAGTTATCATTCACACGAAAATGATTTTATAAATCATAACTTGGAACTAGCAAGATTAATCATGCAAAAATATGCTGATACACGAATTTCTTTCTTGATGAAAAAATCAAACCCCCAGAAAAGTATTCGTCATATTTATACAAAACTAATCCATTTTAAAAACCAGTGATTGTTGTCAGTATCTTAATCACTGGTTTTTAAAATGGATTAGTTTAAACTTGAAAAAGTTTTTTCATTATTGTGAATATTTTTTTTTCAGTTATTTTGACGTGTATCTGGCAATGCGAGTATTTCAATGGCTTACCCAAATACTAATACTCGGTATTGTTTGTCAAATTGTTAAAGCACCTTAGTAGTCCTAAGTTGAGCTACACGAGTACTCACAAATGCTTGTTCTGACTGGACAGGTCAAATCAAATCTGTATGTTTCTTTTCTCAAAAGACCATTTTGAACACTATCTGCATAGTTTTCATTTGCTTTGACCATTATTACGTCAGTAAAATTGGTAAAATTTACTTCAACAGTAGCGTGATTGACATGTTTGCTGTATGGACTTTAAAAGAGACTTTGACCTCTGAGTTTGCTTCGATCTTTCTTCTTAGGGTAGTTAGCTAGGAAACACTGGCCTCATCTTGTTTAAACTGACGAAAAAAAATTACGTGTAAAAGTGTTTTGAAAAAAAAACAATTTTTAAAATAAATGTAATTTTCTTTGCGGAAAGAGTATTTTTGCTCTTCGATATCTGAGTGGAATAGCCGTTCTTATCCGCTAGATGATTAAGTAAATTGAATTTAAAACATCGTTTGCACTAAGTTTGTGAATCCAAAATATCATTAAACTTATTTACTTCCCCCACCACCATATTCATAATACAGCTTAGTTTGTTGGATTCATAAGATGTACTGTGAAACATTGTTATTTCTAAATGTAACTCTTTAACCACTGTATAGGTATGTAAATTTTGTGACAAATAAAGTCGTTTTTATTTAATTTTTTATTTTATTATTACGTCCTTGGTGCCAGTATTTAACGGTGCTTGGTTTTTAACGCCGCGTACTGTCCCCGTGCGCCTCAAGGAGTTGTCAGCAAACCATTTTTACAATTAAAAAAAAATAGTTCCATTCCCGAATGAAGTCTCGAAGATTTTTACGAATCGCAGTTTTTTTTTCTGTGAATTAACAACAAATTTACAGTTTTCTGTTTTTTTCCTATACTTGTGCTGTGCTATAAAACCTTTTATAATGCCAAATTTTCTTAAGAGTTTCGATATAAACGTTTTTTGCAACATAAACGGCCGTACCCTTTTTTTGTTAAGTTACAAGTTTCACCAATTTTTTTTAACATGATTATTCACTTTGTTCTCTTTTAATTCGCTCGCTAACGCTCAGGATTATAATTTTCTTATCACTTGCTGCGCTCGTGATTAAATTTTAAAGTTGTTTGCTCAGTCATCAAAATTGAGCAATCAATAACTATTATCATTATCATTCATTTTAAAATACATATATAAAAAATATATATAAATCTTAAGTTTATTTGTTTTATGATGATAATATATAATAAATAAAGTCCATCATAATAATAATATCTACTTTTGAATAACTTTTTAAAATTAATTTCCTAACCGATTTCTTGAATAATTTATCGATAATGCGTATCGACAGGTGATACAACTATGACTGTATGGACTTGTCAATGTAGTTGCATCATATTATTATACTGTCATGACGCGATTGTTTAAATGTGTGTGTGTGAAATTGTTAGTGTAGTTTTTAATTGTCATGGTGTGTTTCGTAGTGACAGACCACTTTCTTTGTGTGAGAATTTGAGAATGTGTGACTTCCCCCCGCGAAAAATGACAGACAAATTTGCATCGATGAAAAATGCAATGGCCACTCCCCTCCGGTTCGCCGGTGGCCTGTGTTGCTCTATGATTTCTGGATTAAATTATCTTATGTATCATCATGATTACTTACCTATATCTCTTCTGTGGCTGGACATAGGCCTTCCCGAGCGTCCAAGTCGCCAAATCCATAGGTCGGCCAATCTTTTCGCATCCAGTTGATTCCCTGAATATACAACTTCAAAAGTATCTTGTCAAGGCCCTTACTCCACTTTAGTGCCGTAAAACAGTAACTTTCTAAAGCATAGTCCTTAGTAACGGCTGAGTTAAAAGGTTTGAACAAAAAATACATTTTAATGTTCTTGTTAGAATATGAAATGTAAATAAAAAAAAAATTGCAAACAAAACTGTCCAAAAGGTAGTCCAATATTGATATTCTGGCAATCTGAGCGGGCGCACTCCCAGTACCGCTACTGCGTTAACATTTAGGAATATTATAACGTCATAAATAATTCTGCCTTTATCCCCGTTCATTTGCGATCGGTGCATGTCTCCTTTTGCCATACGTCTCTATTCGCTATCGTTTTTAAGTCACCTCCCGATAGAAAGGGATTTCGAGCCATAACAATCATCTTTTACATAATCTATACAACATTCTTCTTCTACCCCTACAATGATCCATTTCCATACATAAAAACCTAGCTCATATACCAGCATAGATAAATTAAAAACGGTTTTCTGTCTCCATCGCTAACCGCCAGCTATTTAATGAAACCGTGGTATTTAACGCGCACGATTAACTATGAACCACTCGTTTTATTACGGAACTCGTGGTATTCGGAAAATGCTTCGTAATTGGAAAAGAACTGATCGTTCTTGGGCGGCGGATAATGTGTAGTATGTGATAGATATTAGGCTTTAGAATGTATGCACAGAGAGTAGGTTGACTAAACTTTTAAAATTAATGTAAACTACTTGTTGTTTTGCTGTAATAAAGGTGTAGTTAGCTATAAGCCCGTACGTATGTAGTCAGTTAAGGTTAATTTCAATGAATAAAGAATTGACCGAAAACCAGAAAAAGTCATCCCTGTTTCTGGGTTTAGGTCGTTTCTTTCTTTTTCTCATTTTCTCTTCTTGCCTTTAATTTTGTTTTTACCCGGTTGCAAGGAAGGTTTTATTTTTCGCCTGTGTCTTGTATTTATGTATGTATGTAACATTCTTTATTACCTTGTATCTTTCAAACCACTTGATGGGTTTTTATAATTGAGATATCGTTAGATAGGTCTTAGCCGCCCATGCGTTCTAAGATAAGTGCCATTAAAAAAAAACAATAATGTCGGTTTTTGGGCGCCATATTGTAGGGGTTGCAATTTTTTTTTCTTCTATATCCATTGAGTGCGGTATCAAAATGAAGGGTTTTTAGTGGTGATTACAAAAATGTAAACCATTTATATGTTTAAAAGTCATTCGAAAAAAACGTATAACTAAAACGTTGTATATAAAAAAAGTTAACAAAATCAAAAACCCGACTGCAAAGATGTAAACCAGGAGAATATCATGCTGTGCAGCCAGCTCGCGAATATGTATCCTCCGACTGCACAGCAGGATTTTCTTCTTGTTTACATCTTTGCAGTCAGGTTTTTTGATTTTATTAAATTTTTTATATTAATATTTGTTCCAATCCTAGCCATACTTATTATAAACTTAAATAACATAATAACAAAAACTATATGGATGTTTTCATCAAAGTATTTTTTATCTCTTTGATTCTATTCCAACATTTCCAACCATTACAAGAAAAACACCAAGAAATCGTTTTACCCCTTTTACTTAATATTTGAGCAGTAAAAGGCAAAGCGTGTCATCCCTGCTTATTCCCCTAGAGAATCACCGTGAACATTCAGCAGCCCTTCAAAGATTTATAACACTTTAGTGTGCATAGTAAAACATATTTTTCTTGTAGTAAAACAAATATTTTTACTGTCCGCTGTTATGTAATGTGATGTGAGAAGTTTATTGTGTCAATAAGTCGTTCTGATGTGATTGGGTTCTGTTTGTAAACATTGGTAGATGTCGTTGGCTTTATAGAAAAAAGTTTTGGTACAATAGCACCCAAGCTCTTGGACTACTACGCTACGGCCATGATTTTTATATTTTTATTTTTATTAAAATGCTTCAACAGGAGTATGTAAGAACCGTAGCAGGTGGCGTGCTGGGGGTTCCGCCTCAAGGGAAAAAGGCGTGAGTTTATGTATGTTTTTAAATTATATCTAACTCGAATTATCCCACTGATGGGTAAAGGTCTTTTCTTGTCCTTTGTTTTTTAGATGCTTTCTTTTTTTAAATGTTTTAGCATGGATTTTTATTTTTAGGTAACTACATGATTTTTATAGTCTTTTTTTACTTTTCAGGTATACCTCCTATACAGGTTGTATGGCTCATTGCTGCACATGAGCCTACCATGCCTTGCCATAACAACCGCTCCTGCTGGTCTCACATCCAGCGGATTCCCGCAGGCTTCACCAGGTTATCGGTTTACCTTTTAGGAGGCATTCCAACACTGTTTAGCTATCAAAAAATTGGAAAGCAATTACTATTTTACATTAAAAACCTCGCCTCTCGTGCTTGAGTTTGTGGGTTCAAATCCGGGCTAATACTGACTTTTTAAATTCACATGTTCTTTCTAAGTTTCTCTTAGAAATTGCTGATAACAGTAAAAGTGAACATCGTGAGGAAACCTGGACTTATGCTTAACATAAGTCTGAAATCACCAACCCGACTTGAGCAAGCGGGGTGATCAATGCTCGTGCCTTCTCTGTTTGAGAAGAGGCTTTTGCAAGTCTGTTGTAAGTTCGGCTGTTGTAAGCAAGTCTTAGTAACACGATAGATCAACTCTCGTAGTATTAATTAATTAATTTCTCGATTAATTAAGAACTCCTTACCTTTGGCCTTTACCGGCAGCAGAAAGGAAGGTTACAAATTACATAACAATCAAGTTCCGGGTTTGAACTTTTGCAGTCACAGTGTGTTATAAAAAACTGATTAATTTATTTCTTGTCTGCAGTTGCAAGTTAGTCAACCGCTGCATACTAGGAATAGAATAATGTAGAGAATTCTGAGTGATATTAAGTCTCATGCAACATTGTAAGAGGCTGATGGTGTTTAGTTCTGTGAGTTGGGAAGAACGGGGTTGTTTTTATCAGTCTAGAATATGACACCGTAAAAGTACTGTTCAACAATCATACAGTTGGGAAACAAATGTACTAGCTTAGAGCAACGGCGGGGCTCCCGCGGGGAAGTGGGCGGCGCGGATCGCAGTGCTTGATCGCAATAGTTTGTGCACTCAAACGCCGAAGGCTGACGCGTCCGTGATAATAGCGAATTCGCCAACGTACATACAATACTTCGCGTGATTCTTTTGGCGGGCTACAGTTACCTCCAGCTGATTTTGTTGTCTACTGGAAAGCCATTTTAGGCAGAATTTCCGTTTATATGTTGAAAACAATATTTTAGACAAATTATTTAATGTATAAAGTAAAGTAGAATTTAAATCACGGCCATGCTCCTGTTTCCCTCAAACATTTAAGATAAGATTGTTCATCCGAATACACAACATAAGAAAATTTAATATTGCTCATGTGTTATGACAACCCTTGCATAGGGACACGGAATCGAATAAAAAAGTATCGCTAAAAAAAATATCGTACTCATAAAAGTATCGAAACAAAAGTATCGACACTTCAAGTTATCGAGTACATATCTTAGGGCATCTAATGCGCATAGAGCATAGGTCAATATCAGTCAGTAAATAACGTTAGTTTATCTTCAGTAGGGCATGACATGAAAAAACAAATGGTATTAGTACACAAATTTAATAAAATAATAAAAAAAGACAACTGTAACATCAAAAAAAAAAACACGTATTAATTTAATTTCGTTTTGGGATCCAAGACAGTAAAATTCTTTCGCCGGGACTTCACTTTCTGGTGGTCGTCACTGTTGATTCTGGCTTTCAAAAGTTGCAGTGGTTTGGAAATAGCGCGGTGAGATTGTCCCAAAAAAATCTGTATTTTTTTTATTTCGTGATCCAAACTATATTCATCTTTTGTTGACCATAGTTAGGTAAAGTGATGAATGGGAAAAGAAATGGAAAAGAATGTATTACTTACAAAACATAGCGCCCATTATATTTAACCTAAAATCTTTTTGTAAATACCTATGTTTCATAAATTAATATTCTGATTGCGATTCTGATTCTGAAAACATTAAAAGTATTTGTAGTTATGTTCATAGATTTAAACTACCCACATAGCGAAATATTTGCAAACTAAAAATAACTGCGAAATGCCAAATATCTTTCCATTTTACTCGATATCCGTAACTAATTAAGTTACGGATATCGAGTAAAATGGAAAGATATTTAGAGACACAAAACGTTACTTTTCAGCGAGAAGCGCCAACAAACATAAAAAAAAAACAATTCAGAGCATTATGAAAATACCGGGTGTTCCGAAATCCCTAATGACCGGAATTTAAGCCCGGGTACAGTCGCATGCCAATAGTACGCGTTCGCTTATTACCCCGGGGAGCGAAGTATCAATAGACTCCGTATCAAAACGACCTATTCGCAAAATGATCTATATGCAGAACGTCATATTCTCAAAATGACCCAGTAGCCAATCGTCCTATTAGCAGAAAGTCCTACTGACAAAGTACAGTTATACTGAAAAACTACTATCGATTTCTCGTCATGGCTCATTATTTATTTAATTTTGAAAGGAGGCAAAAATAAGAATCAAAACATTAAGAGAACAGAGGTCAACCGTTTCATGATGGTGTTAAAAATACTTCCGGTATGATAAAGGGTTCCATAGAACAGAAAACGTCTAATAAAATGTGGCCTCACACTGGAGGGTGGAGGCGTTGCCGCCTGGAGAAGGTCCCAGCCTAAGTTTTGCAGCTCCGTGAACTCGTCGTGGAGAACGAAACTCTCTTCCGGCCGCTGTTCTGTGATTAAATATGGGTAAGCCAAGAAGGTAAATGTCAGCTAAATCTTAATTTTAACCCATTTTATGACATTCTATTAGTGATAACAAAGAATCAAAACGAAGATGAAGATGAACATACGCTAGTGAAATGTTATGTGGTCAATCTGAAACTCTTTGAAGTTCGGACAGTAGAATACTTATCACTTTGTGATATAGCTCAAGGTTGATTGGCTGTGTGGTGAGTGCTTGTTATATTTCCTCCCTATAGTTCTTAGTGTCATAACATTCTTTTGGATATACTTATAGTGGTGCCCATCTAACGTTGCTTTATTTGTTCTAAAATATCAAGACAATGAATAAATGATTGCTCATAAGTAGATACTCAAGTTCTATGCTCGTTTGGTTAACATACAAAATATTTAGCACAAAAGCTGAAATAGATTAACTTAAAAGTACACGGCAAGTCAGAGAGACATTGGTACACCCGTACTAAACCCGTAACCCATAAAATATTTTCCTTCCATACCAAGCCCCCATACTTTATAGGAGTATATTAAAACATTCATCACGAAGGTAAACCATCCTAGCAGTTAGATTGAACGATCACTCCCTTGAGGAGGTGTTCCATTGTTGGAAGTACCAGGAGCGAAGGAATACGAGGAGTTGTTGAATTCGGGTAATAGGAACATTCATCATTCTTGTGTTGTGTTTGGTAATAGGTTATTTGTGTTCATTTTGCCGCAAATAACATGATAAAGAACCTACAGACAAGCAGAGATATAGTAACAGTTTTGAGAAAGATAAGATAAATTAACAATCGCCTGTTACTGACTTACTGCAGGGCGAAGACCTCTTCTGATACAGAGAAAACACGAGCATTAACCACCACACTTTCTAAAGGTTTTGGCTTTTAGGTTTAGGTTTTTATGGTGTTTTCCTTCACTAACGTTTAAGATAAACTTAGAAAGTGAATTGAAAAAAAATACATTGACAAATGCCCGGATAAGAACATGTGACCTCAAGCATGAGTTGCGAGGTCTTGGCCACGGGGCCACCACGACTTAGAATAAGATCACATAATGTTAGCTACAATGGTTTTTTTGTAATCCAACTTTTACGGCTTACGCAAAACACGAAAAACACGAATAAACTTTTGTTGAGGTTAGAAGTGTACTGTGGTAAACTTTTTTCGTTTGTAGTAAGCTAAAAAGATTAGATTTTTTTTTTTGCCTCGATTTTTTTTCCATGACTTTAAATTCATTTTAAGCGCTTATACGATACTACAAAGGTTGAAAGTAAATTAAAAAACGTTCATAGAGGTAAGAAAAGGGTTGTGTTGTTGTTTAGTTTTTTATAAGATTTTATTTAACATGCAATGTATGTATGTATGTAAGTGTGTTCGGGTCAAATATTGCAACTGAATTTAAAGCAGTTATCCTCAACCGATTAAGTTGCAATTTTGCAGAAAAACTTATTAGTTACTTACCAAGCTTTCATGCCAGACCCGGTCAAATGGCTTCGAGATATCGAAAGAGACGGATAGCTTCCCCGTGCGTACAGATTTTTACGCGCGATTTTTTTTTTGTTTTTTTTTTATTAGCACTATTTGAACTTATGACATAAGTATCATGCCATTTGGGGAGGCTTTTACCCGAACGGGGTCCATGCATTAAATAATTAGGTAGTTGATAATTAATGCAAATAATAATTGAACTAATTACAATATAGAATTTATAATTAGTAATCAAATTCATCTAAGTGTAATTAAATAATATAGGTTAATAAGTTACCAATAAATTGTTATCGTTTAATATGTACTATGCATGGAATTAAATAAAGCTTTATTATTATTATTAATTATCTACCAAAACACCGGTGAAACGTCACATCAGTCAAATCAGTAGTTAGTTTTACGTAGTAATACTGTATAGCATTAAGATTTTACGCGGATGAGAGGGCAAGTACAAAAACGACATTTTCGCCATCTCTTGATGAATACGAAAACTAGAGTTATGCCGTTTTACCACGTTGTAAATTTTGGACAAGACGTAGGCCGTATAATCTCAATTTCGCTTTTTTTGCAGATGAGCACAAAATTACTAGGTGAGCGATATGACATTCTGCTCATAGGCGGTTTTGCGAATAGGTCTTGATACGGAGTCACTTTGTCCAGGTCTAGGGCTTCTTAACTGGAACTCTAACTGTCAGTGCGTCTCTAGAACTCGACGCGTCTCTTGAACTCTCTCCCACACTTTCTACGTCACAGCCTTTCTCTGGAGGTCTTCAAGAGGAAGATTAATGATCATTTCCTTGCGCAGTGACGTAATATAAGAATATGTATTTATGTAAGTACATTTAATTTAATTTGTCATAAGACTCATAAGTTATTTTAACATTGTACACTGGATCCTGCTCTCTATATTGTCATCTTTCTCTGTCACCCTAGGGTTTGCTGTAAGAGAACTCAACCCCAACTCTACTCGAGTTAGCTCGCCTTTGTACATGTACTCTATTATCATTCTGTATATTATGTTGTTTAGATGTACAATAAAAATTAACTTCTGTTGTCAAGCTGCTATATTGTAATAAGTTTTATTGAACTCAAGTTCAAGAAAGTGATTACGAAACAGGCTTAAAAATAAGTAAGTCCTTAATCAAGTTTTTTATATCGATACCTATCTTAGACCTAGTATGAAAATATGAAAGATATATTTCTGCAAGTCACAGCAATATATCAGAGCTGTAATTTTATGCCTGCGTTACTATGTTTTTATAACGTAAAGAAAATGATTACCTGCCAGACTACGCCTCGACAAGGTAATCAAGATTTTATTATTTTTAGATCAGTTTTTTTTATATTGCGTGTACCATCTTAGTACTTAATTGAAATATTTCATACAATATTTTTAAGTAATTGGGTCTTTACAACAGATGAACAATACGTTTGTCCTTTGTCCCTGTGTCCCTGTTATGAGGTGATGAGACAGTTTTAAAACATGTAAAAGTAACTACCGAGATTGACAGCCTACGAGATACATTACTTATAGGAATTAAGATTTTTTTTTAATTCGGATATATGTAAAATATAAATATAAAAAATATATGTAAACACATATATTTTTTTATGTATTCGCAATTCTTTTTTTGTTCGTTTGAAGTTTGTGTCAAAAAACAAAGAATCGAAAACAGGAACACCGATTTCCGAAATTGAATTATTTTTTCACTTTGTAGTGTTTTTAGTGAGAATTCGGTTGTATTTTCTTTGTAAAAAAGTTTTTTATCAAGAAATATTCTACTGTATCTGTATTACCCGAACGGTTAGGCAGAGGGGTACTTATGCCTACATACTAAGTATAGCTACATTTCATAACTATCTCTAAGCTCCATGTAATAGGTGCGAGTATATTACCACTACTAACCGGGGATGAATCCAGACTCCGGGCGAGTACTGAGGTTATCCCTATTCAATACTCAATAACCAATAACACCTCATAACTATTGAAATAATTTTTATGTCAAACGAGCTTCACTAGCTCAGGTTTAAAAAAAAAATATTAAAAATAATGTAAACATATTTTTTTTGAGAATTAAATATTAGGAATACGTATTTTAGTGTAAAATGCACAATAGTTATCTTTCCTTATTGAATAATGTTTTTTCTGGCAAATAAATAATATTCATTTTGAATTTGACGATAGATATGAAAACTATTTTTTTTGCTATAAATTTTATGTGAACCACGTCATCAAAACTACACAAAATATATACGCATGCCACGTATTGCAAGGGACTGCTCAGAAATCACTCAACACTAAAGCCAGGTAAAGCAAGTCAATCCAGTCTACAGGCGAAGTCGTTAGGTTCTCGGAACCCGTCATTTGTGTCCCGGTAATCACTTTAGGGTAGGCTCTCTGTAACTCAGTTACGGAGTTATCGGGAAACGAGTTTGTAGATTAAGGGTCTACATCCTCTTTAGTGCCGTCAAACGGTAACTTTCTAAAGCATACTCCGTAGTAACGGCTAGGTTAAAAGGTTTGATAAAAATATATATTTATTATTGTTTCATGTACATTATTTTTTAAACATGGTTTTTTCGTATAAAAAATAGATTGCTGCTTGCTATGTTGCTTGCAATGCTTTAAAAAAAAATAATTAACAACACGATATTTTTTGCAACTTTTGGACTCCAAAACGACTTGGATGTTTAAAAATATTTTTACACAGAAAAAATTATGGTTGGAATTTCTTCATAACTGAAATAGCATATGTAAATCAAATAATATTTTGCATACAAAACTGTTAAAAATGAGGTGCAATATTGATATTTTGGCTCCGAGCGGGCGCACGGCCATGCGTTAATATTGGGGCGTATATATCGCCTTAACTTTTGATTGAGGAACGGGGTATGGATTCTATGTTTTTTTGGAGCCATGCATTTTGGGGGACCTCCAAAATATCTAAATTTTTGGGTTTGATTACTTGATAATGTATATGTTTGACATTTCGACAGTCGCTATCACCAGTAGAATGTCACAAATGCCAAGTCTAAGGGCAAGATAATTATGATGACGGCTGATCAGTGACATGAAGAAGGTCACTTTTGATTTTCTGGAGCTAGAATGCTGAGTTCATGTTTGGGCCATAGCTAGAAAGAATATGAGATATTTGTCATGTCTTTAAATCGGTTATCAAGTCAATGTTTCAAGTAGTTGTTTCAGGGTCATAGTTTGCGGTTTACTCAACTCTCAGCATAAATATGCATAGTCAGTTAAAACTTGAATTTCTTTAACAAATATTGGCACCACCAACGAAATACCAACTACAGTAATTGGCTCGAATACTAAATACAAAGGAATAGTAGACAGAAAGTAAATATGTAAAGCTTGGTACACTGAACCAAAGATAAATATCAGAAAATTGCAAAAGCAAAATTTTATTACAGTGTCGTGCAGAAAAAAGTACCACCAACTTTCAAAAGAAAATACGCAAGGAAATTTTAATGGAAATAAGGTACTCGTAGTTGGAAGTCAAAGTTGATAGTAAAAGAACTTCCAGTTGTTTTAAAGTTATTCTTGTTTTAAAATTAATTATTAATCTAGTGGCTGGAATGATAAGTTATTATTGTTTCTTTATGGAAATAAGTTAAGGAGGAATAAATTGTTGTTTTTATTTAAAAAGGAGTTTCTACAAAGGCTACTTGGATGTAACTATTTAACTACTATGGAATTCTTAGTTGTGGTTTTATTTCTTAAAGTAATAACTGTTTTTATATATTGCCAGATAAGTTTACCTTTGACCAATAATTTCCGCTGCCTGGCTGAAACCGTATTTTTTATTTCCCTTTTACCAATCTATTGCTTAACTAGCTAAAACCCTGTGAAAGCTTGAAATTTGGTGGGTAAAAAAAATGTTTAAAGAATAACAAAACATAGGTCGGAAAAGGCTTGGCAAATTGATCAAGGCAGTACGTAAGTGGCAGATATAATTATCGAATTAAATTATTGGTATGGCCTGGTATGGTCATGTGATGAGGAGACATGAAACGCATGTTACTAAAAGAGTTATGAATATAAATTTGAATGGATGGAGAGGGAGAGAAAGGCCAAAGAAAACATGGATGGACTGTGCGAGGAGTGATATGAAATAAATGTTAGGAATAGATACTCCTATAACATCTATCACCAGCCTTAGATGTTACCATAGCAAGCAAAATGTTGTTGATTGTCATCGATGTCACCATCGTACTTGACTAAAATATTTTCTACAGTTTACGTCACTAATATTCGTATAATTATTGTAACTGGTTTGATTCGATCCCCCAGTACTTATATCTATTTTAACAAGAAAATGGAGTCAGTGATGGCGTGACGGGAGACAGGACAGTTTGTAAAAAGAAAACGTGTTGCGCCGACCCCAAGTAACATAGGTAAAGGGTAGGAAGATGACGATACTAAATAAACAAATGTATATAATTAATAAAACAATAGTTATTATTCTTAAATTCAATTCTGTATTAATAAAACAGTATAGCTTACTAATACTTAACCAATAATAAAATTTATCACACAATTTATCACTCCTCTCTCCTTCTTGATCTATGCTGTGCCCAACAGGGTCCATAATTGTGACTAATATAATTATTTCCCTACCAACTATATACATTATGGTACGTAATAATGAATCGTGATTTGGATTGATAATTGCTATTATAATCATGTAACACGCACGTGCAGTAATTATGGTAACTAAGCAATAATTAATTGTAATTGTGGTCTCAATTCGTTTACCGGTAATAATGATATAGTTCCGTTTCAGATCAATTAACATAGCTGATTGTAATTAGTAACGCCCATTGGGAAATTGAGTATGACCATTAGTAGTTAGTGGTGGTTTAAAACCAAAGAGTGTGGAACTCACTGCCTGCGTCTGTGTTTTCGAACGCATTCAACCCGAATTTTCGGCTTCTTATATTTCGCCTGTTTCACGGCATCGTCTTTGGCAGCGCAAAGATCGCTTTGACTGTAGTTTGTTTTGGAGATTCGAGGGCATGGAAGAAGGTGGGACAGTTTGTAATGCAGTTTGCGCCTCAATCGCGATGAGATACCACTATTTAACAAAATGTATACGATGAAGGATGTGTTTCAGGATTTTCTTTCAATTTATGCGGGTTCGAAATTCACGCGGACATGGTCGCGTGCAAAAGCTAGTTAATGTATGAAGGCTTTTTCATTGAAATTATTCTACCTAATAATTGATCACTATTCATATTTCAATTTTACCCAAACTAGCGTCCATTTGATTCCCAAAATGATTAGTTGACCAGACCGGACCGGCCAATGCCGTAACACGTACTTAAGTAAAACCGTAATCAATCATAACTCAGTCATAATCTTGATCATAATCTAAATTTGTAATTTTTTAAGCTAGGACCCATTTTATGCGTAACTTTAAGTGTTATATCACGAATGACAAACCTTTTCAATTTGATTTTAAGTATATTACGGAATCAGTTTTGAAAAATGATGACGTAACACTACATAATAGTAACCTGGTATTAGTGAGGGCTTTGTATTTAGTACACTCGTATTCCGCGAACTATGAATGGCTCAATTTTTTTATGGTAACCTATTGATATTAACCGGGAGGAAAGACTCTCCGGACTGCTCTGATCTGAATGAAGTTTGGCACAGAGATAGATTATAGCCTGGAATAGCAAAAAGGCTACTTTTAATCCCGGTATAATATTCCCTTGGTATAATAAGACACTATTCACGCGAGCGAAGCCGCTGGCAGAAACTATTCAGAGAAAAATGAGACTCATTTTAACGTGGTAATATTTCAGCTGACCCCCTCAGCTATAAAAATAGCTTGAGTATTACATAATTCAGACAACAGCCACAATATTTTCTACTTTACCCTATATTTCTTGCTGGAGTGTTTCTCTGAGCGCAATTTCCTCATTCTACTTACGTTTTAATTAATGTATGGGTACTACATATCCTGCTACCATTCCCGGGGGTCGGCAGAGCTCTTAGTAATGTGCATGTGTTATAATTACTGTATTTAGTTGGGAAGCTTGGTGCTTCTGGTGAAAGTTAGTTGTTAATGGTGTATACATTAACTATGTAACTTCGAAGATTACGAGTTAATGTGAGGAGTGCGTGGCTAAGTAAAAACAGGCGCACGGATCGATCTTCAAGGTTAAGTTACGCTTGACGACGTCGGTCCGAGGATGGGTAATCATCTGAAAATACTGAGATGCTTCGTGCCTCGCAAAGCACGTAAAGTCGCTGGCCCCAACTGTTATTTGAATATCCTTGACAGTCTTACGGATAGTCAGAAGCCAGGAAATCTAGCACCAGTCTAGCCAAAGGGATGTCGTATTAACCAGTTACTGGATTGTGGAGGTCAGGTAGGCAGTCGCTCTATGTAAAACTCTCAGCTGCATCCGGTTAAAAATAATTGGGAAAACACAGCTGGGAAAAGGCTAGGTAGATTTATTTTTGTTACAAAGCTTTACGAATAAACATTACTTTCACTTTTTTCTTATTCTTAAGTCATATCTTCAAGACTAGTAAAATACCCTTAAAGAAAAAATAAGAAACTGAAAGCGCACCCAATAATACTGGCCGCATCTGTACAAAGTTTTCAAATATCAATCAAACATAACTTCACTATTTGTGTTTGTTTTAATCCCTTTTAAACTGTAAACTATCTTTACAAAGCGATATTAAAAATTGGTTTGTGCGCATCCATTTGTTTTGTAGGTCAACTTGACTTTAACTTGTATCATTGGTTACTTGGTTCAAGACAGTTTATTGATCAAAATCATGAATTTATCAAATTACATTCATTCAGCAATGACTTTTATCAACATCTTTTTTTTTTTTAAACTTTGCCCCTCACTAGGAATTTCTTCCTGTATCGTGGGTGCGTTTACAAACATATAAACTCACATACACAACAACACCCAGAGCCGGAACAACTATCTGTAGATCATACAAATATTTGTTCCGGGCGGGAATCGAACTCGCGACACGCAGCGCAGCAGTCAATCGCTCAACCACTGCACAAACCATGCGCCCGTTGATTTGTTTGAAAATTGATCATGAAAGAGATCGAAATGTCGAACCGAAATGCCACGTGATCCTTAACATTTTTATCTAATTCCCCTCGTTTGGGACTCCTTGGCTTATTAAATTTTTGTAAAATACCTAAACTAAAGGTTAAAATTGGTTCTCCTGAAAGGGGAAAAACAGTGCCCCACCATCCTGCACTGCTTTGTAAGGTTCCACTCCTGACTGGTCGCCTTCCCACCGATTATGAAGTGAATTCCAATTTATGAGTTTGTTTTGTTATGGAATTCACAGTTATAAAATAACTTGGAAGTTGTTTAGAAAGAAAATACAACTAAAGGGTATAAGCAAAATTTTTTAGCTATAAATATAGAATATAAAATCAAGAATCAATATGTATACAAGTTTAATATGACAGAGAGTCTTAGTTCATGAAGTAAATAGAGATAAGTATATCAACTCTCTTATTAACCGTCAGAAAACCTATTTAAATTATTGCATTGTCATCGGTCCTTGATAAATGTCCAAAGTTTCAAATTAATCCAACGTTTTGAAGCGGATGAAAATCACGTTCAAAACGTGCTAAAAATAATATTTGCCGTACTGTTACAATAGGTTTTACAGTCAGTTTTGCACAAATTGCTATGAGAGTAAATACTGTCATACTGTCACTGGCCGTCAATTTATATTTGCACAGAATTTTTATAACAAATAATAATAAAAAAAAAAACATTAGCAATGTCTTATTGTAGTAATTATAATTATAAAATGACGTAATAAATCAAAGTAAAATATATCAAACAATATTTGCTGTTTTAAATAATCCAAAATGAATAACATCAAAATGAGTTGGAAGCGGTCCTGGATACAGAAAATATAGACGTGTTTTGGTTTCCGAAACGCAATTCACTAAGCAACCTTTTGTCAAATTTAGAGGATAAATGTATATAATTCGCTCCACCCTGACAACTCTGCCAGGGGAGGTAGCGCGGTTATAATCAAAGACAACATTAGTCACTACGTGCAGTGTAAATATGAAGAACAAGACATTCTAGCTGTGGCAATATATGTTAAAGCTAAATATTGTCACGTGTCTATTGCAGCCATATACTGACCTCCACGGCATATGATAAGAAAAGAGCGATATTTATTTCTCTTTGAACTATTAGGCCAAACATTTATCCTAGGCGGTGATTTTAATGCTAAGCATGCTAAGCATTGGGGATTAAGACTTACTACAACTAGAGAAAGGCAGCCCTTAAGTGCAATTAAAGAAACACATTCAGAAGTAATGATATGCCCGTGTAAACCAACGCCCACTGATCACCTGAAAATATAGAATCGTATAGATTTTTTCATATACAAAAATATATCCGCCAACAACGTCAGTTTGGAGGCAGGTTTTATTATGAACTCGGACCTCTCTTCGATTATTCTAATACTTGGTCAAAAAATACTTCTCAAAGAAAGCCACTTAACCCGTGGTATAATAAGTTTACTGATTGGGAAAGTTTTGCCCTTGATATAGATAATATTATCGACCTTAAAACTCCGATAAAAAAGCAAGACTCTGAAGTAAATAAATATATTGTTAATATCCAGCAATGTGCCAGGAACAACACATCACAATTGAAACGTAAATATAAGGGATTTATCTACTCTAAGGCAATTGAAGATTTACTATCTGAGAAAAGAAAACAACAGTTTTGGCAGCAAACAAGGTGCCCGCGAGATAAAACATCACTAAACAACCTAACTAAAAGATTAAGGAGGAAAATACTACAGTTTGAAGATGAATATCTGAATACCAACCTTCTGCAGCTAACCAATGACAAATCAACGAATTTCTCTCTTTGGAAAGCAACAAAAAATCTAAAAAAACGAAACAATCAAACAAACACCGCCGATCAGAGATAGCGATGGAAAATGGGCCATAAGCTATGACCAAACCTCCTTGCAGAGGACCTCATTACAGAAAAAAAACTAAAACACCTCTTACGCAAAGCCATAGTAAAGCAGACCAAGCTTATCTTAGCTTTGGCTTCAGGAAAAAACACTCAACAATAGAACAGGTACATAGAATAACCCACATCATTGAAAAAAGGCTTGATATAAATAAGGAAGTCTGCACCACCGTGTTTTTAGATGTCACGCAAGCTTATGACAAAGTTTGGCATAAGGGTCTAATATTCCAGCTCAGACGCATGCTACCAGAATTTGCAGATATTCTAGAGTCGTATATAACTAATAGTATGTTTAAAATACGGCAAGAAGACGCGTATTCTGAGGCAAAAGCTATAAAAGCTGGTGTACCTCAAGGAAGTGTGCTAGGCCCAATTTTGTACTTATTATACACATTTGACATCCCAGAATTGGAAAACAATAGCATTGCGACCTTTGCAGATGATACTGCAATTAAAGCTACCGGATCAAGCCGCAGAGAAGCAGTAGAAAAAGTTCGACTAGCTGTGAACAAAGTTTATGACGGGACACAAAAATGGAAGATCAAACTGAATGAGTAAAAATCAATTCACATTGACTTCACAAACAAACACTTGGATTATCACCCACTCTACATAAACGGCATGCAAATGCCTCATGCTAATACAGCCAATTACCTTGGCATAACTCTCGACGCCAAGTTGCGTTGGAAAGCTCTTGTCAAAAAGAAAAGACAGGAACTCGATAAACGTTATAAAAGTAAGTATTGGTTACTCGGAAGGAAATCCCGTCCATCAATAGATAAAAGTTAAAGTTAAATTGCTTATTAGTCTTTTAGGCTAGATCGTAATTAATTATTAAGAATTTTGTTCTTACTAAGAAAGTAAAAGAAAAAACAAAATTTTTGTCTGCACTTTTCGCGATATGTCGTAGTGGCCCAGTGGCTATGACCTCGCCTCTCGTGCTTGAGGTCGTGAGTTCAAATCCGGGCAAGTACAAATGTGACTTTTTCAAATTCATATGTACTTTCTAAGTTTATCTTGGACATCACAGGCAACGGTGAAGGAAAACACCGTGAGGAAACCTGGACTTATATACTTAATGTAAGTCTGAAATAGCCAAGTCAGAGGCCTGTGGGGTTCCCAGAGGCGGCTAATTAATTCTGACACCAGAGGTGGTCACATCCTCACACGAAAAGAAGAAGAAGAAGCGATAAGTCAGTCAATGACTGAATCAGTGGTATTACTACTGCCAATAAGATATTAACGGGATACAAAAATGTTTGTGTCTCCAAACATTTTTGTATCCCGTTATTATCTTACTTCCTGTATAAATATGATCGAAGGAAAAAATAAAGGAATAAATTGGACTAAACGTTGCTGTAACTTCACCCCTATTTATTAGTGAGGGAGACTTTCGTATGAAAATTGCACGAATAACGTTCATTTGTTTGTGTAAATGTTATTGGTATAGGTAAAGAAGGCTTTTGCGACTTTCTTGAAGATAATTTGTAAGGTGACAAGGGTACACTTGGAATGTTAAAAACTTCTGTATATCAAAATGCGGGTTTTAGAAAAGAACAAAAAGGAAACTAGGTCATCCCTTCTATTGGTGGCAAAAAATAACTAACTTGCAATCATTATTTTGATTTTAAATTGAGGCTTGTATTTGGATAAAGTACAAAACCGTGTGCAACTGTTTATATGAATTTATAATTTTTATTCCTCAACAGCTTTTCCAAAAGTTTTTTATAATAATCTTTATTCAGGAATATGAAACAACCATACAGAGTAACTTAAGAATAAAAATTGACGAAATTATTCGGTGCACTCTGACATCTATCTTAAATGTGGCCTTGGATGACCGAGCCTGGACGCAAGCCACGCTACCCATTCGCTTCGGTGGGCTCGGCATCCGCAAAATTTCTTGTATAAGCCTACCGGCGTTCCTGCCTTCGGTCCACAGCCCTGAAACGTTAACCACTAAAATTTTATCCCTGTCACACTGACTGGTTAACTGTGAAGTGCCGTGCTTGACCGACGCAGTGTGCGCCTGGAAAGTGGCTTGCCCGAATACGGCGTTGCCCGAAAATCCATCTTCCCAAAGACAGTGGGATGAGCCGCTCTGCGGATTGGTATGGAATAAACTCATAAATACGTCCAACAATACTACTGAGCGTGCTCGCCTACTGGCTGTGGGTGTGTGGGAGTCTGGCCTGTGGCTATTGCTATGCTATGCAGGCATTACCGTCATAAACATAGGTACAATGTTGAGTGACACTACCTTCCGGATCCCTACATTCAAATTCAAAATAAATTTATTGCATCCATAATGTACATATAGGTGGTAAAGACCCTGTCGGGCACAGCAACATTCTAGATACATTCAGTATCTAGGATAGAGGAATAGCGTTCAATATTTGCCTTATCGATTAACATTTTAGTTATCTACTCCCTTTCTATCTGTTTTTATTTGATTTAATGCACTAATACGTATTCCTTTTTATTCGTATGTCAAATTAAACATTATTCTTAAATATTAATTATTCGTTTAAGTTTTTATATTACAATAGGTATAATTGATTTAGATAGTTTATATTCAATAAAATTAATACATAATAAAATTTTAATGTCCGTATTATATTTTGAGTCAATTATTTATTAATGTCATTATTTTTACTTGAATTTATCCGTCAATTGTGTAATAGCTTTTTCTAATTAAGAATTGTTTTAATTTATTAATAAAAACACTGGTTTTACTTACTTGTTTTATGTATTCCGGTAATTTGTTGTATATTTTTATTGACATAGCATACGGACTAGAAGAGTGTAATTTGAGGCGGGAGGAGGGTAGGTCTAGTCTGTTTTGTGGCGCAACGAATAATTTTTTTGCATGTCTGCCCGTGTGTTGTATGACTCTGGGTATTTGCGGACTAGTTTACATAATTCTAATATATAATTATTAGCTAAGGTGTGGATTTTATGTTTTTGGAAGCAAGGCTTGCAACTATCTGTTTGTTCTATGTTATTTATTTTTCGTATCAGCTTTGTATGTAGGATAAATAGGGAGGGAGCGTCCGTGCTATTTCCCCATAATATTACGCCATGCACATGTCTGCGCCTAGATACTCCCAGCGGAGCTCCACATCGTTGTCAATGTGGTGAAGCAGTCAACCGCCTCGGACACCATGGCCTGTCCTGCAGTAGGAGCGCTGATCGGATAGCACGGCACGCCAGCGTTAATGACATCATACGTCGAGCTCTTGTACCGCCGGGGTGCCAGCTGTTGTAGAAGCCAGTGGCTTGGCACGCGACGATGGGAAGAGACCGGACGGGATGACCCTAATGCCTTGGCAGTTGGGTAGGCCTTTGGTATGAGATGCAACATGTGTTATACCCTTGCGCCATCCCATCTTCTTAGCACGGCGGGCTGTGCTGGGGTGGCTGCTGCTGGTGCAGAAAACCACATAACTTTTATTATTGCACCTACCACTGTTTATCTCTCCATCACCCAAAAGTTGACTGGTAGAAAATGCTTAAGGCATTAAGTCAGCCTCTGTACTTGTGTGTGCATGCAGTATTCAATAAATAAATAAATAAACGGCGCAAATATAACAAACTTATTGGCAGTTATATGTTTGAGCCGTTTGGGGTTGAGATATTAGGTCCATGGGGTCCGAGTGCTCACCGAGTGTTTCGAGACATAAGTAAACGGTTAGTCGACTGTTCGCGTGACCAGAGGGCTGGCCTTTTCTTCACCCAGAGAATCAGCATTTCCATTGAACCTGACAATGCTGCCAGCGTTCTGGGCACGTCGATGTGGACGAATTTTTTGATGCGCAATGAGCAGTTTTCTCTCTCCCCTTTGTAAGTAAGTTTTTTTTGTTATTAGTCATAAGTTTAGAAATATCCAATTGTATATATTTCAATACAAAAACATATAAAAATCTCAAAATAAAGAATAAACACAATATGGACTAATAACGTTTTAAGTTTTTAGACATTAAAATTTAGGCAAGTCAACAGATGTCCTTGGACTGATCGCCCTATCCCTTCGTACTAGTATAAAAATGTATCAAATGCAGATAGTCTTCCTCAACCTTAGAACAACTGATTCCCACAAGGTTCCAGTTACAAGTCACAAAGTTAAGCAGGTTGATTACATTATGTTGTTAATAAATCTTAGTACAGTTAGGTATATTAATTAAGTTACATGATTGAATACAGCGGGTTTTCTTCGCGGAATTTCTTCTTCGATTCGTTAAAAGTTGCGTGATAGCATTCATTTCGTTTCTAAACTATTGATGACCCCATTTTTTCCCGGTCGCCATTTTTTCAAACTTTTAATGAACCAATAGTCGTATTGTTTCTGATTTTCAGAAACATGTGGTAACGACTGGACTGGTGCTGAAAAAAATGGGATCGTTGTTAAAACTTTTAATTGATTTGTATACGAAATTCGATTACCTAATCCTTAAAGTGAAACATAAACATAGATATAATATTAAAACATCTTTTACATAATAATGAGGTTGATTTATATATTTGTAAATGGTAATAACTTCTGTAAGTAGGAACAAGGGGTTGACCATAAGCTCTAAGAATAAGGTTAATTTGGGTGTGTGTAAAGGACAGATGTATATGTCTTGTATAGTCTCACACTCAAAATAACCTTACTCTAAGAGTTTATGGTGACCCCCTGTACTAAAAAAAATATTGGATCTTGCAAACTTGTTCTAGAAAGTAAAAGCAAACTTTAGGTACTCGTATTGGAATATAAACATAAATTAAAATATAAAAAAACTGGTTTTGTGTTGTTATAGATCCAATCAATATTTTTCTAGTATGATACGATTATGAGGTGCCTCTTCTATTTTAGAAAGCTATACACTATCGCTTAGGCCCAGTTCTTTGTTCCTTAGTTAACTTAAACAATGTCTCTGGAGTCTCTGGTATCCTAAAATACAGGTTACGGCTTGGTTCAAGCTCCAATCTCTCGCAAATGACTGTGTGGCATATCGTAATTATTATCACGTTTTCATCAATCGTTAGCCTCACAAATAATCAAACAATTTTAAGAGTTAATTGTGTGACCATTTGGACCTGAAATTGATGAAACTGTTGGTTACTATAATTATCCATCGGTTGATTTAACTACGGATAAAAAAAAACCGGGCCTTATTTATTTATTTCACAAGTTTTGTACACACACATAATGCAAGGACAAAAAGAAGGAACCTACCTTAGGCTAATTTCGGTAAAACGTGTTAATTCATCAATTGTTATTCTAATAAAAATGCTCAAATAAATATCTCTACAACTTATTTGACCATTTGTGAGGTTAACAACTGAAGAAAACTGATGTTTTACCGAAATTTACAACCATTGGTTAGCATATTTACGCATTGGTTGAGATAACTACGGATCCCTGTAGAATACAGGCCACGGGACCGAAGCCACGGGAATAAAATTGTAGGTATTCTATAAAAAGTCTGTTTATATCATTAACACGTTGAGTGTCCGAAACACGATCCACGCAAAACACAATAGCATTATAATTATTTCGGTATTTTCATTTAACCTCACATTTAAGTCCCGTTATAATCCTTTAAGCGAAAATGAGATCACAAAAAACCTGACAGAAGATTGAACGAAACGCTAACGGCTGATCACATAAGTGTATGGATATCATATATCTTGACGCGCATATTTGTAGGTACTGAGAAAATAAATGGAATATTTTGCAGCTTTTATTTTTCCGTGACAATAAATTGACAGAAATAGGCAACGGTGCCATCGGAAAATGAGCGAGGGAGGCGTAGTATGAATGGAAAGTAAATTGTGGGGTAAAAATATGAATAAGAAAATATGGGAAAGAAACCAATATATCTTTTCAACCACTCATTCCATTTATTATTTATTTATTTATCAATAATTATGGACGGGTTACAGCTAAAACAATCAGTATATTGTTGCATCGAGCGCAAAGTGAGTTATTAATGCACGAGTGTTATGTTGGTACCCTAGCGCAGGCGAGGGCACTAAATTAACACGAGTGCATTTATTACTCACTTTAGCGAGGTGCGTAATCTACTTTTCTTTCAACTACCAATCTACCTACCGCGATAAAATATACCTACTCAAAATAAAAACTCAAGTACATGAAAAATATTTATCGACGACTTTTGTGGCAAAAGGTTATTAACAGTTTAATTTGCAGCTGTATTTATACTTTCTGGAGTTAAATTCATATCGCTATCGTATATTTCCATTTTTTTTAACTTTTCTTGCTAAATATGAAGTATCAAAGTTTTACAATGGTACAAAATGCGCGCCATTTGTTTTTCTTTTTCATCAAATCGATTTTATTCAGACGATTTTTATATTTTTATTTTTATTTTCAGCCAGTATCATGCATAAATTTTATGTTAAACTTAATGGGAGATATTAAACCCTTGTGGCAAATTTACATCTAAATAAAAAACAGTGCATTAATGAAAAACTGTGCAACAATGAGATTTCATGTAACATTACTGCACTGTTTTTGTTCTAAGCAAAAAATATGTCCTTTGTGATCGGTTTTGTAGTGATTACTGATAATATTACTACGTAGTTGAAGGAAAAAAATAGTAAGTGAGACTGACACCGAATTAAAAGTCGTCACTTCAAAAATAGACTGGAAAGAAAGAGCAGCTAGCAAAAAAGAAAAGCAATGTAACATTCGCACTTTAACTAAGTTAACATTTCATACAAGAAACATACTAAATATGGGACTATACGTACTTTATGCATGGACCGATGACCTGGTGAAGGTTGCGGGCATCGTTGGATCATTCATCAACATTTTTTTTTTAAGGATTTGACTCACACACTGTTCCGTTGGTGTTGAATTAGGTATTTTACCTATGTTTGCAATATTTGTAAGTATGTGAGAACCATGTTCCTATTTATCAAATTAATGAATTTACCTGTTAATGCTTTTAATAATTTATACCTGTACGTAGTATAGTATATAGTGCTATTATGGGTGCATCGTCCTCACATATATGAATTTATTAATGTAGGTACTTATGTAAATATTGTAAAACATTTTTTTTTAAAGAGTAAGTATGGAGTTTCTTGTGCGTTCTTCTCCATAACAAGCTACTTTTCCGAATGCACGGTAGAATCAATTTTTATTTTATAACTTGTTAATTTTAATTCTTTGACGTTCAAAACTGCCGCTTTTTGGCCTACTTGAATAAATATATTTGACTTTGACTTTGAACATCGTTTGATCAGTGTGGTGAAACTTGCGGGAGGCTTACGTCCAGCAATCTTTCAGCTGAAATGATAATGATCATGACGATGATGCCATGCTTTAAGCCTATATTCCATTTTTTAGGATCACATTCACCATGAAATAACAGGAGATAACAGTCAATTTTGATGATTCGAGGTGGATTCGGGTTGTAGGACATGATTTGCAATACTACACCTGGGATCCCAGTCGGCACAACACGTTTTCATTTTCCAGACCGTCCTGTCAACCGTCACGCTATCACTGATGCCATTTTCTTTCTTTCTTTAGAATAGTCAAAATTACACCACTTTAGGCAAAAAAAATCTTGCAACAGTAATGATTATGACCTGTAAATCAGCCTTTTTACCAACTGGCCTTTATTTTTTATTCTATTTTCATGAACTATGCATATATAAACATAACCCAATTCACAGCCAATAGCTATGAATCTCAACATCCCCCATTTCCATATTGTATTCAGGCTGCAAACTAACTAGATGAGTCTAATAACAATATTTTACATGGGGCCACTGCAATTTGGTCTGGTCTCCGCAATCCAATCAGCAATGACGTTAATAAAATCCATTTTGTATAAATATCTGGACAAATAACCCTACATTCATTGCCTCGTTGGTGTAGTGGTTGCAAACGCTATTGCTGAGCATGAAGTCCCGGGTTCGATTTCCAAGTCGGGCAAAGTGTTATTGGGTTTTTCTATCTGGAATTTCTCAGTAGCAGGAGTGTGGATTTGAACCCAGTTGATGGCAATAGGCTTGTCCTCTATTACGTATGACTTAAAAATAAATGGCGAAATGTGGGTGTACTGTAAGTGCACCTCAGATTTGGGCCCTTCGAGGAATACAGGCGTGATGATATGTTATGTTATTATAACACATTTTAGGGTTCCGTACCCAAAGGGTAAAAACGGGACCCTATTACTTAGACTCCGCTATCCGTCTGTCTGTCCATCTGTCACCAGGCTATATCTCATGAACCGTGATAGATAGACAGTTGAAATTTTCACAGATGATGTATTTCTGTAAAACTAAAAACAGAATAAAATAAACGTTTAAGTGGTGCACCCATACAACAAACGTGTTTTTTGCCGTTATTTTGCGATAATGGTACGGAACCCTTCCTGCGTGAGTTTGACTCGCACTTGGCCGGTTGTTTTTTTTGCTTGGTACATCGTCTAATGACTTTGCCCGCTCTGGGTGAAGTCTGAGGACGTGTCAGACTTTTACTGACTAAAATCCACCTGTGTTCCTTCGGTTGCTTGTGCCAGGGCCGCGGTGATTCTAGACCTAGGTTTGAATTAAAAATGGAAATAATTATCTTTGAAAAAACAAACTCTATGACACACATGACTAAGTTCAAATTCCATTGCACCCCATATATTTTTAGGGCCTTTTTTAATACAACTCGACATAATCGTCATCATCATCATTTCAGCCTAAAGATGTCCACTGCTGAACACAGGCCTTCCTCAAGTCCCGCAACCTTAACTAAGGCAAGTAGGAGGCCTTCCAACGTAGCTTCTTCTTTTAAGCAATCGCCACTCCAGAACATTTCAGCCCTACCCACTGCCACTTAAGTTTGACTTCGGTCTATGTCGGTAATTTTAGTACCCCTGCGGGTATCCTCATTTCTGACGCGATCATGCAAGTAAACTCCGAGCATACCCCTCTCTATTGCCTTTTGGGTGACTTTAAGCCTCCCGATGAGGCCCATTGAGAGGATGCACAACACTAAAACCGAGATTTGAGTTGGTGGCGATGGTTTGAAATTATCGAATGAATTTAGATCTCATTTTGCAGTATGACCACGGCCTAACGGATTACTCACCTCAATTCGGACGAGTGACACCGCGTGATTTAATATAGCTTTTTAAGGATTAAGCTGCTTATTGAATGTATTGAAGGTTTATTTTATGTTTACTGCCTCAAAATCCATAAGGATTTACATGGGGTTCCCCAACAGTAGAGCTGTCAACTGGGGATTAAATTCTATTGAACTCATGTTCATTGGATTTTATTCTAAGTTGTTTGATTGTTGAACGTTGAACTATTATTTCAGTATTCTGACAGTTTAATCATTTAGTCACCTACATGTTCAACTTATAGAAAGGGTCGAAAAAAGAATACTTGTAACGTGGAACTCTAAGAAAAATCAGCCAAGTGCGGGTCGGGCTCGCGCACGAAGGGTTCCGTACCATTATCGCAAAAACGGCAAAAAATCACGTTTGTTGTATAGGAGCCCCACTTAAATATTGATTTTATTCTGTTTTTAATATTTGTTGTTATAGCGGCAACAGAAATACATCATCTGTGAAAATTGGGAGCGGAACCCTAAAAAGAAAACATGCATGAAAACATAACACTTCTTTTGGGCTCCATCTCAGTCGGGTTAAAACGTCCTGTTGTCCTATAAATTTGTACCTCACAAAAACTTTCCTTTTTAAAATATTTTTATGTGCCTATAAAAAGAGGGTTCAAGTATCTTTCCGAGAACAAATTAAAAAGATGCGCTAAGAAACATCGACTTGTTAGCATACAGTTTGTGGTGAGAAACAAACCATTAAAATATTGAGGGCAATTAACCCAATAAATATTTTGTTTTACACTGGTGTTGATCTGAATTGATTTTAACCTTAATTCTTCCTTAAACATACATAATCAGCCTATAATGTTTTCACCGTTGGGACACAAGCCTCTCCCATTCTCTCTCTTCTAGAGAGGAGGCTTGTGGACCCGCATGGTAGATGATGCGGGCCCAGTACGGGTTGGTAGATGTCACATATTATAGATTTTTTTGTTCTAGGACATGTCGGTGTCCTCACGATGTTTTCCTTCAATGTTTTGAAAGCAGAGTTACCGGAAATAAATTAATGTACCTGCCTGGATTCGTACGATTTGTAAGTCGGGGCTGTAACTAATGGGCCACCACTGCTTTCTCTTAGAATCTAACTTAAAATAAGTTTATTCACTGTATAGCCTTGGAATATTACATGAAAGTGACCATTATAAAAAAAACTAATTTCAAAGACTGGAGAGTTTGTCTTTTGTTTTTGTTGAATTGAGTTGACTGAAGTATTTATTTTCACCCAAAGATGCGTTAAAATTACTCGTAGTGTTGAAATATGGAAATTTCGAAACTCATAACTTTCAATTTTTTTTTTACTTTTTTATTTCCTTTCAGATATTTTACCGAAGAGTATAACCTGCCTCTCTGTTTAGCGTTTGTGGACTACGAGAAAGCCTTCGATTCGATCGAGACTTGGGCTGTACTGCAGTCTCTCCAACGGTGCCAGATCGACTACCGGTATATTGAGGTGTTGAAGTGTTTGTACAAAAACGCCACCATGTCAGTCCGTCTTCAGGATCAGACCTCGAAACCAATCCTTCTCCAGCGTGGCGTGAGACAGGGAGACGTCATTTCTCCGAAACTGTTCACTGCTGCGCTGGAGGATGTATTCAAGGTTCTGGACTGGAGGGGCCTAGGCATCAACGTTAATGGCGAGTACATCACTCACCTTCGGTTTGCCGACGACATAGTGGTCATGGCTGAGACCATGGAAAGCCTCAGTAAAATGCTCGATGACCTCAGTAAAGCTTCCGAAAGAGTGGGTCTTAAAATGAACATGGACAAAACCAAGATCATGGTGAACGCCCATGTAGCACCCACTCCTATCAAGATCGGAGACTCTACACTCGAAGTTGTAGACGATTATGTCTACCTGGGACAAACGATCCAGTTGGGTAGATCCAACTTCGAGAAAGAGGTCAACCGTCGAATCCGACTCGGCTGGGCGGCGTTCGGGAAGTTGCGTGGTATCTTCTCGTCCAATTTACCGCAGTGTCTCAAGACAAAAGTCTTTGACCAGTGTGTGTTGCCAGTGATCACCTATGGGACCGAGACATGGTCGCTCACAATGGGCCTTATCAGAAAGCTTAAAGTCACCCAAAGGGCAATGAAGAGGGCTATGCTCGTAATTTCCTTGCGTGATCACGTCAGAAATGATGATATCCGCAGGAGAACTAAAGTTACCGACATAGCCCGGAGAATTGCTAAACTTAAGTGGCAGTGGGCAGGGCACATTGCTCGCAGAACGGATGGCAGATGGGGCCGAAAAGTTCTGGAATGGCGACCGCGAACCGGAAGACGATACGTTGGAAGGCCTCCCACTAGGTGGACCGATGACCTGGTTAAGGTTGCGGGAAGGCGCTGGATGCGAGACGCACGGGATCGGTCAATGTGGCGACGCCTGGGGGAGGCCTCCAGCAGTGGACGTCTTTCGGCTGAAATGATGATGAATGATGATTTCCTTTCAGGGCTAGATAATGATGAGACAAATTGATATCATTTTTTATTTTGAACGTACATCATCAATCAGTGGAGTAATCGCCAGAATACGTTTGTGTGGAAGAATGATCGACTAGTGTAACCTTAATTCAAATATTCAATTCAGAAATCGGCCCTCTATCTGCCAAAATTTCAAGTAAAACAAGCTAAACGTCCTCTACCTACAAAATCACAACATAACAAACGTCTGTTTTAAACCTCCAAGACATATTTTATCTGTAATTTAAGAGCGGTGGGATCCCGCCAGGAATTTTCCTTGTTCCAAAAATAGTATGGCACTCGTCTCTGACCTTATAACACGGTTAAAAAGTACAGAAGTATCAGACAATAGCAGGACAGAAATTGGCGATAAAACTTTAGGTAGTCGATTTTTGCTTTGCGTGGTCTTAATCCTTATAATACAGAAAATATTTAGAAAACAGGTGTAATGACATGTTGTTTTCAATAATAAACTCTTGCTATTGGCAGTTAGAAATAATGATTTTTGAGGGGCTCAGCATTTGAGGATAGCTTAAACGCTAATATTGGAAAAAATATCTATGAAAAACATTTTTGTTTCTGCATTGCTTACATTCGTATGATCGAAGATTACAATTTCTTAACAGTTCGTAAAGATCGCTGACGTTATCTAAAAAAAAATCAGCGGTAAAGGTGATACTAATCAGCTCACTGCAGCACACAGGCGGTAGCGAAATTATCGTAAACAATGGGTAAGTTTATATTAGCTACCCCAAAGCATACTGTTAAACCATTAGGCATAATCTCAGAAGTTTTTAAGTATATTAAAAAATGGATTACTCATAACAAGGTTGTAAATAACATTAGAAATATTGGATTTGCTCTGTAGGACACTAGAACGTTGTAAGTAAAATTTTTCCTGCCTTGTATGGAGTGGCTTTTCTGCTCACTCTACCGTGTAGCACCTGGCCATATGGCAACAAAATTTTGCATAAAGATGAGACCTGCTGTTGAAAGTAATAAGAAATTTAATAAGGTGCGCTGTAAATTCGTTTATATTGTTAAGCTTGTCTTTGGTGGGTAGATGTAAATTGAAGGTCGTGGTTGACTTTGTAAGTTATGATTAAGGATTTGAGAATGCAGTTTTGGTTGTATACGATTTTGGGGTCAGAGCTGAGGTTATTTACCTTATTTATCATTATAAATATACATAGTGAGTTTTAGAAGAGGTCGTGAATGGTCAAATCTGGAACTGTAAGGAATAGCGAAAAACACTCAAAGGAGTTTCGCGGGAGGTTTCTTAGTTAGGCCACACCAAAAAGATATGGAAAGTAAAAAAACACTGCCTTAGGCCGAAAACGCACAGCCAGGTAGCTTGCTTATGCTTAGAGCCTAGCAATTCGCTTGGCAAGGAGTGAAATAGAAACAATTTTTTAAACTTTTTCTTACCGGCCGTACTGAGCTCTTGAAGCCTGAAAAATTCCTCGTACACAGTGAATAAGCGCACAATGGTCCTCACTTTCCTGTATGAGAAGAGGTCGATACCCTGCAGAAGGATTATCAAGCTGGTTAACTATTGTTGTAATTTTCAACACGGTTGGTGTTTTTAGTATCAAATATTGCTTAAATATGCTAAAGCTAGACCCAATTCTTGAGTGAGCGTAGGAGTGAAGGGCTAGTGAACTATGATAAGAAATTGAAGGTTGTATCTAGGTAGACTAACGACAGCTTCTTAGAACTTACTCGTATTATTATTTTCTATCTTACCAAGAAATCCTTTGTAGGTAACTTGAGGATTTCTGTGGTTGGTTACGAGTAGAATTGGCCTGTTTCTAGAAGACCAAGCCAAGCTAACTAATTTGCATAAAGTGGTGGCTTAGCAACATAAGTTACGTTATTAGAATAGGCCTATTTAGGTAGGTAAGAATTACGGCATGGTTATATCAAAATGGCTTTTTTAATTTAGATAGGCTTGTGTTTGGCCACTATGTTATCCGATTGAAAGTGATGATGTGGGGGACGAGCTTGCTGGCCAAGTAGTCTTCTACTATTCACTCTTGATTTTGACAGCTCCAGGTTAGAGCTATCAGGAAACACAGACTCCGGCAAAGTAATAGCATTCCTAAAATGTTTTGTGCTTCCACGAGTCATCACCATTATCACTTCAGGTTAAGATGTACATTGCTGAACGTAGGCTTGACCCAAGTGTCACCACATCTGGTTCTGAGCGTCTCGTATCCAGTGGCTTTCCGCAGCCTTCACCGGATCATCATTCCACACTGCCACTTCAGTTTCCCAATCCCACGAATGGAGATACTTAAATGTATGAGAACCAAGGACAGTGAGCCAAAAATCATCTCGCTAACTAGCTCATATTTTATCACTGCGGCATGAGTTATATGCAACTGCCCATATTTTTCTATGCAAGTGATCTATAAATGTATTTGTTAAGAGGAAATATGGGCAGAGAGCGCCGACTGAATTTCCTAAGCAAAAATTACAAATTTACAAAAAAATAAACTCTACTCGCGTCGGGGAACCGCCAACGTTTACATCTGTTATTTTTGTTTACTTAGCGGTTTCCCGACGCGAGTAAGAGATTTATTTTTTGCTTTTAGAGGTTTTTGTGTCGGGGGTTTTTTAAATTTGTAATTTATTTTTTATTTCATGCTTTTTAAAGTACATATAATATAACTTGTAGTAGACACGCTTCAATCGACAATATATCGAAACATGTAATTATGACATGATATCTTGCGAAAAAACCCAGATTCAAAGAATAAAATGTAAATTACTTTTGAACGGCTGTACCGATTTTATTCAAACATAGCTAAGAACACTCTCAACAAAGTCACCTTTCAAACAAAAAAAGATTCAATATCGGTTCATCCGTTGAGGAGCTATGATGCCACAGACAGACACACAGATACACGGATACACACGTCAAACTTATAACACCCCTCTTTTTCCGTCGAGGGGAAAAAATCTCATAATTTGAGGTTTGGCTCTCGCCTATTTCCTTTGCCAATATTGGACCAATTTGAAAGGTATTCCATAAACTGGAAAATAAAGATAAATACTATGCCTCTATGTTTTTCTTTTTCATTTATAGCTGTCTTTGTACACTAAGCCTCTGTTGACAGCGCGAATTTGAGCATTTTTGAGGGTTCTAGTGCTTCTAACGATAATATTATATCATCAAAAAGGACAACATGGACATAGTATATATCTTTCTTTTTCAGTTTATGGTACATTAGTATCTTATAAATTGATGCAATATTGGAGGAGGAAATAGGCGAGAGCCAAACCTCGAATTACGATTTTTGCTGAGGAAATTCAGTCGGAGCTCTCTGCCCATATTTGCTTTTAACACCCTATCTCGTATATTATCATAGAATACACGTAGTAAGGTAATTTTTCATGTTCAACACAGTTCCCCATCTTATTTCTGTAACTCAGTATGTGCACATGAAATTGATGATAGATGTAACGTTGTTTGAAGTTGACACTCTGTCAGACGTTGTTGGAAGATTAATATCCGGGATTGTATGGTGATGTTTATCAACTATATGTTCGATTACTGTAAATGTTTGTTACAGATATGACTATAAGCCTGGAAACATACTGGACCAAAGCCATTTAATAGAACCGTCGAATCGAGAAGGAGAAGAACATATGACTATGTATATGACTCTTTTTCCGTCGGGAGTTAAAAAGACATGCTGCGCCGATTCCAAATTAATTAGGATAAGAGGATAATGAGGCGTCGAGCTACCGATGCACTTTATACTCTTACAACCTACGCCAATTCATTCTGGCAATACTGAAGGTAATCTTCTGCTGCATACCAGTCCGATCTCGCTATTTTAAACGCAACATGAGTATTCTCTCTGTATTACATATCCTTTGCGTTAATTCAACATTCACGTCCAAACTGAATCATGTCTTGTGATTAAAAATTTAATAAGATGTGTTATTTCGGGAATTATTGGATACAAAGCGAAATGGAATAAACCCGTCAACCTTGCTCATCGGTTTAAGATTGTTGATAAAGAAATAAAATTTCAGCGTTTTTATCACATTTGAACAACAATATATGCAGTCAATAAACCCAAATCCCTTGAGTTTGACCCTGCTTTGACCCTTGTAATATTTATGTTCAATCAAAAAGGACGGGATCGATTTCAAAAAGGTTTTATTGAATGCAAAAAAAGTGCCGAAGAGAGCTCGATTGGACCATAAATACAGGTTGTTTATGGCATATGTATATTCGTTTATTTTGCTGTAATTCGGGTCATCGATTTCACATAATTAGTTCAGTGAACCTCGCAAAATTATTTGCACTGAATTTAAATTCCATATATTAAAAAAAAAAAAGAATTTTGCTTTTTTTTTACAAAACGTGTCATATAGGTCTGTTTTAAAAAGGGCAGATCAGATGATCTTAAATGAAAATTAAGGTACACACCTTAATTTTAAATACTCCCTAATACCCAGATCTAAACGCCAGATTCATCAAAACAATACCCAGCTGGAGTTGACTATAATAACATATACCTACTACTAAAAAAAAAAAATCGCCTGTTTAATCGCGGGTTTCCTCATAACTACCGAATTCACCATCAACAGTGAGGGAAAACATCTGAAACTCCATAAAATGCCGTCGTGGTCTACTTAATCGCTGTAACATGAGCATATAATTTTACATTGTAAATCATGTGTCTCTCTCAACATTAAGTGTTTGCGCATAAAATTGCCTCCAAATTGCTACAGCTGTTCTGTATTTCGTTGCATGTTTTAGTTACATACATTTAACTTAACTTTGTACTTGTACTTATGGGTGCAGTAAGTGGTAGGTATTGTTTTGAATAGAAGAAAAACTAAAAGAAAAAAACTCAATACATAGATGTATCCTATATATTCTTAGAAATGACCCGCGTTAACAGTAAGAGTCGAAATTCTAGTTATTGGAATTGATAATTTGTCTAACCTTATCATCACCAGCCAAAAACCGACTTTTCCCACTGCAGCTGGGAACCAGGAATGCCAATAACGTTCTATTTCGATATGCCAATTCTAAAATTTCTACTGACAACTAATTTTCCCAAGAGCTGAAGTCATCAGGCAAGTGGATAGTAACCGCATTATCAAACTATCTAGCAGTTCCAACGGCCATACCACACAGTAGTAACAACATTCCAAAAGTTAACCAAGTCACTCAAATCCAACAATTTTATTTTGTTTTTATTAGATGATTATTATTCATGACCATAGATACAAGTCTTTCAGTTGGATACATAGATGGGTTTTAAACATTCTTTAGTATGCATTAGAATGCGGATTTAACAGATTCTAATGTTTTTTTGTAGTATTTGGCAGCAATTTGTGTCGAGTCACCTTCCCAGTAAGCTTTGCGGAGATAAACAACTCGCTCCACTATCCCGAGATTGCTTCTGTCAATGATTTCACATATTGTCCAGTTGCGTAGACAGTTGATACACAAAACCACACCAATTTTATATCACAATATCCTCTAGGAATCCATTTGCAATTAATAATAACAGCCACTGAACTTCACTCGAAAAATATCGCCTTAAACTCCTCTCCGCAAACTTCAACATCAAAGTTGCCAGCACAAAAAAAAACTAGTAAAAGCAAAATTCAAATTCACCAACTGCATCATTAAAAAAAAACTGTTTTACTTAAGTATAGTCAAAAAAATGTCTGCGCCACAGAATTCCAAATTCAATTTTAAAACGTTGTAGGTACGTTTCCGTCGCCGTAACACCTGCATGCAAAGTACTCTGCAATCTCGCTGCGACTTCAGGATGGGAGTACATTGATGGAAAATCGCTGATGACGTTTGTAGCTAAAGCGCTTAAGTAAGGATTGAGCTTTTAAGCCCGGTGTAGAATGGTGGTAAGTAAAATAATCTTTTATTTTCGTCCTAACTCTGTACTGGGCTGTATTGAATAAGTGCGTTCTACATAATAAAGCTTAGTGAAGTCTAGAGACTTTACATGTAACAGGACACGACAATCAACGATAATCCTGTGACCTACTTCACTTCACAGACTCCCTAATATAACGGAGTCATTAGAAATAACCAACAGCTTATTGGACGTCTTACAACTGGTGCTCAACTAGAGAAGAAGTAACATTTTGCCGTCACGTTTTCGAGAAACTTAAAACCAAAATGAAGACTTTTGGTTAATAACGTGTTAATTTATTCCAAAGTAAGATTTATCTGACCTTTAAAACCAGAAGTGCTCAATTCCACTCATCGCCTCAATCAGGTTACATTACAATATTTGGCCTAAAAAGCCACTGAATCCAAAGAATGCCCCGCAGTCTAACAAAGTCCTTCGGCTGATAACAGTAGGGATTTTTCCTGGGTAGAAAAATAATAATTCTATTTAGTCCGTCAGTGATATTATCAAATAATATTGGACGCGTATTTTTGGCTTTATCAAATAAATAAAAACTGACAAAGATAAAGCGCTTCAAAGTTCAGGAGTGGGGGCTTGTGACGTCACTTTGCCACTATAGATGTAGCACACTGTGACTTCTCACGATATTTAAACGCATTGTATCATCGTAATTTTTTGTTTAACTGGCGAAAGTAAAAATACGTGTCCAATATTTTTAGGTAATATAATTAGTGACGGACTAAATAGATATATTTTGTCAACATCCCTAGCACTCAATCCGTCTTAATAATTTATTTGTTGGTCGTTACTGAGTTTTGCGGCTATTGTTTCACAATTGACAAGATACTAAAAGGATATTTTACTTAAATTAGTTTTAGATAGAGTGACCCCTCCGTGCCTCGAAAAATACTTTATACGTAGATCTCTGTCTGACAGTCAAGAGGTAGGTACTGTAAAACTTATTATTATATCTTTTCATCTGGTTTTTTCAAATAAAATTATGTTTCAATATTCTTTATTGCATAAACCGGTTAGAGTTAGTCTCAGACGGTGGCATTTCAATGAATTTGATATCATATTGTATTATTTAGATGGTCTGTAAAGGTTACATAGTTCTCCATGTAAAAACGTGACATTCAGCTAGTTATACTGGCTGTTGGAGAGTAACATATTTGAGGAAGGACTAGAGAGACAGATGATGAGTTTCAGATTTGAGTTTATTTGTAGTTAATGCTCTTTAAAAGACATAAAACGTTTTTAGTATCAATATCATCTTCTGCCTAGCCTTTTTCCCAAATATGTTGGGGTCGGCTTCCAGTCTTACCGGATTCAGCTGAGTACCAGTGTTTTACATGGAGCGACTGCCTATCTGATCTCCACAACCCAGTAACTAGGAAACACGGTACCCCTTGGCAAGACTGGTGTCAGATCTCAAGCTTCTGACTACCCGTAACGACTGCCAAAGATCTTTTTAAATGACAGCCGGGACCAACGGCTTAACGTGCTTTCCAAGGCACGGAGGAAACTCGGTATGTTGAAATGGTCACCCATTCACGGACCGACCTCGTCAAGCGTTGCTTAACCTTGATGATTGACCCGTGCGGCTGTTATTTTTTAGCCACGAGCTTTTTAGTATCAATATAAAATGTTTAATTTGGAATTATTTGAATTCCAAATTAAACATTAAACATTTATAACGCACAGCATTTGCCGCGATTTTCTGTTATTTTTGTATTAACTAAATGACTTTTACGCAACGACCCCTGTCCACCTCTCGTCCCCTAACTTTAACTTATTATAATGATTAATTATACGAGGCCTAATCTCTTTTCAGCAGAAGAGATAAGTTTTCTTCTAAAAAGCAATACTGGTATCAAAAAATGTGTTATCGTTAGGAATGTTGGCATTTAAATGATCTTTTCAACTGGATTATTTCAACTAAAATCATACGTTTTAATATTCTTTATCGAATAAACCGGTTAGAGTTATTCTCAGATGGTGTCATTTCAATGACTTTGATATCATATTGTATAATTAAAATAATATATATGAAAATAAAGTTACTTTTTCTAAAGTTACTTTAATAAAGTCGTTTTTTAAAGCATTCTTTCAATTGACTGTTGGTGGCATTGCTGCAATTACAATTCAAGAAACATAATCCCAAGAGAATTATCAAGGGGTGGGATGCCATTCTAAACAGATGACTACACTTCTGCAAACTGTGAAGGCAAAACCTTCACACTTACTTCGTTTCCGCTAATACCCCGCTCGTGCACACTCGTCCCAACAATTGTAACTGTTCACTTAAACGCGGAATGATTTTGTATCGAGAAAATTTTCACAGAATTTTCACATCGAGACTTTCGTGTTACAGTACCGTTCCGAACCATTATTGGATATTGGAGTTTTATTAAATTCTGCTTCTGCTGTAATGTTGATAGCCTGGAACAGCTTTTTCAGACCAGCTGTTGGTAATGACGACTGAAGATTGGATTGAAAATATTTGAGAGTGAGAAATGATATTGTTATTTTAAAACTTGGCATAAAGAAAACAGGCAACGACATAGTAAATAAATTAAACTGTATTTGTAAACTCAGAGAAAAAACAAACTAACATTCGTTTTCTTTGACCCCGTATGTCTTACCAGTAAAAAAGTGTCCACTAAAAGTTGTCAGCTTCTACGAAAATAATTATTAATTTAAGTTATTTTATTTTAATATTTATTAATTTAATTGATAATATTGCTCCATGATAATGTAAATGAATCTGGATGTTCCAGAAACATTTTATTTATTTATTTAAATAAATAAAAATGTTTCTAGTGTCGTTACTGTAACCTTAATTAACTCACTCCATGCATAAGGAATTTCTAAGCGTGAGGGATAGGTTCATAATTAATGCCGGCTTCGAGGTCTGTACGTTTCTTGTTTCTTAAATTTTGTAACTATTTTCTTGATGTATTGAAGACACTTGGACTGCCTTCCAAGTGTCATCAAGAAATTATATTAGAATAATTTGACATCACTGTCATCGAACAAGGAAAACATCTTGCGTAATCCTGTGCTTATAAGTGTCGTGATTGTTCTTTATCAGTATGAGAAGAAATTCAGTATATTCAAAGAATACACTTTGACAGATCAATTCAAGTTATAACTCACACCTCCTTCCAAAAAAAACGACAATACCCATCAATCCTCCATTAAGAATCACAATACAATATTACATTGACGTCAGCCTCGATAAGGTGACTGTCCACCCAAATAACACCCGCCTTGCATACTAATAGCCTGACGCATAGTACAGTCACAGATAATATAATATTATAGCCTAAGATGCGACTGCAGAAATCTGCAGGAATCAGGGTTTTTGATTGAACTTCATTTTCATGAATTTTACTTGATAGTAGAATAGATTACTGCAATGTAGGAGTTACATGATGTTCCATACGCACCCACGATACTGGAGAAATGTCTAGACAAAGTTGAAATGTTTTTTTTTTTAAACAAACTTTTTTCGTATTCTTCTCAGTAAACCCTTTCAATTGATACCCATATAATGGCAGTGTACAAAAAAAGTCAGTCCGCCATCTTGGTCCTGCCGCTATTTTGGATTTAGAATGACGTCACTTAGTTAACCATGGATTGTAATCCAAACCTACTTCTTCTTCTGTCACACTAATCGGTGGAGGATAACTGCTTTAAAATTCAGTTGCAAGATTTGACCCGAACTCACTTACATACATAAATTGCAAGTTAAATAAAAACTTGTAAAAAACCAAAAATGTGTTAGTCCAATATCAAGAATCATTCATTAAATAAAATCAAGTTTCATCAAAATACAAAATAGCGAAGATTAGTGGGACCTCATATTACTAGCGTAACATAGCTCATAGCCTGGGGCAATTTCCTTAATGTTCCATTGAAAATGCGGCTTGGAGGCGACGAGTTAATTTATGAGGCAACGTTGCTTTAGCGAGGAATGAAGAACGAAGGCGTTTGGAAGTGTAATAGTCATTAGGTTGTTTTAAGTTTATTCTAAAAGTATATTAACTAGTATTTTTATCACAAACTTGCTTCTGTCAGCGGCTTCACTTGCGTAAAAAATTAAGCGGAAGTATAGTACTAACGGATTGAAAATTATCCCTTTTTCTAATCTAGGACATGATCTACCCGAGGGTCAGTTACATAGTATTACAATTACGACGTGAAAAAGTAACAAACAGATTAATAACATTAAGTGTCGCTTTTATCGTGTAATGCAGTTTAACAAGAATAATAAACTATTGTGTCAGAGCTCTATGTTTCGATAACCTTTATTATAATGCACCTCCTGGTGAATCGACTAAAGAAAAGCAGAAAATAATTGACGAACGATCGTAAATAAAGTAACTCCGGTAAAATGGACATAGGTACAAGATGAAAGTATTACCGAACAGAAGAAGCAGTTTCCATGGTCAACTCAAACGCAAACCTTTCCTAACCCTTTTGTTACTTACACCCACCTAAAACTTACTAAACTAATTAAACAATAACAACAGCTCCAAACTCAAAAATACAATTCAATGACCCGGAAACCGAATTAAATCATCGCTGCATTACGCTAGTGTCGGAATGATGGTCGATTTCTGGCCGAAAACGCAACACACACCACAATCTTCGGCTAAAGCCGAAGCCGAAGACTTAATAATGCTAAGATTTTAGCTAATTCAAGATTGTTTTTTTTTTACAGAACCGATACATTTGGCGAACAATGTCAAGGAGAGCCGACCATAATTGAAATGTGATAAGACTTGGCAAAGAGCAGTGGTGGAGACGGTGGTAACGGTCGTAACTTTCAAGGGGTCGGTCGTGAGTTCGAACCCAGGCAGGCACTTTACTTTGCGTTTATTATTTCATCAACACTGCTCTCAAAACGGTGAAGGAAAACATCGCGAGGAAAACGGCATGTTCTAGAACCAAAAATTCGAAGACATGTGACATTCACCAACCCGCACTGGGCCCGCGTGGTGGATTACAGTCCATTCCCTCTCACAAAGAAGAGGCCTGTGTCCCAGCAGTGGGGCCGTTAAAAGGCTGATAATGAAGATTTGGCAAAGGCTACTTAAGCCGGCTTAGGGATAAGACTAGGCTATTTTTTGATGATTGAATTGTTATTGATGAATTAGTATTATAGAATTGTTATTGTTATATATACGGTTCGTTTAATTTCGGCGCTTGCTAGGAACCAGGTGGACGCCGAAGGTATTAGAAATTGAAGCCGAAGTTTCAGTAGAACACAACATTACGACACCAAACTTTCCTCCCGAACAACTCTGCGCCTTAACCTCAAGTAGCCTGTTTTAATTAATGGTAGTTCTTATTCCTGGTTCCATCGGGCTGTGTTTAGCGGTACAGTTTATTGGTGTTCCCGTTATTAATACGATGAAGTGCTTGTTTGATTAATTAGTATTCTTAGTTGTTGAACCGTAATTAATATGTGGAGCATTAGAATCTAGCTATCTTTCACATTAGCATGTGATAATAATGTTGGTTTCTTGGTGTAACTTTGTTAGGTTAGGTAAGTTTTCTTTTCGTAAGATTTATTTAAGTAATAGAGTGAGATTTTCTTCTTATGAGTTCATGGACATTGTCAACTTTTAGCATTGAAATTTCCGGCAAAGTGACTCAATTTCAGAAAATGCACTGTATGATTTTTGCTATACAATTGTATCATCTTCCTTATTATTTAAAAGCTATTGTTATTTGATATTATAACTATAATTTTAATTTGTAGCTTTATGTGTAGCCAGTAATTTAATAAAAAAATGAGGCGAAGCTTTCACAGTTTTCTATACGAAATGGTTTCACCTTTCAGAAATGTTTATATATGGAATTTCCGTAGACATTTAGGAACTGGTTTTAGTAACTTAGATAATATTATCATAATTCTACACGTTGCTCTAGTTTCCTTTTTTATCAGAAGACGTGACGTTAAGATATATTATAAGCTTCAACCGATCGATACCCTAGATGGCTTGCCCGATATAAGAGCGAAATCATGTCAGCCGTATTGTTATTGGGATACACGGAAAGTTGTCAGGGTGTTGTCTGCTTCCCAAGGCTTATATAATTCATCCCGGAATGAATAGAGTTTTATTTTATTAAGAGCGAAATTTCTGATTATCACTTGGTATGTGCAAGAGTAAATTAATCCGCGTAGATTTTTTTTTTCAACTATTCTGAGGAGGACCGGATGTACCTGAAAATCAAGCGAGCGAGGAATTCTACATTATAAAATATTGATTTTCAGTTGCCTATGTAACCTCCTCAATACAATAACACAAGATCTCTTGCTAAGACTGGTTTTAAATGACAGGATCGGCTTTCAGGATCTTCATAATTTTGGGGCCGAGGCAAACGGCTTACCGTGAATTCCGAGACATGCATAGATCTATAGATATTAAATGGATGGTGGTGAATTGTGTGAAATCGTCCAATGACTTCTCTCGCTCTTGATGAAGCGGGAAGGCGTTTCAGATTTTTACTGACTAAAGTCGACCCGTGTTCTTTCAGTAGCTTGAGTCAGGGCCGCGCTAAGCCTCGGAAATCCTGAAGATGGAACAAACAAAAAGTTAGGAGTAGATTGGTAACGTGATTTACCAAACGTTTTTCACTATCAAACGACATTGATTACATCTAAACTACGTATTTTTGTCCATCAAGAGTAATTTTCTTCTACCGATTCAATTCGGGCTCTATACCTTAAGTTTTTCTGGTCATTAGCAGCCGAGTAACCCGCCCTATAAATTTCTTTTATGAAGTACCTACCTGCCTATCAGATTTATTAACATTATGGGTTCATTATTTATTTATTTATTGTACACCACAAAAATATATATGTAGGATAAACAATCATAAAAAGCAAGTGTACAATGGACGGTCTTATCGCACTAGGCAACATCTTGCAGACAACCTTTAGATGGACTGAACGAGAGGATAGGAATTTAGGGTTGTCAGTGTACAATATATCTAAATAATAATACTTAGACATAATAACATAAAATATATACATATAATAATACATAATATACTAACAAAAAACAAAAATATCACAGAGAAAGGAGAAGACTATTTGTAGTAAAAGAAAATGCTCCTTCACCATTTTTTTGAATACAGAACCATTATTGCAGAGCAGTGGTGACCCATTGCGCAGAGAAGTGTTGGCCCAGTGGTAATGGCCGCGACTTAAAAGTTTGTAGGTCATTGGTTCGCACCAGGCTTTACTTTGTGTAAATTATTTCATCACCACTGCTCTCAAAACGGTGAAGGAAAACATCGTGAGGAAACCGGTATGTCCTAGAACCAAACAATTTCTAAGACATGTGACATCCACCAACCCGTACTGGGCCTGCGTGGTGGATTAGAGTCCAACCCCTTTCATAGGTGTTTTAGGTTGAGGCCAAATGAACGTATTTTTTTTTAGTTCAACTTAAATTTGTTTAGGCTGCCAGACGGACAGACGTAATTTTAGTTGCTATTCTATGTAAGTGCGGGGCGCTGACGTTTGCCTCGCTCCTCTTCGTCACCTCAAGCGCAATTCGGTTTAAATAATGTGTGTGAGTCTGTAGACAACTCATTTTGCTTCGCCGTGTGGCACAAACAGGACTTTAGTATGAAACCGGATGCAGTGTAAATTCCGCGACGCATTTTACGCGATTCAAACCGCGATCTCACAGTGACACTGCTGGAGGTGAACATTGCCACAGATAATATAATACTAGCATACAGATTCCTCATCCAATACAAAGAAACCGTGCCGACGTAAACAGCGATTTTCGTCTGATTAAACTGATAATTTTTCTAAGAACATCGATGTCGTTCGGATCCGTTCCACGGATATAGATTGTATTAGCAGCGATTCGCAGGTAAAAGGGTTTACTCGGTTTGTGAATACTTTTTAGGGTTCCGTACCCAAAAAGTAAAAACGGGACCCTATTACTAAGACTCCGCGGTCCGCCTGTCTGTCTGTTTTGTATGTCCGTCTGTCACCAGGTTGTATCTCATGAACCGTGATAGCTAGACAGTTGAAATTTTTTCCTTCGTGCGCGAGTCCGACTCGCACTTGGCCGTTTTTTTTTAATACAGCGACGATTTGTTTTATAGTATTTATTTGCACGTTTTTGTCTTTTTTTATACCACAACAAAACAAATTTAAAATCACTAAGTGGATGCCTCAGAAATTTAACCACGCCACCACGCCATCTATTGGAATCAATTTTAAATGTTCCATTCAAATAATCTTTGAAATGTGAGTTAAGAGTCCAATGTTCCTTTTTTTGTTAAGAGAGTTAGTTAAACAAGAACATACATTTTTATGATCATCTCTAGAAAATCTAAATACATCACAAAACTCAATGACGAATCGAAGCTTATCGCGCCATCTAGTGCAATTTATTTGAACCAAATTTTCTTTCCACTCGTCGTTGGGTGCCCGTGACATTGTAAAGCAGTATCTGTCGAAGTAAACAATGTGAAGATAGTAGGCTTATAAAGATCATGCAAACGCCCTAACAGTGTCGCAGTAGCTTTCGTACGTATTTTTTTATTGCCTAACAGCCCTTGCATACCTAATATGTAGAGATTTTATTAAAGGCTATGATCAAAATCTTAAAATAAAAGTGACTGATCATGTGACATTGACATTAAGGTAGCGACAGTGACATTCCCAAACGTATCTGATTTTTTTTTCTAAAAATATCTTTTGTCTCTTATCTAGAGCCTCTTATCACCAGATTTATCGAAACAATTCATCAGGTGAGATAGTGGTCAAACGCGAGCCTACGGACAATAAAAAAAAAAGTGCGTTTGTTTGCAAATACACAAACTTCAAATAAAAATGCTGCCGCACTTATACTATGACGCCGCTATTTAACCGCAGGTTTCCTCATACCGAATTTACCACCAACCGTGGGGGAAAATACCTGAAACCCCATAAAATGCCGTCGGGTCTAATCGCTAGTACATGAGCGTATAATTTTACATTGTAAGTCATGTTTCTCTCTCAAAATTAAGTGTTTGCGCATAAAATTGCCTCTAAATTACTACAGCTGTTCTGTATTTTGTTTTATGTTTCAGGTAAATACATTTTTGAATGTACTTTTGGCTGAAGTAAGTGGTATAAATGTTTTTCGCGTGTCTAGATGAAATAATACTCAGTAGAAGTAATTATTACTAGATTCTACCCTGGCTACTGGCGCTGGTCATTGGTCAACCTCATCATCATCATCATCCTAGCGCTAAGAAAGAAAATTTCTTTCAAATAAATATCAAGAGACGGCGCGATAAGCATCGATTTGTAATTGAACTCTGTGTAAAATTAACATTTACTAGAATTGATCATAAAAATTGTGTGTTCTTGTTTAATCAACTCCCCTAAGCACAAAATGAAGGCATATTGGGCTTTCAATTCACATTTCTAAGATTATTTTAACGGATAATTTAAATTGATTCTAATAGATGGCGCGTTTTTAAATTTCTCTATGCTAATGGATTTTTTAATTTGTATTGTAACACATTTTAGATACATTTCATCACTGTATTTAAAGAAAATAGTCACGAACCGAGTAAATCCTTTTATTTGCAAGTTTTTTTTTGTTTAATATGACGTTGCCCCACACTAGGAATTTCTTCCTGTATCGTGGGTGCATTAACCCTAGAGTGCTCGCGCTATGAGCATTTTGCCGCCCGCGGCACAATTTTCGTTTTATTTTGTACACTATGCAATTGTCAAGGTCAAGCGTCCGTGTAGATGCCCCCCCGTCCCTCGCCTTCTTGTTTTAGAAATAAGAATTAAATCAGTGCGCGGATGACCGCAGGAGACAAAGGTTGTTGGGGCTGTGTCGCGTTTGGCGGCAAATTGCTCACCGCGCGACTACTCATGTAAGTAAAGTTTGTGGGTCTTAGTTTTTACTATTGTTGAAATATTATTTGTTTTCATTGCGTATTGTATTATTTTAATGTAAATATGGTATGATATTAATTTTACTTTGTTTTAATTGATTATTGGGCCTTGTGTTTTTGTTTTATTATGCTTAGTTTATTTCTTTTTTAGATAAATATCGTGTGAAATGACAAACAAACAAAACGAACAAATACTTGCGTGGTTGGAAGAGGAGAAAGATGGCGAGGAAGATGAAACTGTGTCTGAAAGTGACCGGAAAAGTGAACATAGTGATCATTGTACTGACACGGAGCAATCAGCGGCAGAATCTGACAAGGATGAGCCATCCATCTGTCGCGTATCACCTGTCCCTACTCAGGAGTCATTACGGCGTGGTCGCGGCCGTGGTTGCGAACGGGGTCGTGGCCGTGGTCGTGGAGCTGGAGCCGCAGTAATACAAAATACGCAATCTATCACACGTAGTTCCACTGTAACGCAAGTAAGTCGACGCCCATCCCCAGTCAGCACGTCCCAGAGACCTTCGAGGCGTATACAACGTCAATGCACAATAACACAAAGAAGCCGCGGACGTTCTTCTATCACCGTGGCATCCCAAGGACTATCTCGCCATCGCTCACGATCGCCCGTTAGATCTCGTTCACGATCATCAAGTAACGAACCTCTGGCTCAGCTGATTGACAGACGAAGAACCTTTGTAGGTTCTACAACTGAAGCAAGCTCACAGCGACGGCCTACAAGAGTTCCTATGTATGAAGGGAAAGATGGAACGAAGTGGTTAGTACATCCTCCTTCAAGGCCTAATATACGAACTAGGCAAGAAAACATTGTCATAAATCGCCCCGGAGTGAAAAGTGAAGTGGCTAAAAATTCTCAAACTCCATTGGAATGTTTCGATTTATTTGTTACTCAACAAATGCTGGAAGAAATCGTGCTATTCACAAATATGCACATACGTATATATAAGGAGAAGTTTTCTAGGGAGAGAGATACAAAAGGAACTGACTTGACTGAGATAAAAGCTTTAGTCGGGCTTTTACTTATGGCGGGAATGAAAAAATGCATCACCTAAATATTCACGAAATGTGGATTGATGACGGGACTGCGCCTGATATATTCAGAGCAACCATGTCAAAGACAAGATTCTTTTTTTTGCTAAGAAATGTTCGTTTTGATGCTGTGGAAACTAGGGCAGAACGTGCTCAACATGATAATATGGCAGCAATGAGGATTTTTTTTGAAACTTTTGTCTCCAATTGTCAGACACATTACCAGATTGGAGAAAATGGCACAATTGATGAGATGTTAGAGTCATTTAGAGGACGTTGCAAGTTCCGTGTGTACATGGCCAATAAACCCGCAAAATACGGCATAAAAATATATGCTCTCGTGGATTCAAAATCCTTTTACACCAGCAACTTGGAAGTATATGCCGGTAAACAACCAGAGGGACCATTCAACGTTGATAACAGTCCAAGCGCTTTGGTGAAAAGATTATCCACAAATATTTTAAATACTGGCCGCAATAATAACAATGGATAATTACTTTACGTCAATTCCTCTTGCTGACGAGCTGGTTGCTAACCACCGAACAACTATAGTAGGCACTGTGCGAAAAAACAAAAAAGAAATCCCACCCTGCTTTCTAAACATCAAAGATAGAGACAAGCCAAGTACAATGTTCGGATTTGGTGAGAAGAAGGTACTTATATCCTATGTGCCTAATAAAAACCAAAAAAAAGTAGTTCTACTTTTGTCAACATTACACAATGACAATAAGATCGATGAAACTACCGGTGCTGCTCAAAAACCAGAAATCATAACTTATTACAACGGGACTAAAGGAGGAGTCGACGTCGTTGATCAAATGAAAGAAGAATATTCCGTAGGTAGAATGACTCGTAGATGGCCAATGCGATTATTTTTCTCAATTTTGAACATTGCAGGCATAAATAGTCAAATAATATACAAAGAAAATACTGGCCAATTATTATTACGTCGAACATTTCTGAAAGAAATTGCCCTGGCTATGATTAGACCACATATCGTTAGAAGATCCGGCGTGATTACTTTACAGAAGCATCTGAGGAACCAAATCGCTCGATTTGTGCCACCGGAACATCAAAATATACCCTCAGTTCGAGAAGGAATATGCGCAGTATGTCCATCGAAGAAAAATAGAAGGACAAAAAAAGGGTGCAATAGATGTGCAAAGTTACTGTGCAACGAACATTGCATATATATGTGCCAGGATTGTTTTGGTGAAATACATGCTGTAAATGATGAAAACGAATGATTTAGTTCTTAAGTTCTATTTTTATATTTTTTATTTAAATAATAATGAAGAAGTTCCAAAAAAACAAAAATAATTACCTAAGATTTTCCAAAGCATTGTTTTCTAATTTCTAATTAAAAAACTTTAATAAATGATTCCTGTTCTTATAGCTGGTGTTTTATTTTATCGTTAAAACATAATTACAAATGCATATGATTCATATTAACAAAAAAAAACGTATTAAGTACGGGCGGCAAAATGCTCCCTACGCGATCACTCGCGTTTCACGAGAAGGCGCGACTACTCTAGGGTTAACAAACATATAAACTCACATACACAAACACCCAGAGCGGGAACAACTTTACTATCTGTAGGTCATACAAATTTTTGTTCCGTGCGGGAATCGAACGCGCGACACGCAGCGCAGCAGTCAATCGCTCAACCACTACGCCAACCGTGCGCCCCAAGTTGCTGGTAACACCATCTGTAGCCAGGGAATGGAACCGAATGCGATCGATGTACTTTTTAGTAAATAGTCCGTATAGTCCATTGAAAAACGCTGGTTACGTCGGTATAGTTTCTTTGTATGGGATGAGGCATCTGTATGCTATAATCATATTATCTGTGACGCTGATAAGCATAGGTTTCTCTTTTCTTTTGCCAATCCAAACCCATTTGATCTTGACAGACCGTATTTTACCTTCTAGGGTGGTCCAAACTCCTCAAACGTCGCGCGCAGACCATGTGTGCGTAAGCTAATGATCCTGTAATGCCGAAGAAGCCATTAAACATACTTTCAGTAGATACATGTACTATAATACCTGGGTTTAATGCATGTGTTTATTGCAGGACAGGCTTGAACGCTATTTTCGAAGACGTGCTATTTTTGTGATGCTGAGTGTATTAAATTTTATAAGAAAAACTATTTCGGGCAAGTGGCAAATTGTATTATAGAACCGTATTATCAAATCATCTAGAACTGGCGGCAGCCCCCACCATACAATAGTAACAACTTAGCATTCCAAATGGCAACCATACCCTAAAAAAAAATTTTTGCGCCGCGGCATCCGAAATTCAATTTTAGAACGTTGTAGGTAAGTTTCCGTCGCCGTAACTCCTGCATGCAAAGAACTCCACAATCTCGCTGCGACTACAGGATAGGGGGATGTCAAACAAGTCACATTACTGTATACTACTCAAGCCTCTGATTCCAAAAAATCTAATAACGCAGTCTAACAACGTCCGTCGTCTAATAACAATTGATAGCACTCAATCCGTCTTAATGATTTATTAGTTGGTCGTTACCGAGTTTTATAGCTATTGTTTCACAATGAACACGATACTAAAACGATATTTTATTTATATTAGTTTTAGATACAGTTTCCGTTTACCGGGATCTCTCCACAGAACAATAATACTCAAGAGGATCTCTCTGTGTTTCGAAACCGGGTTGTTTGTAGAACTTTGACAGTCACAGTTGACAGTTACGGGTGGTCGGACGCATGAATATCTGGCAAACTGACCAGCCAGTGTTACCCTGTAACTAGGTTGTCAAGGTTAGTTAAGCAGTCGTTCCGTGTAAAATAGTGGTATTCAGTTGCCTCTGCTTAGATTGACTTCATCATATGGGGAAGGTTCGGCAGTGGAAGAGTTTCGGTTAGTATATGATGAATGTCAGTTTAGACGGAAAAGATTTGTTTTTTTTTTTAAATATATCATTATACATCATAAAAGCGAAAATTTGTGAGTACGCATGTTTGTTACTCCTTCACACCAGAATGGCTGAACGGCTCTGGATAAAATTCTATAATGAGATAGACTATCATAATTATAATCATTATATTTATTTCACCAAAAACAACACAAAAGATTACAGCAATCTTACAGGCTATTACTAAACGTTAGAACTTTACAAAGGAGCATCTGTAACCGAACTAAGACGGATCCTGTATCTCGGCATACAGCGCCGTACCCTCGAGAATAGACAATAATATGTAGCCCAAAATACATGCAAAAATATACATCCAATCATGTTTATTTTATATCCATAAAGTTAAAACAACTAAAATTAAAGGTTAAAAATTATAAATCAATAACTAAAAATTATAGATGAAATGTCAAAAAAATTAAATAAAAATTATGAATTAAAAATTAGATGTCAAAAAATCCAAAATCATCTTCATACTTATGTAATATTCATAAAATTAAGAACTAAAAATAAGACAATTATATAAAAAAATCATTTCAATTCCTAATTATGTTTGTCAAAAATTAAAGTTAAAAAAAAGAAAAATAACAATTGAAAATAATATTTATTTATATTATATATTTTTTATTATATTTAATTATTATTTATTATTATATATTACTATATTCAGTAATAGCACATAGGATACTTTTTATCCCGGGAATGTATTCCTCCGGGATAATTTTCGACTTTCACGTGGGCGAAGCCGCTGGCAGAAGCGGTAATGGTAACGGTTCGTTTAATTTCGGCGCTTGCTAGGAACCTTCAGTTTCGGCCAAAACTTTCGTCAATTACGGCCGACGCCGAAGGTAGTAGAAATCGAAACCGAAGGTTCGAAAGCACACAACATTACGCCACCAAACTTCCCTCCCGAACATCTCTGCGCCTTATCCACGGGTGTTGTTGTTGTCCCTGTTTTAATTAATGGTAGTTCTCCTTCTTAACTGGTTCCTTCGCGCTGTGTTTAGCGGTACAGTTTCTTGGTGTTCCGGTAATTAATACGATGAAGTGCTTTTTTGATTAATTAGTATTCTTGGTTGTGAGCGAAATTAGTGTGTGGATAGAAACTACCCGTATCTATCAATTAGCTTGGGTGATTTTGGATTCGTGGTGTATTTAACTCGGTTAGGTGAAGCTTTCTTTTCATTCGATTTGCGTAATAAATTGCTATTTGGTTCTTGTGGATTACGGATCATTATCGGTTTTAGCGTTAAGATTTTCTACAAGGTCCCACAAGTTCTAATAATGCATTCGAATCGGGTGTTAGAATTCTGGATAACAAATGAATCGGAAATTGAATGGAGCGACCATTTCCGTTGAAAATCAAACTTTATTCCCTACTTTCATGACGAGAAAACCCTACGATTGTTTTACTTTACAATTGTTTTACCATAAAAAAAATCAGCTAGTATTAGAAAACAATGCTAGTTTAGTACTTTTGCCGGTATTATGTTAATTATGGTACTTGTAATGTTTCCTGAAAAGTCCATAAGAATCCCGAAGGAGCAAACAAAAATATGGGCTGTCAAAGGGCCCAAAAATGTTTTTTGTTTAATTCTCGTAATGTTTTGATTTAACTGCAATTTGTGCTCTAGGCGAGTTTATTCCTTGTTCAATTGTGTAGAAAAAAATTTCTTTAATAAGATTCACTAATTGTCATTAGTTTTTTTTATTATTATTTGTTATAGGCTCGCGCTTGGTAAGCGATGGTAAGCGATAATGTGGTCGACGGTGGAGCACGCTTGCGAGATATGAACCAAAATATGATATTTTGTGTTTATTTTTTGTACCAAATTTGTGCGGTAATTTATCCTTTTAATCAAATGAAGGAATTTACCTGTTAGTACTCGTAATACTTTATACCTATACGTAGTATAGTAGTGCTGGGTGCATCGTCCTCACGTATATGAGTTTATGTATGTACGTAAATGTTGTAAAACGTTTTTCTCCATAACAAGCTATTTTTTCGGATGGACGGTCCAATCAATTATTATTAATTTTAAATTTATATTTATGACGTTCAAAAGTGCCGTAAATGGCCTTGTTGAAATAAAGAATTTTTGTCTTGTCTTGTCTAGGCTAGTCAAATTATGTTTATATGCTCAAAAGAACCGTTTATCATTTAAAATGTCATTTTCTGGTATGTTTTTATGTTTTACATCAATATTATCTATTTTGGGTACTTAAATTACGTAAACACAGAAAGTTAACGGTACTAAAATATTGCAATGTTTTTCACCAACAGCACACAGTTTCGACCTTAATGAAATGTGAGAAATAATGATAGGACAATATCTGTAATTGCAGGCCAATCTTAGAAATTTAATTCCTAGCTTAGTAATTTCATCGGGTTTATTGAGGGAGTACTACTGTTGTCTAAAAAGTCCATTACAATCGTATGAGGGTAAAAAGGATATTGACTCTCAAAGATCCTAAAAATCCGTTTTTAATCGACTTACCAAAAAGGAGGAGGTTCTATGTTCGACTTCTTTTTTTTTGTCTATGTTCACCGATATCTCCATCAATTGTGGACCGATTTTGAAAATTTTTTTTTTTTTTGAAAGAGTATGTTTCGAAATTGGTCCCATTTTAATTTGGTGAAGATATACGACAGAACTCTTCAATAAATAACGGCAAATCTCTCGGGATTGCTGCAATCGCATGTCTGTTTATTGATTATACCATTTCATAACATAACATCACGCCAGTATGCTCTTAAGGGATAAGCAGATCTCTCATTTCACCGGTTATGTTAATTTTTTTTGATATTCGGGTTATCTATTCTGGCGTTAAGGTAACTTACTAAAAAACTTGCCTATTAGGTAGGTACAACTAAAAAGTGAAAAATAAAAAACTTTTTTACAAAAAAATACTACCGACTTCCAAATAAGAAAACTACAAAGTGAAAATTAAGTTTATTTTTGGAAGTCGGTGTCCATAGCGCAAGAAAATGGTACCTACGAAAGACACCGACTTCCAAAAATAAAGTTAATTTTCACTTTGTAGTTTTCTTATTTGGAAGTCGGTAGTATTTTTTTGTAAAAAGTTTTTTTTGCTTAATTCTCGTGATGTTTTGATTTTACTGCAATTTTATACCCTGGGCAAGTTTACTCCTTATTAAATTGAGCACAAAAAGCCTACATAAGATTTGCTAATACTAATTGGTTTTCGAGACATACGCCAAAAGAAAAAAATTATTCTGTTTTTTTTATACCAAGTCTATGCGTATGGCTTTTAAGGCTAATAAAATTATGTTTTATGCTGTTTTTAGTTATTTTTCCAAAACTGGAGAGAAGCAGTTTCCCTTACGAAATGATTTAACCTTCAGTATTGTTTACAGATGGATCTTCTGAAGTTCCGGAATTTAACGTTTATTAGCATTTAGGAACCGGCTTGATGTAGATTAGATAATATTATCATAATCCAGCAAATTGCTCTAGTTCCCTTTATTATCAGCAAACGTGACTTTGAGATATATTATCAGCTTAAACCGATCGATACACTTGAGGGCTTGCTCGTTATAAGAGCGAAATCATGTCAGGCATATTGTTATTGTGATCTTGTGGGACGGAATATCAATAGGTACGCAGAAAGAGGTCAAGGTGTTGTCTGCTTACCAAGACTTAAAATTTGTATCCCGATAAGATTTTTTTAAAGTTAAGAAGGCTGGTTTGGTGAGAAAATCTGTATTTTATATGGAGCAGTTGCCTCTCTGATCTTCACAACTCTGTTTCAAGGTATTGCGATTCCTCAGGGATGTGTCCTAACAGGCGTTGCATAGAGGGGATTCCAGGGTGGTCTTTTGAGAGGTCACGGGGTCCCTTCTACGTGCTGATGTTGATCCCCAGGGTGGTTTAGTGAGGTAAAAATCCCACACTCCCTGCTCTTTTCCCCAAAATTACAGGCGCCGTTTGAAGGTTTCATCCCTAAAAAAAGGTATCACGATTCCCATAACAAAAACCTACTGGTTATCAGATTTTCGCGCTTTTGACTACCCGTGACGGCTATCGAAGATCTACAAATGACAGCCGGGTGCAATGCACGGAGAGAGATATTTAATGGACGGTCACCAATCTACGGACCAGCCTCTGTAAGAGTTATTCGCGCGGCTGTTATTAATAATCCACGAACCAACATTGGTAAGGAAAAAAAAAATAAGATTAGAAAACATTTAAAACATACAAAAAGGAGGTTCCTTTAGAAAAATAAGTAAAACAAAAAACCGGCTAAGTGCGTGTCGGACTTCGCACATTTAGGGTTCCGTGTCAATTTATCAATATATTGGTATTTGTTAGTAAAATATTCAAATTCAAATATTTTATTTCAGACTTACATCCATATATTGTTAGTAGTAGTACAACTTAGCGTAATATTAGTATTAAATTAAATTTACAATAATAAATAAAAAGTGTGCCATTGACTGTTCGTTCAATGGCACACCGGTTTATTTGGATAAGTGTGTCTGAACACTTACCCACCTTCGTAAGAGAGGAGAGTCCCGCCGGTCTGCAAACACATTCAGGATGCCACAGGAGGAGGAGCGCAAGCGCTCCATCATGGAAGCGCATCGCTTGCGTATGATCGCGGCGAACCCGTCGACGCACGCTTCCGCGAACATCCCCGACGCGCCACGGCAACCCCAAGAGCACCCTGAATGCGTTATTGTACTGTACGCGCAGGTGGCTCTATGCCCGCTGGGTATACTTGGTCCACAGGCTGCACGTGTAAAACGACTGGCAGAAGGCCTTAAAAAGCGTTATCTTTACCGAATCAGAACAGCGTGCAAACCTGCGGGCCAGCATGTTGCACCGGACAGCCAGCGACCTGCGCTCCCTATCTATGTCTCCATTGTCTTTCAAGTCATCAGTGACCCAGTGGCCCAAATACTTAAAATATACTTAATAATAAACATTGTCACCGAATTTTAAGTCCATAGGTCAATTGGAAGTTATAAAAATCTTCCGAACAAAATTTGTGACAGACAACAGACGGACACGTGAGTGTCAGCATTACCCTAGAAAGTTAGGAACGCTATTTACTAATTGTTTTTCACTATCAAACGACATTGATGAACCTCTAAACCACGTAGTTTTATTTATCAAGATAAATTTTCTTTTACCGATTGAATTCTGGCTCATCGCCGATCATTTTTCCGGTCATAAGCAGCCGAGAAGCTACCATATGAATTTCTTTTATCAAGTACTAACTACCAATCTGATTTATTATCGTGACAATCTAAGAAGTCCGATGACGTTTCTCATTTTACATTCCGCAATATCTATATACATAATAAATTGAAAAATTGAATTCATAATCCTAATCAATCATCAATACATATAATAAATCTGTAGAAAATTTGTTTTTGTACATATTTACAAAAAAAATAGCCAGGGAATTAAAGGATAACCAACAGAACCCATTTCCAGTATTTTTGCAATTTTCGTCTGTTTTTCTGTTTGTCTGTTCATTTGTGCACGCATCACTTAAAATGTACGAAACCAATGTAGATAAATTTTATACATAACAATTGTGCGTAACTTGAGGTATTACTTAGTTTTTGTTTCATCGCAATTTGTTCACTCAATCAAAAGTTAGAAGAATTTAAAGTGATCAAGAAGTAAAATATCACAACACACGCAATTCAGATATTCGACAGTTGAAATCGATATTCGATAGATGGCGTTGTGCATTTGAAGTCACTTTCTGAATGGTGGTGTTAAGATTCTCCGCGAAAGAATGACGACCTTAGAAATAAAAATTGGTATTTAGGTAGGTAAGTAAGGTAGGGTAGGCACTGTAAGCAGTCAGTTAACGGGAGCGAAGCCGCGGGCACAGCTAGTTAATTACTAAATAACGAGTATCGTTCGTAAGCATCAAGTTTAATAATAAGTATTTTTATAACTGTTAAATACGACTTCTTAGACTGTCCCGACTATAGTAGCCATTTATCACTGTGAAAATTATGGCGCCCGGTTGGCGCAGTGGTTCAGCGATTATTGACTGCTGCGCTGCGTGTCCCGGGTTCGATTCCCGCACGGAAATAATATTTGTATGACCTCTACAGATAGTTGTTCCGGCTCTGGGTGTTGTGTATGTGAGTTTATATGTTTGTTAACGCCGCACCCACGATACAGGAAGAAATTTCTAGTGTGAGGCAACGCTACTACAAAAAAAAAAAAAAAAATCGGTAAGTAGCGATATACGTACAAATTGCATTGTAAAGTTTCTGCATGGCAGAAACTTGTTATTCGAAAACTGTAAAGATATCCTCTATCCATATTTAAACTGTGACAATGACCAACACACATACCTAATATTTTTTTTATTATTTGATCTCAATTAGAAGTAGATCTACAATTCTTCTTTCTTTCTCCGTCTTATCGATAGATATACAAAATTAAGGTAGTAGAAAGAAACGATGGCTTTATTGTCTGAAATACAATATGACTAGAAAGAAGGTGACTAGTTTTGGAACGTTCTCGAACGATGACGTTGATGGAGGCAACACCACTGACGGCGTCACCGTCGCCACGTCGGTGGGGACACGCGAAATGCGGTCGAAGAGGTGCCTGCGCCGGCCATACCATATAAGGCAGAACCGTAGCGAGGAGCGGGACACACATGACCATCTTCCACGAGCATTGTAAGCGTCGATTCAATATTTTTATTGTAAAGTCTTCACTCTTCAGCTGAACAATAAATCACCAAAACCAAGTAATCAGCTTCGTCATTTAATACCTACATTCCTCATAAACTCTTAAACACTATTGATATAACAGCAAACATAGTTCTCAAAATGGAATAATTTCAGGAGTATGACGTTCACAATCAGTAGATTCAATATCATAGTTATTTTGTTACAAACTAAACAAGCGAACTTTCAGAAGTTGCGCTAACAGTGTTATGTCAAACCTTAAACTTAGCGTGAAACTAAATTAACTCAAACAATTGCAAGTTTCGAAACAATCGCTTAGCTAAAGTCGAAATTGTATCCTTGGGGTCAGTAACTCTTTGATTGATTACGAAGGCCACCATTATAACTAGGGCAGCAGGCAAGTTCGAACGTACTCCAAACCTTATAAATCTTGGACCTCCTAATGTATATGCAATACGATAAATGAACGAAACTACTGCTGAAAACTAACTCCTATAATGAATATGTATCTAATATTTGGAGTCAGTATTAGAGAGAATTCAGAATATAATTAACGAATTCTGAAAACAAAAAATTCTATGTCATACATGACAACATTCTAATTCCAATGTAACACATACTTTTTTAGGACCTGTTTATTAGAGAGGTCGTTTAAAATCAACTTAAAGTTCTTAATACTAAAGTCGATATGACTTGAGTTGGTAGCGATGGATTGAAATGATTTCGAATTATGAATTTATAAATATTGATATTCATTTTTAAGATAATTCCCAAAAAAAAAACCATTCACAGAGTGCCAATGAAAATGATCATATTAAGAAAACGACAAAAAAATCGGGTTTAAAATGCAGATTTGCGACAAAATTTATGGATGCTAGCCAATTAGTATGGAGTTTCAATTCAGCCTTTTGGCACGTTCCCGGATCTTCCTCCGTCGAAGTAATTCACAGATTTGCATTTAAAATTGATGAATGATATATCTTCACTGAAAAAAATTATTGAGACTTGCGAACTTTTTTCTTACAAAACAAGTTTTGTATTATTTTAGTATAGTATATGAACTTAAGTTTGAGGTTTGATATATTTTTATTCCCATAAGGATATAATAATTTACTTACAATATGAGAATTTAAAAACGTAACATATTTTTTTTAAAGTTTCCTTTGAATAGCTTAACTAAAACTGGTTACGCGAAAAAAATATACACCCTGAAATTTAATTGGTTGTTTTCCCGCGGCAGAACGACTTGCCTTAAGGAGTACTTTCGAAGTATAGAGTTAAAGTAAATAAATAACGATGTTTCTGTTTTAAAATAATTAAAAAAATATTCATCAACTCGAAAAAGTGAGTAACAATAGTAACTCTGGACGTAACTTGTAGGTACTACTCGTGTCACCACCTACAAAGAAAACCGATGCGCAAAATAATGTCAAACCAAAATAAACTCTCGCACGTGGTGATACGGCATAAAAGTTTGCACGCAAAACAAACGAGCGAGCCACAAGCCGACAAAGCAAAGACCGATTTATTAAATGTTTAAAGTAAAATAAGCTCTCGCGTGTAATTATACGGCATAATCTAGCCCGCGCGTAACATGATCAAACGGAGCCGCCTTCGAACCTAATCCTTTCGACGGTGACCTAGCACCCGGGTCAACGGCCTGCTGTCGTTCGGCCGTAGATATCGGGAGGTATACTATTGGTTCGTGATCGCTTTCGAGTTTAGTTTTTCACAATGTTAAATATGCCAGTTTTTGTTTCTAATATTTTATATAACTACGAAACGATTGTATTACATAGACAAAACCATTTCGCTGCGGGAAAACAACCATTTAAATTTCACGGTGTATATGTCGTGAGATTAATCAGGGCACTATGTATAATGCCCGGGCATTATGAATCTAGTATAGTCAAATCGGGCATTGTAATGAATACTGATTTAAACTTCTATATTTATCATATTTTCTGGTCATTATGAATATTGTTACGTAACGGTTTGACAATTCGATAATTATGGTCAATGAGTTAGTTTAAGAACGAGCGAAGTGAGCTCAAGGACTTAGGTCACCCCGACACGGATAGGTTAGGTTAGGTTAATGACGGCGGCGTCGTGCGGTGTGTCCCTCCTAAACAGGGGGGATGTTCACACGTGTGTGCGGCAGCGGGGAGGGTCAGTGGTTGACGTCTCGTTTGCCACCCCCGTGCTAGCCGCCCGCGTTGTGAACTGGCGGGTGGAGATGGTGGAGACCCTGTCGGATCACCGCTACGTGCGGTTCGACATCTCCACCCAAGGCCCGCGGGGGGGCATGGCCCGCTCAGATCAATCTCTCTTCCCGCGGTGGGCTCTCACCCGCCTGGACCGGGAGGCAGCTCAGGAGGCGGCGTTCCTCCAGGACTGGCTCTCGCCCCCTGTGGAGGCCCTGGACGTCGACGCCGCAGCGGTCCAGCTCCGAAGGTCCCTGACCGAGGTGTGCAACTCCAGCATGCCTCGGTCACGCCGTCCGCCTCCCCGTCGCGCCGTCTATTGGTGGACGGAGGAGCTGGCGGGGCTCCGGGCCACTTGCGTGGCGGCCAGGAGGGCCTACACGCGGAGCCGGCGGCGCACAACCCATTCTCAGGTCGGGGGGGACCGCCTCTACGCCTCTTACCAAGAGGCAAAGACGGTCCTCAAGTCGGCGATGTGCGCCGCCAAGGACTCGGCGAGGGCCGAGATGCTGGAGGGTCTCGACAGGGATCCATATGGGAGACCGTACAAGGTGGCGCGGAACCAGTTGCGGCCCTATGGTCCCCCACTGTCGGAGACCCTCGAGCCGGCGTTGCTGGATGGGGTGGTCCGGTCACTGTTTCCGCGCAGGACCAACTTCACCCCACCAGTGATGGACCCCCCACGGGAGGCGGCTTCGCCGGAGGAGGAGATCCCCCCGGTGACGACGGATGAGATTCGCGACGGGATTCTTCGCCTCCGCACGAAGAAGACGGCCCCTGGGCCGGACGGCGTCCCTGCACGGGTGGTGGCAATAGCTGCCGCCCAAATGGAGGACAGGTTTCGGGACCTCTTCAGCGCGTGCCTTACGGCTGGGAGGTTCCCGAAACTGTGGAGGGAGGGGCGGCTTTGCCTCCTCCGTAAAGAGGGACGCCCGGTGGACTCCCCCTCGGCATACCGGCCTATTGTTCTTCTTGATGAGGTCGGTAAAATGTTCGAGGGGATCGTCGCCGACCGGCTCAATAGCCTGCTGCGGGGGGTGGGGCCAGACTTGTCGGACGCCCAGTTCGGCTTTCGGCAGGGGCGTTCGACAGTCGACGCCTTGGCCCTTCTGAAGGGCCAAGTGCAGGAGGCGGTCGAGTCGGGGGGCGGAGTATTGGCGGTGTCATTCGACATCGCGAACGCCTTCAACTCCGTGCCCCACTCGACGATATTGGAGGCACTCCGGTATCACGGAGTGCCCCAATACTTGCGGGACCTCCTGGCCAGTTACTTAGAGGACCGAGCGGTCCTCCTTGTGGACAAAACGGCGACGGTCAGGAGGTACAGCGCGGAGTCCGGTGTTCCGCAGGGGTCGGTTCTAGGCCCTCCCCTGTGGAACATCGGTTTTGATTGGCTCCTGCGGGGCACCCTCCTCCAGGGCACGAGTGTCATATGTTACGCGGATGACACTCTCCTCGTTGCCCGGGGGAGGGACTTCAGAGAGGCGGCCTGTCTGGCCTCGGCTGGCGGATCCTTGGTCGCTGGGAGGATCCGCCGGCTTGGATTGAGGGTGGCGCTGAACAAGACCGAGGCCGTGTTCTTCCACGGACCTCGGCAGCGCTGCCCTCCTGACGCCCACATAGTCGTGGAGGGCGTCAGGATAGAGGTAGGGGCCCAGATGAAGTATTTGGGCCTCACGCTGGACAGCAGGTGGCGCTTCGGCCCACATTTCAGTGGGCTGTCGACGCGCCTGCTGAAGGCCGCCGATGCCCTGTCATGGCTTCTCCCAAACCTAGGGGGGCCCAAGGCGCGATGCCGGCGCCTTTATGCCGGCATTCTGCGGAGCATGGCCCTTTATGGGGCGCCTATCTGGGCGGACTCCCTCCACTGGAGGGAGAACGCGACTGCCATCCGCAGGCCCCAAAGGGCAATTGCACAGCGGGTGGCGAGGGCCTACCGGTCGGTAGGCTTTGCGGCTGCGTGCGCTCTGGCGGGCACCCCTCCTTGGGAGTTAGAGGCTTGGGTGCTCGCCAGAGTGTACGAATGGACGGCGCGGCGAAAGGCACTCGGTGAGCGCCCCGCCACGGAGGAGCGGGAGGCCGTGCGGCGGGAGGCGAGGGACGCAATCATCCTCCATTGGACGGAGGACCTCGCCACCGCCGCCTTTGGCCGTCGGACGCTGGACGCGCTCGGTCCAGTCCTGCGGGGCTGGCTCGAGCGGCCTCACGGTTTCCTCTCATTCCGTTTGGTGCAGGTGTTGTCCGGACATGGTTGTTTCGGAACGCACCTGCACCGGATCCGGAGGGAGGAAACCCCAGCGTGCCACCACTGCGGCGCGGCGGAGGACACGGCGCAACACACCTTCGAGGTGTGCCCAGCATGGGCTGAGCTGCGCCGTGCCTTGATCGATGTGGTCGGGCAGGACCTCTCACTTCCCAGCGTGCTCAACTCCATGTTGGGGAGTGAGGAGGCCTGGGCGGCGGTTGCTTCCTTTTGCGAGGACGTGATGTCGCAAAAGGAGGCGGCGGAGCGGGCGCGGGAGGACGATCCTCTCGCGCCGCCGCACCGCAGGCGAAGAAGGGGTGGGAGAAGGCGGTTGTACGATCGTCTCCTCCCACCTCCTGGTGGTGACTAGCGGGAGACAGGCGCGGGGGCGCCTTCGCTCGCATTGCACGAGTCACCACCCTCGTCGGGCGGGAACGGCCGAGCACTCGCGGTCGTTCCCGGGCCCCTCCACTGAGGGAGGGGCGTGAAGGCCCCGCTGTAAAGGCGGGCGGTCGTCGGCGGAGGACTGGACGTAAAGGCTCTGCCAGTTTCCCAGTCCTCCTCCACTTCAAGACGATGCGGGAGTGCCGCTGGGTTATTTTAGTGGGTATACCGGTTCATCCGGGGAGTCCCACATAGCCTCCCCATTCCCCCAATGGGTGGGTATGCGAAATGCATTTTTTCCCAGCGAGATCAAAAAAAAAAAAAAAAAAAAGGTTAGGTTAATGACACGACTCCCCCGGTGGGTTCCCGCATTGTCGAGGCGGGGGGGCTCAGTAACCGTGGCTTGGACAACCACGGTGAAGCGAAGAGGAACCCGAGGAGGGGCCGCTCGTCAGGGCTTTTGCCGACAAGCCGACGACGTAGCGGCCAATAAGTAGGTTGCGGTGGCGTATGGGCGCCATCGCAACTGAGGCGGGCCGCGATGTGGTACATTAGGCATCGTGGCTGAGGGTTGGAGGCCGCGGCGGGAGAGGAGTGCCGGTATTACGGAGCGCCGCTCGCCCTACCCACCGCGGCCTGCGCGGGGTCACCACCGTCTGATGGCGGATGCGGTGGGGCCGCAGGGGAGGAGGAGTGTCGGTATAGCGTTGGCCGCTCTCCCTATCTCCTGCGGTCGAAAAGTGGTAGGTGGCGGGGCCACTGTCCTGACCCGTCACAGGGGGACCAAGGGTGCCATACACGGGGTCGTCTGGCGTCCATGTGCTGGTTTGGTCCCTGAGGTGGTCACGGCGTACAGTGTGTTCTGGTGCGCCGGTGATGGGGGGTAAACGAGGAGGGTCCGGAGACGGACAGCCGCGGCGGGTCCGCGGTTGTATGCTAACGCGTTCCCGTGTTCCCGCCATAAGCGGCACAGGAGGACACCGTGGAGTTTTAGTGGGTTAGAGTCCCACATAACTGCGCTATCTCCCCGTGGTAGCGCAGTATGCATGAGCATTTCTCCACGCTAAAAAAAAAAAAAAAAGGTTAATGACACGAGCGAGCTCAGCTCCCGTCATCTCCTTCATGTTAGGTAATTCAGACCCTACAGGCAGAAATAGGGGTCCCGTCGACTTTGTTGCTTCAGTAGTTATCGTTCTTACCTATTCTACATTAAAACAAGAGTCAACAATAAAATAATTAAAAAAAAAACATATTTTTATTACCCGGCCTAATAAGTGATGGGCATAATTAAAAACGCCCGGTCGGTTACCTGAGCGTTATAAACAATGTCGTATTAAATACATGGTCCATAACATATATAAATTTAAGCAAACATTAGTTATTTGAAAATGTTAGTTTTGTCTCTAGTAAGAATAACAAAAAATCAAACCGACTTCCAAAACAATAGAGTAAAAGCGAAAAATAACTTTGTTTTCTGAAATCGGTCTTTCGTACCCATTGCTTTTCGTTATTCGAAAGTTCTTTTTCACTTTGTAGTGTTTTATTTTGGACGTCAGTTTGTTTACTTTTTTATTTTTTCTTTTAATTTTGGCAAGTTGTAACTTTAATTAACAATAAACAATTATAGTCAAAGTACATCTCATGACGATACCAATAAGCCTAAACACGACTAGGATACATTGTTTTATTCCGGAGTTCTAGTGGCCATTGTGGTCTTCTTCATCAGCTAAACTTCACCAAATGATACTTTCTGCGTGCAAATGATTGCATTATTGATGAAAATACCAAAATCGCTATATGTGGCATACATGTAATATTTGAGGCGTTCTCTCGATTTCTCTGGGATACCATCATCAGATCCTGGTTTCCTTATCATGTTACCACCCTTGGGATATCTCCATTCCAACAAAAATCATCAAAAGAAAAGAATCATCAAAATCGGTTCATAAACGACGAAGTTATCTGCGAGCACACAAAAAAAAAATCACCTCTGACCTAGGCTAGAGTCAAGAACAATACAATCACAAATAAAAAATATAAACATATATGTGTACGGTCAAATTGAGAAACCTCCTCCTTTTTGGGAAGTCGGTTAAAAAAGGGGGATGGCGAAAGGAAGAAGGGATGGAGTCACATCATGAGGCGAATCGTGTCAGCCCGAAGTCTTACTGCAACATGATGACCACGATCTCTCTGCCAAGAGTCTTCTGTTCGTGTACCGTCGAAGAAGAAAAAAGTTCGAATGTCCCAATTTTTTTTTTAGCGTCACTGCTGAAGGCTCGTCCATCTTCAGGAAATTAAATTTTGATGCGACATTGTTTTCTGATATTAGATTGATTAATATTTGGTTCATATTGGACCGTTTGTTTTCTGAAAGGCCTTTGAATGTCCAATAAACATTCGTTATGAATTATGGAAATTGATAGCGATTTATACCGATTTTGTACAACAGAGTTGACAAATTTAGCATTAATAGAACGTCTCATTATTGGGTTTTCGGTAACGACGAAGACTCCGGACGAGTCTGCATTTGTGCCCGGTTGACGGCAATAAGCTCATCCCTTATTACATGGAAATTAAATATAAGTGGCAAACTTGGGTGTACTAGGTATAGGGTTAGAAAGGGTCGCAGGTACTCTAAGTTCGAACCCTTCCACGATGCTTGAAGTTAGTTTGCCAATGTAGCAATTTTTTTAGAAAAACACAAGTTTTGTACTGCTTGTCTCATACCTACTGTAAGGTTGTTTTATTAACTACAGAAATTTTTGTAATATTATAATTATTGTTAATAGGTACATGCAGTTTAAGTCTATTTTTTTACTATGGATAAGCTCGCGTGTAAATAAATAGTCATCATCGTTACATAAAAACATGCTGTGACCTCCTATAATTTGAAGGACTGCACTTATTACTACATTTCTTTTTTTTTTAATACGCTCGCGCTTGACCACTATCTCACCTGAAGGTAAGCGATGATGTGGTCGACAATGAAGCACGCTTATCTAGAAATAACCTATTCACTCTTGAAATAAAGTGTATAAAAAAGTTGCTATCTGGTTCTGTCTGTTTCTCCGCTTACTTCTTTAACTTGCAACGGATTTTGATACGGTATTCCTTAAGAAGAATAACGACAAGCGGGGAAGGTGCTAGCGACCCACCCCGGACAAATTATATACACAAATATAATTTTTCCAGAGTGTGTCGCTAGTATTCTATAACAACTGTATAGGATAAAGATGATGTGTAGTCTTGCTTCTAACACGAAGAAAAGCATGTAAACCCCAGCATTTGTTTTCGGCTGATCACAAAATTATCTCCACTGCGAATTAATACAGTATTAACAGCAGCCTCCACATAAACTTGCAGCGAACTGCAAAGTTCACAGTTTGGGAGCATCTGCACCGAGGCACAGGACTACTGTTTGTTACATAAATAACTATATAAAGGGTTATTATTTAGATAACCAGAAGTTAGAAATTAATTAGATAGTAATGTTGTGAGATCAGTGTTGTCTGATAGTAAAAATTGTATAGGTACTTCGGGATGGTTGATCATCATATTAGACTGGAATCACCCGCTGTTAGGAGACCTATAGGTCTTCTTTGTCAGGATAGATGTATAACAAATTATTCTAAAAACAAAAAATCCCGACTCCTAAAAATATTTTGTAAAAAACTTTATTTTTTATTTTTTTGTTGTACCTACCTAATACGCAAGTAGTTAAGTAAGGTAAGTTACCTATAATACCAAAATAAATTACACGAATATCATGAAACTTAACATAACCAGTGAAATGAGAGTGTACCAAGGTGAACTCTACACATCTGCGTACCCCTTTAGAGCGTACTGGCGTGATGTTATGTTATGAAATGGTATAAACAATAAACAGACATGGGATTGCAGCAATCCCGAGAGATTTGCAGGTTATTTATTGAAGAGTTCTGCTGTATATCTCCGAAGTTCTTTATCAGATCTTCAACAAATTTAAATGCGACCAATTTTCAAAATCGGTTCACAATTGACGTAGATATCGGTGAACAAACAAATAATAAATAAAAAACAAACATGAAGTCGAACATAGAACTTCCTCCTTTTTGGTAAATCGTATAAAAAGAGAAAAGCAAGTACTTACTTACCACCTTGATAGCAAAATAGATAAGTAAAACAGTTACAGTTTTACTTATTTATTTTACTATCAAAGTTACGCTTATCTTTAATTTGTGCCATAATAGTAATATAAAAGTGTTACGTTATGTATTTTTGGAATGGTCTATTCATTTTATACCCATATTGTAAGGAGATCGATAAAAAAAATGGAACATCCCCTTATTTTAGCGAGAATGGCGCCATGTTTAAAAATTATATAGCCAAAGTTTGTCACTTCTACAATTGAGACGAAACCAACGACATCTCATATGTCATAATCCATCAAGCCGTTTGGGCTGTAAAGCTTGCTATAGAAATGGACATACATACATACGCAACTAACGCGAAAAACATTACCCTTCCGCAGTCTTTTTGTTCTACTTTTTCTGTAGGGTGTATGTTTAGCTTAGAAAAGTCGAAAACCACAAACGCGTAGTGAGTAATCACGTGACTATCACCATCATCATAATTTCAGCCAAAAGACGTCTATTGCTTGACATGGGCCTCCCTCAAGCGTCGCCACACCGGACTCCCGCAGTCGCTCCACCTATACTGTGATTTTTAATTTCATAGACTAAACTGACAGTTGCCAATGACTTTATTTTTTTAAATAATAAAAAAAAAAAAAAAAAAAAAAAAAAAATCGTTTATTTATTTCTTAAAGTACAAAATTTACAATAATTAGCTTATGTTCTAAAAAGTGCTGATGTATAATTTGCCTGAACTAGGTAGAACCTGTGCTTCAGGCGTAAAAGTGCTTATTTATATTTAATAATGTAGGTATTGCAATAAATTAACAATTTTAAGTAAAACTAGGACACTGCGGAAATATACATAGTAGTGTTATTTTTAAACATGCTTACATAGTTTTAATCTAATTTTATTTTAATACTAGAAGCAGGTCTTCAGTCTGGTCATATGACAAGCCTTGCAAATAGTTTAAAACAATGCTTTTACAGCTAAAATAATTTAAATTATATAAACTTAGTATTCTATTTAATCTATTATATAAAAAGGGCCCTAAAAATGTAAAGAATCTATATGTAAATGCAAATTTAGAGGTAGAGGTTGAGCTGCATACTATATCGTTTCGCCTTTTGTTAGTTATATCTAGGTTATATTTAAGCATTGCATGCTGTTTTAGTGTTATTTGCAGTAAATAAATTTGCCGAACAGTCAAGACTTTGCAGGATTTAAATAACTGGTGGGTAGGGAAAAGGAAAGGTAGAGAATTTGCTACTTTTAGAACAGCTCTTTGTGCTCTTTCAAGAGAGAGAATGATAGTTTTTGATGCTCCGCCCCATGAGGTTATACAATATTGAAGTATTGATTGACATAGAGCAAAATAAACTTGTTTGACTAAGTTAGTGTCGGCAATGGAGCGCAGTTGTTTGAAAGCAAACATCAGTTTACGTACTCTAGTAACCAAACTGTCAATATGTTGCTTAAACGAGAGCGTGTTATCAACAAAAACTCCAAGATACTTGAGGCACTTTGTTTCCAGGATCATAGGGCAGGTACAAGAAGTGGCTGACTGATTGTTACATTGGTGTGCATATAAATGGGGATTAGTTTTGTTATTAAGATTGCGCATGTTGAACTGAATATATTTTGTTTTATCTGCATTTAGTGTTAGTAAATTACAACGAAGCCAGTTTAGAACGATGTTAAAACCTGCCTGTGCAACATTATACAGCTCGGAGTTAGTTTTTGCGGTGAAAATAAGCGCAGTGTCATCAGCGTACGATATTATTTTGCATTTTCCTACATTTAAATTACAAAGATCATTAATGTAAATGAGGAACAATGATGGACCAAGGACACTGCCTTGTGGAACTCCAAATCCTAGTGATTTTTCATCGTTACTAGTTATATTCTCTATTCGAACACATTGCGATCTATCGTTTAAATAATCTTCGAATAGTTTCAGCTGTGTACCTCTTATACCTAACGTTTCCAGTTTATTTAAAAGCAAAGGAACAGATACGGTGTCAAAAGCTTTTGCTAAGTCTAGGAAGATAGTCAGGACCTGGTTTCCATCGCCGCCGTCGTTTTAAATGTTGCAAGCGCGGAGCACAGTGTTGTGGGTAAGGTGATGCAATCACAAGTGACTTATGGAATCGATGTGAGGTATCTCCTCAATTTAATTTTAATAAATGTTTTATGTATATAAACGTAATATATTTAAATATAATAGTATTCACATAGTACATTACAACTTTTATTGTTAAATATGAAATTACCAATAAAATAAATGCGGTTGATAAAATTAAATCTGACATAAATGCGTAGAAACTTTAAGGGCCACTAGTTTCTTAACAAATGTATATTTTTTGCAGTGAAATAGTTTCATTTTCGATCTACTTCGATTTTCCATCAACTTTTGATCACTCAGGACACGATACTATTTTTATATAACGATAAAGTGACAACCCTCCAAATGTAAGTTTAGTCTACGAAATCAAAAATCAGAGTATAGTGTGAGGCCTTCAACGTAACGGTTCGCGGTCGCCACTCCAGAAGTTTTAAGCCCCAACAGCCACCCGTTCTGCGAGCAATGTGCCCTGTCCACTGCCACTTAAGTTTGGAAATTTTTCAGGCTATGTCGTTAATGTGGTTCTCACACGTCGCTACATAAGTTTAGGTGCCGAGGTTTGATCCTGAAGTCGGACTGACATGGTGGCGTTTTTGTACAAACACTTCAACACCTCGATGTTCCGGCAGTCGATTTGGCACCGTTGGAGAAACTGCAGTACAGCCCAAGTCTCGATCGAATCGAAAGCTTTCTCATAATCCACAAACGCTTATCAAAGAGGCAGGATGTACTCTTCGGTCTTCTGTATAACCTGCCGGAGCTTATGTATGTGGTCAACGATGCTAAAGAATTTTCGGAAACCGACTTTTTCGGGAGGCTGGAGAACGTCAAACTTGCACGCGAGACAATTCAACATGACCCTTGAAAATAACTTGTAGACATGGCTCGGAAGTGAGATGGGCCTATAATTCATCCAACGGGCATTATCGCCCTTCTTGAAGAAGAGTACCACCGCACGCCTGAACCATGCCAGTGGCGTTTTCCCTTCGAATATGACGGAAACAAACAGCTTCTGAAGGGCTTTAAGTACCAGTTTTCCACCCGCCTTAAGGTGTTCGGCCGTAATTCCGTCATCACCCGCCTTGTTGTTTTTAAGTTGTTTTAGAGCCATCCTAATCTCGCAAAGGCTGACGTCCGGGATTTCTTTGGTATAGTGTCGGGTCAATCTAGGTCTTGCGTCGTTTGATAAATTCGCAACGGGTTTACTGATTGACGTGTACAACTGCCCATAAAATCTCTCGATCAGAAGCTTCTATTTGGCGGATATGGTCCTGCCATCGTCCGTCTTCAGTTTTGTGAGCTGGCTCTGCCCAAAAGCTAGATATCTTGCAAACACCTTGGAGCCCTTATTCCGCTCAATCGCAGGTCGTTCTTCAAGGATTTCGAGATCCATCTACAGAGCTGCCGGTAGTTCTACGCATCGTCTGAAGGATCCTTTTACGCTTCTCCATCATGAGCTTGAGAGTAGGATTGGATAGTTTTTTGTTCCTATTTGTACGATGGGTCTAGAAAAACTTAGACCTGACCATATGGAAAGTTTCCACGAGCCACTGTAATCGTCCACGGAGGTCCCTAGAATCGTTCCGAGTGAGAACGACTCTGGAGTTCGAGTTGAAAGGTCTCGGGGTTTTGGATCTGGATCTGTGCTGGACGGAGCGTAGATTTCATCAGTCGAGATCTTTACAGCTTAATATTTAAGTTCAATGTGACCAGACGGTGATCAATTCTGGTTTTCAGCGCGTTGATCACAGAAACATCATTGAATATATATTTAAATTCAATGATGTTTCTGTGATTTCTTCGTCGACATGATGAAGTCTATCTCATTTCTCGTAGCACCACCGGGGCCCTGCTTAGTCCACTTTCTGTGCTCACGCTTTTTGAAGAAGAAGTTCGTCATATAGAGGCCCTCCTTGTCCATAAAACTGGCCAGTAGGTGACCCCGATAGTTCCAACGTCCAACTCCAAATTGCCTCACTTGCAGCTCATCATGGTATCGTTCGCCCAGTTTCGCGTTGAAGTCCCTCGTGACAACGGTGAAGCGAGTTTTGTGACCATGCATGGCTCTGGAAATGTCCTCATATAAGGTCTATAATTCCTCGTCGGGGTGTGCCGAGGTCGGGGCGTAGACCTGTATGACCTTTAGCGAATATCTTGAGAATATTTTGGATATGCGATACTACACCCTGGTCGACTTACTCTCGATCTTCACTATGTTGGTCACAAGGGACTTGTGGATAAACCCGATCGCAGTAAAAGTGCACAGAGAGCGCTGGCCATTCTTTGGTGGGACTCACCAGAGAATGGCCAGCAGCGTTTACGACACTTACGGGAAGATATGGGATGATGAAATTCTTTACATCCGGCACCATACGGAATGAAGAAGACCTCATTTCGATTCAAGAAGCACTTCACAAACTAAGGACCACACATGCCACAGATTACGTGAACACCCATACCTGTTACCTACTTTACCAAAGTGTCAATACGAAATACATAATATAAACTTGTAAAGTATCATGCTGTTTTAAAAACACTGGTCAACAGCCAATCACCCACGTTAGAGAATCCTGCAGCCTAATTGCGCAAGTGAATTCGCTAAGGCAAAGGGTTTGACCTCCATCAATCGACAAAACACAGACGGAAATCCACATCGCGCATGTTATTGGTCGATTGATGGCGGTCAAACCCTTTGCCTTGTCGAATTCACTTGCGCTATTAACCTGCTAGAATAATACATTCGAAGTCTCATGACATCCACCAATGCACACTGTATCCCCGGTCTCTAGTAGAGAAAGACCCTGTGTTCCAGTACTGAGAACGTTATAAGTTAATTGTTTATATATTTAGGACCTTCAAAGCAGTATGTACTCAAGAAGTACAAAGTTACAAAAATGACGTAATAATTAGTGCACTCCTTCAAATTATAGGAGGTCACAGCATGCTTTTATGTAACGATGATGATTATGTGTTTACACAGTCATTATATAATTTCACACAGGAAGTTTAACACTAGAAACGTCAAATGCCATGAAATCTAATTAATCGGACCAATATTATCAAATCCGATTCTCCGAATCGTCTTCACAAATAAGACCAGAGGACCGTACCACTGTAAATATTGATGACTGTACTAAACTATTTCGTAGGTAAGTCTGGTGCAGTCCTTGTGGATTTAGACCACAGCGTCCAAATGGCGTCAGCTTGCTTTCAACCGCAGTGACCACTTGTCAGCTCAGTTATGTTTTAGTTGACAACGAAACTATCATATTATTAGCTTGCTAAGCGGAATAGACGGGTTATGAATGATTCAGGTGATTAATTCATGTATGTTTACAAGGTAACATTTATTTTTTGTTTTTAGATATCGCAGCTTTTAGACCGCACAGCTCTTTTTAGGGTTCCGTACCCAAAGGGTAAAAACGGGTCCCTATTATTAATACTACACTGTACGTCTGTCTGTCGGTCACCAGGCTATATCTCATGAACTGCGGTAGCTAGACAGTCGAAATTTCACGGATGTTTTATTTCTGTTGCCGCTATAACAAGAAGTATCAAAAAAAGAATAAAATAAATATTGTGGGGCTCCCATACAACAAACGATTTTTTTGTCGTTTTTTGCGACCCCGTTTTGTTCGGAACCCCTCGTGCGAGAGTCCGACTCCCACTTGGTCAGTTTTTTTAATATTGTTAGATTTAAACATTTTTTTCTATTTTCTCGGTAAGCCAGAAATAAACAAACCACCTATACCTACACACATATTGTACCTTAAACCTGTTCCTGAACAAAAACGGTGTTACAAATTAAACTTTTCAATATTTTCCCATATTGAAAAGTTGGAGGCATGACACCAATTTCGTGGCAATCAACATGCATTGTTAATTTTTCAGTTTTACGGCCAACTAACTCTTTGTAAACGTTTTGACGTGAGTAACTTAAGTGCTTTGACAACCATAAAAAAATTTCGTTCGACAGGTTGTGGTGTTCTGCTGTGCAGACCTACATGTTTAGTCTATACAAATCACACCTTTTTATCTTTTTAAATTGTTTCAACTCATGTGACTCACCTTTATGTATTCTTTGATACTGCTATCACCTGAAAAGCATACTTTTAGTTATCTCTGATTGTTTTAATATTCCATAACTTATTTATATCGCTAAACGTAACGTTGCAAGTTGTCAAAAGTCACAGTCAATCAAGTTTTCCTACATTAAACGTATCCGTCTATAACACCACCGCCACGGTTAAATGAAAGGCAGGTTTCGTTCGTTTCTGTTGTTTACGATTTATTGTTATTTTTGTGCAAACCTGTAATTTGATTATTTATTCAGAAACAATTTTTCATTTAACTGTACTTCTGGTATATTGCGAATCTGGTATTTAGATAATCTGGTATATAGAGGTTATGGTATTCTGAGATCGAGCCGTGACTTCTTTAGTGTCATAATTTTTAAACTTACATAGATAATCCAAAATACTATTGTAACTGATGTAAAAGCAGTGCTAAAACATATTGTTCAAAAATATGTATATGAGGAATACAACATGACGCCTTAGACAGGCAAGCCACAACGCAAGAGTATGTTGACAGGGACGTCGCACTGACGCTAACGTTAATTTAAATTATATAATATTAAATACTGTCAGTTTCATTTAAGATTTAACGCTCTTAGGTACTTAATCAATGAACCCCATCTCATCGCCAGTAAATTTTTCATCCACTATATCATAATAGAGGCTGGCAAATTTACTTGCACCATGGGTCGCGAGTTCAGATCCTGTACGTAGACTTTATTTAATAGGCATTTTTTTTTTATTCATATCATTTTCAAACAATTTCTCTTGCCTCATATTCCTAAAACCTTCCAATTCTTCAATGTAAATCGAAATCCAATTCAATCTACCGTTACACTACTCTTAACAAAACTTCCAATCCAGATAATTGATCAGCATCTGTGAACTCAGCTTTGCCGCAGATTGTCCCACATACCCGCTCGAAAAGAATAATTGAAAATAACGCTCGGCAATGTGGTGCTTTAAAAACCATTGAATATTTGAATTTAAAGCTAATCTGAAGCGTTCGAGAATGGTTCTCGAGCTATCTCGAGCGTCGGCTCTCGATGTTTGGAATATTGAAAAATGTGAGGAAACTGTGAATGTGAATGGTACGATTTCATTTCGAATGGTTTTGTGGAATTGGGATAGTTTGCAACTAATCACTTTAGGGGTATAAAAATGATGTACCAAATGGGACAATTAGAGTTTTAAAAATTGTTTATTTTTATAAATACTTAAAAATTATTATTAATTATTTTTACTTATTAATTAAATTATTATTTTGTGTTGAGAATTTCGATTCAGATTTATCTCCCCGTATATGATGAGAACCGTAAAAAATGTAGACAAAGAGACATTCTATCAGTGGTAACAAACAGTCGAAAATGTTTGGGATGGTATGTGTCACGTCGTCAATTTCATATATATTGGACTTTTGACAATTGTTACGCTGATATAATGTCACCTTTTCTAGAGGCCCAAGTTTGTACTTGTCAGAAGGCCCAGAAGAAGTGCAATCCTGACAGCGATTGCTTTTCACTTTGACTTTGGTAAAATGGGGTATCCTCGATCCATCCCAAACATGGTGCCAGTATGCATGCAACAACTTCTTTCCTACCCAGCAAGTACAACCACGATTTGAACGAGTTCAAAGACAGAGCCTTCCAGCAGCCTTATTGCTTAAGTGACTTCGGCAAAGAACATGTATAGGTAACGGTGACGATACCTTTAAAATAACGACTTTCGCATTGCGTAATACATTCGAATGGGGATGGGTCATGGAAATGATATGTGAATTTAATTCATAGGGTGGAGGACGTACCCGTTCTAAATTACGCAATACCGAAAACAAGTTAATGTATCATACTCTTTTATGAAGTTGTGCCTTATATCACAAAAAAATCTAGAGTATAGTGTCAACTCTGTCTACCTTTAGGTAAGTATCAAAAAACTCTCTAGCGTAAAAAATCTGGTCAGGAAATAATATATGTAAATATAAAATTATCTTTAAATTTTTGATCCACCACTTTCCACTGTCTTCTGACGTTAACACCTCAACTCTCAGATCTTACTTTGGAAACCCTACTAGCTTATTTTATCGATATCTTTCTTCAATGTAAACAACGGCCAGCACTAGTCTATAGGAGTGCATCTGCGGCCACTGGCAACCACTGGCTGTAATCAAAGGGGAATTACGCCGGCTCTTTTTATTCCTATTGCAACGTTTTTTATGTGGATATTAGCTTGAAATGTAGAGAAATAGGTACTGTTGTGTTGGAATGTTTCTAGGGTTCTGCTTGTTATCTTCTTCAAGACTATCATGTTTGTCCAGTGGTCAAGAGGACTACAGTTAAGCAGCATCTTGGGTTTGATCCTAATTTTAGTAACTAGTTTCTTGTATTAAAAATGTCACAATATCTATCCAGAGTCTGGATTTTAGCCGAATGCCAATAGACTTTACCTCAAATTTGGTTCTTAAGCAAACACAAGTGAGAAGCAAATCCATTTTTTGTGCCGGATCCTGTATTTGTTGCCAGAATTTTGGTCCAACTTACATGAATCTTAAGTTTAAACTGTGTAGTTATCACTGAATCATTTTCATCTAATCTTTGTTAACTTGTAATCAGTAACACAGCTGTTTCTGTTATAAATTAGCCTGTAAGCCTTCTTATACTCATTAAGTAAACTTTATTATATCTGATGAGTGTGTGTAATTACGCCTATGTATATTCCCTTCGCTTAAGTTGTTTTGTTATCTTTTTCTAAACATGGGAAATTTTTATCGACGATAACGGATGCCGAAATGGCAAAATGTTTGGAATAGACTAAGATCCGACTGCAGATATCTGCAGGAATCAGAGTTTTTAATTTAGCTAGTTACGTCTATGTTCTTGTAATCAGTACATATTTTATTGTATTTTGAAAAAATAATGAGTTCTACGTAGAGTTATGAAAGTGACAATGCATTAACTCCTGAAACAAAAACTATACAAGCTTACAACGTCGTACAAAACTTATTACCCACGAAATCCCGGGTGAAATATTTAAGGGCTTGTGACAATTTCATTCTATGGAAAAACAGAAAAGGAGTGAAAACGTTTCCAGAAAATGTGTTTTCGGCTAATTTTCATGAATTGGCCGAAACTAAGCAACCTTCTACCCTTTGGAGTATATATACTCAATGCTTAAATCTACAGTACCAATAAAAATATTAAAATTGATAGCTACTCAAAATTACTAGCTTATCTCAAGAGACTATCCGAAGGATACAAACCAATAAAATCAAAAGTATTTTCTCAGCAAAACGTTGAGATTTTTTAAATGACGCGCCTGTTAAGGAATTTCTCTCAACAAAAGTATGTATCTTTTAGTTTTTCCATTGTAATCTATAAACAAAGTATTTTAAAACGGGTATATATTGTACCTACTTGTCTGATTTCCTTTCTGTTTTGTTACAGGTGGCTTTAATATCCGGCATACATGGAGCTTGTCGTAGTAACAAGCTTATAAAAATAACAATCGATGATGTCAAAAAATACTCAGATGAAATACTTTTAGTGAATTTAACTGACACAAAGACAAAAATTAATCGGTCATTCGTCATTCTTGGCCAGTACAAACGAATAGTGGAAAAATATCAGAGCCTGCATCCTTCTCATAAAACATCTAACAGATTTTTTATTAGGTATCAAAATGGAATGTGCTTCAAACAGGTTATGGGAAAAATATCTTCAATGTGCCTAGAAATCGCTACATACTCGAAGTTGTCTGATTGCAAGCTATACACAGGGCATATTCGCCGAATGCCCTCTACACTTTTGGCAGATTTTGGAGCGGAACTTACTGTTTTAAAGCGGCACGGAAGGTGGAAATTAAGCTCTGTGGCCGAAGGTTACATCGAAGATTCTATTCATAAAATGAAAAAGTATAGGCGACCAAACGAGTTAATGAATCGAGACATGAATAAGATCTTCTAAAACCAACGGTGCATGATAATATTTTTTTTTCTTTCAGCGTACCATTTTAATCGTTTTACTATCATTAAATGGAAGATTTTACATAAAGATGAAATTAAAGATGGTCTTAATTTAGGATCAGCATTAGAATTACTAGCTTTAGGAATTGGAATTATTTGGATATGACGCCACTGTTGCGGTACAATACTAAATTTAAAAATGTTATTGTATATATCCAGCAGATAAAATTTAATGAACACGGGTATATTAGTGACCATAGAATATTATAAAAAATCCTCGCCTGGTACTGAATCCTTTTTTTTAAGACAGTTTTCAAGTTCTTGAATATTGAATTCACGTTCTAAGACTTCATGTTAGAAACAAACACAGGCGCTTGATTTGGAACATAATCAGGTGTTAATGCGTACAGTAATTCTTTTTGTTTCTCAGTGGGGGGGGGGTAGGTTCTAAGTTGCTTATAGCCCTTTATCCAACGCATTCGTCGCTACATTTCAGACGCCACACTTCATCGATGAAATCACAAAATCTATGCAAGCCTACGGACTTTGCTTTTTGGATGAATATTTGAGACTCTAGTTTTTTCTTCCAGTTTTTTCAAATTATCAGGGGTCGGGTTGCGTCAAAAATTAGATAAGCATAATCTACGCTGGGCTACTATTTTAGATAGATCCGGATTCCAGTAATTTCTTGGTTTAAATTTACTTGAGGTTTGACAACTACTTTTAATAAACGGAATATATTTATCTGCAGTATTATTAATTTGAAGTAATAAATAATTGTACATTTCTTGAACATTGTCCCTTGGGGGATTAAAATTTTGTGTAAGGTAATTCTGCTATTCCTTCCAATTGGCTTTAGAATAGTCTCATTTTTCAAATCAAAATATCGTCAGCTATATTGATTGACATTTTAATAATCATGTGATCGCTGCCCAAATTTTCGTTAAAACCTGTCAGTCAAATTTAATCGCAAAGTCTGAAGATGTGAATGAAATATCCGGTGAAGTTTTTTGCAAATTGCCGCTTACTAGTTTAACCCCGTGTAGCCGCACAATTATTAAGAGAAAACAAATGAGGTTTCAAGTGCCGCGTACAATATTTGCGTACCTCTCATAACCGTTTTAACAGACCAGTTGGTGTGGTGTCCGTTGAAGTCACCAGCTATCAATGTATTTTTTGAGAACAAAGAAAATATCTGTTCCCAGTTTGAAAACTGCGTCTGGACAGAAGCTGGACAGTAAATATCTACAACATTTTCTATGTCTTTACAATTTATCAATTTAACGCAAAAAAATCTATTCCACTATTTCGAACTCTAACCGACCGGGCCGTATGGATTTATGCACTAAAATTGAGATCGCCTCCATAGGAATCATATCCATTAAATTATTCGTTATAGCCATTAATATGAATATCAGTTTCACTATCTAACCATGTTTCACTCAGAATTGCTATGTGGACATTTTCCTGATTTAGAAGCTCAGTTTTCAGAGCTCCTAAATCAGGAAAATGTCCAAGGGAATAAGTTTAGAACGGAGACTTTGAGAGTTCCATTGAATTAAGTTAATTTTTATATTTTTGCGTGTACTACCCATCATATAAATTATCTGTTAATTTGCCAACAATCCCTCCACCTAAGGACCTACCTAGTAACATCTCCTTAATTTCTTTATAAATAATTTTCATCATAAATAACTTCATAAATAATAAATTAATTACCAATATAATTTTATCCTCAAAAGTACCTTTGTAAATATTTTTAAACTTATTAATAAAGTCTTTAAGTTCAAACTTATATCGTGATTGCTCGTTTCTTTTCCTATGTTCTGAGTTTTTCTTAGTTCTTTTCCAAACGGTTGTTTTAGAGCATTCTAACTTTTCCTAATTTTTGTTTTTTTTTCTCCCACCTCCATTTCTCTGAGCTTTATGTATTGTATTATCTGTGATATATTGTTGATCATGTTGTGATATTACCATTTCATCCTCTTATTCCTGAGCTGACTGTTCAACAAATTCTTCTTGATTTTGTATTGATCCTGTTTTGTTTCCTGAGGCAATACTAGCGTAGTTTTCAGCTCGGATTTCTGAGTTTATAGGTTTTCAGAGGTATTATTTGATGTGTATTTATTCCTTTGTCGTTTTTCAATATCTTTTTGAAGTGCCATTCGATATATTAACTGCTCTCATTACTCATAACATTCCTTATCTCTTTTTCCTTCAAAAAATAAAATGGCCAGCCAATGGCCGGCAATGACAATGTGATCACCCTTACAGTTAAGGCATACAAAATTATTAAGATCACAATTCACATGATCCCTCCGCATTTTGGGCACAGTTTATTTTTCGTAGGACTATATTTTATTACATATCCAAATTGCCAACATCCTGAGCACTGAGTCACAGGAAATACGTAAGATTCAAACTTAAACCGGCAATCATACGCATAGATATGAAGCGGTAAATTTTTACTTTTAAAACCACTCACTCCATGTACCCTCCGAAGCAATTCGTTTTAATCTTTTTATAGATGTTATTTCGGTACTAGATTTAAAGAGGCCCATAAGCTCCTCATCGCATATATCAAGATCAACCCCTTTACCACACCATAAGATATTGACAACTCATTAATCAATTGGCATCTGCATCTCATTTCAATTTTGTACAACTTAATAGTTTAACAGCATTTTCATTTTCTTGAAATCGAACAAGTACCTTGTTAAAGCTTTTGAATTTAATTCTTATAACGTTTTTGATATTCTCAGACCTTAGTAATTTTGCTAATGCCATTTGCTTGGGCATATTTTTAACCGACGTAATGCATACTTCATGTTCATCATGGAAGTTCAACGTTGTTACTACATCTACCCTCATATTTTCGGTTTCCGATAAAGCACTTCGAATGAAACGTTTGGGTTTCCTTCTATTAACAATAATAAACTCATCATCATCGTTACTCTCATCTTCTCTTTCTTTTCTCAGCTAATCTCTTCTCATTTTCACTTACTATATCATTTTTCCAATTACTTGGCTCCAACAATTTGTCAACTTGTTGTTGGTTGATCGGTAAACTTTCCTCATCACCGTCATATAAAATAAACAATATTATTTCGCTTACAAAAGGTAGTAGTAATCGCGTGACGTATACGGACACCGATAATATAGTACACGAGCGTACGCTTCGAATGCGCGCGAGCGACTGAAACCTGCATTTATATAGTTGATGAAAGTTTTAAATGGCTTAATTAACTCTAACACCCGAGGTCCTCTCAAGAAAATAAGAAGATCATGATATAATCTACGGTAGGTGTACCTTATTAACACTGATCAACATCGTAAGTACACCTTCTCATAACAATACTATAATTTAATCCTAGGGAATAAATAAAACAAATGAAAGCTAAACCCACTCAAATGTATACTCACACTTTATTATATATTTCAAACATAAATTGCAAGCCCACATAATACTAACAATTTTCCCAACGAAAAAGAAGATAAAAACGCTGTACAGGCACCATTTTTAGGGTTCCGAAATCAACGAGGACCTCTTATAGTTTCGCATTGTCCATCTGACCGTCCGCAGTTTTGCTCAGAGACTCTTGATATTAGAAAGGTATGATTTGGCATGGATATACAAATTAATAATTCCGACAAAATAAAAAATCATGAAATTAAATATTTTTTTCGGGTATCTCCTATAGACGTAAAGTGGGGCTGTTTTTGTTCTCGTCTATCCCATGGTGTGAGGCATCGTTAGATTAGGTCTATTAAAACTATTTTTCGATTCAGAGATCCATTTGCGTAAAATTAAGCTTTAAATTGCAAGTTTTTGTTAGAATCAAGTGTGTGTGTCCCTGCCAGCAAAATGGTTACTTTTTTGTAAAGAAAGAAAGTAAAAAAAGTATACTAAATTTAACATGAGGCACAAATTTAATCAGAGCTGTAACTATTCTTAGCAAAGAGCTATAAAGATGATTGAAAACCATTGTAAAAAGTCTAATTAAAAGAAGGAAAAAAAATAGAAAAATGAGATTGAGAATAGTTAGAGACATCCACATATTTGTGTCGTTTATGAGCCTCTTTATAATCTTATAGAAATATTACAATATTATAACTTATTTTCTTTTATCAATATCCAACTATAAAGTCAATATCCGACTCGACTTCATCACTAATAGAGTAGCGAAGAATTTTCGAGAACGCAATAGTGAATACATTCAAAATTTTTCAAATTCCGAAAGAGAATGAAACAAAGAGCGTGCGTGCGAGGATCCAGAAACGAACCATACCATTCCCCGTGTCTCTAACGCGCTTGTTAGAATCATGAAGGAACTCCATGTTAAAGTATCGATATATGTATGTGTGTGTGTGTGTGTGGTTACTGGTTATTTACTGTATATCAGAGTTCCTACGTATGTGGTGTATAAGGGGAAGGTTTAATTAATAAAAGCACAGAAAGACAAGACAAGGTATTAATTTCTATTAGGCTTGTCAATATTGAGGCTCAAGAGAGCTTACCGTCCGTTCGCTTAACCTAGTTCTCGTGGAGAAGAAGGGCAAGTAACCCCACGGAATGTTCTTCTATAGTATTTATAGATATCTTTCACAATCATATCAATATTTTTATTACAATAAAGATCTAATTCTATTTTTACTATTATATGATGAATCTTGTAACATTTAACAATGTTACATAATCAAAACAACAAGGGTTAGGCAAATAACATGACGTACCATAATATGGTCATTAGGAATAAAGACCATAGTATGAAACGGATAGAGTTTAAACACAACCATTAGCAATAATCAAGTTATAATATCAAATAAATTACGTGAAGCATAACAATTCAGGAAAACAATATCACTATTACAATCACAACAGAATATCTGGCCTGTACTGGCTTGTAGTTTACAACAAAGCGTGTCAACCTACGATTTTCACACTATTTATAGTAACGAGTGGACCTGTCTCAATACGTCAAATGTGAGATATCCCCATCATTATCTACATTGCTATAAATAATCTCGCTAATTGTGATCAATAATCAATTCTTAAGTAATGAAACCTTTTTAAAACGTATCAAGACAATTAAGAAATTTAATATCGCCTATTTAGTCATTCTTAATCAATATTCGAAAGAATATTGATACTAATTGACAGTCTTGTACTAATTGTCTCAAAGGACTTATAATACTAAAAAAGCAATATAAAATCCAGGATACATCACAATGATCATTACAAATTACTTAATATTTTATAGGAATATCATCACTGTGGCTTGAATATAAATTTGTAGTTATTTCCTGTACACACAACAAAATTTACTTAGGTGGGTATTCTAACAATTGTAGGTATTTGACAACACAATAATAATTTAGGTAGGTACTTCGACATTTGTCGGTAGATGCTTACTAAATAATGACAGTTTGTATTTTGTAGCAAACCATTGTGTTTAAAAGTGAAAATTTATGATTTAATGACGTCACACGTACTACCAATTCTAACACGCTCGTATCGGCACCTTTCATATAAATTACTTATTGTAGCTATTTACGTTGGTTGTTTGTTCCTATCATTGAATAATTTGATTTTACTTTTTGGTAGTTTGTGATATACTGCAGTACAGATACACATATTTTAGTCTATTTTCGTTTTATAATACTATACAAACCACACCTTTTTATCTTTTGAAATTGTATCAAATCATGTGTTTTATAATATATTCTTTGATAATTAATTGCTAATTTGCTAATTTGTAAAATCTAAGAATATTTTATAATCTGACATTTTCATCTGTACTGCCATCTGTCTGTCCAATTTATTTTCTTAAGCCATGTACATAACATACCATGGACACTTCTTCTCGACTTTCTACAAAGCTGGTTGTACATTATAATCTTCAAAACAAGGGCAGCGGCAGACTGCCCCCTTTGTAAGCTGTTCTTTATTCGTTCTGGTCATGATTACTTATAATTGAGATTTGAAATTCAGAAGATATGACACAGAACAAGGAAAATCGGGTTCAGTTTTTTAGTTTGATTGTGAACGCTGGTGAACGCTGAAAGTCTGATTTTTACCTAGAATTACGAACAGTATTTTCTTATTCTACAAACCCTTTTAAGCTGTTAGTTATCCAGCTTGTGTATGAGTGTTAAAAATCTCTAAAGACAATAAATAAATAGCATTTGGACTCTTTAAGTAAACTTTTTACTATTAATATAAATCGATGTGCCAGTCCGGTTCGTGATGCTTGAGCTGCAGTAAACAAGTCTGCAGCGGCGCGCGCGGCCACATCGCGCTCGCCAGCAGTACGCGCAGGGTGCGCAGGTGTGGTTACCCGTTGGCCAGCTTGGAGTAGGCGGGCGCTTGCATCAACGGCCACAGCGGATCCCATAATTAGATGTGGTGCAGGGGTGGCACGTCGTACGAAGCCGACCTTTAGCTCTTTAACCCTTATCTTTATATAATTTTAAAACTTAACTTACGTCTACCTCTTTAGAGGTAATCGCAATGTTACAAGTTGAGTAGGTTGTTTGAAAATACTCATACTAAAATGGCTCTAGTTGAGTAGGTTGTTTGAAAATATTCACACTAAAATATTTGTTTTCGGTTTGTAAATATTTGAAGGTTTTAACGAAGACTATCTCCGTAACGGCAATACTGCAGTATTCAAATAATTAATTGACGCTGGTTATAAATCTTTATTACAAACGCTTGTTTCTACCCGCGGTGGTACTCAAATAGATAATATTTTTTCAAACTTCACTTGTGAATTTGGATTTAATAACTCCTTTTTCAGTTACCTATCATCGCCTTATGCGGGCCCGTTTGCAGACGTTGTAAGCCGCTGAAACTGTTTATATGATCATGTTACAACAAAAAACCCTCTTCTTAGTCCGCGTTATTGTGCAACTACGGAACCCTATTACCGCGCGTGGCCCGACGCGCACTTCGCCGGTTTTTAATGCCACGAGATCTAGCGAAGTTCTTAGCAAGCTATTGTTGAAAATTATTAATAAACTAGAAAGAAAGGGATACTAAGTGAATGTCTGTGAACAATGTAATGCATTCGTATTTCATTTTTCTTCATTTGTAGAAATATCACTTTAATTTAGCTGTAGTAAATTAAAATTTTATTCACTAACGTGGGTATAAGAACTGCCCTGAAGGCTTGGAGAAAATAAAGATGTTAGACTGAACATTTTAATAAGTAATTTGTTGGAAACATTTGGTACTGCCTTCTGCCAGCGCCTTCGCCCGCTTCAAAAGCGTTTTATCATCCCAAAGGAACATTATACAGGGAAAGTAGCCTATGTATAACTTCAGACTACAATATATCTCATCCGCAGCCGAATTGCGCAAGTGAATTCTGCAAGGCACAAGGTTTGACTGCTATCAAATCGACCAATCATATCATTAAGCGTCTATCAGCAGTAGTACAGTCTCGAATACTGAAAATCTCTGGTCATGTCTCGAGGCGGAACAACGACTCTATTGACGGTAACAGGCCACGTGGGTGGTCCCCAAAGAGGTGGATCGATCAAATAAAATCTGCCGTTTGAGGTCCTGTAATCGAATGCGCCAACAACTTTCTTCTTACTCTTACCGAGCCAAATGGAGAGAGATCGTGAGGCGAGTTACAACACCAGCAATTGGACAAAATTCATCGTGACCACGAACGCTCTGTCAAGAGCGGAATAAAGCAGAAGAAGATAGGTGCTCCTAAAAACTGAAGCTTTCACAAGCAACAAGTTTAAAATTAATCTACCGTATCGATTGACTATCGTCTCTCCGTTTACTCAGGTGCCGTGCCAAACGATAGATTAAGTTATCTTAAATCACAGTTGTGGTCGTGTTCTTACTTAATATTCACGCTGCATTCCGATAAGGGACAGAGCTGTAGGGATTGTTTATTTTAGGATAGGCAAGTTGGACTGTAGTAGCACAAGAAGACAGCGGAAAAGAATTTTGTTGGTTGATTTCCTTGCATTAAATAACTTTCTTTTTAACCGTCTTCAAAAAGGAGGAGACTCTCAATTCGACAGTATTTTTTTTAATGTATGTTACCTAAAAATTGCTTAGTAGGTGAACCGATTTTGATGATTCTTTTTATTTGAAAGCTGGTGTTTCTCATGTGGTTCCATTTAAATTTGTAGAAGATTTGATGAAGAACTTCGTAGATATACAACAGGATTATTTAATAAACAACGGCAAATTTCTTGGGATTGCTGCAATCCCATGTCTGTTTATTATTTACGCCATTTCATAACATAACATCACGCCGCTACGCTCCAAAGGGATACGCAAATATCAACCGTGTACACTCTCCCTGGACGATTTGAGCAAGAGACAAAATACGGCTTGTGATGAGTTGGGAAACTGACTACATGTACAAAGTGACGTATTAATGAAAGAGACCTATTAGATAAAGCGACGAAATAGCAAGTGTGACGAGTTGTCATCACAACCAAAATGTCGGTGCATTCGGTTAGGGATGTTTAATTCAGCTGCAAGATCTTTACTAATGACGCGACACAATTTAAATTCGCGACATAATTTCTAAGAAAAATTGAAATGCGTTTCGGTCGAATTGTTTCGCATTGCGTCCATGTGAACATATCTGCTTTTTTTTATTATTGTTAGACTCGCGCTTGACCACTATCTCAATCTACACACACTACTTACACTATCTTACAATTTTATTCGCTTATCGGTGTGATATAAATCGAATCGCATCGCGCCATCAGGAAAGACACTGACTAACCATATATTGTATACGGCAAATTCAATAAAAACTTAGAATTAAACTGTCTCATGATAATATACCTAGCTAACGTTTAAAGTAGGCACGTGTACCTTACAGGTGTAAAAAAGAAGTGACTTGGCGGCAAATTATACCTAAAATTATAATAACTTCAAAGCGTGAAAGAGTTTTTCTGGGAATCACTAATATCCTCGGAAATTTCTTTGACAAGAAGCGCAAAACAGCGATTTTCTACGAAGATCTTAGCAGTTGTTCACTTTACTGTCTATCATTTTTACACGTGCTTCTACAAATTGTATGCCGACATCGCTAAATTATAGGTCGGGATATTAGTGGGCTAAAATTTTAATTAAAATTATATGACACAAATATGTATCAGTAGTGTTTATGGCAACACAAAGTTAATCTCTAATCGCAAGGCACTTGTCCCGATTTTCGGCAGCTCTCACACAGCTGCTACCATCGTCAAGATCGTCGCTTCACCCAGCCTGAGGTGGATCCCTTGCGTTACATTCAGTTGGAGCTTAAATATCAATAGTTTTTACACATGGTATGCTAAAGGCATTGAGAATAAATGATAAATCAATTAATTGAGAATCCAATTCAATTTGGCTTATTGGGTTTGAATAAAATCAACACTACCGGGTGTATCAACACTCTGAAATATTGGTTTTGCAATTCTAGTAATAGCTTGCTTTTATAAACAGAATTTGCCACGAGTTTGTTAGCTAAATAGTAAAGCTTGAAATAACGTGACGTATTATGACGTAACTTTAATATGATTCCCGATATTCTCTCAGGGTGGTGACCATATGCTCTTAGAGTAAGGTTATTTTGAGTGTGTGTGTAAGTGACAGATGTATATGACTTGTATACATCTGTCACTTACGCGATCCCAAAATAACCTTACTCTAAGAGCTTAGGTCACCCCCATGTCTCCTTGTGAGCCAGAGTACTCTTGTTCTTGTCTCTCTGTGTTGTCTGAGTACTCAGGATCTCTGTCAGGAGCTCTTCCTGCATGACAAGCACGATACATTTGGAAATATTTTACATTTTTGCGGTAGTAAATTTTTGTTTCTTAGCCGTAATTATAGATTTAACGCGGCGTCATATGAGCTATATTAAGCGGAGAAATCATAATTACTAATCTAACAACACCTTATTTGTCCGAATTTGAAGAGTAGTTTTAGCCACTACGAAGAAAGTAAACAGTTAAAAGGTAAGCTTAGATACACTTCACAAATCTACTGTTTTCTGATTACCTCAACGATAGACAACAGTGTGTCAAAATTGGTCCGTGTACAAGTTCTGAGTTGTTTTGGATTTCCACAAGGTAGTATTTTAGGTCCTACATTATTTTCAGATAATATATGACCTATGTAGCTTGCAACTACAAGATGTTGGCATAAAGTCTCATGCTGATGGCACCGCTCTGTTGTTCGCAGCTAGATCAAGAACTGACATTTAAAAACATGCTGAATGGCTTAAGCATTGTATCTAATTGGCCCAAAAATAATCTTCTAACACTAAATGCAGATAAAACCAAATACATTTTATTTACAATGAGGAATACTGACATCCCGCTTACTAACCTAAATTTTTTACGCACATAAATGTAACACGTACGCGGGTACTGCATGTTCTTGCCCCACTTTAACTAAAGCGGACAATTTGAAATATCTAAGTGTCATAAATCTTTTTAAGAATTTACGTAATATATAAATTAATTAAATTTTGGCTATAAATTAATTAAACAGATTTATTTAGCGTTGTGTCAATCCACTTTTACCAACTGAACTATAACTTCTTCTACTCCAAGAAGTTCAAAAAGTACTGCAACGGCACATTGCACTTCCCTATGATCCAGTTCCTTCCGACACAAGACGGAAGGACCTGGTATGCACAATGCCACAAACCAGGTATAATTTTAGGATCTTTTCTGTATAATAGACTCACCAAAATACTCGATTTCTATAGCATAATATTATATAAACCACCCGCTCTGCATTACATTTTTTTTTAGCTTGTATAAATGCTCATACATACTGCTTTACCACGGGGAGGTAGCGCAGTTATGTGGGACTCCAACCCACTAAAACTCCACGGTGTCCTCCTGTGTCGCTTATGGCGAGAACACGGGCCAGCGTTAGCACTCACCGCGAACCCGCCGCGGTTGTCCGTCTCCGGACCCGCCTCTGGGGAGTACCCCCATCACCGGCGCACCAGAACACATTGTACGCCGTGACCACCCCAGGGACCAAACCAGAACATGTGCGCCAGACGACCCCCTGTATGGCACCCTTGGTCTCCCTGTGACGGGTCAGGACAGTGGCCCCGCCACCTACCACTTTTCGGCCGAAGGGGATAGGGACCTCTCCTGCGGCCCCACCGCGTCCACCATCAGATGATGGCGACCCCGTGCAGGCTGCGGAGGATAAGAAGAGCGGCGCACCGTTATACCGGCAATCCTTTCTCGCCGCGGTCTCCAACCCTCAGCCGCGATGCCTCCGATACACGACATCGCAGCCCGCCTGAGTTGCGAAGTCGCCCAAGCGAAACCGCAACCTACCTGTTAGCCGCTACTTCGTCAACTTAACGGCAAAAGCCCTGACGAGCAGCCCCTCGTCGGGTTCCTCTTCGTTTCACCGTAGCCTGTGGATGACCTGACCAGGCCACGGCTACTGAGCCCCCCGCCTCGGCAAAACGGGAACCCACCGGGGAGGCTCTGCACCTAACGTCGACTGGTAGTATTTAAGGCCAGTTACAGAAACACAGAAACACTTCTAGAAATTGTTGTTTGGTTATGATATCCTCTCATATCTACTTGTACATACTTAAATATGCTAGTTTTAGTGTTCTTTGTACCTAAATCGGGCAGGTAGTTACCAAAAATACAAATGACCAGGTATAATTTGCAGTAGTAATAAAACATTTTAGTTTACATAATAAGCACTATGTTTTAGAAATTATACTACTGCAACGAATGTACATTTTTGTGAACGTTCTTACTTTTAAATAAATTACTCTTATTCTTACTTATTTTAATGATTTTTCTTACAGACAACGAGGTGCTATTCGGCGTCTATTAGTCTGTGTCCTGCAAATTGCTATGACCTACTAAACTAAAAAGTTGCAAGGATGCATGCTGACATTAATTTGCACGCGTAGGTAGCTAAGGTTATAACATTTATATTGCTGTTCAGAAACTAAGCTTTAAAATGGAACTAGTTAGGGGTATTGCTAATGGAAATTTACTTTAAGTTTCCTACTGTATTGTTAAGGCGTGTATATTTCCTAATGTTAACTCTCATTTTATCGACTTAGAAAATTGTTATTGTTAGAAATGCACAATATTTACATTTATGTTACTTTACATTGGCTTCCAAACATGTGTGCCAAATTTCATAAGTGTATTTATGTTTGTAAGTATGTTTGTTTGTATGTTTGTCCTCGCATTTCGCCGAAAATACTTATCGGATCGTGATAATTCTCTATTTTTATTGGATTAAGTATCTCCCAACTTAGGGAACAGCGCAAGTTTCATCAAAATCGGTTAAGCAGTTTTCAAAATATATACTTACAACTAAACTCCTTAGCGACAAACAGCACGAATGTGTAAATTAAGTTATTATTAGTATTTGGTCAATCCTTTAGGTACCTTACAATCGAACTCGCTAACTTTTTAATGATAGGGTACTAAAACTAAAGAGAGAGAATAAGTCTTAAAGTCAGTAATAAAACTTTGGTACTTCTTTTTATCGTTTTCGTCGACACCAACTGGCGAAACGAAAATTATTTTGCAATTTTTAGTAGTTTGCTTTTGATTTCGGTTTATTTTTTTGTAAAAAAAAAAACATTTCTTTAGTTTTAGTACACTCGAGCAAGTTTTACAGAAAGTTACGATTTGTTTGACAAAATACCCATAATAACTCAATTTACACATTCGTGCTGTTTGTCGATAAGGAGTTCAGTTGTATGTTCTGTAAGATACAGAAAACTACTGAACTGATTTGGATTAAACTTGCACTATTCCCTAAGTTGGGAGATATCTAATCCAATAATAAAAGAATGGTCCGTTGTAGTTTCGAAGAAATGTGTGGACTAACATACATACATAAATACACTTATGAAATTTGGCATACATGTTTAGAAGCCCAATTAGAGTAGCATATGTGAATATTGTGCAATTCCAACAATATTAAATACATATGAGTCGAATTGATTACCTCCTTTTTTGCTTTAAAAAAATAATTAAGAACACGATATTTTCCGCTTATTTTGCATACTTCTCCAAAATATTTTTACACAAAAAAAATATGGTTATAATTTCAGCTCAAAATAATTCTCTATTTCATTGACGCCAAAATAACACCTTTCAAAGACATTTCGGACTGACTCTCTAAAATTACTATACGTACATTCGGCTATCACTCTCATTTGTTATTATTGTTGTTTTGTTCCAAATTTCATCTAATTTCTTCGCGCTTCGCCACTATGGAAGCATTCACAAATCTTCTGGACAAAATTGATCAGATTATTCGACGCACGCTATTATCCATTCTAAATGTGGCCCTGGATGACCGAGCGTAGCTGCAAGCCCAGCTTTCCAAGTTTCCCATTCGCTTCGGTGGGCTGGGCATCCGCAAAATTTCTATATGTATAAGCCTACCACTAGTTCCTGTCTTTGGTCCACAGCACTGAAAAGTTAAAGTCGTGCTCGACCGACGCAGTGAACGCCTGGAAAATGGCTTGCACGAACACAGCGTTGCCTGAGAACTCATTTTACCATACACTGTGTGATGAGCCGCTCTGTAGGTTGGTACGGAATAAACTTATAGATACGCCGACCAATACTGCTGAACGTGCACATCTGCTGGCTGTGGGTGAGTGGGAGTCGGGTCTCTGGCTACAGGCACTACCGTCACCTAAAATAGGTACTATGTTGAGTGACAACTCATTTTAGATCGCTACATGTCTGCGTTTGGGTGCTCCTAGCGGAGCTCCACATCGTAGCCAATGTAGTGAAACCGTCGACCGCCTCGGACACCATGGCTTATTCTGCAGTAGGAGCACTGGTCGGATAGCACGGCGCGCCAGTATTAATGACATCATATGTCAGGTTCTTGTCACCACCAGAGTGCCAGCTGATTTTGAACCCCAATGGCTTGGCACGCAACGATGGGAAGAGACGGGTTGACTATAATGCCTTGGAAGGTGAGTAGGCCTTTGGTGTGGAATGCAACATGTGTCGACACCCTTGCGCAAACCCACCTTCTTAGCACGGCGGGCTGTGCTGGGGCAGCTGCTGCTGGTGCAGAAAACCTTAAACGGTGCAAATTCAACAACCTTATGAGAAGCTACATATTTGAGCTGTTTGGGGTTGAAACATTACGTGCATGGGGTCCGAGTGATCATCGAGTTTTTAGAGATGTAAGCAAACAGTTAGTCAACTCTTCACGTGACCAGCGAGCTGTTCTTTTCCTCGTCCAGAGGATCATTTGCCATCCAATGTGGCAATGCTGCCAGCGTTCTGGGCACTATACAATATAAATATATGATTTTTTTTTTCAAACCTTTTAACCCAGCCGTTGCTACGTAGTACGCTTTGGAAAATAAACCATTTTACAGCACTAAAGCGGAATAAGGGCCGTAAAAGAAGTTACAAATACCACTTTTCGTTAACTGTATTCAAGAAGTTTCTCTTGTTATGTTGTTTTTTGGTTGTTGATTGTTGAACAGAAGAACCCTGGTAAGGTGTGATGCCCACAAATATTAGTTTCATTAGAAGATTCAATTATTTGCCGTTTATTATTCCTATTAGGAGACAGGAAAACGCAGCTGCATATCCTCCAGATAGACAAACTTATTAGAGGTATCTTTTATGCCTAATGAGATGATGCATTACCTAAGCAGATGATGACTACACATACTATTGCCTCACTATTTTTTTTGTAAAATTAATTTTCCAAGAAACCCACTTCCTTTAAGTAGTCATTACAATAGATACTCGATAACATTTTTATACTTATATTTACCGACACTGAATCACAATACTGTATGTAATGTTTGACTCACTTGTTACTCAAAAAACTGCTAACAAAGCAACGACGTGCTATGCAGAATATTATTTAATGAGCAGAAAACAAAATTATTTTCCAAAATTTTCTTGTCTTTTGGACCTGCGAAATAATGCACTAATAAGTCATTTTTGTTGCTATGCCCTGCATATATTACATATAGCATCTTCTTAATAGATGAGTGCAATCCAAATTTGGAGTTTGAAGCTAAGGTGTGATTTCCTTTTAATCCGAATCCTCCTTTTCTTCGAAGCATTGATGAAAAAAATATTAGAGCAAGACAACGAACAGTTTTAACAATATTTTTTTTAGAGAATACCTGTTTATTTTCTTTGTTCTTTCCCAAACCTTACTCCGACGGCTACATTACTCTGATCAGATATCAAAGCCACTCCCTCACAAGTACGATTACCGAATCAAAGGGAAGTGCACGCCAATTTTATTTTCGATAAACCCGATCCGGGTAACTCGCATCAATCCATCAGGGATATCGGTTTTATCGGCATCACATAATGGGGAACGTTTTCGAGATCGTGGCGAATGTGTAAAAATTCACTTTACACACGGAAAATATATCCATCAAACTGTCAGCAAGTGTAATTCGGTCCTTTTGTGGCATGTTTAGGTATGTTCGTGTTTTCACTTGAGTGGTGAAGAGTGTTATAAATTGATTTTATTTTGTGTTCCTGTTATGTACGAATTTGAGCGATTTGGCTTTTTTTTTTGACGTATCACGTTTTTTTTTGCATAATTTGTTAGTGAAGTCTGAAAAAATAATGTTTTACGTATGTATTTCATAAGGACTATTTAAAAATTATTTTAAGGTATCTAATATTTTCAGTATCATATTTTAAATAAGCAAAAAAATAACTCTAAAAACTTAGACAAGTACTCACCAAGCAGAACTGGATTACGTACATAGGTTTTTCATGTATGCAATCAATAGGTTCCCAACCTATTAATAAAATATTAATCCTACCTTTATTGCAGCAGGTAGGTAAAGTATTTTTCACCCCTCAATCTCGGAAAGAGTATTTTTGCTCTTCGAGATCTGAGTGCAAAAGCCGTTTTATCCGCTAGAGGATAAATTAATTGAATTTAAAACATCGTGCGCACTAAGCTTGTGAATTCAAATCATCATTAAATTTATTTACTTCTACCTCCATGGTGCCGAATTTATCATACAACCTTTTTTAATTTGTTAAAAACTCAGAATTGAAACCTTCTAGGTGTACTTGTTTTTTTATTTGCTTTGTGCGCGCCATTTTCTTTTCACGTCATAGGTATTGTTAAAACCATAGGTTAAAAACAAGAAACTTGAAAATAAGTGAAAAACCTAAAATGAGTGATTCTAGCGACGAGGAAGTTTATTTGACGCCAACAGAATTGACTGAAACTGTTAATAATGCGCAAATGAGCTTTCTCCCTCAACAATCACGCGACAAGTATATGAAACAGTACGATATGTTTAACACGTGGCGACTAGCTAAAGGAGCCAAAACTTTCTCAGAAAACGTTTTGCTGGCGTATTTTATTGAATTATCCGAGACCCAGAAATCAAACACGAGTACGTATTCAATGCTAAAAGCAACAATAAAGATGAAAAAAGACATACATATCGATACCTATCCTAAATTAGTGGCATTTTTAAAAAGTGCCTCATCTGTTCTTCAACCAAAAAAACGAAGGTTTTCACAGCATCTGAAATTGAAAAGTTTCTTAACGAAGCACCTGATTCCGTATATTTGGCGGCAAAAGTAAGTCAGTTGCACATTTAGTATCTGCTTAAGTATATAAATTAACTACTTAACTTAATCTAATACGTACGTGGAAGATGTTGATAGGCATAATTGTGCAAGCATATAAATTTGATTAATTTATCTACTACAATGCTCTTTACGTTACAGGTTGTTCTTATTTTTATTAGGAGCATTTCGAACTAATGAACTTACACAACTTAATGTCAAAAACATTCAGATGACTTACTTTTAATTACTTTACCTAATACAAAGACAAAAAGAGACCGCAACTTCGTTATTCGCAAGTAATACGTAAAAATTGTTGAGAAATATCAAGCCTTTCGCCCGCCTAACACTCCAATCAATCAATTTTTTCTACAATATCGCAACGGAAAGAGTGTTAGACAGCCTAGGGGTGCTAATAAAATTGGCAGTATCCCATGAAAAATAGCAAATTTTCTTGAACATCCAGAACCCCTGTAATACACGGGTAATTGTTTCCGACGAACTTCAGCCACACTTTTGGCCGATGCAGGAGTTGATCTCCTGTCCCTTAAGCACCATGGAGGCTGGAAGTCCAATGCGGTTGTAGAGGGATACATAGAGGATTCCAACCAAAATAAGTAAAGGCATCGTAGGAGCCCTTACACTGAAAGAGCCTCAGTCAGATCCTTGGACTGGTCTTTCTACATAAAAAATGAGCCGTTACGAAACATCTAACCATCGCCCTCTCGCGCCAACATTTACGCCAAGAGAATCCGATGAATCGGTACAACTATTAAGTACGACAGATGTTTACCGAAAAACAGTACACAAGTGACTAACACCAACATTACAGTACCTAACAAAAATATTACACTCAACTTAAGTAACTGTAGCAACGTTACTTTAAATTTTTCTTAATTATACGTAAGTATTATATGTAATAATTAAAATATTATTCTGTAATACTTACCTATCATAATGTAGTATATAATACCTTAACTGAAATAACTGCATTTAGTCATTTCCTCGCTGAGGTGGGATGAAAAGTTACGTGTTGCACTCGAGTGCAAAGATTTTTCACCTCGTGCTCTTTTGATTACCTCGCTAACGCTCAGGATTCTAATTTTCTATTTTAGAATCCTTCGCTTGCTCGGTCATCAAAATTGAGCACGCGGTTAAAAAGCAACTTTGCACTCTTGTATAACAAATCACTATTTTTAATTTATTCTATTATTACGGCACTAAAGTGTATGCAGAATTAAGTGAAACTTAAGTGTGTCCATGAACGACTTTAGTTTGTTTTGTCCTTGAGTCATTTGAAACGCTATTTAAGGCACAAAAGATATTATTATTAGCTTTTCGTTACGCGAATGAATAAATATCTAGTTTTTCTAGTAAGAGCTTATTTTCTCAAGGATTAAAAAAATAGTTTATTATTTACATGGAGTAAATAATAAACTATTTTGTACGGGATAAAATACGGGATACGGGAAAAAAAAGCAGCCACACATCTACATCATCTACAGACACACACACACACACATACATACATCATCATACATCATTATCATACATCACATCATCATCATCATCATTTCTCATTATTATATTTTAAGTATAGCTGATATGCTCTACAAGAACAACAAGTGCCGTTATCAGATTATACGAGCACACAGGTGAAAAATTCTTAGTACGAGTAACTTTGTCCTTACAAAATCTCATAAGTAAAATATATTATATACATAGACATGCAGGAACAGGAAGATACATTATATGTCCACTGACGTTAATTGCGGACCGTAGGCAAGTACGTACGTACGTGCCAACAAGCAGTGGCATTTCCAGAAAGCCCTAACAACCGTTCACGTTTTTGTGAGGGAACTTTTTGAAATTTACAGCCAAAACCAAATGATTTAGGTGGGTATATTTCAGTTTCGAATAACTAAACGAAACGCCTGTATTCCGTCTAATATTGAAGTCGCCAGGGTTTGTGTCCCATGTAATAGAGGCGACTCTATGATCGTGAACGGGTTTAAATCCAGTTTCCAAGCCGTTACTAAAAAATCCTAGTGGTTGTAAAAAGTGTTATTGGATTGAAAACCCACCCAAGACCTCAAATAGCAGTCGCAGTTTCCACTGACCAATTAGGTATTCGGATCAGCATTTATTTTTCTTTTTCCTGTTTCAAAAACATTAGCCAATCTAGCAGTACCTAGCGGGGATGTTATGGATATGAAATTTCCGATCTGGCCACCTACCAGAGTCACCTACTGGCCAGTTTTATGGAGAAGGAGGGCCTCTATATGATGAACAACTTCTTCAGAAAGAGTTATCACAGGAAGTGGACCTAGTAAAACCCCGATGATGCAACTAAAAATGAGATCGACTTCATCATGTCAACCAAGAAGGAAATGTTCAATGATGTCTCTGTGATCAAGTAGGTGAAAACCGGAAGCGATCACCGCATGGTGAGAGGTACATTTAACATTAATATCAAGCTTGAAAGGGTTCGACTGATAAAGTCTACGCTCCGTCCAGCAAGGATCCAGATCCAAAACCCGGAGAGCTTTCAGCTCGAACTCCAGAATCGTTTCGAGTGCCTAGGGAGCTCCGTGGACGAATACAGCGATGGGTTCGTGGAAGCTGTCCATACTGCTGTTTCAGTTTTTCAAGACCCGCCATACAGATATAAACAAAAAGCTCTCTGATCCTACTCTTAAGCTCATGAAGGAGAGGTGTGTGATGATCCTGCAGTCTTCAGACGATGCGTTGAAATACCGGCACGGCAATGGACGGATCTCAAAGTCCTTGAAAATCGATCTTCGCCGCTTTAATACCGAGCGTATTAAAGAGTGATTGAGCGGAATAAGGGTTCCAAGGTCTTTAAAGATCCGACTATTGGACAGAGCCAGCTCACGAAGCTGATGACCGACAATGGCTCGTATCCGCCAAACCGGAGCTTCTGAGAGAGATTCTATGAGCAGTTGTACACGTCAACCAGTAAATCCGTCGTAAATCTAGCGAATGACCCTAGAGCTAGATTGACTCGACACTATAGCGAAGATATTCCGGACGCCAGCCTGTACGAGATTAGGAAGGCTCTTAAACAGCTTAAAAACAACAAGGCACCGGGTGATGACGGAATTACAACCAAACTTCTGAAGGCGGGCGGAAAACCAATAGGCCCTTCAGAAGCTGTTTGATTCCGTCATACTTGAAGGGAAAACGCCACAGGCATGGTGCGGGGGTGTGGTGGTGCCAACTCACTTCTTAGCCATGTCTACAAGCTGTGTTCAAGATTCATCACGAATCGTGTCGCACGCAGGTTTCGCGATTTCCAGCATCTCGAGCAAGCCGGTTTCCATAAAGGCTTTAATACCGTAGACCACATACATACGATGCGGCTGGTTATACAGAAGACCGATGAGTGCAACCTTTCTCTTTGCTTAGCGTTTGTGGACTACGAGAAAGCCCTCGATACGATCGAGACTTGGGCTGTGCTGCAGTCTCTCCAACGGTGCCAAATCGACTACGAGCACATCGAAGTGTTGAAGTGTTTGTTGTGTGTAACGCCACCATGTCAGTCCGACTTCAAAATCAGACCTCGAAACCAATCCTCCTCCACCGCGACGTGAGACAGGGAGACGTAATTTTTCCGAAATTGTTCACTGCTGCGCTGGAGGATGTCTTCGAGGTTCTGGGCTGGAGTGGGCTCGGCATCAACGTTAATGTCGAGTACATCACTCACCATCTGTTTGCTGACGATATAGTGGTCATGGCTGAGACCATGGAGGACTTGATTACAATGCTCGATGACCACAGTAGAGCTTCCGAAAGAGTAGGTCTTAGGATGAACATGGACAAAACCAAGGTGATGTTGAATGCCCAATCCTATCAAGGTCGGAGACTCTACACTCGAAGTGGTGGATGACTATGTCTAACTGGGACAAACGATCCAGTAAGGTGGGGCCAGCTTCGAGAAAGAGGTCAACTAATGAATTTGACTCGGCTGGGCCGCGTTTGGGAAGTTGCGCGGTATCTTCACGTCCAACTTAGCACAGTTTCTTAAGACGAAAGTCTATGACCAGTATGTGTCGCCAGTTATGACCTATTTATTTATTTAAGAATACATGTATAACTTTACAGGTCAGACCTAAGGCGTTATACAATAAAAATAAAAAAAAACAAAAACGAAACATACGGGAATTAGGCAAAATTAAATATATCTATATACAAATAAAAACTAATTAAAAACATCGAAGGAAAAAAAAAAAAAAACAGGAAAGAATAACAGAAAAAACATACAGAAGAAAAAAGTTACAAATCTAAATTATTCACTAATCTAACTTTCATACATCTTCTCACAAAAACTTAAACATTCACGACACACATCGATCCATCTCCCAGCAAAAAAGTCACACTGCGGTGCTGATGTTAGAAGGGCATTTAGCATTGTGAGTGCCCGAACTAGAGGCGAGTTAGCTCGGGACACCGTACGTGCCGATTGTACGGCCAAAAGCCGGTGGCTTCGTGGTCTAAGCTGTTGTTTGGGCACCACAGGAACAAACAGCCTCAACCACTACGCCACGAGCTCCTGGCAATCGGACTCACCCCGCATAATACGGCAGGCAGAGATAAGCAAGATGTAGTTACGCGTTACTTCGACAGAATTAAAATTTAAAACACCAAGTAGAAATTTGGTAGGGTACAGGAAGGGGTAATATCCGAAGAGTTTTTTATAAAGAAAACGAAGAAAGGCTTTTTGGATTTTTTCAAGAAGTAAAGCGCAAGTACTCTCATACGGGTTCCAGATTCTGCTGCTGATTCGAGTTTACTCCTGACTAAGGCCATGTATACAGGTTTAATTGCATGTGGACTGGTAAACTCGCGCATATTTCGAAGTACAAACCCTAGTCTTCGATATGAGTCAGCAGCAAGTGTCTTATGGCATATATATCCTATGGCATCAAAAAGCTTTCAGTCACCCAAAGGGCAATGCTCGGAGTTTCCTTGCGTGATCGAATCAAAAATGTAGAGATCCGAAAGAGAACATAGAACACAGAAGTCATAAGAACATAATCCGAAGAATTGCCAAACTAAAGTGGCAGTGGCACATTGCTCGCAGAACGGATGGCCGGTGGGGCAGAAAAGTTCTGGAGTGGCGACCGCGAACCGGAAGACTTTGCATCGGAAGGCCTCCCATCAGGTGCAACGATGACCTGATGAAGGTTGCAAGGATCCGCTGGATGCGGGACGCATGGGACCGGTCAATGTGGCGAAGCCTGGGGGAGGCATATTTCCATTAGTGGACGTCGTTCGGCTGAAATGATGATTTGATCATTTGGTACTTGGATTGCATTGCAAGTAAAGCGTGTGGCTAGTGTGTAGGCTCTGCTGGGCAGAGTAACCGGTCATATCGTGTCTCATTTAGACACCGCTCTTATCCGAGATTATCCGAAACTTTTAACATTGGTTTCGGTTACGGATAGATTTTTATTTCGGATAACCGATATTTTCGGTTACGATTACAGAGCTCCTTAACATCTCTGGAACCTAGTGATACTTACTGATATTCGTCGCTTGTCGTTGTCCCTTAGGAACAAAACTATTGTAAAAATGTTGTGAATAAAATTAATAATTCAATATAGACATGGTCAGCCACGTTTTCTGCTGCGAATAAAAAATATAAATTAAGTGATTTCCCTAGCGGGATAGCAGGCAATTGTGTGTCACTTTCACTAGGCAGTTCTATGCAGATATTTTTTGTAGTATTTGTTCAATTTTGACATGAAAAGTAGAGTTACATAATAATATAGAGGTAATTATGAGTAGATACTCTATCTTATGTTCAAGTGTTCAAGTAAAAACTTAACATTTTTTTTATTCACAGATTTACCGATATAAATATTTTTCGTTTTAAGTTGTTTTTAAACTTAGCAAAAAGGAGAGGTTCTATGTTCGACTGCATGTATGTTTTTTTTTGTGTATATTCATCGATATCTCCGTCAATTTGTGGACCTACTTTGAAAATTAATATTTTGTTTGTTTGAAAGAGTATGTTCCCGAATTGGTCCCATTTAAATTTTGTACAGACCTGATGAAGAACTTCGGCGATATATAACAGAACACTTCAATAAATGACAGCTCCCAAGCTCTCGGGATTGCTGCAATCGCATGTCTGTTTTTGTTTACACCATTTCATAACATAACCTCACGCCGGTATGCTCGAAAGGGGTAAGCAGATGTATACAGTTCACCCTGGTACACTCTCATTCCACCGGCTGTTCAAGTTTCATGTTATTCGGGTATCTATTTTGGCATCACTTAGGGCCCTACAGGTACCTTACAATAATATTTGGCTGAATGCAATTCAACTAGAAAGTTAAAAATAAAAACTTTTTCGGAAGTCGGTGTTCCTGTTTTCGTTTTCTTCGTTTTATTAACACCGACTGCCGAAATTGAAGTTATATTTTTTGGAAGTCAGCTGTATTAAAAAAAAGGAAATTAACATCTGTAATTTGTCTCAGCTCAGTGTTATAGTAGTCATCATATCAGCCGAAAGACGTCCACTGCCGGACGTTATAGTAGTAGACAAACTGAACTTTGAAATTGGAGTCTTCGCAAACCCTGGAGTGATATTGAGAACGTTCAAGGGTAACGGGTATACCAAATTATCGATAAAGGATTTATAATCACTAGCTAAGCACAGCTTTTAATTATTTGCAGATTAAGTAACTATCTAATAAGAAATAGGTGAAGCGAATATCTATGCAGTGAGGCTGGTAGCAGCTGCTTATAGTTTTTAACTACCAGCGTGGTTGGGTAATCGATTGTTTGCGCTGTCTGATGTCTGTGGGTAGTTGGAAAATGACGAAAAATGAAATATTTTGATGTCTTTTATACAGCTCTCAGTTTTTACAACAAGAAATAAAATGTTTTTTTTTTAAATAAATATTTCAGCAAAAAAAAAGAAACATCGGGAAACGGGTCAAATTTAACTTGCAAGATTTGATTACAAACACCAGCACACATGAAAGGTAAATAAAAGCTTGTAATAATAATAATAATCATCATCATCATCATCATTTCAGCCGAAAGACGTCCACTGCTAGACATATACCTGGACCAGGCGTCCCCACATTGACCTATCCCGTGCGTCTCGCATCCAGCGCATTCCTGCAATCTTAACCAGATCCACCTAGTGGGAAGCCTTCCAACGCATAGTCGTCCGTTCGTTCTTTGTAATAATCAATCTGTTCTAAATACAACGGCCCATCAGTTAACCGTTCACTATTTAAACGCAACATCGCTTAACAAACGATTACCAACCAAAAAAAAATACTAGCTCTCAGCGCATATAATTGATATCCTCCTCTTTTGTGGTCCGTGACAACGATGACAGCGTGACAGCGCAGAATATATTGGCAGCCACCCAGCCACTGTGTAATATGTACGCCATTACTCATAGTCCCACGCCGGTGTGTACCTACTGACGTTTTTAACAACCAGCGCAGTTGTGTGATCGATATTGTGTGCTGTTGAAAGCTCTTGTAGTTACTTTTGTAGTAAGCAAGTATTTTTAGTTAAATAGATGTTTAACATAAACTCAACTCATAAGATAAGCATGATCAGCCTAGTATTCCATATCCATGTAATATTACTCTGGGACAGGGACTGGAATCCACAACGCAGGCCCGGTACAGGTTGGTGAATGTCACCATGTCTTCGAATTTTTAGTTCTGGGACATGCCGGTTTTCTCCCAATGTATGTTTCCCCGTTTTGAGAGCAGTATGGTGATGTTGATGGTGGTGGTGGTGGTGTTTACACAAAGTTAAGCACCAGTCTGGGTTCGGACCCACGACCTAAAAATTGTAAATCGCGGCAGCGCAGTTTCTAATTGGCCTCTGTGAGAGGTAGTGGGCCTTCAACTTTCGATCGCCAAGTCATACTTCTTTACTTATATTATAAATGGGAATGTAAGTTTGTTTGTTACGCTTTCACGCAAAAACTACTGAACCGATCATCTTGAAACTTTGTACATATATTCTTGGAGGTATAAGAAGTAACATAGGATACTAACTATTAAAAAAAAAATGTGGCTTCACTGCGAGCGATGCCGCGGGTAAAAGCTAGTAATATTATAAATGTGAATGTAAGTTTGTTTGTTATGCTTTCACGCAAAAACTCCTGAACCGATCATCATGAAACTTTGTACATAAAGTTGATATGACAGAGAGGCATTAAATAACGTTACGTATACTATACGTGTTTAGTATTAATTCGATAAGGTATAAAAATCAAAAGCTCCATAAATGAGTTTTTTTTTTTCAAACAGACTAAATAGCTTACAAATCAGAATAAAACGCAACCACCCTAAGTAAACAAATTTAACTGACCTTAGATACCTAGGCGTTAACAAAGTGGCAAGCCGTTAACAAAGTGGCAAGCCGTTAACGTCGCACGCGCGCCGGTAGGCGGCGGCGGCACGGGCGGCGGTCAAAGCGGTCGGCCAGGCGGGCGGTTCGGTGCGCGGGCGGTGGCATAGGCCTCCGCTGGCGCTGGCTTTTATGTTAGTTTTTAAAATATCCGCACAACAATCAAAACACCTAAATCTTTAAATTCTCGTTGTGTCCTCCACTCACACTCACGCACAAATTATAGCGACGGATAATATTGTTATTTATTTTTCTAATTAAATCACTGTCCGTCGCTAAGCACTTTAATTTGTGAAATGCTAAAATTATTCTATTTTTAAGTTGTTGACCTCTGAGGCATACACTTCGGCCTTAATGTACCCCCACAAAAAGAAATCCATGGGGGTGAGGTCTGGAGATCGTGGTGGCCACCGAACAGGTCCGAATCGACCGATCCATTGCTGCCCAAACATCTCTGTGAGTCGCTCACGCACACTCACGCACAAATTATAGCGTTAGTTAAAAAATCATTTGCGACTATACTACTGCTCCTATGTAATTGATTTTTGGTACAGAGCTTGAGAATGGTACCTACCTAGTATAGGCAGTATCAAGGAAAGCTCCTCTGTCATATCAACTCTGTATATTCTTGGAGGTATTAGAAGTAACATAGGATACATTATACCAAAAAAAAAAAATATTGCTTCTCTGCATGCGAAGGTGCGGGTAAAAGCTAGTTTTAGATAAAAGAAGCTAAAGATTATTTTAACAACAGTCCGGAGGCTAGATTTGTGAGTTGATGACAATAAGTTACAGGATCGAGGTCTTATTACAAGAAAACTAGCTTACCCCCGGGGCTTCGCTCCCGGCAATTGGCTACTTACCTACCTACACTATCCACCCTACCTTCCCTACCCTACCTATCCTACCCTACCTACCCTACCCTACCTACCCTACCCTACCTACCCTACCCTACCCTACCCTACCCTACCCTACCCTACCTACCCTACCCTACCTACCCCCCCCTACCTACCTTACCCTAGGAGTATGAAAAATAGATAGTAGCCGTCTCAGACCTACTGAATATGCATATAAAATTTGGTAAAAATCAGTAAAGCCGTTTCGGAGGAGTACGGTAACTAACATTGTGACACGAGAATTTTTTATATAAGAAGATAAATGTCTATTCAAAGGTTGCATTGGCTAGCTAAATATTGTAGGATCATCGCGATATCATGCAGACGCCATTGTCTAATTCACGGGTGGTCACAATTCGAGATAATAGTCGAACGACGATTAATTTTGCTTTGTATAGAGTACAAAGTACCCTTTTGATTAATTAAATCGTATCATACGATACTGGTGTCCAACTGACCACTGCTGACAGGTTTTGTGGTTAACACAGGATAAATATTTGGGTGTTTATGCAAAATTTTCGGGTAATTGGCTCACAAATATCAAGAACGACTGTCATTTCGTGTTTAAATAAAATATTTACAGCAATTGTCTAACAAATCAATTAATTGGATGTCAATTTGTGTTAAATAAATAATTTTAACAAAATGTTTGTGTGGTTATTTAATTTAACCTACACCAAATTAAGTTAAAAATAATTTTCTTCTAATCGCTTCAACAAATTTGCATAATTGTTTGAGGTGGATCTGCAAAAACTCACATGCTGTAATTAGAACGTGCGCAAAGGGCACTCTTGATGGTAGGATGGCGGTTACCTTACCGCTTTCCTACCATCGATCTTAATGAAAAATGTACGGTTCTCTCTTCGCGCAAATTATTTATCCTTAACCTTGTTTTAACCACACACTCTCAAACTCCCTACGCTCCATGCAAGTTTGGCACCCAACGACGTAAACATACTGTCTGTCCCTCCAACCGCACAAATTGTCGTTGGGCCCAACGTAATTTCTCTTTCCTCAGTAGCTACATCTATAAAAAGGTTAAAAAATATATACACCCTATGTGCAGATCAAAATGTAAAAGAACTATAACGAAATGGCTTATTGAATTGAATTATGCAGACTGAAAATATACGAAGTATTTTACAATTATTTCGCCTACCGGAAATATTTACTTACTCCATCAAATCCTGGATCGCATTTCACCTTGCCACACGCGGGCTTGCACACATGGCACATCTCCTTTTTTTTGAATATTAGTTATCTTTCGCCCAATTTGGAGCTTTCACAATTGTTGTAGTACGTAAGTATACCATAACATTGTAATTTTAAGTGTGCCTGGAGATCTGTCATACGAGTACAGGCGAGACCTGTACTCGTATGACAGATCTGCAGGCCGTACCCAGTATAGACTACAGCCCTCACAAAGGTTTGAATCTGCCTGTAACCTAGATAAAATGAACCGAAATTGTACCTTTTTGAGAGAATTAAGTACTAAACTATTAACTACTACTAGTAATAATAGATAAAATCAATAAAAAAAAAATCGTTGAATATCGGTGCCTGTAATAATATGTTTGTAAAAAACATTAATTTTAGCGCCTACTGAAATGAAAAAATGATTTGCGACATTGATATATTGATGTTACTTTTAGAACAGGCGTTTTGAAGAAATATGATTATTTTTAACAAAAAAAAATGTTGCAGATTTACACTGCACAAAACATGCTGGTTAAGGGCTGAGAAAATTCACCTGTAACTATTTTTGGGCAATAGAAATGTTAGGTGTATTGTAACCTACATTGTCATTGACCTGGTTTAACGATAGCTTTAGAATTCATGCTGATTAAGTCATATTTGCGTACATAAATAAATGTTTACCTACGTGTAGATATGTAACCATCCTTCCAACCTGTGTTTAACTTAAACAGCTCGAACCAAAACCGCGGCATCGTATCCTAAATACAAACACAGGTTTTCGCAATTTCCTTGCTTTACCGAGTCAGATTAATTCCACCCAAAACATGAATGTGAAATAAAGCCAAGTTCTGGATAGTGACAACGCTTATAAAATAAGTGAATATAGCTGTTAAGCAAGTTCTCTCGAAGTATCTTAAAACATACTGCTCCGGTCATGCACAACGTTCTTCTCTTTGCTTTTAGAGAAAAATTGTTAAATTCTTTACCACTTAGTAGTGAAACTTGGCTAGTTGTTACCTAGGTACCAATTTTAATCTTTGAGCTTCAGTACAATTTAGTCATGTATGTATCAAGATACTGCCGGTGTCTCGCCCTTTTGCTTCGCGAACTTGGCTGTCATACTGCCGTGTGTCTAGATTTCTACTTCCTCAGTAAACTAAATCGAAGTTAAATAGTGGGTATTTCCTACTATAACCGTACTCAGTACAGTTAACATGAATATCTATAGCTAATTGAAAGCCAACAGAAGCTCATTACGCCTCTTGTTTATAGAACGGTAATTATTGTATATGCAATAATTTAGTGTATTTGTAAATATTTTGAGCTTGATTTGTATCATCATGATGGCATCTTCCTGTGCTATGTAATGAGACAATGCGACAGCGCATTATCAAAAAAAAGATCTTTATATATGTAGGAAAGATATATAGATGATATTATATTGATATAAAGATAAAGCAGTCTTTGAACAAGCGTTGATGATTGTCGAATTGTCTCATCATGCCTATCTAAAGGAACTTTAGTTTGTAAATATAATACAATAGTACAGTATACAACAATAGTTTATTTAGAAAAAAAGCACATGTACAGGATCAACAAGTAAATACATTTTTACCAGTAAACATAGAAAAAGAGAATCGTTGGTATTTTTACTAATGAGAATCAATATTGTATCACAGACACCAACACCTTCCAAGATCGGTTAAACAGGAAAAAATAAATTAACAATATATAGTCATCGGTACATGGTGGACATCCCACCCATACGCACCAACCGTTTTGGGATTACTTTTAATATGCGTCCAGTAAAGGAGTGGAATTCCCTGCCGGAGTCTGTATTTTCTGATAGCTACAACCTGGGAGTCTTCAAGTCAAGAGTGAATAGGTTTCTTCTAGGCAAGTGTGCTTCATCGTCAACCACATCATCGTTTACCATCAGGTGAGATAGTGGTCAAGCGCAAGCCTATCAACAATTAAAAAAAAAATAGTTTTCATTTTTATATAATAAAAGTAATTTATTCAATTCTTATTGTAGTATATGACATCCTATACCAATTCTACGGATAAAGATAATCTACTAAATCCTATTATAAATGCGAAAATTATGATGGATGGATGTTTGTTACTCAATCACGCCAGAACAGCTAAACAGATCTCTATGAAATTTGGCAGAGATAGATTATAGTCTGGAATTGCAAATAGGGTACTTTTTAAAAAGCCACCCGAACAACGACAAGCGCACAGCAGCAACACAACGCAACAGCTAGTCATTCATAAAATTTTGCGCAGGGAATTTCAAAGGATTTTCAGTTACTAAGTTTCATAGTTTTTTTCGGTTATAAATCACGTTAAATTAGTTGCTTCAACTTAAATTTGAAATTATTTATAAAATAAAATTCTACAGACAAACAAAAACACCAAAATAAAATATCTTTAATTTCCGCTCCGACAATCCTGACCTAAATTTCCTTCTTAAATACCTACATTTCTTTCTAGGACATCTCATTAATCTTTAAACTGGACTCGAAAGGCTTCATCTCCGTCCTATAGCCGTCATTCATGTCGGCAGACAATCATTTACGAATCAAGCGTGGTAATGGTGAGCATTTCTTTTTCCGCTAAGGCTACTTGTTCATTGAAGCGGAACTAGAACGGGAGATGACCGAGAGCAGTGTCAAAGACTTAGGGTACGTTCACACAGAACATCCGTAGTTCCAGGATCGATTTTAACGGATTCGTCGCTACTGGAGGATGATGGATGTTCACACCGCATTTACAGTACCGTTTTAACGAATCCGTCGCTTTTACCTTAATCCACTAACCACCAAATTTCAAACAAAACGGATCAGTATTTTAATACTGTTGCGTGTATGAACTATATATAGCTCATACAACTTCCTACGGGTTTGAAATGGCAGATTAACAATTGTGAAAAAAAAAAACCGATAGCGACGTCAAGCAATTGTAACCCGCAATAGACAATAGAAGCGCGAGCCCGATAAAACTTTCGTTCATAGTTCATTCATTTCTTTTTGCTCGGATTACATTTCAGGGCACAGACATTGACAAATGTCAGTTTAAACACCAGGTTAGTGAAACCGGCATTAATTTTTAATGGTGCAATGCGTATGATTAGTTAAAATATTTACTATGAATAAAACTCATTGAGTCAAATTGAGTTTAGAAACTCAATATTTATTTATTTAACCCGACTAAAAGTGAAAGTGGAAACATAGTGACTGACTGTAAGGCACACCATTCAGCAGTAGTAGTGTAATAGTGTAGCGGTACGTCTCTGTGGACGCACTGAAGCTGAGTGATGCAAAGGAACGATGCAGTGCCAAAGCAACAAGGCCATTAAAGCGAAGAAACGAACAGACCGACTATTCTGAATGCATTCCCTGTTGCATTGTGCTAAATATATTATGCTTAGGTCTAGTAGTTGAAAATGCTACTGCTGTGAATCAGGTCTTATGTTTGATTCCTGGGTCAGGCAGGGTGATAATCGTTTTCAACCGACTTCAAAATGGAGGAGGTGCTCAATTTGGGATATTTTTTTATGTTTGAAAGGGTATACTCCCAAGGTAGTTTCATTGTCACCAAGTCAGAATCTGATGATGAGAACCCATGGAAATCGAGAGAACTCTTCAAATTTTATAGGCGATACATATAGCGATTTCGGTGTTTTCATCAAACAACGCAATAATTTGCACCCAGAATGTATCATTTTGTGAAGCGCAATGCACAGATGCCTACCGGAACTTCTTAATGATGAGTTTGTCACGGGTATAATTTATCTCGAAATAGTTAACCGACTATGAAGCATATAAATAAATGGTACTGATGAAAATGGTACCATCGAACGATCTGATCATGATGCCGGAAGGTATGCACTGGTACTCCGAAATAAAACAATGTATCGTGTTTGGGCTTATTGAAATTATCATGAGATGTACTTTAGCTATAAATAATTTTCGTGATAATTTGAGGTGTCAAAACTAATTCCATCTACCATTTCTCAGAAGCAGTCTGGAGTCTGAATTTGTAAACGGTTGAACACAATGTGTTGCGTGTGTGTACTTTAGTGTCCAACTCTGCCTACTAAACCTTCGGTGAATACAAGCGAGAGGCTTGTATTCCCTGATGGAATTGTGTAAAACGATTGCACTTTAGCTGGAATTAAAGCGGAATGGTGCGGAGACGTGAATTTTGGAATTCCATGAAACTTAATGAATCTTTATGGTAGTTCTGAACTTCTCTGCTCAATTGGGCAGGCAGCCTAAAATGCGTATAATATTCACAGTGGATCTTTGTTTGTCTGAACTTGGCTGCAAGTCCCTGCGCAGTAGCTATTTTTGTGTCGCAAGTGATGTACCTTTCCTACAGATTATTTTAATCGAAAAATGTTCGATTTAATTTAAAGATTGTAATCGATAATCATATTATTAAATCGATCGTATTAAAAGATTAGCACGATCTAATAAATTAAGATTAAAGTTTATTCACTCAAATCGCTTGTATAGTTATATTATTTATTTATTTATTTAACCATTTATGCACACACACATAATATACAGACAAGAAGAAGAAACAGAAAAATAGGTACATAGGTGATGCTTATTTCTATAGAAATCTCTTCCAGCATACCTGCGAAAGGAAAGATGAAAAAAAAGAGATGTAGACACAGTGTGTAGAGTTGAAAAATAATAAACATAAAACGATTCATAACTAATAAACAATACCGATAACAAATTAAATATACCTACTGTCATAATAATAAATACAAACATATTTGTGAAATAGATACTAAAACAATAAATACTAATACCTACCAATATATATATTATGTATATATATAATAAATAATAATACATAATTACGCAACTATGATAAAATGGAAAGATAGTGTTCTTTCACTCTTCTTTTAAAAACTGCAAGAGTTTGGCAGTCCCTAATGTCAGGTGGTAGAGAGTTCCACAATCGCACAGCGTGCACAGTAAAAGAGTAGGAGTAGAAATCGGTAGTGTGAGAAGGGATATTAAGGATATTATTAATGAACCTAAAAATATAAATAGAACCTAAACATTCAGTTATGAAAACACAGCGATCACATTCGATTGTTTCGTTAATCGAGTAATAAAAAAATTATCGGTCTGCACTAAATGTGTGAAAACGGGACTTTCCCGTTCTTGCTCAATGTTGAAGTAGAAGATAGCATTGTATAACTGCCTCTTTCACTAGCTTACGTTAGTCGCAACGCCCTATCTCGCTTACTCTTTGCAGTATACTCGACGACAAACTGTTTCACTCGATTTTGTTACGTTATCAGTTCTTATTGTTATTATGAATTATTTTCGTTGGATCCCAGTTTTATTTATTTATTCTTAGGAAAGCTTACAGACTAATCATAATTTTAATAACACCAGGTTAGATCCCATTTTTCAGGTATTAACGATGGGCCGCACTTGCCTTTACCAAACATTGAAAAAGCAGGGTGTGATCGGCCCACTGACTATTAAATGATTGAATGAATAAAAAGCAGAAGAAACAATTAAATTCATACTTTATTTGCACACAAAGACATAGATCAGGTCAACTTTTACAAAAAAACCGAAGCTTTTCCAAACACACTCCTACAGAGGTTATTTTTTTGTTTATATTGTTGCAAGACATAAGTTTTTCTTTAATCTCAATATTTTATTTGCTTGGAGCAGAACATATTTTTTAATTGTTTCATTTTATGATATGCATAATATTCGTTTTTTTTAGTATTGTTGCCTTGTTCAGTTTATTATTCCAACTTTCGATGTTGTTAGTAGTTCGATGCGGTTCATCACTCACACACACCTACAAATGATTCATTTTGCAGCCAAAACTCAACTATGTAATTTTTAAACTTATCCTTTTTTGAATTCATAGGGCAATCAGACTTTATGTAACATCATTCCTCCGCAATTGTTTGTCTTGGCAACAATGGCAATGGTATGGTGAGACTCGTGTTTTGTTTTCGAATGTTACAAGTTTTTTGCTTTTTTTCAAATGTATCACCTTTTCTGTCTATAAAATTCAAAATTATTTATGAAGAAGTAGATGAAAGTTGATCACTCATTGTAGGCAAAAATGTGGATTGTATTTGTAGGCCAATAGAATTGCGAATTGCTGACAAAACTGACTTTTATTATTTTGACAATAAGAATATGTAAGAACGAGTAAAAACCATAAATATGTATAAAAAGGTCGCAACACCATCCCCCGCGTTGCTGTCCTTTTGTCTTGAAAAGGAGTAAGTATACTGAGCCACCTGCTTCAAAAAATCTTAGAGAGGCGAAGAGCCTTTCTCTACTCTTTTCTTAATGAAACAATTCCGTTGTCCAGGGAGGTAGGTAAAAAAGTAAGAAAATGAAAAGGAGTGAGGCTTTCATATTCATTATTAGCTGCTACATAATAATATGTCAAAGGCCTCGAATTAACAGTTGCCTTGGCTTCTAATAGTAGCGTGTGTAGCAGCTTTTCTCGTGGGACTTTTTCTCTCAACGTAACTGAAGATTATCTTTACGGAGCGTATGAGCCTTTCCCAACAACCACCCATAAAGGGCTACGCAGGTGGAATGAAACTCCATTCGATTTGATTATTGGCAGCAAAATCTTGCACAGCGTCGCAAAAAAAATCAGTTTGTCGAAACAAAACCGGTGCCGTTATCTGACAGGATTTTCTTGGAACACCTGGACGGGCCATAAACCGACGTAAGCAGGATATGACGGCGAAAGGCTTGCTGCTCACGTAGCATCAGACACATAGAGACACAAGACACATAGAGGTCGGCTATTTAGCAAGTTTTCGATTTGAACAAGCACAGTACTAAATTCTTCGTAAGTGAGTATTTCAGATCCTATGACTTTGTAAAGATGAGTTTTGACACAACGAACACTTATTTCGCTGAGTCCGTTAAAATGCGGGCCATAAGGCGGACTATGTTTAAATTGTACGCGATGCTCAGACAATAACTGTTGACTAATATAATTAATATGCGATTTGGACTGTATGAGAGAGTAAATTTCATTGAGTTTACGTTTTGCTCCAATAAAATTGTTACCTCCATCGCTATATATTAGCGAAACAGGACCTCTGCGAGATATAAAGCGCTTAAAAGCGGCGAGAAATAAATCAGAACTAAGATCAGAAACAAGTTCCAAGTGTAATGCTTTAGTCGTTAAACATAAAAATAAACAAATATAAGCCTTTTGGCTTTTGATTCCACGTTTGCGAATATGAGTTATGAAAAAAGGACCAGCGTAGTCAACAGCGGTGTGAACAAATGGTTTCACGTCTGAAACTCGAAAAGCGGGCAGATCACCCATTGGAGGGTAAGTATTTTTTGGATTGAGTCTAAAACACTTATTACATTTGAGAAACTATTTGTCTTACTAAATTTCTAGCGGAAATTATCCAAAATTTTTGTCTTATCATAGATAATAAAAGAGCGGGACCTGTATGAAGATTAACGATATGATAATAACCAATTATGAGGTTAGTTACGCGATCTTTTTGCGGTAGTAATATCGGATGCTTTTGGCCGTAATCGAGTTGAGAGTGAGTTAATCTTCCACCAACTCGTAAGATATTAGAAGAGTCGATAAATGGATTGAGCTTTAAGACCTTTTTTATTTATTGGTTTATTTAATTTTAATTTGACCATTTCTTCCGAAAAGTGTAAATTTTGGACATATTTTATGAGATATATTTCAGCGGTATCTAAATCTGAGACTGTTATAGATCCATGAGATTTAAGACGTTTAGAAAAGCGTAGAATAAATACTACGATGCGAAGTAATTTTAAGTAACTAGAGACGCGATCAATTAATTCTTGAATATGACGAGTAGTTTCAGGTTGAATGACCTTAGCGGATAGAGTAGTAGTTTTCATTTCCATGAATTCCGAATTATTAGAATTAATTTCAAATGTTTTAATAGGCCATTGCCATATGGGAGATGAGAACCAATGAGGAGCATTAAACCAAAATTCTAGTTTTGAGAGTAATTTAGGCGTTATAGGGCGAGAAACAATATCAGCGGTGTTGTCTTGTCCATTAATATGAAACCAATGTTTAGCGGGTAATTTAGAATTTAATTCAGTTATCCGATTTGCGACAAATGTGTGAAATTTATATGCGGGTGAGTGTATCCACGTTAGTGCTACGGTTGAGTCAGAGAATGCGTAAATATTGTCAATTTGACAGCGTTTGCTTAGAGTATCTTTTACAGCGGTGAGATGATTAGCTAATAAGAGTGCAGCGGATAGTTCCAGGCGAGCCAGCGGCATTTTATTGACTGAAGCGACGCGTGATTTCGAGGTGAGTAGAGTAACAGATCCGTGATCTATTTCATTAGCGCTAACCCTTAAATATACGGCTGCACCATAGCAGCGCTCACTAGTGTCTGCGAAACTGAGGAGTGTCACGTGAGTATCCGAAGTTATACCTACATGACGCGGGATTTTAATTTGTTCGAGATAAGTGAGTTCGTTGTGGAATTGATTCCACTTATTTTCAATATGCGTAGGTACTGGACTATCCCAGTCAAGTTCATGTTTCCAACATTCTTGAACGAGTAACTTCATTAATGCTGTCACGGGAGCGATAAGACCTAACGGGTTGAAAAGACGAGCGGTTGCGGAGAGAATTGTGCGTTTTTTGTGCATATGAGAGAAATAGCGTTAATTTTAAATTGAAAGGGGTCTTCTACAGGATTCCACTGCATACCTACAATTTTCACGTTTGAGTTAGCGTCTGTGTCGAAATTAATATTTTGCGGATTTTTATGCGAAGCGGGGATTTTATCCATTAATTGAGAACTATTTGAGACCCATTTTATAAGATTGAAACCTCCGGACTTAAACATAGCGACCATTTCGCGGTGAGTTTTCTCGTCTTTATCAACTCCATCTATTGAACATATATAATCGTCCATATACATATGATTTTCAGCCTCGTATGCGGCTGGTGGGATCTTTACTTTCAGCAGCAAGTTGGCGAATCACCCTCATAGCCAAGTATGGCGAACTACAACACCAAAAGAAACCCTATTGAATTCGTAAGTTTCTAGTTTACTAGCTTTATCGAACCTATACAAAAAGCGCTGAAAGGCGTGATGTTTAGAGTCGAGTTTCAATTGAAAATACATCTTCTCGATGTCAGCTGCTACAGCGATGGAGAACATGCGTAAATTTATGAGTAAGTCAAATATTTTACTTTGTAATTTAGGACCAATATACACCGTGAAATTTAAATGGTTGTTTTCCCGCAGCGAAATGGTTTTGTCTATGTAATACAATCGTTTCGTAGTTATTTAAAATATTAGAAACAAAAACTGGCATATTTAACATTGTGAAAAACTAAACTCGAAAGCGATCACGAACTAATAGTATACCTCCCGATGTCTACGGCCGAACGACAGCAGGCCGTTGACCCGGGTGCTAGGTCACCGTCGAAAGGATTAGGTTCGAAGGCGGCTCCGTTTGATCATGTTACGCGCGGGCTAGATTATGCCGTATAATTACACACGAGAGCTTATTTTACTTTAAACATTTAATAAATCGGTCTTTTCTTTGTCGGCTTGTGGCTCGCTCGTTTGTTTTGCGTGCAAACTTTTATGCCGTATCACCACGTGCGAGAGCTTATTTGGGTTTGACCATTTACGCATCGCTTTCCTTTGAGGGCTGCGGCGCCGGCGCGTGCGACGTCAGTATTACCTACAATACATGTTACGTCTAGTGTTACTATTAAAGGCCGCGAGGCCATTGACCCACGTGCTTTTCAATCAGCTGTTATCCAACATGTTATTCAAATTTTCCCTTCATACTTTTACGGGCTTAGGACCGTCATAAATACTTTTTTATCTGCAATTTATTGAACACAAAATTAAATTAAAAAAGAAAACTAAGAAAAATTAACCAAAAAAACTAATTTTCTGAATTAGATACTTAAAAAAGTATTTGAGGCGTATTTACAAAATTTGAATCAACTTATTTACAATAATTTTAATCAACTAAACTACTACTATTTACAAAAGTACGAGTAGGTACTTACACTTCCCGGTAACGGAGTAAATGTTCGAAGTGTAAGCCATTCCGTTCTACACACAATCGCGCACGTTTTAATTGGTTCTCTTTTAATTTAAACAAGGTGTCTCTGTCACGACGTACGATATCAAAAGCGTCCACTATCGCAGCTACTAACGCTTCGCGACTTTCGTGTTCCTCACGATACACTAGGCGTTTGAGCTCAGACCACAAGTAAAAGTCTAACGGAGTTAGGTCCGGGCTTCTTGGTGGCCAAGGCACTGGTCCGCCGCGTCCGATCCAGCGCTGGGGAAACACCAAGTTCAAGTGCTCTCGCACGGCGCGGTGATAATGAGCCGGGCACCCGTCTTGCTGAAAATAAAGGTTGTCCACGGGCACCGCTAGCGGAAGGTCGTCTAATAAGTCCGGGATAACATTTCGTAGCATTTCCAGGTAGGTTCCACCTGTTAAGTGTCCTGCCACGAAATGCGGCCCTATGAGGTGGCCATTCATTATGCCGGCCCACACATTGACACTAAAACGCACTTGATGCGCACACTCGCGAATTACGTGTGGGTTATTAATTGCCCAAAAATGTTCGTTACGCTGGTTGAAAATACCAACTCGAGTAAAAGTTGATTCATCCGTCCACAAAATGTTCTTATCTTGGTTGGCGATCAACCACTGACAAAACGCAATTCTGTTCTGGGGGTCATTTTCGTGGAGAGCGTGAACACCGCGAAAATGATAAGGATGCTGTCCTTCAGAGTTGAGTAGTTGCCAGACGTGGTACTGGCTTACGCCAAACCTAGCCTCGGCCTGGCGCGTACTTCGACGCGGATCCCGTTCGAAGTACTCGATGATCTCCTCGTCGAGCGCTGGCAAAATAACGGCTGGTCGACCTCTGCCCTGTGCATGTGCCGGTGCATGGAACTGTCCATGATCTAGTAGCCGCTGTGTCGCCGCTACGATCGTCCGTGGAGATGGGACTTGGGGGTTCAGAACCCCGCGAAGACGGAGCGACTCCAAGTGTTGCCGCTATGCGTAAAGTCGCCGGGCAGCATGGGAGTCATAATCAGCCCTAGCATACAGCTGCACCATAGCGACGTACTCCACATTGCTGTAATTGTAATGTCGATCCATTGCAGTTTACAGTGATGGCGCGTGCTGCGCCTACGACATTCGCGGGAAAACTAAGTAGGTCAGGGTCGCGTGCCGCACGGGTAAAATAGGCGTCGGCGGCTTCGTTTGAAATTGTTGCGCGCAGGCTAGTTTATGCCGTATCACTACACGCGAGAGCTAATTTTACTTTGAACATTTCTAAATCGGTCTTTTCTTTGTCGGTTACGCGGTGATTTTTTGTATTGTTCGGTGCAAACATTTTATGCCTTATCACTACGTGCGAGAGTTTATTTTGGTTTGACATTATTTTGTGCATCGGTTTTTTTGTAGGTGGTGACACGAGTAGTACCTAGTACCTACAAGTTACGTCTAGAGTTACTATTGTTACTCACTTTTTCGAGTTGATGAATATTTTTTTAATTATTTTAAAACAGAAACATCGTTATTTATTTACTTTAACTCTATACTTCGAAAGTACTCCTTAAGGCAAGTCGTTCTGCCGCGGGAAAACAACCAATTAAATTTCACCGTGTATAAAATGTCATTAAGAGATTTACCTGATGAAGTTTTACAACTAGCATCAAGTACTATGCGTATTTTAGACGACTGTTTATCGGGGCGATAAAAAGCGTGATGCGGAATATAATAATGCGAAATTTCAAAGGAGGGATTATCAACCCTTGACAGATATCCTTGATCTATGTAGTCTTGAATACCACTATTCCAGACTACATAGATCAAGGATATCTTTATATGCTATATATCGGGATGCGAGTCTAATTTCTTTTCTAAATTAATGAGACGTCGGTGAGCAATAGCGTAAGAATTTCCTAATTCAGAATGTGGAGTTTTAAACGGTAACTGTACAGTATATCTGCCAGTACCATCACGTGATTGCGTAGCGTTAAAGATAAGGTCACAGGCCTCATCATCAGGGCTCCTGTGAACTTTATCAGGGACGTTTTCTAATTCCCAAAAGCGTTGAGTGAGAGTTTCAAGTGAGTTAGATGCGGTAGCGCAGAAAAAAGATTTATTATTATAGTTATTATTATTTTTGAAGATAGGAGTGCGAGTATCTAAGCGGTTGTCACAATCTGCCTTACCCAATGGCAATGTAACCTAGTGTAGTCTGTACAGCGACGACCGATGAACCGGGTATTGTAACCTTTTCACTTCCTAATAGGAACGGGAATAACTCGTTGCCAATTAGACAATCGATCTCGGCCGGTAAATGGAATGCATCATCAGCCATAGGTAAGTTGCGTAAGTGAATTAATTTTTACGTATCTATAGGTAGACTAGGTAAGTCGTCGGTAATAATATTTTCTATTACGCGAGCATGGATAATATACGAGTAGCGTGAATCAAAGCGGGGAAATATTTTAAATTTCGTAAATCCAATAGCAGATATTTTAGATTGGCCTATACCAAGAATGGTTGAGTTATCAGGAGTAATGACTAAATTAAGGCGTTCGCAACACGACTTTGTGATAAAATTACTCATTGAACCTGTATATAGGGTTCTTATTTTTATAAACGTATACAGAATCAGTAGGTAATAAAACTGTAGTACTATTACTATTGATATTACAAGTAAAAGCGGTCATTGATAACGCGAGATCATTTAAATTTTGGCGCGCAAACTTATCAGCGGCGGCGGCGACCGAAGAAACGTTCGACACGATCGCGGCAGGCAGAGCGGTAGTGAGGGGAGCGGCGCGGGGCGCGGGCTGCGTGTTGACACACTGATGGTTCAGCGGCGGTGCGTTAGGTTCGACTTCCGATCGCGGGGACATCGGTTCGGTTTTGAAAATATTATGAAAGTTTTCTACATGTAAGAGCTTATGATGTTTGCGTTGACATGTGGAACAAGTATTTATTGATTTACATAATTTAGTATCATGAAATCCTAGGCAATTACGACAGAAACGATGTTTATTTACTAGTTCAAATCTAGTACGCGGGTCTTGATTAACAAAAAATGAACATTTATTTAGAGGATGCGAGTTAGGATAATTACATATTTTATATGAGCGTTTTTGTATTGCGGGTGAATGAGTATTTGCGAAGAATGCTCGAGTAGTTTTAGAATTTGATGTATTATTATTATAATTATTTGAGGAGCGTTGAGTCCAGAAAAGTTTTGCATTTGAGCTAGGATTACGGAGCGTTTGTATTTTACTCTGTTCTTTAAGAAATTTAGAAAGATGATCGAATGTAGGTATTTGAATATGTCTATGCGATTGCTCGAACAAGTTCACTACCTCCTTATCGAGTTTAGTAAGTGCGACGTGAGTAATAATAAAATCTGAGAGATCGTCAATATTTAAACGGCGTAAAGCGGCTTCTGCAGAGTAAAATTGTTCGAGAAATGTATCGATTGATTGATTTGGTTTATAATTTATTATTTGTTGTACATAAATGGAAGCTTGTACTCGAGTATTTTGGTATTTTTCTAATAGAGAATTCCAAATTATAAGATAATTATTGGCGGTAAGTGTAATACCTGAACAAACGGTTAATGCTTTGCCGGACAAAGAACCTATTAAATATTGAACTTTTTCGGGGTCTGAGAGATGCAGATTATCATGGATAAGACTTTTAAAATTTTCGTAAAATGGCGACCAATTATATGGTGAACCATCAAAAGAAACTAACTTGAGAGGCGGTAACTTGCGGTTTAACAAATCATATTTATGAGAATTATCTTGAGTGTTTTTACTAGAATTATTTTGTGTGAGTGTAGATGCTGTATGTTTTACGTAACAATACAGTTCGTCAAAGGATTGTAAGGCGGCGTAGTTCGGTTTTGCGGATGGATCATTTTCTAATCGAGCCATAACACACGAATCCAGAGTATCCATGAAATTTGATCGTATAATACCTACCGATTGAATGCGTACTAGAAATTGCGATTGAAATGTTGGACCGGAAACCTTTAGGCTAAGATCGTATATATTCTGCATAATCTGGTAAAGATTCTCCATCTTAGTTTCGAGAAGAGATAGTTTTGAGTAAACCTCGTGTTCATCATCACTGGCTGTCTTCTTTTTTGGTTGTCTTGTTGACGCCATTTTGAGAATAGGTATCTAGTAATAATATAACGTGCGTGGATGCGTTAAATGTTTTTCAATGCGTGAAATAAGCGTTAAATATATATGCGGATATCAAAATATGAATAAACAAATAATTAAATATCGAAAAGAGTGTCCGTTGGATGCGATTTAGCGAGGTTGCGGATGCGAAGTGAAATGCGACAATGGCTGCCGTAATTTCGAAATAATAATTGTGTGAGGAAAGCGTTTGCGTATTGTGTGTGGTTAAATGAGTGATTGAGAGAGTATATTATGTTTTTTATTCGGCGAGAGGGACCAGAACTTGTGGGCGCAGCGGAAAAAAAGCAGTAGGTAGGTACTTAGGGGTGCGGAATTGCAGCTTTGAATAATAATGTCCTTCGATAGTTTTAGCAGTGGAGTTTTCACTATAGTTGAATGTTGGTAAGCCACCCACAGAGTCTGTTTTTCACACACAACACTTATATTTGAGTTTTCTTTGAGAGCGAGAGGAACGGGAGCGCACACGCGTTACCGGAGTTGCAACTTTTTGACAACTGAAGAGCGGAAGGAAGGGGTGTGCGCGGGAGTTAAGGATTGGTCCTCGTGTATTTGATTGAATGATGTGAAATGAATGTAAGTTTTGCTATTTTAATAATTTGAGTGCGTGGGTAAATATTTATAATTTTTAATTTATATTTTTAATATGGCGCAGACACTTGCTCTAAGAGCTTATGGTTACCCTCGTAGAACTTGATTTAGCAGGTTCAGTGCTAATAGTGGGGTTCAGTTCAGATGCTCCGGAGACCGGATCAATTGGTGGCTTCGGTCGAAAAACGGTCCTATTTAGGCGACCGACCGAGCCCACCCACGACGGGCGCATACAATTCCGAATGAATTTCGCCAGTATTCCATAGCGGTGCCAGTTGCTTCGTTTTGGATCTCGTGTTCATTTATGGCGAGACAGGACAAAAAATTTAGGCAAAATGTAGACTATAATGTTAACAATTTATTAAAAACAATTTTTTGTTTGAAGTACCAGCATTTAGATTTTTTTTAAGGATTTGGGATCCAACGGAAATAGTTTTTGGGATTCAATGACAATAAAACGTAATTCCCTTACATTATTAGGGTTCCGAAGTCAACAAGGAACCCTTATAGTTTCGCTCTGTCCGTCTATCCGTCCGCAGCTTAGCTCAGAGACTCTAAGCACTAGAAAGCTATAATTTGGGATGGATATACATATTAATAATTCCGAAGTGGTAAAATAAAATCTCAAAAATATTTTTTTTTTGGGGTTCCTCACATACCCACTTTACGTCTACACGTAAAGTGGGTATGTTTTTTTTTGTCTCGTCTATCCCATGGTATCGTTGGATAGGCCATTCAAAAATATTACGGGTTTAATACAACCGTTTTTCGATTCCCCACCCCCCCTGCTATAGTAATGGTTGCTCTATATGCTATGTGAAAAAATCATGGCAGTAGTATATATAACGAAAAATAAGGGAAAACTATCACAGCTAAGTAGGCTATACAAGTTTACGAGTAATAGTCGACCAACTTATAAAATGTACTTGGAACAGTAAAGATTTTGTACAAATGCCATTGAAAAATACTAAAATAACTTTGTTAGCTGTGTAAAACAGATAGTAAATATATGCTTATGAACCATGTAAAAATATACAAAAAATAAAATCTTAACATCCTTAATAAAAATGATTTCTAAATTTATAATGTTTAAGCTCGAATAACGCATTGGAGTGGGCAGAGTCGATGGCAGTACCGGTCTGTAGTACCGGCGGATGCGCGCGGGCGAGTCTGTTTTGTGTTAGTGCAGAAGTATTTTAGACGTTTTGTAATCTAAAGTCAAATTAGATCCGATTACCAAGCAAATTCCGCTACCCGACCATAGATGGTGGTATTCTCAGTGGTCGCAATTATAAACTTAATTGCGTTTGCTGTAAGGTTGATATTTGTGTCTTAGGTCGATATTTACTACTACTCAACCATGGTCACATCAGTGGAATATAACACATTGCAATTTTAATTACACTATCGATATCAATAATATAAGATACCCGATTTCTTAAATCATGAGAGTTCAAAAATAAGACATGTTTTTTTTTGGTGACTTGTAAATTATTTTATAAATAAAATCAATTTGAAATTATGTACAAATTTAATTATTCTCATTAAAGGGCGGGCCTCTTCATAATATTGTCTAATAGAAATATTAAATTACTTATTTACTTTTGTCGATATCCATCTATAAAGTCAATATTCGACCCAACTACATCACTAATTGAGTAGCGTAAAACTTTCGAGACCGAAAAAGTGAATACCTCAGATTGAAGGTGAATACATTCGAAATTTATCAAATTCCGAAACAGAAATTAATAAGGAGCGTGCGCGTGAGGATCCAGGAACGAACCATACCATTCCCCGTGGCTCTAACGCGCGCTCGTATCAGCTCCTTTCGCAATTGACGTCCTTCATATAGATTATTTATTGCAGCTTATTTACGTTGATTGTTTTTCCTATCATTGAATAATTTGATTTTACTTTTTGGTAGTTGAGTAGGTTGTTTGAAAATACTCATACTAAAATATTTGTTTTCGGTTTGTAAATATTTGGAGATTTTAACAAAGACTATCTTCGTAACGGAAATACTGCAGTATTTAAATTATTAAGTGACGCTGGTTATAAATATTTATTACAAACGCCTGCCTCTACCCGCGGTGGTACTCAGATAGATAATATTTTTTCGAACTATACTTGTAAAGTTGAACTTTATAATTCCTTCTTCAGTTACCATCGTCCTATGTGGGCCGGTTTGTAGACGTTGTGAGTCGCTGAAACTGTTTTATTGTTCTATTACAGCGCGTGGCCCGACACGCACTTGACTGGTTATTTGAATTTGGGATCGGACGGAAGTACTTAGTAATGTTTTGTGGGGTCAAACGCCAAAAATATTGAACTGGGATTCAAAACTGGGATCCGACGAAAATAAGTCATTATTTTTGTTGTTCTTGTTGATTTTGTTACTGTTGACTGTTTTGTTTTATATTTTCGTTATGTTTAAGATATAAGATGACGAGAAGTAATGTAGTTTAACGCCGCGTAGTAATATATAAGGTTATTAACTTCATGAAAAATGAAGCGGAACATGGAGCTGGCAACGTTAAGCAGATACAAAAACGAGCTGTTGATGCCTGTTTAGATGGTTCTTAGGGGTTGTAAAATGCTGCATTCATAATTTCCACAAAACGGAAAAGGAAATGCCTACAGTTAAAAAAACTACTGAAAAAATTAAAAAGTGGCATAAACTTTAAAGGATGTGCCAGCGCTTAAGCCAAATAATTAGGTTTCAGATGGCGAAAAACGGAGACTTACAGAAAGGTTCTAATAGGAAAAATAAATATTCGCCTCAATAGGGTTGAATATTTAGAAAAAACAAAAAAAATTGAGTTGAAGGCAGGCCATCGTCTACACGGACGAATCATATATGCATTCGATGCACACAAAAGGCAAATCTTGGTTAGACGGGTCGAATCAGGGATTGAAAAGGCCGATCTTAAAAGGACAGCGGATTATAATTGTTCACGCTGGCTCCGAGGCTGGTTTTGTGCCGGATGCCCTACTGATGTTTAAATCTGGAATTAAATCCGGTGATTATCATGAAAACATGAATTCGATAACTACATTAAGTTTACCCTACTTCACATTAGGCAGATGAAAACTGATGTGTTCATAAGGGGCGGAGAATTGAATCCTCATAATAGCGCAGTATTCACAGTATTCCACATGTAGTTAAATTGTCAAAAAAGCTAAGCTCCATGGCATATGCTGTTAGACTAAAACTCGTAATTTAACTAACATAGAGACAGCCCGTTTAGTGTACTTTAGCTAATTTCATATTGTAATGTCGTACGGTATTCCGTTGTGGAGAAATGCCACCGACATTCAGACTATCTTTGTTTCGCAGAAAAGAACTGTTCGATCAATTTATAAATTAAGCCCGAGACACTTTCTCAGAGAGAAATTTAAGGAGATTAATGTAATGACTGCAGTAAGAAATAATAAATCCGGTGATTATCATGAAAACATGAATTCGATAACTACATTAAGTTTACCCTACTTCACATTAGGCAGATGAAAACTGATGTGTTCATAAGGGGCGAAGAATTGAATCCTCATAATAGCGCAGTATTCACAGTATTCCACATGTAGTTAAATTGTCAAAAAAGCTAAGCTCCATGGCATATGCTGTTAGACTAAAACTCGTAATTTAACTAACATAGAGACAGCCCGTTTAGTGTACTTTAGCTAATTTCATATTGTAATGTCGTACGGTATTCCGTTGTGGAGAAATGCCACCGACATTCAGACTATCTTTGTTTCGCAGAAATGAACTGTTCGATCAATTTATAAATTAAGCCCGAGACACTTTCTCAGAGAGAAATTTAAGGAGATTAATGTAATGACTGCAGTATATTTATGAAAATCTTTTATGTGCCCATAAAAATATAAAATTGTTTAAAAAATACAGTGATATCCAAAACATAAATACTAGGAACAAACACAAATTTGTAGTACCTGCAACAAGGCTCACGAAAATAGGTGGCTCGTTTAGATGTCAATATATACGCTTTTATAATAAGCTTCCAAGCCACGTACAAGATCTAAGTCTTAATAAATCCAAATCATTTATTAAACTTAAGCTGTGCCAGAAAGCGTTTTATACCGTTAAAGATTACGTTGAGGACAAAAAGGCTTGGGTTTGAGCTGGTCCAATTAATTATTACTTATTTTTTGCCTTTTGTTTTTTTTTCTATTTCTTGGTTTTCTTGCAATGAAAAGAATATTTACTTTGTAAAGTATTATATTATTTTATTTTAATTATTATGAATATGAAGACTATGTGGATCATCCTTTTTAGGGTTTTTTACCCATAGGGTAAAAACGGGACCCTATTACTAAGACTCCGCGGTCCATCCGTCTTTCTGTCTGTCACCAGGCTGTATCTCATGAACCGTGATAGCTAGACAGTTGAAATTTTCACAGATGATGTATTTCTGTTGCCGCTTTAACAACAAATACTAAAAACAGAATAAAATAAATATTTAAGATGGGCTCCCATACAATGTGATTGTTTTGCCGTTTTCTGCGATAATGGTACGGTACCCTTCGTGCGCGAGTCCAACTCGCACTTCGCCGGTTTTTTATTTGAGATGTTTTTGCTCTTGACAAAAATAAATTGAGTAAAATAAATATTTAAGTGAGCCTCACTTAAATATTTACGACAAACGTAATTTTTTGTGCCGGTTTTGCGATAATGGTACGGAACCCTCCGTGCGCAAGTCCGACTCGCACTTGGCTGGTTTTTTTTTTGTTTTTAATTTAAATTTATCTCAGTTAGTTTTTAATCATGGGTGGCAGTTTGAGTAATTTTTTGTGGCCTACCCGAATGTCCTTTCTTTGGTATTGTTCGTCGAATCGTTGAGCTCCTTAAATTCTGAGTTGAGTTGCACGGTTATTTACAAATGAGTGCACTGACTAGACAGTTCCACTCAATCTGGTTGATTCTTTCATCAAATGACCATTTCAGACATCAATCTACATGGTCAGAATCAGAATCAGAATTATTTATTTGCCTGCAATGTAGGTACAAGTTTAAGATGGTACAGAGTTGGGTGTTTCCGCTACATTCTGCCTTACGGCATGCAAAAACATTATTTTTTTAAATTACAATTCAATAATTGTCATTGACTTAGTAGATACTAACAAGGCATCAGAAAAAAAAAAAAAAATCACAAATAACAAAATTGTCTCATACCCAGTCGATTACGAATCAATAAAATTATCTTGGAATTATAAAAAAAAATCATTTAAAATTTCACATACATAGTCGCTTACAAATAAATAACATTATCTAGGAATTACAAAAATTTCACTTAAAATGTCAATTACAAGAAAATTTAAGGTCCAGTTATAAATCTTTATCATTCAGGAAGTCATTAATAGAATAGTAACATTTTTTCAATAGTAATGTAGTCAATTTAGTTTTAAATATACGAATAGGGTGTTCTTTTAAATTATTGATGACTTTAAAAGAGACTGTGATCTGTGAGTTTGTTTCGGCCTTTCTTCTCAGAGTAGTCTAGTAGAGTAGAATAGGAAACACCGGCTTCATCTAGTTTTAAAAAATATGATCGACATGTAAAAGTGTTTGTACAAACTAACTTACAGAAATAAAATCATTTATGAAAGGTGGCTGCGAACGAAACTAATTCCAAACCTAAGTGACAATTCGGTTGTAGTAATAGACAATGCTTCGTATCACAATAAATTAATTAACCCTGCGCCAAATACAAACATTAAAAAAAGTGAGATGGAGTTGTGGTTAAACGAAAAAGAAATACCTCAGTTTGATTTGTCAGCACAAAGATGCATACAAAAAATATGTTATTGACAACATTTTTAAGGGGAAAAAACATAGAGTACTGCGTTTGCCCCCTTATCACCCGGATCTAAATCCAATTACGATGGCGTGGGCTGCTGTTAAAGGTTATGTGGCTTCCAAAAAACGTCTTAAGATTGACATGATGGGCCACCAAGAATGCCTTATGTAAAAAAGTGAAAGAAGCAGAAGATAAATACAGGCAGAGTGACCATCTCATTAACAGAATGACAGAAACACTAAATGTAAGACTCGGTGAGAATACGTCTTCAGAATCAGATAACGAATTTGAGCAAGATACTAATAGTAGGTAATGATCCTGACGATGAAAATATACCAAGCACGAGTGGCTGCAGTCGCATGCTCCAGTACCCTGAAGGAATCACAGAATTAGAAAAAGTAACAGCGTGAACACTACCTATCTAAATAATAAATTTATATTCATGACATTCGATTCGTAAAACATTTATTTTCTTGCATAAAGATATTAATATTAAATAAAAAATGTATTTGTTAATAATTTTCCTCACAATTGTATTTGCGCAATGATTCGCAGAGCCTAAATTCAGAAACACAAAGATCCGCTGTGAGTATTATAAGCGCGTTAAAGCGCTGGAAAGCTGCAGGATAACTTAACACACTCCAGCTGTAAACACACGGCTTCGAAACCCGTAATGACCAGTAGCAACACTACGCAGTCATAATTATCCTGTTTTCGGTAATTAAGTACCTACTGCTACCGACCATAATTATCGTCTCGTAAATATTATTTTAATAATGGTTAGTGGTTGCAGTAATTGAAGCAAGGTTGTCACTGGATACAACAATTAGGATTGTCTAAAATTTTGGGGTCAGCTTGTTAAGACTTGTTAATTTCAGTAGTTTTAATGACGAAATGTGACACTTATATGGAAAGCTCGTACTACGAATATGATGATTTTTTAATGCTTTTCATGATTTGATATAAAAAACAAAGTCCTGTTAGTTACACCATTTATAACTCGAGAACGACTGGATAGATTTTCATCATCTTTGATTTGTTGGATTTATCTCCGCGCCGAATAAGAGAATAAACTATTAAAATATCTAAAATATTAACGAAAAACAAAATTTCTTTAAAATTCATCTTTCCATACGTTTTGCGAACACAGCGCCATCTCTAATACATGACGTAAACAAAACACGGACCAAAATGAACGTAGCGTTGTATACTGGTTCTGGTAATGCCAGTAGATGGCGTTGTCGATTATTCTGAAATTCAAAATAAAGTCGGGTTAGTGACACAATTTTCCCATATATTTGTTTTAGGTGGTACGAAGTTAGCCGGGACAGCTTGTCTTTAATGGATTAGAGGACAATTAATTTCAAATGTTGTGGTCTGAAAGAAGAAAAAGACTTGCCATGCCTCAAATTCAAAGGTTTTAAGATGTAGAAAGTCATTAGAATATTTGTGTACAGGCTTATTCCAGGAATTACAAAAGACATACCCAGCCACCTATTTTCGCTGCCAAGAAACACTGCTGTACCAGTTTGAAATATGTCGTCATCGTTGCAAAAGCAGGTACCTATATGAAATATCACATCCAACATCGACATTTCACATTTTCTTTGTACCTAACTTTTTTTTTTTGTCGGGGGAATCCCCACAAAAAGCGTCCCAGTATACATTTCTACCCGCCCTATATTTCCGCCCGCATATCCGTCTAACCCAAACCCCGTATAAATGAAATTCAACCACAAGGATTATTGGGGTTTCTCGTATGAACAGTCCGCCGGACGAATGATCCTGTTAGACCGATACTAAATATACATGATATTCTTATTTACCTTTTTGTGAATTTGATTTATTTTAAGCGAGATTAGCTTTAAATGTGATTTCCGAAGGTTTCTGCTGGGAATTTGTTTCTGGTGTTCAGGGAAGGTATTAAATTTGGGTTATTGGGTTTGTTGGTGATAAACTGATTAATCGTTTAAACAGAGAAATGAAGCAAAGTGGTGTATGAACAGTATTTCGAGGGGTCTTATCCGATTTGTAGAAATACTAATTGAGTTCGACTGAGAAAATGTTGCAGAACTTTTTTTAGAGCGGTTACGCACATTATCCGAGCCGAATCTGACAAATTTCGGTTCCGGAGTAGCCGTAGTACTTCTTGGAGGGAAGCTTACATCCAAACTCTATCATTTATAATCATACTAATATTATAAATGTGAAAGTTTGGATGGATGTATATTTGTTACTTAATCACGCCAGAACGGCTGAACGGATCTGAACGAAATTTGTCGAAATTTGTGTGTTATAGTCTGGTACACATAGATATGCACATATGGATAAGATGCCCTCGGGATAATTATTATTATTAATTCATTTATTTCAGGCGACAGGGCCCAGATAAAATAACTTAAACCTAAACATACATAATAATAATGGTGTTAGTAACAATACAAACTTATACCTATGTTAGTAGCACAATAAATTTGAACAAAATTTAAAAATTTACAAAGATTCAATGATCATTGCTTCAGCATTCCAGCTGAAATACTGGAGCAACGATTCATATGAACACAGTCCAGCCTGTCAGCAATCATGGCCAGGATGCCGTTGGAGCTGGCTCGCACCCTGCGCACCAAGGATGCACATCTTTTACGCATCAGTGCATAAAAGCAATCGACGCGCATTTCCGCAAACATCCCTGATGCGCTACAGAAGCGAGGCAGCCCCATCAGCACCCTGAAGGCATTATTATACTGAACGCGAAGGGCGCTGTACGATTTTTGCGTGAAATGAACCCACAGGCTACAGGCGTAAAACGAGGTACAGAAGGCCCTAAACAGAGTCTTCTTAACCCCCGCAGAAGCACGTGAAAACCTGCGGGCAATCATATTCGCTCTGACCGACAGCGCCCTCCGCTCCCTCTCAATGTCGTCATCGTCTCTGAGGCCAGAGGTCAATACGTGCCCAAGGTACTTAAAGGTTTGTACTCTCGACAAAGGTACACCATTCATTTTAACATGAGGCACCGATTCTGGATATCTACCAGCAGCCCCAAACACCATAACGACACTCTTCCGCACATTATACAATAGGCCGTGGGCACTGGCGTAACTTTCACATAGACTCACCAATTTTCTAAGGCCACAGACTGAGGCACTGAGCAGCACCATGTCATCTGCGTAGCTAATGTTGTTGACACATATGCCATCAACATAACATCCGACTCTGGTGCTGCTCAGCTCCACAATCAACTGGTCCATGTACAGGTTAAAAAGTGTGGGAGAACTTAGACCCCCCTGTCTCACACCACACTCCAAACCATATGAACTCGAGTACACCCCATCCCACCTAACACTGTTGACCTGGTTCCCGTACCAAAATTTAAAAATATTAATAACTTCAGGTGGTAAGTTAGCATTATTTAGCTTCTTCCAAAGAGTATCGTAGGAAACCAAATCAAAAGCACTCGATAGGTCGAGGAAACAAGCGTACACTGCCGTGCTACGGCTTGTATAGTACTCCACAGCGTGCTTAAATCCCAAAATCGCACTTTCAGTGGACAACCCAGGTCGAAATCCAAACTGGTTGTCATGCAATTGAACATATTTACTCAATTGCGAATTAAGCACGCTGTCCAATACCTTAGACACAACCGTAGCCAGCGAGATAGGTCGATAGTTATTCCTATCCGTCAATAGCCCAGTTTTATTCTTAACTACGGGTACAACTATTGTTCTTAACATCTCCGGGGGTAGATACGCATGGCTCAAACAAAGATTGTACAACAAAGCTAAAACACGCGGCAAGTGAGGGCCCGCATAACGAAGATGCTCGATGCTGAGCCCATCGTGACCGGGAGACTTGCCCCTTGACATAGACTGTATGACAGAAGCAATGTCTTTAGAAGTAACCCTGACTCCCAACTCCTCCATGGGCTCAACATCGATCACCGCCCGCGACGGACCTAATGACGATTTCACTTCAAACTTATCTTTGAACAGTTCGGCTATTCCCTGTGGATCGCTCACACCGTCGACGCACACAGGCACGCTCGGCTTATGACTAAGATTTTTCGTGTTTTTCCAGAATCCACGAAAATCCTTATTCACATGATTAGACGCCAGAATATCCATTTTAATCTTATCTTCTCTGCCCTGGCACCATTTTAGCTGAGATTTAAATTTCCTCCTGGATTCACACATCTCCTCATAATAACGACCAGAAGTAGGCCTACCGTACCAGGACCATAAAACAAATTTATCCCTAGCATGCCTGTGTGCATCGGCAACATGTCTATTCCACCCAATAACAATCTTCCTTTTGCGTTTATTACTATGGCGGCCCACCACCGATGATTCACATAAAGCGCCAATAATCTGGCCATACATTTTATCAATTAGATGCCTATGATTTATATCAGTACACATATGATCACAACAATATTGGAACTGCATTGGGAAATCTATCAATCTCAGACGCTTATGACACTCAGTATTATACAATCGAATCTGAGCCAAGTCCCTCTCTCCCCATGTAATCCCGTTACTAACATGTTCACTAGACGCACATCTCTTAGGTACAACGGTATCTAAATAACATTCGACAATCATAGGAAAGTGGTCAGACCACACAACATCATACTTCACATATACCCTACTAACAGTCTGAGCCGCCGCTTTGGTAACCAAACAATGGTCAAGCCATCTCGATGACCCATGAGCCTGACTTATAAATGTATACGTATTTGATGCTAGACCCAAACGTTCAATGTCAATACACAACCAGTCTTGTTCACCACAAAACCCCACTAGCTCAGCATAAAATCTTTCCGTAGGGTGAGCGTTAAAATCCCCCAGTATATAAACGCACTCAATATTGCAAGAATCAACAATAGCACTCACCGCGCTGAGGACGTCCGTGAAGTCCGCTAAATTACGCACCACGTCAGTCGGCATGTAAACGCTAAACACTAACATTGACCTTTCTTGCATCACTATTTTAATTGCACTTATACGCGGGTTATCACTCGGAATCACAGTTACGTTTGTGTAGACGCTCCTCCTCCACAATAGTGCCACACCACCATGTGGTCTTCCTCGTAGCATCCCAGCAGTGGAGTCTACTGCTGACGTTCCCGTACAATTGAAATCGTCACTAATGGTGTCTAGGTACGATATTTCATGCGACAGTAGCCAGGTCTCTTGCAAGGCTATAATGTCAACATGTTTACACAAATCCTGAATACTGTCAACTGAACGCTTGACGTTCTTACAATTGAATGTTGCAAACTTGTGCAGCCTATTATTCATTAATGAATGCTGAAGAGCCGTCTCCATAGCCAGTATTCAAAGTATTCATTGGCTTAGGTCGAAAATGCACGAACCGTCTGAAAATAATTCCCTGCGGCCACATTTCGTTATTCAAGAACATATGTACGTTATGATGCAGTACAAAGAACTTAAATGCATTGTAATCACTTTGTTTTTTCAAATTTATTTTCTCCAATTTCACATTTATAGAAGTTTTTCTATGTACATAATCTCTAATGTCCTCCTCTGCTGTATCTTTGTGAACAAAGATACAGCATAATAAAACACATTTTACGCGGGTGAAGCCGTGGGCACAAATCAATATGTCATAATCAAGAATATTTTGAACTCGGAATAATCATCTTAATAAAACTTTGACTTTGGAACTTGCCGGCAAGGTTGCCGTGTGCCGAAACTTAAATTAGTCTTGCAAATCTGAATCAAGTTTGGGATCAAATAATACTTATGTGCCCAAGAAAACATTTTAAATCTTCAAAAAATATTATTTTCACGAAGCCTAAAATCTCCTAAGAAATATTCCACGGTACACAAATCAGCATCTTTTCCTGTAAAAGCCGTTGGAAGCAACTCGTGTGAACAAATTAGCACTTACAACTGACTGCGCTGCGTTCGTTCGTTACATGCTGGGGACCTTTATGCGCCTTTTGGCTTTTTCCCGCCTTTGACTGGAGAGACTTCTCGTCCTGGTAAATGTGTTAGCTTCGTTGCAAGATGCTGATTTTTCCTACTTCAGTCTTGGTTAATTTGTTGTGTAAGTAATGACGTTTGATAGAATGTATTAAGACAGCATGATTTGTGATCACTGCGAATCATTATCAAACTTAAGAAGTGTAACTCTGAGGGTGAATGAATAAAGAGTTTATCTAAACTTAAATACTCCACTTCTATTTTTCTCTTGGGTTTTGTGAACGATCCTTTAAATATATAGATAATAATAGGTACTGTAAACTTAGCAGATGAACGATCAAGGCAACCTTTCTTTGAAAACTTCAAATGTGAATAAACTAATTACACATTCTCAAGCTCACACATGTTGAAATATTATAATAACTGCTCGCGAAAATCTTAACAGAGTGTAGATATTAAATTATAGCACAAGTACGCAAATATGCACTTTAATTAACACTGTTTCTGCTGGTACATTCTGCACTGATTCAGACTGTGTAATATGCAAGATATTCGCAAAGACAAACATTCAAGTTTTAATATTTATATCATAAGCATATTCTTCGTAAAGTGAAGAGAGTTCATGATCTTCTCTTCTAGTTTTATTTTTTAAGCGAACTAAATATTAGATGAAGGAGCTCTTTCTAGAATTCAGTTTTATAAGTATTTTTTTTTTGTTGCAGCGTTTAAACAATGTAGGTACCTAATCAAGTGCCTTTGGGCTATATTTTTTAATTAAAAATTATACAAAAACAAAGTTCCCATAAATATAGGATTTAAAGTGGGATTTTAAGTTTCATCTCAAGGTCATTTTAATAATAAACGGTAAATATTTTGCAAATCAGATAAAATAAAAGTGTTACAAATCAATATTTTTGTCAATTTAAACTAGATCGGGACGGTATTTCCTTGCTGACTATTCTCAGAAAAAACACCGAAACAAGCTTATTTATATTCGGACATACGTGAAACGGTGAAGGAAAATATCGTGAAGAAACTGACATGTCATAGAGCCAAAAAATCGAAGACATGTGACATCCACCAACCCACCGCCCACTGTGCCAACGAGGTAGATTACGGTCCATTCCTTCTCACAGAGAAGAGGCCTGTGTCCCAGCAGTGAGAACATTAAAAAGGCTGATGATGATGATACCTGAAATCCATTTTTCAAGAAACCTATAACACACAGATCATATAAACAAAATAGGCAAGAATGAACTTGCCCATTTTGTATTTTTCTGAAAGCAGAGATAAGGAGTCTGACGCACTTTCAGTTTAACCGGATCGGATAACCGAATTGGGTTGTTTACATTGGTTGGTTAACGGAATTCGGCGACCGCTTTCGGTTTAACGGGATCGGTTAACCGAATTGGGTTGTTTACATTGGTAAGTTCACCGAACACGTTCGTAAAACTTCGTTTTCCCGATAAAGGGAAAGGGCATCATTTCCTCGTTACTTAATTTTTGGGTGACCATTTTTATGTGAAAACGCGCCATGAGTGCGCGCGATGCTTGCGTTCTTCGAACTGACGGCAAGCGTCTCTGGTCCGGTCTCACTGAATGCAGGTTGCGACTGAATGCGGCCAACCGAATACCTGTTTACAATGACCGAATACGAGCTGCAGCCAAATACGGCTAACCGAATAAACATTCACATATGAGAACCACACCCACTGCCGCCCTACAGGCAATGCTAGGACTACCACCTCTGCACCTGATCGTGCTGGTGGAAGCAGCCCTGGCCGCTTTTAGGTTCCATCTATCAGGCACCTTAAGTAAAGACTCCAGAGTTAAGCACACACGCACAAAGGAAGATGCGATCAAGCGAAGACCAATGTTAGCATCACCATGCGACAAAGCCCCAAAACACACCATTTTCATAGGCACTACATCATAATAGTTACAGAAGAACGATGTGACTACTCAGGCCCGAAAGAGATAAGAGTGTGCACCGACGGATCGAAGACTGACTCTGGTACCGGAGACGGAGTCTTCTCACACGATCTCAATATAAATATATCCAGACCGCTAGAAGGGTTCAACACCGTCTATCAGGCGGAGTGTGTGGGCATTATACTAGCGGTTGACGCCCTAGAAACCAGGAGGGTTACGGACACGCACATACGCATACTCTTCGACAGCGCCTCAGTCCTCCAACCCTTACAAAAAAAAATACACTACATCGAATCTAATACTAGAATGTCACAACGCACTAGAAAAAATAACTGTATCTAGACACAACACGGTGACACTGCAATGGATAAAGGGACACAGCGGATCGCTGGGTAACGACGCGGCTGATGAGCTTGCAAGACGAGGATCTAGTACGGCGGTCTATGGACCCGAGCCTGTTGTACCCATACCCTTCAACCAAATATGCAGATGGCTGCAGGAATCACCCCGACACAAGTAGAGAACTGGTGGACCTCGACACCAGGCTGCAGGCAGCCCAAAGAAGCTTTGCCATCCCTGGATGGTAGGCTCACCAGGCGTCTACTCGTACTACGCTTGGACATGAATGGCTTGTGCCTGGTGACGGGGACCATCACGGGACACTGTTCACTTAACAAATATGTACTTCCACACAATAGGCATATCGGACAGTCCTCTGGGCAGGGCATGCATGTAGGCTGAGGAAACCATCGCGCACGTGCTCTTTGAGTGCACAGGTGTTACCCAGATAAGAACACAAACCCTCGGGTCACCCAGATCCTACACAGATGTTCTGAGAAGACTTGGAGCCCTAATTAACTTCTGGAGAGAGGTGGGCTGGTTGGAATAACCACCAAACGGCTGCCATGGTCCACGCACAATGATCCACCTGAGGGTCTAAGTGCGGAAACTAAACAACCTAACATACACCATAGATACCCGTTTACATTAGTCGATGACCGAGTACGGGCTGCAGCCATATACGGTTTTACCGAATATTGTAAACGCGCCATAAACACTCGGCTTAAAACTGCAACTAACTAATTTGTCCCGAGAGATATGTTTCATCACCAACTTGAGGTTAATTAACTACCACATTATAAACTCTGTACAATATTAACTATGTACGCGTTATGAACTTTTAACACTGAACATAATAATTAGTTATGCAGACAAAAAGATTTTTACAACAGAGAATGATAACTTTAGAATTTAAGCATACTGTGCTGGTTACATTTAGTTAGTCACAGCTTTGTGTACTACGTTTTACTGAGTTTTCCACGTAAAAACACAAAAAGTAAAACAGTTAGTAATTACTGACCACTGAAATAAAATTCGTTACGTAAGTATGTTACGAGAGTAAAAGTTGTTAGTAGTTTGTATAAAGCTTTTTTGTTTCAGAGTGCACATATTTTTTTTAGGGAAAGTTAAGCATATCGAATTATGAAGAATTAGCTTTAGCTAGCGGTTACGCCTGCATTGTTGTTGAAAATTATCCCACTACCGACATAAAAATTCCGGTGTCAGAATTCTACCCTTGTTCCCAAATTTGTTTTGTACCTAGTAATAAACAGTAAGTTTTTAATTTCTATTTTCAAATAAACACAGAAGCCATTAAAACTAAGGTATATACAACAACTCGAACAACAAACCCATACAAGGCCAAACCACGGAGCAAAGCTTGTACATTACAAAGTTTAGTAAGCGCTACATCAAATGAAAAGTTAACCTATAACTTATAAGGGAACTAACAACGTCCAGACTGTTATTTACTTTGAGTTAGGTACTGGGGGGGTTAGGTCAAAACAGGATTTTTGTTTTATTGAAAGTGGATTGAAATTCGAGCATGCTGTTTATTTGCGGTGTATTTACACAATTCACAACAATAAAAAATCTTGCCAAAACTTCTGTTTCTTCGTCTCTTAGGACCATGACCATAAACAATACGTCTCCTTGTTATGTAATATGTTAAGTTTGGACATGCTGCCTCAGATTAGATTCTTGATCACGTCGGACCACCTTGCTGGTCCTCAGCCAAGCGAGCGTTTTTCTTCCACCCTCAGATAAGAGAAAAGAAATCTCTAATCTGAGCTTCCACTCTGCCCAATATTAAGAGCCTATCCATTCTTAAGCTTATTCATCCATGCTTTGGTGTACGCATAATAATATGTCAGAAAAAGCTGTAGGACAGCTCCTGGCATAACCTTCTTTTTATGTTAGTTAAGAGGTTCTATATATTCTATTATCTTTTCAAAAAACTACGTCATTATTTTACACACTTTTGCTCACAGCATAAGCATGACACATACTAACAACAATGTGATTTGCGTCTAACGCTACACAAATTGACAGCTTGCAGCTGTTCCACCAGTATATAGTATGTTGTTACAGTAATAATATTGTACATGCGTTGCCGTTCCTTCATTAGAATGAGGTATTACCTCCTGGCTGTTTTGTTGTATATTCTTAATGCATGAGGAAGTAGGTAATCACAGCTTGGAGAAGTGAGCTTTCTGAAGAATCGTAAAGCTAATAAATGATTATGATTTGTAAAGTTAAAAAGAAAAAGAAAGTTATGTAGAGAATGTCTAAGGCATTAAGGTATTAATTTCTTAGGCATTCTCTGAATAAAGTTCTTTAGACAGATGCGCATGCAGTATGAAATAAATGTAACTTTTGAAGTTACGAGTACTATTATAAGAAATACAGACATTTTAGTTTTTAGTGTTAGTGTTCCTCTTATAGACGGTAAAGTCGAGGTTTTATTTTTCTCGTTTGTCCCATGGTGTGGGGTATCGTCGGATAGGCCATTCAAAACTAAGGGTTTGCAAATTTTTGTTTGAATCAAGTGCGCCTCCCCCCCTCCCCTGCCAGCGAAATAGTTGCTCTTGGTTATATGAAAAAATTCGTGGCAGTAGTAAATATAACGAAATTAAAAGGAAAACTATCACAGCTAAGTAGGCTTTACAAGTTTATGAGTAATAGTCGACTAACTTATAAAATGTACTTGGAACAGGAAAAATTGGTAAAAATGCCATTGAAAAAATACTTAAATAACATTGATAGTTGTGTAAAACAGATTAAATATATGCTTATGAACCATGTTAAAATATACAAAAATAAAAACATAACATAAGGATCACTTAATATTATAATAACATCTGTATCTTGTACCTACTTTCTGTGCAAATAAATCATTATTCTATTCTATTTTTCCTTAATAATAATGATTTCTAATTTAATCATGTTTAAGCTCGAATAACGCATTGGAGTAGGCGGAATCGTTGTCAGTACCGGTCTGTTGTCCATACGGCGCAGTGCAGAAGTATTTTTGACGTTTTCTAATCTAAAGTCAAATTAAATTCGATTGCCAAGAAAATTCCGTTACCCGACCATATATTGATGATGATTCTCAGTCGCAATTATAAACTTAATTCCGTTTGCCGTAAGGTTGACATTCGTGTCATAGGTCGATATTTACTGTTACTCAACCATGATCACATCAGTGCAATATAACATATTGCAATTTTAACTACATTATCGATATCGATAGATACCCGATTTCTTAATTCGAAAAAATAAGACCTTTTTTTTATTTGGAGGCTTGTATCATCATCAGCCTTTTAATGTTCGCACTGCTGGAACAGAGACATCCTCTCTGTGAGAGAGGTTATAGGCCATAATCCACCACGCGGGCCCAGTGCGGGTTGGTGAATGTCACACGTTTTCGAATATTTTTGGTTCTAGGACATGTCGGTTTCCTCACGATGTTTTCCTTCACCGTTTTAAGAGTAGTGGTGATGAAATAATTTACACAGAGCAAAGCGCCTGCCTGTGTGCGAACTCACGATCTACGATATGTAAGTCAGGGCCGTTACCACTGGGCCACCACTGCACTGAGGCTTGTATATAATTTAAAAAAAAAACAATTTGAAATTATGTATTAATTTTATTATGCTCATTGAGGCGGGCGGGCCTGTTCATAATATTATCTAATAGAAATATTAAATAACTTATTTTCTTTTGTTGATATCCATCTATAAAGTCAATATTTGACCCGACTTCATCACTAATTAAGTAGCGTAGAACAAAATAGTGAATACCTAAGATTAGAGGTGAATACATTCGAAAGTTTTCAAATTCCGAAAGAGAAATAAACAAGGACCGTGCGCGCGAGGATCCATGAACGAACCATACCATTCCCCATGGCTCTAACGCGCGCTCGTATCGGCTCCTTTCGCAAATGACGTCCTTCATATAGATTATTTATTGCAGCTTATTTACGTTGGTTGTTTGTTTCTATCATTAAATAATTTGATTCAACTTTTTGGTAGTTGAGTAGGTCGTTTGAAAATACTCGTACTAAAATATTTTTTTTCGGTTTGTAAATATTTGGAGATTTTACTGAAGACTATCTCCGTAACGGAAATACTGCAGTATTCAAATTATTAAGTGACGCTGGTTATAAATCTTTATAACATACGCTTGCCTCTACGCGCGGTGGTACTCAAATAGATAATATTTTTTGTAACTTCACTTGTAAAGTTGGATTTTATAACTCCTTCTTCAATTACCATCGTCCTATGTGGGCCCGTTTTTAGACGTTGTGAGCTGCTGAAACTGTTTTAATGTTCATGTAACAACAAAAAACCTTCTTCAGTCCGCATTATTAATCAACTACTATTACTGCGCGTGGCCCGACACGCACTTGGCTGGTTATTTAAACTAAGATTAACAAATGATGGAATTTACAGCGGCATTTATGACTTTAACGACTACATAATGGGCTGAAAGTCTATTAAATTTTTACAGCATGTTATTGATATGCCAAAGTTTACTTTAGCAATTTTATTACACTTTTCTCTTGCTTATCATTAATGATCATATTAATGATCTGGATGTGAACGACAAACGTGACCAACCAAACTCCACAATTATGTTATGGCAACAGAAATTGGAATATCCAAGTTCCTACCAAACTCCACAACGCGCCAACAAATTATTCAAGCACAACACTAAACACCTAAGCAATCAAACACAATTGCGTTCCGTGCCTGGGTACAACACTAGTCTAACTACAAGTTATGCTAGCACAACACTGGTCGCCCAAGCAATGAAGTATTGCGCTGCGTGCACTTGGTGAGGTAATAGCATCGTTGCTACATGCCGATATATCACCGCGCTTCTTACATACCTGGGCACGGATTTAGAGTTGTTTATAGGTGACGTAACGACAACGACACGATCTAACTAATATTGGTTTCAGACAAAGCAATATTGTTTCAGCGTTATCGATTTTCAAAAACGTATATGTGCTTGTTATTGAGTTTTCCATCTAGAATTTCTTAGCAGTTAGCCCGTTGTATGGATTTATATCCGGTTGATGGCAATAGGCTTGTCCTCTTTTACATAAGACTTAAACATAACTGGTGAAATATAGGCACACCTCTGCCTAACCCCTCGCGGAATACTAGCGTGATATTATTTTGTATGGAATTGACAATAAGTGCAGAAAAGTCAAGAGTCAATTCCTTAAATTTTCAATAGTTATCGCTGTGTGAGTGTTACATTGTGTCTAGAAAAGAAGCTCTTGACTCTTCAGGCGAATGGCTTGTTATTTTTTTAACAGACAATGGCAAAGCACATACCAACTTTTCACAAACTGACTTCTATAGCAAAACACTGAAAAGTGCAAAAGTAACTTTCGTTTCGGCATTCGGCGTTTTTGGTACCTACCTATCTTGTTTTTATCGTTTTTCAACACCGACTTCCGAAAGGAAAGTAATTTTTGCAATTTTTTGTGTTTTGCTTTAGAAATCGGTTTATTTTTTGTGAAATGTTTTTATTCCTATTGTTTTTAGTTATAAAAAGTAAGCAATTACTATAGTATGGTACCTAAAGAATTGATAAAATACTTCATTTACACATTCGTGCTGATTGTCGCTAAGGAGTTCGTATGTGTGTTCCATCCTATATATCGACTTTGTTGAAACTTGCGAAAGTTGAGAGATGCTTAAACCAATTATGAAATTTGGCACACGTGTTAATAAAGAGTGTTACTCTATGTAAATATCGTGTAACTCTAACAATATTCTTGTTGGTCTTTAATTATTGATCACTTGGTCCATCCAAGTGATTAATACAGCATTATTCATAATGCCCGAGCAATTTGAAAAATGCCCAATATGAGTAGGCAATGTGATACAAACTATTGAAATAATTAAATTGACCGGGCTTTCTGAATAATGCCCGTCACTTTTTTTAACTATTTCAATGTTGACATTGGTTTTAATATAGAATAGCTACGCTGCGCGGGGCTCCTATTTCTGTCTGCAGGGTCTAAAGTACGGACGGGAGCTGAGTACGCTCGCTTTGCTCGCTCAATTCAGCTCTCGTCATCTCCTTCGAACCTAACCTATCCGTGTTGGGGTGCCTTTAGCTCCCGAGCTCCCTTCGCTCGCTCTTGGACTACATAATTACCGAATTGCCCAAACGTTACGTAGCAATATTCATAATTAACGATAAATATAACTTAAATTACGAAATCAGGAACTTAAAGTCTACCAGGAATGTAATGATTAAAATAATGAGTAGGTTAATTATGAAATCACTTGGTTCGACTACAACCCAAAGTTAATATATAAATTATGAACAGAACAACACCCACAATTTAAATATGTTACTCAAATATTATTGCAGGCAATTATTTTAATTGCCCACTCCAAACCATTAAGACGTAAATCACGCCATATTCTCTACACAAAAACATTTCGTTCCCGCCGCGTTGGTGTGTAAATGGATCTGCATAAAAGTGATTTTCGACCAAAGGTTAAATAGTTAGGGAGAGCTAAGTGATGCGAGGATGCGAAGCGTAGGTGAGAAACAGTGTGTAGTGTGAGAGCTCCTCACCTATTTAGAGGCAACGTCCTTGCCTTTTATAAAACTGGCAACAGATGACTATTTAGCTTTGGAAGGTGATTGAAATCAGAACGCTATGAAAATATTAATATTAGAAGATGTTTTTGATTAGCTATTCTTGGGATCACTGTAAAAGCGTGAAGACTATGATAAAATGTAACATATCAAAGTAATTCTACTCTTTAATTTAAACGGCCTCCGGCTACCTTTTTTTTTTGGTTGGGAAATCATCCAATGATTTCTCCTCTCCTTTTAGTAGCTACATAAGTGGTGCATACATCCCTCGCTCGCATTCCTCGCACACATCACTCGCAGACATTCTTAGCGCACATACCTCGCAAGCATCTCTCGCTTTTTGTATGCAAAAATTAGTCCTGTTAGCCCCTATCCACCCGATAGGTTACTTCTAAGCAAGCGTGCTTCACGGTCAACCACATAATCGCTTACCATGTGTTGAGATGGTTGTCAAACGTGATCCTGTAAACAAAACCGACCAAGTGCGTGTCGAGCCACGCGCAGTATTAGGGTTCCGTAGTTGCACAATAATGCGGACAAGGAAGAGGGCTTCATTTTTGCATATTTTTACATGGTTCGTAAACTTATATTTACTACGTGTTTTACACAGCTAACAACGTTATAATATAAGTAATTTTTCAATAAGATTACTACAAAATATGGTTTTCACAGATCCGTAATATTTTTGAATATCCTATCAAACGATATCCCTCATCTTTATCATCATATTAGCCGAATAACGTCCTCTGCTGGTCATAGGCCTTCTCCAAGCGACACATTGACCAGTCCCGCACGTCCCGTATCCAGCAGATTCTCGCAACCTTCACCAGGTCATGAGTCCACCTGGTAGTAGGCCTTCTAACGCAACGTCTTACGGTTCGATACGATATTCCACACCATGGGATCAATCTGCCTAGCCTTTTCCCAACTATATTGAGGTCGGCTTCCAGTCTTACCCCGGATTCAGCTGAGCACTATTGTTTTACGTGGAGCGACTGCCTATCTGACCTCCACAACCCAGTAACTGGGTAACACGGTACCCCTTGGCAAGACTGGTGTCAGATCTCAAGCTTCTGACTACCCTTAACGACTGACAAAGATCTTCAAATGACAGCCGGGACCAACGGCTTAACGTGCTTTCCGAGGCACGGAGGAAACGGTATATTGAAAATGGTCACCCATCCACGGACCGACCTCGTCAAGCGTTGCTTATCCTTGAAGATCGATCCGTGCGGCTGTTATTATTTAGCCACGAGCTCCTCCTAGGGACAAACAAGAAAATGCATCCACATTTTACATGTGGAGAAAAATGCATCCTTTACATTAGGAGGCTAACTAGTAGATACTAAGAGTCTCTGAGCTAAGCTGCGGACAGTCGGACATGTCGAAACTATAAGGGTTCCCTGTTGACTACGCAACGCTAATAAAATACCCAGAACTGTACCAAGTTTAGCTAAGAAAATGAAATAATTCCAATGGACTAAATTTTCACCGAGCACCGCCTCTCTACATAGCGCGTTTTTAGTGGAAATTCACCCTTAAAGTAGTCTAGCACTTCACCCGCGACTTCGTTCGTATTTTATCCTACAGATTAATTTTTAGTTTCACCTCCTTAAAGGATGAATTTTCAAAAATCCCTACATCATAAAAAGAAGCCTTATACCGTAATATTCTTCAAAAATCATTAACACCCGATAAATTGTCTTTTAGGAGTAGTCTTGAAAAACTAATAATGAAAACCTTTACTATTTACTTAGGTAAGTATTGATGCCAAGTTTCAAATATTATGTTTAAAAAATTCTCAGGTTTTCACCTCCTTAGGGGCAGAATTTGCAAAAGCCAATAAATACATGAATTATTTTTATCAACCAAAAGCTTAAATCTCGAAACTCGAATCTCGAATTTATCTCGAAGAAGGTTGTCAAAATAATGCTCAAATTTCCAAGCATGTTTTAGAAAAGTGTATTTTGTAGGCAATTTTGTAGGTCAAATAATTACATAGTAAACTCATATCTGTCGTGTAATTTAATAAGAAAAATATTTTACACCTTCCGAAGTAACAGAACAAAAAACATCTTAGAAAGGAAACTTAAATCGAATACATGAGTTTTATAGTTACATAGAGCATGCAAACATTAAATCAACGTTAAATATGATCTTATAAACATGGTTTTACATAGGCAAACATAATTAAAGGGCCATCCGCAACTCTTTATAGAGATTGGCACAATCTTCAATAATATTATACTCCGGGAACACTATGTCCATACTGCTCATTCATCACAGCATGACACAACACAGCTCTAACCATTCCTAATACATATGGAACCATGATTAAGGCAAAGCCTGTCCACAGACACCTACAAATGCTAGGCAAGCATTAAATAAAAATATATGGGCTTCCGCCTAAGAAACAAAATACTAACCGAGATAGCTTTTAGAAAGTCGGACACGTACCTGTCGGAGAAATAAAATCCCGTCGGGTAGATGAGTTGGCCCAATGTCAACCCCACGCCACTATTCACACTTGTTCTGAAAGAAACCGGCAAATCAGCGCGCAGAATTCACAACGAAAAGTTATTTGGTCATTTCCTTGAGCAAGGCGACTTACTGTGAAGGAAAATGAGCCCATCTGTGTACAAAATCACGCCATGGATCACACCATGACAACTACATGCAGCTTCTAGGCCTATTATTCACGACCGCGCACGCCAAAACAAGCGTAACGGCTATTTTCGGCTCTAAAGACTTCATCCAAAGCCGGTACAGGCAGGAAACAGTCAGCCGCACGGAGCCCGACACTCCAGTTATGCTTCTAGTCCACTCACTTGAACAGGGCTTCACTAAAGCCGTTCACCAAAAAAGAAACGACACCATCGCTCCGCGTTGCGTTTTTCATACCACAACACCAAAATTGAAAACTAAAATATTAATTTCAATAAACCATTTCAAGAATTTTAATTCTTGTAGAATTTACACGGAACAATTACCAATCGGTTCACTCTATCAAAAGTTAGATGAATTTAAAGTGATTAACAAGTAAAATTATCACAACACACGCAATTCAGATACTCGGACAGTTGAACTCGATATTCGATAGATGACGTTGTGCATTTGAAGTCATTTTCTGAATGACGGTGTTAAGATTCTCCGCGAAAGAATGATGATCTTAAAAAATATTGGTAGGTAGATAGGCAGGGTAGTGTAGACAGGAAGGTAAGTAGGTTAGGGTAGGCAGTCGATTAACGGGAGCGAGTGTGAGAGTGAGTGCTGCCGCTGTACAGCTATTTTAACATGCTTTTATTAGCCTGATATGTATGTATCAATGTAACGGAATCTTTGAACGTGATTTTCACTTTTCACCCCCTTCAAAACTTCGGATTAATTTGAAACTTTGCACACTTATCAAGTACCAATGATAATACAATAATTGAAACAGTTTCTCCCATTATCTTTACCAGGATTTTCAGGATTATTGATTAAACTAAAAAGTAAAAATAAAAAAATACTTAAAAAAAACTAAAAAACACGCTTTAAAAGAAAACCAATCTAAAAAGTAGAAAATAATTATCAATAAATTTTAATTAAGAACAGTGTGATAAACAAAAAAAAAACTGTAGGGAAGGGTGGGGTGCTTGATGTCAAATGTTAATATTTTATTGACAGATATTGGCAAAAGTAGAGTCATTTTGAAAATATCTTAAAAAGCGCCCCACGCTTTTTTACAAAAATATTTTTTTTTTGTTTATCACATTGTTCTTAATAAAAATTTATTGAAAATTATTTTCTTCTTTTAAGTTTGGTTTTCTATTAAAGCCTGTTTTTCATTTTTTTTAACTATTCTTTATTTCTCTTGTTCCTTGGCTTTATTGAGTGAAAAGGAGTGAGAGGAAGAGGAAGTGAGATTAGGTTCCACGCTTCCAACCTACAGACATGCGCCGACAAGACGCCATCATTGGGGAACTGGTCTGGAGACTGCGGGGACGCCCGAGCCCCCCAAGAATGTCCATTGGGAACCCTCATCTTGTCGCCAACCATCACGATGGCGCATTCCGGGATTTTTCGACAGTTGGCGGAGCAGCCTTTTGTGTTTGGCTGGCACATTACTTGGGCCCCCAACTACCTGCGGTCAGCCAGCGGCGCACCGTGTCTCGGATCCCGCTATACTCCGCGACCAGTCTCCCGATACGTCCATAACAGTGCGACTCAGGCCGGCCTGCCTGCAGTGGAACAACTATCTCGACCCAACTCCTCTAGTGGCTGCACCGAGCATCATACTGGAACGCGATTAGGCCACTTGGCGGTACGTCTTTGCCCGGTGGGTGGTCGCCTTTGGCCGAAGCCAAAGGCTTGCGACCACCTAACCCACGTGTTAACCAGTTTGTGTCTCCTTATTTGCACTACCCGGGGACCACGTGTAGGGAATCGAATGGGGTACACTCCTACGGACGTAGACGACTCAGACCCCCAAAAATACTGTTTTCATTTACCAGTTCTTATACTCGTAAATTACAACCCTTTAGTATCCTGCAATGAAAAAAAAATAGGGGGACTAGCCTTCGATCAATAATACACTGATCGAAGGGACTAGCGAACTTTTCTCTTACAAGCAACAAAATAGAGTCACTACAGTTTTGTTCAAGTTAATTTAAGAGAGTTTAAGATTAGTTTGTTTACTTTAACTCTAAGTACCTACATATTTATCATTCATTATTCTTAGCTTTATGTCAAATGCAGTTATGAAACAAAGTTCCTGAAATTTCCAGGTTCAAAAACTCAAACGCGACACTATTCGACATTCCGAAAAATACATCAGTATAATTCCTTTGTATTACAGAAACATGAAAATGCTGAAATACAGTTGATGCAGTGACGAACACTGTTCCTGGATTTCATTTTCGCGTTATTTCATTTCGGACATTTTTGTTCAGCGCTCGAAACTTTTCGCATTGTGCCAGTCAAAGGAGTAAAAAGAGTTTTGGCCCTCAACTTTTTGAATAGCTTTCTCTTTTCCTTTGTCGAGACTTGCAGAAATATTTACATTATTTCTTGTACTGAGGAAGCTTTCGTTGCTCTCAATACGATGATTTATTGAAAAGAAACATAAATTAATTAGCTTTGTCACTTTTTGATGGTCTAACACATCACCGAAATTCTTCCTAAACCTTACTAACTAAGGGTTCAAAATATTAGTTGTTCACCAGTTAAAAATGACAAATCTAACGCGGTACACTCATTTTCTGTGGTACAATATAAGACTACTGACTTACAACACACGCGCACCGTATTATTTTCGACAAAACCTCAAACACATTCTAAAAGTTTCTAATTGCACCCGACGTTACGCTTCGGTTACATAGGCCACTTCAAGTCCGTGTTCGCACTTTCATCTGCTTAGCACTGAAATCTACATTTTACACTAGAGGAAAACCTTTTTTGACAAACTAAAAGAACATTTAGCCTCCAAATATATGGTGTCTCAGAAAGTTTTTCGTTTTTCAAAAATAAAACCACTGGAATGAAAGAACAATTCTTGAGTTTTGTATTATGAAAAACAATAGTTAGTAATTGCGCATCCTCTACTGCCAGACACTCATTTATCCTAGAATTAAAATTTTCAATCTCCTGCTGGAGCTCTTGGAATATCTTTGATTTCGTCTTGCTTGCTTTAAAACATTCAGGTTGGGTGACAATATATTTAAACTTTACTGTTTAAGTAGCCGCATAGGAAATCATCAGCTGGCTTTAAATCTGGGCTTTTTGGGCTGCCATATCAAATTTTACTTACAAGCTAAATGAGTGTCCGGAAATGGAGCATGCCCATTTAATTAATATTGATTTACATGAAAAAAAAAACAAAAACTACTCTTTAATTTACCAGAAAATAAAACGAGTTGAATGAATTCTAGTGTTATTTTTTTAAATTATCAAAATCCAAAAACATTCTGAAACACCCTATATTTTGAAACTCTTCTCACCTGAACTTTGAATGGCTCGAAATAATATGTGTTGGTGTGTTCTCGTGCCAGAAGATACGTTTTCTCGGAATATATGTCTCTCATTCGTTTTATGCTCTGGAAAAATCATTAATAAATGTTTACAGTGGCTATTAGAGGGTTAAGAGCAAATATTTCTCTTTGAGTGTCACTACCGCATCTGAAATGAAAAGGGAACTATTGAAATGGGTTTTATTTTGTCGCATAAAGTTTTGTATGTGAAACATATTTGCTTGGATACTAAAAATACATTGAAGGTGAATTTTAGTAGGATTTTGGAAAATAAAGCGCATCTCCTAGATCTGATTTTAAGACTGTCGGAGAAAAATGTTCAAGATGAAGTTGATTGTGTGTGCTTTACCTATCGCTGCAAAATAATGTTAACTAGTGGCTCTGTGAGAAGTTGACTTTTCGAATTTTTCTTTTTATTTTTTTGTTGATTCCAAAAACTGAATCGATTGAAGAAATCCATATAATTATCAAACCGGCTCACAATATTTCAAGAGAATCGATTGAGAAATGCGACCTGTAGAGGAGAATAGTCGGATATCCGCAAAAACGAAAGCATTTTTGTCCAAGCTGAAACGGAAACGCTTCAGGTCAAAAAACGTATTTTCGAATTGAGAACATCTTTCGTTTTGAAGTTGATTATAAACAATAGAAATGTTCCATCATGTGTTGTGGAAATATAAAAAGTCTAAAAATGTACCTATTGTATATTGCCTTCAGTTTAAATAGCAGGCAATTGTTACAGAAGGTTAAGGTTAAAGGGTAAAACGGGCTAGTTTCCGCAACTCCACGACCAAGCGCGTATTTTACGTACGGAATTGTTACAGAAATATTTTTTCTAATACTTAGAAAGTTCTTTTCATACATTTAGGTATTATTTCTCTTCTTATACCTCTATTTAGCCTTTCCCTAGCGTTTTAAATATTTCCAAGGCAATCGATAATCAAAATCGCAAAACATATAAATTATGAATTTTTGTTTCGAAAGTTCAAGTAATTTAAAACCACCCTTCATAAAAATACATGATCAAATGTGTTATTAAATTCGTTCTATTTTCGGTAAGCTCCTTGTTTCCATGCTAAACACGAGCTTCTCCTTGATTAGGTGGACGCGTTGTTATCATAAGGGTAATGGCACATAGACTATGCTGAAGAGGTTATAATATCCTAAGACTGCATATACATAACTAGGTGTAAGATGAAGTTACGTCCTTGGCTCTAGGCAAAGAAAAATGTTTATCACATAACTATTGTCAAAAGTCTAAAATTTTTGAAATTCACTGTCGCTGATAGAATCATATTTTGTCTAACTGACACCGTAATATCAATAAATCATAAATCTTAGGTCACATTTACGGCAATAAACTAGATCATACAAATAATCTGTGACCCTTTACGGAAAACTGGAAATTCTGATGGAACCTCATTTGAAATCCGCCATCACCAGTAAATGATGTGAAAATAGAAAAAAAACAGTATGAACATTTATTTACCTAATGCCTGATAAATCTTTTGAATTTTTCTCACAATAAGCCTATAAAAGAGCCTCTAAATAGCTTTATAACGAAATCTTCGGTAAATAATTTCCGTAGCGAGCTATTTTTAGGCATTGAGCTTACATAACACGTGAATTCTCCGAAAGAAATTCGATGAAAGTAATAGCTACCCAGAACACACCCTTATAAAAATGCTCACATAAAAGAAATTTGGTTACAAGAGAAGCAATCACTCGATTTTTCGGCGGGTTGATGGATTCACATTGTGTTGTTAGATATGTACGTCTTACAGAGTATATAGATATTATGTTCTTAGGAAATTAGCATGAGTTACATTGATTTACTTATCTTAAATTTTTACTTGCGTGTGTGTCTTAAATTAATGGTGTATTTGTAAGTAGGTAACTTGTAAGTAGTAGGTAGTAAATGTATCTATATACAAAACACGTTTATATTAATTCTCAAGCCAGTAGAATGAATGGAGTCTAAATAAAAATATCTCAGATGTCAGTTTCCTCTGTGTGTTGTTGTCTGTTTGATATGATGTTTGTTTTTTTTTATTATTTTTTGTTTTTGCTTATTTCTCGTGTCTCCTGTGCGGGTCACAAATAAATATTTTTTCTTTCTTTCTTTTTATATCATATTTATTCTTTAAGATTCATAGCCATGTCCAAGCTCAAAATAAAACTGACATTCTGTCAGTACTAGCGAATGTCAAAATGCCGAAAAGTAAAGGATTAACCACTTGACATTTCGGTATCGCATGTCATTTTTGACTAGGTTAAACCTATCGCTGGCATCCTGCAGTTATTGGCACTTCTGAGTTTATAGGTTAAAAATATAACGAAACATGAACACGAAATGTTGGAATTTTCATTCCATTTATAGTATTTTAGATAGCTTTTTTATAATTTAGTGAAAATATATATAAATATAAAATCTTACCCTACCTACTTTCACTGTCACTTTGTCACATGTCTTTATACTCGTATTCCAATGTTTGTTCAAGTCTAATAGTGTGAGATCCTACTGCAAGAATTTTGTTTTTGATAAAACTGAATTTTATAAATAATTTTTGATGCAGGGTTGCCCGTTCGCATCTAGCTGCAACTAGTATTTCGTTTATTATGTTAATAAATCAAATTTATCAATTTTGCCCGACACTAGGTTTATTCCTGTATCGTGGGTGCGAATGAAACATCTTCTAGCTCTTAGTTAGTTGCCATTCATGGGTTGGCAGATTTAGCAGGTAACAGGCAATCCAAATATTGCGGCTAACTGTGAGCTGGAAACCTTATTTTTTTCTATTTTCTACACCACTTTCATTCAAATGGCGTTGGATTCACTTGAAAAACTTGTATATTGTAGGTTAACTATCAAATATACATTTTTTTTTTAATATAATTGCAGCTAGATATTGCCAGGTAATCCTGCAGCAATCTATTCTACTATCAAGTTTCATTCACGAAAATTAAGTTTGATCAAAAACAAAATTATCTGAAGATTTTCGAAGTGAGATTGTAGACTATATATTAAGTATACGCTCTTGGAGGAGCTCGTGGCTGAATAATAACAGCCGCACGGGTCGATCTTTAAGGTTAAGCAACGCTTGACGAGGTCGGTCCGTGGATGGGTGACCATTTCAACATACCGAGTTTCCTCCGTGCCTCGGAAAGATAAACGCCGTTGGTCCCGGCTGTCATTTGAACATCTTTGACAGTCGTAACGGGTAGTCAGAAGCTTGAGATCTGACACCAGTCTTGCCAAGGGGTACCGTGTTACCAGTTACTGGGTTGTGGAGGTCAGATAGGCAGTCGCTCCACGTAAAACACTAGTGCTCAGCTGAATCCGGTAAGACTGGAAGCCGACCCCAATATAGTTGGAAAAAGGCTAGGCAGATTGATTAAGTATTCGCTTGATTCCACCTGCACAGATTTTCCTCTCACTTGGACCCTCGTATGATCGTCATTTGCAACCAATTTCAGGTAAAGTTATACTTGCTGCTTAATTAGTTAAGACAAAATAAGCATCCGTAGGAGACGGACGCATGTAACGGTGCCGTGGATTAAACATACACAGACGTTCAAACTAACGTTTGCATAGATAATATTGAGACTCTTCGTAACAATACGTGGTCGAGTGGACAGAGGACTGTGTCTTGTACTCGAGCAAATTTATTTGTAATTGTTTCTGTTTCCATTTTTTATGATGGTTTATGATTGGTTGTGATATAAGTAAAAGCATATTATTATCAACTCACGGCAAACTCCTATCTCCTTTTCAAAAAAATAAAAGTTATCCGCATACAAAGATACAATCCTCACGTCTTTTATCCCATAGGGTTAGGCAGCAACTACAGAACGCCACAGGCTGCAATTACGCAGAAGGATAAAAAAGTCATATGAAGGAGGAAAAAACGCATCGCTCCTCGAGTTAACGCGCGGGCAATTGTATCGAGTGCCAAAGATAAATGCCCTAACGTTTTCTTCACCTTTTTAAAAAAAAACCACCTAAATCCTGTTAATCGCTGAGACAGCTAAGATAAAATGCCGCAGACCCAAGTGTGTGTCTACAACTCGACAACCTAATATCCGCGTCATTATGTCTCTTGAGAAAGTTCAAGGCTCAAGGGAGAATGTGGCTAGGGTGCCAGGTGGTTAAAGGGACTAAAAATAGGATGCAAAAAAGGGGAAATAAGGGCTTGTTGAAGCTGAACAGACAGTTTTCTCGTTCGGTTTAATGAACAAAGTTGAAGTAGGCATTTTGTTTAGTAAAGGGTTCATTTTTCTTAAGATTTCTAATGTTTGGGTGAGTTGAGAATGTTTCTGCGATTTTGCAAGACTTGTTTTGAAAAATGTTTCTAAATATTGTTAAATAATCAAAAGCGTGTTCAAGATATTATTATATCTGCTATTTATAAATGAACGCAAATAATTTATTGATTGTTAAATATTACCGACTTCGGAAGTGGTTTATTTTTTTGTGAAAAAGTTTTATTTCGCTCTTTTTAGATTTGGTACACCGTCACTAAAAAATAATAAGTTCTATTATTATAGTAAGGTACCTGAAGGATTGATCAAATAACACAATTTACACATTCGTGCTGTTTGCCGTTAAGGAGTTCGGTTGTATGTTCCATAACATGAAAACTACTGAACCAATCTTGATCAAACTTGCACTATTGCCTTAGTTGAGATATACTTAGTCGGAAAAAAAAAGAAAAATCACGATCCGATTACTAGTTTCGGCAAAATGCGTGGACAGACATACTTACTACTAGCTCCGTATGGTGCCGGACGTAAAGAAATTTACCATCCCATGTCTTCGCGTGGGTGTCGTAAGAGGCGACTACGGGGCAAACCAAAGAATGGGCAGCAGTATTCTTTTAGCATCTATAACAACCATACTGCGATCGCCAACCGGCCTGCCAAGGGGTTTGCCATAATCGCCGCCAAGCGTGGCGATAATGGCAAACCCCCCTGTAAATAGCACTAGGGGCCATTTTTAGCGACTACGGTAGCGTTCGAGGTTACGGCATGGCAAAGGGTTCTAAGAATCTCCGGACGAGATCCGGCTACCCCAACAAACACCAACGACTGGACCTGGCAACGTACAACACACGCACACTTCGGACCGACGAGAGGATCACCGAACTCGATGAGGAATCGAGCAGGTTAGGATGGAGTATTATAGGGTTATTTGAAGTCCGAAGAGAGGGGGAGGAACCCGGTAACTTGTTCTATTTCCGGGAGGGCGACCGGCAGTCCCAGGTTGGTGTCGGGTTTATCGTCCACAATAACTTGGTGAAGATCGAGAGTGTGTCGACCAGGGTGGCGTACCTTATACTCAAAATGTCCTCGAGATATTTGCTGAAGGTCATACAGGTCTACGCCCCGAACTCGGCACACCACGACGATGAGGTGGAGACCATGTATGAGGATATTTCTAGAGCTGAATGGTTTCAAAACTCACTTCACCATTGTCATGTGGGACCTCAAGGCGAAACTAGACAAACGAGACGAGGGAGCCATCGGGGTCACCTACTGGCCAGTTTAGGCCAGTTGGAGAAGGAGGGCCTCTTTATGATGAACTCCTTCTTCAGAAAGCTTGAACACATTAAGCGGACCTGGCAGAGCCCCGATGGTCCAACAAAAAATGAGATCAACTTCATCATGTCAACCAAGAAGCAAATGTTCAATGATGTCTCTGTGATCAATTCGCTGAAAACCGGGAGCAATCACCGCATGGTAAGAGGTACATTGAACATTAATATTAAGCTTGAAAGATCTCGACTGATGAAGTCCACGCTCCGTCCAGCATAGATCCAGATCCAGAACCCCGAGAGCTTTCAGCTCGAACACCAGAATCGTTTCGAGTGCCTAGAGAGCTCCGTGGACGAATACAGCGATGGGTTCGTGGAAGCTGTCCATACGGTCGGGTCTAAGTTTTTCAAGACCTAACGTATAGATAGAAATAAAAAGCTCTCTGATCCTATTCTCAAGCTTATGAAGGAGAGGCATGAGATGATCCTGAAGTCTTCAGATGAGGCGTGCAAATACCGGCAGCTCAATTGATAGATCTCTAAATCCTTGAAAAGAGACTTCTACCGCTTTAATACCGAGCGTAATAAAGACGTGATTGAGCAAAATAAAAGCTCCAAGGTGTTTTTAAGGGAGAGCCAGCTCATGAAACTAAAGCTATGGGGTAGAGCCAGCTCACAAAACTGAAGACCAACAGTGGCAGGATCGTATCCGCTAAACTAGTGCTTCTGAGAGAGATCAAGACATTCTATGGGCAGTTGTACACATTAATCAGCAAGCCCGTTGCGAGTCTAGCAAACGACCCAAGAGCTACATTGACCCGACACTATACCGAAGATATCCCGGACGTCAGCCTGTACGAGATTAGGATGGTTCTGAAGCAGCTTAATAAAAACAATAAGGCGCCGTGTGATGACGGAATCACGGCCGAACTCCTGAAGGCGTGTGTTGGTACTGTTCTTCAAGAAGGGCGACAATGCCCGACTGAAGAACTATAGGCCCATCTCACTTCTTAGCCGAGCCACGAGCCGAGTACATCACTCACCTTCGGTTTGCCGACGACATAGAAGTCATGGCTGAGACCATGGAGAGCCTCAGTACAATGCTCGATGACCTCGGTAGAGCTTCCGAAAGAGTGCGTCTTAAAATGAACATGGACTAAACCAAGATCATGTTGTATGCCAATGTAACACCCATTCCTACCAAGACCGGAGACTCTACACTCGTAGTTGTAGACTATTATGTCTACCTGGGACAAACGGTCCAGTTGGGTAGGTCTTACTTCGAGCTTCGTTTTATCAAAAAGCTTAAAGTCACCAAAAGGGCAATGGAGAGGGCTATGCTCGGCGTTTCCTCACGTGATCATGTCAGAAATGAGGATATCCGCAGAAGAACCAAAGTTACCGACATAGCCCGAAGAATTGTGAAACTTAAATGGCAGTGGGCAGGGCACATTGCTCGCAGAACGGATGGCCGATGAGGCCGAAAAGTTCTGGAAGGCGACTGTGAACCGGAGGACGGAAGGCCTCCCACCAGGTGGACCGATGGCCTGGTTAAGTTTTCGGGAAGGCCCTGGATGCGAGACGCACGGGTTGTGTCGATTCCTGGGGGAGGCATCCATAGTCCAGAGTGGGAGAGAGTCCAGCAGTGGGTGTCTTTCGGCTGAAATGATGATTATGATGACATACATACACCTATAGAATTAGGCTCAAATGTTAAGAAACCCACGTATATTACCATATTATGTGAATGTTGTGCAATTCCAACAATAAATACATACATAACATCGAATTGATGTCCTTTGTCTAATTGAAAAAAGAGTCAATTAATTTATTACAAGCCATATATATATTACAATCATCATTTCAGCCAAAATACATCCACTGTTGGACATAGGCCTCCCCCAGGGGTTGCCACACCCATCGCGACCGATACCATGCGTCTCGCGTGTAGCGGAAACTAAATGTAAAAAATATCTATTGAAATATAATAAAGTTTCAGTCGTTTGCAATTACTCCAAATAGTTTAGTAATATGCGTACCTGGATAGTCTTAATCCTACAGAATACGAACTATCACATAAAATTTTAGATGTTTCGACCAAAAGCATACGAAACATCCTATTTCACCACCTGTAACTCGTAACGTAATCGGTCATTCCTTCCTATTTCCCTGCTTACCCCGATCACGGAACGCTCTCATAATATTCATCTGTCACGCCGATGCGTATCAATTCGAAGTGACATGCTGCGTATAGGGAAAAATTAGAGAAATCAATGATTGATTCCATTTGTAAGTATCGAATGTAATTTTGTTGAGATTTCTTTGGAATTCTGATTACTGGAGTTAGCTTGATTGTGAGCATTAAGGATTAAAACCTTTTCAGTATTCAAGATCAAGGTACTTTTTTGTAGTCTTGTAATAATGCATTATTACCATGATTGAAATAAATAGTCTACTATTTCCACCTATATACATACTATATACACCACTAAAGAAGTTTTACGTTTTACTTTACAATTGACTTTAATTTTTAAAGAAAAATATTTATTATTTATAAAATACTCGTACATGTTATTTTAACACCAAAATAAAATTGTTACAACACACACTCCTTCTACTCCAAGAGTGTCGCACAGTTACGAGTGCGTGGCTACGAGTCGCCAAACCTGAGTTATGAGCCCGTGGCGACGCAACGCGGCGACGCGTCGCCACGTTAACAAAACAAAATGTTATTGATACCTTTTTAATTTTCGATTAAGTTAGGCGTATATATCGCCCAATATTAACACAATACTGGTCGTGTGCCCGCTCGGAGCCAGAATGTCAATATTTAACCACCTTTTGGACAGTTTTGTTTGCAAAATATTCTTTGATTTACATATGCCATCAATTATTCTGTGTAAAATATTTTTAAACAACCTAGTCGTTTTGGAAGAGTATCCAAAAGTAGCGAAAAAATATTGTGTTGTTAATTATTTTTTTGTTTAATTCGACCAATAGTGCAATATCTAACAAGTACCAACAAAACCAAACAAGCAAAATTTGCAACACAGTGTAAATACTATTTGGCATGGTTCTGTTCCCAAATTGGAATATTTTCTGCAACCAATATCGTTTGGCAGTGTAATGTGATTGTATGCAGGAAATGGAATTTATTATTTATCTACTGTTCGTTCACGGCTCGTTTATTTGTGTCCCACGAGATACAAAACAAGGTGATTGAGAACATATTCTAAGCCTATTAAAGAAATGGATAGGTGCTTTTGTGCATTATTTTGTTTCAAAACGATTGATTAATAGAGGCATGATGTACACGAGATATTTTTGACTTATGTAATATTCTCACTGCCTTAGAGATACAACACATTGTTTTTGTGTATTCGTATTGGTTGCCTGATGCATCTATCAAGTTGTGAGCATCATCTAGTAATCATGTGTATACCGTAATGCTACTTGACATCTATTCCTTACCTGTGGATCGAAGATACCCTGCAACGTTAAATATTATGGTGAATTGTCAGTGAATTGAAAGAGCCCTCTTTTACGGATGATACTACTAGCTTACTCTATCTATAATAATCACTGATGCTGGTTATTTTAAAGTCCTTACGAACTTCTTTCGTCTGTCATAATTTTATAGTGCACTAGCTTATGCCCGCGGCTTTGCCCGCGTAAAAAGTGTTTTATCATCCCAAGGGAATACAAACTATCCTATGTCCTTCTCAGGGTCTCAAACTGTCTCCTTGCCAAATTTCATCTAAATCGGTTCAAATCAACAACCTCACAAACTTACTAACTTTATCTCTTTATAATATTTTTTTTAATTTGTTATAGGCTTGCGTTTGACCACTATCTCGCCTGATGTTAAGTGATGATGTAATATTATATTATATTAGTATCTAATCTAATACCTTTAAACGAGCAATTCTTGTATATATATAAATAATCTGAATCTGGGAAACGGCTCCAACGATTTTCATGAAATTTAGTATGCAGGGCCTTTCGAGGGTGATAAATCGATCAAGTTAGGTTTCATTTTTAGAAAACGTAGTTTCTCTATTTTCACCCGAGCAGAGCTTGGTCTCCTAGGTACTTGAAGATAATAATTTACATTATGGCAAAATCCGGGTAAGTATGGTTTGCGCACTTTTGGGCAGTAGATCTAGTCCATCTTCTTTTAAGTACTGGAGGTAGAATCCTATGTACGAATTTTGAATGAACAGATCCACTAAAACTTCTGACTAAATTCTTTAATATCACGCACGCTCGAAAGAAGCAGGCTGTTCGAGCGAGGCCATTTTAAATAAAATAAGAGGCAATAGTGTTAATTCGAGTCGCATGTGCGCAGAAGTAATTAAACCTCCGTATCTCGTTAGTAACGCGTAGAGGGGCGCAGCTCCATTGTAACTTATATGCTACATAACCTTTGTTTTTTAAAAAAATTTAGGAATATATATTTAAAAAAAAAACGCAGAAAGATATGCTCGTAGTTCCTCTGGGTAACGGAGGAAACTAATGATAGAAATGCCGCAGAAGAAACAAGGTAACTGAAACAACCCGATGAATTGACAAACTTAAGTGGCAGTGGGCAGGGCACTATCACATCAGTTTGCCAAACCCGAAGACGCAACGTTGGAAGACCGTCTATTAGGTGCACCGATGACTTAGTTAAGGCATCGGGAATCTGCTAGATGCGAGACGTATATAACCAGTCAATATGGTGAAACTCGGAGGAGGCCTATGTCCAGCTGTGGACGTCTTTCGGCTGAAATGATGATGACGTGGTTTAATTGGTAACTCTAGTTGGCAAGTCACGTGAAATACCTCGCATTATTTTGCAGCAACAACATCACACAGTTTTCCCATGCATCAAAATTAAATGATAGTAATATACTACATTATGATCGATTTTCCCACAGGGACCAATATGTGCCAAAATACAGAAACCTCTACTCCCCGAGAGCGGTAAACAATGCTTGTATTGCAATAAGCTTCAATTAGGTACAAATAGTAACGTTGTATTTTCTGCATAAAACATTTTTAAGTTCCTCTATAAGTTACCTCCTTGCGTTGATTCCCTAATGCTGGGGTCGCGACCACATCATGGTTTCAAGACTTTATTGCTTATTATGTTTCTCCTCTTGCTTCTACTTTCAGCAATATGCACGGCTTTTAAGGCTATAACATTCAAAAGGAAAGGATTTGGTCTGACCAGTGGATAGGCCCTCTTCCTCTAGGCCGTTTGCCCTCGACTTTGCTTGTGATATTTATTTACCTTCAGTAGGTTGTCACCAGGTTTGCGGGCGATATTCCCATAGAAGTCAATATTTTTCGGAGACACTCATTCGATACTGAGTCTAAAAATAAATAAAATTGATATCTCTAAACAAAAGTTTGTACGCCCAACAACCAGCTATTAAAGTTAATGTAAATTAAATGAAAATACACAATTTTTCTTTTTATTAAGTTAAGTCCATTGGTCTGACAGTGGGCACGTTTTCTTAGAACGTGCTGTGTGTGTGCCTATAACTTGACGTCTAAGACCAATACATACTTACAGACTTTGAAACTTACAGCGAAAAACCCACATTATTTTCACGCTTTTGTTAGCTTGGTTGTATCTAAATAACGGCATCTTTGAATGTGATTTTTACCCCCTTCAAAACCTCGGCTTAATTTGAAACTTTGCACACTTAACAAGGACCAACCGACACTATTCTTAATATAAATTTATTGAAATTTCTTTTCTACTTTTAAGTTTGGTTTTCTATTAAAGCCTGTATTTTAGTATTTTTATTTATTACTAGCTTTTACCCGCAGCTTTGCTCGCAGTGAAGCCATTTTTTTTAAAGTAAAAAGTATCCTATGTTACTTCTAATACCTCCAAGAATATATGTACACAGTTTCATGATGATCGGTTCAGTAGTTTTTGCGTGAAAGCGTAACAAACAAACTTACATTCACATTTATAATATTAATATACGTAAGTATGATTTATACAAATCATTTCTCAGTATTATTTATTTTTAGAATTTATTATACTTTTAATGACGATGGCGCTTGGGCGTAGCAGAAGACGTCTTTCGGATTCAACGATGATGATCAGATATCTTAACTAATAACAGAGTAACAGCGTAACTATTTCCACACTTTTCTTTTTACTTTGAATGTTAATCAATTTGGTACCTGTATGTTAAACTATCTAAAGATAGCAAGTGGCGTTCTGTAGTTCCTGCCTATCCCCATGAGTTTATGTATCTTCTATGTTAGGGGGTTTGGTTTCCGCACTTAGTCCTTCGGGTGGACCATTGTGCGTGGGGAGTTTATGTATGTATGTATAAATATGTTAAACGATAACGTTTCATGAATGTAATATCTTTAACTCGTCTTTGTGATTTTAATCTTCAATCAAAAGAGAAGTTTTAAAGGCTTCGACTCCATTTTAAACAGTCATTATTGGTTGCACCCGATGTTCTCTTTAAAAATGTGCAGCATGTCTTCTTCCATTATACTGACCACCATTTCATTAGTTACCTGATTTCTACCTATCTCATCTATCAAACTTACTTAACAAAATAAATACTACAAAAACTGAAAATATGACAACTTTTTTTTTTAAATTATTACCGGCCAAGTGGGAGTCGGACTCGCGAAAGAATGGTTCCGTACCATTATCACAAATGCAGCTATAAAATAACGTTGTATGGGAGCACTTAAATATTTGTTTTATTCTGTTTATAGTATTCGTTGTTATACCTAGTGCCAACAGAAATATATCATCTGTGAAAATTTCGACTGTCTAGCTATCACGGTTCATGAGATACTCGTACAGCCTGGTGACAGGCAGACAGACCGACAGACAAACAGAAAGACAGAAATACTGACGGACAGTGGAGTCTTAGTTATAGGGTCCCGTTTTTACCCTTTGAGTACGGAACCCTAAAAACCGTAGATTTACGAAAATCGTACTACAATGAAAACGTCCCAGGAGTCACGCATCTCAGGGTGTAAGTTAAAATCCAATTATGTTTTCTGAAAACGCCCTTATGTTATGACCGACAAACTCGCGTTTTGCGCCGTCGCTTCTTGACTCGAATTAGTTTTGAGCTAATTTTTGCACAAACTTGTTTATCTTATCTTTTTCGTTCATAGAATAAAAAAAATCTTCTCTATCGTTTAGAGAGTTCAGGTAAACGGATATCTTGATATTTTATGAATTTAAGAGGTAGTATGAGTACTTTTTTGCGTTAAATGAGTAATTATTGGCTCATCATTTCAGCAGAAAGACGTCCACTGCTGGACATAGGCCTCCCCCAGGCGTCGCCACATTGACTGATCCCATGCATCTCGCATCCAGCGCCTTCCCGCAACCTTAACCAAGTCATTGGTCCACCTAGTGGGAGGCCTTCCAACGCATCGTCTTCCGGTTCGCAATCGCCATTCCAGAACTTTTCGGCCTCGTAGGCCATCCGCGAGCAATGTGCCCTGCCCACTGCCCTTTAAGTTTCATTATTCTTCGGGCTATGTCGGTAAATTTGGTTCTCCTGCGGATATAATAAAAAATATAATTGACTCTGTTTTCAATTGTGTGTTTGTCTGTCTATCAGTTTGTCTGTCAGACAGACTGACAGGAATTTGTTAGATTTTTTTTTAATGTTTTCTTTAGAATTAATTACGGATGTTTTCCCCAATTACTTTAAAAACGTTATTACAGAAAGCGCGAACTTTGGCAGTAGTGCTCCCTCTATATTTCGTGTACGGTCTCTAATGCCACGTTCTCTGTCAAACTCGTCTCTGACTGGCTTGTCAATGCTCAGGATTGCCAAAAAGTCGCCAACAACACCCTTATTTACCCTTTAATTTTTTTGGCGGTTAATACCTACCTACCATAAATAGAAAAAAAATATAGTGTTATCGAATATATTCTTGCGACCTTTCGGGGCTCCCGTTACGAAAAGTGTGCCCTTATGGCAAAGACGGTACTGCTAAAGCGGTTACGCTCTACATCCGATCCGAATCCGTAATTGGAGTTCTGAGGTCTATCCGAATTGAAAATGTTCTGAATTATAACGGATAGATTTCAGATTTAGTGGGTAAGCTTCCCTTCAAGTACCCTTGGTACTTACTAAGGCTACTTCGGAACCGAAATTTCTCGGATTCGGATCGGATGTAGTGCGTAACTGCCCTAACGCTGTAAGCGAACCTTCTTGGTCCTTTTCTAGTGATCTATACCTTTATATAATAATAATACCAGCCGTTTACTTAAATTTCCCACTGTAGGGCAAAGAATATACTCATACAGGGAAGGCACAAGTATTAATACTCGCACATCCTTACTTTAATATTATAAATGCGAATGATATTCTATTTTTGTTACTTTTTTCACGTTTTAATGGATTTAGATAAAACTTGGCATACCTACAGTAGTGGTCTGTAGTACCTTGGGCAAACAAACCATCTTTCACGTGGCTGCGGCCAGAAGCAAAATAACCATAAGTCCAGTTTCATCACGATGTTCTCTTTCAGCAGAGTACTTGCATACAATATGTACCAATGATGGTTCGATTTCACCCGAGTTCTGAAAACAGTTCAATGCATTTGCTGCACAGCTTGCCACAGCGAAAATGCAAAGCGACCGCCTCCGCTTTTCCACGGGATAAACGAAACAGGGTGTTTGGAAGTAGGAAATTAATATTTAGAGTAAGGATGCAAGGTAACTATCAAGACATTTATTAACCACGACGGAAAAAGAGGGCTATAAGATTGTTGATCGAAGTGTGTATACTACTAGATAAATTATGGAGTTAAATTGTCGCGCGATTTGGAAATTTTTATTTTTTACTTGTATGGACTCGTTAATCATGTTGTATAAATCCTTACTTAATTGGAAAACAATCAAGGTTTCTGACTCTTTACCTGAAGTGGTGAAGCTCAAAAGGGAGGTTATGATTAAAATAAAAAAGAATCATCAAAATTGGTTCATAAACGACGAAGTTATACGTGAACACACATAAAATATATATATATGGTCGAATTGAGAAACCTCCTCCTTTTTTGAAGTCCGTTAAAAAACAGCCAAAATCTTCTATTACTCGGCATTATGTCATCTAAAACTGGAATTTTGAGAGTCTGAAGCAATTGGATTTCTTCGTATAATTTGTTGCCTTCCCCTCGGACCTCTGCAGAGAGTAGACGTGCTCTAAGCCGTAGTTAATTTTTTAATTAAATAAAAAGTAAACAAGCAAATAAATACTTGCTAAAAAATTAGGAGTGCATAAAGATCGAGGAGTTCCCTGCAAACTTGTTGCGCCGTGAGTACACACTACACTCACACACACAACAACTTCACAGAAACTGCGCAACTACAGATGCAACGGGTCGCCCGTGTAAGGTGGACAGCAAGTCGTCTAAAGTCAACGCGCAGAAAAGAGACAGCAATAATTCTGCGAGCTTTGTACAGATACGTCGCTTACGCATCCACTGTACCAACCCAAAGGTCTCTTTAAAGTGGACGGAAACGAATAAGCTTCGCTTTACTCGATAGCAGCAATCATAACTTGGGCCCCGAAATAGATCATACGTTTACTATAAAAATCAACCGGCGATAGCCCTACTGTCCTGGTACTAGTAGTAGTACACCGCACTCAGTACACCGCCGCTATGCCACTGAATGGAACTTCCCCCGCCTCACCCACCCCGCCAACGCCGACAGCAGCGCCTGGGAGTGTTCGTAGCGCGGTTCCTACGTTCTCAACGGCTTCGAGTGAATCACCGCTACAACACTGCGAGTCTGAGCCTAATCTTCATGCACTCATAACGCACGCAGTCAATGTCACTGAACGAAAGAAAAGAAAGTATGATCATGAACACTCAGATGTCACAGCACTGATTAAGGAAATGTTCTCGAGTTTCTCAAAGGAACAGGAAAAGCGCTTCCAAGATTTAAAAAGCAGTTTAGAAGTCATGTCGAGTAAATATGACGAATTCTTGCAAAAAATATCCACCTTAGAGAAAGAAAGGAAAGAGGATAAAATTTTAATTAAAGAATTGGAAGAAAAATTGGAAGTGTCTGAGCGAAAGTCCCGTGGAGCAGGCATAGAAATTCGGAATATTCCAAAGCAAAACGGCGAGACAAAAGAAAATCTCTGTAGCGAAATTACGAAACTCGGAAAGACCTTGAGTGTCAACATTGACTGTTCTCATATTCGAGACGTCTACAGACTGAAATCAAAAGATGCATCAAATCCTGTTGTCGTGGATTTTAGTTCCGTATTACTTAAAGACAAAATTCTCAAGGCTGCCAAGAACTTCAATAAAACACGAGCAAAGGGAGAAAAATTAAATACCACTCATTTGAGCCAATCGTACCAAGCAAAACCACTTTACTTATCCGAAACGTTAACCCACAAGACGCAGAGATTGTATTTTCTGGCCAGGCAGTTTAAAAAATGCCACGGATATGACTTTTGCTGGACGACTAACGGGTTTGTTTATCTTAAAAAAACTGAAGACTCAACTCATATACGCATAAACCATGACTCGGATCTAGATAAACTAAGAAATCTGATATGACTATTCCATGTTTTAACTCTAATTTTCAGTTTGTTATTGATTGATTTTATATTGCATGTTTTTTTCTTATTTCGAATTGTAAGTTACTTTTGTTTACATTTTAACACACTATACAGAAATTATACACTACTTTTAATATCTCATGTTTTTTTCGCAGTTCAAACTGCAATAAAGTTTTGTTTACATCTTACCACACTATACAGAAATTATACACAACACCTTAAATACAACACATTTATTTTTAAAATTAAACACTATACTCACAGTATTTCCTACAAATCAACACACATACAATCTTTACATCTGGATATCGCATCACACGGTCAGTTAACCACGCTCGAACCTTTTACAATAACATTTTGTTATGACACACTTACAACAACACTTTTACTTAATATATATACATACTTCACAAACATAGTGCTCGCAAGCCATTATAAATCTTTCAGTTACCATAGTGCATTCCAAATACTATTCTGTAACCGTGACCACAATTTCTTACTATACTTTTTATTGACGTTAAATTCAACGATATAATTAACTTATCAGAAAGTATCGATAAACTGTCCGTATCACAATCGCAAGAAACAACCATTGAAAACTGTCATAAATTAATATCATTGCAACCAAATAACTTACTAATCTTCACGCTAAACATTCGCAGCATAAGCTGTAACATGCCAGGGCTTGAAGTTTTATTAAAACGAATGAAGTTAAAATGTGACATAATTATACTGACCGAATGCTGGCTCCCAAGTTCCTCAGTTATACCAATCTTTGCAGGTTTTTCTCATGTCGGGACTAAAGTGAACCCCAAACAAAATGATGGTGTAGTAATTTATTATGAGGAAAACCTTAGTTTAACAATAGAGGAGCCTCTTATGCAAGAATGTAACTGTCTGGTCGCAAAAATAGACAATCGCATCGCGATACTAGCCTTCTATCGGTCCCCATCTTACAAAAACATTGACCATTTTCTTTCATCCCTAGACACATTACTGCACAAAGTGTCAGCCTACAAACAGATATTTGTGATAGGCGACATTAACATAGATATTAATCCTACCAAGATAAACCTAAACGGAGAACGCTACCTGACTTTAGCGGCTTCTCATGGCCTCTTACCAGCTCACACTCTGACAACTCGCTATGAAAGCAATTCTTGTTTAGACCATGTGTTAGTAAAAACCAATAATGCAGTTACTACTTTAGTTCCACAAACCACCCTAACGGATCACTACCCAGTTTTATTGTGTGTGACTGCTAGGAGAACGCGTCAATTTGCAGTAACAACAATAACTAAAGTTGACTTCACAAACTTAGAGCAAGATCTTATAAAAATTAACTTCGACCCAATTAATTACTTACCAAACCCAGACCTTTCTTTTAATTACCTTACAAATTGTCTTCAAGACGCTATTTTAAACAATACTAAACATATTACTCTCTCTAAACGTCATAAAATCATAAAACCATGGATGACACAAGGGTTGCTACGATGCTCAAGAAATAGGGATGAGTTGCATTTAAAATCGAAGCTTGCACCACAAAATCTCATTTTAAAAGTGACATACACGCGATACAGAAACTTCTGCAATGCGCTGCTGAGAAAAGTTAGAATAGAGTATGAAAAAAAGCAACTTCAAAATGCACAACAAGATAATAAAAAACTGTGGAAAGCAATAAAAGAGATCACACATACATCAAAAGTAACAAATCATCCGAAAGAACTACTAACGCTATCAACCACTCCTGAAGATTCTTTGAGCGAAGTGAATAGTTTCTTTATAAATGTAGGAAGTTCATTAGCAAACAAAATACACCAGCAAAACACGCATACTATATACAATAGACAAACAAATACAATCATAGCTACCAGTAGTCCGCATTCGTTTGCTCTCATAGACACAACTGAAGGCGAGGTAGAACGTCTCATCCTCGACTCAAAAACAGACTGTGCCCGTGGTGGAGACAATATAAGCAATCATTTTCTGAAAACCTATAGACACATCATCGTACCACCTCTTACAAAGATCATAAATGATTGTCTCCAAAGTGGCGTGTTCCCTGACGTCCTTAAAAAAGCAGAAGTCTGTCCAATCTATAAGGGTGGGGACAGAAATCGTATCAATAACTATCGACCTATATCTATTCTACCAGCGATATCAAAAATATTAGAAAAAATTATAAATTTACGACTAGTTAACTATTTAGAAAAAAATAAACTGCTTTCAGCTAACCAATATGGCTTTAGACAAGGTAAATCGACTGAGCAAGCCGTAAATAAACTTATCAATTTTGTAACTTCCAACTTAGATGAAAAGAAAAAATGCCTCACTATCTTTCTAGATCTCGCAAAGGCATTTGATACGATTTCTGTTTCTCTCTTACTGGACAAGCTCGAAAGATTGGGAATTAGAGGCACACAGCTGAAACTTTTTACTAGTTACATGAGTGGCCGAACTCAGTGTGTCCGTGTAGGAAAATGTAAAAGTTCTCACCTTCAGGTTACACACGGTGTACCACAAGGTAGCATACTGGGTCCCACGTTATTCCTTGTGTATATAAATGATCTCACGAGTCTTGATCTTACCCATGGTGAAATCATATCTTTTGCAGATGATACTGCCCTTTCTTTTGCTGGCAATACGTGGGACGAGGCTTTCAGTGCTGCACAACAGGGCTTTGATATCGTGGGAAAGTGGCTTCAGAGTAATATTCTTACATTAAATGTAGATAAAACCAAGTACATCTGCTTTAGTATAAAAAATGTAACTGGAGATGGCATCGGGCGAAATATCATATCGCATGAGTGCCTCTCCGGAAAAAATTGCAACTGTCCTTCACTGGAACGCGTGCATTCAGTAAAATACTTAGGAGTTACTTTAGATAGCAAACTTAATTTTAAGGAACATGTTAGACTGCTATGCAGTCGAATACGAAAGCTCATTTATGTTTTTAAAAATCTGAGGCACATTGCTGACTTTAAGTTGCTTAAGCAAGTATACTATGCTCTCTGTCAATCGCTTCTAACATATTGTCTATCATCTTGGGGAGGAACATCAAAAACAACTTTGAAGTCTATCGAGGTCGCCCAGCGTGCAGTACTGAAAGTCGCGTGGTTCAAGCCCATACGATTCTCTACAACATCTCTCTACGAAAAATGGGAGGTCATGACCGTGAGACAATTATATATACTAAGCGTTGTCCTCCTAAAACACAGTGAACTAAGCTTCAACCCACTACTCCTCCAAAAACGAAGAAAAGATATAGTATGTGACAGAAATAAGATGTGCAAAACTAAATTTAGTCAACGATTTACCCAATTCATTGGTCCATTAGTGTACAATAGGCTAAACAGAATCCTTAATTTATATCCGTTAACTAAAATGCAATGCAAGACGAAACTTACTGAATACCTAAAAAGTCTTACCTATGAACAGACTGAACTTCTTCTGCACATAGCATCCTAATAAAAAAACCTATGTACAATAGAACATACATTTCTCATAATATACACTCAAACACGCGCACGCACGCTCACACCACAACACCCTAGTCAACACCACACCACACCACACACCTCACCACACCACACACCACACCACACCACACACCACACACCTCACCAAGCACCACACCCCACACCACACATTTTTATATACATTTTTTAATATTTTTCTTTTGTATACCCTTTTTTTTCTCAAATACTTAAATAAAGTACATTTTAAGATGTTAAATTGAACACAAATGAAATCATTTAACTGGCTACTATATATGTTTAATATTCGAGGGGTTTGGCGCTGATATCCGAAATACAGGCTCTGCCTAGTTCGGATACAGATGACTATACCACTTAATCTGACCAAAATTAGCCTGTTGAAATATTTTGTAATTTATGTCTAAGTTTCTTTCAATAAAATTTATTATTATTATTATTAATAATACGGCTATCCGGTGGATGCGAGATGCACAGGACCGATCAGTGTGGCAACACTTGGGGGAGGTCTAAGCCCAGCAGTGGACGTCTTTCGGCTGAAATGATGATGATGATGAAGGCTATCAATATTCGTGCTAATTCAATTTGCACCTCTGCCTTACACTTGGAGGAATAGTTACAGGCGTGATGTTATGTAAATTATTTATATCGATGGTTTGTAAATGTAAATTGTAAATAAATATTGTTGAAGTTTTCCCATACTATAACTTCTTGCCTTTGCCTATACCACTTTTTTATATGCCGTACATTGTGGTTAAACGGCTATTTTGTGCTTTGTGCTGCCCTATTAAGATAGCCACCACCTTATCAAAAATCCTGTATACATACATGGATCTAGGTATACAGAGTGTATACAGATTTGCATGGAGATTTGTGGCAGTTTTAGCGTTCAGTGCTAGAGGTTTCCAGTCCTGCGGGACTTTGGGTAGTGTTTAAATATTTGACTTGACTTGGATAATCCCGTTCTATGTAATTTAGTTGTCTGTTTATTTACAATTGTGGTGTAAGCAGGACTTTTCGTTCAGCTTATTGGCGAGTGGTATTTCTGTTACAGTTGTATTATGCAAAGTTTTGAGGTTGTTTTTGCAATTTATGTAGCCGTAAATAGACGGTCGTAATTGTGTGGTTGGCTTGTGATCTTAACTTCTAAAGTAATAATATGAAATTGTTTTGTAGAAGGTAGTCTCTGAAAGTTCTGATACGAATATGTTTCAATTTTCACTGGATGATTTGTTTTTTGTATTTTATTAGTAAACACAATTCTTGATAATGAATTACGATCTAGGCCAAAAGACTAATAAGCAATCTAACTCTTACTTAATATGTTGAATGATAGATTATGTAACAAATAAGAATAGTATCCATTTGCACTTTCTTGGAGTTTGATTTAATTTATAAAAACACAATATTCATGTGTTACCTATATGTATAGCACAAAATTGTTACTATCATTAATTTACTTTGTACACTTCATTAATTCACAAGGTTTAGTAATTTGTAGCGTACGCACTAAGTCTGTGTTGTAGCAGCTGGATAGGCTCAACATTCACGTGTCGATGAAGTCTGTGTTCGTGGGCTTCAGCAAATTTTTCAATGATGGTGGTGACAAGATTAGATGACTAGATGAAATACATACTCTTGCTATTATTTATTGCTATGCCAGAGATTAATAGTAACCACTATTCATCTCTGAAAAATGCGCAGTTCCTGTGGAATGGACCACGGCCGGAAAACCTTCATAAAAATGTTAACCTACGGAAGAAATCTTTTTATTTTGTTAACAATAATTGACATTAGCCAAAAATCCATTATTTTAATGACATTCTTAAAAAAATTAAGATTTTGGCTGTTATACAAAATAAGAGAGGATTACATTTTTTTTATTTTTTTTTTGATAAAGATACATATTGCCTTATGTTCTCTATGTAGAACATACAAGAACAAACAAATAAATTACACAGAAATCTCAATTAAACCTGCATTACTTCATAACCCATTTTGTAATAATATAAAACCTCATAACCCATTTAATAATAATTACTAGATGTGCTCAAACTTCGCCTTATTCCTCGGAAGCAGCTCGTCGATACGCAAACTTATCAGTTTTCTTATTTACTTCTCGATACACTAATTAATCTAGCTTCCTAGAAGAATGGGAGTATGCTACGGCTTCAAGGAGATCGGATCCTTTTAAAATACAATCGGGTTTTATAGGATTTCTTAGTAATTTGTTGTGGGTATCAATTGTAAATAATAATTGTGGTAATGGATATTGTTACTGATAACTCTAAAGAACCAGAGTAGATAATAGTCTCGCTAATATTGACACGGGCCGATTTCTAAATAGAGAATTTACAGTTAAGAACGTGTCAAATCTTTATTAATTGCCAAAGGTTGACAGGTTTTTTGGCTATGAAAGATAAATAAAACGGCTTGACTTGTTTGACTTCAAATGCGTAATTCACAAAATCATAGACATCAAGCTTGAGTTACGAGTAGAAAGCCGTTTTCAGTATGGATTACCCCCCTTGAGTGCCTGAAACGTGGATCCAAGCGAGACACAATGGCTTTGTAACCGAATGCGCGACGCAAAGGAGGGTAATATATTTATCAGTCTTTGTATGTTCGTTCCTATGTGGCGTTCTAGAGACCAAACACGTACGCCGATTTTGATAATCCTTACGAGTGCAACTGGCTACATTACAATAAAAAAAAACCGGCCAAGTGCTTGTCGGACTTCGCACATATAGTTTTCTGTACCAAAGACAAAATCAGATTTTTCAATATATTGGTATTTGTTACTAAAATATACGTAATAATAAACATTATCACCAAATTTCAAGTTCATAGGTCAGTGGGAAGTAAAAAATTCTTCGGAACAAAATCGTGTGACAGACGACGGACAGACAGACAGACAAACACATGAATGACAGCAATAGGGCTCCGTTAAGACCCGTCGGACCCTCTAAAAGAAAAATGGCGGATTTGGGCGTCATATTGTGGAGCTCCCAATTTTTTTCTATTTCTAGTCCCATCGTGTGTGGTATCAAAATATAGCGTTTTGAGAGGTGATTACAAAAGTACATAACACTTATAGACTTCAAAGTAATTCGAATAAAAATGATAACTAAAAAGTTGTGGATAAATAAAAAAGTTAATTATGCTTTTGGAGACTACATAATTATGGTTTTGGTCAGTCAGGAGGATACATCCTCCGAATGCACAGCATGATTTTTTTCTTGTTTACGACTTTTTAGTTCGCTTGTTAAGCAGTCAGGTTTTTGATATTTTAAATTAACTTTTTTTTATTAATTGTTTCGATAATTAAGGCATTCAACCGGCTAACAGCTGCTTCATATAGACATACCGAGATACAGGATCAGGATCTGTATGCCGAGATACAGGATCCGTCTTAGTTCGGCTACAGATGCTCTTTTGTAAAATTTCAACCTTTCGTAGTAGCCTGTAAGATTGCTGTAACCTATTGTGTTGTTTTTGGTGAAATAAATATTATTATTATTATTATAATTATTCTAGATTAAGATACACAATTAATACTTGCTTACTGTAGGCACCTCAATCACTTAAAGTTCGAAAGCCGACGAAAGACAGCAAGTTTTTAGTTTAATTGTTGAAGAAAATAATTACACCAAGAACATTTTCATGTAAAATGTTGCCAAGACAAGACCATATGGCTCGCACTGTCTAAAAGTTTCCAGGTCTCATGTAGAGCCAAGCATGTAAACTCTACAAGCCCTAACTTCACAAACTTGACACCTTAATCAAAATATGTGACTTGGCCGTTTCGCTACCCTCTTAAAACTCTTAAAGGACATGGCCAAAATGTGCCCCACTGTGAGCAAACATACGTTTATTGCAGTTAATTTGAATTAAAAAAAATATGAATTTTAAATGGCTTTTTAAGCACTATAGCAGCAGTGGAGAAATAATATTTATTAAAAGTTGTTCTGTTTGATTTTGCTCAAAAATACCTTTTAATGTTGCCGTATAATATTAACAAAGTTCACACCCAGGGAAAAATAATAGCTAAACGACACACCACGACAATTCTTTGGTACTAGGGATGGGCAAGATATCAAGTAAACATTGTTCCACCAGCTGCATTTTTAGATAATATTTTAATTACATTAAATGATTAAAATACTATTCTTAGTTTTCTTTTTATTTGCCTAGTACAGAATATGGTACTATACCTATATATTACTTTTTATTCTATAAAAAATAGTTACAAACTATAGGTGGACTTTCTCAGATTATAAAAAACTAGCTCTCTTTTAGTTTTTTTCAACCAAATTATAATATATCAAACGCCTGGCACAGATATATGTACATTAGTTGATATAAAATACCTTACCCGTAGTGCAGAAATCAACTATTTTAATACTTAATAACTTTTGTTCTGCTAAGCAATATGCGCCTTTTTAATTTTGTTTTTAGAAGATCAGTACTATTAACAGACATAGATTTTATATCTGTCCATTCTGGGGCACAAGTCCATACAATTTTTGGCCATGTCCTTTGATTAATATATTCACGCTTACATTTACCCCATAAACTACTACACCTTTTTGTACCTTCACATCCATTATCTCACTTACCGGCGTATATATTTCTATTAAACGGCCATCAGTGCTGGCCAGTACTAAAACACACTCGGTACGCAATATCACTATTCCATAGCCGATCTGTATTCGTAGAGTTGACAGCCGTTATTAGGAAATATGTGCCTTGTTGACCGGCGAACGGAAGAAAAATAGGCCCGTTCTGCATGTAAGATGGATTTATTTTTATGGATGTTAGACTGCCTTGTTTTCATGGAGAAGGATTTAAAGACTGTTGTCTAGAATAAATAGTTAGTTATGTTACTAAGAAAATGCATAGTTGAAGGAGAACAGTCTCTCTAATGACGACACCTAAGCTCATCTAGCACCATCTGGGCGTAAGCTGTTGGGTTCTAGATAAAATACTTTTCAAACAAGCTACGGACTGATCGTGAGCGTTGACATTGGAAATTCAAGGAAAGACGATCTTAAGCGCCGTAAAATACGGCAAAGTGTCGTGAGGGAACCGGCATGTCCTAGGAACAAAAAAGATAATTATTTATTTATTTATCCATTTATTTCAGGCATCATGGCCCATATCAACATATACAATACTATATTCATATAAACAAATTAAAAATACTATAAATATATAACATAAATATCTAAAAACTAATGCTAAGGGACACCATCCCGCGCCCAAGGTCCATCTAGTGGACTACGCACGATTCCTCTCATAGAGGGAAAGCTTGTATCCCAGCCACTGCTGGACTTAATTACTTTAATAGCTCGTGTTGACCGAAGAGAGAAAGAGGTAGACTATATTAATAATTCAGCATAGTCTTGTAGGTCAGATCGTTATTCTACCTAATCGATTTTAAATCTTTTCGCAACTATCCAAACTATTTTTTTAATAATGTAGTTTGTATGTGCTCATATCTGCTACAAATCCGAACTTCAATCTGCAATTTTTACAAAAATGTTCATATCAGCGAATATTTCGCGAGCTTTCAAATAGTTACAGGCTCAAAGCCAAGGGCTATAGCAGCATCAAAACTTTTCGGTCGTTCCAAACTAAATGTGGGTAGGTCTACAACTACACATACCTGAGCGGTACTCACATAATGCCCACTTTCTGGGTTGCCTGGAAGAGATCACAGAATGCGATAAGGCCGCCTGTTGTATGTTTGTGTTTATTTTAAGGTTTCCGTATGAAATGTTTTTCTTGGTGTACAATAAAGTATACATTAATAAATAAATAAATTATGTAGGTATTATGACTACGTATGATCTATTTTATTTAATCATCGAATATTATTGAATTACTGGGCACATGTGCAAAACACATTGAGCCACAAACATTCGGGTATAAGTACGGTCTGACAGACACGCCAATAAATTACGAAACAATATATTCATTCAATAAATAAAAATAAAAATAAATAAATAAATAAATAAAATAAATAAATAATTCGGCCGAAAGTATAGAAAAAGGACTCAAGAACCGAGATTCTCTACAAAAAACTAAGAAATCACCATGTGGTGGTAACAATAAAAGTGGGTAGGTGAGCCCGGGCCCGGGCCGTGTTCAAAACACTTAGGTGAGGTGATGAAGGGAGAAAGGGGCTAGTAACGGTGACGGCAGGTAGCGTGGTTGTGTGGGAACAAGAAAAAGGTTGGAGAAAAAGAGGCAGTTTGTTTGAGGGCGCGGAGGCGAGGTTGAGAGAGGAGAAGAATAAGTGGAATGCCCCGTTGTTGACGTCGCGCGGCAGTCAATTCCACTGAAGCATCCTCGAAATTGGAAGTTTATAGAAGTGCGAAGTGACGACTTAATCCATTTCGACGTATAGCAAGGCAATTGCGGTGATCGTGCATGAGACTGAGTCTACAGTACGCTTGCTAGTTTTGTTTTGTCCTTGCAAAGGGTGTTTCGGTCGAGGGTGAGCTATTTATTAAAGCGCGCGTCAAGTAATTCTGGAAGCATATCTTGCTCAATGGCAGAGGCACTTAGGCACAAACTGTCCTTTGTCTTAGGATTGTGTAAGACATGTTTATTTATTTATTTATTTATATTTATTTATTTATTTTTTATTTATTTATTTACTTTAACATAACTCGGTTTAAGTTTAAGGAAACATGTATTGTTTGGACCGCTGCCAATCCTTCCTAGGACTCGCGTTCGAGGCCCAGCAGTACACGTACGACGTGCCTACTGATGTAAGGCGGTCTTACGTCACTTGGGTGGGAATCTAAACTATTGCCAAGGAACTCATTAACATAATTCAAGGTAATGTATTTCTCAATGCAAGCGTAGTGCTCCTACCAACTTCTTCGCGTTAGGTAAATAATACACTTTGCAACCCTTTTGTCTAATTAACTTCATACATCACTATTGTTTTACTTTTATAGTCCGTATGGCTGACAGACAGAAATATGTGCTGTTTGAAATATTTGGATGTTTATTTCATAATTTCTTCTTACCAGTTAATACACCTATGAAATGATGGTGGGTTTGGGGCTTTTGGGCTGTCTGTAGGAGGGTTGTTCTAATCAACTCCAGTTACTTCTAGAGTTAAAACTTTCTGCCAAATTAATTACTTGTATTTGTATTAATTCTTGAATGTATATTCACTATTCGCGACCACTATTTAGTCTTTGTTTTAATACTCTATACATTAGTGTAAAGGGCTTCTCACACAAGCTTTAGTTAATTATAATAAAGTAGTTTATATCCCTTTAGTAGCATTTTATCCTTCTTAACCACTTCCAAGTTGTAATCTTATAACTGTGAATTACAAAACAAAACCATAATTTGGAATTCACTACAGTCGGAAGGTTTTTCAAGTCAATAGGGCGAAATTAATTTTGCAGCGTGGATGGCGGGTCGTTGTCCCTATTTTATCAAAAGAGCCGACCTTAACACTAAATCTAGGGAATTTTATCAGCTTAGGGTTTTTAGGTACCGTCACTGTATGATGGCGATTTATTGGATTTGTGGCTTCATATATGGTCTCTGATCGTGGCCTTGGCAGTTAACGACAATAGTAATTCACTTATATTCTAAAAACGTATGGGCTTTAATAAAATAACAATTTTCAACCCGAAAAAACACGGCAGACCTCAAATTCATCTTTGCATCAAGGGCTCCGACCACGAAGAAACGCCACTGGTGTTGAGGCACTCCAGAGTTGCAATAACATAAGAAATCAGACTACACAAGTTTTATAACCTCTGACATCCCTACCCACAGTATACAGTTCACAAAATAATCAACCCACATTCATTTTGAATACGACCAATGTAATAATTGATTTGATTATGTCGTAAATTGCACACTTTTGTACTCTTGAATATGTGCTTGACTGTGAACCTAGAGTTTATTAATATTTATTTAAACGGCGTTTCGCTACGAACAAGATTAAATCTAGAACTATGCTATGACATTATAAGATTATTTGCAAAGGAAAGTCTTGCTTTCTCAGGACTTGACTTAAATTAGTTTAGTCCTTTTATATTTTTCTTTTAGTTCTAAGGAATCTACTAAAGATTTTAACTTTCTACAATATTTTTCCAGCAAAGTGCCCACGTGTAAGTCAGAAATTATTGCATAGGAATGAAATTACCTGATTTTGCCCATGCTATTTCCTAAGCTGGCCCAAGGTAACCGACATAGCCCGAAGAATTGCCAAAATTAGGTGACAGTGAGCAGGATCGATGACCTAGTAAAGGTTGCGGGGTTCCATTGGATGCAAGACGCTTGGGACTGGTCAATGTGGCGATGCTTGGACCATTGCTGGACAGAGGCGGGAGACCTATCTCCAGCAGTGGACGTCTTTCGGCTGATATGATGATGATGAATTTAAAATAAACTTGCTTTACAACCCACTAAACTATTTATTATTTTTATTAGAGACTGGTGGGGTTATCAGATGTGGCTTAATTAACTAACACCAGAGGTGGCCACATCCTCATACAAAAGAAGAAGAAGACTTATTATTGTTCCAAAAACTTTTGACCAACATCTGAAATAGTACACCAATGTGTGTAAACATAAATTTTGCGAAGTTAAACAGTCCACCTAAACGTTACAAGAGTTAACTAAACAGTACAACGTTAGAAACTTTACGGAGATATTATGTACCTACACTGTAAGCTTTATTTGTATTGGAGAGTAGTATATCTACCGAAATACTTAAGTGTTTAGTTTGTTTGTCTATACGTTGGTTGTAAGCTACTCATAGCTTGTTGATGGATTTCATTTTTAAAGGGCTTTTCACAGCACCTGCTCGTCAACGTCCAATTCCATATCATTCAATCTCAACGTAAAGTAAAGCATTATTACCTCTTAAGGGAGGTAAAGTTTTATAAAACTCCCACGGGAGTAAAGTGATTTGAATTTCGAACGGCAAATTCTCTTGGAAGCTCGTGGAAAACTCTAAGTAAAAAAATTTCTCTATGGCATCGTAATGAGGCTTGTTAGCAATTCTAACTGGCCACCATAAGCAGAACTCAAAAAAAAACTGTAAAGCGAAAAATAACTTCTTTTTCGAATTCGGTTTCTTTGGTACCTATTGTTTCCCGTGTTTCGACACCGACTTCGAAAAACGAAGCTATTTTTCACTTTGTAGTGTTTTTTTTTGGAAGTCGGTTTGATTTTTTTTTGTTGAAATTGATTTTTATTAATCTCTTTTTAGTTTTGATAAGTACCTCCAATTGCCATAAAATTATATATAGCCAAAGCACATCTCAAGACGATTCCAATAAGCCCAAACACGACTAGGATAAATTGTTTTATTTTGCTGGCTTCATCATCAGATCAGTTCGATGGTACTATTTTCATCAGTAGTATTTATTTATAATTATTTGCTTCATCATTGTCGTTTAACTATTCGAGATATCGTAGACCCGTGACATTCTTAGCTTTAAGGAATTACATTGGCCATCTGTGGTCTTCTTCACCAGTTCCACTTTACCAAATGATACTTTCTGAGTGCAAATGATTGCAATGTTGATGAAAATGCCAAAATCGCTGTATGTATGCCTATAATATTTGAGGAGTTCTCCAAGATCCCATCATCAGATCATGACTATGGAACCAACTGGAAATTGTACCCTTTTGAACAAAAGAAAAATTTTCCGTATCGGTCCCGGCTTTTTTGAGTAATCGGTGTACATACAAAAAAAAATACCAATGGAATTGAGAACCTCCTCCTTTTTGGGAAGTCGGTTAAAAAGCAAAAAAGTGGCGCCTTTTCGAAGAATGTGAAACAAAAAATGGTGTTTGGTGCTGTGATTTTCAGTAAATATTGCAATATTCGTGTTGACAAAAAACGTCGAGCGATTCTACTCCAGACTGAGTCAAAACAGACGCTTTATAGATAACTAGCTTTTACACGCGGCTTCGCTAGCAGTGAAGCCATTATTTTTTTTTGTTTTTTTTTTTTTAATAAATAGTATCCTATGTTACTTCAAATACCTCCAAGAATATATGTACAAAGTTTCATGATGATCGGTTCAGTAGTTTTTGCTTTATAGCGTAACAAACAAACTTACATTCACATTTATAATATTAGTATAGAAGTATGATTAATAATCTACTACCGGTACTTAATTTATTGAGCCCTGGCTTTTTAGTGTCTCGCATAAAGTGTGAAAAGTAGAGTATGCTCGTCTGGGATATAGACTGTCTTCGTCTTGGGCACTCTGATAGAGTTCCCAAGAGGAGACCCCTCGCTTCACTCAGGACAAATTGTACATAATGTAAGTAGTTAGGTTTAGTATAATTTTGTATTGTTTTTTTTTCGTGTTTAGTATGTACATATTTACACCTTTGTTTTACAAATAAAGATCTTAAATTAAATCATACCAATGTGTGCGACTAGATAATAACGATGACTTGGTAAAAAGGAAAAAAAAAACGAAATATTTTCAATATTAATTCTTTAGTTTGTGGAAACTTGATGTGACGATGTAGCTTTGTTAGATTTGTGTAGGGAGGTATTTAAAATGCTACGAGTATTTTAAGTGCTTTCTTCTGCACAACTTGGAGATTTTCGTAGTTAATATCAATGATATTACTCCAGACAGGGGATGCACAGGTCATACAAGGTCGAACCATTGTGGAGTAAATACGTAATTTTGTTTGTGGACACAATTTAGTTTAAGAATTGGTTTTAAGGTTTTGAGGGACTTAACGCCTTTAAAATGAAGTTCTTTCAAAGTTTTCAACCAACTCACTTCGTCATCTAATTTTGTCCCCAAATACTTAACTGATCTTTTTCCTCGGAATATCATTCGCTTCAATTTTAATATAGTGGGTACGTAGTGATCGCTTTCTTGTTGTGAACATGATTATTTCCGCTTTTGTGGAATTCACCTTAAGCTTCCATTTATCTAAGAGAAGATTAATCAAAAGTTATAGTCATTTAATTACCAGGTCCCGGTCGTCAGATGAGGTATATGTTGCAGTGTTATCCGCATACACGCCGAAATGTGTTAGCCTTTACTTTGGGATATCATTGAGGTATAAAATAAAAATATACGGTCCTAATATTGATCCTTGTAGCACACGTTCTTAATACTCAATTCAGAAATCGGTGCTAGGATACCATGTCAATAAATAACAAGCTGTAACTGTCAATTTGATGATTTGAGGCAGAGTCGGGACAACATGACATAAAATATGTGTATAATTTTCTAAATCACGGGCAAACGTTTTGGTCTGGAATTAAAAGTAGGTTGAATTAAAATAAATTCTATATCAACCCTTCGACCAACCTAACTGCTCCACCAAAAACCGCCGAAAACCCGAACATTTCGTCTGTTTTAGAAAGTCCGGTAGAGAGAGGACATTTTCATTCATAACCCTACCTCTCTACCCACCACACGGTAATAACCGAAACCGAGATAAAGGGTATAACATCTTTTGTTTTGTTTCCCCCAAGTGAAAGGATTTGGCTGAAACCTAGAGCAAGGAATGGTTGCGACTAGACATGATTTTACTCATAATGCTCGTGCTCGTGCAATGTGCTCTAAGCACAAGTTTCGCCAGTCATATCATAGCCATAGTCACAATTGTCACGAGCCGTCAACCGTGACAACATCAGCCTATATTGTTTCTACTGCTGGTACACAGGCCTACTCTATTTGAGAGGGAGCTGCAGGTAGTAATGTACCACGCTGGCCCGGTGCAGGCTTGTGGATGACATTATGTCTTCGAATTTTTGTTCGAGGACGTACCACTTTCGTCTCTTTCCTTCACCGTTTTGAGAGAATGAGCAATGAAATAATCTTACACAAAGTAAGTGGTCTGTCTGGATTAGAAACGGCTGCGGCCGTGGCCACTGGGATATTGTAACTGATCTTTCTTTCTGCTTAGTTTGTATAATTATAAAAAGTTGACAATGCCTTCTGTAGTTTTAGCTGATAAGGTGTTTCAGTGCTCTGTGGGTTGTTACTTACAGGCTTATGCAGCCGAGTGAAATCCCTTGAGGTTAAATGTAAAAACGTGTGAAAGTTGCAGATAAATGTATGTTATGCCTGTGTTTTGATTTGCTGAACTTTGACGTATTCATTTATATTTATTCCCCAACTTTTAACAGTTGGGGGAATTAGGGTAGGTACTTAGGATATTGTATTTTTTTTAAACACAACGTTTCGAGATCTAAACCATTTGAAGTATTTATAATTATTTAGGTAGTTAGAGCTAGTATTAACAGTTACCGAATTGGTAAAAATTTTGTCCTTTCTTAAGCTGTTGCGAAGTACAATTTGAACACGGTTACAATCGCCAATCTTGGAAAATAAAGAATGACCGGTTATCATCATGACAATTATTAATTATAATTGATAGGCGCCCAAGCGTAGTATCGTCGACCGGGTACTAAACTCCTTGCATTCAGCAAATTCCTTCAACCACATCGTTATCGTTTCACCCTATGTGAGGCGCACCCACGCTAGCGTTACAAAATGGTTAGACATTGTTACTGCCAGGTATTTGATACCGCTCCAAACCACATACAGCATTCGAGAGTCAAATTTACAGTTTGCGGGCCCCTTTAGTCATATTTCTGTTAGAATAATTCATGCATAAGAATATATTATGCACGAGTAAGTACCTGAGTGCCGGAAGGAGCCCTTTCCAGTTGCAATAATGTATGAAAATGGATGCCGATCTTTTTCCAGTGGTGGAAAATCCTTTAAGTATTTTTGGTGAAACCAGAACTTCAGCTAAGTTCAGAAAATGCATTGTCGTGTTGAGTTCTATTTTTAAACGATTTCGCAAAAAGGAGGCGGTTCTATGTTCGACTGTATGTATATATGTTACGGCTAATACCCGAAGTGCGGCTACACCTAGTATTAGCCGGAGCTTAGGGCACCCCGACACGGACAGGTTAGGTTCGAACGAGATGACGGGAGCTGAAGTGAGCGAGCAAAGCGAGCGAACTCAGCTCCCGTCATCTCGTTCGTGTTAGGTTACTTTAGACCCTGCGGACGGAAATAGGAGCCCCGCGCAGCGGGGCTCCGTCGACTATGTTGCGTGGCTACACCTAGTTCTAACCGGCTAAAACTAGGTGTAGCTGCACTAATACTAGGTGTAGCCGCACTTTGGGTATTAGCCGTAACATATATATATATATATATATATTTATATACAGTCATCTATTTCTCCGTCAATTGTGGACTGATTTTGAAAATTCTTCTTGTGTTTCAAGAAGTATGCTTCCGAGATAGTCCCATTGTCACCAAGTCCGAATCAGATGATGTTATCCCATGGAAATCGAGTGAACTCATCAAATATTATAGGCATACATAACGCGATTATGGTATTATTATTATCAACAATGCAATTTTTTATTTGATTATTGATTAAAAAGACCACAGATGACCACTGAAACTCCTTAATGATAAGTAATGTCACGGGCATAAGATATCTCGAATAGTTAACCGACTATGATGAAGCAAATAATTATAAATAAATGGTACTGATGAAAATGGTACCATCGAACTGATCTCATGATGAAGCCGGAAGGTAGGCACTGCAACTCCGTAACAAAACAATATATCCTTTTCGTGTTTGGGCTTATCAAATTTCCATGAAAATTATTGATAGCCAAAGTATTGGCTTTTTATCGCGGCTTTAGTATCAAATTTCCACGAAAATTACTGATAGCCAAAGTATTGGCTATCAATAATTTTCATGGAAATTTGAGGCACCAAAATAAAAAGAAAAATAAAACACTACTTCACAAAAAAAAACTAATTTACAAAAACAATACTACGAAGTAAAAATAACTTTCAGCTCCGAAGTCGGGGTCCAAAAACAAAAAAAAACAATAGGTACCAAAGAGTTATTGTTTTTCGTTCGTGCAAAAAGCTTTTTCGTTTTGTAGTGTTTTGTTTTTGTTATTAATGTTTTTTTAATGATTGTGTTTTTGATAGACTCGCATTTCACCACTATCTCAGGTGATGGTAAACGATGATGTGGTCGACGCTGGCCTAAAAGCATTAAGTACGTGAGCAGTGGCGCGTGTGCTAGAAGTAACTATTTACTCTTGACACAAAAGACTCCCAGGTTGTAGGTAGCTAAGGAGGACACGTTTTTTTTTTTAAATGCTACAATTATTGGGGTTTTTTCCAGCCCAGCATTTTGTACAGCTGATGGCACATTCACATTTAAATGACACGACTTCAAAGAAGGAAATCAATTCAATACGTATGTATGTAATATTGTTGGCACAATATTCACATACATTACTTAATAAGGCTTCCAAACATGTGTGCCAAATTTCATAAGTGTTTGTATGTTTGTCCACGCATTTCGCCGAAACTACTTATCGGGTCTATATCTTCTTTTTTATCTCTCTACTTGGGGAATAGTGTAAGTTTCATCGAAATCAGTTCAGCAGTTTTCAAGATATGGAACGTACGACCTAACTCCTTAGCGACTAATAGCACAAATGTGTAAATTGAATTATTATGGGTATTTTGTTAATCCTTTAGGTACTTACTACAGAAATTGCTCATATTTTAGTAATAATATATTAAAACTAAAAAGATAGAAAATAAACATTTTCAAAAAAATAAACCGACTTCAAAAGTAAAACAGTAAAAAGTGCAAATAATTTTCGTTTCGGAAGTCGGTGTCGGAAAACGATATAAACAAGAGCTACCAAAGACACCGATTGCCGAAAAGAAAGTTATTTTGCACTTTCTCGTGTTTTGCTTTTGAAGTCGTTTTTTTTTATTTTATTTGGCTGCTTCGTTGGCTTAGTAGTGAACGTAAGCGCTGCTGCTAGGAAGAAGGTACTGAGCTCGATTCGCGGGTTAGCTAAAATTGTGGGATTTTCCACTTAGAATTATGTCAGTAGAAGTAACAGAAGTAACCAACCTAGGGTACAAACTAGCATAAGGGCGCCAGACGACCCCGTGTAAGGCACCCTTGCCCCTCCTGTGACAGGTCAGGTCAGTGGCCGCACAACCTACCATTTTCGGCCGCAGGGGATCGGGCCTCGGGGCCTCCCTTGCGGCCCCACCACGTCCGCTATCAGACGGTGGTGGCCCCGTAAAGATCGCAGAAGGTAGGGAGAGCGTACCACAATACCGGCACTCTTCGCCCGCCGTGGCCTTTAACCCTCAGCCGCGATATCGTATTCAAGGCCCTGGGAAGCTCCATACGACATTACGGCCCGCCTCAGTTGCGATGTTACCTCTGTTACTAAGCGGTATCGCAACCTACTTGTTGGCCGCTACGTCGTCGACTTAATCGGCAAAAGCCCTGACGAGTGGAGCATCCTCGGGTTCCTCTTCGCTTCACCGTGGGTGACCAAGCACCGGCTACTAAGCCCCCCGTCTCCACAATGTGGGAACCCATCAGGGTGTAGATGTAGCAGCCTGGAGTCTAGAATTTTACCCAGAAGATGGCCATAGGCTCGTCCGCTTTTATATTGAACTTAAACATAACCGGAAAAATGTATCTACTATCGGTTCCACACCTCTGCCTTGCCCTTCGGAGACTAAATGTTTAGCGTTATGTAAATTTAATTTACTGGCATTGCAATTTATTAAAAAACGTAACTAACTCTAGATTCTCATAAAAAACTCATATTTTCATTATTATCGACAGGCTCGCGTTTGACCACTATCTCACCTGATGGTAAGCGATGATGTCATCAACGTGGTGCAAGCTTGGCTTCAATTTAAAGACTTAAAGGTTGTAGCTATCAGGGAACACATAGTCTTTAGCTGTGTGCTCACTGAAAGTATTCCACCTTGAGCCTATTTACTCCGTTTTAAAATACATGACAAAATTAAATATGTATAACTAAATTAATCTATCATGCAGAACCTTCGAAATACTTAACTAAACAAGATCAAGGAAAGCTCTTTACTTTACGCTACGTTAAAGCTTTCGCGGCATTTAGCAACAAAGTCACAATGGCGTGTGTTTCGTGGAAAACATAAGCCTCCGTCTATTTTCGACGTTGATGTAAACTTGATTAAGGGATTAGCTTCTTGGTAGTAACTTGGTCCCCTCCTACACAGAATCAGTACAGAAGATCAACTCTATTGGAGTGCATCGTTGGTCTATTGGTGGCAAGCGCTATCTACTACTGAAAATCCTGACCAGGGTGCTATACCCGCGTCGGTATAAATTTTATTGGGTTTTGTATCTGAAAACCTTTTTATGCAAACTTAGATAAAAGACGGAGAAATGAAGCGGCAAAAGTGGTACAACTCTGTAAAAAGGGACTAAAGTCACCGCCAAATAACAAAAAAAATAAAATCGTTGACATCTGTCTACTAATGTATTCCAATATTTCAAAACGATACGAAAAAATGTAAAGACAGTGTCGCTAACACGATCAAAACTAACGTATCGCCCTAAGGGGCGTCATCGACCCTTTCCCTATACGAAAAATCAAAATATCAAAATAAATAAAAAAACATGTTTTCAAGTTAAGTAATTATACTTTTTGGTACAAGTCGAATCAAGTACTTTAATTTTTTTGTTTTCTGTTGCAGATTTAATAGAAGTATGCGGAACAGAATGGATGGTGCCGCATCCTTCATTAAAAAGAGAAGATTCTCCTACCATACGGGTCCAGTGTCTAGTTCGGACAACCGACCCGCTTGATGAGAATATGCAAAGTTATGTTTGGTTTAATTGACACTGGCCCAACCCATCGGCTTATACAGGCATGTCAGTTTCACGCAACGAGCGAAAACGCACGCACACTTTCTTTACGTTTCGTTTCGTGTGCGTTCGAGATCGCGGTACGTACGCGTCTGAGTGTGCGTGCGCCTGTTTTCGCTCGTTGGTTGTATGGAGATGACCTTCTGTACTGTTTTGTTTCTGCTGACTGATAACAACAAATTACGAATATTCTGCCAAAATCCTTGTAACAGCTGACAACAGGAGCTTCTTTAGTATGGTGTTTATTTAGTAATTAATTTGTGTTGATATCTTATGATTATCGTTAAAGATGTCTGACAAAGGCCTGGAAGACGTTTTCTACTGGGGTCCTGGGGATTGTTTGGTTGATCTTCTTATTTTCGTGTCAAAGGTAGATTCACATAGTTTTAATGTTTGGGCCCAGTAAGTGGCCTTACTACTATGTGGACCGATGACCTAGTTAAGTTTGGGAGATACCGCTGGATGCGAGACGCACTAGACTGGTCAAAGTGATGACACTTGGGGAGGCTTATGTTCAGCAGTGGACATCTTTCGGGTGAAATGATAATGCTTAGGAAGTGTTTATGTTTACAGCGGCGTCGGTGACCTTGGTCGGTGGAAATGCAGGTACATTTCTTTCATATACCACCAAAACAAATATAGATACTCTGTATACCATTTTAAAACTGATATCTATATCAATGCGCAAAGTTCAGTCAATAACTCTCAAATATTGACAATGTTACAATATACTTTGCCAGCTGAGCATGGACGTTCGTAAAACCATCTGCGATAAGCATTTACTACGAGGGTTACAAATTGTAGAGGTCGTAAATAATACCAGACCCACCTCTTTCTTAATTGGCTGGCTTGGAGATTCGCAAGAATAAACGTGCTCGGAGGAAGGAAGTTAACCCAGTAAGATGCTGGTTGGGATCTTGACCGAACTTCCGGGATTGTCCTAATAGCCGCGGTACACCTCTCCACTCCTCAAGCACCTCCGGATATGTTGCTCCCTTGGCGCTACGTCACTTAAGTGCTCGCGACCCTTTATGGGACCCATTATTTGAGTTTGCAAGTCACGCCTTGCCATTTTATAGCCGTGTAGTTCAACAGTGGTCAGGCAGGGGCCAGTAGTACTCCAATAGTTTTAGGCGCTTGCCTAAAACTATCTGACCCATAGCCCAATACATTTTTTCTCCTTATTTTGCAATAGTCCTGCACCAACCGGGGATTTCCCTTGGTAGTGCATACAGGGATAATCGTCGGTTGGTGTCACATTGCCTGATATGTGTCTTACTCGGCCTCTGCGAGTTGGCTTCGGCCCCTCGAACGCCTTTCAAAGGACCGGGACTCCAGGGTTCCGAGATCGTCAAAGTGGTATAATATAGCTCGGTAGACTGCGTTCTACAGGTTAAGCGAGATAGATCGTGGATGGATTATTTTTATAGTCATATTTAGCGTTTGCCCGTGGCTTCGTTATAGTGGTCTATCTACCAGGAACTCTTCATGTTTTCGGGATATAAACTCAGCACAAGCACTCGCGCAAGCGGCACTCAGCTTAGCTGCTACTAAATCTATCGCTTTCTATCAATGAAAGCATGTTTGTAATATGGCCAGTAAATAAAGAAAGAAAAAGAGTACTACCTAAGATTACCTTTTCCAGACGAACAACTTGACTAATTTAGAATGAGTTGTTTAGATAAAAGCTTTTTATCTTTTTCGAGCACATTAGATGACGTTCTACGTAAACCGATAGTTTAGCAAAGATCATATTAAAATACCTATTGCTCAAATTAAATCGCTGACCTTTATTCTGTAATCTTGTTCTTAGAAGGAGTTTCAGAGTTGTTTTTGGTTCCATACAGATAACACTACCCTTGAAACTTTCCACACAAGTTGACAAACTATCCAAAAACTTTTTCTCAAGAGCATTCTCGCTGACGGAACGGACGTTTCCTTTGTCCTTCGACTAAGAGATTCATATAGACAACTTATAAGATAAGGAGTCGAACTCCAACTTGTGCGCATTTCGGCCGGATTACTGTTCTTTGATTTACTGAGCCTAACTTCGACATTGGGATATTAACTGAGTAGTTTGAACCCGGTTTATGAGATAACCGTAACTAAATGGGAATGTATTATCTTGATCTTTGGGTTTTTTAGTTATTGTTTAGGACAGCTTTATTGGCAGGGAGAGTCTTCCCTGTTTTAAGGACAACTTTGGATGATTGAAGGTTAAAGTAAAAAGAAGATGGGTCAGGATTTTGTGGGTTTATCTGGAACAGAAGGGACTACTAGAATCTAAACTAATATTATGTAGAAGTAAATTGTTTGCTTGTCTCTCTCTTTTGGTCGGTCTCTCATGTCTTAGTTACGAGGTCAGCATCAAGATTGCACCTGGAGCGGATGATTTCTCTCACCAGTTTCTGTCCAGCGCGTCCCTTACGACGTGTAGAATGTGGAGGACGACTAGTCTTTCACTTGATCGGTCCATCTTGTTGGTAAAAGACTGCACGATCTCTTCCCTTCTCTTTTACTTTCGGTGATCCCTACCACAATCAGTCTTTCCAAATTATCGTCGCCTCTGCGCATTGTGTGGCCGAAATATGAAAGAATTCATTGCTGGCATATGGTGGACAAGCGAGTTTTTATTCAGAGCTGGGCCTGAATCGATGCATTGGTGCGTTTTGCAGTCCAAGATACTCTTAGCAATCGCCTCCAGTACCAGACCTCGAATGCATCAATCTGATATTGGTCTTGATACTCTCTGAAAGTTTAACCCATAGAGCACTATCGCTACTATAAGACCGTTATGGGTCTTATTTTTCTGCACTCAAGCAGCATTAAATGGTTTTTGTTTGTATTGTTTTTGCAATGGGTACCAAGGTATGACAGTAATTTTATTCGTTGCGAAGATAAGAAATGCAATACATCAAAACTCTTAGCGTTACTCAAGGCTGGGTTCACCCGTTAACACTTTCAATTAAACAAATTACTTAAGCTAATAAAGGTTTAATTCAACCTAACTCTAACAGTTAACGCTACTTTTAATCACAAGCCAATAATTGTACACGAGTTTAAATTAATTCCAGTGCTGCACTAATAGTTAGACTAAACTAGTTACACACTACACATTAGATACTCGTAATTAGAGTGGCTTTTCAACTCTGTAACCGGTTCGGAGCTGGTTTTATCCGGATTAATCGGGGTCGGCAGGAAGGTTTGGCAAGCCAGGCTGCCAGTGCGCTAATCTTGCTAAGATATACTATTCTGGCCATTGCGGTTTGGCTTTTATGGCGTGAAAATAGGGAGATTTTTTGTTGGGTTTGACAAGGATTTTTTTCATTGCAAGGTCAGCGTGTTGAGAAATGCTTTGTGTGGACTATTTGAACCGCAGACGGAAAAAGAGGTGAGTTATAAGTTTGACGTATGTACCTGTGTATTTGTGTCTTTGTGTATGTTTTTATCTGTTTGTGGCATCGTAGTCTCATCACTGGATGCCACGGATAACCGTGTTCGTGGCTTTTTCAGTAGTCAGGTGTTAGTTTTCGAACTAATTTTTTATTTAAATTATTTTGGGGTGTAATCAGAGCCTGTGGGAACAATGAACATAAATAAGAAACATAAATGCATACACACATACTTACATACCGATCAAAAAACAGTTTGCGACGCCGTGGTCGGGTAAAAAATTAGTTTTCATGACTTTGATGGGATATGTCTCGCAAACGTTGCGCTTGTTTAATGTGCCAAACCCTACATTAATTTTAAAATCTCTGCTCAATGAAAAAAATGTTTGTGCATGACTTTGTGGCCCGTAGATTATAATATTAGAATATTTTATTTATTGTGACGTCACATAGCCTATACACATCGGACAAAAAAAGACTACCAACCTCATTTGTCAAATTATGATGAGTCGTTTAGAAGTTATGAGGGAACAGATGAAAATACAATGAACCGAACTAAAAAGACATAAGTAAACAAGAAGAAAATCATGCTGTGCAGTCGGAGGATACGTATTCGCGAGCTAGCTGACCAAAACCAGAGGTATCCACCACGATTGGAAGAAAAAAAAATTGGGGCCCCACAAAATGACTCCCAAAATCCGCATTTTTTTATTTTCCAATTTTCATATAGCTAGTGACACTCGCAAGGTTAAGACGAATCGATTGACGTAAGAATCCTCAAAATCGGCCAACGCGTTTGGTCTCTAGAACGCCACATAGGAACAAACATACATTCATAAACTGATAAACACATTACCCTCTTACGGCAGTCGGGTAAAAATAAAGGATTGAAAAATTGTCTTTTCTAAAAAAGCTTACAAGGAAACCCAATTAATTATCCTATATGAACCATTCCTTTGTGATTAACATAATCAACCTAAAGCCTAAGGTCATCTTTATGCATGGCCAGCTCCGGTCTAATTGACGTAGTTAGTTCAAATTCAGTGTTCTAGCGCTGAGTTTACGACGAGTTATATACATCTGCTTTAATATTCAAATCATGGCTATGATCCGTGACAGGGCAAAAGGGACCCAAGATTAATGTCAAAGGCACTAATTGAAATTAACTTAGGTATTTATTTAAGGATAGGAGATGGTTTAGGTAGGTTAAAAGTAGTATTATTTATACGAGCCTAGCTTTCGAAAGTGTAATGGTTCGGTTTACAATAAAAAATTAAATAATACACCCCAACTACACTATTTTGTAAATATTACTGTACTACCTTCTGCCCGCGGCTTCGCCCACTTGAAACGTGTTTACACATAGAGATCATTATATCGGGATATAAAGTATTGTTTGTATAATTCCAGTTGCCTGGAAGAGATCGCGGAATGCGATAAGGCCGCCCATTGTATTTGTATTAATTTCAAGTTTATTTTTACAATCGTATTTTAATGTGTACAATAAAGCATATAATAAATAAATAAATAAATAATCCAGTTTAGAAAATAAAAAATCCGTTCAATCGGCTACAAAAGGAGGAGGTTCTCAATAGGACAGATTTTTTTATGTGTGTCTCCTCAAAACTTTTTACTAGGTGAACCGTTTCTGAAAATTCTTTTTTTAGTTCGAAAGAGTGAGTGTGATGAACTTCGGAGATATAACAAATAACTCTTTAATAAACAACGGCCAATCTCTCGGGATTGCTGCAATCGCATGTCTGTTTATTATTTACGCCATTTCATAACTTATCACGCCGGTACGCTCTTAAGGTGTGTACAGTTCACCCTGGTACACTCTCATTTCAACGGTTATGATCAAGTTTTATGTTATTCGGATAATATATTCTAGCATTATAGGTACCTTTTAATTTTTTTTTAATTTTACGTGCCTATTAGTTAACACAACTAAAAAGTGAAAAATAAGAACTGTTTCACAAAAAAATAGAACCGACTTCCAAAAAAAAACACTACAAAGTGAAAAATAACTTCAACTTCGGAATTCGGTGTCAAAAACACGAAAAAACAAAAACAGGAACACAGACTTCCGAAATTGAAGTTATTTTTACTTTGGAGTTCTTTTTTTTGAAGTCTTTTGTATTTTTTTTGTAAAAAGTTATTATTACGCGATTATAACAAACATTATAAACTTTCTTATTAGTAGATTTTTTGTCGGCTTCTGTGTTCCTGATAGTTACAATCTGGGGTATTAAGGTCTATTAAAGAAAAGGTTAGTTACTTCCGGTAAGCGTGTTCTATCATCGACCACATCGTCTTATATCATCAGCCATGCTATTCTCTAAGAGACAGTTTCTTGGCTGTGCTCGTCGACGAGCTCGTCAGCGAGACAGCATAGAGATCGACCGATCGTGCAGCGCTGATTCAAACGGTATTCTCTAGCGCGGTTATGGTCGTCGACGAATTAGGCCGTCACATTTCGTAGACGAATTAGGGCTTGAAACAAAATCTTCTGGTGGCTTAGCTAAGTTACAAACGTTTATCGAATCTCTTTATGCAATCGTTAACGCCTTCTATTCGTTTGGTCTGACCACATGAATTAACGTTCAGATGAATCATTCCCCATCCGTTAGTTTTCTAATAGCGTTATCCATTGTAGATTCTCAATTTGGCTACAGATGCTAGTAAAGTAGCGATCATACTCGAGCCTATCAAAAATAAAAAAAAAACAGCAGATTATACTATCTGTAAAAAAAGAGGTTTTTCAAAAAACTTTGATAGACTGCGGGAAAATAAAAAAAGAACAGTTGTAACATAATTATTACACCCTTAGCTTCAACAAATCATCTGTAACGATAAACATTTACAAGTATTACTTACTGTTCTTCAAAAGTAAGTACTAAGAAAACGCGATAATGATAACTGCCTGAGCAAGGAAAGACGCTCACGGGGAAAATGAGATATTATAGTTATAAAAAAGTTGACAGAGGAAAGATCAGAAGGACCAGTTCTTTCAACTCTCGAAATAAAAACTCAAACGTTGCCTCACACTAGGAATTTCTTCCTGTATCGTCTTTACAAACATTTAAACTCACATACACAAGACACCCAGATCCGGAACAACTATCTGCAGCCACAAATAATTGTTCCATGCGGGCATCGAACCCGTGACACGCAGCGCAGCAGTCGTTCGCATAATTACTACGCTAACCGTATCGAACAATTATCTGAGGCCCCTAGACAAGTGACATTCAATCATAGAAAGCGTGGTGATAGCAATAGTCAAAAAGGCAAGAATCACGTGATCAATCCCTTACATTCTGTAATATCGACTAACACCTTCGCTGACGCCGATTGACCCTTTTTAAGAGCCTCTGACTGAAAAAAATGTATCTGCGCTCAAGCAATTTTAGACTTTAAGGTTCATTATTTATGACTAAATTCGAACACTATTTAACATCTTTGAAGAGCCCGTTAAAGCCAAATTATAACCGTTAACCAATTATGGGTTAAGCTAGCTTTTGTACATAATATATGCTTTTGTATTTCTATATTTTTATTTTGTGTACACTAAAGAATATGAATATACACTTATTTTTTTTGTAATATGTATCTGTGGTATATAATAAAATACATTCCGTTCTTTTCTTTCTGTAGGGGGTAATCTCTGGAAATACTGATCCACAGCCTAATTGCGTAAGTGAATTCAGCAAGGCAAAGGGTTTGACCCCACGGGAGAGTATTACAAATAATCTTTAAATAATTTTTTTTTGCCTAAAAATATTGGACTCATTCGAAAACCCTTTGCCTTGCCGAACTCACTTATGCTATTAGACCACAGATTACGAGAGTTCTTGCACTGAGCCTGATACACATAGAAAGCTATACATTCGATATTTTAAAGATAACTTTTTTTCCGAGAATAAGGAACGGGCTTTATCTTGCTTACATCATCGAACCTCACGCAAAAATAATACTTTTTGGGTCTATGACATATTTTCACCTCATCCACTGTACTGTGGGCCTTCGGTGTGTTCCTTCACTTTGGCACAAACTTGATAATGAGTCCCATAACGACATGGCCTGTGTTCCGATCGCACCCAAGAGAGTGGGCCATTCACAAATTTTATGGCTCTTCCATGTTGTTGGGAACAAAATTGTAGGTACAGACGGGGGACGACGATAACTTACAATGCATACTAATATATAGTGTCTGGGGCATTGAAGAAAGTTCAGTACCGATAGATATTAATGATTCAGGTGCGTTATGGCGAAACTTTATTTCACGGTAGTTTAGGAACTACTTTGTCATAAGGCCGAACAATATATTTCATTCTGTGATAGTTTGGAAAGCAGCCATTCTATTTTGTGCGAGTTTTTACTTACGCTCAATCGTGTTAACGTAACCGTCAATTTGTATTGAAACTGAATAAACGCCGTCTGGTAAAGGTAAAGAAAAGCCTCTTTTTAACCAACTGCCCAAAAAGGAGAAAGTTCTATGTTCAACATTATGTATGTTTTTTTTTTAATCTTTGTTCATTGAAATCTCCGTCAATCGTGGACCGATATTGAAAATTCTTTTTATATCTAAATTGAACCAATTTCGGAACATACTCTTTCAAACAAGAAAGAGTATGTTCCGAAATTGGTTCAATTTTAAATTGGTGAAGATCTGATGAAGAACTTCGAAGATTTACAACAGAACTGTTCAATAAATAACGGCAATCTCTCGGGGTAGCTGCAATCACATGTCTGTTTATTGTTTATAACATTTCATAACATAACATCACGCCAGGTACGCAGATCTCTCATTTCATCGATTATGTTCATTTTTCATGATATTCGAGTAATCTATTCTGGCGTTATAGATACCTTACTAAACAACTTACCTATTAGACAGGTACAACTAAAAAGTGAAAAATATAAAAACTTTTTACAAAAAAATACTACTTCCAAACTACAATAAAATCTTTATTTTTGGAAGTCGGTTTCCATAACGCAATAAATTGGTACCTATGAAAGACACCGACTTCCAAAAATAAAGTTATATTTCACTTTGTAGTTTTTAGGGTTCCGTACCTCGAAAGGATAAAACGGAACCCTTACAGGGTCACTTTGTTGTCCGTCTGTCTGTCTGTCCAGACAAGAACGCGTGGGGTATTAAATTGAAATTCATATCAAATACTCAGGTCTATAATACCTTTAAGTTGAGGTTTGTACGGAACCCTCGGTGCGCGAGATCGACTCGTACTTGGCCGGTTTTTTAATTTGGAAGTCGGTAGTGTTTTTGTAAAAAGTTTTTTGTGTGTGTACATTTAGACATAAATGTATCGTTGAAGTTATCACGATCGAGTAAGTTATAAAACTTGGAATAAGCCCACTGTAAATAAATCACAGTGAACCGTCAATGCAAAAAAAGGAACCGATACTGCACCTGTCATTTCCACCTTGATCGAAATTCCAAAATGTAAGAGATTGATCACGTGACATTTCCATAGCGCTTGACATACCCATATATTTTTGACATTTATCCAATCGCTATCGCCATGCTTTCGTTGTTAGAAAGTCACTCCTATGGCCTTACGTTGCTAGGTCTGCCAGGTGTAAAGTTGTTTTGCAATATCAAGATTTGCCCACGCGTATCAAGTTAAACATTATGCACCTTGAAGTTGGTATAAAACGTTCTATGCGTGGGAAAATCTTGGTATCGCTGGGTGACTTTGCCTCTTTGGTTATGTTAAAATATGGTAACTGAGGGTCAAAACACTTTTAGACAGAGTAACAAAAATAATAAAATTTCGCAACAGGTTCGCCGTGCCCGCAAACATGTGGCGACATATTGGATAGCTTACAAGAAGGCCTATGGCTCGGTGCTACATACATGGCTCATGAGGGTGCTGGAGTTGTATAAAATTGATGCAACTCTGCGCGCCTTCCTGACGTCATTTATGGGGCAGTGGAGAATGGTCCTTCACTATCTAGGAGGTGGACAGATTCAGGAAAACTGCGAACCTATAAAGATCGAGCAGGGAATATATCAAGGGGACAGTCTGAGTCCTCTGTGATTTTGTTTAGCCCTGAACCCTCTCAGTACACTGCTGGAGGGTTCAGGCCTAGGCTATCGGTTGAGAAGAAGTGATCACACCCCACCTTTACATGGATGATCTAAAGCTCTCTGCCCGCAACAACTTGCAACTGATGAACCTACTGAGGGTAACAGAAACCTTGAGTGACGACATCAGGATGGAATTTGGTGTAGAGAAATGTGCAGTCATACATGTAAAGCGAGGTGAGATTATGGAATCCGTGGGAATACAACTCTTGGATTCCATACACCTTAGATCCCTTTCCTCAAGCGAAACTTACAAATATTTGGGTATGTCAGAAGCACTAGGAATCAATGCTACTGACGTGAAACAGTCGTTGTAGAAACGCTTCTTTGAAAAAAGTACTAAATAGTCTTTCATCAGGTGGGAACTGCCTTTAACAGCTGGGTCATGCCGGTCGTGCTGTACTCTTTCGGCATACTCAAATGTACTCAGACACACCCAAGGTCATCGGTTATGAGACTGTATATCCCGCGGAAGTGCAGGGGTCGTGGCTTTTTAAATGCTAAGACCCTGCACAACCGCGAGATATGCAGTCTTAGGCTCTCCTTGGCTAACGAGAACTGGCGCAAACCTATAGTATTAGATACTAATGACCGCAGGGAGGCATGGCAGAGCAAGGAGCTTCACGGAAGCTTCTACCGGGTCCCACATGGGCCCGATGTAGATCTTTTGGCGTCCATGGCCTGGCTGCGTTTTGGTGACATTTTCAGGGAAACCGAAGGTTTTGTCTTTGCGATTATAGACAAAGTTATGATGACGAAAAACTACCGGAAATACGTTGTGAAGGACGGCACGGTTGACATCTGTCGGGCATGTCACCAGCCGGGGGAATCAATCCGTCACATTATCTCTTGTTGTTCTAATCTAGCTAACGGAGACTATTTAAAGAGACACAACCTTGTAGCCAGGATTATCCATCAGCAACTTGCTCTGGAATACAATCTTGTGGAATCGGAAGTGCCTTACTATAAGTATGTGCCCAACCCAGTTCTCGAAAATGGCAATGTGACGTTGTATTGGGATCGGGCTATCATGACTGATAGGACTTCTGTTGCCAATAAGCCTTACATAATGGTGATAGATAGACTAGACCGTCGTGCAATGATTGATGATATAGCAGTCACCCATGACACAGTAGAGAACAGTAAAACATCTTCATACAAACGTGCCGCTCTCGGTTTGAATGTGTGCGTGCGCGCCGCGCGCCATGTCGGCACGCGATTTCACGCACACGCTAGCATAATATATGGGGGAATAAGGTGGCGGCAGTGCGGGCTGTGCAGCGCGACTGTGAGCACGCGCGTACGCTACATGACCGCTTGCGTTCGTCAACTCTCGCCGGCGCGGGCGGCGGACACTTGTCGTAAATTACGAGTATCATGACTTCAAAAAGGGGAAAAAAATATTGTAGTGTTTTCGGGTGCCTCAATAATGATTTCGCAAACCCGGACTTATCATTCTTCATACTTCCTACTCAACCAGAAATGTAAGTACCTACTTATACTTAAATATTATTAGAAAATATGGTATTGTATTGTTTATTTCACAGTTTATTTGCTTTATTAAGAGCGTAGCCGAGTCGCATTTTTCTGAATACTATGTTTAGAGCTAAAGTTTATTTTAAGAAGTCTAGTTTTACTATAAAATAGAGGATTGAGTACGAAACATCGTTTAGGTAAACATATTTTTCGCGTAGGTATAGTTGTAATAAGGGCAATTTCACAATAATTAATATTGCAAATTAATTACTTTTGAAATTATTATTTTTTCTATTGTCTGATGTGTTGTTCAATCCAAATATGGTTCCGGTAGTCTGACGATCGACTTATATACTTGTGTATACATCGCATTTTTTTGGCCGGCGATCGGGTCGGCCACTTGACACTTGTTTTTGTTTCGCTTATCGTATGAAAAAAATGTGTTAAGAGGTCTGTTCTTTTTGTTTATTATTGTAAGGTGATGTGTATTATACTAAATGCAACAGTTATTTTTGTTAGATATGGTTTCATTTTGTAAATATAACGACTTTTGTATACAAAACTTAACTTTTGTATTAACTAAAAGTAAAAGTGACAACCCTGGGTATCAACGCAAGAGTAGGCTAATAACTCGGCGGGCGGCCTTAGATAACCTACTGTATATTTATTTACTGTGCCCATGACGAGAAACTCGTGAAGGCTGAGAGTGATAAGAAAAGTAAGTATCTTGATCTGGTTCACGAGGTTGTCGACATGTCGGATGTGAATATAGCAGTCGTTGTGCCTATAGTCGTGACGGCCAATGGCATAATAGCCAAGAGCCTCGACGAACATCTGAGGAGGCTCTCGTTGGGCAGCTGGATTTGATCCAGAAAGAGGTACTCCTGGACACGGCGCGTATCGTTAGGAGGTTCCTCTCTCAGGAGCCCTGGCCACCGGTAGCTTGGTTAGGGACACGAAAAAACTATCGATACTTTGAGGTATCGAGTTCATTTCCATTCGATTCCGATATTTTTTTACTCGATACTTTTACTCATTGAGTACATTTTGGCAGGTATCGTATCGGATAAGAAATTTCATTTTTTGCAAAGGCAATTTCTTCAGTGAGGCGACTTATTAATACTCCTACTAGACGACCGTGCAGTGAACCTGACAGCGATTCTTCAATTGAAACAATATGCGATTTCTGGAGTCACCATAAGAAGTTGACTCATACGACAAAACAAAACAAAAGACCAAGTTCTTCATCTTCATCACAGTCTGATAATAAGGATGAATTTAGCGATTACTTATCTGCACAGGTTTCACCACTTTCCTTAGACCCCTTGAAACAATGGGAAGATATGAAAGTTGTATTCCCAAAATTATACAAATTGGCATGAGAATATTTCCCCTGCCGGCCTGCGACGTCAGTGTCTTCAGAACGATTATTTTCTAAAGCAGAAAGTACAATCACAGAAATCCGAAACTGCTTATCTCAATAAACTTCTATTTTAAGTGATTGTACGGAGGAGGAATGGGAACTGTAATTTATGAACTGTATGTATACTCGTACGTAATGTATGTGTAAGTACTAAATAATTTAAATTTATTTCTTTTCTTTTTTTTAATTTTTGAAGTTACTTTTGTCCTTTTCTATTATTGTATTGAATTTTTGTACCAATATCATTTGTTTTTTTCATTTTCTACTGAAGTTAAACTGACTTTATTTACTGACTGATATTGACCTATGTTCTATGTGCATTAGGCCCTTAGAAAAGTACTCGATAACTTGAAGTATTGATACTTTTTTTTCTATACTTTTATGAGCACGATATTTTTTTTCGATACTTCTCATGTACAGTATCTATACTTTCAATTCGATACCGTGTCCCAAAGCTTGGACCTTGTTTCCGATACCGGTGTGCTATTATCTATCTATCTATATCTTATAAATTTATTTGGCAAGGAGATTCCTCAAGTGACGTAAGTGCGCACTAAGAAAGGATTTTTGGAAATTCCACCCCTATGGTGGTTGAAAGATTGTATGGAATTTCTACAGTTTGTAAGTTGGACACGTGAAATTTGAGATTTACGCTATTGGTTGATAAAAAGAATTTGTGTATATGTTGGTTTTTAGAAATTATAAAGGGGTAAAAAATGGGTTGATAGTTTGTATGAAAATTTTACAGTTTGTAAATTGTACACATGAAATCCTTGATTTACGCTGTTGGTTGATAAAAACAATATATGTGTTTATTGGTTTTTGGAAATTCTACCCCTAAGGGGATGAATTAGGGGATGAAACTTTATGTGAAATTTCTTCGGTTTGGAAGGTAAACATCTGAAATTTAAGCTCTTGGTTAGTAAGAAAACATTTAGTTTTTTTTTTTTTAATTTCAGTAATTCTATTCCTGTGGGAGTAAAAAAGGGGTTGAAAGTTTGTATTAAATTTCTACAGTTTGTAAATTGAACAATTTAGATTTACGCTCTTGGTTGATAAAAAGAATTCATGTATTTATTGGTTTTTGGAAATTCTACCCCTAAGGAGGTGAAAAGGTGGAAATTGGTTAGGCTTATATATTTGAAACTTGGCATAAATAGTTTTTCGAAACTACTCCTTAAAGATGATTTAGGGGGTATCAAAGATTTTTGAAGAGTTTTACTTTACAAACTAAAGTCATCTGTAGGATAAAATACGGATCACGCGAAAGAAGTCGCGGGCGAAGTGCTAGTCTATATATACGTATAAAAGCGAAAGGTCACTCACTCATCACGAAATATTGAAAACCGCTTGACGTATAAAGATTAAATTTAGTAGGGAGGTTCCTCAAGTGACGTGAATGCGCACTAAGAAAGGATTTTTGAGAATGCAATACCTAAAGGTAAAAGGGGTTTTGAAAATTTTGTATGATTTTTTTACAGATTTTTAATTGGATACGTGAAATTTTACATTTATGCTCTTGATTGATAAAAAGAATTCAAATATTTATTGGTTTTTGGAAATTCCACTCCTAAGGAGGTAAAAAGGGTTTTCAAACAAAACTTCAACCAGTTTTGTTTGAAAATTCTACGCTCTTGAGTGTGACACGTGAAATTAAAGATTTACGCTTTAAGGGATAGAAACAGAAAAGGCATATGTAGGATAAAATACGGATCACGTGAAGGAAGTCGCGGGTGAAGTGCTAGTTTTTTATATTATTAAATGTTTATTTTTATTTTAAATAAGCTAATATTTAAAAATGTAACAAATATGTATATAAAATGAATAAACGAAATAAAAATAGTAATATAAAATTCTTTATTTATAGAAAAACCTTCAACAATGCTTAAATACTAGGTCGCATGAATTTCAGTAAATGAAGGTCATATAGATAGAGTAAACCCCTACCAAACTAGGAGATCCTGTGACTTAGGAGTCATTTTTCTGCCGTCACTATGATACTAAAAACCTTTTACAAAAAAGTGTGTTATGTACACAAAATCGTAGCAAAGAACAGGTTTGAAATTATTTGCAGAAAATTAAACTAGGAGTAAGAAAATTTATCAAACGGAGTTGTGATGTGAGTGTGCATAATATGACAATTATAAAATTGTGTGTGTGGCGTGGAGGTGTGTATGAGAGAGTGAGCGTGTGTATTAGGGGGTGTTAGTGTACGTAAGGGTGTGTTTGTATATATTTGCATGTATATGTATTATAGTGTTAGTATTTTTTGTATCTTGCTGCAATTATTGAGATTGTGATTGATAAAAATGGGTAGAATAAGTACTGCACGGCTACTGCTGGAGGTGGAATAGTTCTTCTTTTCGAATATAGTCCTAATTCTGAAGCCATCTTTGTACCTTAGCCCTGACTTCATGGTGAATAAGCCCAGTTAATTGAATAATTTTAGCAATTTTTCTGTAAATGAAAGAGCTCACAACGTAGAACTGATGCCTGGCGAATGAGGTCTTGTGAATATCAATTTACTTTGCGCTTAGTGTTTTCTGATGGGGGAATTTGTTTATGCTTCCTAAGCGTGGCACGAAGGACAAAGATCTGTCTCACCTTAGGCAACTTAAAGTCCGTATATAATTCATTAGTGGGAAATTTATATGGTTTATCAAGCAAACCTTAAGTACAGCTCTCTGTGCCCTCTCCACTTCGATGAATTTGGTTTTAGCGGCCCCTCTCCAAACCGGGATGCTGTAAGTGATAACGGACTGACAAAGTGCTAAGTAAACTATTTTCAGTATATGTTTGTCTGCGCAGAATCTCAGAGATTTCAAAATATAGATGAGCTTTCTGACTTTTGAAGTGATATTGTCTATTTGATTGTACCATTTCAGTCCATTATCAATCACTACACCCCAGTACTTCGTTTGGTTGACGCGAGTAAACGCCTCGCATAAGCAGTGGCTGTGATCAGAACATGTGTGTGCAATAACTTCAAATTCTGGTGGTGCTTTGTTCCTATAATTAATAAAAAACGGAATGAAGTTAGTTTTAGCCACGTTAAGCGTGAGAATGTTTCCTTGCAGCCACGTCCCAACATTCTTTAAGGATTGTTCCGCAGGACGCTTGACCTCGCTCCACGTATATATAAATGACAATCGCAGTATCATCAGCGTGTGTAAATATCTGTAATTTATGTAAGGACAGCGTGCATGGACAATGCGATCCACTCTTTTTCAAATCTGCGTCTTCGGTGCAGACTCATTTGAGCCCGTATTGGTTGTATGCTACAATGTTTATTTGTTCAGATAGTTTACTAGGCGACTGTTTATCAGCTTCTCCATTACTTTAGAGAGAGCCGAGAGTACCGAAATTGGTCTATAATTGTTGACACAGTCTCTGGTCCCACCCTTGTGAATCGGGTGGACCAGGGCCCTCTTGAATGGTTGTGGGAATACTCGTTCCTATGTTGATATTTATAATGTGGCACACGAGTATTCCGACAAACTCTCAGAAGGTTTGTCGGTATCCCATTCTAGCACTCGCACATGATGGTGGACTCCACCTCAGATTCAGCCACCTCAAGAAATACAAAGGAATTTACGGAGGTGTTTCATTTAGCGGGCAGTTGTGAAGTGAAAGAGTGGAAGCGAAGCAACGCGTCAGTCTTGAAAACATAATTTTTTAAGCATAACTAAAATAACTTAGAAACGTACCTACAATTTGTTTTTTGTGAAATTGACGACTGTTAAAGACAAAATATATCTTTGCCCAGGACCTAGTTAGTACCTGCTTAAGTTGTATTCTGAGTTAATAACAAAATCTCTAATTATGCTTATTATGCTATGTCAAAACTCTATTATCTACTCAATTAGAGTATGTGTTAACAATTACTTTTCAAATGGAAGTTAGACTGGTAATTTTAGTTCAGTCAGGATTATTATTTTTTATAATATATAATTATGCTTTAGTTTCTTTAATAAGACAAGGCTTTATAACCTGCTGCAAATTTATGGTAGCCAGTAAAAAAATAACACCGCTGTTGTCTTATTATTTTAAATATTCACTGCGAATCCTGATTAAAATAATAATGAAACAATCGCGCATCTGTCTCCTAGATGTGACCACACTACACTGCAAGCGAAACATAAAACTACCAAAGTAATGGAAAAGATTTATCTGGCGGCTAGTTTGATGGCCAGTATCAGCTGCAGTGAGGAGAGCTGTTTTACCGCAAAATTTTGACAGTAAGAAGTGAAATATGGCCGTTTACCCCTTAACAGCCGAGGCTTACTATTGATAAATTGAAAGGTGGTATAAAGTGGCGATAGTTTTCGGGTGCAATTGGGTGTATTTGGTTTAAGAAGTTTACTAATAAACGAAAAGTGTATTTGGTTTCTTTTAAAATAAAGATCGGTTTATTTTGCTCTATGATAAAATGCCATTCATAAAAATAACCATTAAGGGTGTTTTTCCATCAGATATGTGCGTAGTAAGGTAGTGCGCATCACGTAAGCTCCTCGCTCACTTTCAGTGAAAACAATCACATCTTTTCATAGAGCGGCTACATAATACTCACACCCTGGTGGAAAATTGTTACTTATTTACGTTATTTTTTGCACAATTCCAACAACAAGGTATTCCACCCAATCGTCAGATAACTTTTATTTGACAAATAAACAACAAAGTTGAAAAGAAAATTTATGTCAAACTGCCATATTAATCCATCAGGCAAAGTTATCTGACTACTCTAAAATCAGGCCTTACAGTGTCTATTATAGAAAGATATTCCTTCTGTTCAAATATTTAGATCAAATTCTAATTATGAACCAATTCCAACTAAAAATAACACAACAACAGAAAAATATTCCATTATTATTTTATAGAAAGAAATTCCTTCTGTTCAAATATTTAGATCAAATTCTAATTATGAACCAGTTCCAACTAAAAATAACACATCACAAACCAAGTATTGAGTGGAATTCCCTGCCGGCGTCTTTGTTTCCCGATAGCTACAACCTAGGGGTCTTCAAGTCAAGAGTGAATAGGTTACTTCTAGGCAAGCGTGCTTCACCTTCGACCACATCATCACTTAACATCAGGCGAGATAGTGGTCAAACGCGAGCCTATAACAAATAAAAAAAAAAAATAAAAAAAAAAAAGTACAAAACTCAAGTTTGGTGTTCACCGCACTAACTGCCTTTCAGGTTCGAAGTTATGCAACCAATAAAGTCCCGTCCACTCGCACACCCTGTTTATGATATAATTAGACAAAAAATATCTGCAGACACCAATTAGCGAACAGACTGTCAACCTGGATGAGGTTGGCACTGGAACGCGGGGATTGGCACAAGAAGAGAGAGCTCAGCATTGGGCGAGTCGGACTGTGAATGATTTCTTTATTTATTCAATACCTCCAACGAAAAAGGTACACAAAAAAATATTGATCAATATGAAGAAATTACAAGTGATCTCCTTCAACTATAGGGGGCCACAGCATGCTTTTTAGATTATCGACTAAATCAATTAATCAGTCTGCCTAGCCTTTTCCCAACTATATTGGGGTCGGCTTCCAGTCTTACCGGATTCAGCTGAGCACTAGTGTTTTACGTGGAGCGACTGCCTGTCTGACCTACACAACCCAGTAACTGGGTAACACGGTACCCCTTGAGATTGGAAAAAATAGATATAGAGGGCAGAGTGTAAACACTTTTATCTACACTCACAACATAATGTTCCAAATATGAATTCAAAAAATATTGTATAAACACGTAGTTTATATTCGTGGATAGATAAAATTAAAAAAAAAGAAAACCATTGCATCATAAAATAACTTTTTAATTTTATAGAACACTTATACTTTTTAATTTATTGGCGCTTATGGGCTCATTGACTTAATTTAGAAAAGTAGTGTCATGTCTATGGAGGCGCGCGCTGTGCAGTCAGCCAGTCATGTGCCATGAGAATCTATATTGCCCGCCATACCACTTATCCGTTTCCACTTTTGTTATATTTTTCCGTTTCCACTTTTGTTATATTTCAACTGTATGAGTGAAGATAAAGTAGTGTATGCAACGGCACATAATTAGGTATTAAAACACTCGCGTGTTATTATTATCACATTCGGTTTCACCTTATGTGATAAGTCCTTTTTTACTGTTAGCCACAACCCCGTGAGTGTCAGCATCATATAACAAGCAAAATAGATGAACGCACACATCGACGAGTACGTACGGCATTCTCAAACAAATACCTGTCGCGAGTGCGTTTGCACTCACTGTACGTGAAGCGTGTCTATGTGTGCGTGCGTTGTGCCTCTTTGTATGAGTTGACCTTCTCCACTTATCTATTCTGTGGTTATTGTGTTCAATTAAGGATATTCAATTTAGCGAAATCAGTGTAAATTGTCTTGAAATTAAATGAGCTGGTGCAGGACAAATAGGTTAGTTTAGAATTCTGGTGTTAAGTTAGATAGTCTATGTTTGCGTATTTGGGTCTAATTGTTAACCAAAATAATATTACTACGGTAGGACTGGAAGTTCAATTTAAGTCGAACCATTTGGTTTTCAGAATGAATTTGTACTGATACCTACATACTACCTTCTGAAATACTTTGTGAGACGGCCAATTGTTCAAAATTATGTTTTATTTTAGGGTTTTTGATGTGGAGTTTATGATTATATTTACAACTTATAATTAACGTTGTATTTTTTTAAACCCTCATTTTATTAAGTAAACGTCTTTTTAGTGTTAATTTTGTCAAAGAGTTTCAGCTACGGTGATGCTAAATGTTAAGGAAATCGTGGGCGTTTTCTTGTACGAATGAGCTATTTCTGCCAAAAAGGTAACTAAACATGTAATTCGAAGCCTAAATAATTAAATTGTTTGAAATATTCAGTAATTCCTTTTCATTTGTTCATCCCCCTGACCGTTGACCGACCGAGGTCTCCAAAAATACTAGCCGCAACCGTCGACCGTCCGTATAAGGTCGTTGTGAATAGAAATACACAAAAAAAAACGAAAAATAATCCTAAACTATATTTATCCTGTTCTAACATTCACAAAGTGTAAGGAATAAGAATAGGATGGCATGACGTCACTCGTTATCTACCTAACACAAACCAGCGCCGGTTTAGTGAATGTTTTGTGCCCGGGTACCGGCGACCATTACGCTAACAGACGCCGTAATTCAAGTTTTTTACCCATTTTTATTTAAATGAAACAGGATTTCAATTGAAGATACAACATGGAAGAAAAAGTAATAAACGGTTTTAATACTTAGATTCTGTAATCGATAATTAAAAAAATATTTTATCAAACATTGCTTGGTCGAATCTGCCGCTACCTTCATTTTTACCTTTTTAACCGAATAAAAAGTACATTAGTGCTATCAAATTATCGTTAGTAACATATCTTAAATATGTTACTGAATACGTAATAAGCATTTAATTTCTGTAACTTCGATTAGATTTCGTATAGTATTTAAATAAAAAATAAAGTAATCTTAAAGAATTTTGTATGAGCCGCCATCATGTTTCCTAGAATTCCCGAACCGTCAAGCGACCTTATGGGTCGTTTTGAGTTTTTTTTTGATAATTTTAATATTAATTTAATTAATATTTTTAGGCGGCATGCCTTTGTATTGTGCTTTTCGATTTATATATATCTTCAAAATGTAGAACTTAATTTATATTTAAAATATATGCAACAACATTAAAACAGTGATCCAAAGATTGATAGGACGTTTTTTGCACTATCTTTCAAGTGCTTGGTTTATTGTTACATTTCTAATAAACTAAACACTCATCACCTGAAACTTTGTAAGTGATAAGAACATGGACCATACTTAAATATAAATAAACAAACGAATCCACTTGAAGCCGGCCGGCCTTGTCGGAATTGAAGTATAAACTTACGACATTTTTTTTTTTTTGGGCGTTCGGGTCTCTTAACAAAGGTGATTTTTGTAATGCTTGTGTGGTCTTAAAAAAATATGGTGCGGTGTATCTGTTTTTATTGATTAATCAATAAAAACAGATACACCGCACCATGTAATAATGTATTTGTAAATAAAGTAACAACTTTTTAATATTGTTTTTTTTGGTTATTTAATTATAATTACCTTATGACCAATAATTCCCTAACCCTGTTTTAAAACTAGAATTGATAACATATTAGAGGACAAAATTGGACCAACTCATTCATAATGTATTAGCTTATTTCATAAAGATTCCAACGACATAATTTTTAACAACTCTCTTGGATAATTTGGAAGATAATTATCATCATTAAACAGTTACGCACCGTGCTACGAAGTATCGTAATTTGCTACGCCGTAGCCTATCTTACGACGCCGCCCATAACGTGACTTGCTACGCCGTAGCTTGCTACGATCACGTATTCTTTGATGGCTGCGAATTGGTTTTTGGAAGTTTTATTGAGTTATAAATGCGCTTAGTCAATCGTTTACGGAGATACAAGTACTCTTTATCCTGATCCATAACAAAAATGTGAATTAAAAAAAAACCCGACTGCTAAAGAAGCGAACTAAAAAGACGTAAACAAGAAGAAAATCATGCTGTACATCCTTCGGGTAAATATTCGCGAGCTGGCTGACCAAAACCAGATGTATCCTTTAAGTGCAAATCATGATTTTATTCTTGTTTACGTCTTTTTAGCCTGCTTCTTAAGCAGTCGGGTTTTTTGATATTTTGAATTAACTTTTTTATTTATCACTTTTTATTTAACATTTTTCGAAATATGTACATTTAAACATACGAGTATAAGTTTGATATATTTTTGACATCTCCTCTTAAAACCTTTTATTTTGGTACCCCACACGATGGGTTTGGAAGAAAAATAAAATTGGGCCTCCACAATATGGCGCTCAAAAGGCGGCATTTTTCTATTTTCCAATTTTATTGTAGCCAGTGACATTCGCAAGGTTAAGACGAATCAATTGGCCAACGCGTCTGGTCTCTAGAACGCCACATAGGAACATACATACATACAAACATATATACGTACTTACATACATAGATTAATAAATACATTACCCTCCTTCGGCAGTTGGGTCAAAAAAGAAAGTAGATTGTTAGAAATAGCTAGGTACCTATACGACACCCCAATTAAAATATCAATATACATAATTATAAAAAACAGCATATTAGAATTTAAAAGATCTTTAAATACGAGTATGAGAAACGCAAATCTGAGTCGAATACTTCACCACACTTTATCTATCTGACTTATAAGAGGCTTCGAAGCCAAGAGCCTTAAATCTGCGTCGTTTAGCGAGTCGTGGACCGGGCCAGTCCCTCGGGAGTGGCCGGATTGCCACTTCCATGCACGCGGGCTACTTGCGCGTTGTGGGCTGTTAAAATGGCGGATTTTCGAAAGAATAACCTGCTTTATAATTAAATATTACGATATTGTAATACAGCACAAAATAATTATTTATCATGTAGAGAGGAAAAAATAATTAAGAAAAACAATAAACCCGACTGCTTTAAAAGCGAACTAAAAAGAGGTAAACAAGAAGAAAATCATGCTTTTTTAGTCAGAGGATACATGTTCGAGAGCTGGCTGACCAAAAACAGATGTATCCTCCGACTGCACAGCATGATTTTTATATTTTCAATTTTAATGTAGCCAGTGACACTCGCAGGGTTAAGACGAATCGATTGACATACGAATCATTAAAATCGGCCAACGCGTTTTGTCTCTAGTACGCCACATAGGAACAAACATACATAAACTGATAAACACATTACTCTCCTTCGGCATTCGGGTAAAAAAGAACAAGTATTTTCAGTGTTTATCTTAGTACAGCGAGTCCCAAGTAAAGTTGAATAAAATCTCTTTAGTTTCCCAATAACTTATCAATAAAGCTTGTTACATACCCGTCTCACAGTTATTTTTTTGCTTATTACTACGGTATTTTATTGCTATAAGCACTATTTTAGTCCTCGTTACAAAATAATAAGAACCTTAATCAAATTAAATTTAAATTCCTTTTCCCAAGATCGCTCTTCTCCTAGCCCAACCAGTAATGTCTGAATCTACCCCATAAAGACGTTTGGGTTTTATTTAGTGTGAAATATATATGGATGTCGAAGGCAGTCCATATGGTAGACCCACGGATATGGGGCCGGGCTGTAACTAGCGGGATCGAGATTATGAGATCCAATAACTTGGCGAAAAGATTTGAAAGGCAACGATTTTTATTCTTATGTGAGAGGAAATGGATTTTGACTGTGCTGATGTAAGTAAAAATGTAAATGGAGACTATTTCTTATGTTTTCTAAGATGAAGAAAATATAAGTGCGTATATTTCCAGTTTTTTAAAATGAATAATTAAGGTGCTCTATTCACGTAACTTGGCTCAAAATTTTCACAAACCTTTTTGTAAAAGTAACAGACCACAATGATGGCGCGAAATTTTAAGACAGTCAATATCTCGTCGATAGGCGACATCTGGCGCGAAATTTTAAGACAGTCAATATCTCGTCGATAGGCGACATCGCGTTCACGTATTTTCTAAAAAAAAATCAAGTGCAAGTCGGTCGAATAGCCTGGCATTGCGTATTGCAATTTAAATCATAGCAGTGTGGTATAGGTAAATCGAATCGTGTCGAGACCTCATAAAGGTCGCTAAATCGATTTCTATCTCTTTGACAGTAATTGGCGTCCAAAAGATGGCACGAGCAGACGAAAGTTCTTACCATTCTGTCTATAGATTAGCGCCACGCAAAGGCCCTTAGAGAAAACTTAACCACGGCAGTTCTAACGAGTCAAGTTAGCCCTATTTAAATGCAACTTCCGTCACTAACAAAAACAAAAGAAAACTTATGTTACATGAAAACTTTCCAAATTAAGCTAAGTGGTCTTTGCCTTAGGTTTGATACTGCTTATCATTCAACCCACACCATGAGGAAAAGCGAGCGTTTAATTTCTCAGACGTAAAAGAAGGGTGTGAGGATAATAATTCCTTCTCACGTTTTCATTTCACTTTTGGATCAGGTTTTCTGTCGTAACCAATGTCCCCAGTTTTCTTTGGATATTTTTTGTTTACTTGTCAGAATTCAAGAGTAGAAAATTGAGAGACATCCGTAAATACGTGCACTGCCCTCATTAGTGATGTTCTCAAAAAGATCAGCGTCTGTAACTGATACGCATGAATTATTAGAAAGTGCGTGAATAAAGAAAGGATGGTATTTAAAAGTACTTCAATTTATTCCCATTTCATTTACCTAATCTTGCCTGTGTTCCACCAAATATACTGAATGTGCACCAAAATATGTTCATTAAAATATGTCATAACGAGCATCTATTTAACAACTGTTGCAAATTTATAAAAATAGTAATACACCTAATTTTAAAAACAAGCATTTATTTTTTTAGTTTTACTTTAGATAATGCACTGCAAAATGTATAGTACTTCGGCAACATAGTCGACGTATATACTATTTCCGTCCGCAGGGTCTAAAGTAACCTAACACGAACGAGATGACGGGAGCTGAGTTCGCTCGCTTTGCTCGCTCACTTCAGCTCACGACATCTCGTTCGAACCTAACCTGTCCGTGTCGGGGTGCCCTAAGCTCCCGAGCAGGAATATTTGGTGCACGATCAGTATTTTTCGGGGAAGAATAAAATAGTTATTGTTACAATAGAATATTTGCAGCGCACTACAGTAAAAAAGTGTCATATCTTGGTGTTAATTTGGAATTTGTTTGATGTAACATATTTTGTTGGCCGAGTAGTTTAATTATAGTAAAACAATTAAACGGGTTTAAGATCAATATTTTAGAAATGCATACATAGATGTAGCTTTAGTTTTTTGGTGAACGCAAAAATATTATCCATAAAGAAATAGTTTGAAGAGTATTCGACACAAATAGAGCACTTACAAGTATACAGGTTTTTAACCGACTTCCCAGAAAGGAGACTATGATCGACTGTATGATTGGTTTTTATTTTTTTCTGTTTTTGTCCACCAATATCGCCGTCGATTGTGGACCGATTTTGAATATTTTTTTTTGAAAGAATATGTTCCCGAATTGGTTCCATTTAAATTTGGTGAAGATTTGCAATAAGGTGGTTACAATAATATTAAAAATCCTTGTACTACCATTTTGGCATGCAAACATTGATGCAATTTGTCATCAAACTTACAAACATTGATGCAATTTATCATCAAACATACAAACATTGATACACAACACAACTAATATTTATCAGCTAGAAAATCCAACACGGAATAGTAACATTTATTTAATAGAAGTAAAGTTAGTTTCTTTTTGAAAGTTGTTACTGATTCCTCTTTTATGGAATTAGGAATGTGGTTATTTTTTTTTTATTTACAATTCTTTACTTACTATTTTTTTAGAATTATGTACGTTTAAACATATAAGTGTTGTATATTTTTTGTAATAACCTCTTAATACCCTTTATTTTGATACCCCTTACGATGGGCTTGGAAAAAAAACATAATTTGGGTCCCAAATTCCGCCATTTTTCTATTTTCCAATTTTAATGTAGCCAGTGACACTCGCAGGATTAAGACGAATCGATTGACGTAAGAATCATCAAAATCAGCTAACGCTTTTGGTATCTAGAACGCCACAATGGAACAAACATATATACATACATAGACTGATAAACACATAACCCTTCTTCCGCAGTCGGGTAAAAATAGATGTTGATTACATGTGAGAATTTTCTAAAAGAAAGGTACGGAAATGGCAACAAATTATGACTTTTAAAAATTGGAACACAGCTGTCAGTAACTCCTAAAACAAAAATTGCTCGTAGGCAGTGTTTTTGGGCCTTAAAGATATTCTCTCTTTCGGCGTAATTGCTACAATATATAATACCAACCTTAACATAGAAACGTCAAGACTATGATATGCTAGTAATACTGTTTTGATATTAACTTTTTTTTTAGATAATAAAGTGCATATGCAGATGCGCTAAGTTTTTTACAGATTTCTTCTGCCTGTCTCTTCCATCTTCTCTATCCACATTTTGACTATTATAAATAATATTAAGATCGCTGATACGATGTCTTTGGTAAAAATGCATTTGTGTTTTTGTATGTTTAAATTAATTGCAAGTTGTTAGTATTTAGCCAATTTATTATAATTTTAATGGTGTGGTTTATATCATTTTCATCATTTACATTATTGTCTCAGTTTAAGAGTACTTAAGGAAGTCGTGCTAAGCGTTCTATAGTTTTTGTCTCTGGAAAACTACACTTAATATTGTTAATTGATAAGGTCAATTGTTTCTATTATTGTAAATCTGAAAAGCCATTTTACTAATTAATAACAAGACCGCGTAGAGCTGTGATTAATGTGCCAAAAGCAGCTCCTCAAACAGTGACCCATTGTCCGGAGACCCGCCTACCAGTACCTTCAACAAATGGTGACGAAATGATCTGTTAAGCGCAGTCCATAAGCAAACACAAAGTAAATTACAGTGGAATTATAATAAATTGGGACATTAGCCATGACGCAACGGATGATGTGGACGGGGTACGCTGGGATAGCTAGGGCTGGTACAGTCTAGGATGGTAAGGTGCATACCGGGGATGGCAAGAGACGTTGAATACATATACTTTTGTGAATTTGTAAAGACAATTTTCTGGTAGGTACAGGGTGTCTCAAAGAGGGCTGACTAAAACTCGTTCATGTATAGGTTGTAACGGCAAGGTGCGATCATATTTTAAAGACTGCTTTTGCCCATGTTAAGAACAAGACGTTTCTCCAAGAAAGTCATTGTCTATTTTCTATTTTTTTTATCTACACTAATTTTGACGACAAAATTTTGCAATACTTGTGTTTTTCTAAAGATATTAATTTTTGAATCATGTTACTCGTAATTGAAGAACTAAAGTTTGCATTTTTAAAATCATTCTTACTGACATTTCGAAAAAGTGTCTGTGACACAAATAGTAAATAATAAGCAGATGTTTAAACATTTTTGATTTGCATAAAATCATTCAATAAACCCTGTATAATTTTCATGGTTTTGATTTCCAGAGTTTGTTTTGTCAACAAACTCTTACCTCCAACACCGTTTACCCCAGATATCCGCTTTCACAAACCCTGCCCCCCTGGCCTCGGGACGCAAGCGCGGGAAAATCCACCATTACTAAAATGGGGACGTAATAGTTCTGTCCCGGGGAGTTTATGTGACAACAGATTTTGCTCGTTTTTCCGCCTTACGCAGTTTATAAGGCACGCCACAGAGCATCGAGACGACTCGGTCATCACTGCAGGAGTCGGTGTTGTCAAAACTTCTATACAGACCAATCGTGTTAATAAATGTTACGGCTTACTCATACAAATTGACGACCCATGTCATTTCTGAATATAGCTATGACAGCTAAAACGCCGCAAAAATTTTAACGCCTCTCGGAAATACAAATATCTGTCTGTTTATGTATAGCATCATAGCACCCAAATGGAACGAACCGATTTTGATTTAATTTATCTTTGTTTGAAAAATGATTTCTTCGAGAGTGTTTTAGCTATGTTTGATTAATATTTTTTTCAATAAAAAAACTTTTTTTGGCAGCTTTTTAGATTACCATGAAAAGTCATCCAAACCAAATGTGTATGCAAAATTTCATCTTTATCGGTTCAGGATGACTGCTTTAAAATCAGTTGCAAGATTTGACCCGAACACACATACATACATACATTGCAAGTTAATTAAAAGCTAGTAAAATAGGTTCAGCCGTTTAAAGGTAATGCGCATTTTACACTTTGAATCGGCGTTTATTCGCAAGATATTATATCTTTTGGACAGTTTATGTCGGAGGATTTTTGCAATGGCATTTCGAGGCATTGACAGCATGGAGTTCGTAGCTCTGTAGGAAAAGTTGTCTATAGTCTGTATAGTTCGGGACATAAGGAGTGTTTTGATACCATTTCGCAGAGGGTAACCGGAAACCTTGTAGTCAAGGTAGAACCCAAGTGGGCGAATAATTTTGTGATAACGAGGTGGGATATCATATTATTTTGTTTTGTTTTGAAAATATATGATTCTGGCCACTGCTTGATGGATACTGCGCTATTTTACATGATTTTATATTACTTGCCCAATTAGTTTGTTAGTATGCATGGGTAAAATCTTGCAAATGAATCTTAAAACAGTTGTCACCAACCGAATGAGCTGAAATTTTGAATACACGTTTAGTTTGGATGACAATGCACTAAAAGTTAAAAAGCTTGATTAAAAAAGGATTTTTTATAAAAAAAATATTTGCTAGATGCTAAGTGAAAAGATGGATCATTAGTGAGTGACTAAACACTAAATATTTATGACGAGTACGTTATTTTCAATTCGAAAGACAGCGCGGGCAAAGGTTGCATACCTTGGAAGGACTTGGGGATAAAATTAGTGAATTCCGAAATGAAATAATAATTAAACATTAAAAATTCAATATTAAATCAAAACCTTAGCAAAATAATGGAATATTTAAAATTATTCAACCAGTGACGCAATGCTCAACACAAACGAATCATATCAAACAAAATGGAACCAAAAAGGAAGTATTTTCAGGGAACTCACGCTAACAATGTTACAATTTTTCCGTACATATACGGGAAAAATATTTTTTGAGTTGTTAAATTCTTTTTGTTGTGAATTGAAAAATGGGACTGAAATAACTCGAAGCGATGGTAAAAATAAAACTGCGACAAAAAATACGAAAAAAAAATGCAATCATTTTATTATTTATTCTGCCTTGTTAGTCGCAAGCGCTGCTGCTGAACGAGGATAATCCTGGATTCGATGCTCGGGTAGCGAAAAGTGTTACTGGGTCTCTCTATCTGGATTTTGCAATGGCAGCCTCCGGGCTGATATGGAACTTAATAAACCAGCCAAGTGCGAGTCGGACTCGCACACCTTAGGTTCCCTATAAACAGCTACATTCACCAAAATAAATAGGTAACATTATTTTTGTTCATAAATAGTGAAAGCACCGACCATTGCTCTATCGAAGGGAAAAAATAACTTTGCTGTTCGAAAACTGTAGTCCCCTTACATCAATGTAGGTCGCGGTCAATTTACCAACTGCAAATATGTTTTATTTTTATTTTTAACCGATTTCTCAAAAAGGAGGAGGTTCTCAGTTCGATTGGTTTTTGGCGTCTTTGGTACCTATTGCTTTCCGTGTTTCGACACCGAATTCGGAAATGAAAGTTATTTTTTACTTTGTAGTTTTTTTTTTTTGGAAGTCGGTTTGTTTCTTTTTGATAAAAAAAAATATTTATTTATCTCTTTTTAGTTTTGATAGGTAAGTCCAATGGCTATAAAAATCATATACAGCGCCATGAGGTGTACACAAAGCAAATCAGATGTTTTGCAGGGCACACCAACATAGATATTAGTGTTTGCTTCACAATAATCCGTTATCCACGCACACACTTGCAATTTCTTGTCACTTTAATGTTGCGGGGAATATGAAGCATTAATTTAGCAAATATAACAATCGTCTTCGTGGCGCATTAGTAGAGCGTGCGGTATATAATATGTTACGCCCTGGCGCCGTAAGATCGAATCCGACTGCCGACTAATGTTCATGTATGTTTTAATAATATATTTTACATTTGTTTCTTAAATTCATTGCTAAACTATTAGCAAGTCTTCTTCATATTTGAGTTGGAATTTATTAATTGTGTAGGTACCTTCTAAAAATGACAAATCATATTATATAAATTAGTAGTTGTTCATCCTCATAATGCTATTGACTATCGGGCTTTCGTTAAGTTTTTAGACATTATAACTCTGCGTGTTTTGAGAAGTGCTTTTATTTGTGAATGAATCACCAAAATACACTTTTAAGAGTCTACCTGTGTCTCCGTAAAAAAAAACAGCGATGGTTTCTCAGCCTCCAGGCGGTAGTGGACTGCAGAGAGATTTGAGTGCAGACCTCTAATGTTTGTGAGGTGCACTTTATGGGGGATTGCAGCCGCTGTTTAGATCCAGTATTTTTTTTTGCTTTTCATTTTCCTTATTGAAGAGTGAATGGATGGGAGGAGAAAGAAGTGAGACGAGGTTCCACGCTGCTAACCTACCGACACGCACTAAAAGGCCGCCATCATTAGGGCACAAGTCTGGGGACTGCGGGGACGCCCGAGCCCCCCGGAATGTCCATCGGGCCCTCCCCATCTCGCCAACCAGCCCGATGGTGCATTCCGGGATTTTTCGACAGTTGGCGGAGCAGCCTTTCGTGTGTGGCTGGCACACTACTTGGGCCCCGAACTACCTGTGGTCGGCCAGCGGCGCACCGTGCCTCGGATCCCGCTACCCTCCGCGACTAGTCTCCCGATACGTCCATAACAGCGCGCGCTAGGCTGGTCAGCTTGCAGTGGAACAGCTGTCTCGATCCAACTCCTCTAGTGGCTACACCGAGCATCGTATCGGAACATGGCTAGGCCGCTTGGCGGTACGTCTTTGCCCGGTGGGTGGTCGCAAGCCTTCGGCCGAAGCCTACCACCAGATGTCACCTGATTTGCACCACCCGGGACCACGTGTAGGGAATAAAAGGGTACACTCCTACGGACGTGGGTGAATCGGCCCCCCAAAGAGGGCAAAATGTTGTAGGCCAACCAAGAAAACAACAAAATTTTGCAGATATTCACAGGCAAAACCGGGTAAGCTTCGCAATAGAATATTAGAATTTCGATTGGTGCAATAATATATTTATATTTAGTGATGAAAAATGTTTTAAGTGAGACGGTTGCAAAATATTGTGGCGAAAAGATGGTGAGGTGTGTAAAGATGGTTGAACGTCCAAAAAAATGTTACTGTGATTGAATGGCTATCAAAAAATCGTGCAACAATCGGCTATTTATAAAAATATCAGTGTTTTTAAATTTGTTTTATGTGAGCGATGTTATTGTTAGTGAGATTACAATAGTTAAGGATACCTCTATCATAAAATCTAACTTACTAACATGTTTATTCATATCACTAATAAATAAATTACCCACTTAAGTATCAAGAATAACGTTAATTCTTTTCCAACTTAGAACATTTGTCATGCACAAAACTTTATAATTTGTAATTATAATTTTAAAAACCTAGTCAATAAATATTGTTGATTTCTTATTAAAAATTGTTTAATTTTTACTTCAATATATTCTCCAATAATATTTTTATTATCGGGTAAATTACAAAAATGAAATTTTTATGGAAATGAAAAAATGGTTTTAATGTTTAACTTTAAAAATTATTAAATTTCAAAATTTAAAGCGTTGGTGAGATTAGATCCTCCGATATGAGAAGTAATACACTCGTTGATTTTATGCACACGAGACATTTATGTTAGTGTGCCCTGCAAACCTATCTAATTGGCTTTGTGTACATCTCATGACGATGCACTACTACATGACTAGGATACATTTTTTTGTTTCGGAGTTCCAGTGCCTACCTGTCGGCTTCATCATCAGATCAGTTCGATGGTACCATTTTCATCAGTACAATCTATTTATAAGTATTTCATCATAGTCGTTTTACTATTAGAGATATCATAGACCCGTGACATACTTAGCATTAAGGAGTTCGAGTTGCCATCTGTGGTCTTCTTCATCAGTTCTATTTCACCAAATGACAATTCCAAATTGTAAATGATTGCATTGTTGATAAAAATACCAAAATCGCTATATGTATGCCTATAATATTTGAGGAGTGCCCTCGATTTCCCTGGGAGGCCTCATCAGATTCTGTTTCCGTATCATGTTACCACCCTTGGGATATCTCCTTTCCAACAATAAAAGAATCATCAAAATCGGTTCAAAAAACAATGAAATTATCCGCGAACTAAAAAATCCGTACACAAACTAAAATTACATCGTCCACGTAAATAAAAATGTTCATATATAAAATGAATGTTCTTAAAATGGAAATTACTGGGCCACATATGTTACATTTTTATGAGACCAAATGGCAAATATTCCGCATCAAACTAAAGAAAAATCACGTAAATCGGACAAAACAAAAGAACAACAGAAGAATTTTCCAAATCGGTCCAGGCGTCTTTGAGTAATCGGTGTACATGCATATTTTTTTTTATGTATGAACACCGAAAATTCAAAGACCGGTATTTAGGTACAAATTTACAGTTTTCCTTTTATTTCCTTTACTTGTGCTGTAAGAAATTGCTTCTTGTCAAGTTTCATGATTCTAGGTCAACGGGCAGTAATCTTTAGGTTTTGGTTCCCTTACGATTCTTCAAATATGCAACATAAACGGCATCTTTTGATCGCGATGATTTAGAAGTTTGATTTTTTCATAGCTGCAAGTGATTGCAGGCCTGATTATACCACATTAATATTCAACTTGATACGTCCAGGCGTTCCAGAGAAAACGGTCGTGACACACGGACAAACAGACAGACAACGAAGTGAACTTATAAGGGTTCCTTTTTTACTGCCGAAGGAGGGTAATGTGTTTATCAGTCTATGTGTGTATGTATGTATGTTTGTTCCTATGTGGCGTTATAGAGACCAAACGCGTTGGCCAATTTTGATAATTCTTACGTCAGTCGATACGTCTTAACCATGCGAGTGTCACTGGCTACAAAATTGGAAAATAGACATTTGTGCGCCATATTTTTTTTAACCCTTTGTGTTAGGTAACAAAATAAAGGATTTTCAGAGGTGATTTAAAAAATATTAAACCCTTATATGTTTAAATGTAAGTTATTCGAAAAAAAAAGTTGATTCAAAAAATAAAAAAATCCGACTGCTTAAGACACAAACTAAAAAGATGTAAACAAGAAGAAAATCATGATGTGCAGTCGGAGGAGATGTATAGTCGCCAGCTGGCTAACCAAAACCAGATATATAACTTTTTTCCTTTTGAGGAACGGAACCCTGAAAGCATTTCTGGCATAACCTCTGTCTAACACTACGTGGAATACAGATGCTTTATGTGTCTTTTCACACAGAGGAAGCCTGTGTTCAAGCAATCGGAACGAAATAGTCCGATTTATTATTTCGTCATGCAAAACCACTAGTAATTTTGTACAAGATGACTGCGCTAACTATATAATTATGTTGACTGGCTAATATAAAGTCAAAATTAAGTTGTATCTTTTTAATTACATAAATCCAGTAGTAATTAGTTACTATCTTAAGCTGAATGCATGCAAAAATGCAACGAAATTAAGTTTAAAAAAAAAAAAATTACCAAACCACATCAAAAAGTAAATCTCAGCAGTGGTTTCAAAACAAAACAAACTCCTAGAATCGCATACCCATTACGGAGTTTGCAGGTCTAATAAAAAAAGCCTTTCGTAATGGATCTGAAAGTTAGAAACTTTAACATAATGCACTGAGTCGTTAGTGGCTAAGGAAATGGAAAATAACTGTAGAAATAAATGTTACTGTTTAGTGTTTAATGCTTGGATGGTTCTACACGTTCTCAAACAAGTTTCAAAGTTAAATAAAATTTTACGATCGCCTCTGGGTGTGTGAGTCACGGGTGTGTAGGTCTGAAAGCAAGCTGAACTGTTTGGTGCGACCGGACATAAAATTAACTATGTTATTTTTAGGGTTCCATATCTCAAAAAGACAGAACAGAACCCTTATAGGAACACTTTGTTGTCCGCCTGTCTGTTAAGATCCTTGTAGCTGTGAAAAAAACTTTTAGATCAATGCAATCAAGAAATACAGCTATTAATGACCCATATTTTACACTCGATCAAAATCTACAGGGTACTTCTCATTGATCTAGAATCATCAAATGTGGCAAGCAATGTTATATAGCACAAGTAAAGGAAAAAAACCGAGGACCGTAAATGTGTATCTACATAAAAAAAAGATTATTAACTTATTTGCAGTTGGTAAACTGAACGCGACTTATGTCGATGTATGGGGACTACAGTTTTCTAACGGCAAAGTTAATTTTTGTCGTTCAATTCTATTTATCTTATCGTTAGAGCAATTTTCGGTGCCCTCATAGTTTATGAACTTCAGTTATGTTATTTAATTATTTTGGTTAATGTAGCTGTTTGTACGGAACCCTCAGTGCGCGAGTCCGACTCGCACTTGGCCAGTTTTTTTTTCTGAAATCTTATCTTCTAGTATTTTGTAATTTAATGGGAATTTATTCAGTTTGATAACTATTTTTTATTGACATAGATTTGATTCAATATATCTATGCTAGGTACTGAGACATAGACATAGCCTCCCCAGGGATGTACCCTAACTGGCGCTGCACAGAGGAAGTTCCGGGTGGTCTTTTAAGAAGTAACGGGGCCCCTTCTAAGTGCTGGTGATCACTAGGGTGGTTTTTGTGAGGTAAAAATCCTACACTCCCTGATCTTTTACTGATTGTGAAAACAAATGCGGTCTGCATTTGTTTTACAACCCACTCCCTCTCACTGAGGAGGCCAGTGTTTCAGCAGTGGGAATATGAAAGACTGCTATGCACGCCCACAACTCATTATTTAAAAAAAAACTCTGATAAACTGATGATTTAAACATCATGACATCATGGCCAACCCTTGAGCAAGCGTGATGCATTCCTTGTTTCAGAATAGATATTTGAGCTGGTGGATACTTTCTTTACCCTCTTATTTTCTTCTAGATGTTGTTGTCCGCTGGGGACATAATTATTGGATAAAAAACATCAATAAAAATAAATACACAACACTTAACACGCGTCAGTCACGCCTCGCGAACACTGTCGAAAAGGAAAAACCAGGCCTCCAAGATATACGAGATCAATTTACTTGAAGCTCTTGTCATGTAATTACGTCACGCTCTCGGGAAGTCGCGAGATGTGCTCGTTTTCCATTAGCCACGTTATCTGCGTCGAGTATAAATGCGTTTAGCGACGCATTTCTGTTTATCACGAGGATAACAGGATAAATGATGTCATCTGGCTTCTGTAGGACACGTCCTGTTGTTTCGGTAGGCGTATTTTGTAGTTGGATCTCTTTGCACGTAGGAGGAATAATTGAGAATGTGTGCCTAATGTTGTGTACAGCGAAGTCTTTATTCTATCGATTTTAAGTATAGCTTAACCCAGAAACACAAGAAAAATGTCTGTAGAGAATTAAATCATTGTATCTGTATACAATTTAATGATCATCACAGCCTAGCCTTTTTTCCAATAACCTTGGGGAAGACTTTCAGACTAACCGAAACCAGTATTTTACATACATTGACTTATTATTCAAGTAAAGGCATAAGAACACAATACCCATTTTCAGGAAGTCGGGACGTTCATTGAGACACTGTAAAATTCTGTAAAGAAGTTTCTTGATTTGCAATTGCATGGAGCTATGTCTGTTTATTTTGTTAAAAAACGATGTAGAATGCAAATGTTTGGCGTCACCACAAAGACAAGACAAATTAGACGTGAGAGATTTGTGAGTTTCTATGCGATTGACATGCGATACAGAAATGTCAACCCCAGCCAGGTGGACCGATGACCTGGTGAAGGTTGTGGGATCCGCTGGTTGCGGGACGCACGGGACCGGTCAATGTGGCCTACGTCCAACAGTGGACGTCTTTCGGTTGATATAATGTGAAAATTTTCTCCGTGATATTTCTGTCATGATGACAGAAATGTCACGGAGAAAATTTCAATCATATTGAACTATTGACAACCGTTATTGATGGTAGGAACTTGGAAGTCCCTTTTTCTGATTCCCAGAAAATATATGAAAAAATCAATATAATATTTGTTGGGACTTATGTTCGCCTTCCAGCTCACCCGTATATCCAGCACGAACTTAGCGGTAATCACGTTATTACTACCATATTGTAGATTACAGTCCCGCCATCTTCCAACTTAAGATCATTGGCTGAAACTGTAGCCGTGGATGAAGTTGTGTCCGAGGCTTTTAGTCTGATGCCTTTGTTTGTTATTATTACTATTATTGTTTTTTTTTTTGTTTTTAAAAGGTCTGCTTCGAGCTTAATGTTGTGTGTGCATTAGCTGATGTAGGGTTTAGTAAACTTATCGTAGTTGTAGTACTTACTTTTCTAAGAGAAACACCTCTTTATAAGAACTGATCTTAGAGTTTGACAAAGAAAACATAGGTAAGTTCTAATACTTGGTCGGTAATACATTGACTTTTATTGTGGCTCTTTGAAATAAAAAAAAACATTTAAAAAAAAAAATACTACCTACCGAAAAAACTACAAAGTGAAAAAAAAACTTTTTTTTGGAAGTCGGTGTCTTTCGTAGAAACCATTTTTTGCGTTACGGACACCGACTTCCAAAAATAAAGTTATTTTTCACTTTGTAGTTTTCTTATTTGGAAGTCGGTAGTATTTTTTTGTATTTTTTTTTTATTTTTCACTTTTTTGTTGTACCTACCTAATAGGCAAGTTGTTTAGTAAGTTACCTTAACGCCAGAAAAAAATAGCCGAATATCATGAAACTCGAACATAAAGGGTGAAATGAGAGATCTGCGTACCCCTCAAGAGCATACTGGCGTGATGTTATGTTATGAAATGGTATATACAATAAACAGACATGCGATTGAAAGATGAAGAAAGAAGAAAGAAAAGAAACAATCAGCAATCCCGAGAGATTTCCCGTTATTTATTGAAGAGTTCTGTTGTATATCTTCGAAATTCTTCATCAAATCTTCACCAAATTAAAATGAGACCAATTTCGAAACATACTCTTTCATATAAAAAAAGGAATTTTCAAAATCGGTCCACAATTGACGGAGATATCAGTGAACATACTTAAAAAAAAACATACATGAAGTCGAACATAGAACCAAATGATAAGCTCGTTCTTGACCACTATCTCACCTGATGCTATACGATGATGTGGTCGACGATGTAGCATGCTTCCCTAGAAGAAACCTATTCACTCTCGACTTAAAGACTCCCAGGTTGTAGCTATCAGGAAATACAGACTCCGGCAGGGAATTCCACTCCTTTGCTGTACGCATAATGAAAGTATTCCCAAAACGTTTGGTGCGTATGGCTGGGATGTCACCATGTACCGATGACGCATCGCCGTACGTCTTATAGTCCGATGATGGAGAGGGCTAGGAGAAATTAGTTCATGCAATTTCAACGCACACTCCCCGAAATGTAACTGATAAAAAACTGACGGACTAGCAACTTGGCGCCGATGTTCAAGGCTCTGGAGCTTAGACTCGACCAGTATCTCATTACCGATGAGCCTTTTGGCCCGGTTTTCGATCGACTCCAGTGCATCCAGCTGGTACTTCGCAGACCCGTCCCAGAGATGAGAGCAGTAGCTCCATGCATGACCGCACTTGCGCTTGATACAAGTTGAACAACTGTTCTGGCGTGGAGTACCGTCTCACCTTTGCAAGGATCCCCAACTTTTTGGCAGCCAGTTGAGTTTTTGCCTCAATTAATGGACCAAAATTGAGGGTCGATGTCAACGTAACGCCAAGAAGCTCAAGATGTTTCGTTATCGGCGCGGTCACATCACGGAAAGAAGGAGCCGGGTGGAATTGGCTCCTTTTAGCGTAAAAAAGACGCCTGGGTCTTAGCAGCATTGAACCTGACCAGATTGGCATCGCTCCACTCGTAGACTGCCTTCAAGGACAGATTCAAGGGCCTAACAATGGCCTCCCGGAGAGATCTGATCTGAGGCCCCGCCTTCCGAAATTGAAGTTAAGTTGTACATAATAGACAAGTTTTGTACTAAGGTACCTATAATGCCCACAGTGACGCAAGACTATGTTACCCCAAAAACATGTAACTTAAACATAACGAGTGGAATGAGAGTATACCAGGGTGAACTGTACATATCTGCTTACCCGTTTAGAGCATACCGGCGTGATGCTATGTTATGAATTGGTGTAAACAAACAGACATGCGATTGCAGCAATCCCGAGAGATTTGCCTTCAATTATTGAAGAGTTTTCTTGTATATCGCCGAAGTTCTTCATCAGATCTTTACCAAATTTAAATGTGACCATTTCGGAAAAAAAATGCATGTTCGTGTATACATGACGGAGTTATGCCCGAACATAGATACATAAATAGAACATCCAAATTGAGGAACTCCTTCTTTTTAGGAAGTCGGTTAAAAACAGCGTGCAACCGGTTTTTCAAACTACAGGTGGAATCGTGAGACATAGTCTAACTTTCAATGCCAGCTATTAGAAGTTAGTGATAAGCTCAAACAACATACATCCACTGAACTTGTCAGTACTACTCGTACAAACACAAATAGAATATTTAATATGGCGGGACATCTTGTACCGATAGCAGAACAGTCGTGGAAACTATTATTATTTAATTAATAAATAAAATATAAATGCATTTTATTTCTTACAAGTTATTTACAGAACAGAAATTGAAATAAATTTAAATGTATTTTTTTTTAATATAACTTACATTTGCTAGTGATTTTTTTGTGTACTGTTTCCACTTGTAAGGACCCCTCCACAGGTAAAGGCCTCCTCCAACGCCAACCAATCTTCTCTATTAAATCATTACTTCCACGAATATATAAATTCCTACTCATATTATTGATTCAAATAGGATACTTTTTATCCCGGTATAATAAAATTTGGGACAATAAAACACTATTCACGCGGGCTCAACCGTGCGCAGAAACTAGTACACATAAAAAACCGGCCAAGTGCGAGTTGGACTCGCGCACGAAGGGTTCCGTACCATTATCGCAAAAAACGGCCATAACATTACGTTTGTTGTATGGAAGCCTCTCCTAAATATTAATTTTATTCTGTTTTTAGTATCTTTCTTATAGCGGCAACAGAAATACATGATTTGTGAAAATTTCAAATGTCTAGCTATCACGGTTCATGAGATACGGCCTGGTGACAGACAGTCAGACAGACAGACAGACGGACCGTGGAGTCTTAGTAAGAGGGTCCCGTTTTTACCCTTTGGGTATGGGTAGAACCCTAAAAAGAACCCTAAAAATGATAAAAATACAGATTTAATCAACTTCTTGATAATCTTAAGTAGATCCTTAGTAACAGTTTTTATTATGTAATGTTTCTCAGCGTTAAAAACTTTGTCACCAGTTCTAAAACTAGGATTAGAGTGACCCTTACTGACAGTTTTAGACTTATAAAGTTCTAGATAATTACAAGTTTCTTAACTTAAAGACTAGCTACACTGACCCACACAGACTCAGTGGGAACCATACATTAACTTAGTATTTATGTTTAACAAACAAAGGTGAAACAAGACAGACATAAGTGGAAACGCTGGGAGGACGCCCTAGAACCACGTGTTTGAATAGATGTAGCAGGTGGCAAAAAGGGTGTGAGTATATGTATTTATGTAAAGCAAAGTAAAGTAACGTAAACGTTTATTTGCATAGATTGCATGTATTAAATAAGATAAGACAGTTAAAATATTTATTTAAACGAGGTTAAAAAAAAAACATTTTTCATAATATTAATATTGATCAAATAAATATTTATAGTATTATAACTCCGAATCTCATTTACAATTTAAACTGAAAGCAATTGTTATATTTGGTATGGTACTTCTGAGTTACGTTTTTACTTTATGACCGCGGGATTAAACCCTTTTTCTCCAAGTGGGTTAGCTGTGCATAATTTTAACAACAAAATTGTTAGGATTACCCACTATACAATATTATTAAGTCCGAATGTTGAAGATTTGTGATTAATTTACCCTAGTTTTTAATGACTGTTTTCATAAAAATCAAATGTGAATTTCTTTATGAAAAATAAATACCTTTAACCAGAAAATATGGGTGATCCTTATACAATCTACCAAAACAAATAAAAAAAAATACAGGTGCAGGTCTGATACGCAGTTGCTTCATTTGTTCTACTGAATTGGGTTATACTGAAAGTCGAGCCCAGCGTAGTTTGGCAGAGGCTAAGCCGGTGATGTTAGTCTACATCTAACATTTTTTAATTAATCTCTTATTTTCTGCTGACCCTACAACAGTCCACACTGCAATATGAACGACGCGCTCAGAAATTACTTGTGAAAGTTTGGGCGATGTTTAAATACCTCTCGAACGGTTGGATCAAAGGTATATATATACTGTACTACGTGTGTAGTCGGCAGATTGAACGGTGCACGGGCACAGGTTCCGTAGTTTTGAACACGTTTCAATGGTTTTGTGTACAAGTCTTAGTTTGGCTTTGTGATTTGAATCAATATTCAAATCACAAAGCCAAACTAAGACTTGTGATTTATTTTATTTTGCACACTTCTGCTGTTTCATATAAATGTGGTATTTGTTAGCCTTGATGCATGGGCAAACATACAGATTTAGACGGACAGAATATTCTTTGCTATGTGCACCATAATCTTTGCTATGTGAAAATTCATTTATTGAAAGTTATTTCCTCTTTGAGTTACATGAAACGTGTAGATGGCAAAGAACTTGTTTCATTATTCGATTCCTTGAATCTTTCTAATACAAAATAGATCTATGTATTGCCTTAGATATTTTTTTGTTAGTACCAGTTTTAATATAGATTGTTTAATAGTAGTTTAAGCAACGGTCATATAATAGGCGTTATTGAAACACGAGTGTGAGTTGATAGCAGTATCACGCGAGTGTTTTAAAATACCTAAGTATAAGCAGTGTGATACACTATTTTATCTTCACTCATACAGTTGAAATTAAACTAAAATGGAAACGGAGGAAATATGTGGTATGACGGGAAATTTTGATTCTCATGCCCATTCGCGCCAGTAAATTAAAAAATAAAAGTGTGCTATAAAAATTTAAAAGGTTATTTTATGATGCAGTTGTTTGAAAATCGAAGGAAAATGTTGCACTTTAGGAAAATTTTACCTATCCACGAAAAAAAAGTACGTGTTTACAGAATATTTTTGAATTCATATTTGGAACTTGAGTTGAGAATGTGAGTGTAGATAAAACTTTTTACAATTCGTAATAAAGGTATCTATGATCTAGGACAGGAGTCAACCCTTTCATTGGGGTCTGTTTCTTAAAAATACTAATATAATGACCGTCGCCGTCCGTAAGGTGTAAAACAAATCTGACCTCCCCTCCCTCCCCCAACCTAAGACTTTTTTTTAAATATTAATGTAAAAAATGAAATTTTTGCCTTGAACTATCTTGAGTTAGTGCAGGCTGTAAGTAGGAGACTGACAGACCCTTCCACCCCCCCTTTCCCAGGACGGAGGACATCCAATGAGGATTTTCCACCATGGAAAAGAGGCAATTGTCATTAAATCTTGGAGATGTTCTTTGGTTAGTCTACTCCTGCCTTTCCACACCACGACGATGACACTGAAGACCTTACGTTCCGCGCTCGTCCGTTGTCGAATCAACTGCACTAAAGACACAGTGCTGGATAATTTTTAAATTACGTAATCAAGTAAAACAAGTAAATTATAATGTGCTGTTTACTTAAGGTCCACAAAAAATAGGTCGGTGGTCCGCCATTTGGTGACCCTTGATCTAGCTAGAGTACCTAAATATTAAAAACTGGTACAAAATGTTCTAGAGAACATGGATCATTGCTGATCTACTTCTCGTACACCCAGTTTAATAAAGTAAACGCACGTCATGCGGGTCTTCAGTCTGAAGTTACCCTAACTTATTTTATGAATATTTTTGACGAAGTTCAAAACAAAGGTAGACGAAGAGGCGCTTAAAGTTTTGACGCATATAAGTAATAAAACACATTTGCACATACATTTAGCTTAGAAGTACTTTTTGAATAAGTAAGTACCTATTTGTGAAGGTGAATAAAATATTATGTTAAAGAGTTGTTTTTGTATATTTTCAGGCTTATAACACTTTGTTGTGTTCATAACCCCTCCATTTACACTTTTGATGATCCTGTTTATGTCACCTTGTCTCATGCTTAGCAAAGAAATGAAGTGTTATTTTTTCATAGTTTTTTTTCTTTTCATAAAGTGTTGGAAGCACTTAGGTTTTTGGAGTGCGTAGACCAACCAAAATCGTACATGCAAAATTAGTACCTTGACCTTAACCTTTTGAGCGCACGGAACGTGGAACCACGCGAGGTACAATGGCTTTTTAATTTATATATTTATTAAAATTTTATGCACAAATACAAAGGCGGTTCAGTTATTACGGCATTCAAACGGTTAAACAACCGTTAACTATAAGCCTACAATTAAAATTTATTCCACGCGAAAAATGAAGATACGATCGGCCCGTTGCGAAGCAATGGTTGCCCTATGGTCGAAATTAGACCGTAGCTAGGTAATTCAGACAAAAATGGCTTTCTGCACTCCCTCTCCAACTTTAACTATGCTAAATCCTGTAGGATCACGCGTATTCAGGAGTGACTCCTGGTCCCGCGCAATATGCTTCAAAAGGAGTATAAAGATTTCCCTTTGCGTACTACTAATACATCATTATTCAAAACCCTACTATGCATTAATCTTTAACGCGAATACAAAGTCTTCCACTTGTCATATTTAGAGATAAGCTTATAATAACTTTACCCCGCAGTGGGCTAAAACCTTTGATTTAATGATATCATCATAACCCCGGGTCCTTTTCTCCGCCACCCCAGTGCTTAAAAATAATAAATCACTCAGACAGAACTCTGCGAAGTTAATTTTCCTCTCATTTGACTCCGAAAAATTCAAGGCATTAAAAAAAGTTCCGTAATCGCAACAATTTTTAAAAGTCGTGACAAGTTTAGAGAAATATAAAGTTACTGGGTGTCTTCACAGTTTTATTCCAATTATTTCAGCTGAGAAAAACATGCTTGTATACTTTTTGTGGTTGTTGACCGTTTCTATAACGGTTACATTGGCTATTCAGCGGATTTCTTCATAAGATCACTCGGGAAAGGACAATGGCAGAAGCCCATACATTGTTTTAGCTGAGATTAAATGCATATGTATTTAAATGAAAAATATCTGATTTAACTCAGGGTCGGTAGTTTGTGCAAGAATTTTTGTTAAAGAATGCCGCGAGCAATAGATATTCAGTCATGAACTTTTGCAGGTTATGTCTGAGTAACTTATATGGAAAGATCTTTTTTGGCGCTCTTTTTCAATTGTTTGTATTGTGACTCATTGTTCGTAAACTAAACAGTTCTAACACCTAAACCTTTGTTTGCGATAAGAATGTGTACTAAACTATGTAATCGAATACTATCCCAAATCAAGTGGATTACAGAATTTCCGAAACCAAAGTGTAAACATATCCAACATTTTTTGTCGGCGGCCGGGTCGGCTAGCGGAGGCGTAATTTTGTAAAGCTTGTGGTATTCAAAAATGTATGGAGAGGTGAGATCTAATGATTGGTTTACGTAAAATAGGGTGTATTAAAGTAAAAAAAATTGTTTGCTATTTAATTTACTTTTGTAAATAACTGCAAAAATTTCACTTACGCTGATTTTACAATTTGTTTACCAATATATTACAAGTCAAAACTGGAATAATCCATTTGAAATCTAATAGCTTATTTCATAACAATTTCAACAAGATAAGTTATATGTATAGATCCCATTCAAAGCTTTCGAGTTATCATTGCTTAAATCACGCGCGGCCGTTATCGCATGAAGTCGCGTGTCGTCGTCGCCCGGCCGAGCCGTCACTGACGAGCACTATTGCCAAAATCGCCCGCCACTGCTGACTGATTAAATTTTTGTCTTATAGATAATATTATAGAATTTTGTGGCAGTAAAAGGACAATACCGCATTAGTATTTTCCTTACCTAGTTATTGCAGCATAAAATGTTCATGTTCATGTTGTAATATACTTTAAAAAACGTAGAGTATTAATGTAGTTTCCTTCATATATCACTTACGTTCACACGCTAAAATTTAAGTCAGCTAAGATTTCGCCATTGTTCTTTCAAAACTTTCAGTCCTCTAGCTTTAATAATTGACAAAATTAAGTGGCAATGGGCAGGGCACATAATGCTCACAGAAAGGCGAGGTATAAGGTAAAATAAATGTTTTGAGGTAACATTTATTTTACCTTATACCTCGCCTTATTATAATTTAGGAATATCCTGCAATTCAAGTCTGCTTGGATCTAATTCAAATTTAAATTCAAATTATTTATTTGTTAAAACATAGGTACAACATAGTAAGATCTAATTTTAATGTCATGATCGCTATGTTTAAACTAATTTCTAGTTCGATGGTTAATTTGATAAGCGTTTTTGAACAATACCTTATTATTATAAACATAATAATAAGACTGCTATTAGGGACTGCCAAACCCTTGCAGTTTTTAAAAAGAGAATGAAAGAGCATTATCTGTCCATTTTATTTCCCCTGTACACACGGTGTTTACATATCTTTTTTTGCAACTCTCCTCTCGAAGGTATGCTGGAAGAGATTTCGTTAGAAATAAGCATACCTTTGTACCTATTTTCTGTTCCTTCTTCTTGTCTATTTATTATGTGTGTGTACATTAATGGTTAAATAAATAAAATAAATAATAACATATTTGGTAAATGTAGAGTGACGGAAGTGGTAATATACCTAGCTTTTTAAAGAACAGAAGGCGAGCCTATTGCAAACAATCGAACACAAAGCCAGACCCCGGACTGAGAAATTCCAGATAGAAAATCCAAACAATCCTTTGCTCGAATGACCCAGGAATGCATATGTCCACTACATAAAAAAGGTCTTTCTTTCTAGATACTAGAATCATAAAATGTATCATTACAACTTGTGAAAATGACACCGCTTGTTTTCAAAAAGCATGTCACAGACAGTACTGCATAAAAGAAGTATTACTATACGAGAAAAAAAAGACTCAGTTGTAGTGAATTTCCAGACGTCTGTTAGAGCGCGCTTGACATCGCTTTGAATTTTTCGCGCTTTATTATGTTCAGAGATAAGTATGTTTGTGACTGTGTTACGTTATTCTGGATTTATGACATGGATGCGGTTTTATATTTTTTGTGCACTTGCAACATTTACTTTTTATTTTTATTTGTGATGGGTTTGCTCTTGACTCTAGTCTAGGTCATATGTGACAGAGACAGAGTCGACGATGGAGTGAGAGATGAAGAAGAAGCCTGTTCACTCTAACTTTGAAGAGATTCGGGTTGAATGCGTTCGGAAACACAGACGCAGGTAGTATTATGAAGGATGTTTGGAAGCGCTTGGTGCGAATTGGTGGAATGGCAACAAGGTAAGGATGAAAGAAAGAAAAGAACTATGAGATCAATGGTTTTCCAAAGAATTTTGGAGTTGGAATTTTCTAGTTTTGTGTAATGTAAGTTGCTTTTTTGGTGGTATTTAAGTAGATTTTAATTCATTCATTTTCACAATGCGTGTAGGAATTGCCAACAACCGAAAAAAAAGCCCGACCTCGGATTTCTACTGAGAAACTTTAGATAGAAAATCGAAACAACGCTTTACCCGAAACAGGAACCCCGAGACATCTAGCTTGTGGCCGCTAAACCAACAAACCAGAACATAGAAATGGAATTAAGCACCTACAAAGAACATATTTAAAACAGTCACTTGATATCAATCGTTTAAAATGTGCCTTGTAATAATAGTAATGTTTTCGTTCTTTTTCTGTAGGTGCTGGGATCATGAAATGCATGATTACACCTTGTGTGCACGACACCTCAATGCATCCACAAAGAAAATCACAATACCGTCGCTTAAGGCGATATAGAGGCCGTGCGCCCACTCGGACCCAAAATATCAATATTGAACCTCCTTTTGAACAGTTTGGTTTGCAAAATATTATTTGATTTACATATGCTATTTCAGTTATGAAGAAATTCCAGTCATCAATTTTTCTGTGTAAAAATATTTTTAAAATTCCAAGTCGTTTTGGAGGAGTATCCAAAAGTTGCGAAAAATATAGTGTTGCTAATTTTTTTTTTTAATCAAAACCATTTGTTATACGAAAAAAACATGTTTAAAAAATAATGTACATGAAACAATAATATTATTTTTTTCAAACCTTTTAATCTAGCCGTTACTAAGGAGTATGCTTTAGAAAGTTACCGTTTTACGGCACTAAAGCGGATGTAGGCCCTTAAAAGAAATATAAAAACACGAGATAAAAATCACAGTTGGATTGCCAGACGGCGTAAGCAGAGCGTAAGCAGAGCGCGCTTGACATCGCTATGAATAGTTCGCGCTTTATTATGTTCAGAGATAAGTTTAGTATGTGTGTGAGTGTGTAACTTTATTCTTGCTTTGTGTGATGGATGCGGTATCATTGTACAGGATTTTGTGAAGTATTATGCAGTAGGAAGAGGCATTACTAATGCTTGTTTTAGCAATTAATACTTAAATGTTTTCGTTGTTGAAATGTAATAGAAAGAGTTTTTCGAATAATTTGGAGTTGCAGTAGGCACAGTGGTTGAGCTATCGGCTGCTGTACTCCGTGTCGCGGGTTCGATTCCCGCACAAAACGAAAAAAATGTATGAACTACAGATAGTTCTTCAGGATCTGGGTGTTTGTGTATGTGATTTTAATGTTTGTAAATGCACCCACGGTACAGAAGAATTTTTTAGTAGAGGGCAGAAATTAAAAAAAAAAAGAAACTAAGTTGTTTTCCTTTAGTCATTTTGACAATACGAACATATGACACAATAATAAAACATACCTAAATAGATTTAAGAAGTCTCAGAGTTAGATTGTTTCTTAAAGGTGCTTCCCTACCTGGCGCATTCACCTGTAATGTAACGTTAAAGAGTCAAGCATTACATTATAGTGAGGGAGGAGAACCGAGCATCAAAGTGCGCAACCTGCAATTTTACAGGTTCGAGCATTACATTGTTGAGTGAAGGGAACCGAGTAGGTATTATAGTGCGCAACTTGATGATACAGAGTGTAATATTTTGATACAATTTGTTACATCAATGCGCACCACTTGTAAATATTGTGGCATCAATTAAATGCTCAAAATCGAATATAATGTTAAAATTACAGGTGGATGCTGGTCAAGTCAGAAAGGCAGTACTGTAATGTAATGCTCAAAATCGAATATAATGTTAAAATTACAGGTGAATTGCTGGTCAAGTCAGAAAGGCAGTACTGTAATGTAATGCTCAAAATCGAATCAGAAATGTTACATTACAGGCGAATGCTCCAGGTGAGGGAGCTCCTTTAGACATATTCGACCATTTCCCATCTAACCATCTATCACAACCATTTGAATGACTTCTTAATCAGTCACACAGCCTACTCTCCAAACTGCCAATGCAAAACCAGTTTTGTTATTCAGCCTAGTTTCCAAACCCCGCTAACGACCGTCAGCAAAAAGTTTTTGCACAACGGAGCATCATCAAAAAACCCTTTCGCACATTTAAAATGTAAAACATAGCCAAGAGCTTGACAAAGTCTAGATAGAGTTTAAATATTCAGTCATTCTGGCTTACTTAGACATTTATTCTTGAATGGAAATGAGACAAGAGGTTCACTCTACGTTACTGGGTAATAAGATCAAGTATAACTTTTTGTTTTTTTTTTGCGTGGAGGAATGCTCATGCATACTGCACTACCACGGGGATATAGTGCAGCTATATGGGATTCTAACCCATTAAAACTCCACGGTGTCCTCCTTTGCCGATTATGGCGGGAACAACGGCACGCGCTGGCACCCATCGCGAACCCGCCGCGGCTGTCCGTCACCGGACCCTCCTCTGGGGAGTACCCCCCATCACCACTGCACCAGAACACACTGTACACCGTGATTACTCCAGGGACCAAACCAGCACATGACAGTCTTGGCCCCCAGTGACGAGTCAAGTTCAATGGCCCCGCCACCTACCATTTTTGCGGGTCACAAACAAATATTTTTCTTTCATTCTTTTCTTTCTTTTATACTTACAAATATTGCAAACATAGGCAAAATACTTAATTCAACAACAACGGAACAGGTGTGTGAGTCAATTTCTCAAATAAAAAAAAGAAGAAAAAATAAAGATATACAGTAACTATGAATAGGTATATAAATTACCAAATTTGATTTAGTCCACACTAAAGATTGCCCTATGGAGCAGGACCAGTATGTTTGCAAGTATTCTTATCTTAAATAGAATCATCTAATTTGTAATATACTTGTTTACAAAGTGTGTTTTGACTAAGGTTTTAAGTTTACTTTCATTTAGTTTTAATATATCATAAGATATTATAGAATTTATAGATATTTTTCCTCACATATGTAATATTTTCATAAATGGATTGGCAAGAAACAGATATAATATTAATATTTTCAAATAGTTCCCTAAAAGATTCTCGGTGACTTAACTTATATATGGCTCTGACAGCTCTCTTTTGCAATGTAAATATGGATTCAATGTCAGCCGCTCGACCCACAGCATAATACCGTATGACATAATGCTGTGAAAGTAACTAAAATAGACCAAATGCTCGGTTCTACATCTGTTAACTGTCTTATCTTTCTAACAGTATAAGCGGCTGAGCTTAGCCGATGTGCAAGAGATGTTATGTGAGGACCCCATTGCAATTTGTCGTCTAGAGTGATTCCTTGGAAAACTGATTGGTTTATAAAGTCCAGCTTTTCTCCATTCAATATGATGTCGCATTCGCTACTTCTAACATTCGGCAATGTGAATCTAATACATTTGGTTTTTTTTTCATTTAGTACCAAATTGTTTGCCGTGAACTTATTTTGGACCTGATGAATATAGTTATTCACTACTAGCGGCACTACCCCGGCTTTGCAGAGGTATTTGACAAAAATTACAAAATTAGAAATTATGATACACAAACATAAATCCTTCTATTTGTGTCAGGTTACTAAAAAAATATAAATTATCAAGAAAGTTTGAATATGTTCAGCAAGCCGTTGCAACGCTCGATACTCAACTCTCTCCCACGCGATTGCGACGCGTATTCTCTCCGACTTGCAAGAAGATTTTCAGTTTCTGAAGATTCTTCATTTCGTCGTATTTTTGATGCCCTCGCCTGGAAACTATTTCTAGAAAGTTGAGATCTTGATCTTTTGGGCATTTTAAAATGATAAAAAAATATTTAACTGCCTTTGTACAAATTATTTGCTAAAGCTACTAAGTAAATAAGCTGTTTGGATAGTTAAATTAAAATATATATTTATTACCAGTACCTACTTACTGAAAAATATTGGTTTAGTTCTGTAAATAACTTTTTTGTTGAGTTTGATTACCTACTAAGAGAATTCAAAATATTTTCAAGCTAGAATTAGTTATTCGATTCCGCACACGACCGTTGCTTAGGGAGCCGACCGCGCGATTGCAGTATATAATAGTAATCTTTGCGCGAGTGAGCCGCGCGGCACTTCATTTCTTGACATTGAGTCCTCTACCGTACGGCCCTCGACCCTGTGACGCCTATATGCTTCAATGCAACTTTTTTCTAATTCTTACATTTTAAACTCGTAATATCTTTCGACTTTCTAAACAACTTGCCTATTAGGTAAGTACAACTAAAAAGTGAAAAATAAAAAAAACGTTTTACAAAAAAAAATCTACCGACTTCCGACCGAAAAACTACAAAGTGAAAAATCACTTTATTTTTGAAAGTCGCTGTCCATAACGCAATAAATTGGTACTTATGAAAGACACCGACTTCGTTATTTTTCACTTTGTAGTTTTTTTATTTGGAAGTTGGTAGTATTTTTTTTGTAAAATGTTTTTTTTTATAATTTACGAGAAAATAAACCAATTATCGATATCTGAGGGCTAATACTTAACTCCATTCATGCCGCTTATCATATTATAGGGGCACAAGTATTATAAATCTCGTTCAGACTCGCGGGTTACATAATATTTATCACTCGGTGTGTGTTTCGATAGCTTTAAAAACTTGAATATTTGAAAAATGTATGGCTAGAATCAACTACGAAAAACTCACCAGTTTTATCCAAGAACCCAGCGTGTCCCGGGGCAGGAATATCAGCACAGATCACTCACTGTCAATGATATTGTAGAACAGCACCGTTTTCGGGGCTGATTAAGTGTTTTTACTTGTTTTCTGATTAATTTTATACGGAGCAACGTACGCGCGATTTGAGTTTTTGGCGACAGTAGCGCCACAGGTTGATGCGGCGGCGCGCGTTAACGTCCTTTTATGTGGGTTCGGTGATGATGGCGGCAGTTTTCGAATTCTAGCCATAGAAAACCCAACACTCGGTATGACCAACATCATCGAAAGCACTCTTTTGCTATAAAGTAGCCTCCCGTAGGAACACCATGCAGCTTGCTAGCAAAGGTATCGACAGCCGAAATCCCTGTGCTATTAAGGTCACTGTTGATCAATCAAGAACGGCAGCTCTTCTGGCTTTAGTCTACACTCCTGAAGCGTTATATTGAGGTCATCTTGTAGTCTAACTGGATGTAGCTGAATGCCAGAGTATTTTACATAGAGTGACTGCCTGTCTACCCCGGTTAAGACGACGACAGTCGCCAAAGTTGAGGTAACAAAACGCGCACTTGTTTCTCACCCGCGCGACCCAAAATTCAGTAGTTTTTTATACTTGCTTTATTATTCTATGACTTAAAAAAATGTCTCTAATCAAAATAGTTAAATTGTCTTTGAGATGGTGACAAATTCATTAAAATACACCCGGGGGCTTTGGTGCGATTGTCCGTGTTAGATATAAATTTACACATTAATTACACTATGTTACACGAATAAAACTCATTTTTCTTTTTGATCTTATTATTAAGAAAATGGTCAAATGTAACTATTACATTTTTTCCAAATAATATAACTAGCCGTTTAGACGTGATTCTTATTTTAAAATCAGTTCCACAGTGGTATCTGTGCCTCAAAGACAGAAGACTAAAGAAAGATAAATTTCGCATTATTAAGAAAATATTTGACCTTTTATTTACTTCTTAACTTACTAAGTAATTAACCTTCTGTTCCCAAATACATAGCGCAGCTATTTATATAAGAAGGCTCTAGTCGAAAACTGTACGATGTGCTGAAATGAGTCGACACTTCATTTAGCGCCAGTTACAGCCGGAGACACTGTTTACACATATCTTTGCTGCGAGTGCTCGTCGAGACGTATGAACGTGCTGTTTGCTCTGCTAATTACCAACGCGCTTTGATTTAGACAGCTTGACTTTCATTAATGATAAAGGGTTTTGTTTTGAGAGTGTGTGAAATTATTTCGAAACGGCAGGGTTGACACAATGATATCAATCATAGTGCAGTATGTAACGGTTCACTCCATACATGCTACACAGCAGCTCATGACTAAGCTATACTACCTTTAGTTGCTCTCGTTTTATATGAAAATGTAGGCGAGATCTTCCACTGCGGCCCACACACACCCACACTACCCACATATGCGTAGTTAGTAGACACATTAATCGTACAGCTAACGTGGAAAACGTCTCCGTATATATCCTACGGCAATGGTCGATTGACTTTTAAAGCATGACTAAATGACGGCTGCATGTATAAATCTTAATGTTTATGCCCAAAAGACAGAGTGCTCATAGGCTAGGCTACAAACAGGGTACCTAAATATCATACTGCTCACATAATCTTTAGAAACCGAACAATTGAAAATTATAAAAATATTACAGAATTATTCGAAGGGAGAGGTAGTACTATAGTATATTATGATACAAGTGAGCTAAGTTGCTATTACACACACGTGCGTAATAACATAACATATTAGTGCGTAATAGAATCATCCCTACAAAGTTAAATTAATACGTTTCTGCAAGTTAAATGCGAGTAAACAGAGCATTTTCAATTTAACCGGGTAATACAGTATTTTCTGTTAGTAACAACAAAGAGGTTGTATGCCGCTAAAAATCCATATAATCAAACAAACATTTATTATTAACAAATTATTCATCATGCACAATAATTTGTTCTTTAATATTAAAATACTTGCATTTTATCAATTTAAATTATAATTTTAAAGTAGGCCACAATCCTAAGCTAGGTTCGCTCGGCTGAATAACGATCTACAATCTTCAGCCTTGTGTGTAATGAGCAGAGCTCAAGAGTTTCATAAGACGTTTTTCAACACGTTTGCGAGGAAAAAACAAACATGAATGCTTATATTGTTTACTTATTAAAACAATTGAGATTAACAAATTAGATTAGTGAGATCAGTAGATACTTTCGTTTTCTTCTTATGTAAATATCATCGACAAAGGTAGATCATAAGTAGGAACCAACTCAACAGTAGGAACCAAATAAATCATGCTGCGAGATGTACATGGTTGGTTTCGGAGTAAAACTTTTTGCCTTTGGCTCCAAATTAATGGCTTGCGTTATTTTGTCACTGATTTTTGCCTTGTTATGTATAGTCTGCTTTCGGGTTTCTACATCCTTTCTTGTAATATTGTAAAGCTCTTGTTGTCTATACGCACCAATAACATCGAATATTAAGGCAACCTGTAAAGAAATCAATTAATTAGTTCTATGAAGTTATGTTAAGGTTACGCAATTAATTAGATACGTTTAGATTAATAATATTCAACGTACCTTTGTTGCTAGGTACTGACTATCCGGAGCCTCTTTCAAAAACTTTTTACCAATATATCCGACCGAGCCGTCTCTTCATAAATGCCTTCAGATTTCAGTACGTTTTCATATCAACACCATGTTTGAGCACCACCAGGAATAGATGAACCACAGGGAGCTGGGCTTTTATGTATTATCGAGTTCAGAGAAATACGCCGAAAACACATTTTCAAAAAATGACTGGGTATTATTATTGCTCATCCATAGTAGGAAACGATCGTGGGCAGCTAAGCACTTTTGTCTACATTGTGCGGGGATTAGGCTATCGCTTGCATTTTGTGCTTTATTAAACATATCTAAAATACTTTACCACACAGCTACCAATACGATAGCAACAAAATATGAATTTTATGGGCAATGGAGCACAACCTTTTTTTTTTGACGCGCCAAATGCAAGGTGAGTGAACATTCTTCAGTCAGCCTTCTTCAAAATTATAATTTTAAGTGATAAATTATTGTGCGTTATGAATAATTTGTAAGTAATAAATGTTTTTTTGACTTAATTAAGGATACTAATTCTTATATAATACACCTTTATTAATTCCAAAAACGTACATGGGTATTTAGCGGCATACAACATCTTTTTTGTCACTTAAAAAAATACTGTATGACCAGGGTAAATTGGAAATGCTATAAACTTGCAGAAACGTACTAATTTAACTTTGTAGGGATAATTCTATTATACACTAGTGTGTAATGTTATTACGCACGTGTGTGTTATAGCTCGGTTTATGGCCCTAAAAGCGATGTAATAAGGCTCACTTTACGAGCAAGTGTGTTGAAGAAGTAGTTACACATTGCTAAATAAATATAGGCCTCCATTCACAAGCATCTCTGGCAATATCTCAAGAAAAAGCAGACAACAAAGATACCAAAACATTTAATCTTAATGAAATAGAGTCTGGTCAGCTGAAAGCCGAACATAATCCAAGTCATAATGTCTGGCAGGCGACACGGGCGCGTACTAGTCTAAATCAGGGACATTAAGGAACTCCGTAACCGTAACCGAATCCGCTATAAAAGTTTCGGATAATTTTGGATACGGCCGGAGTCTAAATGAAACGGTTACCTATCATATGTTCGAAAAATATTTGACCAAATTTCATTTCACCTAAAACTTTTCAACTATTATCTATTCGTTTTTTTTTACTTCATCGAAGTCACGTTTGCCACTGTCTCAGTTGACCGATTATAAATTGGTTTATTTCCTTACTCCGACGGTTCATTTGGCCGAAAAACATTTTAACCGAAGTTACACTTAGCCGAAATAACATCTGTTTCAAATGTTATGTTCCCCAACATTCATTATACCAGTGTTTTAATTACCATATTTTCATTTCATCAAACGCCTAAAAAGTTTGTGCACACTATTTTATGGTTTCCTATCCATTTGCATACAATTTTAAGACATAATATAACAAGATATACTTTGTTTACCCTAATTATATTTACGCAAAACAGCATACGCATATTTTTTTTTAGCATAATAATATTTAAGCATAACATTTTAAAGCATAAATTTATTTACGCATAATGATATTAAAACATATTTTTTATACACATGCCAAATACGCATAATAATTAACTCCTAAAATGTTAAACAGTTAAACACTGAATTTTACTTTAATACTAAGTGAAAGAGAAACAGTGGGCGAATTCAATTTTCTACACATAAAACAGCAACACGAAAAAAAAAATGTATTCGCCCACTGTTTCTCTATCACTGTCCACAGGGTCTAAAGTAACCTAACATGAAAGAGATGACAGGCGCTGTGTTCACTCGCTTTGCTCGCTCACTTCAGCTCCCGTCATCCCCTTCGTTCCTAACCTATCCGTGTTTGGGTGCCCTAAATTCCTGAGCTGGCTTCGCTTTCTTTTGCACTAATTCGTTGAAATAATGAATAAGTAAAATTGTCTAATATATGACAGTGATGAATATTCTGTAAAATGTTGTTTCGGTGTGATGAAAATATGGCAAATAAATCATTTGACAAATGAAAAAAGTTCACAAGAGGCTTCGGCCAAAAGCAAAAAATTCTTATATAAATCGGCGAAATGTAGTTCGATAAAATAATACATATGCCACATGATACTTCGACGATTTGAAAATATGTCAAAAATGCATATAGCAGAAAGAAGTTGGTCAGAAAATATCGGTTTAATGAAATACGAACAAAAAAGTTTCGGAAAAGTGATCGGTTCCCAAATGAACCACGTTATTTACACACATATGTTGCTGCCCGGCTAAAACAACACACCAGCCGCGCGCGCCACTAGCATGTTTGTTTATTATTTCTATTGCTTAGTCATAATACGTATTTATGTTAAAATATTAAATTTCTTAAAAAGCTAATATCTGTAACTGAAACTATCCGAAAGTGACGGATAATCCGAAATAATTTCATATCCGTAACCTTGGTGTATTATTATTTCTTTATCCGTATCCGTATCCAGATTCAAACAGCCCTGTTCTAAATAAAATAATACGCCGGTAACAGCAGATGTCACGAACATACTAAGCTTTAATTTATCACTTCGCATAGGGTAGAGGGGCCACGGGTTCAAGGTTCTGTGGGCTTTTTAAATTAAGATGTGGGGGACTTTTTTTTTGGCGACAGTAAAATTTTGGGTATCGTGTTTCAGCCAGTAAGACGAGTACTTCTTGTTATGATAGTCAGATAATGATTTCGTAAAACGAATCCTCAAAAAAAAGCCGCAAATATTTAAAATGTTGCGCATTGTTATTATTCCAGGCGACGGGGACCACCTTTTAGTAAATTTTATTTCAATGCCCGCTCAAAAGTAAAATACAAAGTAAATACTATTCTAAAAATAAAATCAACAAAAAGTATCTACAAAAAATATCCAACATGGCTACCATACCTTGTACATTGTGTGTCAGAACATAATATCAAGACAAAATTTAGTGCAACCCCCGTCCCGTTGATTTAATCTACAAAAATTGTTTTTCCGGTGTTTTTGTAAAAATAAAATTATGATGATATCACACTGATAGTATCGTAGTAGAGATTTTGATATAGCTTCAGGGGCAAAGGAATTTCTAGTAAAATACTTTTGAGCTTGTAGTGGAAAATGATAAAGTAGGAATTTAATTAATGGAAAAATTCCCTTTTTTCTTTCAGATTGTGGAGCAGACGAGGGATAAAATTTCCATCATGAGCCGTTGATTTTTGGCGCGAGGTATTAGTAGGGGAAGGGTGGTAGGGGTACCCCACTGTACCATCCCCACCCCACGGAACCTCATGGTTATGGAGATAGTAGATATATTTTTTACTTAAATATAATTAGTGAGATAATAAAAAAATGAGAATTAGTCCATGAACGAGCGAAACGAGCCCAGGAGCTTAGGGCACCCCGACACGGATAGTTAGGTTACTTTAAAACCTACAGACAGAAATAGGAGCCTTTGACTTTGTTGCTTAAATAGTAATCGTACAAACTTTAACCATGGATATCTGCATAACCATGGGGTTCCGTGGGGTGCGGATGGTACAGTGGCGTAGCCTCTCCTTGATTTTTGGCGCAGGGAGCGCTCCAAAATTAAACGGCCCATAATGAAAATTTTAACCCAGACGAGGTCAGGCGGATGGGCGTGAGATTTTTGTGAAATCAGTTATGAAATAGTTCACATTGTACGAGCAGTACCGTAAACCGGGGTTACTTTGTATCACGAGATGACTTAGATTGAAACTTCCATTTCATTTATAATCGTGAATTGCGTAAAACGAAACGCAATTTATTAGATTTTTTTCTAGGCTAGCAACACTGAGAACTGTCAAATACTTTTCTGAGGACACGCAGAGAATTATCTTAAAATTTTAATTAAACAAAGTAAAAATATTGTTATTCTCTATTTTTAGCTAAATAATTGTGCTGCAAACTTCATGTATACTAAACTTAATCACGTGAAGGTTTAATGAAATTTCTAGCTAAACTCTATTATGTGGCCAATGATCGATTAACCAAGACATTCATAATATGGTGGACAGACATTGATAATATGGTGTAAGATTGATCAAATGATCAAATTAACTCAAGAGAGTATCGTCTTTTTTTTATATGCTTTTTTACAAGTTTTTATTGTTATTTTGCTCAATTAATAAATATTTTATTATTCTGGAAAAAGCCGCGAATATATAAAAAGAATCTTTGAGTTTTTGTGAATTCCTAAGACTTTCCATAAAGTTTTTAGATCTATGCATAAGTTTTATCTTGTTGGTTTTATGAAGACTAATTATTTTATAGGATTTATCTTGTTGATTTTATGAAGATTTTCTAAGTTCTTGTTACTTTTAATGGAAAAAAATAAATAAGAAGGACTGATTTAAAGATAATATTTTGTTACCAACATTTTTAATAAAAAAATGTTCATAATTTGATGACTCTTATTAGATTAAAGTTCCCCATAAGAAAAAAATGTCAAAATTTATTTTTCGCGCTGGCAGATTTTGAGTTTTTAAATTTTATTAGCATTGTAATTGGGGTTACTTTGTAGTTACGCTATAAAATAACCTCATCCTACGTTTACCTTTGATTAGACAGGTTTTATTTATTTTTCTCAACATCGAGCCACAATTTTTCACTTATTATTACGGGAATAGAGAGTAGTAAAAAAAACGATTTCTAGACTTTTTTTGGGTTTTATATACCCACAAATTTAAAAGATATGGACCTTTAAAGTTAAACATTGATCAAAGTAACCCCGGTCTACGGTATAATCGATAATAAATTTTTAACATCCTCTACGTTGAGATGAAGTAAATTCGAAAGAATCAATTTTTTTATAATTAAACATGTATTTCTCAAAGGGTGAGACTGTGCAAGGCAGGGGTGTAACTGTAGTACACCGACATTTCCCGGGTTATATTTTATACGCATTGTTAAGGTTATCTTAAAAACTCCTTTTCAGATCTTGATCAAATTTAAATGAAAATATAAAGAGAAGCACCAGCTTTCAAATAAAAAAAATAATCATCACAATCGGTTCATAATTGGCGAAGAAATCGCGTAACAAACGTACAAAAACATACAGTCGAATTGAGAACCTACTCCTTTTTGAAGTCGGATAAAAATATGGCACCGACTTTTTGTAATATCAAAAGTTGGGAAATAAAAAAAAACTTAAAAGGCAAAAAGATTAGCTTAAGAAAAGAAAGAAGAAAGAAAGAAAGAAAAAGTATTTAATTGTCACAAAACGACATACAATATAAATATATGCTTATGCTAAACCCTTAACCGTAGTATTAGTAGTACTTAAATTAAGTTAGTAAAGATGGGAAATAAATAAAATAATAATACCATTTACTACCTACATTTTGAATAAAAAAGAAAAGAAATAGGGTGAAAAAGATGATGATTTTTCAAAACTAAGAACATTTTCTAGGAACAAACTTTGTATCGCATATTATGTTTGCACTTTCGAGCATAGAGGAGGATGAAAATAACAAGGAAAGGATACTGCTAACATTAAATTTAATATTTATAAAGAAAGTCTGTATGCTGTAGTTAGTTAATAAAAGAAATATTATTTCTCTTTGTTGAAAAACTACTCCTGAAGCAAATTTGCTTTGCTCAAACAATGAGGAATATAAATAATATCTCAAGCTAATGGGTGACCATCTATTACAAACCGAGACACTCCGTGTCCCATTGAAAGCACGTTAAGTCGTTGGTTCCGGCCATTTATACATCTTTTACATTGGTTACGGGAAGTCGGAATTCACAAAGTTAACGACAGACTTGCCAAAGGGTATCGTTTTCAACCAGTTACTGGATTGTGTACTTGTATAGGTCAGAAAGGCAGCACTTGTGCACTTGTCTTGAATAAGTTTGATTTTTCCATTTGAGTTCCTTCGTGTAACAAAAAACTGTTGAATGTGCTACTCGAAATGGGAGCTCCAGAACACCTCATCGCTTTAATCCAGAGTCTGTACACTGAAAACCGTTCTTTCTTCAGGATAGGCAATCAATGTTCCAAAATGTTCTACACTCTTTAACATATATGGAGAATACATTATTCGGAAGGCGAACGAAAATTGGGAGAAGGACTTTACCATAGATCAAAAAAGACTATCAAATATCCGATATGCCGACGACACCGTTCTTCTGGCTACATCCATGGAAGATTTGAGTGAGCTTCTCCAAAGACTCGAGTTAGAAAAAAGGCAATATCGGCCTCGCAATAAACAACGAAAACTAAGGTGATGATCGTGGATCGAGCCGGAAAGCTTGCAAATATCACCTGCAACATTCCTAGCATTAATATTGTCAGCCGCTAAGTGTACCTGGGCTCGCAAATCTGCAATTATGACAACTGTGTCTCCGAGATAAAGAGGAGAATCGGGTTAGCGAAGGATGCGATGACCCGTTTAAGGAACATCTGGAAGAATAGAGGAATTTGGATCAAAACCAAGATCAGATTGATACGAGGCCTGGTATTCCCTAGCTGCTTGTATGGAGTGGAAACGTGGACTATCCTAATCCGACAGAGACAAAGGATCGACGCATTCGTTAATTGCGAAAGGAGCCGATACGAGCGCGCGTTAGAGCCACGGAGTTACAGCCATGGTATGGTTTATTCCTCGATCCTCGCACGCGGCGAGCGCGTTTCTTGAGCCTTGTTTCTTTCTCTTTCGGAATTTGAAATATTTTGAATGTATTCACTATTTCGTTCTCGAAAGTTCTTTGCTACTCAATTAGTGATGTAATCGGGTCGGATATTGATTTAATAGATGGATATCGACCAAAGAAAATAAGTAATTTAATATTTCTATAAAATAATATTGTAAAGAGGCCGCCTCAATAAGCATAATTAAATAAGTACATATTATCAAATTGATTTTATTTATAAAAAATATATAAGGCATCAAATTAAAAAAAAAACAATTCTTATTTTTACGAATTCAGAAATTGGGTATATATCGATAATGTAATTAAAAATGCAATGTGTTATACTGCACTAATGTGACCTTGGTTGAGTAGTAGTAAATATCGACCTATGACACGAATGTCAACCTTACGGCAAACGCAATTAAGTTTCTAATTGCTACCACTGAGAATACCGCCATCAATGGTCGGGTAGCGGAATTTGCTTGGCAATCGAATCTAGTTTGACTTTAGATTACAAAACGTCGAAATTAGTTCTGCACTAACACAAAATAGGCTATCCCGCGCGCATCCACAGTACGGACCGGTACTGCTAACGACTCCGCACACTCCAATGTGTTATTCGAGCTTAAACATTATGAATTTAGAAATCATTATTATCAAGGATGTTCTGATTTTTTTTTTGTATTTTTTTACATGGTCCATAAGCATATGTTTACTATCTGTCTTACACAACTAACAACGTTATTTAAGTAATTTTTCAATGGCATTTGTACGAAATTGTTACTGTTCCAAGTACATTTTATAAGTTGGTCGACTATTACCTGTAAACTTGTAAAGCCTACTTAGCTGTGATAGTTTTCCCTTTAATTTCGTTATATACTACTGCCTTGATTTTTTTCACAAAGCCAAAAGCAACCATTTCGCTGGCAGGGAGGGGACACTTGCCTCTAACAAAAATTTGCAATTTAAAGCTTAATTTTACGCAAACGGATCTCTGAATCAAAAAATGATTTCAACTGACCCGTAATATTTTTGAAGGGTCTATCCAAAAAAATATTCCACACCATGGGATAGACGAGAAAAAAAAAAAAAAACATCCCCACCTTACGTCTATAATTTTTTTTTCATGATTTTATTTTACCACTTTGTCGGAATTATTAATATGTATATCCATGCCAAATTATAGCTTTCTAGCACTAAGAGTATCTGAGCTAAACTGCGGACGGACAGACGGACATAGCGAAACTATGAGGGTTTCTTGTTGACTTCGGAACTCTAAAAAACATGTAGATTTAAAATAAAATAATAAATAAAAGAATAAAAATAAAATAAACTTCCAAAACTCTTAACAAACTGAATTTTGATTGTTGTTAAATATAACAATAAATATTACGAAGCTGACGCTATTTTACGTCGACGTCGTCGGCGTTGACTTTGTGACGTTAATCCTGACAAAGTAACTTTATGTGGTGATTTCGTGATATGATGTATAAAATGTTACATTTAAAGAACTAAGAAACATGAAAATGTTGTTTTCTTTGAAATTTGATGAATTTTGGCAAAATTGTAGCAAAGAATGACATAACATCACGCCTGTATTCCCCGAACGGTCGAGCAGAGGTGGTATAGGCATACCCACATTTTACCAGTTATGTTTTAAGTCCCATGTACTAGGGGGCGAGCCTAATGCCATTAACCTGGCACAACAGCACAACCAGACTCCGGGAATCCCAATAACACTTTGGCCGACCCGGGCATCGAACCCGGGACCTCATACTTACCAGTAGAGTTTGCAACCACTAGACCAACAAGGCAAAGAATTAGACTTTAAAGCACTCTTCTGCTATAGCCTCCCGTAGGGTCGTCACCCATGCCGCATGCTAGCAAAGGTATCGACAGTTGAAGTCCCTGTGCTGTTAAGGTCACTGTGGATAGGGTTTAAGAAGGGCAGCGCTTGTGGCATTAGACTACACTCCTAAAGCGTTTTTATTTTGCTGGAGTTATGTTTTTGAAAAATTCAATTAGAATTATGTTAAGAAAGAAGTGAAGGCTTAGATAAAAGCTGATGAAGATGGATGAGCAAATGGCGTTTACCTCAAAAGTGGAGTAAAGGATAATGTTGATTATCATTTGGGTCAACTCTAATTTACGTAGGCCTTTTTGGCTGGTCGATTTCTTTAAAAAAACCTTTCCTGTAAGCCTTGTTTGTCACTCAGTTTTCTTTACAGAATAAACGAATACACAGTCGGATAAATGAATTTTATTTTTTCTTTAAATACGATTATTCTAGTGTTACGTTTTATAAGCTCAGGCAGGGGCAAAAAGATGTTGACGTATTAAACGTTTACAAAAATCAACTCTCAAAAAATATCCGCGGTTCCCTAAATTTTGTCAAGTTGTGCGAGATTTTTTTTAATTTACTGAACTGCTGAATTTCTTTTTCCTTTGCAACAACTTAATTTATCTGCGTAAATCCTCGGCTCTGTCTTTTTACAGTCGTTGGTAAAGACTTAATGCCTAGAAAATCTTGGATCGGTGAACACCATTTATTAATGACTAAAATGATGATAAAGAAATAACATTCAAATAAATACTTTTTGCACACGTCAATTTTTAAATAAAAACAAAAAAATATGAACTATCTCATTGACAGTCATGTCCTAGAAAAAATAAAACTCTTTCAAAAATAACAATTTTACAAAAACAACCATGTTATAACAACTATATTCACGGGTGTGTGTTTATTTATTCATTCTCAATACTGAAAATGGGTGATACATGTTGCCAAAAATGGTCGCAACTTTTACGAAACATGGTGAGTTAAATTTTACTTTTTTTGATTAATTTGACATCTGACATCTTTGCCAACGAGACTTTTCAATCGTGTAGTTATTTATATTATATTGATAAAATGTCTTTTGTGTAATGAAAATATTGTTCAAATTAATAACAAAGTAGACGGTGAATAAAGAAATTTCATTTTGACAACGATTTAGTAGTCTGCAGATAAATCCAACAAAATATTGCTGCTGTAGGTAGGGTATGAAGGTACAGTATCAACAAATTGCTAGAAATTAGAATACAAAATATCTAGATTTTTTGAAGGGACAACTACTGTAGTTCATACCAATTCAAAACAAATATTAAATTTTCTTGAGGGAGAAGTACTGCAGTGTATACCCACCGAAACGAACTGTAACCTGTTCCCTGACCAGTGATATATGACTCACGTTATTGTTTAACTATTGTATCACTCTGCTATGTCGACAGTGAACTTTTTAAGCCACAACCTAGACCAAGCGGCAGATATTTTTGCTTGTTACTTTTTTTTGCGCTTGACCACTATCTCACCTGAACTTAAGTGAGTACTTCTTCATCTTTGATTCGCTCTGATTAGAGCGGTCGTGGTCACGATGCATTTTGTCCAATCGCCGGTATTTTTGTAACTCTCCTCACTATCTCTCTCCATTTTGTTCTGTTAGTTGATAATCTGGGGCATTTCATTAACAGGGATCCAAGAAATCTTCCTCATCGGCGTCCGTTTGTATTTTATCCTATACAAACCATAGCATACTCTATTTCCCAATACCAAATAGGCCTTCTGTGTTCCGTTTTCTTCGTCAAATTTAATTTATGTGGTATGTGACAAAGATCGGTGTGTGTGGTAATTACAGGGGCACATTAATGAGGCGTTTTTCCTTTAGAAGGAGCAAGAAGATGGGTTCCATAGTAAATTGCGTTTACGTGCGAAACGAAACGGTGACGCTTTGTTAGATTTAAGCTGTTAATTGCTTATATTAGGTTTGTTTTGAGTTTTGTGAGACGGGACGTGTTTCATAAGCGTGATTTTCTGTAACAATAATATGTGGAGCAAGGAGAACTTTGCGAAGAAATGTTTTAAGCCTGAAATAATGATCATTATGATTATCAAACAAAGTAAAACGTTGAGGGAAATGGTTAAGCGATCATCCCGATGAGTCGACGCGATTTTATTTATATCACATAAAAAGCGATTTTCACAAGCGAAATGGCAAGTATATTCATATGGTTGCAATGCGATGCAATGAGAGCTTCCGTTGTTGTGCTCACCAGTTGGCGCCACTGGCGGTACGGTCCTTAAATATAGCTATTGAACCTTAGAATAATAACTCATAAAAACCTAGTACGAGTGCGAAAAGTGATACAACTAAAACTTAGCCATAGGGGCTAACTTCTCTCGGTGAGCCGTCAGCAATTTAAGCAGAAAACCCGTACCTATCTTAATCTGCTATATTTGGCAAATATTCACAACAAAAAAAGTAGAAATGATCTAATTTTGATGCTTCCTAAATTGCAGAATCTGTCTGTTCACATACGCTAAAAGCCAAAAAACTATGAAGTTTTCTACACCAGCGCCAATTTTTTTTTTGTTTGAACAATTGCTCATGCATACTGCACTACCACGGAGAGAGAGCACTATTATGTGGGACTTCAACTCACAAAACTCCACGGTGTCCTCGTGTGCCGCTTATGGCGGGAACACGGGTACGCGTTAGTACTCACCGCGAAACACCAGCGCCCCTAGCAGCAAATCCAAACGCGGCCTCATGCGACCGATTTGTACTTGTAATTTTCTAAGAAATTCGGTCGAGATATATCGCCTTTTGATGCAATTTAAGTTGCGTCACAACATCAGGAAGGTCCTTACGTCTTTATCTTTGATATCGGTAAAAATATCCATACATACAAACATTTAAAAACTCGCGTATTTTTCACATAGGGGTAGACAGAAATTACGATTCAAAGAACTCCACTTGCATTTCAAAAACATCAATCTTTTTGTAGTTTTATGTCATCTCTCTCCATCAAAATGGTTCTTTTTTATTGGTATTTAACATATCTAAAACCAATGTACTTAAGCATAAGGCTATAAAAATAATAAAATTGATCATGTTACTCAAACGATGGCTTAGTCATTCATCACCATCATCATCATCAGTCTATATACGTCCCACTGCAGGGTACAGATTATTACTGAATATTTTTCTTATCTCAAAGATTCTCAACCTCCGTTGAAATCAATATCTTCTCGAAGAATTTGTAACAGGTTCATTACTGTTGGCATTTTCTTCCGAACATCATTCGACGTGCCCTCACCTACATTTCAACGTATAGTAACACTGGAAACACTTACACAGAAGTTACAATTAAGTTAGAAAAATATAAAATAAAATAAAAGTATCAAAACAACTCCGTCCAACTTTCCACTCCGCGACGCGCTTTAAAGTCAAAGATTTAGTTTGATTTACGCTTCCTTCTTCCCTAATTTTTCGATACACATTGAAACAATATGTCTCGCTTGAGATCGCAGAGGTTTTTTCGAAATTTTCACAAAAACAACAAATTTTAAAGAAGATATCACAAAATCTCAGAAGCTGTTGACAAATCTCATAATTTTATTTGACATTGCCATAATTATGAAAATCACAATTTTAAAACAAAATTTATGCCGTGAGATTCCGGTTGACCTATAGTCCCATTCATTCAGTAAAAATATATGATTACCCAAATCATTCCTTTTCACAAATTTGCCTATGTAATAATATAGCAACTGAAAGCATATTTTCTTCATATCGCGGAACACGTTTTATAGCAACGGTTATAACATATTATCATAAGAAAGAGGTTTTTTTTACGAAGATAATCAACATGAAGTAAATGTACGGTCGCTGTGGTTGATGGCAGTTCCTGCTATCGTTTCTTATGTTATCTCTGTGAAGAATGAGCTGTTTTTCTTCTGCAATTAAATAGAAGGATATTACAGTTTTATTAATAATAGTATAATAAAACCCTTTGTTTAGACACATCTATATATATAAAAATGAAACCCGTTTTCCGTTGTCACGGCATCACGCGTGAACGGCTGGACCGATTACGCTAATTCTTTTTTTGTTATGTTTTCTATTGTTAGGAGAAGGTTCTTATGAAAGAAAATTTAAAAAAAAGCAAAGGTAGGGTAGGTAGGGTAGGTAGGGTAGGTAGGGTAGGTAGGGTAGGTAGGGTAGGTAGGGTAGGTAGGGTAGGTAGGGTAGGTAGGGTAGGTAGGGTAGGTAGGGTAGGTAGGGTAGGTAGGGTAGGTAGGGTAGGTAGGGTAGGTAGGGTAGGTAGGGTAGGTAGGGTAGGTAGGGTAGGTAGGGTAGGTAGGGTAGGTAGGGTAGGTAGGGTAGGTAGGGTAGGTAGGGTAGGTAGGGTAGGTAGGGTAGGTAGGGTAGGTAGGGTAGGTAGGATAGGTAGGGTAGGTAGGGTAGGTAGGGTAGGTAGGGTAGGTAGGGTAGGTAGGGTAGGTAGGGTAGGTAGGGTAGGTAGGGTAGGTAGGGTAGGTAGGGTAGGTAGGGTAGGTAGGGTAGGTAGGGTAGGTAGGGTAGGTAGGGTAGGTAGGGTAGGTAGGGTAGGTAGGGTAGGTAGGGTAGGTAGGGTAGGTAGGGTAGGTAGGGTAGGTAGGGTAGGTAGGGTAGGTAGGGTAGGTAGGGTAGGTAGGGTAGGTAGGGTAGGCAGGGTAGGTAGGGTAGGTAGGGTAGGTAGGGTAGGTAGGGTAGGTAGGGTAGGTAGGGTAGGTAAGGTAGGTAGGGTAGGTAGGGTAGGTAGGGTAGGTAGGGTAGGTAGGGTAGGTAGGGTAGGTAGGGTAGGTAGGGTAGGTAGGGTAGGTAGGGTAGGTAGGGTAGGTAGGGTAGGTAGGGTAGGTAGGGTAGGTAGGGTAGGTAGGGTAGGTAGGGTAGGTAGGGTAGGTAGGGTAGGTAGGGTAGGTAGGGTAGGCAGGGTAGGTAGGGTAGGCAGGGTAGGTAGGGTAGGTAGGGTAGGTAGGGTAGGTAGGGTAGGTAGGGTAGGTAGGGTAGGTAGGGTAGGTAGGGTAGGTAGGGTAGGTAGGGTAGGTAGGGTAGGTAGGGTAGGTAGGGTAGGTAGGGTAGGTAGGGTAGGTAGGGTAGGTAGGGTAGGTAGGGTAGGTAGGGTAGGTAGGGTAGGTAGGGTAGGTAGGGTAGGTAGGGTAGGTAGGGTAGGTAGGGTAGGTAGGGTAGGTAGGGTAGGTAGGGTATGTAGGGTAGGTAGGGTAAATAGGGTAGGTAGGGTAGGTAGGGTAGGTAGGGCAGGTAGGGTAGGTAGGATAGGTAGGATAGGTAGGGTAGGTAGGGTAGGTAGGGTAGGTAGGGTAGGTAGGGTAGGTAGGGTAGGTAGGGTAGGTAGGGTAGGTAGGGTAGGTAGGGTAGGTAGGTAGGTAGGGTAGGTAGGATAGGTAGGGTACGTAGTGTAGGTAGGGTAGGTAGGGTAGGTAGGGTAGGTAGGGTAGGTAGGGCAGGTAGGGTAGGTAGGGTAGGTAGGGCAGGTAGGGTAGGTAAGGTAGGGTAGAGTAAGCAGTTGACGGGAGCGAAGCCGCGGGCACAGCTAGTTTTACATAATTTTTTTACAAAAAATTATGACCCTGATGAGTCGATATCGACAACTTGGTCTGTTTGTTTTATATTTGGCTAAGGCCTCCTCCATTTCTTTCCCTACTCTTCTATTTATTGCTATCCTGGTTCAGGTTTTCTCTGCTGTTGAAGTTGTCATCTTTCCATCTTCGAACCTGTCTTCCGCGTTTCCTTTTCGCGTTCCTGGGACAGTTTTATTATGACTTCATAATGTATAGAGTTTTATGGTAATTTTCTCAAAACCTATAGTAAAAATCTGTTTTCTTTTTTATGTTGGCGTGTTTTGTGACGGATGAAATAAATAAATGCCTGATTTTTATACAATTTAAATGGTTTTGTAGTTTTTAAAATATAGCATTGGAACCTGAAAGCTAATTTAGGTAGATATATAAAGCTAAGTCAAACTTTGATCAAAAAGAAATATATTATGATTATAATATTATGGAGTTGTAGTATGTTATATTGATAATAATAATATTATGTTGTATTGTAGTATTATCTTGATATAAACATTATAATTATATACCTTCTGAAAAAAATACATAAATTAACATGTGTTGCTACGTAGTTAATAAAGTTTATGACCCATTTTCACGTTACCATAAGTCTATATTAATCTATTCTAAAATATTATGGTAATATTACAAAAATTACAAGCAAACACGACTAATTGTGTCCTCAAACTTAATTTATGGATGGGTTTTTTTAACGATACCTAATTAGTTAAAATAGAGCCAAATAATAATTTCGGTAGTAAAAGCAAAAAGAAGTGAAAAATGCAGAGATAAGTGATTTTGCAAAGTTTTATCTAAAGTCTGCAAACTGACTCTTAGAATTTTTGTTTGCAGACTCCCGCCTAGACAGAAATCTACATGAATTGCAGTTGGGTGCCACTGACGTCATCAGAAACATAGCCAACAACATGTATACAGATCATCTGCAATGGCACGGGGAAATGTTTGGCAATGGTGTACGTGAAGTAATTTAAATAATTGAATATTATTAGCTTACATTTTTGGTATCCTAAATATTCGTGAATAAATCTCTGCAATATCACTTACTCAATTAGTTTCACAACTCTGCAGAACTATACCTTTTTGGTAAAGTTTGCATTTGAGGATCACATGTTTCGCCTTGTATTGAATCGATCTAATTATCTGCACCTGGTCTTTTTTTAAACAGGTATTTTATACTGCACAAGGTACAGGATTTTTAATCAACATTTATTCTTTTGTTTCAGCTCTGTATTTCACGGACATCTTGTGGGGGGGAAGGTCTTGGAAACTACAACATCTTACAATGTGTCAAGAACTGGCTGCAAACTCATGAAGAGGCACAGGTAATTTTTAAAAATAAATAAAAGTTGTTTATTCTGCGAAGTTGAACGCTAGCCGTGGTTCAAGCTATATTGTACTGCACGTTTTTTGCATTATAATGCTGGGATCACACACCAAATGGCACTACACCAAACGTTTTTTACAGTATCAACAGCAGCTTGCTGCCGTTTGATCCCGACATTATAATAAAATAAAAACGTGCAGTGCAATGTAACTTGAACCACGGCTAAGGTGTGAAGCGATTTATCTGTGTAGAATAAACAAATGCGAGACACGATTTATGGTTTTCAAACATACGGATTTTAATATGTTTGTAGGATTTATTAATTTTATTGCAGGTGATGTTGGCCAGTATCCTGGTGGTAGTGGGTCTCTGGTGGATGGTGCGAACTGTTCTCACTCTGCTTATAAATCTGGTCTGTCCGTTGTTGGTCGTCATTCTGGCAGTGGTAAGAATAACATTAAGTAGGTTACGTAGTTAGCGTACTTATCTCCTAGTTTTGGAAAGAGTTTATCTGCGCGTAAAATTTTAAATTTTAGTCAAGTGACGTGATTGGCTGTAGAAAATTCATGCACCCTATGTTATGATTTTTAATTTTGTAGACTAAACTGACTGCTGCCAATGACCTTTTTTTTCAAATGTTGCAAGCGCGGAGCATAGTGTTGTAGGTATGGCTCAATTATAAGTCAATTTAATTTTACTGATTGAATTAAATAAATTTGGGGGCCGAGTCACCCTCGTCCGTAGGAGTATACCCATTTTTTGATTCCCTACACGTGGTCCCCGGGTGGTGCAAATCAGGTGACATTAACTGGTGGTAGGCTTCGGCCGAAGGCTTGCGACCACCCACCAGGCAAAGACGTACCGCCAAGCGGCCTAGCTGTGTTCCGGTACGATGCTCGGTGTAGCCAACTAGAGGAGTTGGGCGATGCCAATCTGGTCAGGTTTAATGCTGCTAAAACCCAGGCGTGTCTTTTTTCCGCTAAAAAGAGCCAATTTCACCCGGCTCCAACTTTCCGAGATGTGACCTTGCCAATAACTGACCATCTTGAGCTTCTTGGCGTTACGTTGACATCGACTCTCAATTTTGGCCCATACATTGAGGCAAAGGCTCAGCTGGCTGCCAAAAAGCTGGGAATCCTTGCAAAGGTGAGAAGGTACTTCACGCCAGAACAGCTGCTCAGCTTGTATCAAGTGCAAGTTCGATCATGCATGGAGTACTGTTCTCATCTCTGGGACGGATCTGCCAAATACCAGCTTGATGCACTAGAGTCGATCGAAAAGCGGGCCAAGAGGCTCATCGGCGATGAGGCACTGGTTAAGTCAAAGCTCCAGAGCCTTGAACACCGTCGCCGAGTTGGCAGCTTGTCGGTTTTTTATCGGTTACATTTTGGGGAGTGTGCGATGGAATTGCATGATCTAATTCCGCCCAGCCCGTTTCATCATCGAACTACCAGACGTACGGCGATGCGCCATCGATACATGGTGGACATCCCAGCCATACGCACTAAACGTTTTGAGAATACTTTTATTATACGTACAGCTAAGGAGTGGAATTCCCTGCCAGCGTCTGTGTTTCCCGATAGCTACAATCTAGGGGTCTTTAAGTCAAGAGTGAATAGGTTACTTCTAGGCAAGCGTGCTCCACCGTCGACCACATCATCGCTTACCATCAGGTGAGATAGTGGTCAAGCGCGAGCCTATAACAAAAAAAAAAAAAAAATGTTTTATGAATGTAAACGTAATGCATTTAAATATAACAATGTTAATAATATATTTAAATATAACAATGTTAATACTCATACTACATAATTTTTTTTTGTAATAGATAGGAAATCAACGATAAAATAGATGCTATCGATAGAATAAAGTCTGGCATAGATCAGATGAAATTAAATAAGGGCCTCTAGTTTCATAACAAATGTATTTTTTTACGTGCAATAGTTCCATTTTCGATCAACTTTCGATCACTCAGGATACGCCGCAAATGTCAGTTTAGTCTACGGAATAAAAAATCAGAGATTAACATTTATTTTGCAATAATTTTCGTTACAGAAACTGAGCCAAACACTCTCTTCTTTTTCTTAGCTCTTTTTCACTTTAGGTGTGGCCGGCTCTCCAAATTTTCTGGCGCCAGCACAATCTGTCCTGGGCTGTCGGAATCTATTTGCTTGTTTCTGTAAGCTAGCTGTGCCTTCTCCAGTGCTGCTGTAAACTGTCTAATCAGTTACTCGAGTTATGAAATATACTTTTTCCACCATCTTTTCTATTATGTATCACATTGCCTAAGAAATTCGTTTCGAAATATGAACATTTAGACACAAGATAATAAAAAAAAAAACAGAATTACATAATAACATTTACGTAGTGACTTTTGTATGAAGAACAGTTGCGAAATGACTTTTGAAAAGCGCGCGTTGATTGTGTGTATATAGTCTGTGGTTTTTTAACCGACTGCCCAAAAAGGAGGAGGTTCTATGTTCAACATTGAGCTTGTTTTTTTTTTAGTCTGGACGTTTTTAATAAATTGTTATTGGAACTTATTTGCATTTAATAAAGTAAACTCATCAGGTAGTGGAAAAAAAGATCATTCGTGTGTTACATAAAAATCTTTTTTTTTTTACTTTATCTCGACTTATTATGCTCGACACGAAATGTACTATAATTGTACACCAAAACAGTTATGATCTTGGAAGGGTTTCTTTGTTTTTGATGATACAACGAAGCGGAAGACGTATCGTTGAAAGGTATCCTACGAGGTGGATCTGGTGTAGGCCGCGGGAACCCGTTGGATGCAATAAGATGCACAGGACCAGTCGCTGTGACGACGTTGGCCTATGTCCAGCAGTGAAAGTCTTTCAGCTGAAAAGATGATGTTGACTGATACATATTTTCCATTTTACTTTTCAAGGGACATCAGTGAACTTTTGGAAACTATTGGAACACCCTATTTACTTATGTCTTACAAAACTAACGTTAAGGCATGAATGCACTGTATTTATGTTTGACCTAGCTTAAAACTTTCCCAAACTGTTTTACACCTGCTACATTCTTAACAACAAACCGAACAATGTTTGTTTGCCACAGGTATGCGTGCCCCAGCTTCGAGCACCACTTCTAGGTCAAAACTACCCACTACTAGCTAACTTGATAAGAAACATATTGTTGAAAATGGCGGACAACATCAAAGGGTGTTAATATCGAAATTATGTTGGAGTAAATAAGTTTGAAGTTAAACATTATAGCAGTTGTTTTTTTACAAGCTCTTTTATTTAACTTGCCTTGTAAGTTTCTTTTTTTTGATAAGCTTGCGCTTGACCACTATCTCACCTGATGGTAAGCGATGATGTGGTCGACGATGAAGCACGCTTGCCTAGAAGAAACCTATTCACTCTCAACATGAAGACTCTCAAGTTGTAGCTATCAGGGAAATACAGACTCCGGCAGGAAATTCCACTCCTTTGCTGTACGCACAATAAAAGTATTCCCATAACGTTTGGTCTATATGGGTGGGATGTCAACCATGTACTGATGACGCATCGCCGTATGTCTTGTAGCCCGATGATAGAAGTTAGTATATGTGGGCCAAATCTTGCAACTGAATTTAAAAAAAACAGCTATTCTCTAACGTTTATCACAGATTCACACACAAGCACAGATTCATAGAAGCACAACATAATTATATATTTTAATTTAATTTATGGAATATCTTTTAAATTTGTCCTATACTGGGGGAGGAAATAGGCGAGAGCCAAACCTCAAATTTTGACTTTTTACATAGAATATTCAGTCGAATGTCTGCGACCGCGTTGCCTTTTAAGCTGAAATTTTGCTTATGTACACGTTTAGTTTTGATGAAAATGCACACTAAGTATGAGGCCTCATAAGTGCGTTGCGTCATCGCAGCGTCAACGGAGCGTCGTTTTACATATATTTTTAGTGATATGCCATAACATTTAGTAATGTACGGTATCGTATGAATCTAGTCACATACAAACGCGAAAGCGAACCGAATTACAAAATAAAAACGCTTCGCCACGCTATCGGTTCACTGTCTATTTGACGAGGCCTTAAAGCTCTGGTTTCCTAAAATATGGCTGCCGTCACATAGTGGCCGTAATATTAAGCTTTGGTTTCCTCCAAGAGCGGTGCCGTCAGCAGTTTAGTGGCCGTAGTACAGCGGTGAATGACGTCACTAGAACGTTGTCTATGTAAACACCGACGCAAAAAGACATACTACCTTCACCGCAGTCAGGTCGAAAGAATGTAGGTTTTACTTCATAAAATAAAATATAGTACACTACTTACCTGAAAATATAATATAAAAATCCAAAGATGTTTATTGCTCCAAAGAAATAAAAGCAGTACGTACTGAGCTATACAATTTTCAGTACCAGTTGTAAAACGTCACCTCGCAAAATAAAAGTTAAATAAGACGCCTTTAAGTTAGTTTTATTTGAAAATTTCGAATCATTTGCAGTTTTATGTACTGCCAGTGTAGAAGCAATGGGATGAGGGAACTTGAATTTTTGAGTTAGTACTTGAAATCTGTAGTGGATTCACTATTATTGAGGTATTTGTCCAACCATCGGCGACGAAGCGATTAGCTATCGACTATTTTCTCGCAGTCTCGCTGAAGAAACGACCACAGGATGCCTACTGATCTCATTTCAATTAAAGAGACAAATAATATATTAATAGTTGATCGCTCGCTATTCGGACTGCCGGTGGGTAATCTCTAACCACAAGTTTGTCGCAGCGACAAGAGCTATCAAAGATAATATCGCTCGGTGATGCTCGCTTTGCTGTCAGAACTCACGCCGAAGATCAACCAACGCGTGCAGGACTGACCGTCCGAGCGAGTGGTGCGAATAATCGCCTGTCGCTCAAAAACACTCGCTCATAAAAGTATTAGAACTACACACTAGAGTTACACGAACATAGCAAATTTTAATCCTATGAGGCTTGCAGACTTCATCCCATAGTTTATTTTTATTTGTAATAACTTGTAGCTACAGAAAGTTTGCGACCGAGTTAAAACTCAACCTGTATATTGGTAATATAAAAGTCGTATCATTCCCCGGCTTCCTGACCTGTCGACCCAATAGCGTTACTTTGCAACAATCCGTTGCAAATAAACCGCGTTGTCGACTGGACTTAATTCAGCGGAGTCTCGCGGGACACCTTGACGATTGCGACTCTAACTGTACATCGTAAACTGGGAATTAGTTTTAGGGTTGGCAAGAGAGATGGAAAGCTGGCAGTCTTTTCATTTTGGTTATGAACGAACATAATTTTGGAAGAGAAAAAGCCTTAGTCTAAAGAAGAAGTATTGTTCTAAAGGCGTATACGCTTATCTTAGGTCGTGCATGCCTGAACGTATTCCTTAGTTAATTCAACTAAACACAACATCAAACCATTAAACTCTACTGGGTTGAGCATATGTACATAGCTCCGACCTATTTTCATATTTTACCGGTTTATATTAAAATAAATGAGTCTCACGAGTCTTATTTTCAGTAGGACCATGAAAGACATATTAGCTAAAAGCCACGAAGTCTTTTTATGTACTAGACGAAAACAAATGGTGAAAATTATGCATATGGAAGCGAAAATATGAATATGGAAAAAATAATTGTGATCTTCGGCGCCCAACAATGCGTAGGTCTGGCTGCAGCCCTTATAAAGTAGAGAATAACTACAAAATATGAGAAGTATGATTCAAACGATGCCAAATGCATGCAGCTATGAAATAATGAAAAGCTGTATGAATTTCAACCTACAATCGGACGACAAAGTTGTAATATGTTTGGGTGAAAATGACCATAACATAAAGCATGTGCTATTCCAACTCAATTCCACATTGAAATGTTACCACCTTGATGTCGTAAACCTAGATTATCGCTTAAAAAATATTTGCCTTTATTATAAAAAGGGAAATTATTAACCGGTCGAAAAATATACTGAACGGGCAACTATTATTCTTAGTAAGTAACTATTTATCCGGTTTGAGTAATACCTTTTAAGAGTTTTTTGTGAGCTGCGTTAGTAATATTGTTACATACTTTAATTGTATTTAGGGTTCTATTTTTTCTATTTTATCAAATTATTCTTTTGAAAATAGCAACCATCGAGGCGACATCGGTGTGCAGCGCGGGAGTTCGGGTGTATTCGTGTTATCGACGAATTAGTCCAAGAGCGAGCGAAGCGAGCTCGGGAGCTTATAGTACCTCGACACGGATAGGTTAGGTTCGAAGGAGATCACAGGAGCTGAAGTGAGTGAGCAAAGCGAGCGAACTCAGCTCCCGTCATGTGCTTCATGTTAGGTTACTTTAGACCCTGCAGACAGAAAAAAAAGCTCCGTCGACAAACTTTTATTTTCAAGTCGCTGTTTTAAACATTTGTATTCGCACACTGTTTGTCGCCCACTTAGTATTTCAGTAAGCCATATTCAGTATTTTGTACACCTTTAATTTGAATTTATTTTCGCTCGTTTAAATACTAGCCTTATAAAAACTGCCATTTCACGAATTGCCAATATTCAAATTTATTTAATATTTGCAAATCAATAAACTATGTTCAAGATTGTAAATACTATAATGCGACCTTTTTTGAATCCTGCTGAAACCAAATGCGACCGGTGTGTAGCAAACTAAAAAAGTTTTTTGGGACTATACTCTTTTATTTCAAAAGTTCTGCAAACAAAGAACTGGAAATTAAAGATACTTGTGCTTTCGCTAAAAAAATTGAACTCATAAAGAAGGGTACCATACCACACTATATTCTCCCAATAAAAAAATTAACGATTTATTTCGATCCTTCCGTCACCTAAGACATCTTCGTTTCACTAATTTAGGATATTACATCAAAACATCGCAAGAATTCCATCAAACAGGAACTATTAAAAATAATATTACAAGAGATGCGAGATACACGTTATGACCCACATGTAATCTGCCTATCTGAAATATTTATCAAGACAGGCCATGAGAGCTATCTTAAGATATCCGACTACATAATGGCAGCCAACTTTTGTAGAGAAAAAAGCCGAGGTGAAACTTGCATCCTAGTTAATTAATTAAGAAAAACAAAAGCGAACTGAAAAGATGTAAACAAGAAGAAAATAATGCTGTGCAGTCGGAGGATACATGTTCACGAGCTGGCTGACCAAAACCAGATGTATCCTCCGACTACACAGCATGATTTTCTTCTTGCGTTTTCTTAGTTTGCTTTTTAAGCAGTCGGGGTTTTTGTTATTTTTAAACATTTTTTTATGTACAACTTTTTAGTTATTTTTTTTAGGACTAGATACATTTAAACATACTCGTATAAGTGTTATATATTTTTGTAATCACCTCTTAAAGCGCTTTTGATACCCCACACGATGGGTTTGGAACAAAAAAAAAATTTTTGGGCCCCCACCATATGGCGCCCAAAATTCGCCATTTTTATATTTTCCAATTTTAATGTAACCAGTGACCCTCGCAGGGTTAAGACAAAACTATTGACGTAAGAATCATTAAAATCGGCCAACGCGTTTGGTCTCTAGAATGCCACATAGGAACAAACATACGTAAATACATACATAGACTGTTAAACATATTACCCTCCTTCGGCAGTCGGGTAAAAAGATACCATCTTCAAGGAGTTATCAATTGTTAAAAATATGCATCAGTAAAAACATTCGAAATTTGTGGCATTGAGTTAACTAACGAGAAACTATTGATAATATGCATATACCAAACACCGCAGTCCGACCCCAACCTATTCTTAACTAATCTAGATAGTCTCTTACATGATATTTTCAAAAAATACAAACCTTCAACACGCATAGTCTAAACAGAACACTTTAACATAAATACACTGAAAAAAGGTAAAATCTGTAATAAATTCCAAGACCTAGCAAACAACTATAATTTAAAAATTAATATTGATGAAGCTATTCGCAAATCCTCTTATATTGACCTTAAATTGAGTGATATCCTAGATGCATCTAAAATAGTACTCCCACTCTATCTTTCTGACCACGACACAGCACAAATGATAGACTTTTCCTTAAAACGCCAATCTATAAAAGATGCAATTTATTACGTTTACAAAAGAGAGAGCAATGTCCATAAAACACACAAGTTCAAGAAATGTCTATAAAGTTTGTCTTGGTCAGAAGTGTATATTGTAAAGGATGCAAATTTAGCATTTAATCGTTTTCATGAGATAATATGCCTTTTTATGATTTGTGTTTTCCGAAAGTAAAGATAAAGATAAATCGAAACAGAACAATAAAACAAACATGAATAAGTAGGGGTCTCAAGCAGAGTTCTAAAAGTAACAGATTTTTGCTTTATCAATATTATAAGGAGAAAACTCACCCCAGCAAAACTAGATACATTAAATAATCAAATTTGTTACAAAAATGTATATAATATAATACCAAAAGCTTTATAGTATTAAGGAATACTTTGAACATAAGTGGTGTTAATCATTTTGCATGCTTTGATCTTAAGCAAAACATGTATGATCTCAATAAAATAAATAAAAAATGATTCTTACTACTTTCAAGAAAATAGAATAAACTGAACACATTTAGGAGCACTTATTTCTGAAGATACTTCGCCATCTGTCACCCAGAGTCGTACGTGACGAGGGTCTCTAGATGTCTGGATATTGTACACATGATTCGATTTAAGTACACGCCTACATACCTTGGGCTAGAGCCGATTTAGGGCTGGTTACACTTATTTCATCTTTATCTTTACGGAGAAGTATGTCGTCACATCAATTCTTAGTCCTCTTACGCATTAGCGGTTGACCGCCTAGTCGGTCCATTTGAGCGGCCAGCCTCCTGACTTGGTTGGACTGCTCATGCCCGTGTACGCAAAGCGGGAGTTTTGCTTCAAATAAGCTTCACTCCTTCATCTTTGGAGCACAAAATCTAAATCCACATAATTTGGAAAGCACAAAATAAGCACTAAATAATTAGGTGGTGAGCAAAACCCTAAGGTCGAGGGTCTTGCTCTGCTGACGTACATACATCAACGGCGGCTCGCCGCAAACTAAACCACCCATGAACCGCCAGTGCGTATAAGACGGCTATCAGTCGCGAAGCGGGGCGCACCGCCACCGCCCGCGGTTGGCGGTTAAGTGCGTACTATACCAAGCGGTTGCATTTTAAAATTTAAAAGCGGCGAACCGGTTAACCGGTAGTGCGTAAGGGGTCTTAGAGAGCTGCTAAAATACTGTTACTTTGGAGTTTTACTGAGAAGCATATCACATCACATCCCACATGTCACAGAGCCGTTTTTAAATACTTTTTTTTCGAGATCAATACCTGCTGATTTTTTCTTGGAACACCTGTGTTCAACTGGCGATTATAAATCAATTTTGAAATGAAGCACAGTCAGCACCTTATGTTCATGTTATGTACCGACAGTCAATGCCAAAATTGACAACCTGAGTAGGGCGAAAACGAAGTCACACGACTACCACCAATACCCATACCTACTGTCTGCCCTTTAGGCCCTAATAACCAGAGCCAAAGCGACCTATGCGTTGCCACCGATCAATGAATTCATGTAAGTAGTGAAGTATTGGGCCAACAAAAATTACCTGTACAACCATCAATATCAAATATCCATCCGCATGCACGCAAGTTATACATCAACAGCATCTCCTTATAGAGTAAGTTTATTCGGCTACACATCTTAAAGAAGCCATGACCGCAGGAACCCATAATTTGTCAAACAAAAAAAACCTCGTGAACAATCCATAAACATTAACAACCCCATCATTTAGCAAGGCAAAGAAGAAAACTAGACCCACCAAAGTATTTTCTGACATCTCAAAAAAATCTTCTAAGACCACTTTTACAAGGCAAACAAACAAAAACACGACACCTTTACTTTCGAGTGCAGTTCACAAATGTAAACCAGCCGTCTACGAGCCCAGACGACCTCGAGCACCTGAACAAGAGCGATTGGCTCGAGCACCTGCGCTTAGCTCTTATTTGCTCTTTTTGAGCTCGAGTTTGTAAATATGTTAAAACTGGTTCTTGTATGAGGTATACAATGCTAGTGGTATGCTCTTGTAAGAAAGTATCTTTAACGGTTGAAAAAAAAAGCTTGAACTCTGTCGTTCTCACAGACATAAATCTAACTAGATGACGCGATTGTATGTACTTCGGGTGCCAAAAAGAGGAGTAAAGTTACAATCAATGATCGTAACCTGAGCATTTCATTTAGGCTTATCGGCATCGGAAACCCACCGAAATCTAGAAAAAAGCCTTTTTGTGCCATAATGAGCTGTAAAGAATGTATAGAAAAAGTTTGCCGAGGCATTTGGCAATGTTTTCTTTCATTGGTAAGTAAATTTGTTTTTAAATTGTTTGTGAAAAAGTGGCACGCTTGGTTTTCATACAGATGGAGGGACTTGCGCTATCTAGATTTTTTTTTTTTTTTTTTTTCGTTTATTCTACCGCGGACATAGACGTCCGCGCCCTTATTTACAGTATTAATTTGTTTAATAAATTTTCATAATATTACAGTTATTGGACTCCTACGTCGGACATTATTTCTAGTCTTACTTAACTAACTTAAGTCTACGTGAGTTCATCGAACATTTTTTTTTTTTTTTTTTTTTTTTTTTTTACACACTGGCATTACAATTTTATATTTCTATTTTCTACTTATCTTTATATTATTAACTATTTTGTTTACTGATTTCTATTGATACAATGCTTATGCTATTTATTTACTATTTTGTCTACTTATTTCTATTTGTACACTTTTGGGGGAGATGCATGGCAGTGCGAGCAGACCAGTCCCGGCCGACGGTCTCCGTTCTAGAACCCCGTCGTTAGGACGTTAAGCTGAGTATGACTGACTCGTTCCACCATGCAGCTTTACATGTTTTTTTTTTTTCATTACAGGATTTAGACAGGGTGATGGTTTGGGTTTGGGGAGGTGTTTGGGTTAGAGTTGTTGGATAGAATTTGTTAGGTGGCGTTTTGGTGATGTCTGCTGACCAGGGACTTCACTAGCGTGAGCAAGGCCTCTATGACGACTACGTCTCGATGCTGTATGGCCGTCTTAAGATTGTAGTTGACGACCGTTTTAGTTGGCGCATCCATCGCCCTCTTAGCAAAGCGGCCTGTGGCGTCATCGGCGTCCTCGGTGTAATAGACGCAACTAACTGTATATCTGGACACCGCCACTACCGCGTGGGAGATGCTGTCGTGGACCTGAAGCCCTCTGGACTTGGTGTTGTTGATGATGATGACACTTTCGTAGGTCAACCCCTGAGCCTCGTGTATGGTTAGCAGGCGCGACCCTTCGCCGGATCCAAATCCCTGGCTCGCAAGAGAAGCTTTCTCCCCCTGCGTATGAACCAGGAACAGGGTCTTTTGGGCAGTGCTGGGTATTTGCGCCCCTGTGTAACCTTTCACCTTCAGGGAGTGGACCCGCGACAGCGACGACTTGGAGGAGTATATACCGGGGTATATCTCACTCAGTACAAACGCCACGTCCATTGGATTGCGGTGTGTGTAGAGAAACTCCTGGGTGATGCCAGCCACCAGGTCTGGACGGGTATACCTAAGCTCGAAAAGGTTCTCTCTGTCCAAAAATGGAAGCTGGTTAACGTCTCCGACGAGGACAAGCTCGCTTGCTCCAGACAACTTTACTGCCATGACTATGGCCCCAAAGTGGTTCATAAGAGCCTCATCTACCGTAAGACGGTAGCATTTGTCTTGACTCTTGAAACCGTTTGCTAGGATTGAGGCCATAGTGCGTTATCTAGTTAGATTTATGTTTGTGGTCGTTCTTGAGAATTTATTTGGGTGGATCGACAATAAATAGAGAATACTTAATTCCTTACTTTTTAATATTGTTGCCTTTTCAAGGCTAAATGTAATTAGATGAACATGGCACACAGGTACACCATATCCCAGATTAGTACATAAGATACTTTTTATACAGGGAGTATGTTCCCTTGCGAATCTGACTTTCACGCAAACAAAACCGCTGGCATAACTTGGGTAATTGAAAAGTAATAAAAATAAAATTGCATATTTTTAATTTTTAGAATTAATTTAATTAATTATTTTTTATCTCGCAGCAGATGGCGTTTGGTAGTTTCTGCTTACTCCCATGAAAAAGAGTTGTGAATTTACTTATGTATGTATTTTTCACCACTCCAGCGTATTTTAAGCAGCTCTACACTTTTATTTAAAACGCTAGCTCCCTCCAAAACAATCACCCACATTTAACAATCTTTTTTCCACATCAAGTTTGTGACATCCTTAGGGAACAATATGATATCTATGACCGTGACAGATGTTTCCAAAGGTGATGGACTTTTGATGGCACACTTTTGTGCTAACATTGCTAAAGCGTATTTCGTCTAGAGCGCCTGGGAAATCACGCGTGTAAATCGTTGTTTGAAAACGTTTTATGTGACTTTGAAAAGGTTAGGTGGGAAAGTAATTATTGTAGGAAGGTAGGTGTATACGTAATACGTTGAGGTGTTCGTGAAATGGTTTTGGTATGTAGTGGTTTGGTAACCCATAAAAATACCTATAATCAGAATAAGACAGTTTTTGGACTGACACCGTCTTTCCGCCCTTGTCCGATGCTACTTGTGGTCGTGTCGTGCGAGACGTTTTCCCTGTCAACCATCACTTTATCATCAATTCCCTTTCCTTTTAAATCATTCCTCACACAATCCATTCATCTTTTCTTTGGCCTCCCTACCTCTTCGTCTATAAAAAGGCGGCCCAGTGCGTATTGGACTTTGGATAGTTAGGGTTCCGTACCAAATATAGAATGTATTGGTATTAAATACCACTTCCCCGACTTCACCGAGCTAAATTTGTTAGTAAAATATAAGTATAGCTCGGTGAAGATAACAGACACAGCCGCACGAGACCACGTGGCAGCGGCGCCCCGCGTTCTTCTCGAGAGCCAATAGCGAGAGTCGAAAGTCAGAGTGACATTGACATTTCAGGTGCTCAGTTATCTTGTCCGAGCTTTAGTAATAAACATTATCACCAAATTTCATGTTCACAGGTCAATAACAAGTTAAAAAATTCTTCAGAATATAATTTTGTAACAAACGACGGATAGACAGACGGACACGTAGCCAGTAGGACAGCAATAGGGCTCTGTTTGGTGTTTTGCACCCTTTGGGTATGGTACGGAACCCTTAAAAGATAAAATTGTATATTAAGTCAGAATATTTTAATAAACACATTCGATTTATATTACCTGTTGCTATTATTTATATTAATAATAATTTATATTAACCCGGTAGAAGCAGGAGTCATAACTTTTGCTCATAAAGGTAGGTATGGGTTAATTACTAGCTGCCGCCCGCAGTTCCCATCGCGTGGAATTATTACTTCTACACAATATCTTGATAAATGAAAGCCTATGTTTTCTGGCATTTAAGCTATATTGCTGTACAGTTTCAACAAAATCCGTTCAGTAGTTTTTGCGTGAGAGAGTTACAAACATCCACCCATCCATCATATGATTAATTAGCTCGCCAGCTGCATTTTATGAAATTTACATTAATGAGGAATACTATGCCTGGGTGACCTTATTTATTTATTATATTCTTTATTGTACACCACAAAAATATATACACAGGACAAAAATCATAAAAGCAAGTGTACAATGGGTGACCTTGTGACCTTTATAGTAAGAAAGCAAATACATTTAATTAAGGTTCACCTGTTTACCTGCTCCAAAATTTTCTTATATAGCCTTTATTATTATCCCACTGCTTTAACCTCCCTTTCCTTTTTCCACACAATTCTGATTTGAGCTTTTGATTTGCGATGTAAAAAAATCGATACGTACCTAAACAAAATTACAAACAATAGTTACATACACAAATTATCGGGTTGTTGTGTTACTCAGTCAATGGGTTGTGAAGGTCGAATAGGCAGTGAGAAATACTAGGTGTACCACTGCATCCTTTATTTAATGACTATATGCCCGCGCTAGACCATTATCTTACTTGATGGTAAGTATGCGGTGATGTGGTCGACGGTGAAGCACGCTTGCGTAGAAATAACCTATTCACTTTTCACTCTTCTTAGATTGGAAGTTGACTCTAACTGTGGATGATAACTGTGGATGGACAAAGGTTAGGCAGTTAATGATGATGGGGCAAAGTCACCAAGTCTGTTAGATTCTTTATTGGGGAGGCTTTTGTAAACGAACGACTTTTCTTTGGACATATCCTATGATAAATCAGGATTGGTTGTTGAAAATCAGGATTGATAAACTTTGAAAGAGTGCCTGATAGGCAGGGGGTTATCCCAAACCAATTCTACCGAAGTTATTGGGATCAACACTTGCCGCAGAAGTTGATAACGACGACAATATTCACGTCTCCATGGTCAACGTCTCCAAATAACCATGCGTTTGACAATGCCCAAAGGTACCTAACTCTAGCCAAATTCCTACTTCAATCCGTAGTGACTTTGATAAAATCCTTAACCAAAATCCAATTCTTGAGAATAAGACAACAGTATTTTATCACTGGTAATGTCGTAACAGTGGTGGAGTAAGTTTATAGTTTACAATATCATTACTACGGGGTAGCGCGTAATGAAATACTAAACTCGATCGTAAACTGTTAAATTGTTGCCTTTAAACCTGGCACTAGTCGGTTTGTTTTCCAGTGGAAGATTTACTTAATGGATACTGTGTTTATGACCACTGCTGAATATAGTTCCCCTAAGCATTACCTCGGTATGGTTTTGTGCTTCATATCCAGCGAACTCCCGAACCTACACCAGCTCGTCGGTCCACCTAGTGGGAGGCCTTATCGTCAGTGGAATACCAGAACTAGTTCTGGTATAAGTAGCTATGTATATAAATATTCTCCTCACGAGGAACGAGGCTTGAGTAATTTAATTGTACAGTGTACTCTCTCATCGCAGTCATGGACCTTCACAATTAACTTTTTACAATGTCAATAGTGGCGCCAGTGACAGATAAGTTGAAAGAAAACCGTTTGTCCTGGTATGGTCAAGTGATGAGGAGGGATGAAACGCATATTACTAAAAAGTTATGAATATAAATATGGAGAAGGAAGGAACGGTCAAAGAAAAGATGGATGGAATGTGTGAGGCCTGATATGAAAGAAAAGGGAGTACGAGATAGCGTGACGGGGGACAGGACGGTATGGAAGAAGAAAACGTGTTGCGCTGACCACAAGTAACATAGGACAAGGGCAGGAAGATGATGAATGCCAATAGTTAATCTCATATAGTGCACGCTTAAATTAAGTATGGAAACGCACAACAGGTTATGTTATTCATTTGGACGAAGTTTATTACTCACGATTACCGATCAACACAAAGCAAACTAGACCTATAACAATAGAAACCTAGAAGACAACATGAAGCTGACCGTGTGCCGCATAATTATAGATTTCCAATCGTAAGCAGACCACTGCTATAAATAGGCTTCTCTCAATGAGGGGTGATACGCATAAATGTATTTGGCACCATGCTGACATCCAAACGGGTTGCTGACCAGCGCGTAGTGTGCCGATTCTCCCGCATCAATGAAATTCTGTTAGTGACAGCTTATTTAACGCCGGTCTTAATTTAGAAGGGCAAATTAAATATTTAGATTTCAAGAAAATTTAGACCCGTTAACTTTTGTGGCATTGACTTCCAACTTGCCGTTTTAAGGGCGAAGGTCTCAAAAGTTTTTGCGATACTAGGAATAAACAGACCTCGATTTATTTATTGGGTAGGTAACTTAATACTTTTTTTTAAATGAATTATCTTAATACGCAAAGTTGGTAAAACATTAACATAAATAGATTAGAAAAATAAACAAATAATAATAAAATTTTGGATCGCACGTTTGTGAAATGAGCGCGCGTTTTGCTCCTTCAAGGTCGTTGACGGCTGTCATCGTCTTAAGGCCCATTCCCTCACTCACAGAGAGGAGACTTGTGTCTCAGCAGTGGGAACATTAGTAGGCTTGATGATGATACACGTACGCATTTATCAACCAAAATATAAAAAGAAGAATATATAACTTTTCATATCTACCTATGATGCAATGCAATATATACTTGAGCACAGTGCAGCAACAATTGGAGCGTAAATTATGTTAAAACTTACTTGAATTTCAGCTGTTGACTTCACTTGACTCTATCTCGTTACCCAACTTCAACTCCAATCTTCAAACTACAGTCTCCTGAGCATTTTCAGAATCAAAACTTCAAACTTCAGACTATTGACATTCAAACTAAAATCGCCAGAATTGCACCACTACAAATCCTTACATGATACAGTATATATAGTCACTAACTCCCAAACAAAATTATATAATCAGAACTCGATTCGTTATCAATCGTTTCCTCCCACGGGGATGCAAACTATTGTTACAGAATAAATGAGTAAAGAAGGTCGGGTCCATTCAATGAGGGAAAACGCACGCACACATAGTCACGCTTCACATACAGCGAATGCAAGCATACTCACAACTGTCTTTCGTTGCATGCTGGGTATGCTGTTGTTTGCCGAGCATCGCGCATTCTCATCGCTAGCGAGCAAATGTGCGATGTCTAAGGCGGTTCCCATTTGTTCATTTGGTCTGCACTCATGAGCTGGTTTGAGATATTGTTTTTTTATGTTTGTATATTTTGCCTATCTACCAAAATAGTTAATTCGTCTGCATACTACGTGCAAGTGCAGACACGATAGGCGTCTCTTTGTGTGTACAGCCGTGGCCATGTTTTCCCTACTTGTATGGAGCCAAGTACACTACCAAGATGTTGTACAATAGAGCACTATAGAAGCAGAAGACATGTTGTGGCAACACCTCAATCAATTGACCGTCTTCTAAATTACTGCGTTCGATTTGTTTTCAATTGCGTAAATACGATCATGTCTCTGAGCACCGGTCACTTCTAAAGTTTTTGCCCATACGCCAGCGCAGAGAGCAACGGGCACTAATTACCTCGTTCCCATTTCTTGACTCTTTCAATTCCCCTACTTATCCGGACCCTCACTTTCAAATTTGCGCCAACCACAACAAAAATCTTTGCTCTTCACATAATCGTCTTCTTCAATGCCTCACTCACCGTACTGACTTCATTCACTGTTCGTTCTTCATTCAGTCTATTTCTCTGTGGAATTAGCTCCCCCAGGAAATCAGGATGGCAATGGCAACCAGCCGATTGACCTTCAAAGTTAAAGTTCGCGAGCACATTCGTAAGAAGTTGGTAGTGGCATCGTCACAGCGCACGATGCACAGACATTAGTCTTTCAATATTTATTACCCGACTACGGCGAAGCAAAAGGGAAAGGGAGGGCTGTGTTTTTGACCGGTATGTGGGTGGATGTGTATGTATTTTTACTGTGGTCGTATGCTACTTTGCAGAATGTATTGTTTTATATGTATGTGTAGGTGACATACGACCACGGTAAATTTAAGGGGATATTTTCTTGTTTCGTACTTTTTAGAGCGTTATTTTTCAGTAGTCGGGTTTAAGTTTTTGAACTTATTTATAAAAGTTATAATTAAATATTTAGTTTATTCTTTTGAGTATATATAGTATGATTGTATTGTATTTAGTTTATAATTATGTATATTTAAATAAGCCTGATTCATTTTTAAGTTCCAATATTGCAACTACAACTATTTGTCTCTGCATCACCCAAAGGTCGGCTGATAGAAAATGCCTAAGTCATTAAGTCCGCCTCTGTACGTTTGTGTGCATAAAGTATAAATAAATTGGGATAAGATCATATAAATGGGGTTTCCTGCTTGATTCCGAATGCCATATGCCTATGATTCCCCGAAGTCATCAGATCGAACGTCCGAATTGCCGAAATTCGATGTACCACAATTTCGAATAGATATGATAGAATGGACTTTATTCCACACCAAAAAGTTATACATCACTGACGAATGACGAATAGAACCGGCTTTTTGTACCTATCTCTTCGGTGCTATCAGACGGCGGCAAACCGATCCGGCTTCCGATTGGGAAGCAATTGAATCGGTCGCTGAGTTAGTGCCGGCTATTACCTATTCATAGTTTCGCACTGGACGACGGACCTAAAACATTGGTTTTATGGCCATTGTATTGTCTTGCAGCTTCAGCTATTTCAGATGGGTAATAGATGGCATTTTTGAAATGGTTTAGAAAGAGTTATCGGTAGCTAGGTTTTGGGGAAGTTTATTTTATTTGTAATTTCGAATGGCGACGTTATTTGAATTAGGAGTGTTACATGCAACTGCATTTATTTTTAGCTTTTGATTTATTGTGACTGAAAAAAGCAATTATTTTGTAATTATAAATACACACATTCATAAATTCATGGCGGCATGCAAAACACTACTTACTACCCTTTTTATTTTATTGTTGCTGTCAAAAAATAAAACATAGGTATTCGGAAAAATAAAATATGACAACTAAACCTGCCAATGTTATGCTCAATCTCTAAAGTGAGTGCTTTTATAAGATTTTATTACGCAAGGCGGCAGTCGTAAATAAGAATAATATAAAATATCGTACATCTCCACAAGTTAGTGTTGGGACATAAATATTTACGTGGCATGCCTATCTTCTGCTTAGTCAACGGAATTTCAAATAGGAATGGTGTTATGTAGTAGAAGATTATGAATTTATGATATCTTATACTAGTTTTAATTGTTTTAGCTTTTTCTTAGCAGATTATACTTGTACCCTTACAAAAAAAAATATTAATGCATTATTTAAAGAATATTTTTAACCATATCATAACTTTAAGCATTGATTAGCTGATTCTTAATTCGAATTGAGACGCAAAATGTGGGTAACCCTCTGCCTAACCCCTCGGCGAATACATCTAAGAAAACAGTACTTTACCCGTCTTTATAGTATAATTGTAAAAAATACATAAATAAACTTTGCAATCCCATTATGAAATAAACTATTATTACTATTACATGCGTGGTTTAATTAATTATTCAAAATTTATAAGGAGAATTTGAATTTATACTCTGCTAATTAGTGTTAAAGCTAATAACATGATTGATTTTTTTTACCGCGTGTGCGACGCAAAGGTGGGTAATGTGTTTAATATAGGGTGCCTATGTATGCGTGTGTGTTTGTTTCAATGTGGCGTTCTAGAGGCCAAACGCGTGGGCAGATTTTGATGATTCTTATATCTTATTCTTGCGAGTGTCACTGGCTACTATAAAATTGAAAAAAAAAATGGCGGGTTTTGGACGAACTCATCGTTTGTATATCAAAATGTAGATGCAGAAGATGGTGTCAAAAATATATTACACTCATATGTTTAAAAGTAATGGGAAAAAAGATAACTAAAATGTTACAAATAAAAAAATTAAGTACTCTACGATACTGTACGATTTTTTAAGTTAACTTTAATTTTTTTTATAAATAAGGCTGTTAGATACACGATGCATTATTCTATATTCAGTTAAAGTCCAAAGTGACTACATTACTTATCCTTTTGTCGACCAAGATTTGAAGGTTCATGCATAAATAGCATGCGACGTTTCAGAATTGATTAATTTATTGGCAGAACTCTGCGCAGTCTTCCATAAAACACAAGTGGGTTGGCGAGATTTAGGTCTTTTTCTTGTGACAATTCATACATTCACGATCATGCATGTTTAAGGATTGATTATTTTTTTGGCAATGTCCTTGTATTTTATAATAGCACCCATCAAAAAAACATAAGCGGATTGGTCATCTATACTATCTATACTAATATTATAAAGCTAAAGAGTTTGTTTGTTTGTTTGTACGTGCTAATCTCAGAAACTGCTGATTGGAATTGAAAATACTTTTTGTGTTGGATAGTTCATTTATCGAGAAAGGTTATATAACATCACGCTACGACCAATAGGAGCGGAGCATAAATTAAAAATGTTGCAAAAGCGGGAAAAAATTATTCCTTTTTGATAGTTTCCGTTCCGTGCGCCGCGTAAAGGGTTTAAGTTACGCAAATATCATGTATGCTGGATTGTCTCTCTTTAAAAATTCCAAAAAAAAAGACCGCGACAGCATTTATGTATATCTTTTAAGATTGACCAACCATGACAAATGAACAAATTTGATTACCATAAAATAAAAATATATATAAAAAAACAAATTTGTTCATTTGCGAAGAAGTTTTATCAACATCTATACTAATAATTAATATAAAGCTGAAGAGCTTGTTTGTTTGTAGAGAAGGTAGGGTAGGTAGGTAGCGGTAGGTAGATAGACAGCCAGTTGGCGGACGAAGCCGCGGGGTCAGTTAGTATAAATTAAATCGAATAGATCTTTATATATAACTTGTTACGGTTCAGAGTAAGTGGAAAAAGAAACTGACGTTTAACCACGAGAGTAAAAATTGAAAAATAGCCTTTATCGACCTTTTTGTCCTTATATTATTTATGAGCATTCCAAATACCTACACGAAATTTTTCGTCACTGACATGGATGTCACGTCACTTCAAATATCATGAATTCTTCTCATTTAATCAATATTTTATAATAAAACTACGATTTAAAATGAGAAGACCTTACATTTTCGTCTGCTTTTTACGCCATTACGTCCTCGGCATTAATTCATTAGAATTATTGGCATTTTAAAATAATATTCTACGAAATATTAATACACTGAAGGTTTGTGTTTACAGTCTTTTGGCATGCGTACCTAGCTGTTTGTTTTATTTGTGTTACATCATGCCCAGAATATAAAAAAAAACATCCCTTTCATCAGCTTCCTGCCCTTGTCCCATGTTACTTGGGGTTGGCGTTTTTCCTTCCATACCGTCCTGTCCCCCGCCACGCTATCACTAACTCCCTTTTCATTCATATCACTCCTCACATAGTCCACCCATTTTTTTTGGCCGTCCCCTCCCTCGCATTAGAACATACGTTTCATTCCTCCTTATCACATGACCATATCAGGACAAACGGTTTCTTTTCAACTTCTTTTCTACTTTCAAACTTCCTCTAATATACTCATTTCTCACTTTATCCATTCTCATCACTCCGCACATCCATCTTTGCATTCATAAATAACAAGCTTTTTCCCGTGGCATATCTAATGGACACCGCACATTTTTGGGATATTAGTGCATTCACAGCCAAGGCAGTACTGTAATCAGATCAATAGGTACATTTTAAATCTGGGCTCACAGCCATTGTATACTGGTTGGTAGCTAAATAGCATCATCATCACGTACTTTTTGAGAAACAACAAAAAAACCTATTTATAATATTACCTGAGAAAACTATTTTCTATTAACTTGCTGCATCCTTCTAGCATAACTCCATCCAAATATCTCCGCGCCCAATATTGCTCTCCGAACTAAGGGGCGATCTTACTTTTTCAACTACAACCCCTATTAGACCCTTGCTTGTCCCAATGTGCATACCAAGCCGTCCCACCGTGACTTGTGTTTTGTCATTCAATGACTCGGTAGTTTCTTCGAGCTTTATTATGGGTCCTTTTGGTCCTTGGCTATTGAAAATCTTTGATAAGTGTGAGGGTGTGAATGTTGCTTTAGTTTATTTTCAGAGGAACTGATTGATTTGTTTCAATATGTGACCTTTGAGCGTCGTTGAAAATATTAAGATACGTAAAAAAACATTGGTTCATATCTTCTATGTGCTTCCAAAAGACGTAAACAAACATATCGTCGAACATAAAATCTACATCTTTTTGGATAGTCGACCTTAAACATCAATGGAGATTCTTGGAGTGAATAAAATCGAACAAGATTTTTCTTAGATCTCTGTTAAAGAGCTCTGTTACTAGTCAGACTAACTAAGTTAGGTAGGAAGCAACAATGCTGCTTAGTTCCTTTATGGCTTAGTTCACTTAGCTTAGTACCTTAGCTTAATACCTATTTATTTATATTGAACTAGTTGAGCAAAAATAGCGCTGTACCATTCTTGTGTTTTGTAAATCTTGATGTTAAGATTTTCCGTCAATTGTATACTATCTGTGTGCTAGTGGAATTTATCTTTATCTGCGGACATTCACTATCGGATTTATCAATAATTTACCAGGTTGTGTTTATCAATAATTTACTGAGGGCCCCTGTTATTTCGTCCGAAGCCCTATGTAGACCCCGACTGGACATCATCAGGTCAGACAGTTCCACTTAATTACATGGCAAAGATTTTTAATTCGTAGAAGAACCTCACTCCTAAATTTTATTTAAATTTTAAACAGATTACTAATGGATTCAATGAGCAATGAGATTCTCGAATCTGAGGAGCATTTGTTCACAATCAACTCAGGCGTCAACTTTAGTTTCATAGATAACAGACCTTGATCAGACCTTTGGCATCAGAGGCCTTACTCTGACAAGTCAAAACTAACATGTTTCCACTGTGAGACAGAGACGAATGACACGTTGTATTACGGTCCCTTTTCATTCTTCTTTTTTCACCTCACCACTAACCGTTACTCGGGATCGGCTTTCCTGGTCATGAGGTGCCTATTGTTCCGCTGATAAGCATCGTCAGTAGTTCATTGGCACCGAAATAAATTGCTTAAGACAAACCCAAGCAAAACCATAAACCCAAGTCGAAAATTCCACGAGACATCCACTAAACACCCAAACGAACCCATTTACATTTCACTGAATTACCATTTTGACCGTATTGGGGTACATTACGTATATATTTACCTAAGATCGTGAAAGAAAGAGGGATACGGGTATAATTGACTTTGTTACTTTTAATGGCGGAGACCTTTAAAGAATATTTTTCTTACGATTTTTCAGTGAATTAAGGGGAAATTGTTTTTTTTGCTTATCTTCGTTTTCGTAAAACATTTCGTTTCATTTTTCTCATATCAACGAAAAAGAAAAGGTACTATTCAATTATTGGTATTTTTTGCCAATATTTTTTTGACAATTCATAAATTTATCCAGTGGTAATAAGTATGTATGATGTTTTAGGCGTGGCAAAAAGTATCTCCTAATCCAGACCATGGCCGATATTAGAAATTTCATTGAAAATACGTTCAACTCAATGGCTAACTAACAGTAGCTTCACGTAACTAAATAACAGACATCTAAACGTAAACATTTACACACAAATTCACATATACTATAGGAAGTAGAATAGAATTTTTGGTCTTTTGGTCCAGAAACCAATTGCTCATCCATTATACTATGTAGGATATCATAAGATACCCCAGCCATCGCATACTCCATTTTTAATACCCCATTCAATAGCTTCTCCACGGCCATTAAATAAATTGAAATCATACGAAGACTCCCTAGGCTGTAGTTTTGTGGGGACCAACGTCGTCTTAATTTCGGCCACGTTTATCCCGCAACCGCAACGCAATTCGGGGAGGCCACCAAGCAAAGCCACAGTTCGATTTATCGGTCTTTGTCGTATTGGTCACATTTACACCTTTGGTACTGACGTATAGACAGATATACTGAACTGAATTGTTAGGTGACTTGGGCTGTGTGTGGAATGTTTCTCAAGAAATATATTACGTTGTTCAGTTGCTTTGAAATAAGCCAGAGCTTGAGAAAAAGAAAACCCTTTTCGAAGAACAGTTAGAATTTCAAATTCTTGTTTATTCAAGAGAATATCACGGTTTGGTACCTACCTTTGGGTAGTTCTAGGTATGATTTAGTGACCTGCCTGAAGGGATGACGCAATTTAAATTGCTTCGGTAGGCGTCTTATTATCTAATTTGCACGTGATATTTTCTAAGAAAATTTAAAGAACAAATTGGTCGAATTGCATTGCATTGCGTCTATATGAACTAACTGCAATTTCGGTTAGAAATAATCGCTTATCGGTGTGACATACATCGAATTGTGTCAAGCCATCGGTTCGCTTAGAGTATAGCATTTACGTTACAAGCTCATTTATTCATTCATTTTTACGATGGTGCTACGCAGCTACGCCGTAGCGGTATCTCGTAGCATCGTAGCAGCCCGCGGAAGCGATAATGATATTACTTGGGTGGGTGGAATTCAGCCGTTTATGATGAATTGAAGTTATAATAAATAAAAATCTGATTCCTTAAACAAACATATATGCATTGTTAGTAAAATCATTCCAATAACATAATAATAAAATGAGTAACACATTTTTATTACAATCAACAGAAAAATCTGAATTATCGTTCGACAAAAAATAAAAACCAGTAGAATTACAATAAAATTCTAAAAATGTAATTCATTTAAATAAAATATCATTCCATTAGAATAGCAATAACAATAAAGTTAATTTATCTTTTCATTTGTACATTATCAATTAAATCACGTATTGTTTGTTACGAGTACAATCAATACGAATATTATCATTAGACTAAAATAAAAAACTACATCAAATTTAAAAAAAGTGACTGTTTTAAAATAATTAAATTGAAGATACGATTAGTTAAAGGTATCTGGAATCTAAAGAAAAAAATATGTATAATATCCGGACTGATAACCATAGTGTGATAGTGAAGTGGCAAGTGTTTGCCATTAAAAAAAAAACAAATCTTGCATGATAATCAAGATGGTATTTATTTTGCTACTGGTTAAAAATACCACTTATACATGTCAATCTTTTTTTGTCAGTATAAACCGTCCAAAAGTTTGCGGCATATTTTCCTTAAAAACTGCATTTATTTCAACAAAAATATTCCACGGTGTTTTGAACCTTTCAGTGTAAATGAGAATGGTGTTTCCTAGCTAACTATACTCTAAGAAAAAATACCCAAACTCAGAGAGTGTCAGAAAAGTGTAAGAGTGTAACATTCCAAAACTGTAAGTATTCCATTAACCTTCCAAAAACTTAGCAAAAACATTATGGACCTTGAAACTTCCTTAAACATTAACTTTTCATAAAATTAAACAAAGCTTTGGTTAATCTTGATCATTTTGTTATTTGTTTAGGAGATTATATTATTAATATTAATATCCAGCTGGATATTAATATTAATAATATAATGTTCTGCCAAAACTTTGTCAAGACAGTGCCAAATATAGTCTCATATCTGTTTTCATCAGAAAAAGTTATAATTACTTATGTCGTGATACCAAGACCGATGCCCCCCGAAGTTTGCCGAAGTTTCCCGAACAAATTAGTATTCTTTCTGCATATTGAGTCGTATTTGATTTTTCTTGAGACTCTGGTTTCCATTATTTGGAGATCAGAGCTTGTCATGGTCATATTTTTATGCTAATTTAGAAAAAGATTGTAGATTTTGTTCGAAAATAAAAAAAAAATGTTGGTAAAGTACTGCAAGAATGTCCGTTAACCTGAATTGAATAGAAATTAAAAAGAAAATATAATTGGCGAAATGTGGATAGCTTAATCCTTCACAGAGTACTGCCGTGATGTTATTTAAGTATGTATAACAACCGGTCAAGTGCGAGTCTTACTCGTGCAAAGAGGGTTCCGTATAAACAGCTACATTCACCAAAATAAAAAGGTAGCATTACTAACGCTCATAAACAATGAAAGCACCAAACATTGCTCTAATAAAGGGACAAAATTAACTTTGCGGTTCGAAAGCTGTTGTCCCTGTACATAAATATACAAAATTAAAAGGACGGACGGACGGACAGACGGACATGGCTAAACTATAACGGTTCCTTGTTGTCTACGGCACCCTAAAAAGGTGAAGTACATAGTTTAGTCAGGATTTTTTTTAGATTTATATTATATCAAATTAGCTCAAATAGGAGTTTTCTCGAAAAAAATGTTTTTTCGACAAATGCTTTCTATTCCAATTGTGTTTTAAAATAAATCGTAATGAAAAGGTCTCAAAACAATACCTATATCCCCGAGCTTTTTATTTAGCCGAGAACTTTTCTCATTGAAAAGTACAATACATTTCAAATCAATTAAAAGTTATTTATGAAAGCTCAATTAAAAGTTGATTCTTGACCTTTCATTATTTTAATAATGACTGAAGGGATACCTATTATGTATATTTCTTACCCTCCAACGGAAAAAGAGGAGTGTTATAAGTCTGACGTGTTTAACCCTCAAAGTTATGGCTGTTTGAATCGGGGTGTTTTCGTAAGATAGCGTGTCATAATTACGTGTTCAATTTATTGACGTTCCAAGCGTGTCTACTACTAGATCAATTATGTAGCATGAAATAAAAATATGTCGGGGATTTTTAAATTTTACTTGTTACAATCTTCTGGAAGCGGTTTAGCCCGCGTGGAAATAATTCCAAGACAATGTGTTCTCGTGATAAAAAAAAAAGTATTATTTGTCCTAATTCTGAACATAGTATACCCATGTGCCAAGTTTTATCCCAATCCGTTCAACCTTTAAGACGTGAAAAGGACAGAACAGACAATATACAGTTATACAGTTATTTCTGAAAAACAGTCTTGTGGCTTTGGAGGTACCGTACTACAGGTTTACATTGTACTGAGATCGGTAATCATCACTAACAGGACTATTGTAGCCAATAAGCCTGATATTGTGATGGAGGACCGAATCGAGAGGCGTTTAATGATTGTTGACATTACCGTCCCGCAGGACGAGAACCTCGTGAAAGCCGAGAAAGATAAGCAAATGAAGGATCTTGGCTTGGCTCGCGAGGTTGTCGACATGTGGGATGTGGACACAGCGATCATTGTACCGATGGTTGTGTCAGCCAATGGGTTAATAGCCACGAGCCTCGACCAACACCTTGGGAGGCTCTCGTTAGGCGGCTGGGTCAAGGGCCTGATCCAGAAAGCAGTACTTCTGGACTCGGCTCGTATTGTTAGCAGGTTCCTCTCCCTAGAGCCCCGACCGCCGGTAGCTTGGACCCTGTTCCCGATACCGGTGGGTGATTTCCTATATACTGAATAACTGATTGAAAGAGTTACTTTCGTACTTGTGATATTAGTATGGATTATAATTATTTTAAAAATGTTACATCAGGCCTCTATTGTTTAAGGGGTGAGGCAGAGGTATCTTACCGTACTAATATTATAAATGTGATAGTTTGGATAGATGTTTGTCTGAATATATGTTTGTTACTCAATCACGCTAGAACGACAGAACCGATTTGCATGGAATTTGGCACAGAGATAGGATAAAACACGCGGGCGAAGCCGCTGGCATAACATAAATATTAAAAGTAAAGTAAGTATTAAAAATAATTATTATGGACCGATTAGAAGACCGAGCACCAGCTTTCAAATAAAAAAAGAATCATCAACTCTGTTTTTATTTGAAAGCTGGTGCTTCTCATGTAGACCCATTTAAATATAATCAAGATCTGAATAGTAGTTTTACAGGTTATCCTTATTATGAGGCTATTCATGGTAATATACGTTATTAAACTTATAAGAGAAAAATCAAAAAAACATTTTAACAAGAAAATTATGCCGACTTCCAAAACAAAACACTAAAACGCGGCAAATAACTTTCTTTTTGACAGTCGATGTCTGTGGTACCAATTTCTTTTCGTTTTTGACTGTCGAAAAGAAAGTTAATTTTCGCTTTGTAGTTGTTCTGGAAGTCGGTATTTTTCTTTATATTACTTTATTAGTACAATGAAAATAGGACCTTCAAGCACAAGGGTACAATGTGGACCTTACATTTTGGAATCTTTAGCCTACTGGCCTGAATCCAAGGAAAGCGTTTTTGATTAAAGAGAATTTTAGTGGTTTAACTCCATAACAGGCAAACAGGAAAATACCCACAAATAATGCCCCGGGCCCTTTCTAGTACGTGACTAAAAAAATCAATTTTTATCCCGTCTCCTGAGGGTATAAGCTGACAAGAAGCCGCTCTTATGTATCTTTAGGAACACGGAGGAGTTTACAAATGAAGCGCTACTACGAACACAGTTTTCCTTATGAGGAAGTGGATGGATAAAGAGGGAAAACTTATTTACGAAAAATCAAATCGGCTTCCAAAACATAACACTATAAAGCGAAAAATAATTTTCTTTTTAAGAAATTTATTTTTCGCTTTGTAGTGTTTTGTTTTGGAATTCGGTTTGATTAATTGCATTTTTTTTTTCCTCTGGTATTGGTACCTCCAATTAACATGAAAATCATTCATAGCCAAAGTATATCTCAGGACGATTCCAATAAGTCCAAACACGACTAAGATACATTGTTTTATTTCGGAGTTCCGGTGGCCATTGTGGTTTCATTGTGGCTTCTTCATCAGTTGCACTTCACCAAATTATACTTTCTGATTGCAAATTACCATGAAAATACCAAAATCGCTATATGCAAATAATATTTGAGGAGTTTCCTCGATTTATCTGAGTTCCCATCATCAAATCCCAGTTTCCTTATCATGGTACCACACTAGGGATATCTCCTTTCCAACAAAAAAGAATCATTAAAAATGGGTTCATAAACGACGAAGTTATCCGCGAACACACATAAAAAAATAAAATATATATACGGTCGAATTGAGAAACCTCCTTCTTTTTGGAAAGTCGGTTAAAAAGAAGGCCAAAGAAAAGATGGATGGCTTTTGTGAGGGATGATATGAAAAGGGAAGCTGTGATAGCATGATCGCTGTCAGGGCGGAATGAAAGAAAACACGTGTTGCGCCGTCTCCAAATAACACGAGATATGATTGTCTGGGTCACGGATAAATTTGAAAGAGACTTACCGCGGCCCTAGCTCAAGCAACTGAAGGAACATAGCTGGGTTTTTATCAGTAAAAATCTGACACGCCCTCCCGGTTTAACCAGAGCGGGAGAAGTCATTTGATGACTTCGCAAGACAAGGAAGTAAGATGATGATGAGAAAGTGACGAAGCATAAATACTGCGAGATATAATAACTTCTGTATTTTTATGGAGCACCTGAACTAAAAAACTAAAAATGAGGGTATTTCAATTTAATACTTTCATTTGTCGAATAGAACATTCACTCCATTTACTGTTTACTCCGTGTAACAAACTAACTCGGGCCACTTCTTCGTATCTTATACGTGTAGTATCCTCGCGCGTTGACAAAGGGTCCGAGTACACTTTGATTTGGGCAAACACGCTTTGGTATAAGTTGTTTTCACAATGTTTTACTGAAAAATGGAAGCTCAGAGTTTAGTGTAAACAAGTGTAAGCGGTTTATTTTTGGGTGAACAGGTAATTAATAGTTATAAGTTTTAAGCTTAGTGTTTTCTGAATGAAACAAGACTATTTTATAAAAATCCTTTATTCTTTCTTTGGTAACTATAGTGAGTATAGTACAGTTAGTTTAATAACATTTAAGTATTTTATGTAGAAATAGGATTTTTATACAGAAATAAACAGCTTTATCTAAACTCACAACGTAATGCTCCAAATATGACAAAAAAAAAAATATAAACACATACTTTTTCTTCGTGGATAGGTAAATTTAATAAAAAAAACAGTTACAGTGCAACATTTTCCTTCGATTTTCATACAACTGCAACATAAAATAACTTTTTAATTTTTAAAGCACATTTTTACTTTTTAATTTACTGGCGCGTATGGGCTTATTGACTTGATATAGAAAAATTCCCGCCATACAACATATTTTTTCTGTTTCCACTTTTTTTATTTCAACTGTATGAGTGAAGTCAAAATATTGTATAAAACGGCTTATTATAGTTATTAAAACACTCGCTACTGCACTGCACTCGCACTGCTACGCTGCGACATTGATCAACTACGCCGTAGCCTAGGCGTAGCAGTTTTGTGGCAGTATTTATACCCTTTCTTAACCTTATTTCAATGTAACTTAATATTACAGAAAATCATGAAAATTCCAAAAATAGCCATTTCATTCAAAACATAAATACAAGTAACATTAAATTCACCGCAAGCCGCATCGTCCATTAAATCATTTTTCATCTGAATTCATTTTGCTCGCTACACTGGACATGAAAAGGCTATTCGGTTTAATTTATAAAAAGCATGGAGGAGCCATGGGGATATTGCGTTTAAAATTAATGTCTCCTATAAATATGAATAATAGAGAGACGGTTGGTCGAGCACATCTGTCATAAAATGTTTTTTTTTATTTGAATACTTAAGTTTTAAGGCCTCAGTTAGAGGACGTAAAAGTTTTCTTGCCACGTGACGGTACGAAGATACGTTCGATATGTGACGTGCGTTTGTTTGAGGTGTGTTGTTTTTTTGCTCTTTTATATGAAAACTTAGTGAAAAAATAAATAGAGCGTAATTTGCAGTACCAATGTGGTTTCCATCCGGAAACCGGAACTGGAAACAGGTATTTAAGGTGGAACGCGCAGACGGGATTCGTATCGAAACCTACCCTCACTGGGTTGAGTAACCTATGTAAAAATAGTACTAGAGACGTTCTTTAAGTTCACAGTAAAAAGTAATAAAACTTACAATATTCATTAGATTTATTTTGCCATTAAGGAACCCTGAAAAATACGTATGACTCATTCTCTAGAATCACACTTTGAGCTTTCATTTAAAAGTTTACTTAGAGAAAACTCTTAAATCATATTAATATATTCACAAACTAAACTTCAACCCCGAAAAAAGTTATCAAGCAACAACCAGAAAAACTTATGAAAACTGTATATCGCCTTTAAGTATTTTCATTACACGAGAATTATTATCTCCGGCCCAGAAATCGTTCGACATTCTGAAAACTTGATTGAACTCCGAAACTTTCGATGGAGTATAAAATTATTTTATACTCCGTCATGCTTCGATCCCGTCTTCGTCATCATTCGATTCAGCCTAAGATCCCACTGCAAAACTCTGCACGAATTTTTGTTTTTGATTAAACATAATTTTCATGAATGACACTTAATAGTTTAATAGGTTGGTTTGACAATTCAAAAGTATATAAATAAGTTCTAGTTGAACCAAATATATTTTGATTTTGATTCTTGCTGGGTTGCCTGGCAATACTCGAATCCAGCCACAAGTTTTCAAGGGCATTGAATGTCATTTGAAAGAAATTGGTGTAGAAAATAGGAAAAATAAGGTAGCTGAGAACTAGATGATGTATCATGTTGCACCCACGATTAAGGAGATATTGTAATGCCATAAAAAAGCAAAAATAAAGAAAACTATTTCAGCCAGATGCGGCCGGGCAACCCTTTCAATCTTCAACATCAAATTTCATCAAAAACAAAATACCTGCATATTTTTGCAGTGGGTTCTCATAATATCCACTCCTTCATGCTTCGCTTCTGTAAAATGTTTTGTATTAAATCTCATATTGCCTTTGACGAACTCAAAGGTGGTATTAATTTTCTGTCGAGTGTTTGCACGGTATGATGTAATATAAAAATATTGTTGTAGTTGTCTATGCATAAGAGATGTTGTGAGACGGAAAATAAGAAGATTTATGATATAAGAAAATTGTAATAGTTTTCTAGATATAAATTCACTTCGATGAGAAAACGACAGAGTTCTCGTGTTCCTATTTGTGAAGGCTTTCCTTTTCCCATCGCTTTATGATGCAAGAAACATCAAAAGTAATGTAATTTTTAAAGTAGATTGTATATCCTTACTTAGAATTGTTTATTAATTGAATGCTTGACTAGGTTTTATGTCGCTATGATTTTATAGACCCTAGTCTGATCAATGGGTATCGTATTAAATACTTAGTTACGGTATGATGGAGACATTTGCCTCATTATCTCTTTTAAGGTCCAGACAAAATCTTTGTTAGATCATGTGAAGACCATGTAGACTGAAGTCTGAAATGGTCTTTTGAGGAAAGAACCAGAGAAATTGAGTGGACCTGTCCACTCAGTGCACGAATATGTCAGTAACCGTGCAGGTTAACTCAGAATTTAAGGAGCTCAACGATTCGACGAACAATACGAAAGAAAGGAAATTCGGGTAGGCTGCATAAATTAATCTAACTTCCAGACCATGATTAAAACTAACTGAGAAAAATTAAAATAAAAAACAAAAATGAATAACCCACATAGTCTTCACATTCACAATAATTAAATAATATAATACTTTAAAAAGTAAATATTCATATCATTGCAACAATAACAAAATTAAGGTTGTAAAAAAAATATATATTTAGAAATTAATTGGAGCAGCTCAATTGGCTCAGCCTTTTTGTCCTCAACGTAATCTTTAACGGTATAAAACGCTTTCTGGCACAACTTACGTTGAATGAAAGATTTCAATTTATTAAGGCTTAGATCTTTTAATGGGCTTGGAAGCTTATTATAATACATACATTGACATCTGAACGAGTCACCTATTTTCTTGAGCCTTTTTGCAGGTACTACAAATTTGTATTTGTTTCTAGTATTTATGTTATGGGTATCACTATATTTTTTAAACAATTTTATATTTTAATGGACATTTAAAAGACTTTCATAATTATACTGAGAAGGCGCAGTCATTACATTAATCTTGTGTCTCAGGTTTAATTTATAAATTGATTGAATAGCTCCTTTCTGCAAAATAAAGAAAGGCCGAATGTCGGAGGCACTGCCCCACAACGGAATACCTTACGACAGTACACTATGAAAATAGCTAAAGAATTTTGATTTTCGGGGCCAATGATCTCTCATTGGCCCCGTAGATTCTTAGACCTTTTCAATTATATTGTCGTACTTTACGATTAATCTGTTCCATAATCCTAAAAATCCTAATCCTAAATTTAAAAGTAAATTCTTTTCCTCCGTACGCGCTTGGTCGTGGAGTTGCGGATACCAGCCCGTTTTAACCTTACCTAAATTATTTTCCTTCAAGTTCGTTGCCTCGTCTTTATGTCAGTGTTCTACATTTGACTGCGAATATGTACAATCTGCACATCATATCTTATGGGAGTGTATTCTTTGGCAGTATGAACGTAATATAATGTTGAATAATGTACAAGCTGCATCAGGCGTTGTTTACTTTATGGACCTTGTGGAAACTAGAACAAATTTCCATACCTATTATTGGAATCAAATATAACAGCTCACAATGTTAGGACCCATTAACATTAATGCTCATTTTAATCCGTGGTGCCAGACCCTTTGTGCCTATTGGCCTTATTTGTTCTGTTTCCTGGTTGGTATGGAGGGAAGTAGATATTTGTATTTTTCCCTATTCCTCCGTTATTCTTTTCGGATTAATTTTGTTGCGGAATCCAAGACAGTTAAATTCATTCTCCGGGACTTCGTCGAGTTTTATTGCTTCGGTGCTTTTCTGGTGGTCGCCACTGTTGTTTCTGGCTTTCAGGAGTTGCAGTGGTTTAGGAATAGTGCTGCGGGATTGTCGCGATTAAAAAATCCTAAAAATCCTACTAATATAAACACTCGATACATTTGCCGATAATCGTACTGGGCTTAATAAGCCCCGCAGGATAATATCCTGTCCTAAAGCCTAAATAATACCTGCCTTCACGGCACCAATACATCACGGTAACCGTTGGCATCCGATATGATTCGGTCATTATGTTTATTTATTGTTTTTTTAACGTGGGCGGCCTATTGTGTGCACGGAATTGGTTTCGAATTTGATTTTTTGTTAACAAAGGCGTATTTTGTTTTCATTTTTGAAGGGAATTGAAGTATCTGATGACATGAAGTAGCGGTTTTGTGGACGTTTGAGTGAACTGAGATTTAGAATTTCACATTTTTCTAAATCCCCATCACCGACTTATCTCGGTTTCAGAGATAACTATTTTAGAAAGTCCAAAATATGATGATTTAATATTGATCTCGTAACACTTCGATAGCACGAGTCAACCACTACTGTCAAAGAGCTGATAGTATGTCCCGACTATGATATTTTTTTAGCGTTATTATGTTATCCGGGCCATAATAACGAATCGATTGACAACTTATTCATCATTATTGGATGATTAGTTTAGGCGCTACGGAGGGACATACGTAAATACAAACATATAAACAAAACACTCCTTATAAACAACAGAGCATAAACCCAGCGAAATACGGGGTAGTAGGCGCAGCAGGTCAAATATTTTATGTACATTCATAGACTCCTAAAATCATAACACTTCCTTTTGGCTTCGCCGTAGTCGGATAAATAGCAAATAGACTATAAACTGATATAAATAAAATTGTGGTCGCAGCGGAAAAAGGGCAGTAGGTAGGTACTTACGAGTGCAGGATTGGAGCTTTGAATAATAATGTCCTTCGATAGTTTTAGCAGTGGAGTTTTCACTATAGTTGAATGCTGGTAAGCCACCCACAGAGTCTGTTTGTCACACACAACACTTATATTTAAGTTTTCTTTGAGAGCGAGAGGAACGGGAGCGCACACGCGTTACCGGAGTTGCGCTTTTTTGACAACTGAACTGCGGAATGAGATGAACAGCGGATGATGGAAGTAGGAATGGGTGTGCGCGGGAGTTAAGGATTGGTCCTCGTGTATTTGATTGAATGATGTGAAATGAATGTAAGTGTTGCTATTTTAATAATTTGAGTGCGTGAGTAAATATTTATAATATTTAATTTATATTTTTAATATGGCGCAGACAAAAATCAACACATTGTTTCCACATACCGACAATACCCACTAGTGTAACTTCTTGAAGAAAAATCGAACTTTAACATTGAATTGGCAATAATAATCTCAGCTTCAAACAATTTCCCCTTTTTCTTCAATTTCCACGTAAACTAAAGACTTATTGGATTTTTCTATTACATATTTGAAATTGTTACCGACGATTGAGACAGTGGAATTTAATATTCTTATCGGAAAATTATGTGTCTATCGATTGCTTTTGATCTTCTGTGTTAGAAATAGTTCTTTTTTTGTTCTGGAAAAAAGATTTACTTTACAAAAAGAGTATCTTTGCCTGGTACGCTATTTAATATTTTAATGTATAATTGCAGACAAGTTTATATCCTGTTTCTCTTTTGGAAGGTTTGGAAACAGAAACATGAGGCTTTTGCCCATTAATGGATCCTTCTGGCCTCTCTTTTCATTATTTTTCTGTAAGAATCATGAGAGCAGTGATGGCCCAGTGATAACTACCCAAATTTACGTGCCATATAAAGGTCGCGGGTTTGATCCGGGCACTTTACTTTCTTTATAGTTATTTCATCACACAACTCTAAGAACGGTAAAGGAAAACATCGTGAGGAAATCGGCATATCTAAGAAAAAAGAAATCGAAGACATGTGACATCGCCGGGTTCGTGACCCGCTCTGGGCCCGCGTGGTGGGTTATGACTAATTCACTCTATCAGAAAGGAGGCTTGTGTCCCAGCAGTGGGAAAGTTAAAAGGCTGATTATGCTTAAGGTTATGCTATCATGAGGACAATAGCTAATCGTATAGCACACAAAACCAAAGATTTGCAGCGATTACATGTAATATACAACATTATAAATTGATGGATGAAAAAAAAATGGATGTATTATGTACGGAATGACATAAAAGAAAAAATATATTCAAAAAAATAAAAAACAAATAATAAAAATCGACTGCTTAAGAAGCGAACTAAAAAGGCGTTAACAAGAAGAAAATCATGCTCTGCAGTCGGAAGATACTATTTACGAGCTGGCTGACCATGACTAGGTGTATCCCCCGACTGCAGTGTGATTTTCTTCTTGTTTACGTTTTTTTAGTTCCTTTCTTAAGCAGTCGGGTTTTTTGATTTTTTGAATTAACTTTTATTATTTATAACTTTGTGTTAACATTTCATTTTCGAATTAGGTACGTTTATACATATAAGTGTTATATATTTTTGAAGCCACCTCGCGCCGAAAGGCCGCCGTTTTTCTATATTAATGTAGCCAGTAACACTCGCAAGGTTAAGACGAATCGATCGACATAAGAATCATCAAAATCGGCCAACGCGTTTGGTCTCTAGAACGCCACATAGGAACAAACATACATACATTCATACATAGACTGATAAATACATTACCCTACTTCGGCAGTCAGGTAAAAAGGAATTAAGTGAATACGTGGTGGTTGATGGGAAAGATAGAAATAGAAAACGTATAGCGCCGACCCCAAGTGTCATGGAACAAAAGCAGGAAGTTGATGATGTCTTACAATAAAAGTTCCCCGAAAGTGTCCATTGCCACGCCCTTGAGCGGTGTCCGATTAATTTCTAAGAACCATACAATGCTTTTATGTTGGACTTATCATGTGTAAGTTATGTTGCCGGCATCCTTTGTTACAGGTGAATTCGGTTACAAACGATGCTTGCGCTCTGATCGCAGCAACATAGCTCTGGTCCATTGTGTTACCGATTTATTGGACACGTTGACAGTGGAGCGATAGTATGGTGTTCCTGTTGTGAAGCTACTCGTAGTATGCTAATCGTATCGAGTTTGAACAATGGGGTATACGTGACTACGTTTTAAATCGAAGCAAATTATCTTAGATAAGAAAGTCTTATTGACGTGATTGTGATTAATATTCAATAAAATCGACAGACAACAGGTGACTATCCGATTTTCTGTTATTAAATGGCACCTGTCGTGCTAATTATTCTAATTATGTCACTTTTGTGACAAATATCGTCTTTTCATTTGCGTTTATCAAATAGTGCCCAATATTAATATTACTAAATATTATCAAGATAAATATTACCAATTATTATCAAGATTAATATTACTAATTATTATCAAGATTATTATTTATTTCTAATTATTTTCGACTATTAATTTTAATTATTTTACATCACGCCTGTTTTACTTGAAGGATTAACCAGAGGTACACTAATTTTATACGTGACTAGTGGTCCGGCCCGGCTTTGCCTGGGCGATAATAATTTATAGCTTTTAACCATCTGGAATAATGTATCAAATGGTGAAATGTGTTTTTAAATAGGTGTAATGATTCCAGAGATTACTCTACTGAAAATTAACAAAATTCGGGCTTTATAATAATAATTAAGGTATTCGTTTACATTCAAGACTAAGTATTATTAATTTGTTTATATAGATTTCATTGTTTGCAATTATATTTTATTCTCGTGTTGATACGAGATAAATTAATAGCTATGGGGGTTTCCACAGTAAAACATGAGTTAATCATAATAGTAACAGGTATATTTCTAAATTCAATCAGAACCGGAAATGGGTCATTGAACTGAAACGCGGCAACGCTTAGAACCTCGTTTTTCATGGCACCTTTATCCTAACGCTCAAATCTCACAGTTTACGACCTCGCCCGAACATTACCGGGATGATATCTTATTATACTCTCCATAATAACCTCAGACGTGATTTCAAATTCAGCCGAGTTCATTGTAAGGGCTGAAATACATTGATGAGTTAAGCTACCTATTTTTACATTTAATTTCAGAATTCGTTATTTTTAGTCGTAGTTGTAAAAGAATATTCCATTTATTCAGGTGAAATTTGCGACACTGTAACTATGTGAATACTAGCTGCCCGAACCGGCTTCGCTCTGGTTAATATAGATTTTGTGACTCAATTTCCACTTCTTCATGATTCTGATTGCCTGGTTGTCCGAGAATCCTTACCACACACGAATCTATCACAGAATATACTTCTTTTCTTTATGTCTCTGTGCTCCTGGAAGTTTGAGAATTACTACTCATCATTCCAGTCCCGGTTTTTTCTTTCTTCTTTCCATCTTTATAAATATAGACTGTGGGTTATTCTGATGGGAAAGCTATATTTCTGTAAAGTTTCATCAAAATCAGTTCAGTAGTGTTTACGTGAAAGAGTAACAAACATCCATCCGTCCTCACAAACTTAATTTTTTTTTTTCATAATAGTTGTAGTATCTAGCAATTTATTTTTTATTGATATTTCTTAGTAAAATATACCAAATTCGAAGTTCATGGAAAGTTACAAAAAATATCGGACAAAATATTTAAAAAAAAATGCTGACTTTGGTGGCTTCTCATTCCATTGTTTCCAATATTTTAAAACAAATACTTTTTTTTGCCATCACCTTTTCTTGTATGGGTGCTCTCCCCCCTTAAATTTTGTTTTGAAAATTGTGTGGCTTTGGGTTAACAAGATACTTATACTGTAAAAATTCGAAAACTGTAGCTCTAACCGATTGGAAGCAAAACCTGAGTGACAGACGGCGAACAGACGGACAGACAGACGGACACGACAGTGGCAGCAATAGGACTCCGTTTGGACCCTTCGGGCACTGAACCCCCAAAAAGGGTTGTTTACAGAGTATTATTAATGATACATAGTAAAATTATGAACAAGAACCAACTGTTACTGTCGTGAACTCAATATGCAAATTTTATTCTCAACAGTGTTCGGCATCTAGTCTTACCGGCGGTGAATACCTGTATCTTACTTGGCTATCTGACTTCCAGAATCCAGTTACTTTGTTAAACGATAACTTTTGGTAAGAACGGTTTACTTGCTGTAGTAAATTCTACTACAAAATATAAAACAAAAAAATCGCAAGTTTAGTGTAGTCCAGCCCTTAGTTTAGCGGTAAAGCAGTCTCCAGGTATTACGATGTTAAAGAATTGCAAAGTAACTTTCATTGTTATTCCGACTTAAAATCTTGTCTCCCTAGTCTTTTCAGTCATTGTACGACTAAATGAAAAGAACCCTCAGGACTGCTGTTTTCATGAACAGGTTTACAATTTGTAAAAAAAACTGTTTTGCCGACCTTTTGGGCTGTTAGTTTGACAATGGTGGCGAAAATGATTTCAGTTTTGTCGTTTCACCGAAACTTAAAATTTCCTCAATGTAAAAGACAAATGGACACTGGCATATCATTATATTGTTTAAATATACTGATGTTCTGTTAACCTTTATGTATGAAGTTATTGATTGAACTGTATGGATATCGAAATGGTCCTTAATTCAAGCAGAAAATATAAATTAATTAATTGATGAACATAAGAAAGGCTATGGGGAGGTTTTTCTAAGCTGTGGGACAGAACGGGTAGAACAAAGATAAACTTTGTCAGTTCCATATTAATAGACATTTCCTATTTTAGGAACAGAAAGTAATTCTTAGAAGGTAATTGATCCAGAACCATTCACCCCCAAAACCAACATGTCAGCACCAGTCACTGACAGACGAACATGTTCGAACAAGTTAAATTAACTTACGGCCGTGCAACCACACCGATATAATTAACTTAACGGTAATAAGCTCTCTTTGATGTGATCCAGTCATTCATATTAATATTAGAAAGGGGTTGCTTGGGGTAAAAGGACAAATATTTCGTGCGTGAATTATTAGACTAATTGTAATTATTTTAATATTTAGGTGGGTACTTAATACTTAACGTAGCATGAAACGAATAATTCAATTAAGTTTGATAAAAATATTAGGGCTAATTACAAAACCATAAGGTCTTTTTACGCCTTGGAAGGATGACATTGTAACTTATGTAGTTTTTTCAGCCTCGTAATTTTTCTCTCACACCTCGGGTAAATGACCCGACACCGAAACAAAAATAAAACCAAACATAGAATATACATAAAGAGCTATGACGTAAATTAAAATTCTAAAAGAGAGGACTGATGACTGAATACTTTTTACAAGTAGAATCCTACTAAAAGGCATTCAGTATCCATGAAAATTAACATTATAACCGTGGTTTTCCTTTTAAAATACTTATACGATGTGAGGAATGAATACTAATATAATATCATTAGGAGACGCTCCGCGAATACTAATGTGTTCGTTCGACTCTGCTAGGGAAAGAGCCGGGCATTGTACCGTCACGATAAAAATGGGTTCATTTTTCACTTTAAGGTTTTTTTGCTTCATGCATGATAAAATCTTCTTTAATGTTTTATTTTTTTTACAATTTTGTCATTATTTTAACGTCACAGTATGATATCTCATTAAAATGTGACACTGACGATTGATAAATCATATCATTTATTTGGTTTGAAGAAAACCGATTCGATTTAGATTTCATAAAATGGCCTACCATTTTATTTTTTAATTTGTGGTCAATCAAAGTTATGTTAGGTTAGGTTTTAAGCTATTTTTGACCTTTATTTTCAAAATGTAGAAATAATAAAAAAATATAGTCTTTTATGCGGTAGTCTGCTCAGAGCCATAGTTTCAAAGGTGATGTGTTCAATCTTACTAAATTAAAGAATTAAAACCTGACGAAGGAATGTACCGGAAAATATATCTAGGTTTCTTCAGAAAGTTTCAAATTTCTTTACATAATTATACAGTAATATTAGAACGTTTTTCGAGATTTGGCAGAGTTTGTTTCACTTGATAATATTACTTGGAAGGTTAAATAAAGTTTGTCGTATTATTTCAATAGGTTTAAAGTTTAATCAGGTCAGCTCAAATCTGGCACTAGGCTGGCTTTTAATCTGGCTAAAAGTAATTAATTAAGTCAGTGATAAACAGTATTACAATTAACACTTCTTCTTTTTAAGCGGATATTAAATGTATATTGTATATTTAATTGAAAGAGTTGCATCGTTGGTCTAGTAGAGGATGCAAGCGCTAATTTTATTTTTCCTCATCAAAATCCATTTACAAAACTTGGATATAAATCTTTTCATACCTAACACCCTTAGCATGTGATGACAGACACTGTCCTACAAATAAAGCAGTTTCGATAAAAAACCGCTGTCGCATATTTGTAACACCGCGAGATCCTTTAATAAGAAAATAAAAAGACACCCTAAAAGGCTATACCAAATTTCAGCACTGATTGTCCCGGTCAAATAATAAGGCCCCTAATCTGGTGTTTAGCAAGACCCCAAAATATAAAAGGAACAAGGTTTAAATGTCCATCTCTTACCAGCAACAAAAGGCAAAGCGGCTCAATTTTCCCTAGTAACTTAATAATAAAAAAGTGAATAAATTTTTAAGATTTCAGCCTACAAATAGCCGAGAGATGATCTACTCACTGATATTATTCATATACCCATTTAAGTCCTTTCATACAAAACGTCGAACAAAAGGACCAAAAAAAAGGAATACATTTTGACGTTTAATAATAACTTGGGTTGTAACGGAATCTTGCTTTCGCCTCCGAAAATGCGGAATTATCGCGAGAAATCGTACCTCCGTATCTGTTTTGCCCCCGCAAATTTAAATATGAGTTGCAACGTTGGTCTCAGGCCACTAATGTGCTGGATTTATGATGGATTTTTACACCCATTTCAGCAAGTAATTTTAAAAATGAGAAAAAAATCGCCTAGCATAATAGCTAAACTATTATTTGGTACTTTCAGATTACCTATAGTTCCAATTTGTTTTTCTATAATTTTCCGCCTTTGCCAAGATGGTATGGCAAGAGACAAGACCTCTACAAGGCCAAAAAGTCTACTTAACAGCTTTTGGTAAAATATAGGTTGCCACTTCCTGATCTTGGCACTTCCTGATCTTCGAAAACACAATCTTTTTTCTTGCTATACTTTTTTGTCTACGCTTCCGCCAAAATTGTCTCAGTTACATCCCTAAAAATAACCAGCAATAAGTAATGGTGGGTCTTCATGGATCCATTGTGAACAAAAGACATCGTTCAAGCACGAATAAGTTCTTTTTTACTTTGATTGGCCGTTTTTTGTTATGATGGGAACGTACAAATATTATGGGCACTTATTTTTATTTTTGTTGTAAAATGACGCCCACTGCAAATGGCGTGAGCATTACACATCACGAATTTTCGTCATAACTATCATGTCTTAAAGGCTCTCGCAGAAAGGCCCAATGTGATAACAATGCGCCGACCATTTTTTATAAAAATCTACGGATAACATAATACAATAGAATTTCTCTCCATGGCTCCAAAATGAGATTAACGACTATGTTAGTAACACATACATAAACATACTTAGTAGAATTTAAACAAACAATACATCAAATAACAGTGGATCAAAGATGCGACATCCCCTGAGAGATGGCACAACAGCGATCCATAATACTTGTGTAATAATATAATAAAACCAGATTGTCGCATAGTTGTCGCGTCGTGCTTGTCGGCGAGAGCCTTACAAATATGGGAAAATCTTTTATAAATAAAACAACTCAGATATATCAGTAAATGCCACGCTAATCTCGCACTCGTTGCAATGCAATTGTAACGATTTGGAGAACGTGTTCGAAACTGTGTCGCTAACTTTTATGTGACATGCATATTTCAGATATTCCTACTACCTTCACGCTCACGACATCCGCTTCTTCATATTGCAATGTAAAGGCGAATAGATCCCGTATATTAAAAATCCCCAACTTCACATAATATAATAACAAAAAATAAGCCATATCATCTGGTCATATTATTTAAAAAGTTAATTAAAAAAGTCAACAAACCCGACTGCTTAAAAATCGAACTAAAAAGACGTAAACAAGAAGAAAATCATGCTGTGCAGTCTGAGGATACATGTTCTCGTGCTGGATGACCAAAACCAGATGTATTGTCCGACTGCAGGTGTTGGTTCTGATTTCTTCTTTAAAAGTTTTCCCACCATTTGGTCAAATCTTAAATCCATCTATAAATTAATATTATATCGTTCCATGTAAAAAAGCTTGGCAGATGTTGGTTCGGATTTCTTCAATCAAAGTTTTCCCACCATTTGGTCAAATCTTAACTCCATCTATAAATTAATATTCTATCGCTCCATGTAAAAAGGCTTGGCAGATGTTGGTTCTGATTTCTTCGATCAAAGCTTTCCCACCATGTGGTCAAATCTTAAATCCATCTATAAATTAATATTCTATCGCTCCATGTAAAAAGGCTTGGCAGATGTTGGTTCTGATTTCCTCGATCAAAGCTTTCCCACCTTGTGGTCAAATCTTAAATCCATCTATAAATTAATATTCTATCGCTCCATGTAAAAAGGCTTGGCAGATGTTGGTTCTTATTTCTTCGAGCATAATTTGGCCACCATTTGGTCAAGTCTTAACTCCATCTATAAATTAATATTCTATCGCTCCATGTAAAAAGGCTTGGCAGATGTTGGTTCTTATTTCTTCGAGCATAATTTGGCCACCATTTGGTCAAATCTTAACTCCATCTATAAATTAATATTCTATCGCTCCATGTTAACAGGCTTGGCAGATGTTGGTTCTGATTTCTTCGATCAAAGCTTTCCCATCATTTGGTCAAATCTTAACTCCATCTATAAATTAACATTCTATCGCTCCATGTAAACAGGCTTGGCAGATGTTGGTTCTGATTTTTTCGATCAAAATTTGACCACCATTTGGTCAAATATTAACTCCATCTATAAATTAATATTCTATCGCTCCATGTAAAAAGGCTTGGCAGATGTTGGTTCTTATTTCTTCGAGCATAATTTGGCCACCATTTGGTCAAGTCTTAACTCCATCTATAAATTAATATTCTATCGCTCCATGTAAAAAGGCTTGGCAGATGTTGGTTCTTATTTCTTCGAGCATAATTTGGCCACCATTTGGTCAAATCTTAACTCCATCTATAAATTAATATTCTATCGCTCCATGTTAACAGGCTTGGCAGATGTTGGTTCTGATTTCTTCGATGAAAGCTTTCCCATCATTTGGTCAAATCTTAACTCCATCTATAAATTAACATTCTATCGCTCCATGTAAACAGGCTTGGCAGATGTTGGTTCTGATTTTTTTGATCAAAATTTGACCACCATTTGGTCAAATATTAACTCCATCTATAAAATAATATTCTATCGCTCCATGTAAAAAGGTTTGGCAGATGTTGGTTCTGATTTCTTCGATTAAAGCTTTCCCACCATTTAGTCAAATCTTAACTCCATCTATAAATTAATATTCTATCGCTCCATGTAAACAGGCTTGGCAGACGTTGATTCTGATTTCTTCGATCAAAATTTGACCACCATTTGGTCAAATCTTAACTCCATCTCTATATTAATATTCTATCGCTTCATGTAAAATGGCTTTCAAGATGATGGTCATTCAATTCCGTAATAAAAAGTTTTGAATGATTGAATTTTTCGGATTGAAAACAATTTCCATCTACAGTATACAGGTATTAAGGTTCCAATCTACTTCCTTGAATGTAAACGGCTTCGCTATCCAGTTGTGAAAAGGAAGCAAAGAAAGGAAGAGAAGAATAGACAGGAAAACTCTTTTTTATGTGGTTTATTGATAAGAGTTTTTCATAATTGAATTGAGATTATTGAAAGCTACTCGGGTTGTCAGCGCAGTGGTGGCCTACTAGTATTAGCCGCGATTTATAAGTTGTAGATCTTGGGTTCAAACCCAGGCAGGCGCTTTACTTGGTATAAGTTATTTCATCACCACTGCTCTCAAAACGGTGAAGGAAAACGTGAGGAAACCGGCATGTCCTAGAAACAAAAATTTGAAGACATGTGACATTCACCAACCCGCACTGGGCCCGCGTGGTAGATTACGGCCCATTCCCTCTCACAGGAAGGATGCCTGTGTCCCAGCAGTGGGAACATTAATAGGCTGATGATGAAATGATTGGTACGAACGAATTATGTTAGTACGGCACTTATTCGACTTTTAAATTCTCCAAATAAATGTAACTATACCCATCAAGCACTTTGGTGGTAGCATGCGTTAGTGATTAGCATGAGACTCTAGGTTTAATTCCAGAATAGTACAAACAGTTATTGGATTTTTCGACCTTGAATATCTCAATTGCATTTCGGAATCTGGATTTGTGCCCGGTTGCTAGCTACAGGCTCGCACTCTATAATATGGGACTTCTTGCTGAAACCTGGCTGTTAAACATCTGCCTAAGTTTTCGGAGAAACACCGACGTAAATCATCAAATAGTACCTGCCTATACTTAAAAGCAGCAAGCCTGCCTCAAAAACATCACATAAGTTTCATCATTACACATCGTTCCTCAATTTCACGTAATAATATAAGTATCACATAACAATCTAAAGAGCACATAAAGGTTCACCACGTAACTCGTTTACGTCCCTCCAACGTACGCTTGAAGAGCTATCAAAGAACCTTTTAAGATATTATCTTTTTATATATTATCAAAGTGTCACCTGGACTATACGTAATGAAAAGAAAAATATACCTATTAATGTCATGAACATACAAAAAAAAACCTTAACACTTGTATTATTTTTACGGTCAATGGATTCAGGTAATTTGTCGCTGTTATAAAAAGTTATAAATAAAAAGAAAAAGCTTTTTCAAACTAGGTTCACTTTTGTTATTTTTTAATGTTGTAACATTTACGTGTCGTTTTTAGGGTTCCTTACCCAAAGGGTAAAAACGGGACCCTGTTACTAAGACTCCATTGTCCGTCTGTCTGTCACGAGGCTAAACCGTTGTGAATTTGGCTAAGATTTAATAAAAATAATGATTGTTTTCAAAATATTAGCTTTTGATCCTGCCTCGAAAAATGTAATTAATTAAAAGTAATTAATGTAAATAAAAGTGTAATTAAAAACTCTAAATACCACTTTGTCGCTCTGTCTTATAAATTTTACCCTCCAGTCTTTATTTTCACCAATCTCGCATTCAGCCTCAAACAGGACTTCAAAGAAACGCCGAAAATCAATTGTCCCTGCTCAGAAACTAATTTTCATTGGCTCTGTATATTAATCAACAAGACTTCTAACGAATTAGTTCTGAAGCGGGTCAATTAAAAAAGTTTTGACTAATGGTGGGCCTAAGAAACTGTACTTAATGGCAAAAAGTATCAGATTTTATGACTTGTGAGCGGGCCTTTGTTACAGTTTAAATTGAATTTTGGAATAAGTAAATTAATATCTTGGACGGAAGTTATAAGTAATGGTGGTGTTTATCGTATCGTATCGAAGCAAATCATTGATTAGAGCCCCAAAAGGCGACATTTTTATAAATATTTTGTAATACAGTAATACATGTCACAGTCATACGTTCTGCAAATATTTAGATTTTTTTAAATATTTTATGTATGGAAGCGGGGTAGCAGAATAATACAACCGGTATAACACAAGAATGTATATTCGACTGGCGCAGCAGTCGTTAGCAAAAGTTTATATACCTATGAATATTATGTAGGTACCCACATAACAAAAATTTTGCAAAGTTTTCAAAGAGATAGAATAATGAGTAAACAAATTACACACTATTTTAAATCATTTTTTAACTTGTTCCTCATTTCGTTTCGGTTGACTCATTTGTCCGACCAGTATTTATGTCGTGTAAGGTGTAGGTACGTGGATCATTACTGCAGGTAGCTTAAAATAACATTTTATCACTAAATAAATAAATCAGAGAAATTAATTTCCACTTAAAACTTTTTAAATTGGTGTCCGAAACTGATATTTTTATTTCAATTATTTATTTCCCTCACGCTACTTAAAAAGCTTGTCCAAGACATAACACAACAAAACTTGCCTATTTATAGCAGACAACGAGTCGCTCTTTAAACCAGCCACACAAGTAAAAACGGCATGTTAACCGACACCTTACTCAGAGGCATGTTTTCATGTACCCTACGCAAAACATATTTCTTCTCAAACATCAGCTAATATAAAGTCTACACATAATACTAAAACAGTGTTTCCCAACCTTATTTTTACCTAGGACCACTTTAATTTCTTAGTTGTCAACAGGGACCAAAAGACCAGTTTTTTTTACAGTTTATCAATACTGTTAAATTGGCCTATTCAATTTCTTAATTCTTTGTTGTACACTAAAAACAATATTCAATCAAAATCAATCTGCCTAGCCTTTTCCCAACTATTTTGGGGTAGGCTTCCAGTCTTACCGGATTCAGCTGAGCACTAGTGTTTTACGTGGAGCGACTGCCTATCTGACCTCCACAACCCAGTAACTGGGTAACACGGTACTCCTTGGCATGACTGGTGTCAGATCTCAGCCTCTGACTACCCGTAACGACTGTCCAAGATCTTCAAATGACAGGCTTAACGTGCTTTCCGAGGCACGGAGGAAACTCGGTATGTTGAAAATGGTTACCCATCCACCGACCGACCTCGTCAAGCGTTGCTTAACCTTGAAGATCGATCCGTGCGGCTGTTATTATTTAGCTGTTTTCATTCAATACAATGTGATAATAAAGTACACGTACAAAGGCGAGCTTAACTCAATTTTGAGTTCTTTTACAGCAAACCCTAGAGAGTGACAGATAATGATGACAAAAGAGGGTAGAATCCAGTGCAACTCAATTTTAAAATATCATATTATAATCATAAAAATAAACCATAAATAAATACATACGTATATAAATACAAATAAATATATCTACTAACAATGCGTTAAAAGAAAATATTCTTTAATTTTCATCTTGAAGATATCGAGAGAAGGGCTATCGAGTTGAAAGTGTGGGAGAGAGTTCCAAAGGTGCACTGCAGTTACAGAGAAGGACCCATCAGAACGGCTGGAAGTGTGACGCGGAGTACGATGGAGAAGTGAAGTGGCCGTGTGACAAGCTCTGCCCCTCGGGCCGAGTTACTCAAAACGTTTGCGAAGGTTTTTGAGGTGAAGTAGGATTTTACAGGATAACGTAAAGAAGGGATAGGATATGGGTAACTCGTCGACGCCAAATCGGCAGCCACTTCAATCTAGTCCGAAATTTGAGTTCGCGAAACTCAAACTTTGCCATCATTCCATGCCGAAGTCTCTCAGCATGGGATGTCCTCAGGGCTCGGTTATTGGTCCGCCTTTATTGAATTTAGGATTTGTGTTCATTAACCGGTTACGCGGGCGATGGTCTTCTGCTCATTTTATCAAGTACTCGAGCTGGACTCGAGAACTTGGTTGACACTTGCCTACGATTATTATCTCAGTGGGGCGATCGAAACCGCCTGACCTTTGCTCCGCACAAAACTTATCAACTCATTTTGAAAGGTAATCTTAAATCGTGTCCTATTAACTATTAAATTTAACAACTTGCCGGTAAAAATGAAGCAGTCCGTATGCTATCTTAGTCTAGTGTTAGAGAGGAATTTTGTATTTATAGATCATATTAAAGTAGTCGGTGAAAAAAGCCAAAAAGAACTTCTATGCCTTAACGAGAATATCTAAATCTACGTGTGGGGTCTGCCTTTTTTAACTTAAAAACTACTTGGGTTTTATGTGCTGATAGGGCTGTTTGGGATGATAGGACCAAACTATTGTGCTCCCCTACGGGCGGTACGACGTAAATTACTTCAGAGTCAGCGTTTAGCTTTGATATTCTTATGCAAAGCATACAGGACGGTTAGTACTGAGGCCTTACCGGTACTTGCTGGCGTACTTCCAGTACTTCCCGGTATGTGCTGGTCGAGCGTGAAGTGCAGCGGCGAGCTGCAATATACTATTCAGCACGAGAGACCAAGGACGCGGACTTTTTAATGCGTAGTGACCGTGACAGAATCTCTAGATTATTTAAACCACATATTGACGTCTGGAAGGAACTTTTATCAGAATGGCAATGTAGGTGGGATTATTTCATCAAGGGCCGACACCTCAACCACTTCTTCCCATCCGTTAGCGTGCGGCTGGAGATGGATCACTGTGTTGCCCAATTTCTCACAGGGCATGGTAACTTTAAAAGTAAATTATTTTTCTTCAAGCTCGTTGCCTCGCCTTTATGTAATTGTTCTACATCTGACTGCGAATATGTACAATCTGCACATCATATCTTATGGGTGTGCATTCTTTGGCAGAATGTAGTCCTCCAGTATTCTTTTCTGATTAATTTCGTTGCGGAATCCAAAACAGTTAAATTCATTGTCTGGGACTTCGTCGAGCTTCATTGCCTCGGCGCTTTTCTGGCGATCGCCACTGTTGATTCTGGCTTTCAGGAGTTGCAGTGTTTTGGGATTGGTCCGAAATTACGAAACCTGGTCGTACTTGCGGAGGCCGAAAATAAAACAGATGCACTTGTTCTGCAATCGTTTGAGTTTGATTAGGAGTATCTCCGTTGTATCTAGAAAAAAACATCCGCATAGTCTATGAGCGGTAGAAGAAGAGATTGAGCATAAGTGACCTTAGTGTGAAAGAGTAGAAGACCTTCTTACTCACATCAGCAAAATGAATCTCCCAATAGAGTTTAGAGAGCTAATATGGACGCCCAAGTTTTTCGAGCTTTTGGAGTAATACACTGATTAACTTATTACTGGCGGAAGAGACTGGCGATCCAATAGATTGAGCATGTATCTGCCACCTTTAATGAGCGTTTGAGCTTTAGTTGGGTTCAGAAGGAGTCCAAAGGACGGAGTCCACTTATTGATATTTTCAAGGTCATCATTGATGGCAGCCACGGACTCGGCGATTTCAGCCACTTTGAAATGGCGATATAACTGCAAGTCATCTGCATAGATATGAAAGTTAGAAGCTAGGACCTTAGTGATAGCATTTATTTATCTATATTTTTTTTGAGAAGAGAAGATAAGAGATAACACCATCTTGAGGAATGCCCGCAGGCATCCTGGGGATTCCTGGAGATTAGATTTGACCTAACCAGTCAATTAACGGAGCTGATACATAAAGGGAGGCAACTATTCCTAAGAAAATGTCAAAGTCAACAGAGTTAAAAGTGCTGCTGAAGTCTAGTAGAACCAATATAGTTAGACATTTAATGTCAATAGCCAGTTGTTTGTCATCGGATATTGTGAGTATAGTCGTAACGGTGCTATTACCAGGTCTGAAACCAGATTGGTAAGGACTCAGCAGGCTATTAGAGGATAAATAATAGGATAGTTGGATCTGAACAATACTCTCGAGGTCTTTGGAGATGATTGGGAGGTTGGATATTGTACGGAATTGGGATGGTAAGGATGGATTTAAAACTTTAGGAAGCGCTAGGACGTGAGCCCTCTTCCAAGGTGAAGGAAAGGAGATATTGAAAAGAGAAATATTAACAATATGAGTAACGACAGGAACTATTTCACACAAAATAGGTAGGAACTTTTGCAGTTGAAGGCCATCGTCACCTATCGCATATTGGAGATGGATTGAATTCATTTCTTTAAAATACCTATATATTCTTTAAAATCAAAAGTAACGAGCCTTGTCACAGAAAAGACATTTCTGATAGAAACAAAAAGTTTGCATCAATTTCGTTTTTGAGTTAAGAAGTTTTTTTTTTTTTTATAATAATTATTATTTATAGGCTCGCGTTTGACCAGCATAGCGAAAAATAACTTTCTTTTCCGAAGTCGCTGTCGAAACACGGAAATAATAGGTATCTGGGTAGGCGCGGCAGCGCAATAATAGCACTGAGCACGCCAAACACGTGCGGTGCGCTAGGTTCAAAGAAGTAGATAGGCTAGACCTAGGGAATCTGACGGTTCGGTATGCTGAGAGAGATGCTGCATTAAACAAAGCTACGACTAACCTCAGAGGCAGGTTTCCTCGAGCTCGTTCTGGTTAATCCAGGCACCGAAGAAACGAAAGATACGAATGGTGGAATTGTAGGAGCAATAGAGACAGCGCCACAAAAACCTAACGTGAGGGTTATGGCACGTTTTTTCTAATATAATTATTTTAAATAAGACTGAGAAATTAGTGGCCACTAAGCGACATTGTGTGGTTAAAAAAAAGCTCAACGTCACCGTGACGGAGAAGTCAAATAATGTTATTTTCTTAGTATTTAGTATACCTAATTAGATCATAGTTGCACGCCTAATCATTTTTTAAACATAACTCCACTCAAATTCTTACCCGCTGAAGATGTCACCGACATCGCTGATAATCGCTTATCAAGCTATCAATTACTCAATAAAATAACGCATTCATTTTGGCAACGCTGGAATAAAGAATATCTTACGTCTTTGCAAGAAAGAGAAAAATGGAACTCTCCCTCAAAACCTATCGAGTTAGGTACTATTGTCGTAATTAAAGACAATCACACTCATCCTCTTAGTTGGCCTCTAGGGATAGTAGATGTAGTTTATCCTGGAAAGGACAAAATTATAAGAACAGTTAAAGTAAAAACCGCGACTGGTTCATATATAAGGCCAGTAGTTCGGATTTGTCCGTTACCTTCGCAGTAAATTTAATATTACTCACTATTTTTTTAATATTACTTCTCTTATTCTCTTTTAATATCTTAATTCTTAAATTGTTTAGAGGAAACCTCTTGTCCGGGGGAGTTGTCTGCGCCATATTAAAAATATAAATTAAATATTATAAATATTTACTCACGCACTCAAATTATTAAAATAGCAACACTTACATTCATTTCACATCATTCAATCAAATACACGAGGACCAATCCTTAACTCCCGCGCACACCTTTTTCCTACCCCCTATTGCCGGTCATCCGGTTATTCCGCTCGTCAGTTGTCAAAAAAGCGCAACTCCGGTAATGCGTGTGCGCTCCCGTTCCTCTCGCTCTCAAAGAAAACTCAAATATAAGTGTTGTATGTGACAAACAGACTCTGTGGGTGGCTTACCAGCATTCAACTATAGTGAAAACTCCACTGCTAAAACTATCGAAGGACATTATTATTCAAAGCTCCAATCCTGCACCCGTAAGTACCTACCTACTGCCTTTTTTCCGCTGCGCCCACAAGTTCTGGTATGATCATAGTCGTGCTGGAACGTGCTTCCCCTTGACATCAAAAAAGCTGAGAATAAATTTTCATTTAAGCGTAGAATCCGGAACTATTACTTGTCCTCTCTTACGTAGCTCGGTCTTCGTCATAGTTATTATATTTAAATTTCTGTTTCATTTAAAATAATTATATGGTATTTATTATAATATTTATTAGTCTATTGTTTTAGAAAATATTTATGTATTTTATTAGTTAGATAGTTTATTAATATCAGATTTAAATAATTGTTCTTTTTTATTTTTTATTTTGTACTCCTACCACTGTTGTGTCCTTTTTAACCCAAAGGTTGACTGGTAGAGAATGCCTTGCTGCATTAAGTCCGCCTATGTATCACCATTGTACATGAAGTTTAAATAAATAAATAAATAGTTATTAATTTCAATAAATCATCTCACCTGATGGCGGGTGGTAAGTTTGAAATTTGAAATATTCCGCGGAACACATTTTTAATATCGTGGAGCACAGGTTGGGAACCAATGCTCTACACATAATACTAAAGTCAAGGACTATCGTGGAGAGCTCTCTACGAAGCATTACTTTTATTTGCTTGTTTACTCTTTGTATTGTGTATTTAATCAATGTGGAGCAACTGCTTGTCTGTTGGAATAGTAGTTGTTTTATGTTGCTTCTGAATGGTAGAGATAAATAAAAGTATTTATGTCAATAGGTCTGTCAATAGATGAATTAATTAATGAATTAATGAATTTAATTCAAATGTTTGTGTAATTTTACTAGTCACCTTTGACGGCACCCATTACCAAGTTCTACAGCTACCATGTATTTATTAACTATGAGGGGTGACTATAAGCTCTTAGAGTAAGGTTATTTTGATATCGCGTAAGTGACAGATGTATACAAGTCATAAATATTTGTCCCTTACACACACTCAAAATAACCTTACTATAAGAGCTTATGGCCATCTCCCTGGTATTACGAAGTGGCAATGTTATCTGATTTCGTAGTAAATAACATTTGAAAGTCGGTTGTACTTAAAAAAAAAAAAACACTTTTAGTGGTACATAATGGACAAGTTTTATACTAAGGTACTTACATATAATTCCCACAGTGATAACAGGATAACATGTAACTTGAATGTAACCAGTGGAATGAGAGTGTACCAGAGTGAACTGTACACATCTGCGTTCCCGTGTAGGGCATACTGGCGTGATGTTATGTTATGAAATGATGTAAACAATAAACAGACATGCATGCGATTGCAGTAATCCCGAGAGATTTGCCGTCATTTATTGAAGATTTCTGTTGTATAACTCCGAAGTTCATCATCAGATCGTTAAGCGGAACTCCTCCTTTTTGGGAAGTCGGTTAAAAAGACAGTGCTATTATGCCTATATAGCTCGTCTCCGTATAATAATTGTAATTTATAAAAGTAGGCCTTTCCTCAGAGGATAGGTGTGTTTAATGTGTGCCAGTGAAGTCAGCAGTCAATTCTGTTTTGTTCTATAAACCAGTTCAAAATCAGGAGTCTAGGTTCATTGTTATTGAAAGCGAAAGGCAGCTGGAGATAGGTTTCATCCAAGTGACACCACATAAAAAAAAACAAAGAAATTCCAAAGTCAACTTCTTCGATGATTCTTCTTGAAGCTTCTCCTCTTCAGTCAATGGAAAAGTCTTAAAATATTATAAAACCAATAGGCTTCCACGCAAATCGCATAGTCTAATCCTTTCATACTTTAGTTAGTGTTCAACCTGGGGATCGCCTTAAGAGCCCACACTCAGCCCTACTCCGTAACCCCGGCTCACACATAATTAAATAAAATAATAACTGAAATATTCAACCGACGAAAAACGCTCTACGCTCCGTCCATTCAAAAATCCGCTCTCTTAACCCTATAAATTCAGATGTGTGTGCTCGGGCTCAATACTCAGTACTGGCTTACCAGTGCTGAGTAAAGCTAACTTATTAGCGCCAAACAACTTGAGGTTTTATCTTCAACAGATCAAGTAGTTGTGAACAGATTTTGGTCTTTCTTGTATCGGTGAAAAGATTACTAAGTAAGCTAGGATCGTGGCGTGTCAAAGAGCGAGTGTAGATATCGTCATGCATGTTCGTCATTTGACTAGTAAAGACTAGGCAAGGAAAGTCTTGCCTAGGCTTCAAGCCTCTAATCTGATGCAGCTAAATACTACAAAATATACGTAAACGAGGAGCAGTGTTGACTTAGCGGTAACGGCTCCGACTTACGTGTCGTAGGTTCGTACCCAGACAGGCGCTTTTACTTTTAAATTATTTCGTTACCATTGCTCTAAAAACGGTGAAGGAAAACATCGTGAGGAAACTGGCATGTCCTAGAACGAAAAATTCGAAGACATATGACATCCACCAATCCGCACTGGGCCCGCTTGGTAAATTAAGGCCCATTCCCTCTCTCACAGAGAGAAGGTCTGTGTCCCATCTCCAGTAGGAACATTAAAAGGCTGACGAAGATGATGATACGTAATTGGAATCCATTTACGTATTATATCTGCAACTGCGCGAGAAACTACCTTTTATGGACTAACACAAACCAGTTCCTAGATATTACGAAGTCTCTTGAGAAAACTGGACGTACCAATGGTGTAGCAAAAATATGACTATGTAACATTTTATCACAACGATTCGTTTTAGCAAAAAGGCTGAAAACAGATAAATTTGCTGTGTCAAGTTTTGTAATTGCATGAAAAATGATACGACAGCCTTTACTTCGTTTTACAAATTATGCAACGTTTCAGAACTTACATCATATGAAACATAACATAGTTCCTTTGAGCACTGAAACCCCGATGCAATGAAGTAAATTGAAACAACTTAATAACACCCTGACTCCCCCGACACAACTAGTGCCAACAGTAAACAGAATTAAAACTAGTTGATCTGCGACTAACTTACACTTTAAGTACTTCCAACAAGTTTGGAAGTAACTAGGGTTCTGTAATATACCTCGATTGTTCTAATTTCTTTTTATTTCTTTTTTTTCCAGAAAAACAAACCACAGACTGCCTCTGTTAAAGAGTTTAAAAAGAGGACCTAAATGACCTATTATCATCATCATCATGTCAGCAGAAAGGAGTAGACTTTTTGACAAAGATCAAGTGACGTCACATCGACCGGTCCTACTCTTATCGAATTCTGCAGGCTCCAGCGGCCCTCATCAGGTCATCGGTCCAACTTGAGAGAGGCTTTTCAAAGCTACGTCTTCCCAAACACGGTCGCCACTCCAGAACCTATCTAGAAAGGGAAAACCGGACGCCAATTTCAATACAAAACTGACTTTCACGATTCACGGACAGCCTGTGCAGTCGCAGCCAAGCTGCACATTGACCAACATCGAGCGTTTGAAGCTCGTCCATGGAGGCTCTAAGCGAATATTTTTTTTGATTTACCGAATCAACTGGATAAGTTGTTTTTTACACTGAAACTAGCTAGAAGTAACATTGTTTTCCAACCTACCTGATATAACTGTAGACAAATTACATTACATAATACATGTAAGTTTGTAGCACGTAATATTTCAGAAAATATATTTTTATTACTTTTATTGCCTCACGCACGCAGCCTTTTATTTGCTGAGAGGTCAAGATCGGTGTTTTATGTTGTACTTCACACTTAATACCAGCCAGGTGGGCAGCGAAGTCGTTTGCCCCGTCATAAAGTGATTTAACACACATTAATGAACACTTGCCAAGCTATTTTCGGATACAATGTTGTTCGCCGGTGTACTTCTAAATAAGTAATAGCTGACTTAGGAAGAAGGAAAACGGCTGAGCAATTTTGGTCCTAATTTGTTTATAAAATTGAGGGATAAACGAGATTGATTTTGTAATGTCCACAAAACCCAACATATTTTCTAAGTATGAAGTATTATCTTCATTCAGCTTCGAATCAGACTACAGATTGCTGAGGACCACCATTAACTTGCTATCAACAAAAATAGCAGACGCAACTTTTCTAAAATTGCAACCACGATGAAAAATATTCTATGTACTAAGTAACTAAAAACCCACCTTCACTTCATATTTTCCTTTTTACTTCACTCTCTTTCACTACCACAACACTTCATAATTTTCTAAGCATGGACAGCAGGCTGGCGCATAGTATGGAGGAACTGGAGAAGCTGTTTAGCTCCCGCATGCATCAATATGAAGAAAAGCTGCAGAGAGCTACTGCTGGAAGTGAACCCACGCACTCAGACCTTGCATCTTTATCTAAGGATTTCTCGGATTTTAAGTACTTCGTCTGCAAAACTCTGTCACACCTCAAGACGCAGATTGAACTCTTATCGTCAAGCCTGGATAGTCATGAGACAGCTATGAGGAGAAAGGTTTTGTTGTTTCACGGAATCCCTGAGAGACCAGGCGAGAAGTTGTGTGACACAATCCATGAAGTTATCTCCAACCAGCTCAAAATTGATGATTTCAAGACTGAATTTCTGAATGTGTGCCACAGACTTGGAGCCTCCCAGGGTAAAACTAGACCCGTGCTGGTGCGTTTCAATGAGATGGAGCATCGTCGGTTGGTCTGGGACAATAAAACTTCACTCAAGGGCAGCGGGACCACCATTTCGGAGTTTCTGACCAAAACACGGCATCAGGTGTTTATGACTGCCCGCAAACACTTCAGCGTTAATAGTTGCTGGTCTACTGAGGGTAAGGTCATAGTCATGACGCCTGACAAGTCTCGCCGAAAGATAGCAACATTGGGTGAGCTTCAAACTCTTATCGCACTTTTCCCTAATGCAGCCAGTGCTGGTACTACCAACGATCCTGGGAAGGCTGATTCAACCTTGACTGCTGCTGCAGCTGCATTGCCTAAAACCGCAACGCCTAAAGCGAAGATTGTGAGGAAGGCACGTCGCTGAGTCTGTGGTTTCATTTGACACCGTTTATTTTTAACGTAGTGGGCAAATTCGGTTTATTTTTGGATAAGTTTCTACTCATGTTAATCTACCCTTATCTATATTGTCTAAATTAACGCTTTGAATAACTGCTGGTAGATGTATTTAAATAATTACTACTTTTACTTTTCTTCTGCTTGACAATTCGACATTGGCTTGATGTTGTTGACATTTGACGTCTCTCATATGTCAATCTCATTATTTTACGTTCCGTTTCACTGTTCGTTTGCGTTGCCGTTTTGTTGTGGTGACTGATATTCTCGTTTGCAAGTTTTATTTTTCTTCTGATTTCTCACTTTTATGACTTAACTTTCTTGCTTAAAAACTTTGTTAAAATCTCTTCCAACTACAGCGTACAGGTGGTTTTATAGGTTAGCAGCAACTTAATAAGTTGTTATTTTTTTGTAAATTTTTCGAATTTTTATATTTATTTTTATTTTTAGAAATATTTATTTATAGATATTTTATTTAGTTTATTATACTTCCATACTATGATAGATGGTGATTTAGATGTTAATTTTTTCTCATGTTCTTCCTCTTCTAGCAGCTTCCTTAGTGCGGCGAGTGGCTCTTCCTCTCCTCTGACTCTTGGTGATCAGTTATCTTCTTTGTTTTCCCAATATCCCAATAACCTCAATATAGCTCACATCAATGCCCAGAGTGTTCCTAGCCATTATTCTGATCTTCTGGCTTCCATTAACTGTGCTAACATAGATGCTTTGCTGATCTCCGAATCCTTTCTGAAACCTTCACTTTTGTCGGTTCACTATGCCCTCCCTGGCTTTGTTCTTATTCGGAACGATAGAACGGGGAAGGGCGGTGGTGGTGTTGCCATTTACTTGCGTGCTGGTATTCCCTTTAGGGTTATCAGTACATCACCATCTTCCTACTCGGGCTCAGCGGAGCATCTATTTTTGGAAATCTCCTTACATCACGTTAAAATGCTTCTTGGCGTGATGTACAGTCCTAACCTCAGTGTCGATTACTTTAATTCGTTTGATTCGCTTTTAAACGATTTTTGTCCTACTTACGACCATGTAGTCTTGATGGGTGATTTTAACACTTGCCTTCTTAAAAATGACTCTCGTACTCACAAACTTCAAACTCTCTTGTCTTCTTTTAACCTCAGTATTCTGCCTCTCTCTGCCACTCATCATTTCCCTAATTGCACCCCTTCTCTCTTGGATTTAATGATCGTTTCTAAAGCTAATAATGTATCTATTCACGGTCAGCTCTCTGCTTGTTTTTCCTACCACGATTTAATCTTCATGTCCTACAAGATTCGTCCTCCTAAGCGCAAACCATCTTATATTTTCCTTCGGAACTACAAGAGCATAGATCTGGAGGCATTGCTGCAAGATGCGGGTGGCATTGACTGGACGGATCTGCTTGAAAGCTCTAGTATCAATGATATGGTTCGTATTTTCAACTCTAAGATACTCAGCCTTTACGATCGTCATGCTCCTACTCGTCGAGTCAGAGTAAAGTATGTGCCGGCTCCCTGGCTCACCCCTGCCATTAAGGATGCCATGGCAAGTAGAGATCGTGCCAAAAGAAGGTTAAAGCTCCGTCCTTCTGAGCGCAACCTGAGTTCGTATCGTGAGATGCGTAATCGCTGTAGTCGTATGTGTAGAGATGCAAAGAGACGCTACTTCCATAATTCTCTTGACAACCGGAACTCCGCTGAAGTCTGGAAGTTTCTGAAAACTGTCGGCATCGGTAAGTCCCCTGTCGTTGCTAGTAATGAGACTGACGTGTGTGCTCTAAACAAACATTTCTCACTTCCACCCGTTACTTTGGATCCACACGTCAAATCAACTACATTAAACAAGCTTTCCGCCTTACCGGTGCCGCGGTGTTCGTCTTTCGGTTTCAGTCCTGTGAGTGAAATTGATGTCAAAAAATCTATTTGTGCTATCTCCTCCTCCGCGGTTGGTAATGATGATCTTTGCTCAAGAATGATTACTCCTATCCTCTCCTCAATACTTCCCGTTTTAACCCACATTTTTAACTATTCCTTGTTTTCTTGCACCGTTCCTGATGCTTGGAAACTAGCCCATATTATTCCGTTACCCAAAATACCTAACCCGGTCACACTGTCCGATTTCAGACCCATTTCCATCCTTCCTTATCTTTCCAAAGTTCTTGAGCACATTGTTCATCAGCAACTGTCTCTGTTTCTATCTAGTAATGATCTTCTTAGTCCTTTTCAATCTGGTTTCCGACCTGGTCACAGTACTGTCACAGCTCTTTTAAAGGTGACTGATGACATCCGCTGGGCTATGGAACACAAGTCTCTTACGTTACTTGTGCTTCTTGATTTCAGCAGTGCCTTCAACTCTGTTGACTTCGACATCCTTCTTGGGATCCTTAAATCTTTCAATTTCTCCTCTTCCACTATTGATTGGTTCGACTCCTATCTCAGAGGCCGCTCGCAGCGGGTACGCCTTGATGAGTGTTCTTCGGATTGGTGCTCTCTTACTGCGGGTGTGCCCCAGGGTGGCGTTCTCTCTCCTCTTCTCTTTTCTATTTTTATTAACACTGTTACTAGTTTCATCTCCTGTAACTTCCATCTCTACGCTGACGACCTTCAGCTCTACCATCACTTTCTTAGTTGCGATGCGGAATCTGCCGTGTTTGCCGTAAACAGTGACCTGGAGTTGATTGGGGAGTGGTCGCAGTCCTTTGGCTTGCAAATCAACCCTAAGAAGTCTCAGGCCATGTTTATCGGCGGCAGGCATATGCGGAACCGGCTTGATGTTGCGTCGCTGTCTCCACTTTGGTTGAATGGAGTACAGATTGGGTACACTAAGACGGCTAGAAACCTGGGGGTAATCATGGACTCCTATTTGTCGTGGACTGCTCATGTCGCTGAGGTTAGTCGTAAAGTGCACTACTCGTTCCACTCGTTGAAATGCCTCCAGAGCTTTTTGCCCTTTAAAACCAAAATTTCCCTTGCCCAAACACTCATTCAGCCCATCATCGACTACGCCGACGCCTGTTATTTGGATGCCACCGAGGAGCTTTTAAATAAACTTGAGCGTTTGCAAAATATATGTATTCGTTTTGTTTTCAACCTTAAAAAGTATGATCACGTTTCAGATTTTCGCAAGTTACTCAAGTGGCTCCCTATTCGACTTCGCAGGGACTCTCGCATATTGTGTCTATTATTTAACATCCTTCATAATCCTAAAACACCTTCCTACCTCCGTGAACGCTTTTCCTACTCCCGTCCTTCCGATGCACTCTGCCGGTCGCATCTCAAAAATATCCTTAATATCCCTTCTCACACTACCGATTTCTACTCCTACTCTTTTACTGTGCACGCTGTGCGATTGTGGAACTCTCTACCACCTGACATTAGGGACTGCCAAACTCTTGCAGTTTTTAAAAGAAGAGTGAAAGAACACTATCTTTCCATTTCGTCATAGTTGCGTAATTATGTATTATTATTTATTATATATATACATAATATATATATTGGTAGGTATTAGTATTTATTGTTTTAGTATCTATTTCACAAATATGTTTGTATTTATTATTATGACAGTAGGTATATTTAATTTGTTATCGGTATTGTTTATTAGTTATGAATCGTTTTATGTTTATTATTTTTCAACTCTACACACTGTGTCTACATCTCTTTTTTTTTTCATCTTTCCTTTCGCAGGTATGCTGGAAGAGATTTCTATAGAAATAAGCATCACCTATGTACCTATTTTTCTGTTTCTTCTTCTTGTCTGTATATTATGTGTGTGTGCATAAATGGTTAAATAAATAAATAAAATAAATAAAATGAAAACATTGAAAGAGCAAGAAACATACCTTGAAAAACTAAACAATTATATTCTTCTTCTTCCTGCCCTTGTCCCATGTTACTAGGGGTCGGCGCAACACGTTTTCTTCTTCCATACCGTCCTGTCCCCCGTCACGCTATCACTGACTCCCTTTTCTTTCATATCACTCCTCACACAGTCCATCCATCTTTTCTTTGGCCGTCCCCTCCCTCTCCATCCATCCACATTTATATTCATAACTCTTTTAGTAACATGCGTTTCATCCCTCCTCATCATATGACCATACCAGGACAAACGGTTTCCTTTTAACTTTTCTGTCACTGGCGCCACTTTCAAACTTCCTCTAATATACTCATTTCTCACTTTATCCATTCTCGTCACTCCACACATCCATCTCAACATTCTCATCTCTGCTACATGCAATCTCTTTTCATCCATCTTTTTCACAGCCCAACATTCTGATCCATACAGTACGACAGGTCTAATCACGGACTTGTAGATTTTCCCCTTTAACTTTAGGGGCATCCGTGGGTCGCAAGTTGTTCCAGTGACCTGTCGCCATTTCATCCATCCCGAGTTGATCCGGTGCGTTACGTCTCGGTCTATTTCGCCATCCCCTTGGATAAGCGACCCTAGGTACCGGAAGTCGGAGCACATCGGTATTTGTGTTCCAGCGAGGGCTAGAGGCACGGAACTGGAGAGACCGCCAAAATCGCAGAACAAGTATTCGGTTTTAGATCTGCTCAATTTCAGACCAACACTCTCCAGTCTGTGCCACCACATCTCCAATCTACTCTGGACCTCTAGGCCACTCTCGGCAACCAGCACAATGTCATCGGCAAACAGCATACACCATGGTGCCTCTTCCTATATGTCCGACGTCAGCGCGTCCATTATCATCAGGAAGAGGTAAGGACTGAGAGCCGACCCTTGGTGCAAGCCGACTGCCACACTGAAGCTGCCAGTAGTTCCCACTGTAGATCGGACTTGGGTACTGCATCGACTGTACATCGCTCGGACCAACTGTACATACTTCCCAGGCACACCTTTCTTCTTAAGGGCCCACCACAAAACCTCACGGGGCACCCGGTCGTATGCCTTTTCGAGGTCAATGAATACCATGTGCAAGTTTTTATGTGCACTTCTATATTTCTCGCACAACTGGCGGATTGCGAAAATGGCATCCGTTGTACCCCGACCAGGCATAAAACCGAATTGGTTCTGCGATATTTCACTCTCTTCTCTCAGCCGCCTTTCAATCACTTTCTCCCATGCTTTCATACTATGTGACATTAGCTTTATTCCTCTATAGTTGCTGCACTCCAGCACATCCCCTTTGTTTTTAAAGATGGGCACTAGCGAACTATTGCACCATTCATCAGGTATGGCTTCTTCCTGTAACAACTTATTGAAGAATAAAGCTAACCACGTCCATCCATCTACGCGCAATGTCTTCCACACTTCAACTGGTATTCCGTCCGGACCAACCGCTTTGCCATTCTTCATTCCATTTACTGCTATTCTTACTTCCTCCATACATATATATATACCAGACTTTATAACATGAGTTATAAATCAAAAAGCCGATGAATACAACAAAAAATCACACTATCAATATAAGCAAGTTTAAAAGGCTCAAAATCAAAAGGAAAACGCACAATTTTGTCAGAGAAAGCATTGAAGCTCATGAAAGAAATAGATAATAGATAATATTTATTCCAACTTCACGTGTGAAGTTGGATTTTATAACACTCTCTGCAGTTACCATAGTTCTATTTGTGCTCGTTTTTTGACGTTGTGAGCCGCTGAAACCGTTTTAATGTTCATGTAACAACAAAAAAACCTCTTCTTAGTCCGCATTACCATGCAACTACGGAACCCTATTACTGCGAGTTTTTTATTTATTAATTCCCAGATACATTTGCTTTTACAGGTAAGATCCAAACTAACAAAAGTAGTCATAAATTGCCAGTTGACCAGTTCCAAGTAATGGGTCTGGGTAGAAGCACAATAGTTACACAGTGGACAACACATTAAAGTGATGATGCCCCACACCCCTCAAGAAGTAGTCCTATCATCCAAAAGAAGTGAGCGAAGACATGTTAAAACTAGTATTATAATACAAGAAATATCTACAATGAAGTTCAGATACATAACATCAACAAGCCGTCTACCTGGACCCTCTTCACCATTCAAAAATTAATAAATCGACGCTAGATTCTCACAAGGGCTTGATACAAGATAACCTACAAATCTATACACTGTACACGGGAGCTTAATATTATATTATATAACGTGGCTTATATTTCAAATCTAAAGTCATAATATAAAAAGGTAATATGTTTGTTAGTTTGCGTTTTAGTAATTGCGCGATTTAGAAGAAGTTAGCGGAGAAATAGAAATGACGTCGATAGACGCGGACAGCGACTTTGTTTTATTCTGTTTACAGTTTTTTTTTTCCGGAAAATGCACGGAGAAAACCAACGGGAGCGAAGCAGCGGAAAAAGGCTAGTATACAATACATAATATTATATAAATCATTGATGTATTGACAGGGAGGAAGGGTCAAGAAAGCCGGGCTATTTATGTAACAATATGTCGGCCAGCCCGTTTTTTCTAAGGGCTCCATCGAAAGGTCACACACCAGTTTGCTGTACGGGAAATCGGATAGAATATTATGTCCCTGGGAATTGATCGAGTAATGTTTCTTTTTACTGGTCTTCCTTATTACCTTCAACTCCTTAAGTTGTGATAGACAGATAGGTAGAATATACTTTACTAGCTTTTCCATCGACGAAAAATTATACAGGAACCTACAGCCTAGGATTTAACCCCATCAATCGACCAATCATAATATGATTGGTCGATTGATGGGGTTAAATCCATTACATATTATGTACCACGACGTGTCTTTCATCTCGCACGTGATTGGTCGATTGATAGGGTTAAATCCTTCGCTTTGCCGAAATCACTTACGCAATTAGGCTGCTGAGATACAGTATTCTAAGTCCTAATACGAGTCGGTCAATCTGAGTGCCAAGTTTCATTCAAATCTGTTTAGCCGTTAAAGCTCGATTCGCGTCGGGGAACTGCTAAGTAAATAAAATTAACAGCTGTAAACGTTAGCGGTTTCCCGACGCGAGTATGAGGTTAATCTTTTGCTTTAAAGAGGTGTTTCTTTCAGGGGTTTTTTAAATTTGTAATTTAATTTTTATTTAACGCTTTTTAAATTACATATAGAGGTTATTTTTTTTCTTTTTACAGGTTTTTCTTTTGAGGTTTTTTTAAATTTGTATTTTTATTTTATGCTTTTTGAATAACATATAACATATCTGATAGTAGACACGCTTTAATCGACAATCTATCGAAACACGTAATAATGATCGTTATAATCTTGCGAAAAAACCCAGATACAAAGAGTAAACACGCATAACTTTTGAACGACTAAACCGATTTTTTTCAAACATACCTAATACACTCTCGACAAAGTCATCTATCAAACAAAAAACTTTATCAAAATCGGATCATCCGTTTAAGAGCAATGATGTCACAGACAGATACACAAATACACAGATACATAGACACAAAGATACACAGCAACACACGCCAATCTTATAACACCCCTCTTTTTCCGTCGGGGGTTAAAAAGAGCCCGAATTTTGTGAGTTTGTTCCTACGTGTATGGTAATATCTAGTATTACTACACCTATTTAAAAAAATCTTTCACTATTTGAAAGGTACATTATTCGAGATGGTTTATAGGCTATTGTTATGACCCAGGCATAGCCGGGGAGGGCCACTAGTAAGCAATAAAATGCTGAGTGATTAAGTAGTGAACAAACAAACGAAAAGTTACAGTAGTTACAGTGTTATTTAGCTAGTAAAATAAGAGCAGCTGAAAGTATTTATTTCATCCTTGAAACTAACAATACAGTAAGTGCAAGGATCAAAAACATGAAGCTAATACAGCACAAACTTAGTTGCTCAAGATGTCGCAGTCAGAATTAGTCCCGACAGATTTTTGAGACATGACTAGTTTTTTGTGTGATGTTGTTTCACTTTGTGATTTTATGTGTGTTGCGTTTCTTCCAAGTAAAAACTTATAAAACCTAACATTACATAACTTTATGTTTTTTCTTTTCTTTGTTTTTATTTCTTTCGTTGTTTGGAGAGTCAAAAGTTGCCAGGCGCAGGCTGCCACATATTATGGCAAATTTACCAACTGGGCAATAATTTATTTTGCTTTTATTGGACTACGCTTAATTTTTAGGGTTGCGTAGTCAACAAGAAACCTTTATAGTTTCGCCAAGTCCGTTTGTCCGCCCGTCCGCAACTTAACTCAGAGACTCTTAGTACTAGAAAGCTATATTTGGCATGGATATGTAACATATTAATGCTCTGTCGCCAACGTTGCCACTCTTGGCAACGCCACAACCAGCGCCGGCGCAGGGCACAAGCCAGTCGCCAGATAAACCTGCGAGTAGGACGCGACCCTGTTTACTCCATTGACGTTGTGAGCCCTGTCCAGTCGCGAGATATTCTTCGCTGTCGTGATTTCATCCCTGTTTTCACTTTTGCTCTAAGCTCCGTATTGCATGTAAGTTGTTCTATTTGTTCTGTATTTATGTAAAGTGGTGTATTGTTATGTGTGTAAAATAAATGCCACGAGTTTGCAAGTTTTTTGGTGTTGCATTTCATTTTTTTTTTTTTAATCCGGTCCGCAAAAACATGCGTTATAGCATCAACCTGCCTTCCCCTTTCCCGACCATTTTGGGATTGGCTTCCAGTACAACCGGATGCAGCTGCGTATCAGTGTTTTACATGGAGCGACTGCCTATCTGACCTCCACAACCCAGTAACGGGATAACACGATACCTCTTGGCTGGACTGGTGACAGATATTCTGGCTGTCAAAGATCTTCAAATGAAAGCCGGGTTCAACAGCTTATCGTAGGCACGGAGAAATCTCTCGCTATGTTATGATGGTCATTCATCCATGAATCGAAATCGAGTTCGGTCATGTTTTCGCATTATTCATAATCCCTTAAATAAAATAATGTGAATTTACAGTCTCATAACTTCGACAAATCACTTGAAACAATATGAAAGCATTAAAATCTCTGACTGTACTACATTCAGCAGTAAAACTATTTACTACATTTGCACACCGCTATTTTTCAATTTAGCGCAACAGAGATTTACCTCCAAACTTTATTGCGGTACTTGGCTTCCTTCAAAATGACAAACATTGCAGCATACCGCAACAGAGTTATGATTTCCATATGTCTGTCCTGATTTAAATCTGTTTTATGGACTTCATGTAATTTCAGTAAGAGGCGTTCACTGGATCTGATTGTGGATCTTTACTTCCTGAAGTATGTTTGTGTGTGTTTGTTTACTGTAAAGAGGTAAAAAAAATGTTTTCTTTTTATATAGATCTTTGTCAGTCTTAACGGGTAGTATGGGCAAAGGTCAGGTAGGTGTTTGTTTATAAATTACTAGCGGAAGCCTCGCGGTTTCACTCGCTTAATTCCCGTTCCCGTAGCAATACAGGGATTCCAAGTAGCCTACGTCACTCGGGGATAGTGTAGCTTCCCAACGGTGAAATAATTTTTGAAATCGGTCTAGTAGTTTTTAAGTTTATTCGTTGCATACAAAAATACAAATCTTGCCTCTTTGTGATATTCTAATAATATAGATATAGACTAGCTGTGCCTGTGGCTTCGCTCCCGTCAACTGCCTACCCTACCTACCTACTCTACCTACCAAACCTACCTACCTACATACCTACCCTATTTACTTATGTAGGTATGTTTGTTCGTACGTGGCGTTCTAGAGATCAAACGCGTTAGCCGATTTTGATGAATCTTACGTAAATCGATTCGTCTTAACTTTGCAAGTGTCACTACGCTACATAATTATTGGAAATAAAAAAAAACACTAAATTACTACCGACTTCCAAATAAAAAAACTACAAAGTGAAAAATTTATTTTGTAAGTCGATGTTTTTGGTAGGTACCATTTTTTGCGTTATGGACACCGACTTAAAAATAAAGTTTTTTTTCGCTTTGTAGTTTTCTTGTTTGGAAATCGGTAGTATTTTTTTGAAAAAAAGTTTATTTTTTATTTTTCACTTTTTCGTTGTACCTACCTAATAGGCATGTAGTTAAGTAAGGTACCTATATGCCAGAATAGATTACCCGAATATCATGCAACTGAACATAACCGGTGAACTGTAGATATCCGTTGCTGACTCGTAGTCACACCAGATTATCACACCAGTATGACAAACAGGATTTTTTTTCTCGTTTGTCACACCACTGATTTTTCCACACCATTTATTCTTAACTAGTGCTGTCCTAGTTATACTAAAGGGTTTTTAACCTTGCCGAATCGTACTCACACCAGCATGACAAACAGGTTTTTTTTTCTCTCTGCGTACCCCTTTAGAGCGTACTGGCGTGATGTTATGTTATAAACAATAAACAGACATGCGATTGCAGCAAACCCGAGAGATTTGCCGTTATTTATTGAAGAGTTCTGTTGTATATCTCCGAAGTTCTTCATCAGACCTTCACCAAATTAATATGGGACCAATTTCGAAACATTCAAACAAAGAAGGGTTGTCAACATCGTTCCACAATTGACTGATATATCTGTGAAAATAGATGAAAAAAAAGAAAAAACAAATACGAAGTCGAACATAGAACTTTGGTAAGTCGGTTAAAAATGACGGATTTTGGGCGCCTTATTGTGGGGGCCGAGTTTGTTTTTTTTTTCAAACCTGTCGTGTGGGGTATCAAAATAAAGAATTTAAAGAGGTGATTTCAAAACTATATAGTTATACTTAAATAATAAAAAAGATCAAAAATGCCGACTGCTTAAGAAACTGCTTTAAATCAGGGCCTGTAGCCAAGTTGACAATCTACAATCGATAACGCTAGTAGAAAACGAATCAATGTATGGAAATGACACTTCTGAACGTCAAGTCACGTGGTCAGACCAAACAAATAAAAGGCGTTAACGTTCGTAGAAAGAGATTCGATACGAAACGTTTGTAACTTGGCTAGTGGCAGTATTCATTATATTGCCCGATTTGACTTGACTTATTTAATCTTCATTCATCCTTATTTTCATATCAGAGCTTATCTCTCCTTACTCTTATCACAGTAGGCTTTTACGTCGTACTTTAATAAGTAGGTACCATAGTCCGGCGCACAACACCGTATGAAGCAATTAGTGTGAAAGCATTGGTCTCATTACACCGATCGCTCTGATGGCCTGAGATCGTAAAATTTCGGGCCCGAAGTGTTTCTATAGGCACAGATAATATATAATACTAGCATGCTTAAGTATGCTTTTTGACGTAAGGGTACGGAGAGTGGCTCGATGTGATTTTGTTTGTGAGACGTTAAGGGCTGTTATTGATATTTATTGAACTTAGAATCTAGGCGTGAATAGGTTGACTTGGATCCAATTTAAAATTGAATATTATACCAACACCAATTTTGAAATTAGCTAATGCAAATCAACTTGTCTACCTATTCACGCCATATTGTCAACAGTCCAATTTTTTTTAGGTTAACCACGTGACATATCGACTGTACATGACTATATTTAGGGATTTTTGACAATCACTGAAATAAATAAATTTTATCAAGGTCTTCTTTTTAGTGTTCCGTAGTCAATATACCAAACTTACACGAAAAAAAAACGCTGTCACATTACCACATCATTGCTTACCATCAGGCGAGATAGTGGTCAAACGCGAGACTATCTAAAAACTGTCCAAGGTTGTAGCGTTACGGGTCGCTCAGGTAAGCTGAGCCACACATAAGCCACGTTAATACAAATAAAAAAACAGTTATAAACTAAAAATTATGTATGAAATTAAGGTCCGGCTTCGCGCGACGTGGGCAGCCAACCGGGGAACAGGTCGGGCAGGCAAGTCGTATTGTAGGCAGCTGGTGGTTAGGCAGGCAGCACAACTGACAGGAACTCTTCGTGGCAGCCAACCAGGGAACAGGTCGGGCCGGGAGGTAGCCGTGTAGGTAGCTGGTAGGTTAGGCAGGCAGCACAACTGTCCGGAACTCCTCGTATTTTATGGCTTAGCGATTAGGCGACTCTTCGGTTTCAGACCAGATTGAAGACCCCCCAAGCCCTCGGCCGTTCCGCCTTTTATATCCACCGTCTGTCCTTTTTCTTCTTTATTAGAATAAGTTAGTGACATCTTGTCGTACAAAAATACAACTTGCCAGTATTCAAAACAGCCAGTAATATTCAATCCAAAACCTCTTCGATGAATTCTGAGAGCGTGTAAATTAATTTAAGTTATAAAATACAATATTTCAGCTAACATATTGATAAAAAGAATTTAAATTATATAAATCAAAAGTAATCTTCATAGGCTAAGCTAGTGAGAAACTCTATGACAGAAAATTTAAAAGGAAAAGTATTGACAGCTTGACAACCTGACGTAGGTGTCATAACATTGAAAAATATGATAATTATTTATTGAAAAATGATTGACGGCTGTCAGTCGTGCTGGAGAGATAATTTTTTTCCGAATTTGCGTTTTTTAGGGAGTTATCAGTTAGAATTTTTATATTTCTTCGCAGATTTCAGTGTTTTTTCTTTGGCCTTTCATTTAAAGTGATGGACCATCCTCTTCCCCCTCCTGTTCCTCCTGACCCTCCTGACGCTGTTTCATTTTCAAACTCAGCGGTTGGTAAGCGACGCCATATAATCGACTCGGAAACAATTGAGGTTGTTTCCAAAAAAACTATTATAAATAAAGAGATGGCTGTTGCCGCCATCCAAACCTTGTTCATTCACCCTTCTCTGGAAGTGGGCATAAAATCATATAGTAATTTAGAAAAAGGTCCCTTTTTAGTCCATGTTTCCCGATCCGAACCAGATCCTTCTGCTGGGACATCGATTCGTCCAATTAAGTTTGGGCAACTTTTAATTAAAAATAAAATAAAAAATATTTGTAGGGACGGAATTAAAAAAGTGGGCAGAAATAAAATCTCTGTGGAATTCACCTCTGGTGAGGCGGCCAACAAGTTCCTTTCCAATCCGGTCTTGGAATCTAAATATTTAGTTACTATCCCATCTTATATTATCACCAAAATGGGTATCGTCCGTCAAGTGCCAGTCGATATGTCTATGGACGAATTTGTAGAATCTGTTATTCTTCCTGATGGGTGTGGAGTCATTTTGAAAGCACGTAGGTTAAACCGTAAAAGTATACAGGAGGGCAAGACCTCCTGGATTCCTACACAAACAATAGTTGTTACATTCAAGGGACAGATACTCCCTCAAAGGGTATTTTTATATCATACATCCCTGCCAGTGGAGGTATATCAGTACCCCACTATCCAATGTAAAAATTGCTGCCGTTTTGGGCACGTTAAAGCACAGTGTCGGTCCAAAGCAAGGTGCTTTAAATGCTCACAACCTCACCCTGGTGACAGTTGTGACGTATTAGAAGCCAAGTCCACTTGCATCCATTGTTTGGGCCGTCACTTTGCTTTTTACAGTAGCTGTCCAGAGCAAGGGAGACAAAAATCCATTAAGTTGTTAATGTCTCAGGAAAATTTTTCATACGAAGAGGCTTCTCGATCAATTCCAAATGTTAAAAAATTATATTCTGAAGTCACCCAAAATTTTCCAACCCAATCTTCTTTCTCCTCTTCCCAATCTATTAGCCTTACTCCTCCTACCTCTTATAAAAAAACTGTATTTTCCTCCCCTAAGCCTAGAGCTCCTCTAGGCAAATCTTATGATAAAGCTGCCCATAGATCCATCGTTGCTGAGGTCCCTTCATCCTTTCCCAATGGCTTCTCTCTTTCTCAAAATTCTTCATCCCCAAAGTACCCTCAAGAGGATAACCTCTTAGATATTCTTTTGTCTTTAATTATTAGTTTAGTTTCCCGTGAAAATTCCTCTTTACCGCCCCACGTTGCCCATAAACTTTCCCAGCTTCTATCTAATAATTATGGATCTAGTCTCCTCACTTCAGTGGAACATTCAGAGCATTCGGCCGAAGAAGCCTGAACTTTTATTTTTAATAAATAAATTTCACCCCTCAGTCATCGCCATTTCGGAGACTTGGTTAGTGCCTGGTTCTCACTTTCGGGTCTCAGGTTACTCCTGTCTTCGGAATGATAGGGCTGATGGGTATGCAGGTAGTGCCCTTCTTGTTAGGCGCTCGCTTCCTTTCTCTCTTTTATCTCTTCCCCCTACTTCTCCTGACATTAACATCGTTGCTGTTAGGGCTTTTAACATTACTTTCCTCTCGGCATACATTCCTCATCCTCATTCTAGGTTAATTCCAGACCTTCTATGTATATTTGCCTCAGTTCCCTCTCCAATCATTTTTATGGGTGATTTAAATGCGCATCATCGCTCATGGGGTTCGAGCCATGATGATAACTTTGGTCGTGCCCTCCTCGAAATTTTTGATGAAGTTGATCTATGTGTTGTTAACAACGGTTCTCCCACTAGGAGAGTTCGCCCTTCTCAAAATCCTAACTCGGCTGTAGATATAACAGCATGCTCTGCCTCTCTTGCTTCCATTCTTTCCTGGAATATCTTGCCTCATTCTTATGGTAGTGATCACTTTCCCATTATTGTCTCTATCTCTGATAGAGTAGTACCTTCGCGTAATTTTAATCCCTCTCTTAAATATAGATTAAACGATGCAAGCTGGTCTTCTTACTCAGATTCTCTTGAAAATAAGTTACTATCTCTTCCCCCTCCCGGCAGAAACAATCTTGTTGACTGCTATTCTAAATTTGTAGACTCCATTATTTCCAGTGCTGATGACAATTTTCCCCTTAAAAAACCATACAGATTCAAAGTCTCAACTCCTTGGTGGAATTCGGAATGCACTTTAGCTGTCAAAGAAAGAAAAATAGCAGAGGTTCACTATTCGAATTCTATGACTCTTCAAAATTTCTTAGTGTATCAAAGAAAAGCAGCCATTGCTAAGAGACTTCTTTCTAAAAAGAAAAAAGAGGGTTGGCTCCGCTATTGTCAAAACTTATCTCCCTGTGCCCCTTCTTCCCTAGTATGGAAGCAAATCAAAAGATACAGAGCTTCATGCAATTCTGTTGATATTTCAGCGAATGATCCTTCTTCCTGGATTGAACCCTTCTCGGATAAACTGGCTCCTCCTTCAGTTCCAAGTTTGGACTCTTTTCCTTCTACTCCAGGTTTTCTTTCTTCCGAAAATAATTTCGACGCCCCATTCTCTTTTTCTGAACTTTGTCTGGCCCTTGACGGTCTTGTTGATTCCTCTCCTGGTGCAGATGGGATCCCTTACTCATTCTTAAAAAACGCCTCAAGTAGTACAAAGCAATACTACCTTGATCTTGTTAATAACTTTTTTGAGTACGGTTTGGTTCCACAGCCGTGGAAACATCAAACAATCATTCCGGTCATTAAACCTGGCAAAAACCCGTCAGACCCAAATAGCTACAGGCCTATTGCTTTGTCGTCTGTTTTGTGCAAGGTTGCCGAGCATATGATGAAGCATCGACTTGAGTGGTTTGTGGAAAATAAGAACTTGTTGCCCGTATCCCAGTTTGGGTTCAGAAAAGGTATGAGCACTATGGATAGTCTTAGTATATTAATTTCTGATATTCGTATTTCTTTATTAAAGAAGCAGTTTTTAGTAGGAGCCTTTTTGGATATTGCCTCAGCGTATGATAATGTTCTTCTCCCGGTGCTCAAGGATAAACTTGTGCATCAGTTAAATATTCCTATAAAACTGGTTCGTTTCATTTGTAACTTACTAATGGAGAGAACCATCTCCATTAAAACTCAAGACTTCTCTTTGCCTCCTAAGACTATCTGGAAAGGCTTACCACAAGGTTCAGTTTTAAGCCCTCTCTTATTCAGCCTTTATACTTATGATTTACATTTTTCTACTGATTCATTTTGTCAAATATTGCAGTATGCTGATGATTTAGCTTTATACTTTTCTGGGAAATCTCTAGATGAGGCTAGTAACCGTCTAAATTCCGCCCTTGGATATCTATCTGACTGGCTTCTACCACACGGTTTGTCCTTATCAGCCTCTAAGAGCTCTGTAGTTGTGTTTACAAGAAAAAATATTGTTCCTCCTGTTGATATTAAAGTTAACGGTGAAAATATCTGTCAAGTGAACAAGGTTAAATTTTTAGGACTTTGGTTAGATACAAAATTATCAGGTATTGCACACACAGACTTTGTTTCTCAAAAATGCGAAAGAAACGTTAATGTTCTTCGCTCTCTTTCTGGTGTTTGGTGGGGTGCTCACCCATATACTCAAAAACTGATCTACAATGCAATAGTTCGTAGTCACTTTGATTATGGTATGTTCCTATTAGATCCTTGTAACAAATCTGGCCTTCAAAAACTCGATAAAATCCAATCAAAGTGTTTACGGATTATTCTTGGGGCGATGAAGTCGTCCCCAATTAATGCCATGCAAGTTGAGTGTGTTGAACCTCCTTTAACGATTCGAAGACAATTTCTGGCAAATAGATTTATTTTTAAACTTGTACAGAATTCTGAACATCCCCTTCTTGGTAAGCTGGACCAATTATCATCCATCTTTGACTCTTGCAGTTGTCGTTCTAATATTGAACTTCCTTGTCTTCTACGTGCCTACCTTCAATTCACTCGTCTTTCTTGCCCACTTTTTCAAAACCCTATTTTATATTTATACTCGGTGCCTTATAATGCCCTGGTATTCCAACCGGAGATCATTTTGGACTTTGGAATTCACAAAAATACCTTAGAACCGCACAAGATTTTTGTCCAAAAAATTTCCTCTGAATATAATAATTGGACTACTATATTCACTGATGCTTCCAAAGTCTCCGATGATAGCCCTGTAGGAGTTGCTGTTTGGATTCCTCATACAAAAATTATTTTAAATTATAAGTGCCCTTCTGTTACATCCGTTTTTACAGGTGAATCAATTGCCATTTTTGAAGCTATTTCATTTGTTTTGTCTCATAAGTTAAATAACTCCATAATTTTCTCTGACTCGAAAAGTTGCCTTCAAGCCATTCTATCTAATCCTTTCAGATCTAAGTCAAGGTTCCCTATAATCTTAAAAATTAGAGATTTACTATTTCAATGTCATGAACTTGGTATTAATGTTGTCATAGTTTGGATTCCTGGCCATGTCGGTATTCTTGGTAATGAGTCAGCTGATTCATGCGCCAAAAATGCTGTTCTCACTGGCTCTCTTGCCCACTCTGAAATTTATTCCCATGATATTTGTGCCACTCTACCTCTAAATTTGTTTAAATCTTGGGCCAAGGAATGGCAAATCTCTAAGTCCATAAAGGGTAAATATTATGGAGATATTCAACCCGAGATTCCCCACAAGCCTTGGTTTTTCAAATACCAATTAGGGAAAAAAAACACTACCTCTACTATTTGTCGCTTACGATTAAATCATTGTTGCACCCCTCATTTCTTGGCCAAACTTAGGATTAAGGATAATTCTCTTTGTGAATGTGGTTTGGATGAAGGAAACGTGGACCATTTATTTTTCTCCTGTCCTAGATTGCGCTTCTCCTTTCATGATATCATTCCTCCTCATATCCCTCGTCCAACTTCGGTTAAATGCCTTCTTTCTTTAGTATTTTCTCGATTTATATTTAAACTATGCAAATTCATTGAAATTAATAATATTAAGTTGTAACTATTGTAATTATTATTTTTTTTTTTTTCTTTTTTCTCTTTCGGTTTACGTTTGTCATCATCTGTCCTGTTCATATAACATACTCTGTGGTGGTCCTACTGTCGGATTACGTCTGCGAAGAAATGCTAAACTTTTATTTTGATAAATATTTTTATTTCACTGTTAAATCTCGCTAAATACTCTCCAGCGTTTGATGGTCTATTAACAGTTCGCACGTGTTATTGGCAAAATTGTGGTGTCCCTTCCACAAATGCCATTTAATAAGAGTTGAAGTTGAAGTTTAATTATTTATTTTATTTTAGATATTTTATAAGAAAACGAATCGTTTTAGACCGATTCACAGAATAGTAATGCGCAAACCAACAAAACGTATAATAGATGCGATGTGATGTAAAATGTTTTGGCATGGAATAATATGAATACAGCGTGAGTAAGTAAGTATTATGAGACCTAAGTATGAATTAGGTGAGAACACTCCAGCTCACTCAGTGAAATAGCTAAAATATGTGGTTTAGAATAGCGAAATACCACAAGGTCTACAAGCCTTCCAAAATGATAAGCCCCAATCACCCCTACCCTTCAAAGTACCTCCACATATTGGGGTCGGCCTTCAATGTCATTTGACATCCGCATTTTCAGGCCCCTTCTGAAAGTGACACCGAAGAATTAAACTAGTCCTCCAAAGTTCCAAATGTACAGGAAGGGCCCTAGTTAATATCCAAGTAAACTAGTATGAGATACCACTGCAAAAATCTGCAGGTATTTATTTGTTTTTGGTATACCCTCCCAATACGGCTGGTCACAGCGGGAGTGGCAGATCAAAACCCTCTAAAGGCACAAAATTACGCATGTAAAATTATTATTACCTAAATAAATACTGAAATTGAAAACAGCTCTATTTACTTAACATAAACCGGAATAAAGATTATATGATAAATAAACCTTACTGTAATAAAATTGGAAAACTACTTTCAGACACAAAACTAATCCCAGATGATTCAGATGATTGTTGTACGAGTATCATAAGTTATTTAATTCTTAATCATTTATTGAACCTTGTCATTTCATTTATTTTACTCATTATTTTTATCTTTTTAAATAATTTATTTAATGGTAAGTAATCAAATCTTTAATCAATCAGATAAATTAACTTGTTATAATGAATTATTTTTATTATGTCATGTACTTCATCAATTATATTTTAATCAATCATTTTCTATAATCAAAGTTATCTTAATGTATGATTGAATGTATTGTCTTGTTTTTAATCTTATTCACCTATTTATTATCTAATAAAAACATCAAATCAAACAAAAAAAAAACTCAAATAATAATATTTTCGATGAACTTATTTTTAATAATGTATAATTTCAATGTATTGTTTTCTATTAATAAGATTCATTTATTTATTATTGACGAAAAATCTCAAATAATAATGTTTTTGATGAACGTATTTAAATTACTTTTATTAATCTAATTTTATGTGTTAAATTTGTATTGTTATGTCTGTGTGGAATGAATATAGCTTTATTATTCTACTGTATCGCGGGTGCGTATGCAACATCACCTAGATCTCAGTTTTTCATTCATGGGTTAACAGGTTTAGCAGGTATACTGGCAACCCACAAATCGCGGCTAACTGAGAGCTGGCGACCTTATTTTTTTTATAATTTCTAGACCACTTTCCTTCAAATAACGTTAGATTCACGTTAAAAACTTATATTTGGGTTTAGCTATCAAGCATTAATTTCAATTTATATAATTGAAGTAATTACAGTTAGATATTTCCAGGCAACTATTTATTCTACTATCAAGTATCAATCATGAAAATTAAGTTTAGTAAAAAATAAATTAACTGTACATTTTTGCAGTGGGATCTTAGGCTTTAAGTACGCCTGAGCAATTTATCCTCTCAGGGCAATATAACTTAATAGAGGCGAGGTACTAAGTACACGAAAAGTTAAGTGGTCCGGTAGAGAGATGAACTTTGTGTACCGAGCGTAAATCAATGAAAAAAAAGTGATGTGCCCAGGGAATGGTGCTTTACTTAGGAATGTTATGTCGTGAATTAAAATTATTCATGGGTTTTTCTGGGATTTTTACCCAATTGCCGGAGGGTAATGTTTTTCGAGCGTATGTTTGTAGGTAGGTACATATATATTAATGTCCATTTCTATAGCACGCTCAACATCCCAAACGGCTTGACGAATTACGATACGTTAGGTGTCGTTGGATTCGTCTCAATTGTGGGAGAGAAATAGGTCATATAATTTTAAAAATGGCGAGCTCCCTCCCCAAAAAAGGGGTGATACAATTTTTTGTTTGGTGTATGAACACTATGAGAATCAAATGAAAATTACTAAATAGACCACTCCAAAACTTTATATATTACACTATTGTGTTACTATTTTGACACAAATGCAAGATAAGCAGTAATTTTGATAGCAAAATAAATAAGTAAAACACATACATTTTTTAAACATTAAAGCCATAATATCTTTATTAAGTACAATATATTTATTAAGTACATATTCATAATATCTTTTGCCACAACTTATTTGGAGATCTTGTTTATTAATAAAACTAAAAAGTATCAAATAAAACAAATTATTATAAAAAAAAATACCGGCCAAGTCCTTGTCGGACTTCGCAAATTTAGAGTTCCGTACCAAACCGCAAAATTTAGTTGGTTGTAATAAGATAAATCAGGAAATTTCAAAGTAAAATCAGATTTGATACTGGTATTATATACAAAACCGTTAACATTACCACCAAATTTCAAGTTCATAGGTCAATGGTAAATTATGAAGGACAGACTGACAGACGGACATATTAACCCCATAAGAGACATACAATTCTTCAAAAAACTTTAACGCCCGCTAAATCGTATTTTGGGGGCAATTTCGAAAATCTAATAATAACAACGGATAATTAAGTCGATATTTGAGTTAAAATTTCCACTATGGGCCGTTGATTTTTGGCACGGGGCCTTTTTGCGTTTGGTTTTTCTTCAGTGATGTCATTGTAGATTAATGTTTTTTATGGAATTTAATTGTAAATTGAACTTAAATGATTTGACGGATGTGATTTGGACCTAAGATGGTGTATTTTACTGAAGGGTAACTGTCCGTGTGATTTCTTCAAGAATTAAAATTCTTGAAATGGTTATTTGAAATTACATTGTTTAGATTTTTGGAAGAGGTGCGCGAAACGCATTTGATGTTTTGCCTTGCCGGAGAGGCTGGGTTTTTCTTTTTTCTGCTGGGAAGCGCGGGCGACCGGGTGCTCGGTTCGTCTGCTTGCCACGGGCTGGTTGGGGCGAAGCACTGACCAATAATCGATGTCTTATGTTTTGTTTAAATGAGAATAGTACGATACAGTAGGTATTACCACGATTATAATAATCCTTTGCCAGATATACCCGAATTAACAGGTATTTTATATTGTCAAGCAGTTGCCTAAATATGAAGCCAGTTACACATTCCAAAGCATAGAAACGGAGTACAAAGTTAAAGAAACTCCACGGACATTATTTATTATCAATCAGTATAAATGGCCGTGGTTATGAAAAAAGTCAGCTAAATAGACCTATTTCAACGAAAATTCTGAAAATTACTTTGTCACATTTAATTAAAGACGAAAAAAATATTTTCCTTGTTTCTATAATCTGTGAGAGGGAATTCAAAATGGCTTCTCATTGTCGGTACGACTTTTTACAAATACAATTCTTCGCAATGAGATATAGGTGGGCTCCTAAACGGTTTCAGTGTTCCGTTATGGAAGCCAGGACAATTGTGAATTACTCGTAAAATACCCGTAATAGACTCGGAAAAATACTTACAATTTTCTTTTGGGGTTTTTATTTGGACCGAAAATGGTACGTTCATACTTTTTAAAATATAGTGAACCGTTACTAGCAGTCATAATAATTCAAAATATAAATAATAGTCCTATTTAAGCTTGAACTTTTTGTTAGTAGGTCCTTGTTAATGAGGTAATTAAAGGTAATGAAGGAAATATACATGCTAGAAAACTAGAAATCCTTTCGTTTTATATTTCTCTCAGGTTTACAAGAATAATCCTGAAAAGTTAAGAAAACAGCAGTGAAACGGAGCAGTTAACGTTTTCTCAGCTTTTCTTAGTTTAATAGCCGATTGTAGTTATTACAATGTTGTCAGGAAGTTTTCTACTTGGTATTTACATACCTGTTGGAACTTAGTAACTTTTCTTCTATGATATCACACTTATCTTCCTAACTGGAATCTTTGAAACAACTCTTGTATGCAACGTTTTTTCGTCTAATTTGTGTCCGCTTGGGAACACGCATTCTTTTTTTTATTTTTATTTTTTATTGTTAGTATGCTCGCGCTTGACCACTATCTCACCTGATGGTAAGCGATGATGTGGTCGACGGTGAAGCACGCTTGCCTAGAAGTAACCTATTCACTCTTGACTTAAAGACCCCTAGATTGTAGCTATCGGGAAACACAGACTCCGGCAGGGAATTCCACTCCTTAGCTGTACGCATAATAAAAGTGTCCCCAAAACGTTTTGTGCATATGGGTGGGATGTCCACCATGTACCGATGACGCATCACCGTGCGTCTGGTTGTCCGATGATGGAACGGGCTGGGCGGAATTAAATCATGCAATTCCATCGCACACTCCCCGAAATATAACCGATAAAAAACCGACAAGGTGGCAACTCGGCGACGATGTTCAAGGCTCTGGAGCCCACAGCTTTCCAGCAATTTTCCTCTTTCTTATTCCATCTTTTAAATAAAAATTACGAAAAGCATCAATGTAACTAAAAAGGATAAGCAGGATGTAGTGTTTTCCACTCATAGATTGTGATGATGATAATAGGTACTGCTCGCTTTCCCCTGGGCAGTACCCCACTCCTCATCCCCGCTGTTACATGGATTCACTATTTGCCTTATCTTTCGATCCACCATTAGGTTCGAATCTTCCTGTACCTGATACGTGTGGCTGAATAGCCGTCTTTCAACAAACTAATGATAAGAGATTCATCACTTTCAGTTTATATCTAACAAAATTAGTGCGATTATAGTTTGACCGAGACTGCTGTACCGCGCCTTAGGTAAGTGCGCGGTGAGCCCGGAGGGGGGCAAAGCAGGCCGCTCCGCAGTCAGTCCGTCGTCACGTCAATGCTCACGGCGAAAGCTAGTGTCATTTGTACCGGACTGTCAATGTCAGACGCACATGAGATAAATATCTAGAGATGGGTCATGCATTATCTCGTAATGTCAAGAGCGTCAGTTTTAAAGTAGCTGAATGTTTAAAAAAAAGAAAAGCAAAGCTTACTGGGTTCGCGACACCAGGTTCGATAATCTTAACGAACCTTTAATAATAAATTTGCAGAGCGACTCTAATTTAAGTTCCGATGGCGAAACCGAAGATGAAGTTGAAGCAGAATCTATGTCGATAACTGTAGTTAATTTAATAATTATTTGTTTTAAATTGTTTAAAATACAAATTACAATTTTAATAAAACGTACCTAGTTATTTATTTCACTTAGCATTATAGTTCTTAGTATAATATTGCCTAATATTTATACAAAGCTATATTTGATATCGTAAGATCTGTTCAACAATATCGATCTTATGAGAACTCATGCTCTTTCCTTCCCATCCTCCGCCTCGCCGTGCATTTCCTGATGGCGCGATGCAATTTGATTAATATCACATTGATAAGCGATTTTTACTAATTAAAATTGCAAGTGTGTTCACATGGACGCAATGCGATGCAATTCGAACGATACGCACTTCAATATTTTTCAGTAAAAACGAATGCGATATCGCTTATTGAAGCAATTTAAATTGCGTCGCGTCGTCAGGAAAGAGCCTTAGGAAAGATAGATACTCTAAGGAAGTTCATGTTCATCAGTGGACGTTTACCGACTCTATCGTAACTACCTCGTAGCTTTTACTTTGGTGCATATTCATCGTGAGCCTGATTTTGTTTGGTTGGCTCATGAATATCGCCTCCAGCTGAGTCTGAAGCTAGTTGGGAATAATCAAAATTCGGTAGTCAGTTAAACTGAATATTGTCGAAACATGGTGAAGATTTGATAATTAAGTAAATCCTTATGATGGGGTGATTTGAGAAAGGCCTACAATGGTTTTTATTTATCAAACTACAAAGTCTGATACGGGGTTGGTTAAATTTGTCTGTGATTGTGATGTATTTGTTTTTGTTATGTTTAAAATTATTCTACTAACATACACCCTTATTTATAAAAACCTTGACACTATTTAGCGATGACTTAATGCATTGTATGTAGAGGATTTGAATAAATAATCTGTTAATCAATTGCTAAACAGCTCAGAGAATTTTATAAATATGGCACTTTTTTTTACCTACTTTGAATACCTAGGCCTCGGCTCCTCGAAAAACAAAAAAATCCTTTTTGTTTTACGTTTCGTGTACCTTCGTTTATCTATACTAATATTATAAAGCTGAAAAGTTTGTTTGTTTGTTTGAACGCGCTAATCTCAGGAACTACTGGTTGGAATTGAAAAATTCTTTTTGTGTTGGATAGTCCATTTATCGAGGAAGGTTATAGGCTATATAACATCACGCTACGATCAATAGGAGCGGAGCATAAATGAAAAATGACGGATTTTTTTTTTGAGATTTTTCTTTGCTTGCGCTGCGTAAGTAGTTAAAGTTACTCAACATTCATGTATGTAGGGTACGGTATATGGTAGCCAGATGACGGGAGCGAAGCCGCGTGGGACAGCTATATACATACGACATATATAAAAGAAGAAACTGAGTGACTGATTGATCGATCAACGCACAGCCAAAACCGCAAGGACTAGAAGCATGAAATTTGGCAGAAAGGTTCCTCAAGTGTCGTAAGTGAGCACTAAGAAAGGATTTTTGGCAATTCCACCCCTAACGGGATAAAAAGATGGTTGTTTGTTTGTATGAATTTTTTAACAGTTTGTAAATTGGACACATAAAATTTTATATTTAAGCTCTTGGTTGATAAAAATAATTTATTTATTTATTGGTTTTTGGAAATTCCACCCCTAAGGGGGTAAAAAGGGGTTGAAAGTTTGTATGTGATTTCTACAGTTTGTAAGTTGGACACGTGAAAGTTTAGATTTACGCTCTACGTTGATAAAAATAATTAATGTATTTATATGTTTTTGCAAATTCCACCCCTAAGGGGGTAAAATAGAGGTTGAAACTTTATATGGAATTTCTTCGGTTTGGAAGGTAAAACATCTGAAATTGTAGGTTTACGCTGTTGATTAATAAAAAAAACAGTAAGTTTAATTGATTCCGGAAATGCCACTCCTACGGGGGTTAAAGATGGCAATTTGTTGGGCTTATATATTTTAAACTTGGCATAAATACTAACAGCAAATATTAAAGGCTGTCATTACAAGTTTTTCATAACTTTTTTTATTTAATCGCCACAAAACGACATAAAAACATTACATTTCAAGAACAAGAACAATGGTAATAGATTTTGAAAAAAAATAGAGTTAGATATTTAAAATAAACTACGAAAAAAATATAAATATATGTTGTGAATAAAAGGAATGCAGATATCAGAAACACCGAAGAGATGCATATACGGCACACGATTGACAAAACAGAAAGTGCGGGTATTACTACCGCAAAACACAAAAAAACGTTCCGTGTGCTTCTTGCTCCCACATCCACACTCGCGCGGCGCTCCCTCTAAGCCTTACTTTGAGAGCCTACGTGACGTCGTGCGCACGCGCGTTCGTTGGATGTTGTTCAGGGCGGCAAACGAGCCCCGCGCAGGCATGTGCCATGGGATTAGCTCGTGTAGTTCGATTGGTTATGTTAGACAACAAATGAAGAAGAGAAAGTGTGGTGCCTAGTAAAAGACGCCCCCACATCGCTCCCTCCGAAGAGTTGTGATGCTGCTGCCTCTAACCGCTTGGATTCGATGCCAAGGTATTATAAAAGTTAAGTGAGCAACTTTAAAGTAATTTTTTATGATGGTAAACGAGAGATATTTGTTGGAATGAAAAGTCTAATTCCTTGGGCAAAATAATAAAGGTATCATTATCATTTATAGTTGTTAATACTGTTTGTTTTCCAGTAACAATAAAATAAAATAAAATTAGTTTTTCGGTACTATCCCCAAAAGACGATTTAAAGGATGTATGGGAAATTTTATTTCTTGGTTTAATAAACTTGAAACTTGGCACAAATACTAACCTAAGTTAATAATAAAGGATTTAATTATTAGTTCTGCTCTTCGGATTCAGCACTGTTTTCTTCATAGTATTAGATAGTGAGTGGTGTACTTGCTATGGATCTTATGGATCGAATGACAGGTGTGACTGCTTTGTACCCACGAGCCCTTTATTTAGCTAAACCTTATCGGCCATGTCAGTAAATTTTCATAAAACCTAACTTAAATCATAGATATCTATCACTATTCAAGTGTTAAAAGTGACATTCATTTCTCTAAATTATCATTACGAAATAGTATTCTAAAACTAAATGAGCTCGGTGTTTCCAATCCAACTACTTTTAGGTCACCAAATATCTCCTTTAAAATCCAGAAATTATCATGATCAGTTTCATCATAATAATATGAAGACTATGTATATTAGAGTATCGTGAGAATGGTCCTAAAGATAGAACCCTCATTTAAAACAGTTCAAAGCTCCTAGTCTAAAATTGTTTTACGTTAATAATAAACTGTCAATGTTACTTACGTTGGTACACCAGAGGAAGATTTATAGCAGGGCACAAAATACAGACGTTTTAGACTATGATAAGGGTCTCGGACTGGAGCTTATTGATCGATACGATACTTTTGTTTCGTGTGGTACAAGTTATTGGGTATTATTCCGTGTAAAAGGAGTGTTTCTTGACCACATAGTTCAAGAAGTAAACTTATAATCAGAGCTGAACTGGGAGAATCATCATCTTCCTGCCTTTGTCCCATGTTACTTAGGCTCGACGCAACACGTTCTCTTCATCAATTCCGTCCTGTCAACTGTCACGCTATCACTGACTCCCTTTTCTTTCTCCTCACACAGTTCATTCATCTTTTCTTTGACCTTCATCTCCCTCTCCATCTAACCACATTTATATTTATGACTCTTTTAGTAACAAGCATTTCATCCCTCCTCATCTGGTTCAGGAAAACGTGATCTGAATTAATGGAAACATTGGTAAAAAGTTTCTTGTAAAGTTCTTTGTATGTAACTATTAGTTCTGATTTTTACGCTTACATGTCGCGACGATATCTGTCTTTGACAAACTTGTTTTATGTATGTAATTGAATCTTACAAGCTTTTTTTACTAAAGAAGGTCGTAGGAGAATAATCTGATTTTTTTTGTGAAACGGGAATAGGTAAACTTTGATTTTTCGCCACAATTTAAGCTAACAAAAAACTCATCATATCAATCGAAAGACGTCCACTGCGGAATATAAATAAGCCTCCTCCAAGAGTTAACTGTGCGTCTCGCATCCAACAGATTGCCGTAACCTTAACTAGGTCATCGGTCCACCTAGCGGGAGGCCTTACAATGAAAAAGTCATCATTCTATTTTCATCCTACACACATACGCCCAACACCTTATATTATAATACTCTTTATGTAAATATTCACCAACTTCTTTATACCACTAGCAAAGCCCAATAAGCCTTTTATAATGAGGCCCAAGGGGACCGCACTGCTGCGGAGAAACAGCGCTTATGGCCATTAGAATAAACAATACATTTACTTCAATTGTTCTCGCACACCAGACATTCAATTTGCTAAATTTGAAGCCCATTTTCTACGTATATTGTTATTGTTTTGATGTTTTTTACCCTTAGAGTGATTGTAGATACTGTAATTACGAGGGTAGGATGGCTTTTTTATGTTAGTGAATTTCTTGTTATTATTTTATTCTTGTAAAGGGTGCATTGGATTGAAGCTCCAAACACAAAAATTAAGGAAATACTATTCTTAGTTCTTAGGATGTATGCGGAACGGGGTGTAAAGTGCCACAAACGTCCATAGAAAAGGGAGGATCCTCTGACCAGACGGGTGTTGTGTCTGGTCCGGGCAACTGCCCGACGGTTACTGTCGGACTGTTGTACCTATGTGTTCAAATCGCGCCGAAAACTTTGCTAGCGCGAAGCAGGATTTGAGTGACGTCATATCATTAGTTCATAAGTGGCGGCGTTGGTGCCGCTACAGCTCCTTCATCATCATCATAATTTAAGCCGAAAGAGGCCCCACGTATCGCCACACTAATCAGTCTTGTGCGTCTCGCAATCATTACCGGATTTCCGCAGCTTTAACAAGTTCATCGGTCCATCTAGAAAGAGGCCTTCTCACGCTGCATCTTCCGTCTTTTAGGACCTTATATTGAAAGTATTATTTTACCAGAACGCTTTGCAAATTATCATTACGCTGGTCGCACCCACTCGCTGGACATAACAGATGAAGAAAATAACAGGACTCACTGTGATCACTGCCCTGAAGAGCCGAAGACAGAATAATCTGGAAGCAGCTCGTCAGTAAATCTGACAAAGCTTTCTAGCTTTTTAACGGGCACGACCTTCATGAATCATGAAGAACACGAATAAAAGGAAGTGGCTCTTTAGAATCTGTTTAATTTTTAAGTACTAGAAGAAATAATAACGGAAAATTTTCCACTCTACAAAATTATTACTAGAGCAAACAAAAACGATGTTTCAAGAGCTCTCATAACGTCCTACTCATTAACACGGTATTAGTAGAAGGCCTTGAAGATATTTTTTGGCAAAAAATTAAATTAATTTTGACAATAGGGCGGACGAAATTAGTTTTGGTCTGACCATAATCTCATTTTAATTGCTGTCGACGTGGATTGGCTCTTTTATAAGGCTTAACACTGAATATAAGGTATGTGTTCCATATACAGGAGCCCGTCAAAATATAAAACCATTAGGCGAATGTAGGTGTAATATTGGTGGACCTCTGCCCAACCCTTCGAGAAACACTGGCGCGATGTTATGTTAATACCACTACCCCAATTTGCTCGGTTACTATAACTTATTTGTCTAATGTTTGCAAGCGCTAGATCCTGGCTTCGATAGCCGGATCCCTCGGACTGAATCATTGGGTTTTCTATCTTGAATTTTCAGTAGGGATCAGTCCGAAGTCTGGGTTCGAGTCCAGTTGATGGCAATAATTTCCCTCTAATACAAGGGACGTAAACTTACCTGGCGACATGCGGGTCTAACCTATTTCTACCAAACTGTTTGGGGAATGGAGGAGTAATAGTATTTATAAAATACCTATGTATAATTGCGTCTGCTCGGTGGCAAATTTTCTTTACTTGTTCCACAAAAAATAAAATAAACCGACTGCCAAAAAAAAATACTACAAAGAAAAATATCTTTCTTTTCGGCAGTCGGTGTCTTTGGTACCCATTTTATTTCGTTTTGACACCGATTTCCGAAAAACAAGTTATTTATCGCTTTGTAGTGATTTGTTTTAGAAGTCGGTTTTTATTTTCTTGTCATAAAGTTTTTACTTTTCCCTTTTTAGTTTAGATACGTTATTTATGACCATAAAAATACGCATTATTAAGGATCACTTAAACAGTACTCATCGGATCTTGGTCAAATTAAAATGGGACCACATGAGAAGCACCAGCTTTCAAATTAAAAAAATCATCAAAATCGATTCATCTAGTAATAAGTTTTTAAGTAACACATATAAAAAATACAGTGAAATTGGGATTCGATGGGTTCAAACCTGCTCTTTTTTGAAGTCGGCTAAAAAATTAAATAAACTGAATTTAGTTTTGGTGAGAACTTCGGCAGCTTAAAACGAATATTTCAGAGAAGGTACGCTTTAATGTCTCACAAAATCGAAGAGCAAGAATTTCGCATAGTTTAACACTAATAATTTCACGCCTACCTTCTATAGCTCGATCTATTTATACCCGACCTACGAGCTCGCCGACCTCACCCCATTCACTAAACTTCCTCGAATTGAAATCTAAAACATGCTTTAAAAGCAATATTAATGTTCGTTTCACCTTCTCATTGGAACGTTTAACTTCCTTTGACGAGGAGGCGTTTGTTTGAAGTGAGAGCGAGAGGGAGGCTTTTGAAAGTATGATCAAATAAGCGTTGCGAGTTGAGAGGTGCTCAGAAGGATTTAGTCTAGCTATAGGGTTTGTAAATAGTGTTTATGTGATATTTGTAACGTTTATTCTAGCCATGTAGGTAATAAAAGTTTTTGAGAAAAGGAAAACTGTTTTTATGGTTCTTATGCCTATTTAACAGGGGATAAACTACTATAGCGCCTTGCGTTTGGTTATTGCGAAGTATTGTCTCAGCAGATAAGGTTTTCTTTCTAAAACTAACATTAATTTCGGGTCAAAAGGTACAAGAACTACTACTAAGTGCAAGCCACATTGATTTATGAAGGACAAAGCCACAAATTAGTCATACACACTACACAGGTCACTTGACTGAAGCGAGATATTCAAAATGCCGTGTATCTTGCATGGTGAACATTCAGACAGCCATATCTTCAAGCACTAAGATGCGAGCTTTACAGCGTATGTTTTAAATTTACGGGTGGTCTTTTCCAGTTAACATTGACATATGATAAACGAAAACATATCAGATCTCGCTTCCGGCCCTAGTCCAAGCCATGGTACGGAGCATGAGGGCATGGGAATGCTGTAACCTCCTTCTGTGAAGCAGTAATGCTCGCGAAAGATAAGGCAGAACGCGTGAGGGAGACGCAACGGAGACGCCCCTAGCCGCCACAGGAGACGCTCGGGTCGGAAGTCGCAAGCCGATTCCCGAACACCGTAGGCGCGGGCTTGCGGACGGCAAGCAATGGGCAGCTCACCGTCCGATAAGGACAAGGCCCGAGTCGATGGTGCAGTGTTCCACGCGCGCCTCAAAGAGATGTCAGCAAAACTGACGGGGCCCTCCCGCTTCACACACAGCAGGAGAAATCAGTGGGTGGTTTCACAACCAAAAAAAAAGGCTTAAATGGTCTAAATTCATCAGAACGCAGTGAGCTTACATAGTGATTAGTCCGACTTTTTGAGAAATTAAATGAAAGATTTAATAAAATGGAATATTTCTGTCACATCTGTCATATTGCTTGTACATCAAATGCAACATAAATAAATACTCCAAAATTAATTTAAAAGGTACAGAAAAAGTAACAATTCCTTATAATAATTATCGTCTTGTCCTTATAAACTGAGGTCGTAATGGGCTATTAACGTTGTTTCAAAGAAACAGCCGTTATGTGACACTGTTTATTTTTCTTTATGAGTTTTCTTGTTCTTTATTAGATCTTTTTTTTATGTTGGCAACTGTTGATTATCTTGTCTAATGTCCCTGAGGCTATATATGACAGACTTTCTTTGGAAGTTATTGTGTTACTTTTTATTCTACGAAAAAAAAAATATAAACCGGCAAAGAACGAGAACTCACTCATCGAGAGTTAGAAAACATATTTCCCAACTCCTACTGAAACGACTATCTACTAGCAAAAGACAGACAGACAATTTTGTTGAAGAGGGAGAGAAGGGCTTTGCCCAGCTGTGGGACAAAATTGCCAAAATTAATAAACGTTTTATATTCAAACATTTATATTACCTACTTGTATCCTCATGACTAACATAGTTTTAAGATAATGTAATACTAACAAAATATGGACATTTAAATAGTCTGAATTAAACGAATTTTATTTTTATTTTTTATATATATTTTATATTTCTGTAATATTTTTATTTAAACACTTTCAATTCAATTTATTAGATAACAATATTTTTGTGTACATATTATCATTCTACCAGGGACCTAGTAATGGCAGACAACTAAGACATGCAACAGTGGAGAGCAGAGCAAGGCCCAAAGCCGTGTTAGGAATTAACTCGTGTTACAGACATTGAAGTAGCATGGAGGAATTTGACTAACTCATTTCCCGGTATAGGCAAGCCAGTTTACATAACCTAAATATAATAGATTTATTTAAGATTTTTCTCAGAAAAGGGGGTCAAACTACCAAGCATATTAGTCACATGCGTTCATTTACAGAATAATTTAATTGTAAAAGTCCTATTGTAAAGTATATAAGGTATCTTCGCTGTACTACTGAATTAGTTAACTAGGACATTCAGATAACTTCTCGTTAGACTAAACGAAAGTAATGTTTATTTGTTCCCGAGAATTACTTATTATTTACTTGAAACTATTTAAAGTTGAGTCATAAAACTTATCTTGTTAGTTCATGAACATAAAGACTGTACACGAACTATTTATTTGTTATTTAACATTGCCCCACGAAATCAATAAATAGGTATTAGTACCTGGCTTGATAAAACATCTATCAATTACTTTATTCTCACGGTTTTGCTCCTGAGGCATATCTCACAGCGAAATAATGCCACTCAGAGATAATGTCAGTGGATTAGTAATTTCTACCTTACCTTTTATAAATATACTAGCTTCTGCCAGCGGCATCGCCCACGTGAAAGTCGGCAATCATCCCAAGGGATCACGTTCCCACACGGTTTTCCTGTGTCAAGGTAGCAAAGTGATAAAGTTACTTTTTTTATTTATAATATTAGTACTTATGGATAAACAAACTGACAATTTTAGTTCTTCTACCAGTAGTATATTCAGCGTACTATTGTAAGCCTAGCCACCATGTATAGCGCTGTTGTTTGGTTCCTTTTATCACGGATGTGAGATATATATTTGCCTACAGTGGATGATGAGGGAAGAATGCGGAAGATTTGCCCAAGCAGCTAAGCACTTAAATTCCGCGTTATATCAACTAAGCAACTATTGTTACACTGTTGCAATGATTTACGACACGTTCTGCAAAATGATGCGTAACGACGAACAAATTTGGTAGTAACATTGATCTTCTTCTTTTCTTTTTTGTGTGAGGATGTGACCACCTCTGGGAACCCCACAGGCCTCTGACTCTTGGCTATTTCAGACTTACATTAACTATATAAGTCCAGGTTTACATCAACAACATTAACATAACAACAACATTGATGGACGTTGCTGCTATAGGCTATATGCTGGTATATGTGTCCCTTACGTTCTGCGCCATGGAACTGACAACACTTCGCTTACAATGCGCGTCAAGGGAAATCCCAAGTAAGCATTCAACAGGTTAAGCCCATTTGCCGCAAAAAAAAACTCAGAGTTAGTTGCTAACTCGAATTTATTTAACTTCGAGTTTTTGTCGTAGTTTATTATCAATATTCTATGACAAACTGTCAACTTAACCTCGCATTAGCAACTAACTGTGAGTTAAGTTACATGCAAGTGGGCCTTATTAAGCTGTTTGTATCATTTTTAACCGCACTTATTTCTAAGGACGGGACGTTTATGCCTCTGTTTGTCTATAGTTACCACTGTTATCGCTATTAATTTACATATTCCGGATTTGGTTCACGGGATGGCAGAATAAAATATAGAACATATTTATGCACACAAATGTTCAGCGGTAGACTTAATGCAATAAGAATTTACAGTTATAAAAACTCTTTCCCCAAAACCACATTTACACATAACAATCTGACACTTGCACACTTCGCCCATCAAATCTTTTGTAAGCGAGTGACGGCCATGATAGGTGACGTGACGTCATCCGTAACGCTGCTGAATGAAACATGAGCTTATTTCATGCATACAAAAATTGCCTTTTGTTTAAATTCATAAGGTGCTTTGATTTTTTTCTGTTAAGATTTTACTTGGAAATTCTTTATTTTTTTGTGAAAAATTTTACGTGTTGATTATTATATTTTTAAGGTGAGAAAGATGTATGGATTGAGTGAGGAGTGATAAGAAAGAAAAGGCCTAGATAGTTTAACTCATCTTCGCGCGCGGCACTATGTGTGGGTAAGCATGTATTTGCTCGGATGACAAATGCATAATGTATTTATTTACAAGCGCACGCATAGCGCACGCTCACATGGCTCTGCGCCAGCAGATGAGTTGAACTATCAATAGACAACGATAGCGTGACAGGACAGTATGGACGAAGAAAACGTGTTGCGCCGAACCGAAGTAACGTGGGACAAGAGCAGGTGGCAAGGCAGGATGATGACGGAGAGAAGGCTAAACTTTGCAAAATATTTTACATTGAGCTACCTACAATACCTTAATTTCACCGCCAGATAACAATAAAATTAAAGTCGTTAACACCTGTCTACCAATGTATTCCAATATTTTAAAATGATACGAAAAAACTGTATAGGCAGTGTCGCTAAGACGATCAAAACAAACATATCGCGGTAAAGGGCGTCAGTGACGCTTTCGCTTGACATTCAGTAATGAGTTAATATCCCATAAACACATTGACTGATTTACATGATTTAAACGAATAAAATGGTTACGCCTATATCTTTCATTTGAGGCCAAAATGATCAATATACCTATCTCAACAAAAAATAATGTTTTCAAGTTCCGTAAGGTACAAGTCGGATCAATGACGTTTATTTTCTTGATATTCGGCGGAGAACTTAGTGAGAAGTCGAAGTAGGTTCTAAATGAAGACATTTAAATCTCAGTCATAAGACACTGATCACAAACTTAAAGCTTCTAACAATTTTGCTTACCTAAGAAGAGAATCCTCTAAAATAATTGTTAATTTCCCCCTCGTAGACTTAACATTTATTTCCTGCAAGACCTGTGGATTGTGACGCCGTCATATTTTCTTGTCTCCTCTTTAATTTACCGGTTTTAATTTCCGGCCCTTATTTACCACTCGCAAAATTATTCCTAGCATCCAAAACTAATTTTCAACTTTTTGTGGTAGAGATAGAGTTGAATTTCGCTATTTTACGCGTTGTTTTTATTTTGTTTGCCAGATGCCTTGTTTCAATACAATTTTCTATGTCCTTTGATGTCCTGTCAGAGATCAAAGGATCGATTTTCAGTAAAGGTAGCAATTACTTGAAATTGAAATATTTTGGAGAAATTATTTAGTGGCAAATAGGTAGGGTGGAAATTTTCAGCAATTTAATCTAATTTTGAGATATTTAAGTAATTATTTTGATTAAAGAGATTTTCTTCAGAGAGTTGTAAATGAGCTTTAATTATATTAATAGTCTTATCTAGTTATATTTGAGAAAAAAAAAAACTCTTCGATATCAAAGGCTACGTTAGGTTCTTATCATCTAATTTACCTAGATGATTTTATTACTTGTAACTACTACTGCGAATAATTTAACTGATATTATGATGTCTCATTTCATTAAAAGCGTCTTATGGGGTCTCTACAAGTTGGCTTCGTATCTTCCTGCACTTTTCAAAGGTCCGAGAAATGTCCCCTGGGTTCCGAGAAATATCAAAAACCAATACTTAGATGTTTCGTTTTAGTATAGTATAGTTGGCCCTTTCTCTCTCTCATCTGTTCATAGAAAGCCGGGCAACAAACTATGTGTAGATATATAAAAATGATATATCATTTTTTATGAGTAAAATACGTTGAAAACCACGAAATGTGTCGATACAAACTGGCTTTATTTCTGTTTTTGAAATTAAGGTCCTACTTCACTGTTATAAACGCGAATTTATTAAGATTTCTATCTAATTCCTCGCGGACGGTACCGCGGGTGGAGGCAATAAATGTAGTTGGGTTACTGACCATTATTGCCATCATTAAACACAGAACCTATAAAGCCTTCATCGTCTATCAATTTCATTGATAAACAAAAACAAATTTAATTTACCGATTTTTTTCACGAATTTGGTTTTAACCTTCGTATTATCTAACAACAAGTTAAAAACTCCAAGAAAAGGAATTAAAAGAACCCAACCTTCTCAAAAATACAAATAGCCCGAAGTTTTCCGAATGCGTGCGAACATAAAAACTCTTCCGTTCCCCTGAGGATTAACTTCAATAACCTTACAAACTTCATACATATCAAAGCGATGTGTACTTTGCCCTTTAGAACTAGTTTTCTATGTATATTTTTGTATTACTTCAAACGGGGCTAATTTGAATAGCACGTGATTCTGATTTATTTTTGCAACTATTCGATTGACTCTTGTGATTTTTGACCCTTTGAGTTTGTTTAGTCAAAGTCAATTTTAATCTTATGTTAAACTTTCATCGTTTAGTTGTCTGACTGAATCAACTCATGCTATCACGATCCAGGATATAATATGCAGACCAATCCCAAGCATCACCACAACACTGGTCCTCCGCTTTCCACATTTAGTCTGTTCTAGCATATCTTTTTAAGGTTGTCGGTCCACCTTGCTGGTAGTCTTCCACGCTACGCTTGCCGATGTGTGGTTTTCATTCTTGCTCTCGTCTGCTCATGAAATACAAATATGGCTAGCCCTCTGCCACATCATATTACTATCTCTGTTTTTCGGAGGCAGTCAGTTACCTGAATATTTATTTATTGATTCAAACTTTATGCACAAGTACAAAAGCACATTTAATATCTTAAGATTAGGTATTCAGTTAGCAATACTCTCCTGTAACTTCATCGTCATTGAAAATCTTTTGTTTAATTTCTTTATCTTTAGCAAGGCTTACCTTTTGCAGAGGATTAAAAGGGTGTATCACTTTTGAATAGGTATGGGTATAATTACAAGAAAAAGAAAAACTCATTAATAATTTTCTCAACTTGTTTATTTAGATAGTCAACATATTTCCTTCTATCATCGACGACATAGTTCATTATATTACAATAATGCAGTAACTCAATCACAATGCTTTATTAGTTATTATTGCAAATAACTATAATTATCAGTTTAATTGGTTATCGTGAACATCTTATAATTAATTTCTAGTCCTTTTAAAAAACAAGAAAAAATAATACCAATTAAGAGTAGCAGAGTAAAAAATAGCAACAGAAATAATGTCAACATTTCCTGATTCCCTAGTGTGTTCTCTTTTTAGATAGCTTGGGAAGCTACTAAAGAAATCATTTTTAAAATCTACAGATCTCTGAAGAAGAATCTCTGAAGTTCCATCTTCTAAGCCAGGAAGGCAGTGACAGTAACCTTTAGTTATAGACCACTAACGATTCGCCCCGGCTTCGCAGTAGAAATTTTTCTTTTTTAAACTTGGCCCTACCCTATGAATTTCTCCTATATCGTGGTTGCGTTTACAAACATATAAATTCACATATACAAACACCCAGTGCCGGAACAACTATCTGTATGTGTCGCGACACGCAGCGCAGCAGTCAATCGCTCAACCACTGCTCCAAACGTGTGCCCAAATTATTATTAACACATCCTTCCTCGTTTATGACTCTTTCGTATCAAAATACGTTGCGTGGTAAGATATCAGGTAAGGGAGAAATAGACAGTAACTTTGTTTTATACTGTTTAGAGATTAGTGAGATACGTATTAGTGTATATATGTTATAGCTTAAACAAACTTAAGGGCCTACATCTGATTTAGTGCCGTAAAACGGTAACATTCTAAAGCATACTCCTTAGTAGCGGCTAGGTTAAAAGGTTTGAAAAAAAAAAAATTATTATTGTTTCATGTACATTATTTTTTAAACATGGTTTTTTCGTATAAAAAATAGTTTTGCTTTAAATAAAAAAATTAGCAACACGATATTTTTCGCAACTTATGGATACTCCTCCAAAACGACTTGGATGTTTAAAAATATTTTTACACAGAAAATTTGATGGCTGGAATTTTTTCATAACTGACATAGCATATGTAAATCAAATAAAATTTTGCAAACAAAGCTGTTCAAAAGGTCGTTCAATATTGATATTTTGGCATCGAGCGGGCGCTCGGCCAGTACTGCGTTTACTTTGGGGCGTATATATCGCCTTAATAAAATCTTTATTGTTCTTTATGTACCTAAGCAAGCTATTTGATTGAATATATAACTCATAGAGTCGATACGTGACTTTTCTAGACCTATAATGTCAATCTTTTGGTCATGTTTTGGACTCGCTTAGTAACAAAACAAGTTCTCGATATGAATTTATGGATTGCAATATGAATATATTTAATCGCCTAGCCCTACCTCTCCTAATTTCCACATTCGGTATTATTGATTGGCGCACAAGTCACGCCTCAGGATGACAGGTAGCTGTCAAACACATACCCTTTGGAATGTGGGTAATGAGTTGACAACCTGTTACGCTATTTTCCTATGGGGTATCTTTATTAAATTTTAGACGTGATGATTGGTGAGGGTCAAATTATACGACAATTGAATTGGAGAACTACCTATATACTATATAGTTATTTAAAAATTAGCCTTATACAATTTTAGCCATGATGACTGACGATGGCAAAATGTTGGGTTGTATATGTTGCTTCCTTGGCGCTACGTCACTAAAATGCAAGCGACCCTTTATGGGAGCCCATTAATTGAGTGTGCAAGTCACGCCCTGCCATTTTATAGTCGTGTAGTACAACAGTGGTCGGGCAGGGGTCGATAGTCCTATAGTTATGGGCAATCGATCCAATAAACCTACCAAATCTATAGCCCAATAGATTTTTCTCCATTATTTGCAACAGTCCTGCACCAACCGGGGATTGCCCTTGGGTGCACTTGCGTAGGTCATACAGGGATAATCGTCGGTTGGTGTCACATTGCCTGATACATGCCTAACGGGCCTCTGCGAGTTGGCTTTGGCTCCTCGTACGCCTATCCAAGGACTGGGATTCTAGGGTCCCGAGATTGTCAAAGAAATAATATATACTATAATATAAATGTATGGCTTCGAAGGCAAGATTAGAGGGTAGATTTATCTGATTTTAGGAGTGATGACTAAAGAGGGCAGAATTGTATGATTATGTAAGCTGGGAAGAAACTGTTCAATATTTCAGACACTTTAATAAGGGAATTAAAATTTCAAGATATTTACCTATTAGCCTTATTCAATTTTAGTCATGATGACTGACGATGGCAAAATGTTGGGTTGTATGTCAATAATATACGAATCTTCAATAACAATGCGAGCTAAACTTTCCATCAACAAACATGTTTGTTATTGTTTTGTAACAACACTGCACTTAATTAGTATTGGTTTTATTTTAGTTTTTATTTTACAGACGCGTTATGTAACAGTTCTCAGTTGCAATCTTCTAGAAAACCGATGGGCCCGAGTGCCCGGCAGCCCGTCTACCCTCGACTACGGTAGCGGTCGAGGCGATGGCGTGGTAAGGGGTGCGAAGAATCCCCGGAGTGGACCCGGCTATCCCAATAAACACCGAAGACTGGACCTAGCAACATATAACACGCGAACACTCCGGACGACGAGAGCGAAATATCCGACGAGAAGATAGCCGAACTCGAGGCAGAATTGAGCAGGTTATGATGGAGTATTATAGGGTTATCTGAAATCCGAAAAGAGGGGGTGACTCGATAATCCTTAAATCTGGTAACCTGCTCTATTTCCGAGAGGGTGACAGTCCCACATAGACAAACAATGATAACCATAAAATGTCCACGACGATACTTTAAACGTAAAATTTTTCATCAAGCCTTATTTCAAAGCCCTAAAAACCTATACTTTATTCAAGTTTAAACGTCAACCACGTGGACACAATTTAGCTGGTAATGCTGCATTTAACAAGTCAGGATAATGCTACACATTTCCGTTCCAAGAGCATGTTAAATTGTTTCTTTGTCATTAAATACTCAGTAATTTAACTGAGATCAAACGGCAGACACAATGTGTACCTACTAACCCGCATCTGTTCTAGCCTGAAACGAAATTCCTGGAATCGGTCCTGAAATAGCAAACAGATTGATTTTCGAGCTTATTACAGGAAAGTAATGTTGATTGTACCTTGGTGCTATGATGACGTAACAGGTGGAGCCACCTAGCGTCTCAAAAGCGGGGCTTTACAAGGAGGACTCAGTAAAGCTTTAAAGGCAATAGACTTTACTAAACATAATTAAGTACACCCTTTTTGGTTCAGGTATACAGATAGAATATACTTTATTGTATGTATCGTTGATGCTACAGACGTCGTAGAGAGATTAGTTGAGAGTATTTTAAAAGAATGATTGCGAGAATAATGAAGCTTTGTTTAAAAACCCTAGTCCGGCCGTTGTCCTATAACGGTAAAGGAGTCCGTTGAAAATAAGTAGTCCGTTAAAAGTACTTTAATATTCACTTTGTTTCAATGAAAAGAAACTTAGTTTAGATTACTTTCTACACTCAAAAGTTCCTTAGAATATGTATAAAAACGAAATGTTCAACTTACTCGATAGAAAAGTGATTGATGTATCGAAACGTTTTATAGCGATGGATAAAACTCTGGTAAGTTACAAAACTGATTGATTAGTAAATAACTATCCAATCTCAATCTAATAAGCCATTGACTTGTAAATAAATGAAAATTACTTTTTTGATACCTATACCAAAAAGGTCGCCTTTTACGATGACCTCGGTTAGTGTAAACTTTTTGCTGTGTAAAATAAATTAACTCTACCAATAGTGCATATCCATTTTACGAGCTCGCTTTTTAAAATTATGCTGTGATATCATTTTTATTGTAGCGGTAATAAAGTACCTAGGACCTATCTTTTTCCAAACCATTAGAATTTATTTTAGTGTGTGGTTCAGTCCTTGAATTATTTCTTTATCTAATATTTTATCTAATATCTTAACTGAACAAGTTTTTTGTTTATGTTTGTTAAAAGAAATCTCTGGAAGGATCGGGTAACGAAAATTTTTTACTAATAGAAACACAATCGCTCAATTCCATGTTATGTAAAATGCACAGTTTCTATGTGTTCACTCTCGTAATCCACGGCCAAAATTAACTTTGAATTCAAATTATGTTACCACTAGCTGCCGCCCCCGGTTCCGCCAGTGTGGTATTAGTATTTCTCCCAATATTTTTCTAAATTATACCCTATCTGTTATTTTGATATCTATGCTATATTTCTGTAAAGTTCCTTCAAAATCCGTATAGTAGTTTTTGCATGAAAGAGTAATATTAAATATCCATCCATCGTGACAAACTTTCACGTTTATAATATTAACTAGCTTTTGCCCGCGGCTTCGCTCGCGTTAAGCATTTTTTTTTTTTTTTTTTTCGGGACCGGTCAATGTGGCGACGCTTGGGGGAGGCCTATGTCCAGCAGTGGACGTCTTTCGGCTGATATGATGATATTTTTTGCGGCTTTACTTTTGTTTAGCGTGTGTAAAAAATTAGGGCCTACAAAACTTCTTTGTAAACAATATTCTTAACTAATCTGTCATTAGGCGCTAAAACTATCAAGCTATTGGGTGAACTTACTCGTGAGCACGCAACATAAAACTGTCCATGAGAGAAGCAATGTTCTCTCAAGTCAATACCCGCAAATTTGAGAGTTTGCCCCTGAGACTTATTTATTGTCATGGCAAAGCAGACTTTTAGGGGAAACTGTAATCGTTTAAATTCGAACGGGATATCATTCGGTATTAATGGGATTCGTGGTATAAATACAGTTTCTCCTTTCGCACACCCAGTTAATATAGTGGCTTCCACTATATTGCGATGTAACGCTTTCACTTGCAGTCTCGTACCGTTACAAAGTTTTGGTGGTTTTAAATTTCGCAACAACATAATTGGAGTGCCCACACGCAGAATAAGCTTATGATAAGGCAAACCTGGCGGTTTCAATGAATTTAAAAATTCTACAGGGTAATTAGTAGCGTCATCTGTATTAACCACAGTATCAATCGAATTATAGACCTTTTCTTCGCCCTCTAACGACATGAGCAGGATATCGTTGATAGCTGCTGCTTGATCGTTCTTTGGAGTAAGTATGGCACGCTCACATAACCATTCAATAGGCTTGTCATGTATATGAATAATGTCTGGATAAACTTTAGACAGTAATTCTTGAACCGTTGTAACAACTGTGCACAATTCTTCCGGGATGGTTATCATTCCATCAAACGATGGAAAATCACCATTACCGATTTTAAGAAGGAGATCAGAAAATCTACCAGCAGACTTATCCCCGCCCAAATGTGCTCTCATGTTTTTAGAGAGCTTAAGAATATTAACCTGGGGCCACAAATTGGATTTCTTAATGCACGACTTTACTTCGTCAGCTCTGGTTCCTTTTGGCACCACTGGTAGAGTCTGTCGAAAGTCTCCAGCCAGCAAAACTGTTACGCCACCCATTAATTTTGTATTTCCCCTTATATCCTTTAGTGATCTGTTTAAGGCTTCAATACCACCTTTATGAGCCATCGTTATTTCGTCCCACACGATTATTTTTGTACTCTTTAAAACTTCAGCAAAATTACTTTGTTTGGAGATGTTGCAAATGGGTGTTTCAGCAGTGATTAAATTAAGTGGTAACTTAAAAGTAGCATGAGCAGTTCGACCACCTTTGAGTAATGTAGCAGCTATGCCGGACGACGCCACAGCCAGGGCAATGCCGTGAGTACTTCTTACTTTCGCCAAAAGTAAATTAATAAGGAAGGTTTTACCAGTTCCGCCTGGAGCGTCTAAGAAGAATAATCGACCGTCATTTGCATCTACACTTGTGATAATTTTATTGTAAACTTCCTGTTGCTCGTCATTCAAGGATACTTCATTTTTTCTTACTGCCTCTTCTAAGGCCACTGTATCGTAACTGGTCTCCTTCACGTACTCTCTATTTCCAAATTGTATTGATGTTATTGGCTGAGGTAATCCATACTCTTTAAGAGGACGGCCGCCTAATGATAATACGGCATCCTGTAATACCGACAGGCATTTGTTAAATATCAGGTCCGATGAGTGCTCTACATCCACGTCACCTTGCCTTTCCAGCTGTTTTTTAAAGTCCTCAGAAAGGTATTCTTTGTATTTCTCCCAAAGACATAAGGGGTCGGAAACCTGGCAGAAGAATAAAATTATAGCAAAAAGCTCTCGAATAATATGCGGTGTTTGACAAAGTGCTGCCTCTTCAAGAGCTGAATCCAAATGCCGATCATCTTCGAGTAAACCTAGAGCCTTGCACGCGGATTGGAAAGTGGGATGTAAGTGACCATCTACAGTTTTCATCGCTTCAAATGAAATTGGGCCTCTGATCTCATGTAGAAGCATTCGAAGGTGGTAGCATTCTGTATTGTTTGGATGAACAGTATAAACCCTACCTAGAACGTGTTCTTTTTTGACCCCTGACCATCCTTCAACATTCACTCCTCTTTTCCTTCTCTGAAACGATCGCTTGTTCCAAACGTAATACGCAGGGACTTCCGAGTATAGCAATGTTTTGGCAAAGTCATCCACGTTACACAGATCGAAAAAGGAGAGGAGTGTAGTTGTAGGAGGACTACTCAATTTGTCGCACAAGTTCTGCTCATTAAAATAAATTCTCTGTCCATTTTCTAAATGGACAGCAAGGTGCACTACAGGAGGAAAACGCTCATGTATTGGGAATTCAAGGATTCGCCAAACTGCTTCAGCTGAACTTATATATCGACCACTTGCGTAGGTTGTAACTTCATCCTTCTCATCCTTCCCGTTCTCTAAAGTAAACGTAGCCTGATCTGACCCTTTATTAACATATTTGCAAACGTATTTGATTGACTTCACTGAATGACAATACTCTACGTTCACGTGAGCGTTACATGTTCTTAATAGCACTGGATTATAAGGAACTACCCAACGATTATCTATTGATACACCCTTGATATTGACAGAGAATCCGCCGTCATCCAGAGAACGTCTCCTGTACTGCGGATAACCATCATCACCGGTTTGAGTTTCCTTAATAAGAGGCTTGGGATAACGTTTGCTACAAGAATTATCTTTCATGCATTGAGAATTTCGGTTTAAACTTCCACAGGGGCCATGTATCATATTACTTTTAACAATTTCGTAAAGCTCAGGATCACGATTGGGGTTAGGTATTTCAGCACAAATAATATTGTTAATTTGATCCGGAGTGATGCGATATTGAAGCCATAAAAGTATATGAATATGCGGAAGACCTCGCTTTTGCCATTCCGTCGAATACATATAACATCTCACTTCACCGAATATTTTTCCTTTTATCAACAAATCCATGACCTTTTTTACTTTTAATCGAAAGACACGCGAAATAATATCGTATCGATCATGAGATTTTTGTCCTGAAAGTAAGTGCTCATTTATGTCACTCCAGCGTGGGTTACATGTAAAAGTAATAAAAAGGTCGGGACGACCGTAATGTCTAACATAGGTCATGGCGTCTTGCGTTTTTTCGTGCATGTATCTTGGACCACCAGTGAAAGATGATGGAAGTACTACCATTTGTCCCAGCTGATTTGCTTCAGTATCTTGCCGTCCAATTGCATCTTTTAAATGAATATAATTATCTGCGCGCAATTTGGCTTGATTGTTTTTTATGTAGTTTAGTCTTTCAGTTTCTATTTTTGCGTATTCATCTACCAAATATTGACTAAAAAGAGCGCGATATTTAACCAAAAAGTTATCTTCTCCTTCTCTGATCATTATTCTGTATGAATAAAAACTTACAGCAGAGACTGTTTTTTTCAAGGGCAACTTTGTTGTGGGATTGCATTGTTGTATGTTGATTGAATAGCCATCGTCCCCCCAGCAAAACATCAACGGGTACTGCAGCGCGTCATAAGCTCGATGTATCTCACTGATACGCTGAAGTGAGTTACTTCGGCTTTCGAGGATGATGTCTCTTCGGTTAAAATGCTGATCTACCAATACTACAGCCACTTCATTTGCCGTTGGTGCATTAAATCTGCCTCTGTGTTCTCTTTGTGGTTTTTTATCTGCATGTATTACAACCTTGAATGACTCTGAAGGCGATATTTTATCAATGGCTGTTTTTAGATCTTTTATGTATGGGTTCACCTCATGTAACATAAGCTGCAATTGTTTGATTAAATTTGGTTTCAAATCAGGAAATTTAGAACATCGAATATTTGCTTCTCTATCATCTTCACCGACGAAATAAATTTGCAGAAACTGTGCATCCTGCCCAGATTCAGGTAATATACTTCCAATTAAATGATAGACTTGTCCTTGAACTTTAAAAGTTGGTGAAAAACCGCCTTCTTTTATTTGTTTTCCACCAAAGGAAGTCATTTGAAAACAGGCATTATATTTTCGGATATTATCCATGAAGTGTACATGATTTGGGTGTAAATCATTAACCAGACTGTAAAGTGGTTCAGGCAGTTGTTTAAACGGCTCAAGTTGTACTTTACCGGCGCTACAACACATGCCAGGTGTCTCATCTTTCCACTTCAAAGCGTTACACCACTGACACTTGTACGTCATAGAACCTAAGACTACACTGCTGTCAGTTCCATAAGCAATATCTGGGTCATACGCCAAACCCGAAAGCAACTTGCTTCTCCATACACGCTGAATTGTATTTTCTCTATACCGTGACTGAATCACTCTATGCACATCAGTATTCCTGGCCTGATATAGTGCAGCAGATTGCCTGTGTTTTTCAGGGTTTGCAGCCTGGTAGGTGGCGATAGATTGCCTGTGTTTTTCAGGGTGTGCAGCCTGGTAGGTGGCGACAGCTTGCCTGTGTTTTTCAGGGTGTGCAGCCAGGTAGGTGGCGACAGCTTGCCTCTGTACATCAGGGTGTTTTTTCTTATATTCAGACACAGCTTTACGGTGGGATTCAGGTTGAGTTTGTCTATATTTTTTTTGTGCCTTTTTTATTTGATTATTTCGTGTGTAATTAGTAAACCTTGCCCTACGTTTGTTTTTCTTTTTTTCTATTAATGTCACAGACTCAGACAATAAACTTCCTGTTAAATTTTCATCATAATTTAATGAAGATACTATAGGTACCTCCTGACAACCCTTTTCAACTTTAAGTTGCGAAGGTGTATCAATTGCAAAATCATGTTCTTCTACAGCTACCTCCATACGACGCCGAGTAATTTTCTGTGCTGCTATGGGAAGATAGGCATCAAAATGCCCACTGGACAAATCTTGGCTGAATCGTAATCGCCTAACCGGATAATTGTTAGATCCAGATTCCGTATATATGAGACCGTTTCTATAAACTTCAAACTTAAATGGGAATATTAATCCTGCTGCTATTAACTCACAAAGTCCGCCATAAGTAGCATTTTTTATCATATCAGCAAAATATTCGTCAGGTGTTAAGTAGTTATTACCATTCCTGTCATGGGTCATAATTGAAAACTGGCTCCAGTCATTAACCACATATCTGACAATGTCTGAACGCACCTCCATCGCTCTATCTTGTGTTCCGTACATTAAATAAGAGAGAGCACGAAACAAACATGCACCGTCACCAACAATAGGGACGACAGTACATTCTTCAACTTCTCCATTAACGTTCAGATTTTCTTTAGCCATTTTAAAAAAGTCGTACTGACAAAACCTATACTTAAACCAAACGAAAACAAAACAAATGCCAAATACAACCAAAACAATTTTAACGACCAACAACATCCAACCAACTGTGTACAACTAACCTATCTGACGACGAAAGTTAAATAATTACTGGAGTGGGTCATTAATCCGCGGAAAATCTTAACACCGCGATTCAGAAAAATGACTTAATTGCACAACGCCATCTACTGTCAAAATTTAGAACTAAAAATTATTTTGTTCGTCATTAGTTCCATTAGGTACTAATAGTTCAAACTAATACATTTACATCCTCCATCATCCCGGTAAGCGGACGTCTTCATCATAGTAGCTCCAACCTTTAATTTCAGTTCAATCAGTCGAAAATCTAAGAAGTTTTATACAAACTTTTATCCCCTATTTTATCCCCTTAGGGGTGGAATGTATCAAAATCCTTTCTTAGGGGATGCCTACATCATAGTAGCTATATGCATGCAAAGTCTCAGCCCGATCGGTCTAAAATTGACAAAGTTTCATACAAACTTTCATCCCCTGTTTTATCCCCTTGGGGGTAGAATTTATCAAAATCCTTTCTTAGCGGATGCCTACGTCATAACATCTACCTGCATGCCAAATTTCAGCCCGATCCGTCCAGTGGTTTGGGCTGTGCGTTGATAGATCACTATGTCAGTCAGTCAGTCACCTTTGAGTTTTATATATTTAGATAAGAAAAGTGAGATTTATTGGACTGCATCACACATTATCTTTGCCCCAAAAATCTGAAAACACTACACCACAAAACTTTACCTCTAACACAAAGACATTTACCATTCCTGACCTAGATTTTAACCCAAAACTACCAAAAACTTCGTTCCACGCTCAAAGTTGGCTGTCTCTCCCAGTCCATGTTGAAGTGCCCGGAGCAAGAGAATCTTAATCAACGTGTCATAACGATTCCAATTTTCAATGGTTAATTTTTTAGTCCAAAAATACATGGTTTGTGTGTGAAACTGATTGTATTTGGGAATACCGAAGGCAAAAAAAAATAGTCATTCACCAACAAGATGGGCCAATCAAGTGAAAGACTCGTTACTCTTTAAATTCTGCACGGTTGTATGGGACGCGCTGGACAGAAACCTGTGGTGGCAGATCATCCGCTCCAGATGCCACCCTGATAATGACCACGATCCTCAAACATAAAAGACCGACCAATACAACAAGTACATGATAAGCCGGGAGGGACAAATGGTTTATTTAATTATTATTCAAATTACGTTATCCTTTATTACATTACAACACACATTATTGTTGCCCAAATATCTTATAATGTCACAATCCCAAATATCACACCGCAGAACTTTGCTTAACTGGAAAGGACATTTACCAGTACTGGCCTAGATTTTAACCCGAAGCTACCGAAAACTTCGTTCCACGCTCAAAGTTAGCTGTCTCATCCAGTCCATGTTGCAGTGCCCAGGTGCTAGAGAATCTTTATCAACGTGTCACAACGCGTCTCGAAGATGAATCGCGGCTGGAAACCACTCGGGAAATAGGGTTGGTGTATCAAGAATTATTGTAAATGACCATTTTCAAAAGATTTTGGTTTACTTTTTGGTACGAAATGAAATAGTGTGCTGTCGTAGGAATATTATTTTATAGTGGTTGGATTGAGTAACCATAATTTTATGTTTCCCAAGAGCATCATAAAATTACTATTAATGGAAATTCAAGTTAAGCAATTTATTTATACTTGAATCAAGAGAGAATGAGTGTAGATATTTTAGAAGTATTAGCTACCTTTAAGCTTAAAGCTCCTGTAGTGTTAGAGCTAACTGATCTGCATCTTTAGGTTATAGAGCTAATGGTTTCTGTAAACGTATTGGCATTACATTACTGTCTCAAGTCTTTTCATTCGCTTTCCGTAAAACGTTTTTTTTCATTCCTGACCCAATATATCAAGATTTTTCATAAGGATAATGCATGAAAACTCTAGAAGAAGTCTTCAAAGATGAATTTAACACCGTACAGAAATTTAAGAAGAGAACAATATGCGAGATTGATCGTGACTGATTGGATTGTAATATTTTATGACTTTCACTGACTTTTTCTTAAAAGGTAATAAGAATCCCCTACGAATAAATTTCCATAACTATCACGTGGCAGCCCTACTACAGAATGACTAAGATTTAAAAAGTCGAGTTTTTCTGTCAGGGTGGAAAGTTATATCTCCAGTAAAACTGTCCACTTTTGTTTCTGCCTTATATTTTTCTGCAAAGTGGAATGTTTTGATTTATTTAGTTATGTTCCAGTAACTTGTTACGAAGACGCCTTCTGTTCTGAGAAAAGTTTAAAAGTATTTACTGAAATATTGTGGTGAGAAAATTTACTGTGAAGAAATTGACACTATGACCTTTGTGATGGTTCGATGAGTTTCGATTTATTGTTCACACCGACTAACAAACGATTTTTACTAAGCCGAATTGGAAGTACGTTCACACATGCGCGACATCACCTATAGCCGCAATTTAAAATGCGTAGCGCTATCAGGAAAGTGTATTAGTTTTTTAATTTCATACACAAACCTTTTTGCTTCGACGTTTGTCTGAAAAAAATAATATAAATTAAACAAACCGGTTAAACAGAAGATTTTGGTTAATTTGCAAGTTAACCAAAATGTAAGCCAAACACGAACCAGTAAACGGGTTCTAAGTAACTTGTTGCCAAGCCTTCAGGGAATAGAAGACCCTACTCTAAATACAGAAACATCTGTAATACCGAATTAAATTCCAGACCTTAAAGATTATTAATTTAGCATGTAATGTGTATTATGTGTAGGATAGGATTAATGGAACCCCTTTTCCGCACTTGGACTCCGTTGTGCGTGAAGTTCTACTCCCTGTGAGAGGGAATGGGCCGAAGTCCACCGAAGCCGAAGTGCAGGTTGATGGATGTCACATGTCTTCGAATTTTTGGTTTAGCACATGCCAGTTTGCTCAGGTAATGTGTAATACAAAGTAATAAATTACATATAAACTAATTAAAAATATGTCCTGAAATTGATAAGATTAATTTAAATTCATGATTAAATCTGTTCAAGACCACCAATTAAACGATACATTATATAATTAAAAGCTTTACAACATTATCTATTTACAATATTTACATAATTATAAATATTAATTTTATATTAAAATGGAATGTTCGGTAAAATTGCCACTTAGTGACAGAAATTGCAATATTTCTAGTTAATACCCGTTTTATCCAGTAATTTTACAGATTTACCATTATTTTTTGTTGTTTACGGAATCACCAGATACTGGATTGGGATGTATGTGCAGATTAAGATTTTAAATTAATTAGGAGGAACGTGTGCTAATTATTTACAATCCGACATAGCTTAACTAACTCTGTATCATTCTGTACAAATAGAAAATGTAAAGTAATACTTCAAACAAACCATGCCACATAAAGGTTATGTCCGATTCGATTGTTAACAAAGTCTAGTTTTGACGTTAGATTGAAATATCTTTGACGAATGGCCGGACATATTGGCCGTCAATATTGACGAAACGTTGGTTGTTTCAAGTGTGGCTGGGTGGCAGGCAAGCCATCAAAATGGCAGAATATTGATTGCTGTGACTGATTGATAATTCAACCTACCGGTCAGACTGAAACCTAAATTTCAGAACAAAAAAAAAATTAATTGTTCATTTGAGTTATTAATTAGTTACATGGAAATGAGTATTTTACTCACAGAAATCAACATAATTAATTGAATGTTTGATCATAATTATTAATAAAATAATTATACTTCATAGATTAGGAAGACTTGAGAATAGTGGTAACACTTTATTTACAACTTTTTAATTATTTAATTAAGGTTTGAAAGCCTATGTACAGAATTGTGTTCAAATGGAATTATTATATTGATAGCTACAGGTAAGTGTTGGAAATTGATTCTATGTCTATTTTAAACAAATATAGCAGGCTTTTATTTATGACTATTCTTAGATTTATTATTAAAAACTCTATTCATCGAAAATTTCGTAATTTATACTTTTAACAATGACCAGTTGATTTTACAATCATTTTGGTCCAAGTAGTTAGAAAAACGACCTCGAAGATATCCGAAGCGACCTGGTTTTTTGTTACATTATTTCACTCTGGGTAGTGATAAAAGTATTTAAATACGTATTACAAATATTATTAAATACAATCCATATTAGAGTAAATGGCACATCGTTACTATTATATGTACAGTAGATGTATTATACATACTTACTTAGTAATACATGCTTACTTATTTACAAAAAATACATTCACTAAATTGTCTTTCATCGTGGCTCGAATATTTACAATATTGAGGTGAGAATCAGAATTTATAAAGATATATTACACAACAAAAACCTTTACAAACACTTTTTCTAGTGAAAATGTGCACCAACCGGTTGCATAAGGTTTAAGAGACGATATTCAGGTAAAAAAATATTTGCGGTAACCGTAATTCAAAGAAGTTCAAGGTGATGAATCAAGTACCAGGGATATACTGTCTTAAGCTAATCAGATTAGTCAGACTAAAAGTCAGTTATTAATCATTACTTAGGGATTATTTTTCAATTAATTACCCAATTAATCACATAGAAAACTGAGCGTAAAATTGAAGCTAGAATTGTTTAATTACCATGAGGGCTGGTTCGAGACGTCGCGTGAAAATAATGTCTGAAATTACTTGGGGGAGGGTTTTGCCCAGCAGTGGGACAGTAATAGTAAGATAATAAAAAGAAAAGAACTATTTTGAAAAATTCTGTTTCTCACCCTTCTTAACCAGTTATGTTATATCTAATACAACATTAAATATTTCTTCTCGTTAAAGCGTTTCATTGAGCGCTAATTGCAAACAAAGTATCTAATATACATTTATTTTTTAAAGCTTGAAGTTATTATGAACTAAAATCTTTGGCTTGGGTTTTTATAATTTTGGATAAAGGCATTGAATATGAGAGTCTGCATCGCATTTTCTACCGCAATGAGCGGCGTTTTGGGTTCCTTATTTTAACGAACATGTTCCCGTTCTACTAAACATAATCATTAGGACATATACTCGCGTTTTGGCTTATCAGACTCGCACTTAATCAACGAAACATTAATTTACTTAATGCTAATATGCAATCAACAATAACAGCATTATTTTTTTTTAAATATAATTACAACTGAATATTTTTTGGAAAATAAATACCTAATGCTAAATTGTTTGCCACAACAAACAATTTATTTGCAATTACAACATCAACTTACGATAAAATATTGCAAAAATTTAACAAATTATAATAATTCTTAACAATAGGTATTACATAAACTCCAAACTTTCAAACTACTCGCTGCTGACAACAATGTTTCGAACAAAAAACCAGCTATGTCATAATCAAGGAAATTCTTACACAGTTCTAAAATACAGTTGCACTTCAAAAATTCTTGCATTATATCTACTGCGATAACTACTTCTAAAACATACCGAAATGAAACTGTTACAGACTTTAAATCGAATGCTTGAACGGTAGTTCCGACAATACCCGGGTAATGAGGCTCCAAGTCATTCCGCGAAATGTTTGCCAGTTGTAAAAGTATGAAGTTATGCTTATGAAGCTGTAAATTCTGGAAGACTAATGACTTTTGAATTTGTTTTAAATACGGTTATTAAAATTCATTACGACATAATATGATAGTTATTTTTGAAGTTAATTAGTTTTATAAGCTTTTATTTGATTAAATTTATGGCTTCTGATTGATTGTATGGCAGTCTGGTACTTTTAAAAATATTATTTGACTGTATTCTGCTGCATTTTCATTTGAAAAAGAATTAGCTAGTATTAAGATAAAGAATACAAACATCATTTAACAATTGCCTTTTTCTTTTGCAATTTTGTAATGAACTATCTCCTAGAAAAATAACATAACGGTTTTACAGTAATATTGGCTTTTATTTTTCTTGCGCAAGTTGTCAAATTTTCACAAACAGTAAAGACTCCCGCAGACACGCGAGAATCCGACAAGAAAACGACTACCATTTTTTTAAGAAATTTTTCTACATATTATAATCATGCATTTTATTAAAAAATTGTGTCGCACTATCACTTCGCGTCTGTCTGTTTGAGTTCTTATGATATTAAAACAGCTGAAACATCATTTAGTCAATGGACGTATAGGAAACTTTTTCTTTTTAATTCCCAGTGCTCAGCCACATAAAAGTATACTAAGACAGAAGATAAACTCAAACATTCAAGCATCCAACATTTCTATAGTTTTCTTCAAAAAGTTAACAACACACGAACACGGAAGTACTTTGATATGCATCTTGGAAACTATTAATAAACAAACATACATATTACTAAGAATCACAGTAAGGACTAGCTTTTACAATATATTACTAGAAGTGTGAAAGTACCAAAGACTGTCGAGAGTTAACCAAACCATATTAATTATGTAATTAAATCTTCTTTTAACAGCAGAGAAAGTTCACCTATATATTGTGCTACGACATGAAAATAAAAGTTGTAGACTGTCCTTTTAAAAAGTATAGACAACACACTTGATTTTTAGTTGTCCATAAGCGGTGGTCTCCGCCTTTTTTTATTGCCCAGTAGACCTGCTTTTTCAACACTCTATGGCATAAAAAAAACTTCAAAAGTCAACTGTCAACCGTAACATCTGCCATTGATTCGAAAATTGGGACAAGTTACCTAAGCTCTACTAAGTCATGCACAATATTGTTCTTCGAAATCTGCATTGCTCATATGTATAGTTCATGATCCCAATATTAGTTTACAATTCAAACCGCAAGCTATTATAATAGCTTGATGCCATGAACGATCGATAGTTTAACCATTGAACCAAAATTCTGACTATAAGCCCCTTTCAAAGTAGCATGGCTTAGGTTTCCCAGTAAATCTTCTAAGCCATTCATAACTGGGAGAGAGATTATTAACATGGTTTAATTTGTCTATAATATCTTCTGAGGATCTCATTTATAAAAAAATATTTAACCATTTGATTAGTTTAAATCAATCTGTCAGATTTATTTGAACTTAGAACCTGCTGGTCAGTATCAGCAGGTTCTAAGTTCAAATTCTCCCATAGAATATTTTAATAAAGAATGTGAAAGTGTTTCAAAAATCATTTAAAGTTAAAAATATTTTATAAGTAAGGCTGTGTGTATCTGTAGTCATCTTAAAACAACGACAGTGATTGGTGTTGGAAAGTTTTCTGTACAATTAAATATTTGGATTCATAATCTTTTTTTAAATCATCATCATCAATTTAGCCGAAAGGCGTCCACTGCTGAACATAGGCCTTCCCTAAGCGTTGCCACATTGACCAGTCCCGTGCGTCTCGCATCCAGCGGACTCACTCACAATTTTTGCATTACTCCTTCCATTTTCCATAGCTGCCTATAATATCCTAAAAAATATCAGGACCCAAGAGAACACATAGAATTTTCACAATCCTAAACCCCACTATTTAAAGAGAGCGTTTGAAAAACGACGTATAGAATGAAAACCTCGTATTGGTATACGAGGTTAAACAGTCCCAAACGAATAAAGAACTGGTCAAAAAGTTCTGTGTATATCTTAATGTAAATCACATAAATTGTTGTTCTTTTATCGCTAACGCTTCAGAGAGAACCAAGTTTATGGCCCACAGTCACGAAACGGATTCGAATCACTGCAGTCTGATATTGCAAGCGGTTAAGCTATATCTTTATTTTCTTCGACATCTATGTCATTGGTGTGGTATAGACCTTCTGTACCTTATTTAGTAACAAAATGGTAGCTAACTGTTACTCTAATAAAATAGTGGTGTAAATTCGTTAATGGAAGTCATGAGATAATGCGTTGAAAAGTTTAGAGTTTAATCCCATTGAAACGTTGCGGTAAATTCACTTCCTACGCAAAAGCATTTTCAGGTGAACTAACTTGTTTTAGAGTTCTGTTTATAGGATTATCGTCTGTGTATAAAAATATAAGCTCTGGGAAGTTGAACAAAGTTAGTTTTTAAGACGAATAAATAAGTCAGTAATGTCTCTACAAATAATTTTGTTTAAATGACGTATCTTCGTCAAAATTCATACTTAATCTTTGGTACATCCACACTATTCCTAATGAAAACATAAGTACAGTCTTCATTTAGACAGTGACCTCTTCAGTAAAGCGACTCTTATCATCTAAATTAATAACTATAGCATGAGTCCTTGCGTGTCCTGATCGAACACCTTTCACAGTTTCCGTACTATTAGGACTTGACTTTAGTTCACTGGTTTTCTCACTCTTATTATTGTAACCGTTACGACTTACTTCTGGTGGCCGGATATCACTACATGCCTCGCCGGAGATTTTGAAGACCCCGTTTTGTTTATCTTCTTTGGGTTCCTCGTTTAGGTCTGTGCGTTTCATAGGAGAATCAGTCGTGACATCTGTCGCGCTTTGTTCAGCGTTGCTGTTTTCTGTGCTTTTTGTTGGGCTGAAGGTTTTACGTTTGTAAGCTGGTGGGGCTTCGAAAGGTAATTCCCTACCGCTGCTTGAGGATTCTTCAGCTGGGGTGACAGTACACATCAGCCTGTCTGCTACAGCACTGAATACAGTGTTCAGTTTCAAAGGCGCTGAGTGGTCGGATGGAGGTGGTTTTCTATCGTGGACTGCTGCAGCGTCCTGCATGGCTCCTATTCTTCGAGATATCACTGCTCCTGGACCACATCTCTCGCGAAGTTTTTCTAACTGATTGCAGATTTTCCTGAACTCCTCCTTTTAGACAAAAAGATTCAAGAATAAATATTTGATGTTAGTTACCTTCAAAAATATTTTTACGCTTATTTCTAATACAAGTTGTTATAAAATTTACAAAGGTACTATATTAATAAGCCAGACACTTGATTTACAGCCTAGATCCAGACTACAATGCCAGTCTAGGGCCTAGCTAAAATAATTAAGTTCTCGTCTAACCTGTCTGGCAGATTTTGGAAATAGAAAACCAATTTAACACAACAAAATAAATGGCATGATGCTTCGAAAATTATTTGAAATAAATATTTAAGAAATTAGAAGATGGACGTAACAATAATATTGACATTTGTGATTACCTCGATTCGAAGTAATCACAAATGTCAATATTCCTAGAATCATGTATGTACAAAATGTACAACTGGTAAAATTAATTCAAGAGAGTAGTATCCAACAATGCTTTATTTTGTTTCAAAATGTTACCAATTTCATTGTCCATCACCAGCAATCAGCCTAATTGAAGTATTAAACCATAGTTCCTTTATTTTTTAAAGTTCAATAATATTAATGGCTTCATTTACAATGACGCAACAGACGGAATTTTCAAGCAAATAATTAATGAAATTCCTTTTTAACCGACTTACCAAAAAGGACGAGGTTCTATGTTCGACTTCATGTTTGTTTTTTTTGTGTATGTTCACCGATATCTCCGTCAGTTATGGACCGTTTTTGAATTCTTTTTTTATTTGAAAGAGTATGTTTCGAAATTGATCCCATTTTAATTTAGTGAAGATCTGATGAAGGACTTCGAAGATATGCGACAGAAATCTTAAATAAATAAAGGCAAGTCTCTTGGGATTGCTGCAATCGCATGTCTGTTTATTGATTATACCATTTCATAACATAACAGCCATTACGCTCCTTAGGGGTACGCAGATCTCTCATTGCACCGGTTAAGTTCAAGTTTCTTGATATTTGGGTTATCTATTCTGAGGTTAACTTTATAGGTAACTTACTAAACAACTTGTCTATTAGGTAGGTACAACAAAAAAGTGAAAAATAAAAACCTTTAAAAAAAAATACTACCGACTTCCAAATAAGAAAACTACGAAATGAAAAATAGCTTTATTTATGGAAGTCGGTGTCCATAACGAAAAAAAAAATGGTTCCTACGAAAGACACTGACTTCCATAAATAAAGTTATTTTTCACTTTACAGGTTTCTCATTTGGAAGTCGGTAGTATTTTTTTGTACAAAAGTTTTTTAAATTCAGCGAATTGAGTTTATGAGTAAGTTATGCAAAACTAAAAAGAAAGAAAGGACAATTGTATATTTTGCAGGGACAGAAAAGCACATGATTGAAATTTAAAATCCAGTATATAAAAAACTTTTTAACAAAGAAAATAAATCGACTTCTAAAGCAAAACACTACAAAGAGAACAATAACTTTTTATCCGAAGTTGGTGTCTTTGCTATCTAATGTATTTCGTTTTTAGACACAGACTTCGGAAAAAAAGTAATTTTTGGCTTTGTAGTGTTTTGCTTTAGAAGTGGTTTAATTTTTTTGTTAAAAAGTTTTTATTTTTCACTTTTTAGTGATACATAATGGACAAGTTCTATAGTAAGGAACCTATAATGCCCACAGTGATGCCAGTTTAAATAAATCGAATATACATGTAACTTGAACATAACCGGTGGAATGAGTACTAGGGTGAACTGTACACATCTGCATACCCGTTTAAAGCAAACTAGCGTGATGGTATATTATAAAATGGTGTAAACAATAAACAGACATGCGATTGCAGCAATCCCGAGAGATTTGCCGTCATTTATTAAAGAGTTCTGTTGTTTATCTCCGAAGTTCTTCATCAGATATTGGTGAAATTTAAATGAGACCACATGACAAGCACCAGTTTTCAAATAAAAATTTCAAATAATTATCAAAATCGGTTCACCTAGTAAACTAAACATAAAAAAATACAGTAGAATAGATAACCTCCTCCTTTTTGGGAAGTCGGTTAAAAAGCAATAATATAAGCATGGTCGCTTACAATAGGCCTCATCAGAAAGCTTACAGTCGTCCAAAGGGCAATGGGCTATGCTCGGAGTTTCCTTGCGTGATCGAATCAGAAATGTAGAGATCCGCTAAAGAACCAGGATTACCGACATAACCCGAAGAATTGCCAAACTTAAGTGGCAGTGGGCAGGGCACATTGCACGCAGAACGGATGGCCGATGGGAAAGAAAGATCAATGTGGTGGCGCTTGGAGGAGGCCTATGTCCAACAGTGGACGTCTTTCATCTGATATGATGATGATGAATAATATTAAAACAAAAAAATAAAGTAAAGCATGCCAAAGTTGATTAGTGTCAGGAAAATAATTAAATAGGCACAGTGTTATTAGTAGTAGAGTTATTATCTTATACTCTTTGCTTCAAACTCATTCAAGAAGGTATACAGTAATGCTCACCTCAAGTTCTCTCTCAGTCATATTATCGCAGAACCTGGCACTCCGATTGGTCGTCATAGTGTAGGTAGACTCTGCTGGTCTCGATCTGAACTTGCCTGTCTTCTCTCGTTCATCTTTGCCGTGCCCCTTGTAAACCATGTAGGCCTGATGACAAAAGTATTTGTGTAAACATATTACATTTAATTTCAATAGACACTTTAACTCATATATTTTTGAATTTTTGACAATAGTTATCGTTGCTATATCGCTTTTGCACTATCGCCACGTTTTCCATGACAGAATGTTTCTTGTCTAGGGCCTCTAATTTAATTTCTCTGACGTAAACTTTTATAGTCTTGAATAATTCCTGAAACATTGAATACCAGTATCATGAAATGCTGAAAAAGGAAAAAAAGACGAGAACTTTTGTCAATATACGCGGTGTTCGTTAATGAAAAATCGTATTTTCCGAGTTTGATTACTTTGTTGTAGAACATGCGGCGGAACTTCAGAGACATGTAAAGATTTCCGGATGCTCAAAGCCTTGAGACACATTTTACCTCAACTTTTGGAAACAAATTTACAGAAGACGAGTTTTCCGGAAAATTATGTAGGGCTGAATTTACCTTTGCCATCATTTTTAAGATTCCGTACGCGAAAAGTAAAAGATGGAGTGAAAATTTGAAACATACCAGAGGGATATTCACGTAGGTACATAAGTAAAGGAAAAATATATTTTCTCTTTTTTTAAAGGGAGAGCTGTTTTTTAATGGCTACGCATATTAAAGAAACAGATTTAATTAATAGTGATTCAGGAATCGATATCAATAATGAACTTTGAATATCGTTTCTTTTGTTTTTGTGGGTTAATTAACACATACTTACTTTTATTTATCTATTGTTTGTTGTATGTAGTTTCGAGATAAAGAATCTCGTTTGTTTACAGAAAGAAACCATTGTTTTTGTTTTACGGTGTCGATCCATCTATCACAAGAATAATAGCATTATACATATATTAATGTTTGACGTTGGTTGAGAAAGTAAGTTGCCAAAATCTGCCGAACCTTTACTTAAATTCTTGACATTGGATGTCACTGAGATGTTAGAAATGTAAAACAAAGGCAAAGGCACAAGTAACACCGAGTATTCAGAATCTCCATTCTCGACTCAAAGAACCAAAACAAAAGAAAACACAATAAACAATCCGATAACATTTGGTACTTAACCAGCCCCAAGATAAAACAGCGACATATAATAACGTTATAACGCATAACGAGCGAGATGTAGCCGCTCTTGCCAGCTACTTTGGGACCGCGGCCAAATTAAAAGCCATAACTGCTGCGACAGCTTACTTACTACTTAGCTGGTCAGTTGCTTATGCTGTTAAGTCTAAGCTACTAGATTTTATGCTGATTAGTGTCATAGCTGTAGGACAACTTAGACATTAACAACTACACAAATTAACAACTACTGACCTAGTTTAGAGGAGCCCGTGGCTAAGTAACAGCCGCATGGGTATCATCTTCAAGCTAAAGCAACGCTTGTCAAGGTTGGTCTGTAAATGAGTGACTATCATAACATACCAACACTTCTTCGTGCTGCGGAAATCGCGCTTAGCCGTTAGTCCCGGCTTAAATTATATATTTTTGACAGTCATTGCATATTGGCCTTGTTTGATCTGTCTCCTTCTTGATATGGAGGGAAGTGGATATTTGTATTTTTCCTACTCCTCCGTTATTCTTCTCTGATTCATTTCGTTGCGGGATCCAAGACAGTTAAATTCATTCTCCGGGACTTCGTCGAGCTTCATTGCCTCGGCGCTTTTCTGGTGGTCGCCATTGTTTATTCTGGCTTTAAGGCGTTGCAGTGGTTCGGGAATAGTGCGGTGGGATTGTCCCAAAAGTTATTACGTAGTCAGGAGCCAGAAATCTGAAACCCGCCTTCCCAAGGAATACAATATCACCCAGTGTGTTGGGGTGTGAGCTAACTTTCCAGTTGATGTCACTTACTTTACCGATCCAGATACCCAAATTTTATTACAGCTTGTGATTCGCTTTCTCAAACATTAAAGAGTGTAATTTTATTCGATTGGTTTTTTACTGGGAAACTTTCTTCACTCAAAAAATTGAGAGAACTTTCAATTGAGACGTCAAAAACAGATTCAGTTTTGGTTTTTTATTTTGGGGCACTAAAATATTCGGACTGCAAAACTCAATTTGAGTTTGAAGGTATTTTGACCAGGTAGGTATTTTCCACGAATCGATATTGCGTAGGTCTAATTAAAGTGTAAAACCAGCTAAGGTATTATATTTTAGGTTATTGAGCTTATGCTCCAATAACCTTGGATTATTCGGGTTAGGTACCCATTGTTTTGGGTAAAAGTAAACCCATCTTGTGAAATGAGGCGTGTGAGATTAAAAAGGCTTATTACAGGCGACGAGCTTTTGTTGTTATTAATATTTTATAAAAATCTGATATTAAAAAAGCGGTGACCTATATACTTTGGAGTATATTATTATGCTTGTAAAGCACAAATGGCTTTATTTGAAAATCTTTCTAATCATGATTAGATTACTCTTATCAGATTCTTAATTCAATTTTCTATGTAGAATTCGAATTTAGAATCTGCTAATGAGCGCTGAAAAAAAAAACAAAAAACGAGGAAACAAAAATAGGAACTCCGACTTCCATAATTTAAGTTATTTTTCACTTAGTAGTGTTTCTTTCTTGGAAATCGGTTGTATTGTTTTTGTAAAAAAACGGTTTATTTTTTTTATTTAACGATAGGCTCGCGTTTGACCACTATCTCGCCTGATAGAAAGCGATGAAATAGTCGACGATGAAACTCGCTTGCCTAGAAATAACCTATTCACTCTGGACCAAGTTGTAGCTATCAGGAATCAAAGAAACCCGCAGGGAATGCCACTCCTTAGTTGTGCGCACAATGAAAGTATTCGCAAAATGCTTTGTGCATATGGTCGGGATTGGCATTGGGTGCGCATTGGCGTACGTCTTGTAGTCCAATGATGAAAAGGGCTAGGCGGAATCATATTGTGCAGTTCCATCGCACAGTCCTCGAAATGTAACCGATAAAAAAACCGTCAGGCTGGCAGCTCGGTGTCGATGTTCGAGGTTTTGGAGCTTTGACGCAATCAGTGCATCGTTGTCAATAAGCCTCTTGGCCCGTCTGTCAATCGACTCAAATACATCAAGCTGGTATTTGGCAGATTCTTTCCAGAGGTGGGAGTAGTACTCCATGCATGACTGAACTTGCACTGTATACAAGTTGATCAGTTGTTCAGGTGTGAAGTACCGTCTGACCTTTGATCCCCAACTTTATTGCAGCCAACTGAGCCTTCGCCTCAATGAATAGACCGAAATTGAGGGTGCATGTCATTGTAGCACCAAGGAGCTCCGTTAACGGCACGGTTCAGCAGGAAAGATGAAGCCGGCTGCAATTGGTTATTTTTAGCGGAAAAAGACACGACTGGGGCTCAGCAGCATTGAAACGGATTAGGTTGGCATCACCCCATTCGGAGACAGCTTTCAAGAACAGGTTGAAGCGCTCAACCATGGTCTCTCGGAGTAACCGTATCTAATGCCCAGTAGCCCATGCGTTGGACAAGTATCTCTCAGCAACAATGCTGCTGCTGTCTGCATACCCTAAGGTCCGGGTTTAGCAGATCATTAATATGCATCAATAACAATGTTGTCGAGAGCATCGATCCCTGCGTTGATATCTAACTGACCGGATCAGCAGGCATCGATAAACACTCGGATGGATCGATCCCTCAGTAAGTCTGCACTCCAATCACACAAATCACTAGACAGATCGAAGGAAAGAAGCTTACCAATAAGGCTTTCGTGCCAGACCCTGTTGAAAGCCTTCGAGATATCGAGGGAGACGGCTAGCACTTCCCATGGTCTCTCGATGGCCTCACTCCAGATTTGAATGGCATACGCTAGAAGATGGACCGATTTCGGCCGAAGTCGTATTGGTAGTCACTCAGGATATCGTTCGGTCAGTAAGCTACTGGCGTACCTAGAAACGCCAGGAGCTTACTGTTAAGAACACGTTCTAAACTCTTACAAAGGATGGAGACTCGACTGCCCTTCTCAGACACTGGCTGTAGGTTAGCATGCTTCTAAACCTTCGCCACATTTCCAGTCTCTATCGAACGGCGATATAGGCGTGTCAAGATCGGGTACAACTTAACCTCGAAGATCGAACCGTGCGGCTGATATTATTAAACAACGAGCTCATGCAGGCTATTGATATTTCAAATAAAAATACGAGATTAACTTGACATAGCTGAGCACACAATGTTCAGAGAAGTTGTAAAAATATTACAAAGTAATTTAAATACCTACTTACGGGAAAGTACTATTGGCATAAAAACAACGTTGGTACTCCCATCACCATAGTTTTTCAAACGAGACTCTGATGAAGCAACTTATACGCTTAACAGTTTACCTGCCAATTGAAATTCTGTAGCGAAACTAATTTCGTTGCGAACTCCTGAGCAATCGGTTTAAAACTTCGTCCACTTTCATGATTCAATATAAACTTTTACAGGTTTTTTTTTCCATTAGCTGCTCCACCGTACGTGGGTACTTACGTAGGGAAAAGTTGAAAGTGTTAAGAGTTTTGAACTACTTTCAGAATAAGGAGATACACTTATTGAAGAAGATTAATTTTGAATTTTCTTTTTGCTGAACTCTTTATTAAGGAGTGTTGGAGTTTTGCTGCAACGTGGTGCAGCTTAATTTTTTTGCAAAGTTACTGTATTGCTTTCTTCAGGGTATTATCGACTTAGCTATGGCAAAGCTTTTGATGAATAAAAACAGATGAGTGAACGAACTTTCTTCGTCTCATTTGGTAGAGCATAAGGACAAATTTGTAGTGCACTTTGACTCATTCATTAAACCCCGACGGAAAAAGAGAGGTGTTTGTGGCATTTGTGTGTCTGTCTGTGGTATTGTAGCTCCTAAACGGATAAAGCTATTTTGATTTAGTTTTTTTTGTTTGAAAGGTGAATGAGCTAAGTTAGACCAAAATCGGTTCAGCCGTTCAAAACTTTTGCGCATTTTACTCTTTGAAGCGGAGTATTTTCACAAGAATCTATCTAAATATATAATAGCGAAAGGTCACTCACTCACTCATCACGAAATATCGAAAACCGCTTGACGTATAAAGATGTTTTTTTTTGGAATTGCATTGGCAGGGAGGTTCCTCAAGTGACGTAATTGCGCATTAACGAAAGGATTTTTGGAAATTCAACACCTAAGAAGGTTTAAGGGGGGGTTGAAAGTTTGTATGAAATTTCTACAGTTTGTAAATTGAACACGTGAAATTCTACATTTACGCTTTGAATTGATAAAAAAAATCATGTATTTTTTGGTTTTTGGCAATTCCACCCGTAACGGGCTAAAAAGGGGGCTTAAAGTTTGTATGAAATGTCTACAGATTGTAAGTTGGACACGTGAAATTTTAGATTTACGCTTTTGGTTGATAAAAAAAAATGTTTTTCTTGGTTTTAGGAAATTCCACCCCTAAAGAGGTAAAAAAGGTTTGAAAGTTTGTGTGAAATTTCTAAAGTTTGTAAATTGGACACATGATATTTAAGATTCACGCTCTTGGTTGATAAAAAGAATAATTATTTTTATCAACGGAAGAAATCCAAAAACCAATAAATACATGAATTATTCATTTATTTATTGGTTTTGGAAATTCTTCTCATACGGGAATAAAATAGGTCGGGGTTAAATTTCATCGTTTCTATGAAATATGAAATTTCATCGGTTTGTAAGATAAAACATCCAAAATTGTTGGTTTATGCTCTTGGTTAATAAAATAAATGAATTTTTTATTTTCGGCAATTCTACCCCTGAGGCAGTAAAAAGGGGGTTAATATTTGTATAAAATTATTACAGTTGGCAAGTTGGACACCTGAAATTTTACATTTATACTCTTGGTCGATAAAAAGAACTCGTGTATTTATTGGTTTTTGGAAATGCCACCCCTAGGGAGGTAAAAAGGGAGTTGCAAGTTTGTGTAAAATTTCTACGCTTTTAAGCGTGACACGAAAGAATCCATGTATTTATCGGTTTTCGAAAATTCTACATCTAAGGAGGAGAAAAGTTGGCAATTTGTTGGGCTTACATATTTGAAACTTGGCATACCTAAATACTAACCTAAGTAAATAGTAAAGGTTTTCATTATTAGTTTTTCAAAACTACTTCTAAAAGACGATTTAGAGGGTGTTAAAGATTTTTGAATAATTTTAGTGTACATGGCTTCTTTTTATGATGTAGAGCACTAAGAGGAGATTTTTGGAAATTCAACCATTAAGGGGCTGAAACTAAAAAGTCATCAGTAAGATAAAATACGGATCACGCGTATGAAGTTGCGGGCGAAGTGCTAGTCGTGTTATAATTATGTGTTTCGATGGACTATCGATCGAAGCGTCTGTAGACAAATAAATAATACTAGATGTAATTAAAAAAAAAACAATCAGTTAATAAGCCTCGGGGTTTTTAAATTTCACGTTTATACTTATTTAAAATATCCGTTTTTACCACTTATGTCACACTTCACACTATATATATTATTATTAATATTATAAATGCGAAAGTTTATGAGTGTGTGTGTGTGTGTGTTTGTATGTTTGTTACTTCTTCACGCTCAAACGGCTGGACGGATCTGGATGAACGTTGTGAAGGACATAAATTATAGTCTGTAATAGCACATAGGATACTTTTTATCCTGGGCATATCTTCCCTTGGGATTATTTTCGACTTCCACGCGGGCGAAGCCGCTGGCGGAAGCTAGTTTACTATAATTATGATCTTGATTTTATGTTTATCGCCGGATATTTTACTAGGTGCTAGCACTCTTCGGTTTTCACAAACATAAATATTTATTAATAGTTAAATGATTCTTTCATAATTAATTCACATTTAATTTTTGCATCTGTAGTGATAAAATAATTACAGCCCGTATCTTAATGAGAGTTTGCTTTCAGTGTGAGCTATTTTTCAATTAGAACAATTACAGTGGAAAACAATATTTTTAGTTCCAGTGCGGAATGTAATAGCTGTCAAATTGAACAGTGAGTTTACAAGGTATATTGTTAAACTATCCGTGTCAGGGTTTGTTTGAAACTGTCCCACCGTTGGGAAATCCAAAATTAAATAAATAATTATCTTTATTATGCCAACATTACAAATAGACAGATACTTACATTTGAACCCTAGACCCACCCACTAAAGTTCCCAGTGTTAAGGGCTCTAGTCTCTTTCAATCCTTACTATTACAGTAAATCTTTATGAAACTTTGGTTTCTTGATCGGAACGCGTAACGCTACGGTAAACGGTACCGGGCATATACTGGTATGAAAAACGGTATTTTGTTTCGTCGCAGTATGTATCAGCGGTGACGAGGATTATTTGTCCGACGCCGCATACTCGATCAATCACTCAAACAATCAAATGCACGCGTATTTTGTATATCTTGATAGGAATGCACTCAGCATTAGGTGGTGGAGATAGGAGTCAATACTTAAAATGCTACATACATTTTTAGACCGATGCGTCGCTTCGCTTTAACTTAGTCATAGTGTGATTTTTGCTACTCTAAAGAGTCTTTAAATTTAGACGTTTCGAGTCGACGCACGACAATAGGCCGAGAAAAATCAAGTGGAAGTGCGCGTACGACAAACGCACCGCTGCGGTGCCGCAGCATTCCGACGCGAAACATCTAAATTAAAAGAGCCCTAAGACTTGAAAAAAATATCGCAGCTGGAGTCGGCTAAACTATATAACTTTAATTCGTCTCAACAAACAAGTCTCAAATATCACGTAACATTGACGTATCTAATATCGAAGTAAAATATTTAAGTACATAAGTTAGTTAGGATAACTATCGAACCTTATAACCATGAGTTTCATACCTCGCACCCGTATTTTAAGTTTTAAACAACAATATTAAATATCAGAATATACCACGAGTTGGTACAATATATAAGTATCAGATACTGTCAGCAGGTGCTGTAGAAGTTGCTTTATTAACACTTTGGCAGTTATTAAAACCAAAGGGATTAATTTTAACTCTGTATACAGTCTATTTTAGTAGATAGTACAAATATTATACTCGTATGAACTTGGAATCTCTACTTGTAATATAAATTGTAGTGTCTGAGCCCTTAAAAGCAAAAAGGCCCTAGACAAGTGACATTTTATCATCGAAAGCGTGGCAATAGCAACTGACAATAAATAAAAAAAGTTAATTCAAAAAATCAAAAAACCCGGCTGCTTACAAAGCGAACTAAAAAAACGTTATCAAGAAGAAAATCATGCTGTCCAATCGGAGGATACATACTTATTCGCGAACTGGCTGTCCAAAACCAGATGTATCTTTGATTGTACAGCATGATTTTCATCTTGTTTACGTCTTTTTAGGTCGCTTTTTAAGCAGTCGAGTCTATTGATTTCTTTAATTAACTTTTTATTTATAACTTTATAGTTATTTTTTTTCTAATTAGGTACATTTAAACATATAAGTGTTATTTATTTTTGAAATCGCCTCTTAAAACCCTTTATTTTGATGCCCTAGACGAGGGGCTTTAAAAAAAATTGGGGCCCTACAATATGGCGGCCAAAAACCGCCATTTCTCAATTTTCCAATTTTAATGCGCCAGTGACACTTGCAAGGTTAAGACGAATCGATTGACGTAAGATTCATCAAAATCAGCTTACGCGTTAGGTCGCTGCTGGAACGCCACATAGGAACAAACATACATACATACATACATAGACTGATACAACACAATACCCTCCTTCGGCAGTCAGGTAAAAAGGCAAAATTGTATGGGATTGACAAGCGATATAGAAAAATCACGTGATCAATCCCCTACATTTTGATATTTCGACTATCGCCTTCGCTGTCATCGAATGCCACTTGTCTAAAGCCTTGGATGGTTGCAAAATCAAAATTGTACGGGATTGACATGCGTGGCGAACTGTCAGGTGATCTATGCCTTTATTTTTCACTTTTTGACAATCGATATTGCTGATTAAATGTTAGGTTTCTAGAGTCTTAGCTGACTTTTTTGCTTACGAGCCTATAGTCGCAGAGATGATTCAAAAAGTGAACGTGTTTAGTGTAGGTATTAATCTGGTAAGATATAATGAGGTTAAGTGGAGTGCACCCTCACTTGATGGACACCAAAAGACTTTCGGCATGACATTCAAAGCAAGGAAGGCATATGAGATTTGTCGCCCCCCCCATACATCAGGACCATAAAGAGGAAGGAGGCCTTTTCTCAGCATTTTGTACAAAAGTGCTTTTATTGATGGGCAGTTGAATCTGTTTACCCATCTACGTGATATGATCCCAAAAGAAAATATGCGTTTAAAGAATTAGCTATCTTTTTAGCGTTACTTTAAAAACATTGAGTCCAAAGAATTAAGCACACCAACTGCTCTAATGCAATGCAATGGTGCAATATTTTAGAGCTCAATACAAAAACCAACAAGTTATTTGCTGTGTCTCAATAAACATCAAAAACAAAGTGAAATCAGTTGAATTTTCACGCAAAGTTTAACTCGCTCGTTACGAGTGTGCTCCGCTAACAAATTCCATCACTTAACGAAATAATTACATGTTTCGCCAAAGAGAATTATGGTTAAATGTTTGTTTTTCAACCTCAAACATTTTAATAAAATTAGGCTCGGGTTTATTCTAGAGTGAAACACGATTTAAAATTTCATTTGAGTAGATTGTGAGAATAAATCTGCTAAAGTTTTTAGGTCGAGATTTCATGCTTGAGATTATATAACTTTTCTAATAGGTATGGCTATGTTAATAGTAGTTTATGCAACAGTCATATAATAGGGGTTATTAAAACACGAGTGTGATAATAGTATCACACGAGTGTTTTTATACCCAATTATATGCCGTTACATATACTATTTTATCTTCACTCATACAGTTGAAATAAAACAAAAGTGGAAAAAATTGTGAAGTATTTATTTATTATCATTTTTCTTTAAATTTTGAATGTTGCAATTACAAAATTGAATGTTAATTATGGAGCTGGCAGTGGCATTATTGTTACTCAGAGTTGGGGTTGGAATATTTATGTTTAAGTACTTCTTTTGCCTTGTTTTCTATAGTATTAATGATTGTGTATGATACTTAAATTTTACTATTTACGGACTCATCTAAGTATGATTCCGCCACTGTCGTAGACTTCCATCCATTTTGTCTTTTGAGCGCTGTAATATCTTCACCAGGACCCACTTATAATGTGGCCGGCGTTCTTCGGAAACAGTATCGACTACGTCTATACTATACGTATATAGACTGCGTGTCATTTATTCCTATTTAACTATCGAATATTATATTTATATTTAAAACTGCTCATGGCCGACCACATGTGCAGACCATATTGAAACACGGACATTCGGATTAAAGTTAACTATGAAAAACTATAAAACATTCATTTTAAAAGGATAAAACAATACTTTTTTTAAAGAAACATATAAATTGTCTTTTAATGTAAAAGCTGTCAAGACAAAAGTAATATTTCAACGAAATTCTAATGCGACTTGAAATATCCGATTTCTAAGCAGACCCATCTAAAAAAAATAAGTAATTGTACAAAACTGCAATAAAAATAATCTCGCAGCTGTGAAGCCCTGAGAACAGAATATTGTGGTAATTTTTAGAAATCGCAGGGATCCGGGGGGGCGAGATACAAGGATCGCTGAGGGCAGGTAGTTTGGGAAGCAAATGGACAAGGACGTAGCAGTTGACTTGAGGCCACTATAGAAGACGTACATGTCTAGATACTAGAGTGTTAGGGAGACATAGGGTGAGTTGCTCTGAGATTAATAGGCGAGAGTCGTGAGGTTGTAACTATCGTAGAAATGAGTGTAAATTATTAAGTTAATTATAATTTGGTATAATCTCGTATTAATATTGTGTGTGTGTATGAGCCAGAGTGACTGGGTAAGCCTTTAATCATTGTATTTCATAGGTAGGGTCAATTCACTAATACTACTATTACTAATGGTACTATTTTATTCTAGCTTGGCGTGACCTTGTATTTATCTCCTAATCCACACCTTGGCATAAATTTGTCACTAGCATTTGGTTCAGGGATACGGTAAAGCCTTCTGTCACACGTTACATGCCATAAAGTGTCCTAATAATCCATCATTTATACTCTATACAATTACTCATTTGATTATTGACCTTTAACTTACCTTTAACTGACATCAAACACATGGAAGGTGGAACCGTTAATATTCACTATTTGTACAAAATAGGTTATAAGGCCACCATTAATTGGGGACATAGGACGACCAAGTGTTGCTGATAATTATTGTTTCCTAAGGAGCTCAGAACACTTTGGTAGTACTTGCTGTCGCACAGATCCAGGGAAAAGGGATATGCTTCCAATGATAGGCATCACACAGAACATGATATTAGATGGCTGCCGCTCCTAGCGGCCCCGTATATCCATGAAATGGGCAGATTAAGGATTAGTATTTCTCCCAATATTTTTATAAATTATACCCTATCTGTTATTCTAATATCTACGCTATATTTCTGTAAAGTTTCTTCAAAATCCGTTCAGTAGTTTTTGCGTGAAAGAGAGCTTTCACGTTTATAATATTAGTAAGAAAAGTGACATTTATTGGACTGCACACATTATTTTTGCCCCAAAAATCTGAAAACACTACACCACAAAACTTTACCTCCAACACAAAGACATTTACCATTCCTGACCTAGATTTTAACTAAAGCTACCGAAAACTTCGTTCCACGCTCAAAGTTGGCTGTCTCATCCAGTCCATGTTGCAGTGCCCGGAGCAAGAGAATCTTAATCAAGGTGTCATAACGATTCCAATTGGGAAGATGAAATAAAAAAAATACGATTTTTTTATGTATTTCGAAATTTTACATATCGTAAATTATATTGTCCTTTCAAAAAACTCTTTAATATTTTTTTTCAATTTATTACAAGCAATTTAAAATCGATTAAATTTCAAAAATAACCACGTGACTACGAACGGGTCACGATTGGGCGTCATGTTGGTGGCGTCATAACGTTCAAGGATTTTCACGATAACACAGTGTCAACTACACGTGAATTGACTAAAACTTCCGAAAATTTGTGCAAAAATATTAATTATAACAGCAAATTTTATTTAGTCATGTGTGATAAAGGATTCATACAGACTAATTTCAATAATATACCCACCTGATGGACGATTTGTAAGTTTTGAGCATAAATAAAGTAGTGGTAACGAATATTACGACGACGTGTTAGTGGAACGGTGTTTATTATTGTTGTTTACCAGGTACATTAAGAAACATAATAATTTTCCTAATGTAATCGTTTTTACATATGGGTAGGTGATGTTGGTTTAAAATAAAAAGTAAATAAACACGATTGGCGCGAAACTTCGACTTTGTTTATCAAAATACTTCATTAGATACCACTAAATATGATACAACATACATTTATTATTCATTCTTTGCATAATAATCCTTAAAATTTTCGGTAATGCCCATTATTTACATATCCTTTGATAATATTAAACACTAATATCTATAATATATATTTACAAACACTAAAAAACTTTGTAGAACAAAAACATGAAGATATTAACTTGGGCGATTTTCCTTACACTAATTCTTCTGTAAATATCTCTTAAATACGTCGACCAATTTCTACAATTCAAACAGAAAAAAATATTTTTACGCCTATATCTGTCATTTAAGAATAAAATAATGAATATATCTCCATAAACAAAAAATCATGTTTTCAAGTTGCGTAACTGTACAACAATTTCAATTTTGCTCGAAAGTTACCTTAAAAATGTGCTTTTTTCAGTCTTTAATGATCAAAGTAAGAAATTAATACGAATCTATTTCTAAATTAGAACAAGATAACAACATAATTAACACATTTTAGTTGGAGTCTAGTTAGACATAGAACATTTCTCAAATCTTTAGTGTACAGATTGCTAGGTACTTGCCAATTGCGCGAATCACATATAATGTGTTTTTTTTTGTAGTTTTCGTAAATAATGGTACGAAGCAAGCACGACAACTTTTAAGGTTTGATATTTTTGATAATTATATTTGATATTCATCATTAAATTGACGATAAAAACAAGACTGAATCGGTTAAAAGTCAAAACACTGTATCAACTATGTGCTACAATGAGTAGAAATGAACATCATGACGTCACACGGGCTCGGGTTTGTACGGGAACTGTCGGTGTGTTTTCGGTACTCGATTCAATAAAACCGTTTTCAATTTGATGTTACTTTGTAATTACAGCGAAAACAAAAAAAAACTAAAAATAGTTTTGTATCAAATCTTATAATATGATCTTACCATACATTACAAAAAAAAAATTGGTTCAGCAAACCAATAGTCAATGGTTAATGTTTATGTCAGAAATACATGGTTTGTGTGTAAAACTGATTATAGTTGGTGTGTGTTTCGATAGCTTTAAAAACTTGAATATTTGAAAAATGTATGGCTACAATCCCTACGAAAAACTCACCAGTTTTATCCAGGAACCCAGCGTGTCCCGGGGCAGGAATATCAGCACAGATCACTCACTGTCAATGATATTGTAGAACAGCACCGTTTTCGGGGCTGATTAAGTGTTTTTACTTGTTTTCTGATTAATTTTATACGGAGCAACGTACGCGCGATTTGAGTTTTTGGCGACAGTAGCGCCACAGGTTGATGCGGCGGCGCGCGTTAACGTCCTTTTATATGGGTTCGGTGATGATGGCGGCAGTTTTCGAATTGTAGCCATAGAAAACCCAACATTTCCCCCAACCGAAATCCGCAAGGATTTCCCAGTTACGATACCATGACAAGTTGAATTAGTTAAAACTTACGGTATATGCGTATATATAGGGAATATGTACTTCAATATAATAAGATGAGATAAGTGGACTGTATAATATAATATATATGCTCAGAGTGTTCCCTGCCATTACTCTGACCTTCTGGCTTCCATTAATTGTGCACATCTTGATGCTTTACTGATCTCCGAGTCCTTTCTGAAACCTTCACTTTTATCTGTTCACTATGCCCTCCCTGGTTTTGTTCTTGTTCGTAATGATAGAACGGGGAAGGGCGGTGGTGGTGTTGCTATATATTTGCGAGCTGGTATTCCTTATAAGGTTATCAGTACATCACCATCTTCCTACTCGGGGTCAGCGGAGCATCTGTTTTTAGAAATCTCTTTACATCACACCAAGATGCTTCTTGGAGTGATGTATAGTCCTAACCTCAGTATTGATTACTTTGGCTCTTTTGAATCCCTGTTAAACGATTTGTATCCTACTTATGACCACGTAGTCTTGATGGGTGATTTTAACACTTGTCTCCTTAAAAATGACTCTCGTTCTCTCAAACTTTCATCTCTTGTAACTTCTTTTAACCTCAGTCTTCTACCTCTCTCCGCTACTCATCATTTCCCTAATTTCACCCCTTCTCTTTTGGACCTCATGATTGTCTCTAAAGTTAATAATGTATCGGTCCACGGTCAGCTCACTGCTTGTTTTTCGTACCACGATTTAATATTCATGTCTTACAGGATTCGACCTCCTAAGCGCAAGCCTTCATTCATTTTCCTTCGGAACTACAAGGGCATAGATCTGGAGGCACTGCTGCGGGATGCTGGTGGCATCGATTGGACGGATGTTTTGGAGAGTTCCAGTATCAACGATATGGTTCACATTTTTAATTCTCAAATTCTGAGCCTTTACGAACGTCATGCTCCTATCTGTAGAGTCAGAGTAAAACATGTTCCGGCTCCCTGGCTCACTCCTGCTATTAAAGATGCGATGGCAATTAGAGACCGAGCCAAAAGGAGGTTAAAGCGCCGTCCATCCGAGCACAACCTGAGTTCATATAGAGAGATGCGTAATCGCTGTAGTCGTATGTGTAGAGATGCAAAGAGACGCTACTTCCATAATTCTCTTGACAACCGGAACTCCTCTGAAGTCTGGAAGTTTCTGAAAACTGTCGGCATTGGTAAGTCCCCTGTCGCTTCTAGCAAAGGCATTGACGTGTGTGCTTTAAACAAACATTTTTCACTTCCACCTGTTACGTTGGATCCACACGTCAAATCAGCTACATTAAATAAACTTTCCGTCCTGCCAGTGCCGCGGTGTTCGTCTTTCGTTCTCAGTCCTGTTAGTGAAAGTGATGTCAAAAAATCTATTTATGCTATCTCCTCTTCCGCTGTTGGTAATGACGGACTTTGTTCAAGAATGATTTCTCCTATCCTTTCCACATTACTTCCCATTTTTACCCACATTTTTAACTTCTCCTTGTTTTCTGGCACTGTGCCCGATGCTTGGAAGCTAGCCCATATTATTCCATTACCTAAAATCCCTAACCCGGTCACACTGACTGATTTCAGACCCATTTCCATCCTTCCTTATCTTTCCAAAGTTCTCGAGCACATTGTCCATCAGCAATTGTCTCTATTTCTCTCTAGTAATGATCTTCTTAGTCCTTTTCAATCTGGTTTCCGGCCCGGTCACAGTACTGTCACAGCTCTATTAAAGGTTACTGATGATATCCGCCGGGCTATGGACCACAAATCTCTTACATTACTTGTACTTCTCGACTTCAGCAGCGCTTTCAACTCTGTTGACTTTGATATCCTTCTTGGGATCCTTAAATCTTTCAACTTCTCCTCTTCTTCTATTGATTGGTTTAACTCCTACCTCGGCGGCCGCTCGCAGCGGGTACACCTTGATGAGTTTTCTTCGGATTGGTGCTCTCTAACTGCGGGTGTACCTCAGGGTGGCGTTCTCTCTCCTCTTCTGTTTTCAATATTTATTAACTCTGTCACTGGAGTCATCTCATCTAATTTCCATCTCTATGCTGACGACTTGCAGCTTTACCATCATTTTCTTATTCAAGATGCGGAAGCCGCTGTGTCTGCCGTTAACAGTGACCTGGAGTTGATTGGGGAGTGGTCGCGGTCCTTTGGGCTGCAAATCAATCCTAAGAAGTCTCAGGCCATGGTTATCGGCGGTAGGCATATGCGAAACAGGCTTGATGCTGCGGCGCTGTCTCCACTTAGGTTGAATGGAGTTCAAATTGTATACGCTAGGACGGTCAAAAACTTGGGGGTGATCATGGACTCTTATTTATCGTGGACTGCTCATGTCGCTGAAGTCAGTCGCAAAGTGCACTACACTTTCCACTCGCTGAGGTGCCTCCAGAGCTTTTTGCCCTTGAACACCAAAATTTCTCTTGCCCAAACTCTTATTCAGCCCATCATCGACTATGCTGATGCCTGTTATTTGGATGCCACCGAGGAGCTTTTAAATAAACTTGAGCGTTTGCAAAATATATGTATTCGTTTTATTTTCAATCTTAAAAAGTATGATCATGTTTCAGGCTTTCGCAAGATGCTCAAGTGGCTCCCTATTCGACTTCGCAGGAACTCTCGGATTTTGTGTCTGTTATTTAACATCCTTCACAACCCTAAAACGCCTTCTTAGCTCCGCGAACGCTTCTCCTACTCCCGTCCTTCCGATGCCCTGTGCAGGTCGCATCTTAAGCTTCTCCTAGAAACCCCTTCCCACAATACTGACTTTTACTCCTACTCCTTTACTGTGCACGCGGTTCGGTTGTGGAACTCTTTGCCGTCTGAAATTAGGGACTGCAAAACTCTTGTTGTTTTTAAAAAAGAGTGAAGGAACACTACCTTTCCATTCCATCATAGTTGCAAATAATCCTGATTTTACCTGTTATTAATTTGTTATATTATTTAGTATTTATTATTATATTATTTAATTTATTGATATGCATATATATGAGAGTATATATTAATTAGTTATATTTTGTTCTATTTTATAGGAAATTGTTTGATATGTTTTCTTTATATGGCCCCTCTACACACGGTGTCTACATATCTTTTTTATTAGCTCTCCTCTCGCAGGTATGCTGGAAGAGATTTCTTTGAAATAAGCGTACCTTTGTACCTATTTTATGTTCCTTCTTCTTGTCTCTTTGTTATGTGTGTGTACATTAATGGTTAAATAAATAATAAATAAATAAATATAATAAAAGGTTAAACATAAATTAGATGCAGATTTACATATATATAACTATAAAAAAGAAAAGTATTTAGTTATTCAGAGTCCTGATCCAACGGCAGAGGGCTCACCTTTGAAACAGGACGAGTAAATTCATTTCCGTTTGAGGTTTTTAAACCGATTACACGGACTACGCCGTCCGGGCCACTATGTAACTTTGTAATTCTAGCTAAGCACCACTTTAGTGGCGGAGCATCAGTATTGAGTAACACAAGATCACCGATATTTAGACTACGAGAATGGGTTAACCACTTTTGACGTTGCTGTAAAGTATGTAAGTAATCTTGCCTCCAAAGTTTCCAAAATTGTTGTGACATTTGTTGGACGGACTGCCAACGGTTCAGTCTAGAACTGGTCGAACCAGGCAAATCTTAATTGGGCACCGATAAGAGTTCCCTGCCTATGAGGAAATGAGAGGGAGTTAGAACCTCGAACTCGTTTGGATCACTGGATAAAGCGCACAGTGGCCTTGAATTAAGCACAGCTTCGACGCGAGCAAAGAGTGTCCCAAGTTCCTCAAATGTTAGAGCTCGTGTACCAATGGTACGTTTCAGGTGCAATTTGGCAGACTTAACCACCGCTTCATAAAGTCCTCCAAAGTTACTACCTGTCGGTGGATTATGCCTCCATATTACACCGCGAGATACAAAGCCATTAGATATGTTGTCTAAATCTGAATTTAAGAATTTTGTCACCTTGATCAGCTGTTTACCAGCTGAGACAAAATTGGTGCCATTATCGGATACGATAGAATTACACAGACCCCTTCTTGCCGTGAAACGGTCGAAACACGCGAGAAAACACTCTGTACTCTAAGAAGACAAAACTTCTAAGTGTACCGCTCGTGTGGCACAACACACGAACACGCACAAATAAGATTTAGATACGTGAGCGTTTCTACGAGATGACTCCTTGGTAGGAAAAGGTCCGCCTATGTCAAAACCTACAGTATGAAAGACATGAATATCTTGAGTGCGATATGTAGGAAGTTCACCCATTATAGGTTGTCTATTTGTAGGAGATACCCTAAAGCAAGAGATACATTTCATGGTACGTGATCGAATGGCACCACGCGATGAAATGATCCAATATTTTTGAACAAGGATTCGGACGTAGTTCTCGTTATAGTGGGGGAGCGATTGACTTTGTTTTTAGTGTTATTAATCTTCACTAAATAAGTTGACTCAAATACTTCCACATCCTATAATTGTTTTTAAGTTCTTTTACATTGTACAATACAAACCAAATACAACAGCGATATATTTGTTATAGCAAAGTTAACAAACGTTTTTATGATTTAATAGTTACGAACATTTCACACAGTATTTACCTTTGTAAAAAAGTATAGCTTACCAGGTGCTTCATTTAAGAAGTTTAGCGAAGTTCAACTGAGTGGGTTAGACTTTTTCACCACGTAGCCATCAGATTAGTGTTTCAAGAATGCATTGAATTTTAAATATTTAGTTACATCATCGTTGTGATAGATGCTTAACGTAGACTTAATTATTGAGTATTTTTCACAATGAAGATACAAACCAGCCGCATCGAGAAGGACAAACAGTAACGGGACAGTCGGCACCCACTATATAAGCATCAACTCCATCCTGCTCACCTGAAGAGTCGTAAGAGCTCTTTGAGATACACGACATCCTCGAAGGCCAGCCACACATCATCACTCCGGCAGAGCATCTGACCCTTGGAAAATGGAAATCCCAAAACCGATTGCGCACCCAGTTTGGCCGCTATAGAAACCACCTGGCCAAATGGAGTATCATTGACCTATCCAAAACACAGTGCCAGTGTGGGGCCCCTTCGCAAGATGTGGCCCACCTCCTTGTCTGCCCTACAAGCCCGACTCCTACACCTTACGGGATTTGAAAGTAACAAATGACAGAGCTGTTCGAGTAGTTACATACTGTTCGGACTAAAATCTGAATAGTTGAGACTATAGTTTGAGTTAATCGACACGAAATAAGAAGAAGGAAAACGCTTCATGCTTTTCCGCTAAGTTTTGCCTTTTTATCAGTTTTCCATACCATGAAAAACTTACCAATTCTTGGTAAGTTTTTCATATAATTTTCTAGGCTTTTCTGGAAGTAGGTTGTGAGTTAATGCTGTTCCTGTATCAAGGATATCGAGTGGTTTACAAATTTCATCATTACTGCTACTATTTTCAAGATTTTCCATAGATATTTTTTGAAGAGAAAAATATTGTATTCCAAACTCACAGCCACGGCAAAATATGTGGTATGGTGGGTAATTTAGATACTCATTACGCATGAATACGCAGCGCACGCATCCGTAGTCAATGACACTATTTTTCTACATTAAGTCAATGAATTAAAAAGTAAAAGTGTACTAAAACAGCTCATTAATCCCTAGGGAATAAAAGTGAATTGAATTATGAATGTGAAATGTGGTTATTGTTAGTAAATGTTCCAATTAGCAAAGAGATGAATCTTTGTGATTCATCTCTTTGCTAATTGACCATGCGGTCCAAAATAGGATTACATCGCTAAAATCGATTACGATGAATGTATGAGGTGAATGGCTAATCAGCGATTGGAATTCTATTTCGACCCCACGGGAACATTGAACAAGTGACTGTCTGGAAAACCGCGACAAATTAATAAATAAATCTACAACTGTAACGGATGTTACTAAAAAAAATGTTACGATGCACTTACATAATTGTTCAAATATAAACTTTAGCCTCTAATTATTTCCATGTTATGTCTTAGGGTTCCTAATTGTATATAAAAAATAAACGTAACGTTCTTGTTCATAAGTTGCACTTACTTATTTTCTCATAGAGGGTGATAAAAAGTAGAGTGTCCACATTGGGAACAACACTATTTAAAGCTCAAGTGATGTACGTTGAATCCCTCGCTGCACTCTGGATTAAAAAAAAACACTCTCGCCTTTAAAATAGTTGTTTGTTCCCTAGATAAATAATCTACTATTAAATTCATTTTTGGAACATTACGTTGTAAGTGTAGATAAAGTAAATTAAAAGGTTATGTTAAAAATATATGTACACTAAAAATTGTAACTACATTACTTGCTCAACACTGAAAGAGGTTGCTTGTCACCAAGATAAGTGTGAACTCTCGTTTTGAAGTAATGACCAGTATGTTATTTTCCTGAGCGCCTCTTACCAGTGTAGAACTTTCTAATAAAAATGCATGTATACACTTTTTTGGTAAGTAGTGTAGGGTATGTTAGGTGTGTATTGAGTCCTGCGTTACTTAGCCACATTTCCACCTGCATATAGCTCTCATGCAAGTTACATTATCTTGCTGCCTACAGAGTGTGGCCAATCGCTCGATCGTGCTCAGCAATGTTCTTTTTTAAAATTAAACTTGCGTGTTGCTTGCAGGGGGAAACACAAAATACAGTGACAATAATATTAATTCTCAGTGCAGTAATCCAATCCAATCCTCTGTCTTTTTCCTTTACAACCCATTATTATAATAATATATGTAGATAATGTGGATGTGGATGCACCTCTTCCTAACCCTACTAGGAATACACCCGAGATATTATGCTGTGTTCATCATCATCATCATCTTTTTAATGTTCCCACTGCTGGGACATGGGCATATGTCGTGTTATATAATAATATTCTTAAAAAGAGTTTAAATTAGAATAATCAAAAAGCTGACCCTGGTACACACAGGATTATTTACACAAAGTAACATTAAAAACACCAAAAAGTGCAGGCAGCACAAATAAGCGTAAGACACCGTACCGACTGTGTCGTGTCAAATTTGCTAACGGAGGATGACTGTAGTTAATAGCTGTTCCCAGTGGGTTGTGACGAAAAATATGTATAAAGAGAAATGAACAAATGGTACTGTCAAATTGTGTAGACGACTTTGCCGGGCAAAGTAACCTACGACAATCTGTGTGGGTCTCTACCAGTGAAAATATCTTAATCAGATTAGAAAATTATATAGCTCCTACAAACAAAAAAGTTTTACTTCTTTAAAATATTAAATTGACATTCATAATACCGTGATGATTCTACGTAATACATGAAGAAATATATAAGTTAAATTTGCAACACAACAAATGAAATTTAACACAAAAGAGTATCTGACATCAAAACACAATGGGAACCGTGAAGACTGAAAGGTCAAGTGCAGAACCAACACAGAGGTACATACATACAGTCTGACCGCAATCTTACCGTGCCTACCTTGCTCCCAAAGATGAAGCAGAGAAGAAGCGTCACCGTCAGCTGCGTGTGGCAGAAGAAGATGATGTACAGGAGATCTGGGTTAGCTGGTGATTGGAGAAATAACCTGAAAAGAAGGGGTGGTGTTAGAAGATTTGTAAATACGTTTGTTACTTATTAATATTTTTTATCATGATCTGTATTTTACTCTTAGTAAAAGTGTTTAACTTGAGTTCTTTGTTAATACTGGCAAACGCAAATATTTTTTTTTTCTACAGCAAATCGATTGAAAATTTTGGAAGTCTTCGTTATCCCTCTGCAGAAAGACAACCCATTATCCAGCTTAACAAATACAATTGGGCGCAAAAACATTGAGTCGGTTTGTAACAAGTTCCAAAAATGTTAGATCAAACAATCAGAATTTTAACTAAGAAAGAGATCAAGTAGTATCGCAACAATAATAACGTAAGAGAACTTCACTGTAAGATTCCTAGAACAACATAAATCACAATACACAATGACAGACTTCAACAACAGCGCAATAACCTACTTCTTATTGCCTTGACGATAAGCCGTTGACACAACTTTACCCATTCCCAGATTGCTCGGAATAATTCCAAACTACACTGAAATTTAAAACTATGCACTGGCACTTGGCAATAAATGGCTTCTCACAATACAATCATTGTTTCACTCGGATTCGCTGCAATATCAAAAACTTTATCAACTTTGACTCCAAGTTGATTTACTCTTGTTCTAGTTTCTCGACTGATATTTTAATGTATTTTTTTTGTTTCAGCTGCAGTTTTTATCGGCGTTTCTTGTGATTGAATCTTATCAAGTTCTTTTTCTTTTACGGCTTGCGAGCAGGAATGACAAGGATCTATCGCGTGCTCTTGGTGAATTTTTATTTTACTTTTATTGCTGTGTTTTATCGTGGATGAGAGAGGATTTTTTACTACGTTGAGTGACTAATTGATCCGTTAGGTTTTCTTGTGTTTGTTCAGTTTTTAGATAAAAGAACTGGTGAGGTATGATCGTTTTGAGAATAGATAAACCTGGGCTGAGGCAGCCGACAGATGCATATCTGTCGTATGCTATGGAAAAAATATGCCTATTTTTAATTAGGGCATCAACAAACATGAACTTCCTATATTTTTTTCATAAAAATTCATTTAATAACAATAACTCGAAGAGCAAACTATTTACTTCGTTACTGAAAATATAATTAATTTGTTATTTTGAAGCTCGCCAATAGAAAATTAATATACAACGAAAATGAAATCTAATTTATGGTGGCCACCACTTGAAAATTACCAATGAGACCTTCAATCAGATTGAATGAAATGACCCAGACTTTTGCAAGAACTAAAAATAAATAAAATATAACCTAAAAAGTCCTTCAAGTCTAAACCCTGAACAAAAGAGTCAATTAACCAAGAAATCTAGTCCATTCTAAAAGTACTAAATCTTTTTCGCCCTTACACGAACATAAATTGCCACCGTTACTGAATTGGATTTTTCTGAAGACAGTTAGATGGTTCATAAATGTTCAAATAAAATTTTCTCCGAGTAAAACCCTTGTGAGATGCAAATTGTTCTTAACGACCGACTATTTTGTGGAATATTGTTCAGGGATCAAGTGACTGGGGATTGAATTTTGAAGATACATTTTGTTTAAAAGCTTTTGAATAGTATTTTTCACAGTCTGATTGTGTTTCACAACTAAAAGACGTGAAAGTAAGCTTACGGTAGTGTTTCCATTGGTATAATGAAATTAAGAAATTGCTTTGATCTTGACAGCATTAAATCGCACTGAAATAATAATTGGGGCTTGCGAACTATGTCTTAATAACAAGTTTTGCAATAATAATATAATAAAATAATAATAGTTTGTTCACATGTCTCAATATTTTTTTTCAGTGCATTCCTCTCTAAACAGAGGTATTTTTAATCATAATAATATAAAAGATATTTTATTTTTTTGGCTCGCGCTTGATCACTATAATAAAATAGATATGACTTTCATAGTTTTTTCTTTAAAATAAATGAGTCTGCTTTTCGTTATTAGTCTCTTCCTTTTTGACCCGACTGGAAGGAAAGGGTTATGTTTTTCGCGCGTATCTTGTATGTTTGTTTGTATGTATGTAATATTCTTTATTACTTCATATCTTTCAAACTGCTAGATGGATTTATATAATTAAGACATCTTTCGATATTATGTCTTGGCTGCCCAAGTGTTCTTAGATAGGTGAAGTTAAAAAAGCAAACATGGCGGATTTCGGGCACCATAAAGTGCGTGTCGCATTTTTTTTCCACGCCTTTATGTGGGGTATCAAAATAAAGGGTTTTAGGAGTTGATTACAAAAATACATCAAACATACTAGTAATATGTTTAAAAGTAATTCGAAAAAAAAATACAATCAAAAAGTTGTAAATAAAAAAAGTTCATTTAAAAATCAGAAACTCGACTGTTTCGAAGAAAAGAAAAGAAGCGAATTAAAAAGATGTGAACAAGGAAAAATCATGCTGTGCAGTCGGAGGATACATATTCGCGAACTGGCTGACCCCCTGATCCTCCGACTTCACATCATGGTTTTTTCTTGTTTACACCTTTTTAATTCGCTTCTTAAATATTCGGGTTTTTGATTTCTACATCAACTGTTTTTTTTTCAAATTATTACTTCTATAATGTGAATGGAAGTATGAGTACCAGATCGCAAAACAAATATCAGATTGGAACGCCAGCGCTAAAAATAAGTCATAATCTCTCAGTAATTTCTTCCCAAAATAACTTAGTGATAAAAACGGACTTAGCCTTAGCCTTACTAGTGATCAAATAAAGAAGTTTGGGATTGCATCAGAACGGCGCCGCCTCATAATCGAGTAACATTGATTTGATTTATTACAAGTTTCTTTCAAAATCTTCATGAAATCAGTTTTAGGTTTTGATAGGAAATGCCAGTGTAGGAATTGACTATTGTGTTAAAGTTTAATAAAATAAACGAGGAATCAGAAAGAAATAAAATCATTTTTAAACATTGCTGAATGTTTCTCTCCGCTCTAGATGGAAAGAAGTGGAAAGAGAATGCAACTTATTGCCCTGCAGTAAGAAAAACACAGGGAAACGAAAAAAAAATGAAAAAGTAAAATATTACAGTATAATTATTTTCTTAATGTTCCTCGGCAAACTTCGTGTTTCATCGGTCGTCGGATTTCTATCAGTTGCCCTTTGCACTTGGTGCAGACCGGACGCTCTCAATCAACTTGGAAGTATAAAGAGTTGTTAATACTCTTTTAACTTAATGTAATTTATTTTAAAAATGTGAGGTTACCTGCTAAACTTAAAAAGGCAAATAGTTTTACAGCAGTTTATACATGATAAATCTAATAATGGGACATGGCAATAAACATTCGTTTGTATTCGGAAATGCAATGATTGCCGAGGGACGTTAAGAAAATAGTTATACTGTGCTTACTCACAAATGTAATAAAAAGATAGAGTTAGTGTTAAAATCTCTGACTGAAGCAAAAGAGTTACTAACAAAGTAATTTTTTTTTGTCAATTCAAGATTAATTATCTTTTGAGATTTTTCCTTAATTCAGTTTTGTGAGTTTCATGAATAAAGCTGATAGAATAAAAAAATGGTACCTTAAATATGTTTTATTAATTTATGTCACATTTCGTTATTCTAAAACTTTACTAGTTATGTCATCAAAAACAAAATTGTTCAAACATAATCACATCAGTTATTTGCATATTGCATCAAAGTGTGACCTCCGTGAAACAAATTACTTGTGCCAGGAGCGAGTCTGCCACAATAGTTTAATGAGTTCCGGGCTCCAAACTTTCTGTCGTTAGCTCTCTAACCTTCGCAAACTATCTTGTTTCTATATTTTCAACGAAATTATAGGGTGGATTACAACTGGAGTATTATTTAAAAGCTTTACAACGATTAAAAATTGATGCTGTAGGTAGGTTTTTTACATCGTAATTTTGTCATTACAAACATAATCTGATTGCTTGAATAATTTAGGTATTATGTCCGTTTTTTTCTAACAATAAACACTTTTTATTTTACTTTATTGCAACGCTTTAAATAAAAAAAAAATAATCATTAACATAATCACTAGTTACATGAGATGAAAAAGGGCAAAAACACGCTTAGGCTACTACATGAAGGTGCAACGCAATATTGCATAAATGACACTACGGCTTTTTTTATGGAAATTGAAGTATTCGATAACTCCTAAATAAATTGTCGTTTAAAAAACTAAAAAAAAACAGGCTGTAATGGTAATTTTTCACTTTTTAGTCCAACCCCTAATCCTGAAAATCCTGGTAAGAATAATGGGAGAAACTATTTAAATTATTGCAATGTCATCGGTCCTTGACAAGTGTGCGAAGTTTCAAATTAATGCGACGTTTTGAAGGGGGTGAAAATCACGTTCAAAGATTCCGTTACATAGCATGTTAAAAAAGGATGGCCGTGTGACCACGTCGCGCCTATCTGCGAGAGTCATTAGATATAAAGGCTACAAGAAGATTACACATTTTGAGGCACAATCGGGACCACAAAATGCATTTAATCACACTTACCTCTATTCATTCATCACTAAAGTACCACTTCCTTTGCTTTTTAATTCTTCTCTCCTCTTTTTCCCACCACAAAACATATCTGATTACAGAAAAAGCCCATTGAGGCAAAGGCTCAGCTGGCTGCCAAAAAGCTGGGGATCCTTGCAAAGGTTAGAAGGTACTTCACGCCAGAACAGCTGCTCAGCTTGTATCACGCGCAAGTTCGATCATGCATGGAGTACTGTTCTCATCTCTGGGACGGATCTGCCAAATACCAGCTTGATGCACTAGAGTCGATCGAAAAGCGAGCCAAGAGGCTCATCGGCAATGAGGCACTGGTTACGTCAAAGTTCCAGAGCCTTGAATATCGTCGCCGAGTAGCCAGCTAGTCAGTTTTATATCGGTTGCATTTCGGGGATTGTGTGATGGAATTGCATGATCTAATTCCGCCAAGCCCGTTTCATCATCGGACTACAAGACGTACGGTGATGCGCCATCGGTACATGGTGGACATCCCACCCATACGCACTAAACGTTTTAGAAATACTTTTATTATGCGTACAGCTAAGGAGTGGAATTTCCAGCCGCCAGAGTCTGTGTTTCCCGATAGTTACAATCTAGAGGTCTTTAAGGCAAGATTGAATAGGTTACTTCTAGGCAAGCGTGCTTCACCATCGACCACATCATCGCTTACCATCAGGTGAGATAGTGGTCAAGCGCGAGCCAATTCTAAATAAATAAAAAAATAGACTTACATGGATATATTGAGAAAGACAGAGAGGAGGAACTCGTTGTAGATGGCCATGGAGATAAACCGACTCTCGTTGAACTCTGAAGGCGCCTTCCGCACCATAATGCACAGTCTAATGCCCCACATCAAGAATATCACCTCCACTGTTGGGAAAATATAAAGATTAATTAAAGATATATATATAAATATATATATCTTAATCTATATACAGGGTGTTTGGAAGGGAGCTGTACATACGCCTAGGGTAGAAACTAGGGATAGTCTGCTACCTACCCCCGCCCATTATATTGACCTTGGCCTCAAGGTTTTTTTTTAATTTATTATTATTTTTTATTTGACTTTTTTATGATTTTTTGACTAAAACTACCTGTAGCTCAAAATCTATCCATGGGACCGGTCGGCTAATGGTCTTGTTTTAATCGTTAGAGTCTTAGGGTCCTGCAAAAAATTATTTTACACCAGAAAATTGTGGAGAAGAAAAGTTATGGGGCCTGAAGTACCGTAGTAAGGTAAAGAAATAATTTTAAGGGCAACTTTCTATGGGGTTTAAAAAAAAACTAACAGGGTTGGAGTTCTTCTGATTTTTTTAAAACATCCTCAGTCCATGCCCTTTCTAACGATATGCTAAAAGTGTAATTATCACTTTTAGTTTTAAAGTTATTAATTAATTTCCGCAACTAGGGCACTTCAAGCAAAAATTTCAACTAATGAAAATTAAATGTGTTCGATCGTAAAAGGATGGCAAATGAAACAAAAAATTTGGTAATGACTAATGTCATTAAATTACAAATTTTAATTAATTACTAATTTTAATTAATTACAAATTTTGTTCAAATTGATGACCATTGACCTGTAAACATGCTCGGCACCTCTTCCTCATCTCCACGGTCACCGTTCTAAGCAGCAGTTCCTCGCGCATTGTATCGAATGCGGCGTGGATCCTGTTAATTAGAACCTCCCTTGTTGGTACTGCTTCTGCGTACACCAACTTTTTCGCCCTTCCCCAGACGTAGAAGTCGAGTGGGGTAAGGTCAGGCGACCTTGGGGGCCAGGGAATTGGCCCACCCCGACCAATCCAAGAATTAGGAAAGCAGTTGTCCAGAAGCTCCCTCACTGCTAGGCTCCATTTAGCGGAAGAAGTGTTTGACGAAGATCGGCCCATAGTCTTCCAGCACGACGGCTGTCCTGCTCATTGGAGCCTAGCAGTGAGGGAGCTTCTGGACAACTGCTTTCCTAATTCTTGGATTGGTCGGGGTGGGCCAATTCCCTGGCCCCCAAGGTCGCCTGACCTTACCCCACTCGACTTCTACGTCTGGGGAAGGGCGAAAGAGTTGGTGTACGCAGAAGAAGTACCAACAAGGGAGGTTCTAATTAACAGGATCCACGCCGCATTCGATACAATGCGCGAGGAACTGCTGCTTAGAACGGTGACCGTGGAGATGAGGAAGAGGTGCCGAGCATGTTTACAGGTCAATGGTCATCAATTTGAACAAAATTTGTAATTAATTAAAATTAGTAATTAATTAAAATTTGTAATTTAATGACATTAGTCATTACCAAATTTTTTGTTTCATTTGCCATCCTTTTACGATCGAACACATTTAATTTTCATTAGTTGAAATTTTTGCTTGAAGTGCCCTAGTTGCGGAAATTAATTAATAACTTTAAAACTAAAAGTGATAATTACACTTTTAGCATATCGTTAGAAAGGGCATGGACTGAGGATGTTTTAAAAAAATCAGAAGAACTCCAACCCTGTTAGTTTTTTTTTAAACCCCATAGAAAGTTGCCCTTAAAATTATTTCTTTACCTTACTACGGTACTTCAGGCCCCATAACTTTTCTTCTCCACAATTTTCTGGTGTAAAATAATTTTTTGCAGGACCCTAAGACTCTAACGATTAAAACAAGACCATTAGCCGACCGGTCCCATGGATAGATTTTGAGCTACAGGTAGTTTTAGTCAAAAAATCATAAAAAAGTCAAATAAAAAATAATAATAAATTAAAAAAAAACCTTGAGGCCAAGGTCAATATAATGGGCGGGGGTAGGTAGCAGACTATCCCTAGTTTCTACCCTAGGCGTATGTACAGCTCCCTTCCAAACACCCTGTATATCTATATATAACTTAATTTATTTTTTTCTTTATCTTTATTTATTATGCGTACAGCTAAGGAGTGGAATTCCCTGCCGGAGTCTGTGTCAATCTAGGGGTCTTTAAGTCAAGAGTGAATAGGTTACTTCTAGGCAAGCGTGCTTCACCGTCGACCTCATCATCGCTTACCATCAGGTGAGATAGTGGTCTAGCGCGAGCCTATTTACAATAAAAAAAAAAAAAAAAAAAGATTTTACTCCTAGTGCGTAATAAGTCTGCTAACAAAAATTGCGTAGCCTATAGAATACTCATAAAGTCTGCAGTGGTTATGATCATATTTAATGTGTCAGAACGCCTGTTTAAACTATACCTTTGCTTCTCTAACTTTCTCAGAATGTAGGAGAAAGAACGAGCAACAAAAATCACAAATTTTAAACATTTAACAATAATCCGAGCCAATTTTAGGAAGAGAAACAGTTTACACGAATTACTCCCTTTACATAGATTCTACGATTTAGGGTGAACCAGACGAACGTAATTTTGTGAGTTATGAGTCGCGGAATTAACGTTGCATTCGGTTTCATACTAAAGGCCTGTTTGTGAAACACGGTTACGCAAAATGAATTGTCTGCTGACTGACACACATAATTTCAACCAAATTGCGCTCGAGGTGAGGAAGAGGAGCGAGACAAACGTCAGTCCTCCGTACAAACGTAGAATAGCAACTGAAATTACGTCCGTCCGTCTAGCAGCCTAACCGAATTTCAGTTTAACGTAAATTCCGCGACTCGTTTTACGCGACTCACAACTCACAAAATTATGTTCGTTTGGCCTCACCCTTAAGGCGGCGTAATGAGACAGTCCAAGAAAGGAGCCACAATCCCATTTCATAGAAATTGTATCATCAACATAATTTCTATGAAAACACTTTGTCCCATTGTTGTCAAAATCACTTCGAGACTGCCAATCGATATTATTAACGGGAATCTTTGTAGAGGTATTGATTCGTTAACCCTCAGTTTGAGTCATTACAGGGTTCATGCCATGTATTATCACAATTTATAACAAGTTTAATCATTGCTCGTACAATGCTAAGTTGTAGCTGTATTCTGAAAATATCACTGAGCTTTACACAAATGACTGCACAGAATCTGAGAAGGAATCATTTACTTTTGAACTAAATCATGGTTTCACTGTGGAAGTGAAATGTTTAGCGAACAACGCTGCCGTGAACTGAAACCCCCTGAACAATGCAAACTAAATAGTTTTACTCAATTATTTCTCTCCAACTAACTCTCTGACATGTTAAACCGCTGAACCGAAATTGCTACTACACTTTTAAGGCACTAGGTATCACGATTTTTTAATTTCCTCTTGTGTTTAACTGAAAACTAATTTTGAACCTGTTTTTTAATTATTTTTTCTCTTTAAATGGCCAGCACCATTACATTTATTTGTACATGTTTTTTTTTCGAATCTTCGTACATGTTTTTTTTCGAATCTTCAAAAAAGCTCTTTTTTTAGTATAAATTAAAACTATTTTACATGTTTTCGAGGCGCAAGCCCGGAAATTCCACCCAAAATGTATGGGATATTCCTACTCACGATATCCAGCACCTTAAGTTGGAATCCTAAGAGAATTCAAGGAGGAAACGATATTTAAACCGCTTCACTACAAAATGCATTTAAGCTCAGTTGGAGTTGATTAAATTAGTAAGTTGTAAGAAGCTAAAAAACCAACTTACTTAAGGTTTCTGAAAGGCTGATCAAGTTTCTAAATGAAAACTGTGCAGCCAAATCCTATGTTTCTATTTTAACCGATTTTCCAAAATGGAGGAGTTTATTTTATGTATGTTCACCGATATCTCCGTCAATTGTGGACCAATATCGTTTTTTTTATGAGTCATTGATAAGATATCTATTTCGTAAATAAATATACTCGTACAATCAACAAAATCACATACTACAAAAGATAAGCTTATAAATTATACAAATATTACTTTAGAAAGCACCTGATATAATGCTTCATATTGTTAACACACATGTGAAAGCTATGAAGCCGAATGTCATCAACTACATTTTCATTACTGCTACGTGTTGATGACACGTGGGATCGATCTATTGTTACTGTGTTGGCGTCCAAATACTGCCTCGTAATACCTACGAGAGAACTACGTTGTAAATGGCAACCAGACGACGCAGAAAATCTCTCGAATTTCAATCGAACTGGTGCAAAAATACTTTAATTATTTACATAGAAGAATGTACAGAATTGTGTTCTTCCTTCTTCTGTAAATACAGGGTAAAAAGTACTTACGGTACTTGACTCATTTTATGCATTTTTTTATTTGAAATATATGTAAGACGTCACGCTTGAACCTATTCGCCGAAGGTTTAGGCAGAGTTGCACGAAGTCGGTTATAACTGAACAAAAAATAAATTACTTACGCGTAGTAAAAGAATGGTCCCACCAATCAGTATTACAAAGGTACGCCTTGAGGTCATCCTTGGTCCTGCCAACAATAACAGCCGGTGGTGCGACCAGCGTGCGTATGGCCAGCAACACACATGCCACGCCCACAATCACGCCGATCCGGCGGAGTAGGTACATGTCGGAGATCTTCACTGCTTTTGCGGACCGTACTTGGAATATTACTGATATCCTTTTGAAGATAAATCGAGATTAATATCAAATTTAATAAAAAGTAATTGCTACAGGATGGAATGGAAGAAAAAAACGTGTTGCGCCGACCCTAAGTAACTTGGAAGAAAAGGCAGGAAGATTACGCCGGGATTTTTCCAGAAGGCATTATTTTCCGTTTCTTTAGGCAAAATTGATTTACGATTGATGCAATAGATTCCGGTGTAATACTTGCGATGGAATACGAAAGAATCACACTACGACTAATCAAGAACTACTACCAGAGTCTGTAGACCATGGACCCTATGACGTTTGGCCTTGATCCTACTAGCAGTAGCTATTTGTAGCAATTTTTTTCTTTTTAATGTATAATTAAAAAGGAAAAGTCTCTAATAAACTAAGCCCCTCTCTGCTCATCTAAATCGGATTAGCAATTTAGCCTACGAAAACGTACCTAACAACCAGACAGACTTAATCTCATAAAATAAGTATTTAATGAATGCGCGATCAGTTTCCCTAAACAAAACAGATCCTGTTATGCAAACGTTAGACTCAAGTAGATTATCATAAATTGGCCCTGTAAACAGATTCCCTTTATTTACGCATTTCTGAAGAAGGAAAATTTTAAAGACAGACTCTTATCGCGACAAGAGGACAATTTCATTCCCTCGCTATCTAATTAAAACAAACTTGATCGTAATCTAAAAGTTCAAGCCCAATTATATACTTGAAATGAGACCCGGCTTGAAGATTTAGAAAAAGTTGTTGATGTAAAATATATTAAGGAGGCTTATAATGTTTCCAGTGGGTAATAAATTGGTTCTCTGAAAGAGATCCCTCGTCTGGGAGAAAAGAAGTGAAAGTTTGTTCAGGACATCAAGACCTATTCCGTCTATTAATTTTAGAACATTTTATTTTATAAAAAAAAAACTAGATAGAACATTAGAGCATCTTAATCAGCCTCCTAGTCTTATTCCAATTTAATTAGGGTCGGCGCAGCATGCTTTTTCTGCCTTATTTATTCGCTATACCCTCAATAGTCATCTCCTTTCTTAACATAATATTATATCTCATCTTTCACATGATCTATCCAAAGGATTCAGAAACGTGAACGAAGCAAAATACGTATGTTAGGATGGTAGCAGAAAGTGAAGTAGTTTCTGCCTACATCCATCGAAAAAGCGTGAGTTTATGTAAGTATGTGTAGCTGAAGTAGTTTTATGGTACTTGTCTTCATACTTTTGTATCTATTTCTATTCAAATACTTTCTCTAAGTTCTTCCGTGTTTAACAAATTAGCTTTTAATAAGACCATTCCCAAAATATTAGCACACGGTACCGAAATTCAATACAAACTGATTTCAATTTAAATTAAACAAATTAACAACTTCATTCCCTTTTACATTGATGGAAAAACAAAATTGAATTCTGAACTTGAAATTGAAATTTCAACGTAGAGGTAAGTAGGTATGCTTTATATGACCCTAGGCGGGCTTAAAGGTTCTATTTCGAGGACCGCTCCTAATTCCGGGCTTAATAACGGTCCGCTGGATTTTTGTGATACCTGTTTAAATAATTAGCTCTGTGCAAAGTTTTGAATTTGGAATGGGCTTAGAAACTCATATTCTGGAATTTAATTTTGACATAGCCACAATCTCAGAACAGAAATCAGACAGATTTTTTGCCAAATATTTTCAAGTATTTCAAACTTTGTGACATCCTTGCCTACTTCACAAAGTTTATAATATGTGGGATGTTATACCAAAATTGGAACTAGACATCTCATTGTTCTTGTGCGTGGGTTCCGTTTCCGTTCTTAAATCATCGTTTTATTCTAATTTGGTACGATACCTGATCCTACTAATCTATACATGTAAATAAAATTGGAGTGTCTGTTTTTAATATTGAAATAACCGTTTTTTACTACATGTATATGAATATATACACGGTGCATACACCAAAATAACATTTTTTAGAATTTTTGTCTGTCTGTCTGTTTGTTCCGGCTAATCTCTGAAATGGCTGGACTGATTTTGACGGGACTTTTATTGGCAGGTAGCTGATAAGGAGTAACTTAGGCTACGTTTATTTTAGAAAAATTCTTTTATTTTAGAAATTTCTTAGGCGGAACGAAGTTCGCCGGGTCAGCTATAAATGCGAAAGTTTGTGAGGATGGATGTATGTTTGTTACTCTTTCACGCAAAAACTACTGAACCGATTTGGATGAAACTTTACAGAAATATAGGTTATACATCAGAATAACACATAGGCTACAATTTATAATGATTTTTTGTAGTTTGGTCATAATATAACGATAAATATCAAGTAAGTCGGCAAAAATTCTGCCCTCTGAGAGCTATCTTCGCGTGCGCTGCCTAAACCGTTGGAGATACACCAATATAATGTACCGTAGGATTGTTTTTCTTAAATAGTTCTAAATAAAAGTCCGCGACAGCATATATCTACCTTTTATGTGGAAGCCACTAGGACCAAAATAGTGAACTTTAAATACAATTAAATTGGATACTTTTTTACAATGCACATTTTAAAACATTTATCAAATTTTTATCAAATTCGGCACATTTGTCGCTTTAAATATTTAATTTAGATAAACTTTGTCTTTTACACTAAGTAATTTGAACGCATAGTTTAAAAGTTATCACGATAAGATTGACTTGAATGGAGCTCGAGCGACATAAATACGCGCGGCGGGTAAAGCGGGGGAGCGGTGCGAAGGGCGATGTGATAATATGATATAGGCGAAAGTTTGTGAGTGTGTTGTGTGTAGGGGTGTTTGTATGTTTGTCACTTCTTGACGCTCAAACGGCTGGACGGATCTAGATGAAATTTGGCACAGAGATAGATTATAGTCTGGAATAGCACATGGGTTTTTATCCCGGGAAAAAGTTTTCTTGGAATAATTTTCGAGATTAACGCGGGCGAAGCCGCTGGCAGAATAATCTTGAACCAATTTGGAAAAGTTTTACTGCAAGTACAAGGCCATTTTTACTAACGGTCTTCTCGTATTAAACGTATTTCCGTGACATTAAACAGGTCATTCGTCATCGATTGCTGGCGTTTGAGAAGGCCTGTGTCTAGCAGTGGACGTCTTTCGGCTGAAATGATGTCGATGAAAGTGAATTTCAATTCCTTACCTCCAAGTCTTCAACATAAGCGCTCCATATGTGAGACAGAATCCTACTTCCCGCAGCCAGACCCTGGCAGTACACGTCAAGACTGTGGGCCTTCCATACATGACTAAGGTAGTGCAGTAGATAAGGAGAGCTCCCAGAACTATGACCCTGAGGAGAGCAGGGCTCGCTGCTCTTACGACCTGCGAACAAAAGATGATGGTATAGAACATTTAAGAAACATGTAAACATTAAGACCGACCTTATAATATAAAGTTTTACAGAAGCAAAGGAGCTGTGGTGGCTCAGTTATAGACTAAATTATACTATAATTCCGTATATGACCATTAAACTTGTTATGAGCCATAATTGGAACGGAAAACAGCAGCTATCGGTAGTGACACTTAAAACCACAACATACCCCGTCACTGCTAGGATATAGAGGCGCTGTCAAAGTCAATTTATTGTTACCGTAGCAAAGACGGAGATTTAAATGGATTACGTTCTTTCTACTTTCAGTAATTTTAACTTAATATTAACAATTTTCTAGTACATGTTCATGAGAATTTGCTACTAAACTTGCATGAATATTTTTGACTTTCATGTGCCCCAAAATGTTCTCAAAACTCCCGAAATGCAAAAAGTTATACAAAATAAGAGAACTGTGAACAATTTCTGTCAATAATTTGGTTTGGAAAGTGTCTGTAGTGCCTCAATTTGTGTTGACACCGCAGTATTTGATCGATAGCCCGAGATGATGGATGGTTCAGGAAATAAAAAAGAAGCGATACGGAACAAGGATATAGCCGCTCGTTTTCATGGTTTTGTATTATTATTTTTGTAGCAATTTTGTCATTTTTTTGCAGTTTTTGTTATACTTTTGTATCAATATATAAACTACAGTAAGTTTGACCGTGAGTGAGAGGTGAGAGGGATGATGTGAAAAGGCGCTGTGTTGGCTGAGCAGTAGAACAGACATGAAAGGGAGATTAGCTAGGTGGCAGTTGTGCATCCAGGCGTATGACTTCTTTATCGTTCATTATGCAGCACATAACGTAGCTTAATGGGAAGGAAAGAAAACCGGCCAAGTGCGAGTCGCACTCGCGCGCGAAGTGTTCCGTACCGTTATCGAAAAAAAGGCAAAAAAATCACGTTTGTATGGGAGCCCCACTTAAATATTTATTTTATTTTTTTGTTATAGCGGCAACAGGAACACATCATCTGTGAAAATTTCAACTGTATAGCTATCACGGTTCATGAGATACAGCTTGGTGACAGACAAACAGACAGATAGACGGACCGCGGAGTTTTAAAAATAGGGCCTCGTTTTTACTCTTTGGGTACGGAACCCTAAAAAATAATCCCAAGATTCAAGATTCAGATCCTAATAAGAAGGTAGGCCGTAGAAGAAGTATTATCCTGTTGTAGGTTTATTGGCTATGTCTTATGCACAATAATTAGAATTAGGGTAGTCTATTTCAAAAAAAGATACATAAGAAATCTGCATAACATTGCTTTCCGTAGCTAAATTTCACCCAGACATCATAACTCCTCAAGACACCCAAGCAGTCTTAGTCTAGCAAAAATTTCAATAGCCCAACTAAATTCACTCTAAAAACTGCAACCGTATAAAAACATGCAAGGTCAAAGCTGACATGTAGTGTTTCAACTAGTATCTGCATAGGAATTCGCCAAGATTTTGGATAGCCTAGCGAAATACGACACAGAAACTTTGAAAGTACTAACAGGTGATCATAATTTTTGCCTATCTTTTGTTTTTGGGCTTAGAAAACACCATTCTATGGCCTTTTCCAGGGTGAATGCGCGGCGAGTGCGGACGCGGTAGCGGGCGCGATCAGAGGCACAGTGATTCATAAGTTGTTGTAGCGGGCAGGATATCCTGCCCGCACTTGAATTAATAATTCGTCTGTAGCGCTGTGTATTTTAAGTGATCATAAAATAATAGTGCGTATAGTGATCATTTGTTTTAAAAGGCCTTTAAAAGTATGGGTGGCAATGAAATTAGTACTTTGTTGTTCCATGACATGGACATCTTGAATTCTGAATTACATATATCAAACATTGCCATACACTGAGGTAAAGGCTCAGCTGGTGGCCAAAAAACTGGGGATTCTTGCAAAGGTGAGAAGGTACTTCACGGGAGAATAGCTGCTCAGTTTGTATCAAGTGCAAGTTCGATCATGCATGGAGTAAACATTTAGTACTGTTCTCATCTCTGGGAAGGATCTGCCAAATACCAGCTTGATGCACTAGAGTCGATCGAAAAGCGGGCCAAGAGGCTCATCGGCGATGAGGCATTAGTAAAGTTAAAGCTCCAGAATCTTGAACATCGTCGCCGAATTGCCAGCTTATCAGTTTTTATCGGTTACATTTCGGGGAGTGAGCTATGGAATTGCATGATCTAATTCCACCTAGCCCGTTTCATCATCGGACTAACTGAGATACGGCGATGTGCCATCGGTATATGGTGGTCATCCCCCCCATACGCAATAAACGTTTTGAGAATACTTTTATAATGCGTACAGCTAAGAAGTGGAATTCCCTCCCGGAGTGTGTGTTTCCCGATAGCTATAATCTAGGGGCCTTTAAGTCTAGAGTGAATAGGTTACTTCTAGACAAGCGTGCTTCACCGTCGACCACAACATCGCTTACCATCAAGGACCCTAGTCAAGCGCGAGTCCATTTTAAATAAATAATTAAAAAAACTAGGATTTTTTTTTTTAAACAAGATTTTGTATTATAAAAATACATTGTCACGATAAACAAACGTGTATGCAAAATTTCACCTCAATTGAAAACCGGGCAGTGGGTTAAAATTTACTTGCAAGTTTTAATTACAGACAACGGGACAAGTGAAATGAAACTGATTGAAAACGAAATAAAAGTTTAGATAATATAGAAGTGGTTCCTTAGGGTAAAACAATAGAATATCGCCTGCTAGCTTAGCTACGCTTTTGTACTATAGGCACCCGCCATAGCCAATTCAGTATGGACTCAAACGATGGTTTCATAATGTTTCATATTTACCTTTACCTTAGCTCCCGCGTAAGCTCCTCACTCTGGTCGAGGTCTATGGTTATAAAAGTCATTGTGAATGTGCAAAATGGGTGCGCGATTTGCAACATTTAGTACGGCGGTTACGGAAACTTTTTGGTGTTTAATAGCTTGGCTTTTCCTGTTTAAAAGTGTGTAAAGATACTAGATTTCCCTGGCGCTTTTACTGAGGGCTACCTTTTTATTTTCTAGTTTAAAAAGGTTTAGTATAGTACTAGGTTTACTATATTTTTAATTGTTAGAACCCAGTTAACAAGCTGTTTTATTAAAGAACTAGCTTTTGCCCGCGGCTTCGCTCGCGTTAAGCATTTTTTTTTTTTTTTTTTTCGGGACCGGTCAATGTGGCGACGCTTGGGGGAGGCCTATGTCCAGCAGTGGACGTCTTTCGGCTGATATGATGATATTTTTTGCGGCTTTACTTTTGTTTAGCGTGTGTAAAAAATTAGGGCCTACAAAACTTCTTTGTAAACAATATTCTTAACTAATCTGTCATTAGGCGCTAAAACTATCAAGCTATTGGGTGAACTTACTCGTGAGCACGCAACATAAAACTGTCCATGAGAGAAGCAATGTTCTCTCAAGTCAATACCCGCAAATTTGAGAGTTTGCCCCTGAGACTTATTTATTGTCATGGCAAAGCAGACTTTTAGGGGAAACTGTAATCGTTTAAATTCGAACGGGATATCATTCGGTATTAATGGGATTCGTGGTATAAATACAGTTTCTCCTTTCGCACACCCAGTTAATATAGTGGCTTCCACTATATTGCGATGTAACGCTTTCACTTGCAGTCTCGTACCGTTACAAAGTTTTGGTGGTTTTAAATTTCGCAACAACATAATTGGAGTGCCCACACGCAGAATAAGCTTATGATAAGGCAAACCTGGCGGTTTCAATGAATTTAAAAATTCTACAGGGTAATTAGTAGCGTCATCTGTATTAACCACAGTATCAATCGAATTATAGACCTTTTCTTCGCCCTCTAACGACATGAGCAGGATATCGTTGATAGCTGCTGCTTGATCGTTCTTTGGAGTAAGTATGGCACGCTCACATAACCATTCAATAGGCTTGTCATGTATATGAATAATGTCTGGATAAACTTTAGACAGTAATTCTTGAACCGTTGTAACAACTGTGCACAATTCTTCCGGGATGGTTATCATTCCATCAAACGATGGAAAATCACCATTACCGATTTTAAGAAGGAGATCAGAAAATCTACCAGCAGACTTATCCCCGCCCAAATGTGCTCTCATGTTTTTAGAGAGCTTAAGAATATTAACCTGGGGCCACAAATTGGATTTCTTAATGCACGACTTTACTTCGTCAGCTCTGGTTCCTTTTGGCACCACTGGTAGAGTCTGTCGAAAGTCTCCAGCCAGCAAAACTGTTACGCCACCCATTAATTTTGTATTTCCCCTTATATCCTTTAGTGATCTGTTTAAGGCTTCAATACCACCTTTATGAGCCATCGTTATTTCGTCCCACACGATTATTTTTGTACTCTTTAAAACTTCAGCAAAATTACTTTGTTTGGAGATGTTGCAAATGGGTGTTTCAGCAGTGATTAAATTAAGTGGTAACTTAAAAGTAGCATGAGCAGTTCGACCACCTTTGAGTAATGTAGCAGCTATGCCGGACGACGCCACAGCCAGGGCAATGCCGTGAGTACTTCTTACTTTCGCCAAAAGTAAATTAATAAGGAAGGTTTTACCAGTTCCGCCTGGAGCGTCTAAGAAGAATAATCGACCGTCATTTGCATCTACACTTGTGATAATTTTATTGTAAACTTCCTGTTGCTCGTCATTCAAGGATACTTCATTTTTTCTTACTGCCTCTTCTAAGGCCACTGTATCGTAACTGGTCTCCTTCACGTACTCTCTATTTCCAAATTGTATTGATGTTATTGGCTGAGGTAATCCATACTCTTTAAGAGGACGGCCGCCTAATGATAATACGGCATCCTGTAATACCGACAGGCATTTGTTAAATATCAGGTCCGATGAGTGCTCTACATCCACGTCACCTTGCCTTTCCAGCTGTTTTTTAAAGTCCTCAGAAAGGTATTCTTTGTATTTCTCCCAAAGACATAAGGGGTCGGAAACCTGGCAGAAGAATAAAATTATAGCAAAAAGCTCTCGAATAATATGCGGTGTTTGACAAAGTGCTGCCTCTTCAAGAGCTGAATCCAAATGCCGATCATCTTCGAGTAAACCTAGAGCCTTGCACGCGGATTGGAAAGTGGGATGTAAGTGACCATCTACAGTTTTCATCGCTTCAAATGAAATTGGGCCTCTGATCTCATGTAGAAGCATTCGAAGGTGGTAGCATTCTGTATTGTTTGGATGAACAGTATAAACCCTACCTAGAACGTGTTCTTTTTTGACCCCTGACCATCCTTCAACATTCACTCCTCTTTTCCTTCTCTGAAACGATCGCTTGTTCCAAACGTAATACGCAGGGACTTCCGAGTATAGCAATGTTTTGGCAAAGTCATCCACGTTACACAGATCGAAAAAGGAGAGGAGTGTAGTTGTAGGAGGACTACTCAATTTGTCGCACAAGTTCTGCTCATTAAAATAAATTCTCTGTCCATTTTCTAAATGGACAGCAAGGTGCACTACAGGAGGAAAACGCTCATGTATTGGGAATTCAAGGATTCGCCAAACTGCTTCAGCTGAACTTATATATCGACCACTTGCGTAGGTTGTAACTTCATCCTTCTCATCCTTCCCGTTCTCTAAAGTAAACGTAGCCTGATCTGACCCTTTATTAACATATTTGCAAACGTATTTGATTGACTTCACTGAATGACAATACTCTACGTTCACGTGAGCGTTACATGTTCTTAATAGCACTGGATTATAAGGAACTACCCAACGATTATCTATTGATACACCCTTGATATTGACAGAGAATCCGCCGTCATCCAGAGAACGTCTCCTGTACTGCGGATAACCATCATCACCGGTTTGAGTTTCCTTAATAAGAGGCTTGGGATAACGTTTGCTACAAGAATTATCTTTCATGCATTGAGAATTTCGGTTTAAACTTCCACAGGGGCCATGTATCATATTACTTTTAACAATTTCGTAAAGCTCAGGATCACGATTGGGGTTAGGTATTTCAGCACAAATAATATTGTTAATTTGATCCGGAGTGATGCGATATTGAAGCCATAAAAGTATATGAATATGCGGAAGACCTCGCTTTTGCCATTCCGTCGAATACATATAACATCTCACTTCACCGAATATTTTTCCTTTTATCAACAAATCCATGACCTTTTTTACTTTTAATCGAAAGACACGCGAAATAATATCGTATCGATCATGAGATTTTTGTCCTGAAAGTAAGTGCTCATTTATGTCACTCCAGCGTGGGTTACATGTAAAAGTAATAAAAAGGTCGGGACGACCGTAATGTCTAACATAGGTCATGGCGTCTTGCGTTTTTTCGTGCATGTATCTTGGACCACCAGTGAAAGATGATGGAAGTACTACCATTTGTCCCAGCTGATTTGCTTCAGTATCTTGCCGTCCAATTGCATCTTTTAAATGAATATAATTATCTGCGCGCAATTTGGCTTGATTGTTTTTTATGTAGTTTAGTCTTTCAGTTTCTATTTTTGCGTATTCATCTACCAAATATTGACTAAAAAGAGCGCGATATTTAACCAAAAAGTTATCTTCTCCTTCTCTGATCATTATTCTGTATGAATAAAAACTTACAGCAGAGACTGTTTTTTTCAAGGGCAACTTTGTTGTGGGATTGCATTGTTGTATGTTGATTGAATAGCCATCGTCCCCCCAGCAAAACATCAACGGGTACTGCAGCGCGTCATAAGCTCGATGTATCTCACTGATACGCTGAAGTGAGTTACTTCGGCTTTCGAGGATGATGTCTCTTCGGTTAAAATGCTGATCTACCAATACTACAGCCACTTCATTTGCCGTTGGTGCATTAAATCTGCCTCTGTGTTCTCTTTGTGGTTTTTTATCTGCATGTATTACAACCTTGAATGACTCTGAAGGCGATATTTTATCAATGGCTGTTTTTAGATCTTTTATGTATGGGTTCACCTCATGTAACATAAGCTGCAATTGTTTGATTAAATTTGGTTTCAAATCAGGAAATTTAGAACATCGAATATTTGCTTCTCTATCATCTTCACCGACGAAATAAATTTGCAGAAACTGTGCATCCTGCCCAGATTCAGGTAATATACTTCCAATTAAATGATAGACTTGTCCTTGAACTTTAAAAGTTGGTGAAAAACCGCCTTCTTTTATTTGTTTTCCACCAAAGGAAGTCATTTGAAAACAGGCATTATATTTTCGGATATTATCCATGAAGTGTACATGATTTGGGTGTAAATCATTAACCAGACTGTAAAGTGGTTCAGGCAGTTGTTTAAACGGCTCAAGTTGTACTTTACCGGCGCTACAACACATGCCAGGTGTCTCATCTTTCCACTTCAAAGCGTTACACCACTGACACTTGTACGTCATAGAACCTAAGACTACACTGCTGTCAGTTCCATAAGCAATATCTGGGTCATACGCCAAACCCGAAAGCAACTTGCTTCTCCATACACGCTGAATTGTATTTTCTCTATACCGTGACTGAATCACTCTATGCACATCAGTATTCCTGGCCTGATATAGTGCAGCAGATTGCCTGTGTTTTTCAGGGTTTGCAGCCTGGTAGGTGGCGATAGATTGCCTGTGTTTTTCAGGGTGTGCAGCCTGGTAGGTGGCGACAGCTTGCCTGTGTTTTTCAGGGTGTGCAGCCAGGTAGGTGGCGACAGCTTGCCTCTGTACATCAGGGTGTTTTTTCTTATATTCAGACACAGCTTTACGGTGGGATTCAGGTTGAGTTTGTCTATATTTTTTTTGTGCCTTTTTTATTTGATTATTTCGTGTGTAATTAGTAAACCTTGCCCTACGTTTGTTTTTCTTTTTTTCTATTAATGTCACAGACTCAGACAATAAACTTCCTGTTAAATTTTCATCATAATTTAATGAAGATACTATAGGTACCTCCTGACAACCCTTTTCAACTTTAAGTTGCGAAGGTGTATCAATTGCAAAATCATGTTCTTCTACAGCTACCTCCATACGACGCCGAGTAATTTTCTGTGCTGCTATGGGAAGATAGGCATCAAAATGCCCACTGGACAAATCTTGGCTGAATCGTAATCGCCTAACCGGATAATTGTTAGATCCAGATTCCGTATATATGAGACCGTTTCTATAAACTTCAAACTTAAATGGGAATATTAATCCTGCTGCTATTAACTCACAAAGTCCGCCATAAGTAGCATTTTTTATCATATCAGCAAAATATTCGTCAGGTGTTAAGTAGTTATTACCATTCCTGTCATGGGTCATAATTGAAAACTGGCTCCAGTCATTAACCACATATCTGACAATGTCTGAACGCACCTCCATCGCTCTATCTTGTGTTCCGTACATTAAATAAGAGAGAGCACGAAACAAACATGCACCGTCACCAACAATAGGGACGACAGTACATTCTTCAACTTCTCCATTAACGTTCAGATTTTCTTTAGCCATTTTAAAAAAGTCGTACTGACAAAACCTATACTTAAACCAAACGAAAACAAAACAAATGCCAAATACAACCAAAACAATTTTAACGACCAACAACATCCAACCAACTGTGTACAACTAACCTATCTGACGACGAAAGTTAAATAATTACTGGAGTGGGTCATTAATCCGCGGAAAATCTTAACACCGCGATTCAGAAAAATGACTTAATTGCACAACGCCATCTACTGTCAAAATTTAGAACTAAAAATTATTTTGTTCGTCATTAGTTCCATTAGGTACTAATAGTTCAAACTAATACATTTACATCCTCCATCATCCCGGTAAGCGGACGTCTTCATCATAGTAGCTCCAACCTTTAATTTCAGTTCAATCAGTCGAAAATCTAAGAAGTTTTATACAAACTTTTATCCCCTATTTTATCCCCTTAGGGGTGGAATGTATCAAAATCCTTTCTTAGGGGATGCCTACATCATAGTAGCTATATGCATGCAAAGTCTCAGCCCGATCGGTCTAAAATTGACAAAGTTTCATACAAACTTTCATCCCCTGTTTTATCCCCTTGGGGGTAGAATTTATCAAAATCCTTTCTTAGCGGATGCCTACGTCATAACATCTACCTGCATGCCAAATTTCAGCCCGATCCGTCCAGTGGTTTGGGCTGTGCGTTGATAGATCACTATGTCAGTCAGTCAGTCACCTTTGAGTTTTATATATTTAGATATAAATATAAACATTTAAGAATAAAAAAAGTTAGTAAAAATAACCCGACTACTTAAGAAGCGAACCAAAAATATGTTTACAAGAAGAAAATGATGCTGTGCAGTCGGAGGATACATATTCACGAGCTGGCTGATCAAAACCAGATGTATCCCCGACTGCATAGCATGATTTTCTTGTTGTTTACGTCTTTTTAGTTCGCTTCTTAAGTAGTCGGATTATTTTAACTAACTTTTTTTATTCTTAAATGTTTATATTTATCTCCTTTAATAAAACAGCTTGTTAACTGGGTTCTAACTATTAAAAATATAGTACCTTTTTGCATTAGAAAATAAAAAGGTATCGGTATTTTGATTATTATTTTTTATTTATAACTTGTTAGTTATCATTTTCATTTTTGAAATAAGTACCTTTAAACATATTAAGTGTTATATATTTTTGTAATTGCCTCTTAAAACACTTCATATTGATACCCCACAGGATGGCAGAAAAAAAAATTTGCCCCCACAATTTGGCGCACAAAAGCCGCCATTTTTCTATTTTCAATTTCATTTCAATGTAGACAGTGACACACGCAAGGTCGTAAGACGAATCAAATGACGTAAAAATCATCAAAATCGGCAAACGCGTTTGGTCTCTAGAAAGCCTCATAGGAACAAACATTCATACATACATAGACATTACCCTCCTTCGGAAGTCGGGTAAAAAGAGGGCATCGTGATTACATAAACGAAGCTGAAACGACATTAGCACGGCAAGTGGTTGTGGGTAGACTGAAGCCCGAAAGTTGTATGTTATGTGCTGCATTATGAAGGTTAGAATTGAACCATTTTTTCTGGTGGGTGGTTTTATATTTTTCCTAGTGAATGAAAAGTCATAAGGATCAAATACTATAGAGTACATGCGTCGATATTTTTGGGCGACACAATTTGCCAAATTGAATGGAAAGCGGAAAGCCGTGTGTCATGTACAAACTTGATTGTACATTCGTCAGTAACAGGGTAAGCAAAATTAATGAATTTATGACGTAACATTGTCAAAATTGTGTAACTCGGTAACGAACAAATACGAAATTAATATGAGGGGGTACAATACAGAATTAATTTCAAGATATTGATTGAGCAGGTTTGCAAACAGTATGAATACTAAATACGTAGGTAGTATTTGATAAGTAACCGTGTTATCGCTTGAAGGCATCTTTGAGGTTTCTGAACGTCTGTGCCTACAACTCTGCGTGTTACTTCATCAATATTAAGTGTTCCTCTTTGTGTGTGTGGAATTAGCGCTTAAGTTTTCGTACAAAATTTAGCCAATTTTGTGAAGTAGAATAATGCATGACTTGAGTTGTACCTACTGAAACTCAAAGATTAATGTTGGTGGGAAAGTAAAAATTGCCAAATCGCACTATTGTGTAGCAAAAAATAATATATAAATTTAATTATAAAGCGATTGAAGACCATTGGCGTTGTGCACGACGGCAGGCGTAGTATAATTAAAGGAACTTCGAGAGAACTTGGTATACAGTTTGATCTTGATTCTTCTTTTATCAGCGAAACCGTTAACAAGAACTTGGCTTTCTTTCACATTTATATTTTGGTCGGATGAGTTTTATTTAAATCTATTAACTATCCGAATAGATAAAGACAAAAAACTATTGTCATTGTGTTGTGATATAAACACGGACGGCATGATCAAATCAGACTGACAGACAACCCCTGCAAATGCGAAAATCTATGTAACTCAAAGTTATTCCATAACACATTGCATCAATTTCTACATATTTGCCATCTCAAAACATCCACCATCAATTTTTTCGTCAAACAATCATCAATACTTATTCCCTTGCTTCTTCAAGTTCCAAGAGGGGGAGGAACAGTACATCAATCATGAAAGCCATAAGCCCAAGCTATCCGTCACTGCCAAAATCATAATAAGTATTGCCATTTGGCGTGATTGCTAGAGCAACGTGTTGTGAACAATTAGTGATGACATAAGAAATCGTGGAATAGATATTAGTCATGGTCTTTAGGGAATTAGAAAAAAAAATAGAACTGGTTTAAATACTTTATCTATCCTATATTAAGGATCATGGAGACAAAGCTGGGAGTGTACCTTAAGCGGCTATTAAGTCATAAAAAAATGCAGGATTTTACCAAATATTATTGGGAATCTGTTCTCAAAATCAAAAATACCTTGCATTTGACAATTGTCTTACCATTGAATGTATGCGAGAAAATTGAGAATAGATTCTGAACAATTTTAAATACCGGTAGTTGGATTTTCGAAAATTATGGTATTACCATTTTTGTTGCAACTACACTAAGAACGGTCTATGTAAGTTTAATTTACATCTGAAAGTGGAATGACAAATTGATATGATTGCGCAAATACTCAACGATCACGGCAGCTGCAAATTTTTCTCATACCACTTACAAATAGGATAAAACAGTATCAAAATACCAGTTTCAAAACAATACTTACCCTAACATGTCCATACTTTATAGTGAAATACACGATGAAAGGGAGACAGGATATCACCAGACAAGCCAGCGCGAAGATGGTGGTCCTCACGACCCAGTTCAGGGCTGCCACGCATGGGGAGCCGTCCAGGCAGGCTTCACAACCCTCGGCGCAGGGGAGGCACTCGAAGGCGTCCGTGATGGAGTAGAGGCTTCGTTGGAGCTGGTGGAAAGAAAGTTGAGGTTAGATGTATAAGTAACTAGCTTCTGCAAGAAGCGTCGAATGTATATGAGTTGAATGTTATTCCATACGCCTGATAACATATATATTCTTGTATCCAGGCTATGGTCGTTATCGTCTATTAAGTCGTTGGAGCTACATTAATAAAAAAATATTTTGTTGGGTTTAGGATTTTATCCATTTCCAACTGAAAGAGTAACCAACACCCAGAGGGCACAGCCAATGTCTGTAAGGTTTCCATTCGTTAAATGTCTATGGGTTTATAAGCATTGTCTATACATATACCAAAAACTGGCTAAGTGCAAGTCGGACTTCGCACATTTAGGGTTCCTTACCAAACCGCGAAATCGAGTTGTTTGTAATCCGAAAAATTAGGGAATTTCAAATAAAAAAATTGATTTATCAATATATTGTTATGTTTTAGTAAACTATACGTAATTATAAATATTACCACCAAATTTTAAGTTCAAAGGTAAAAAATACTGACTTTGGTGGCTCATTCCTTTGCATTGCAATATTTTTGAAAACAAATAATACACTATTTATCTACTCAACGAGTTCTATACAAATATTTTTTTTCCACACTCTCCTTTGCCTGTATGGGAGCTCCCCTTAAAATAATATAAAAATACTTTTTTGACAATTTGCATGGCTTTGGGTCAACAAGATGCTTATACTGAAAATTTTAAAACTGTAGCTCCAACCGTTTGGCTGTAAAACCTGTGTGATAGACGACGGACAGATAAACGGACAGACAGACGGATAGACAGACGGATAGACAGATGGACAGACAGACGGATAGACAGACGGACAGACAGACGGATAGACAGACGGATAGACAGACGGACAGACAGACGGATGGACAGACAGATACATGAGTGACAGCAATAGTGCTCCGTTTGGACCCTTCGGGTACGGAACCCTAAAAACAAGGCACAGGTGACTTACAAGACCATTTCAGTAGCTAATTGTAGCAGCATACCTACCTATGCAATTAAATCTGACTTAAAAGAAAAGGTCTTTAAAATTACACTCAATTCTAAAAAAACAAGATCCATCAATGAATTATACATTACATTTCGACACATTTTTAATATAGTGTTCACATTTTTATTTTACTGTTCAGTAAACAGTAAAATTAAGACGTTCTTAAGATAAATTCCTTACTTTGTGTTGCTTGTGCTTTAAAATTATATTATTCTATCAGCAATAACGGTTGTTATATTTCTCAAAATTTTCCTCCAACTGAAAGCATCGTAAGCAAGTCGTTGACACATTTATTTAACTCAAAGAAAACGTATGCGAAGTACTATTGCAAGCGTTGCGAACGACGGGAATAGACGTGTAAAGATAGCTTCAGGGGATTTATTATTTTAATAACGAACGACGACGCAGCTGCTTTATAGGCCACCATGATAAAAATAATATAAAATTTTATAAAAACCTTTTCTACTATAATAACATATTTTAATAAACTCGTTTGCGTTTATTATAATAATAGTGTTCAAAGAAATTAAACATTACGCTCGAATATAAAGATAATATGTGTTATTTTTTGTGCGGTTTTTTTTCGTTTGGGAGTACATACTCGTAACTCGTAGTTACATAATTATAATTAGGTTTTTCGGGCGATGTTTTTCGTCGTTTGATAACTAACTAGTACATTTTTTTAAGACTTTTCATACAGACTGGAGTTACTAAAAAATATTTCGTTGTAGAATGTTTTGATTTTATTCCTTTTATTATCAGTACAGACTTTGTAATAAATAAAAGACTGATGTAATTTATTAAAACAAAGCTAGGCTCACAATAATGGCCTGAATGCTATTGGAAAAATTTTCTCGGACACAATGCCTAATAGGTGGTTCCTACATACATGTGAGTTACTGAAACAAATCTCTTAACAAAACATCAGGCAGCACTATTGACACACATGTATTAACAATACATAAGCCAGCACTATTGACACACATGTATTAACAATACATCAGCCAGCATTATTGCATCTCATAATTTAACCAAATTTTATAGAGAATTAATTAGAATATTATTGTTTGTTTTGTAAGAGGTAATCTTTGTAAGTTCTGATCGGATTACAAATAAACTTTTACTAATAGAAAGAAAATACGCCATTGCCAAGTATCTTAAGATGGGAAAACACACGGTCCCTTTGAAAAAAGACCACAAGTTTGAAGACGCGGAAAAAAATCTAGTACTTTCAATAAAGTGATGGTGGGTACCAAAAACTTACCAACAAATGTTTTTCATACTCTTCCTCAATATCACTACCGTTGTAGTACCGGTTATCAGCTGTGGTATTGGGGAAATAGAACCCTCGCCGACAGACGCAGCGGTAGGACCCTCGACGGAACCCCAAACCGGGCACTGGAACACACTGAAACAAGGATAAAGGATAGGTGTGAGTTTGGTTGATGTATAAAAGGAATATTAACGTATTGTTCGATTTGAGAAATTCAAGCGCATGAATAGGATCTCTATAATGTTTTAGGAATTCCCGACCCGAGGAGTCGGACAAGCAAAATTTAGGCATGTAATAAAAAACCTTTTGCCCGGTGTTTTCCCGTTTTTTGCACGGTTCTTACCCTGGGTTTGCCCGGTTTATGCACGGGTTTTTCCCGATTTAGCCTGTTTTGTGTGACAGGCACACAAAACACAATATCATTTCGATGACGCTGTCACATTAGCATGTCGCTGACAGGACTCAATAAGTTTTGCACCTGCCAAAAGTCGCTCAACGCGGCTAAAGAAATTTTCACTTAAATATTGACATTGTACGAAATATCCTGTATATCTTACAGAACAAAATAACAGTTTGTTCGTCCGTCTCCGAGGAACAATAGATGACGGATATAACCCTATGAATACGTCACGAAATGGACGAGGTCCACTTTTTACATCAACAGGATGGAACCCAAGGGGTTCGAGGAGAAATATTGTTTCATCTTGCTGCCAAATCATGTCATAGACAGATTTGGAATGTCATGGTTTTGGGCGAGCCAATTTTGTGGATGCAATTTGATTGGATAAGGGTGGGGAATGTTGAGAGCTGCATTTCTGGGCTGCCAGAGTAATAGCATGAAGGAAATTATAAACAGAAGTGAGAAAATATTGAACTTATCCACATAAACAAATATATAATAACTAAGACACATTTTTGAAGACATAATATTGATATAGACATATTTGAATAGCACTATGTACTACGCAAGCGTATTGACCAATGTACGTTTTTCCTTCTCCGTATGGGAAGAATTATTTTGCCTACAAAGCGATTACATGCATGCTCTGTTATTTTAACGCATTTGCGTTGAAAATGCGTTAAAATGTGCGAACAAGATACATACTGTGATGAGCAGTAAGAAGCTAATTCACGTACGAATACATACTTTTGCAAATTTGTAGTGAAAACGAGCGCGCGAAATTTTATAAACAGTCCTTTGGGAATATGAATCAAATCAATCAAATTTATATAGACGGTAAACACTATACGGATGATACGCAGACCATTGCGGACAGTTTTAATATTTTTTATAGACCAATTAAAAGGGAATACAAGTTGAGCTAATAAAAACAGCGTCCTTACCTAATCACCCGAAAACATTATTAATGTATCCAACTACACCCCATGAAATACACAAAATAATTTTAAACTTAAAAAATACCAATAGTACTATGGATAGGATATCATAATATATCGACTAAAATTTTAAAACTAGCGCCAATTAAATTATCCTACATATTAAGTCATGTCATTAACCTGACAATCCTTAATGGTCACTTTCCTGATAGACTTAAGTTAACAATCATTAAACCTCTTTTCAAGAAAGATGATACCTACAATATCAATTGCTATAGGCCCATATCAATAGTACTGGTGCTTTCTAAGGTCTATGAAAGAGTTATTTATGTCAGGATAAATGACTATTTTGAAAACTTCGATTTATTTGCTAAACAGCAGATAGGTTTTAGGAAAAGAAAAACCATTAATATGGCCGTCTTCGATTTTCTGAGCACAGTTATGAATAGTTAGTATAAAGTGTTAAAGTAAAATAGTTATAGTGTTGCAAATTCCATAACTATATAATTTATTTAACAGAATTTGGTGATCCACGTAATCAAATGCTTTACTTAGATCCGTAAAGCATTTCATTACGTGGATCACCAAATTCTGTTAAATAAATTATATAGTTATGGAATTTGCAACAGAAGGCAGTCCACATTAGTTACTCGAAGTTTCTCTAACCAGAAAAGAAATTAACTACACATCGGAATACAGAGAAATTAAACAAGGCGTTCCGCAGGAAGTGTTTTGCTTGTGATTTGCATGCCTCAAGGTGTTATATGGTTGGACTGTGCTATATTTTAAGAACTCTATGTAATTACCCATATTAATGCAAATAAATCATTATGATTATGTATATCATGTAAAAAACGACAAACAAACAAAAATTGCATTGTTGAACTACTCGAATTCTATCTGAATCTCTTTAAAGTTAGAGTGAACAAGCTTCTTTTGTTAATCATGCTAAGCTATTAAACAAATTAGATTTCTACGGCATAAGGGGCAAGGCATATGAATGGATATCTAGCTATTTGAGTAATAGGAAGCAATATACAGAGATATCCAAAGTTGTAAAGAAAGGTGACAGAATATATTCTAAAGAGAAATTTAAATCCTATATAATTTAAAGCCTGTTAACATGCTGGTCCTGCTCCATAGGACACTTTTTAGGGCAGCCAAAGTCAAATTTGTAAATTTATATACCTATTCATAGTAATTAAGTATTCCTTATTTGTTTTAATTAATTGACTTTTTGTTGTTGAATGAATTTTTGTTGAATGAATTGTTGTTGAATTAGGTATTTTATCTATGTTTGCAATATTTGTAAGTATGTGAGAACCATGTTCCTATTTATCAAATGATTGAATTTACCTGTTAATGCTTTTACTTTACGTAGTATAATATGAAGTGCTATTCTGGATACATATTCCACACGTATACTAATAAAAGTATGTATGTAAATATTGTAAAAATCTTTTTTTTTCGTTAAATTGTAACTGTGGAGTTTTAGTCCGTTCTTCTCCACATCAAGCTTCTTTTTCGAATGGACGGTACAATCAATTATTATTATTTATAAATTTTAATTATTGACGTTCAAAATGCTTCTTAAGGTTGCCCTAGTTGATCATTCTTCCATATAAACGTAGTATGGCGATTACTCCACTGTTTGACGGTGTACGTTCAAAACAAAAAATTATATCAATTTGTATCATCATCATCTAGCTCTAGAACCAAAAAAAAAAAAAATATATATTTGAAAGTTATAAGCGTCGAAAATTCCATATTTCAACATTAATTTTAACGCATCTTTTGGGCGGATATAAATACTATAAGAAGAAGGAAAATTGAAAAACAATCATCAAGGATAGATTAGTAGTTTTTATTTTATGATTTTTTTTATTTGAGATGGGTTTGCTCTTGACTCTAGTCTAGGTCAGATGTGAGTCGACAATGGAGTGAGCTTACCCAGAAAATACATTTTTTAACAAGGAAAGATCTTAAAGCCTTAAGTTATTGTATTCTGCCTGCAAGCAAGCGTGCAAATTACTTTCAATAATAAAGTCATTGAGTTTTTAGACATCATACCCAAAACAAAATTGTAAACATTAGATTTAAAAAAAACCAGACCAAACCAAAACAATATTGATGCATTTCTATACTTTCAATTGTCAGATTATAAAATTTAAACATTAAATAAATCAAAATGTCAATAATTAAAATAAAAAATGCCAATCATTAAAATTAAATGTCAATGAAGAAAGATTTAAAATAATATTTTATTTTTATTCTCTTTTAAATTTTATTTAAAATAAAAGAATATTTAAATATCAATAACTTAAATTCTAATGCTTTCAATTGTCAGATTATATACTCGGCAAAAATTAAAAAAAATGGCAATAAAATAAATTAGTGTCAATAATTAAAATTAAAATGTCAAACAAATAAATTAAAATATCAACAACTGAAATTTTAAAATGCGTAATCAAATTAAAATATTTGTTTACAATGCTTAACAATTAATCAATATATGTATGTTATTACAATTATCATTTCAATTATTCATTTAATAAATAAATATTCTTTATTTACATTCTTAACAGTAATTATGTCTATGCTCTATAAATTTCTTAAGGCTATAGAAGCAACTATTTTGTAGCCAATCTGTCAATTTGATTTTAAAAACATTACCCTGCAATAATTTTGTTTCATTTGGTATGTTATTGTAAATCAATATACACATATTATACACATTTTTCTTGTAAATATCTTTATGTCCAGATGGATGATAAAATAGGTTGCGAAACTTAGCCCTTTTTGGTCTTGGCACAACTTCCATATGTTGCATAAAATAATGCATGTGTTTCTTTGTAAAGATGCAGATGTCTCGTATGTACATACAGGGCAGTGGCAGAATTTTACTTTTTTTAAAGAGAGGTTTACAGCTATCTAAAAACCATGACTTGTTTATGACCCGGATGCAACGTTTCTGGAGCTTAAAAACTCTGTTGGTATCGGTCGAGTTACCCTACATGATAAGTCCATAGCTTAGAATAGATGACACATAGCCATGGTAAGCTGAAAGAGCAGCTTCTACAGAAACATTTTGTCGTAGCTTTTTTAAAGCAAACACAAACCTAACAGGTTTCTGACATATATGTTCCACATGGCTTTTCCAATTGAGATTTCTGTCTATATTAATACCTAAAAAATTTGTTTCATCCACTTGTTGTAATTTTTCATCGTTACACCTAATATCTAAAGCTAATTTTTTAGTATTATACGAGTTAAATTCCATTAATTTTGTCTTACTAATATTTATATTTATGTCATTATTTGCCATCCAGCTAATTATATCTGACAGGGTTTTTTCAGTAACAGATTTGTGATTGATTTTATCCTGACACTTTAATATAATAGTTGTATCATCTGCAAAAAGAATACATTTCTGCTTAGTGGCCTCCGGAATATCATTTATGTAGAGTAAGAAAAGCAAAGGACCGAGAATACTACCCTGAGGCACACCAGTCTTATTTATTATTGCTACTGATTTAAATTTCTCTTTAGAATATATTCTGTCACCTTTCTTTACAACTTTGGATATCTAAATATATAAAACTCAAAGGTGACTGACTGACTGACATAGTGATCTATCAACGCACAGCCCAAACCACTGGACGGATCGGGCTGAAATTTGGCATGCAGGTAGATGTTATGACGTAGGCATCCGCTAAGAAAGGATTTTGATAAATTCTACCCCCAAGGGGATAAAACAGGGGATGAAAGTTTGTATGAAACTTTGTCAATTTTAGACCGATCGGGCTGAGACTTTGCATGCATATAGCTACTATGATGTAGGCATCCCCTAAGAAAGGATTTTGATACATTCCACCCCTAAGGGGATAAAATAGGGGATAAAAGTTTGTATAAAACTTCTTAGATTTTCGACTGATTGAACTGAAATTAAAGGTTGGAGCTACTATGATGAAGACGTCCGCTTACCGGGATGATGGAGGATGTAAATGTATTAGTTTGAACTATTAGTACCTAATGGAACTAATGACGAACAAAATAATTTTTAGTTCTAAATTTTGACAGTAGATGGCGTTGTGCAATTAAGTCATTTTTCTGAATCGCGGTGTTAAGATTTTCCGCGGATTAATGACCCACTCCAGTAATTATTTAACTTTCGTCGTCAGATAGGTTAGTTGTACACAGTTGGTTGGATGTTGTTGGTCGTTAAAATTGTTTTGGTTGTATTTGGCATTTGTTTTGTTTTCGTTTGGTTTAAGTATAGGTTTTGTCAGTACGACTTTTTTAAAATGGCTAAAGAAAATCTGAACGTTAATGGAGAAGTTGAAGAATGTACTGTCGTCCCTATTGTTGGTGACGGTGCATGTTTGTTTCGTGCTCTCTCTTATTTAATGTACGGAACACAAGATAGAGCGATGGAGGTGCGTTCAGACATTGTCAGATATGTGGTTAATGACTGGAGCCAGTTTTCAATTATGACCCATGACAGGAATGGTAATAACTACTTAACACCTGACGAATATTTTGCTGATATGATAAAAAATGCTACTTATGGCGGACTTTGTGAGTTAATAGCAGCAGGATTAATATTCCCATTTAAGTTTGAAGTTTATAGAAACGGTCTCATATATACGGAATCTGGATCTAACAATTATCCGGTTAGGCGATTACGATTCAGCCAAGATTTGTCCAGTGGGCATTTTGATGCCTATCTTCCCATAGCAGCACAGAAAATTACTCGGCGTCGTATGGAGGTAGCTGTAGAAGAACATGATTTTGCAATTGATACACCTTCGCAACTTAAAGTTGAAAAGGGTTGTCAGGAGGTACCTATAGTATCTTCATTAAATTATGATGAAAATTTAACAGGAAGTTTATTGTCTGAGTCTGTGACATTAATAGAAAAAAAGAAAAACAAACGTAGGGCAAGGTTTACTAATTACACACGAAATAATCAAATAAAAAAGGCACAAAAAAAATATAGACAAACTCAACCTGAATCCCACCGTAAAGCTGTGTCTGAATATAAGAAAAAACACCCTGATGTACAGAGGCAAGCTGTCGCCACCTACCTGGCTGCACACCCTGAAAAACACAGGCAAGCTGTCGCCACCTACCAGGCTGCACACCCTGAAAAACACAGGCAATCTATCGCCACCTACCAGGCTGCAAACCCTGAAAAACACAGGCAATCTGCTGCACTATATCAGGCCAGGAATACTGATGTGCATAGAGTGATTCAGTCACGGTATAGAGAAAATACAATTCAGCGTGTATGGAGAAGCAAGTTGCTTTCGGGTTTGGCGTATGACCCAGATATTGCTTATGGAACTGACAGCAGTGTAGTCTTAGGTTCTATGACGTACAAGTGTCAGTGGTGTAACGCTTTGAAGTGGAAAGATGAGACACCTGGCATGTGTTGTAGCGCCGGTAAAGTACAACTTGAGCCGTTTAAACAACTGCCTGAACCACTTTACAGTCTGGTTAATGATTTACACCCAAATCATGTACACTTCATGGATAATATCCGAAAATATAATGCCTGTTTTCAAATGACTTCCTTTGGTGGAAAACAAATAAAAGAAGGCGGTTTTTCACCAACTTTTAAAGTTCAAGGACAAGTCTATCATTTAATTGGAAGTATATTACCTGAATCTGGGCAGGATGCACAGTTTCTGCAAATTTATTTCGTCGGTGAAGATGATAGAGAAGCAAATATTCGATGTTCTAAATTTCCTGATTTGAAACCAAATTTAATCAAACAATTGCAGCTTATGTTACATGAGGTGAACCCATACATAAAAGATCTAAAAACAGCCATTGATAAAATATCGCCTTCAGAGTCATTCAAGGTTGTAATACATGCAGATAAAAAACCACAAAGAGAACACAGAGGCAGATTTAATGCACCAACGGCAAATGAAGTGGCTGTAGTATTGGTAGATCAGCATTTTAACCGAAGAGACATCATCCTCGAAAGCCGAAGTAACTCACTTCAGCGTATCAGTGAGATACATCGAGCTTATGACGCGCTGCAGTACCCGTTGATGTTTTGCTGGGGGGACGATGGCTATTCAATCAACATACAACAATGCAATCCCACAACAAAGTTGCCCTTGAAAAAAACAGTCTCTGCTGTAAGTTTTTATTCATACAGAATAATGATCAGAGAAGGAGAAGATAACTTTTTGGTTAAATATCGCGCTCTTTTTAGTCAATATTTGGTAGATGAATACGCAAAAATAGAAACTGAAAGACTAAACTACATAAAAAACAATCAAGCCAAATTGCGCGCAGATAATTATATTCATTTAAAAGATGCAATTGGACGGCAAGATACTGAAGCAAATCAGCTGGGACAAATGGTAGTACTTCCATCATCTTTCACTGGTGGTCCAAGATACATGCACGAAAAAACGCAAGACGCCATGACCTATGTTAGACATTACGGTCGTCCCGACCTTTTTATTACTTTTACATGTAACCCACGCTGGAGTGACATAAATGAGCACTTACTTTCAGGACAAAAATCTCATGATCGATACGATATTATTTCGCGTGTCTTTCGATTAAAAGTAAAAAAGGTCATGGATTTGTTGATAAAAGGAAAAATATTCGGTGAAGTGAGATGTTATATGTATTCGACGGAATGGCAAAAGCGAGGTCTTCCGCATATTCATATACTTTTATGGCTTCAATATCGCATCACTCCGGATCAAATTAACAATATTATTTGTGCTGAAATACCTAACCCCAATCGTGATCCTGAGCTTTACGAAATTGTTAAAAGTAATATGATACATGGCCCCTGTGGAAGTTTAAACCGAAATTCTCAATGCATGAAAGATAATTCTTGTAGCAAACGTTATCCCAAGCCTCTTATTAAGGAAACTCAAACCGGTGATGATGGTTATCCGCAGTACAGGAGACGTTCTCTGGATGACGGCGGATTCTCTGTCAATATCAAGGGTGTATCAATAGATAATCGTTGGGTAGTTCCTTATAATCCAGTGCTATTAAGAACATGTAACGCTCACGTGAACGTAGAGTATTGTCATTCAGTGAAGTCAATCAAATACGTTTGCAAATATGTTAATAAAGGGTCAGATCAGGCTACGTTTACTTTAGAGAACGGGAAGGATGAGAAGGATGAAGTTACAACCTACGCAAGTGGTCGATATATAAGTTCAGCTGAAGCAGTTTGGCGAATCCTTGAATTCCCAATACATGAGCGTTTTCCTCCTGTAGTGCACCTTGCTGTCCATTTAGAAAATGGACAGAGAATTTATTTTAATGAGCAGAACTTGTGCGACAAATTGAGTAGTCCTCCTACAACTACACTCCTCTCCTTTTTCGATCTGTGTAACGTGGATGACTTTGCCAAAACATTGCTATACTCGGAAGTCCCTGCGTATTACGTTTGGAACAAGCGATCGTTTCAGAGAAGGAAAAGAGGAGTGAATGTTGAAGGATGGTCAGGGGTCAAAAAAGAACACGTTCTAGGTAGGGTTTATACTGTTCATCCAAACAATACAGAATGCTACCACCTTCGAATGCTTCTACATGAGATCAGAGGCCCAATTTCATTTGAAGCGATGAAAACTGTAGATGGTCACTTACATCCCACTTTCCAATCCGCGTGCAAGGCTCTAGGTTTACTCGAAGATGATCGGCATTTGGATTCAGCTCTTGAAGAGGCAGCACTTTGTCAAACACCGCATATTATTCGAGAGCTTTTTGCTATAATTTTATTCTTCTGCCAGGTTTCCGACCCCTTATGTCTTTGGGAGAAATACAAAGAATACCTTTCTGAGGACTTTAAAAAACAGCTGGAAAGGCAAGGTGACGTGGATGTAGAGCACTCATCGGACCTGATATTTAACAAATGCCTGTCGGTATTACAGGATGCCGTATTATCATTAGGCGGCCGTCCTCTTAAAGAGTATGGATTACCTCAGCCAATAACATCAATACAATTTGGAAATAGAGAGTACGTGAAGGAGACCAGTTACGATACAGTGGCCTTAGAAGAGGCAGTAAGAAAAAATGAAGTATCCTTGAATGACGAGCAACAGGAAGTTTACAATAAAATTATCACAAGTGTAGATGCAAATGACGGTCGATTATTCTTCTTAGACGCTCCAGGCGGAACTGGTAAAACCTTCCTTATTAATTTACTTTTGGCGAAAGTAAGAAGTACTCACGGCATTGCCCTGGCTGTGGCGTCGTCCGGCATAGCTGCTACATTACTCAAAGGTGGTCGAACTGCTCATGCTACTTTTAAGTTACCACTTAATTTAATCACTGCTGAAACACCCATTTGCAACATCTCCAAACAAAGTAATTTTGCTGAAGTTTTAAAGAGTACAAAAATAATCGTGTGGGACGAAATAACGATGGCTCATAAAGGTGGTATTGAAGCCTTAAACAGATCACTAAAGGATATAAGGGGAAATACAAAATTAATGGGTGGCGTAACAGTTTTGCTGGCTGGAGACTTTCGACAGACTCTACCAGTGGTGCCAAAAGGAACCAGAGCTGACGAAGTAAAGTCGTGCATTAAGAAATCCAATTTGTGGCCCCAGGTTAATATTCTTAAGCTCTCTAAAAACATGAGAGCACATTTGGGCGGGGATAAGTCTGCTGGTAGATTTTCTGATCTCCTTCTTAAAATCGGTAATGGTGATTTTCCATCGTTTGATGGAATGATAACCATCCCGGAAGAATTGTGCACAGTTGTTACAACGGTTCAAGAATTACTGTCTAAAGTTTATCCAGACATTATTCATATACATGACAAGCCTATTGAATGGTTATGTGAGCGTGCCATACTTACTCCAAAGAACGATCAAGCAGCAGCTATCAACGATATCCTGCTCATGTCGTTAGAGGGCGAAGAAAAGGTCTATAATTCGATTGATACTGTGGTTAATACAGATGACGCTACTAATTACCCTGTAGAATTTTTAAATTCATTGAAACCGCCAGGTTTGCCTTATCATAAGCTTATTCTGCGTGTGGGCACTCCAATTATGTTGTTGCGAAATTTAAAACCACCAAAACTTTGTAACGGTACGAGACTGCAAGTGAAAGCGTTACATCGCAATATAGTGGAAGCCACTATATTAACTGGGTGTGCGAAAGGAGAAACTGTATTTATACCACGAATCCCATTAATACCGAATGATATCCCGTTCGAATTTAAACGATTACAGTTTCCCCTAAAAGTCTGCTTTGCCATGACAATAAATAAGTCTCAGGGGCAAACTCTCAAATTTGCGGGTATTGACTTGAGAGAACATTGCTTCTCTCATGGACAGTTTTATGTTGCGTGCTCACGAGTAAGTTCACCCAATAGCTTGATAGTTTTAGCGCCTAATGACAGATTAGTTAAGAATATTGTTTACAAAGAAGTTTTGTAGGCCCTAATTTTTTACACACGCTAAACAAAAGTAAAGCCGCAAAAAATATCATCATATCAGCCGAAAGACGTCCACTGCTGGACATAGGCCTCCCCCAAGCGTCGCCACATTGACCGGTCCCGAAAAAAAAAAAAAAAAAAATGCTTAACGCGAGCGAAGCCGCGGGCAAAAGCTAGTCTCTGTATATTGCTTCCTATTACTCAAATAGCTAGATATCCATTCATATGCCTTGCCCCTTATGCCGTAGAAATCTAATTTGTTTAATAGCTTAGCATGATTAACAAAAGAAGCTTGTTCACTCTAACTTTAAAGAGATTCAGATAGAATTCGAGTAGTTCAACAATGCAATTTTTGTTTGTTTGTCGTTTTTTACATGATATACATAAACATAATGATTTATTTGCATTAATATGGGTAATTACATATAGTTCTTAAAATATAGCACAGTCCAACCATATAACACCTTGAGGCATGCAAATCACAAGCAAAACACTTCCTGCGGAACGCCTTGTTTAATTTCTCTGTATTCCGATGTGTAGTTAATTTCTTTTCTGGTTAGAGAAACTTCGAGTAACTAATGTGGACTGCCTTCTGTTGCAAATTCCATAACTATATAATTTATTTAACAGAATTTGGTGATCCACGTAATCAAATGCTTTACTTAGATCCGTAAAGCATTTCATTGAATCATTATGACGTAGGCATCCGATAAGAAAGGATTTTTGGAAATTCCACCCCAAAGGGGGTAAAAAAGGGGTTGGAAGTTTGTATGAAAAACCTAATTCCTTTGGCCAAAATTTTTGATACTTCGTACAAATAGTAATCTAAGTAAATGATAAAGATTGGCATTATTAGATTTTCGAAACTATCCCCAAATTATGATTTAAGGGTTGTTGAAGTTTGTATGACATAAATACCAACTTCAACAAACAATTAAGTTATCATTTAATTGTTTGTTATCATTAGTCTTTTGAAACAATCCCCAAAAGACGATTTAGGGGGTATTAAATTGTTTTTGGACAATCTTATTTCTTGGGTTAATAAATTTAAAAGTTGACTTAAATACCAACCTAAGTACGCAATAAAGGTTGTCATTATAAGTTTTTCCAAAAGCTTAGGGCTAAGCTAGGAATCATCCAGGACAGGTATTCGTTTTTGACAAAGGGTTCTATGGGAGCAACAAGCAGGAATATTCGGTAATTCAACCTGAAAGACCTGGAAAGAGGGTGAAAAGGGGCAGAATTTGTTTGTATAAAAAATCTAATTCCTTGGGGATATAGTAAATAATTAAAATTTACATAAAAAGTTTTTAAAACTACCCATCATTGAGGAATCTTACTGCGGAATCTTACTAAGAACGAACTACGAAAAATAAGTAAGAGAAGTAAAGGTTGAATAACATATTTGGGTTATTCAAATCTCTACTTTCAACGGGGCAAAATGGGGTTATTAATTCTTTATGGTACACCAAAAAAAAAAATACAAACGTGATAATAAAGTACATGTACAAAGGCGAGCTTAACTCAATGCTGAGTTCTCTTACAGCAAAGCCTAGAGTGACAGAGATAATTGACAATTATAGAGGGCAGGCATCCAGTGTACAGTTAAAATAACCTATGACGAATTAAATTAAAACATAAATATACTTACATGAATACATATATATACATATACATACTAATATTATGTCATTGTGCAAGGAAATGATCCTTAATCTTCCTCTTGAAGACCTCCAATAGGGAGGGGAGGATTCAAATTTGTGGCGGTAACCTAAAATATATTATTATTTAAGTCAAATAACGAATCGTCCCAAATCAATAAACCCTGTATATCTACCTCATTGTTTATAGATTTAATATCTTATTTTTTTTCCATAATGCTTATTGTATATAATAACAGTTGATTTTTACACACAACGCAAACCTCTCAGGGTTTATCTGTGTGTGCGAGCCGTTCATTGATTAATATAATTTAGCAGACATTGATGTTTTTTCAACAACGACAAATCAAAACGCTTCCTTAGGCAAGGCAGGCCGATGTGTAAAGAAGCGCTTCGATTTATACTTATAGCTTTTCGAACTCGTGTTATATAACGTTTGTAAGTCTTCTGGAAGTCTTCTGGAAAAATGAGGTTTTTAGTCGGCTTCACTAACTGCACATAAGAATCATTTGTAGGATAAACGAAATCACGCAAACGAAGTCGCGGGCGAAGTGCTAGTAATACTTTAAAAAGTAAATATTCTTGTCATTGCAAGAAAACCAAAAAATAAATAAAAACAAAATTCAAGGATCAAAATATAAAAAAAAAAACAAAATTAATTGCAGAGCAGAGAGCAGCTCAATCCTCAAGCCTTTTTGTCCTCAACGTAATCTTTAATAGTATGAAACGCTAGCTTATAAAATAGTAGATGAAGGTAGCAACAGAACAAAAGAGCTGAAATATACACCGTCCTAAATATTTAAGTACCTACCTTTACTCAACAAGAGAAGCGACATTTCGTTGCTTAGGAAGTCCAAGAGTATTTTCATTCATAAATTCCGAAATAGTTTGAAAAAAAAATCTCAGTATATGTAATTGTACCTGCGAATCTTTGAGTGAAACAGTGATTTTATGTATTGGAGTAACAATACTTAGTAACAGCTTTGTTTCAAAGTCAAAAATATTTATTTCAACTAGGCCACCAAGCGGCTCTTTTGAACGTCAACAATTAAAATTTACAAATAATAAAACTTTATTCTACCGTGAATTCGGCAAAGTAGCTTGTTATGGAGAAGAACACACAAAAAACTCTATACATACTTTTATAAATTCGTATATGTGAGGACGATGCACCCAGAATAGCACTACACACTATACTACGTACATGTATAAAGTATTAAAACAAGTAAGTATTACACATGTATAACTAACTGTGCAGTTATAAAATAGGTACTAGAAAAACATTAACATCCAAAGCAGTTAAGTTATGACCAAACCCAACTGACGGTGCCCGTTCACGAAGATGATGATCTAACTTCTCCTTGTTTTATATAATGTCACAATCAGTACTTTTGACATTCGGCAAGGCAAATTTTACGCACTTGATTTTTTACCATATAAAACTAAATTATTGGGAGTGAAAAAATTATGAACCTGCCGTAGTGCGTTATTTACATCATCAACCTGACAAGTACGTCTATTAATTTTCAAAATTAAATATAGTTTTAGTTTGTTTTCCAATAAACGGGGTAAATCGTTTATGTATAATAAAAAAAGAAAGGATCTGAAATTGAGCCCTGGGGTACCTCCATTTTCACGTGTAACCCCAACGAATTGGAATACCTTTTGGTTCGACTAAAAGTAAGTTGGTATAAAACACAATTTTCGATCAACTATCCGTAACCTAAAAATGTGAAACAACTTCTTATTAGCTTTTGGACATCGTAAAGAGAACTGGACTTACTATCAATATAAGTCTAAAACTGATAACCTGTCTACTATATTTAAGAATTTTTCTTTGCCATGCAGCAGGATCATAGACATCAGACAGAAGAGTGGGATAGTGATAGGCTGAAACTTGGCTGAAATATTAACTACTAGCTTATCCCCGCGGCTTCGCTCCCGTCAACTGGCTATCTAACTACCAACCAACTACCTATCTGCCCTACCTTTGAATAAGAATTAATACTACAATGCGAATGTAACCAACTTTTGTTTCTACCAGTGATCTAATTAAATTTTCGAATACAAAAGCTGCTATTGTAACCTAACTAAGATAGTGAGATATATGCTCTTGGAGACTTTTTTGTAGTTAATAATGAGTACTTTAATCATATAGTACATAATTTTTATGTATCAACAATAGTTTTCTCAGCTTACGCCAAATAATGAATTTTATAGGCAAAATTTTGCTACTTTGGGTTACATTATTGCAATTTTCATAAGGATCTCTAATATTTTTGGAAATAATTTATAGCCTATGTTACTTATGCATAATGTAGCTTTTTTATAGGTGAAAGATATTTTGAAATCGGTCCACTAGTTTCGGAGCCTAATCGGTACAAACAAACACACAAACAAAATAATATTTCCTCTTTATAGTATTGGTATAGATTATTATTACTTCTCAGGCACAATACAGAACGCAAACCTAAGTAAATAGTCTAATGTTCAGTTAAATTATATCCAGTTAAGTAACCGTTACAAATATCAGTGGCTTTAATCACATTGCAAGCAAGTAGGCACTCCACCATTATGTAGATCACATGACAAAGGTACGATCCGATACGCTATTTTAATTTAAAATGAGGATCAGAATCGAATCAATTTCGGATTGAGATAATGAGATTTTGCTGATTTAAAAGAATCGAGAAATCTGATGCTGATAAATACTTTGGAATGGAATTATTTATTTCCGGTGTATTTTGTTTATTTACTTAATCTCTTAAGATGGTGGTTATATTAATGAATCCTGGAAGGACCAATCCTGGTATATTTTTAAAATTGTATTTTCGTAAGATTATTCATCTATTTAATAGTTGTTTTGAGCTTTGTTTCTGGTGTTACAATAATAAAATCCAGCTTAGCAGCCAGAGTATTTGTATATATATAAAGACGACGGCAATTCAAAGGAAATGTCATGAGGACATTTTTGTGTAGGAATGTGGATCGATTTAAAAGACCATTTTAAACATCTCGACACAGTTTAGTAATTCCGTAGATGTTTAAGAAAAATTTATAGAATTTCAATTAAGAATCAGTCTGTTCTTAAAGTAATCACACGGATATTTCTTTTAAGAATATAAGGCCCAGTGTCAACTTTCGTTAAGGGTTTAATTTAAGCAAAATCTATTAATATGTCGTTTTTGTGGCAAATAAACCCTTTTTCTTTCTTTCTTTCTATGTGTCAAGAAAGACGGTGACTATTGAGATGATTAACAGTAAAGTGTGAAAGAAAAAGTCGTCCGAAAATAAATATAGGATAGGGGCAAGAAAATTATGACATAGATGGAAAACGTCAGGCAGATAATGGCTTGTCACAAATAAAAACTCAAGACACTCAAGCCCAAGTTGAAGTGCTTTTATCTATGACAAAAAGTTTTGTTTGAACCCGAGCCATAAGTTTTTGTTCCCTCAAGAATAAACGGCTATTTTCTCAAGTGACACACATTTGCCTTCAAAAGCCTTGTATTTGTTTTCGGACGTCACAATATCGTCCGATTTTTTTTAGGTTTTCTATAGACATCAACTTATGGGCACAAACGTGTGACGCACGTTGAACCGTAAATACTACAATGTATAGCTTAAATTACATACTAAACGAAGTTATAGAAGTGTGAATATACTCTAGATACATAACGTGAAACAGAATAAACGCAAGTCCTAAAAGGAATTCGTACAGAAATAATCGACGTTTAAAATTAAACTTCAAATAATCTATACTAAATCCTCACTATAATTATAAATGTGAATGTAAGTTTGTTTGTTACGCTTTCACGCAAAAACTGCTGAACGGATCATCATGAAACTTTGTACACATATTCTTGGAGGTATAAGAAGTAACATAGGATACTTTTTATGAAAAAAAAAATTTTTTTTAGAGGCTTCACTGCGAGCGAAGTCGCGGGTAAAAGCTAGTAATAATATTATAAAGCTGAAGAATTTGTTTGTTTGTTTGTTTAAACGCGCTAATCTCAGGAACTACTGCTTGGAATTGAAAAATCCTTTTTGTGTTGGATAGTCCATTTACCGAGCAAGGTTATAGGTTATATAACATCACGCTACGACCTAAAGGAGCGGAGCATAAATGAAAAATGTTGCAAAAACGGGAAAATATATTCTGCTTCCGTTGCGTGCGCTGCGTAAGCGGTTAAAGTTACGCAGTATGTAGTGTAGGTAGGGTTGGGTAGGTAGGGTAAATGGGTAGGTAGCCAGTTGACGGGAGCGAAGCCGCGTGGGACTGCTATTATTTATACAAGTATTTAAAATTCGAACTACCGATTTTTATCTCTTCGCCGATTTTTTAAAGAACACAAAGTTATATCGCAACAGACTACATAAGCCATAATAACAGTTTGAACTAATATAGATGAACAGGTAACATTCGATGAAAATGTTATGCTTTACATAAAGTTTGCACTCTTGCGCAGTGTAAAAACGATGCATTTGTTTAGGTAGATACCTACTACGTTACCTAGTGTTACTGAAAATAAGCATAAGACATAATAATAACAATTTTTAGTTTAGGTTTAGGTTCTTAGTTACTTTGAATACCATTTGCACTTAAACAAAATCCTTACAAAAATATAATTCCAACTTATTCCGTAACACGTTCAAAATCCAGAAATATATCTTGTATTCTCGAAAACCGAGCAGACATGAGACATCGGTACTTCGGCAGCCATCCAAAGTGTTCGAACGTGACTTCTAACAGTTCCAATCTTAGCCTTCGATTATATTCGAGTGCTTCTATAAACGGTTAGACTCGGAGACTTCGAATGTCGCGGCAGGTACTATCATAGACTAAACCCTGATTTAGGGATTTGAACTTGAGTACTTGTTAAACTCTACTTTAGCTTGAAAACCGGACGTTAATAAATCAAAATATCCGATTGAGAAATCTGCCCTTAGAACTTTTCTTTATAAACGACTGCGCGACGCAAAGGAGGGTAATGTGTTTATAAGTGTTCTACGTATGTTTGTTGCTATGTGGCGTTCTAGAGACCAAATGCGTAGGCCAATTTATATGATTCTTACGTCAATCGATTCGTCTTAACCCTGCGAGTGTCACTGGCTATATTATAATTGAAAAAAAATAAACATTGTGGATTTTGGCCGCCATAATTATAGAGGGGGGCCCAATTCTTTTTTTCTTCCCAACCCATCCTGTGGGGTATCAAAATGAAGGTTTTTAAGTGTTGATAACAAAAATATATACCACTTACATGTTTAAAAGTAATTCGAAACAAAAAGTTTACCAAAAAGTTAATTCAAAAAATCAAACAACCCGACTGCTTAAGAAGCGAACTAAAAAGATGTAAATAAGAAAAAAACATGCTGTGCAGTCGGAGGATACATGAGGTTTTGGTCCGTCAGCTTGCGATTATCTTCCGACTGCACAGCATGATTTTTTTCTTATTTACTTCTTTTGCTTCGCTTCTTAAGCATTCGGGTTATTTTATTTTAGGAATTAACTTTTTTACCATTCATTATCTAAGTATTTAGCTCGTGGCTAAATAATACCAGCCGCACTGGGCAATCATTAAGGTTAAGCAACGCTTGACGAGGTCGGTCCGTGGATGGGTGACCATTTCAACATACCGAGTTTCCTCCGTGCCTCGGAAAGCACGTTAAGCCGTTGGTCCCGGCTGTCATTTGAAGATCTTTGACAGTCGTTATGGGTACTCAGAAGCTTGAGATCTGACACCAGTCTTGCCAAGGGTATCGTATTACCCTGTTAGTGGGTTGTGAAAGTCAGATAGGCATATTCAGCTGAGGACTAGTATAAAACACTAGTCCTCAGCTGAATCCGGTATGTACATATGTATGACTGGAAGCCGACCCAAATATAGTTGGGAAAAGGCTAGGCAGATTGATGTTATCTAAGTATATAGCTATTAAGTGAAACTTACCGCTGAATTCTTGAAATAAACGTGTCACTTATTAAATACAAGTTACTTAGGTGATGCGATTGGCTGCTGATAAATTCAAACAATAAAAAAGCAGACATTACGCCTTTAAAAAAATCGTTACATTACCTTTGCGTTCATCGTCAAAGTAACTTTGCTTCAAATAAATATTCCAGGATAAAAATAAATAATTAGTTTTCTTTTTTCTGTTCTGGCCTACCATTAAGTACTGACGTGCGATTTATTGGTTATTGATTGACACTAAGACTTGTCGTCATTGGATTTTTGTTTATAAATTCTTTATTATATTTTACTCTGAAACACCTTTAAAAGTGACCTGACCTTTCAGGTTGTCAAATATGAAAGCTATTTTCATTGACATTTCTAGAACCATCTGTAAGCGAAAACAGATCTGGTCCTTCAGACGACTTTTCCTGTAGACCCGCTAGAACCTAGACTTTAGAGATATAAATCGTGTCAGTTCTTATAAACTTTTACTTTAAATAATTATCTACTAGATATTATAATAATAATAAACATACAATACAATCCGGATGCATCACCCACGATCATCGGTGATGAGACTGTACATTCCGCGGAAATGTGGGGGTCGAGGCTTTTTAAACGCCAAGACTCTTCACAACCGCGAAGTGTACAGCCTCAGAGAATACTTTTTAAAAGCTGAAGTGGGTATGCACCGGGACGTGGTCGCAGTGGACAAGGGACTCACCCCGTTGTCCATGGCTAAAGAGAACTGGCGCAAGCCTGTAATACTAACTACTGATGAACGCAAAGAGGTATGGCAAGGCAAGGAGCTACACGGGCGCTTCTATCGGGCTCTACATGGGCCTGATGTAGATTTCCCAGCGTCTGTATCCTGGCTACGTTTCGGCGACCTTTTCGGCGAAACTGAAGGTTTTGTCTGTGCAATTATGGATGAAGTTATCCTGACGAATAACTATCGGAGACATATATTGAAGGACGGGACGGTTGACATGTGTCGGGCATGCCACCGTCCGGGTGAATCCATCAGACATATTATCTCTGGTTGTTCTCGTCTGGCTAACGGCGAGTACTTACACAGGCATAACCAAGTGGCCAGGATTATTCACCAGCAACTTGCTTTAAAGTACAATCTAGTGGATTCTGAGGTACCGTATTACAAGTATGTGCCCGACCCAGTTCTCGAAAATAGCCATGTCACGTTGTACTGGGATCGGTCTATCATCACTGATAGGACTATTGTTGCCAATAAGCCGGATATAGTGGTGATAGACCGATTAGCGCGCCGCACAATGATAATCGATGTCACCATCCCGCATGACGAGAACCTCGTGAAAGCTGAGAAAGAGAAACAAATCAAGTATCTCGACTTAGCACACGAGGTTGTCGACATGTGGAATGTGGACTCGGCGATCATTGTGCCGATTGTTGTTACGGCCAACGGCCTGATGGCCAAGAGCCTCGACGACCATCTGTCGAGGCTGTCATTACACGGTTGGATCAAGAGCCTGATACAGAAGGCAGTACTCCTCGATACGGCTCGCATTGTGAGGAGGTTCCTGTCTCTGGAGTCCTAACCACCGGTAGCTTGGACCCTGCTCCCGACACCGGCGGACCACCATTATTTTTATATTTTTAAATGTTTTTTTTTTTTATGATTTGTTTTTATAAAGAAATATTTAAAAATGTAAATATGAAATGTGTAAAAAGTTGAATAAACATACCATTAGGTAAAAAAATAAAATGATGCAAAAGGAATATGTACGGATCGTAGTAGGTGGCGTTCTGTATTTTCTGCCTACCACCATGGGAATAAGGCGTGCATTTATGCATGTATGTATGTGTATGTCACAAGGCAGGAGGACTCCTTAGTCACCTTTAAATGAAAGAAATTTCGTTTCTTCTAGCAAAAAAACATTTTCAGAATAACAAGATGACACTAGACTTTTTCTTACTAAACTTATGCTACATTTATGGATGAAAAACCCACGTACCTATCTATATTCGAAGTCTATAGGAAAAGGTTCGAAATCATTAATGTTTTGCTTACGATTTGACCCTCAAAGGGTCTAAGTAGCAACATTTGGCTCATTATGTAAAACCCATGAGGAATAGGGTAACATACAGTGCTAAAACGTATAACTATTTGATGATCCTTCAAGCCCAATGAATTTATGTGCCAACTGATTCGTGCGAGTTTCTTTCTTTTCTTACTCGACTACGACAAAACAAAAGGGAGGGTTGTGTCCGGTATGTGTGTATATATGCTGATTAAACTACTTATTATTATTTGACAAATGAGGTGTCGTTGGAAGTGTCTTGTTTGTCCGCTGGTTATAGGCTATGTGACGTCACATCAAAATATGGCGAATATGACGCTCTCTAGGAAGCAAGACGTCAAAAACAAAAAAAAAGGTGTGGCTACACCTCGTCATGTACGGTATCATTGAACAGGGATTTTAAAATGAAGGCAGAATTTGCTACATCATATTTTTGTCAAGCGTACCGTTTGCGAGATATATTCCGTCAAGGTCATGAAAACCAATGTTTTACCAGACTACGGAGTCGCAAAGTCCACTCTTGTAACTAATTCATTAATTAGATAAAACAACAAACCCTAAACAGGTAAAAATGTGATGTGGCTCTGCGAAAACCCCATTTTTTTTAAATTTAAAAATTAATTTCAAAAACCTACTACCACTATCACTAGATGGCGCGATATGCACTTATCTGTTATTGAATATGAGTAAAATTAAAATTTTCTGGAATTGAACATAAAAATTGTTTGTTCTTGTTTAATCAACTGTGTTGAGTACAAAATTATCGAGTATTGGGCTCTTAATTCACATTTCAAAGATTATTTGAACGGATTATTTAAAATTGATGGCGCATTTTTTAATTTCTGAGTCATTCCACTCGATTGTTAAAATTTGCATTGTATTTTGGTGCAAAAAAAACTGTAAATACGTCCAAAAAATAACTATAAAACGAACCTTCACCGTATTCAAAGAAAAAAATATTCACGAACCTAGTAAACCCTTTTACTTGCAAGTCGCTGCTAACACCGTGAAACAGAACCGAACGCGTTCGATGTACAAAACGTATCAGACTAATCAGACGAAAAACGCTAGTTACGTCGGCACGGTTTCTTTTCTATGGGATGAGGCATCCGTATGCTAGTATTATATTATCTGTGCCGATACATATCGAATAGTTTGTACATGAAAACTTCAGATGAGAATATTTTCTTGTTTCATAATTTTTATAGCGTGGTTTTTCAGTAGTCAGGTTTAAGTTTTATTTTCAATTGCCCGGAGACTGACTTTGTGTCCGGTAGATGGCAATAGCTTGCCTGCTATTTATTACGTTTGACTTAAATATAACTGGAGAAATTTGGGTGTACCATACAATTCCCTCTAGATTTTTGGAGTATACAGTGGTGATGTTATATTTACATTTGAAATAGATACGACGACACAGTGACAAGAGATGTTGACGACACAACGCAGCAGCCGATCGCTCAACAACTGTTGTTACAGTTGTTGAGCGATATCGGCAGCTGCTCTGCGTGTCGCGGGATCCATTCCCGCACGAAACAAATATTAGTATGGCCTACAGATAGTTGCTCCGGATCTCGATGTTGGTGCAAGTGAGTGTAAATGATATAATATTTGCGTAATGATAAAATATTTGCGAAGATTAAAATTTCGCACAAAAAGTTGATTCGATAAAATAAAAATATTTTTAATAGTGTGCAGCTTCCATTACGTTATAAGTTTCATATTGCTCGATACTTAGATTTCTGAGTGTATCGTCTCGTAATACGAGTATATATGTTACGGCTAATACCCGAAGTGCGGCTACACCTAGTATTAGCCGGTTGGAGCTTAGCTACACCTAGTTTTAGCCGGTTAGAACTAGGTGTAGCCACGCAACATAGTCGACGGAGCCCCGCTGCGCGGGGCTCCTATTTCCGTCCGCAGGGTCTAAAGTAACCTAACACGAACGAGATGACGGGAGCTGAGTTCGCTCGCTTTGCTCGCTCACTTCAGCTCCCGTCATCTCGTTCGAACCTAACCTGTCCGTGTCGGGGTGCCCTAAGCTCCGGCTAATACTAGGTGTAGCCGCACTTCGGGTATTAGCCGTAACATATACATTTTGAATACAATCTGTCTGACGTACTAGCCAAAATTGTTGCCAATGAACATCTGCCTAAAACAATCAAAGAGTAGTGACCACTGCTATTCTCAGAGTAAAAAGTTTCTGCCCAATCAGCACTCACAAATGTTTACTCCTTGGTACGGAAAAAAACAATGAAATCGTTGCCAAATTTAGCTCTGTGGTTAGAACTATTTGCCTGACTTAGGACAATCAGGTTAAGTATAGCGAGTGGTTCCTTTTACTCACTTTTTTTGTTCTGGAAATATCAAGGAAAACAAAAGTTTTGAGCTGACGTAATGCAGATTACCTATTCAGCCACATAATGTCTTTATTTACGAACCTGGAAAAGATACGCAAAAGTCTGTGTGATAGATTTTGTCAATATCTATAAGTTCAGATTCAGATCCTAAATCTTAACTTCTACATAGACGAATAAAATTGTATTGTCTTTAAGTATTATCAAAATAACAACGTTTTATTGAATGCCTGTGAAAGTATTACGGTACTAATAACATCTTCCTGCCCTTATCCCATCTTAATTGGGGTCGGCGCAACACCGTTTCTTTCATATCACTCCTCACACAGTCCATCCATCTTTTCTTTGGCCGTCCCCTCCCTCTCCATCCATCCACATTTATATTCATAACTCTTTTAGTAACTTGCGTTTCATCCCTCCTCATCACATGACCATACCAGGATAAACGGTTTCGTTTCAACATTCCTGTCACTGGCGCCACTTTCAAACTTCCTCTAATATACTCATTTCTCATAGAAAAAGTTACATAAGTACTAATAAACAAACGTTAAGTAAGAATAACAAATACACAATTTTTAAGATTTTCTCTGTCTGTCTCTTTGTTTCGGGTAATCTCCGAAACGGCTGGATTGATTTTGATGGGACATTGGTAGATATCTGATGTTATAAAGAGTAACGTAGGCTACTTTTTATCCCCGTAAATCACAGTTCCTGTGGGCAAATTAAATATTAAACTTTTGCCAGTTTAAAATAGTTTGTTCATATGTGTACAGGTGAATGGTAAATACACCGAAGCCGCGGGCAAAAGTTAGTAATATATTAAAGTAGTTTATGAGACTGTTGCATACCAAAGGTTACCTAGTTATGTGCAGTCATATTCAGTTTCATATACTACTTTATTTTAACCCATGCATGCTCATCAAAAAATCCAAAAGACGGCGTTTAGGGTTTTGGGGCGTTTTCCATGAAAAATAAATTATCTTAGGGTATCTTCAATCTTACATGCATATTTTTTCTTGCTTGTTCAACAGTTAACAAGGAATTTCGACTGTACAAATAGTCAAACACACAAACTGCTTAAGAGATATTTTTTTCCTGCAAATAGAGACAGATTGGCTAAATATCTGTTTTCTTCATGTTGAGAAAAGTTTCAGATATAAAATGAAGGTCCGCCATTTGTTTGAGACCGCAACGGTATCATACCGAGCCAATGGGAATAAAAGATTACGTGTTATTTGGCAAGGATGAATTTGATGTTTATTGAAAACGTCTGTTTTTTCGTTTACGCGGGCTGTGGAAGGAATTTCATTAGCTTGAATTCTTGAATAGCCAAAGAGCACTATTTTTGTATGATTAGCAAAGAAAAGTTTTTGTGTTGTGGCTGGGTTGTGAAGGTCGGATAGGCAGTCACTCCCATGTAAAATACATAGTGGTACATAGTGTCTGAAGAAGAATGTCTATGACCAGTGTGTGTTGGCAGTGATGACCTATGTCTTTGAGACGTGGTCACTCACAATGGTCCTCGTCAGACAGCTTACATTCACCCAAAGGGCAACGGAGAGGGCTTTGCTTGGAGTTTCCTTGCGTGATCATATCAGAAATGTAGAGATCCAGGGTTACCGACATAGCCCGGAGAATTACAAAGCCAACTTCATTGGCAGTGGGCAGGGCACATTGCTCGCCGAACGGATGGCCGATGGGGCAGAAAAATTCTGGAGTGGCGACCGCGAACCAGATACGTTGCGTTGGAAGTTCTCCCAACAGGTGGATTGATGACATGGTGAAGGTTGCGTGGATCCGCTGGATGCGAGACGCACGAGACCAGTCAATATGGCGACGCTTGAAGTAGGCCTATGTTCAGCAGTGGACGTCTTATGCCTGATAATGATGATGATAACGATGGTACATATGTATATATAATAATAACAATAAATTTACCAAAATAATATATGTAACTTACACATATATACAACTGCATCTGGTTAGACTGGTAGCCAACCTCATCAATTCAACATGTTTTAGAACAGGCTAGGTGTAATGAAGAAATTTGGCTTTTTTTAAAACCCAATATATAAACCTACTTTTAACATTCTTCATTTCTGGAAAATGTTCTGAATAAGCGAAAACGTTTAAAACACAGGCATTTTTCTGTGGAGGCTTGCCGATGATCGATCTATTGAATCTGGCAGTATTGTATGCCGGTGTAAAATTCTACGTGTCGGACCATCAATTTATGAGTTTTCGTGCCAAGCTACATCGAAATAGATCTTCCCTCTAGGGTTATGGATGACTATAAAAACAGCCTCATTTTGATATCTTTATTCGTTATTGATTTTGTAATAAGAAAACAGATTGTATCAAGTTTTATGGAGCTGTTCTGGTTTCAAGTGCGAAAGTTGTTACTTTTTCTGCTGTTATTTAAAAGTGCTTATTATTGAACGTGATATTTAGGTTAATATTGCAAGTCTCTGAAATTCGTATTTTATTATTATTGTTATCATCTACGCCAATTTTCTAGACTCGCTAAGGGCTGTTTTCTGAATTGAATATTTGGAGTTAAAAAGCTGTCAAATCCAACTCAAGTGTCGAAATTTGACAGGTTTTCAAGATATAATCATCATTATTTGACATCTTTAAATTTAGAAACTGAGGATTAGTCATTTTCATAAAAATCCAAGCAATAAAATTGCTACAACATTCACAAAAAGTGGGTTTGCTCGCAAACAGTTTTGCGCTAAGTCGGGTTACAATATATGAAGGACAAATAATGGAGCAGACGTCACGGTTTGACGAGACAGGACTAAAAATGTCTTTCATGGCGCTCAGACCCGTCACGAAGAAAAATATATATTTTGTGAAGATTTTCGAATTATTCGGATGCGTGAGACCTATATTTTTTGTGGGCTAGATTCATTCTAAATAGAGATGGGTTCGACAGACTATTTTATAAATATTAGTTCATGAATATGATGATAAAATGTTACCTACTATATATTCTTTACAAGCTTTTAGTATAACTTGCCTTGTCATTTGTGGGGCAAATCTTGCAGCTAAACGTTAAAACAGTTTATCTCAACCGATTGAGCTGTATTTTTGCCTAAACGTTTAGTTTAGATGACAATGCACGGTTAGCTGAAAATATCGTTAAAAAAGTTTTTAATTCTTAATATTGTAGCATGTGGTTTTTTATTCTAAAATAAAGAAAGAAAGAACATTACGTTTCTCGTTTCTTTTACATAAACGTTTTCGTTATTCTTGTACTCTTGCATCGACTGATAAGCACACTCAATTGAATTTTTACGAAGCTTTTCACAGCTTTTGAAGAAAACATTTCCGAGAAAGTGTTGTCGTAAACAGTCTGTATAAAATACACGATCATGCAAACACGCATGATAGATAGGGTTATGAACCCTTCCGCGTTCCTTTAAGCAATATCAGTCTCTGAGGTCACCTACTTCGAGAATATCAAGCACCTAACTTTGACTGTAAAGGTCTTATGATAAGCATAACCAAAGAAGGGAACCCTAACCCACATGCGACCCTTGTGCCCTCAAAAAACCTGGTCACGTAGAGAATAAACAAAATGAACAGCATTTCGACTCTTGATACATTATCGTAAAATAAGTAGAAGTTGCTCGCAGATACACCGTGTTGGTAATAAATATATAGTATATACGAAAATATATGTATCTACACGTGCCTTTGAGTGCTCTTGAAAACAAGCCAACTTTACTCGTAAAAATATAAATAAGAATTTACAAAATATTACTGTTTACTTTAAGAAGGCAACTTTGGGCTTATATTGTATTTTTTTGTCACTTTTTACATTTATGTATCATCATTAAATGTACTTTTTAAGTCCTTTTTGATGTTATGTAGTTACATAATATACAGGCTGATGAAAATTTAGTAGACGCCTACAAAAACATTACTAACATCATTCAAAGTAGATCAGTGGTAGGTAAAAGAGTTTTCGGTGGGTATAGACAATTTGCAAAACTCAGACCTCCATACATAATGAAGACCTAAGTTTAGTCGAAGATTCTTATTTTCTGGCAAAGTAGAGTGGGTTTTATAAATGGAGCTAGAAAAAATATATGTTAATCCTAAATCTTGACCTTTTTCGCTTACTTGTTCGGTTTATTATTTAATATCAGAGCTTCTTTTCTTCTCAATAAGTATAAATTACACACATTGCTGAATTAAAAAGAAATATTTTTATGACATTGTTCGATCCATTTATGTTAAAAAATTTCTTCATAAAAATATTAAATTCACTGACAAACTACACACAGCCTACCACAGGTTAGGAGCAAGAAATCAAGCAACGAATTTTGAGATTACGGGCTCGAAAGTATTAAAATAGAGGACAAAAGTTTCAAACCCTTTTTAGTTAAACCATACTTACAAAAAACCTTGCTCACGTAACTCATAAGCACCTCTTTCAAGCTTAAGCTGCCAACACCTATATTACATACGATGTACATACCTATATCGTAAAACTGAAATAAAAGTTTGTAACAAAAATACGCCCTGTATTTGTACCAAATATTTTTTTCTTTTTTTACGGCCGTTCCGATATGTTTTGACGTAAACGTTCTCATGTTGGTAGTTGTTGTTATACTTACATATTTTTGTTTTTATGTTGGTCAGCTTTTACCGGCCATATTATATTGGGGGTCACAATGAGTGCCTGGGGTCAACTCAGCGGGGTACAGAAACGTGTTGAAATAATTTGTATTGTACTTAGTTTGAAGGTCGGTTTGGGAGCTTTTCCGTTTTATTATTTTGTACGTCCAATAAAGGTTTTAACTGTTTTCAAATATAATTGGCGCGTAATGGGTATTGTTTATACTGCCTATTATTATAAAGGCTTTTTAAATAAGGGCGGGTAGATGTTGAAAAGAAATAAAACAACCTGTGTGTGAGGTTTTAACAAAATTCTTTTTTTATTTGAAAGGCCCACTTGTGCCATTAAGTGTGGAATATGACATCGTACAAATGCCCGCCTCGGCAATTTATTGTGGTACGGAACCGAGTGCTGCAATTTTCAATGACTCTTCTGCATAGATCCAGCTGAATTTAAGCGATGGCCTGTGTATGTGTGTGTGTCCACCTTTAGGGAATCGGTCGATTGTGGATTATTTGTATAGACCTGCGACTTTATTAAACCCTACAAGAAAAAGTCCAGCGGGGTCAAATCGCATGTCCTTGGTGGCGAAGTCACATAACCCCGGCGAGAGATAATCTTTCCCTAAAATCGCTCATGCAGAAGTTTATCATTTGAACGTGCTGTTCAATCGTGTAACTTGCCATGGTGAATTGGCAAAAGTAACTGAATAATAAACAAAAGATTGATAGCTGTCACCAACAAAATGGCCGCCACGGGCTGCCAAAATCTACCCGCGCCAATTGAAAAACCCTTTAGAAATGAAGGTATTTTGACCTTCATTTCCTTTTACCATATCACTAGTATGTTTAAAAAAAATATACCTGGAGGTATCATTTCATAATTTTACTGCCAGGCCTCGTTAGTCTAGTGCAGGGGTCATCAATTACTTTCATTTGGGAGTGGTTTCTTTAAAATATTTTGCCTATCGCGGTGCGTACGTCCAACTACTCCCTTATAAATAATTAACAATAATAATAAATACGTCTTGAACTATCCTTCCGAAGATAAAGTTGGTGCCGGCTATTGCAATTAAATCATGGAGATGGTTTGAATGGGGAGGCCTCAGTTCAGGCTGCAGTTGATGATGGAATCTATCTTCGAAAGCTCCGCAGGAATTATGTCGGCGGTCCGGATCCGGACCGCAGTCCACCATTTGGTGACCCTGGTCTAGTGGGTACAAGCGTTACTACTGAGCATGAGGTAGGTATTGGGTTTGATGCACGGGTTGAGAAATGTTATTGGGTTTTCCATCTTGAATTTATCAGTAGCAGCCCGGAGCCTTGCCCTGGATTTGTGCCCGGTTTATGGAAATAGTTTTGATATCTATCTGTTAAGAGGGACTTAAATATAACTAGCGTAATGAAGATGAACTATAGGTACCCCTTGTTTACCCCTTTTGGGAATTCATGCGTATTGTTATGTCGCTATGTGTTATTGCCAGGACATGGAGGTATTCATCACTACCATTTTATTTTGGTTCCTATACCTAAAAACTGCTTTAAATCTTCATTCTTTTACAATATTTTCAATTCTGATTGAGTTGATTGACTTAATGTAAAGAAAGAAGCAGAGCTTTTTCCTTCTATTGTTAAAACAGTTTTCTATTCAACTTTTCAAGAAAAAAAAGATATTCTCTGTTGTTTGTGAGATTGCCGAATTTCTTAATTGAGTTAGTAGTATCAATTTGCTACCATTTCGTTTCTGCTCAATTGGTTTTTTTTATTTCTCAAGAGAAATCGAATACTGTTTTATAGTATAACCTAATAACAGCAATCTTGGGTTTCTTGGTTCGTTATTCAGTATTTATAAATCTTAAAGTTTTCAAGTGTTTTATGAGCTGCCCGGAATAATTGTTATTGTGCAGTTTAGAGAAATAAAGTAGCGCAAGGGCTTTATTGTTAAACAAATGATTCTATAAGTAAGAATTTTCCTTCTTGCTGTGAATATTTTTCTGAGTTAATGCCAAACATTTCAGTATGAAGCTAATTCATTAATTGACGAGACTCTTACTCGTACTATCGACGAGGCAATAGACATAAGTGAATACGTTTGGTAGCCAGAATGGTTACCAAACGTATTCACTTCCTTAGAAAACCTTGAATCTGGGGTTAAAATAAAAGCGTTGTATTACTGATTGAGAGCAGTGGTGGCCCAATGGTGTCGGCCGCGACTTTTAAGTTGTAGGTCGTGTGTTCGAGCCCAGGCAGGCGCTTTACTTTGTGTAAATTATTTCATCACCACTACTCTCAAAACGGTGAAGGAAAACATCGTGAGGAAACCGGCATGTCCTTGAACCAAAAATTCGAAAACCACTAACTCGCAGTGGAGGCATGTATCCTAGCAGTGGGAACATTAATAGGCTGATGATGTAATGTGATGTGATGATGGTGAATTACTGACCTTAGACACTATACATTTCTCTAAAGGACAACCACTCCGTTGCAGTCATTTTAGAACTAGCAAAGACGAAGAAAAGCAAAGGCCGAGTTGATAACTGTACCTTGTCACAAGATAACCTACGCGTATTACTCTCACCCGCAAGCTGTAAGATGGATTGGGAGGTGAGAACTTCTAATTTACGTTGTCTTGACAACTGACGTTTAACAAGTCATAGTAAGATTTTGTGGTTGTGGCAAGTTCTGGGTTATTTGTAGCTTTTGTCGATTCGAAACCATAACTATACTGAATTGGCATAAGCTCGTGGGTTTTTAATGACAGCCAAACGGGTCGCTCTTTAAGTTTCGAGGAACGGTTACTGAGGTCAATCCGTAGATGGGTGATCATCCATAACATACCGATACCTTTCAGTGTCTCGGAAAACAGGTTGTTCCAACTGTCCTTTGTAGATTTTACCCCGCTGCCGAAGGAGGGTAACGTGTTTATCAGTCTATGTATGTATGTTTCTTCCTATGTGGTGTTCTAGAGAGCAAACGCGATGGCCGATATTGATTATTCTTACGTCAATCGATTCGTCTTAACCTTGCGGGTGTTACAAAAATGGCGGATTTTAGGCGTCATATTGTGGAGGACCAATATTTTTTTTCTTCAAAACTCATCGTGTGGGGTATCAAAAGAAACGGTTTTAAGAGGTGATTTAAAAAATATATGTTTATAGGTAACTAATGCCAAAAAAAACATTTTTGCTAAAAAGTTACAAATAAAAAAAGTTAATTCAAAAAATCATAAGCCCGACTGCTGAAGCGAACTAAAAAGACGTAAACAAGAAGAAAATTATGCCTTGCAGTTGGTGGATACATCTGGTTTTTGTCAGCGGGCTCGCGTACCTATATGTATCCTCTTGCACAGCATGATTTTCTTCTGTTTTTTTTTTAAAGTCAATGCGGTAGTCTCAAACCTTTATTGAGTGAGAAGCCAGAAAAACTGACTCCAATTTTGCATACAAGTATCGTGTTACCCAGTTACTGGGTTGTGGAGATCACATATGCAGTCGCTCCATGTAAAATATTGGTACTCAGCTAAATCCGGTTCGACTAGAAGCCGACCCCAACGTGGGTGTGAAAACACTCGGTAGATTCATCGAACTATTCTGAGAATAGTACAGCATAACATACCACACCAAAGGGCAATGGAGGAATTAGAGTTCCCTGCGTGATCGAATAAGAAATGAAGACACCCGCAAGAGATTCAAGGTTACCAAAAGAGCCCGAAGATTTGCCAAACATAAGTGGCAGTTGGCAGGGCACATTGTACGCAGAAGGGTTGGCCGTTGAGATCGATTAGTTTTGTAGTGGCGACCGTGTACCGGAAGACACAGCGTTAGAAGGCCTGCCTCTAGGTGGAGTGACGACCTGGTAAAGGCTGCGGGAGTCCGGTGGATGCGAAACTAACAGGACCGATCAGTATGCTGACGCTTGATGGAGGCGTATGATCGCTATAGGTAAATTGGGTTTGTAAAGTATACTTCTAGGTCTAATAAATACAGAAAAATATCTTATTAGAAAAAAAATATATATGAAAACGTCATCTTTTTATTTCCATTCAATATTTTTAACTATCAGAAATCAGCTAATAATAGTAGATTATTGCATCGAGCACAAAGTAATTTATTATTGCACCGAGTGCCTGATTTAGAGCCCGAGCGTTAGCGAGGGCTCTAATCTAACAGGCACGAGGGCAATATAAATTACTTAAGGCGAGGTGCATAATCTGCTTTTCTTTCAACTATTACCTATAGGAATAGTATGTATAAAATAGAAGTTTAATTATTGAAATTAAAAGTTATACTTGAGCAATTATTAAACATAAGGTTAAGAGTTTTGTTGGGCAAATTTATATTTGTTTGTTTAACTTGGGACTGAATAATATTATCAGACGAGGTAGATGGGCCTGGCTGATTTGTTACAATGAAGTCGTTATCACGGGAAGTAGATGGGCGCGGCGATGTCGATTGATTTAAATTAATTGCTTCCGTAATACATGAAGTAATTTTACTTTATCGTTTCCAAAAATATTGTCAAGCAAAATTAACAAAGTTCCCGACAAATCATTTTTTTAAATTTCTATCATTTTTAAATCAGAGTTAGCAGCAATCATTTTTTAAATTTGTTACAAGTAGGATAGAAACGAATAATACGTACGTAAAAAAAAAGTATTGATATCGGCTGGCTGAATAGAGCTAATCCATTGAGATTGGCACCTTTTGGTGCGATTAAAAAATAAACTGTGCAATAATGAAATTTCATACATTTTTATTGCTCTAGAGCATTAAAGACTCGCTTTGTACTGAGTTTTTAGTGTGATTGTGATGAAATTAAAGCATAGTTGGAAGAAAATACATTTTTGTTCACATAACTCAGCAAAATTTAGGGAATCGCTGATTGTCTTTTTCTTTTTGCAAGCTTTTATTTTGTCTCACCTGTCCGTCTGTGTGTTTGTTTAACAGTAAGTTTTTGCATAAATAGTGACTGTTGATAAAAATTAGGCATTACAATTAACGAGTTACTATAGTAGATAAGTAACTATTAAGTCTGGTACAAAACTATTATTATAGTTCTAATAATAGTCTACGGTCACTGTTTATTTGTCCTGGTAAGGTTTCCGTACAAAAAATAAAATCAATGGAAAAGGGATTATTCGTCGTACGGGGATTAAGTCCCCCTTACCCACATAACATGTGTAAGGGATTAGTCGGAGTGCGCAAAAACAGCTGGTGTTTGTAGATATTTTCTTACGGTTTTAAGAGTAGGCAGAAATGCGATCACCTATGTGGTAATTCAAATACAAATATAATTTATTGCATCTATAATGTACATACATGTGGTATATATGTCACAGTTAAAACCGTTTTTTCGTTAAAACTCGTTCTCCCTAGTTTAAACTAGTTTTTACTAAATGTCTTTGTTAAAACTAGAAATATCTAGTCAAAACTAGAATTTCCCACTGATATATTTGATATTCAGATAAAACTGGTTGTCACTCCGAGCTTTTGTTAAAACTAGCACTACTAGAGAAACTAATCATGGACCGAGTGATTAATCAGGGCACTATGTATAATGCCCGGGCATTATGAATCTCATCATCATCATTTCAGCCGACAGACGTCCACTGCTGGACATAGGCCTCCCCAGGCGTCACCACATTGATCAATCCCGAGCGTCTCGCATCCAGCGCCTTCCCGCAACCTTAACCAGGTCATCGGTCCACCTAGTGGGAGGCCTTCTAACGCATCGACTTCCAGTTCGCGGTCGCCATTCCAGAACTTTTCGGCCCCATCGGCCATTCGTTCTGCGAGCAATGTACCCTGTCACTGCCATTTACGTTTCGCAATTCTTCGGGCTATGTCGGTAACTTTAGTTCTCCTGCGGATATCCTCATTTCTGACGTGATCACTCAAGCAAACTCCGAGTATAGCCCTCTCCATTGCCCTTTGGGTGACTTTAAGCTTTCTGGCCCATTGTGAGCGACCACGTCTCGGTCCCATAGGTGGTCACTGGCGACACACACTGTCCATAGACTTTTGTCTTGAGATACTGCGGCAAATTGGACGAGAAGATTACACGCAAATTCCTGAGCGCCACCCAGCCGAGTCGGATTCGACGGTTGACCTCTTTATCAAAGTTAGACCTACCCAACTGGACCGTTTGTCTCAGGTAAACATAATCGCCTACAAATTCGAGTATAGAGTCTCCGATCTTGATAGGAGTGGGTGTTACATGACCACATGATTACACTCTTTCGGAAGCTCCACTGAGGTCATCAAACATTGTACTGAGGCTCTCCATGGCTTCAGCCATGACAACTATGTCGTCGGCAAACCGAAGATGAGTGATGTACTCGCCATTAACGTTGATGCCGAGCCCCTTCCTGTCCAGAACCTTGAAGAAATCTTCAGACATCCTACTTTATACTCTGCAGCGGGACGCCGTCTTCTTTATTGCTTAAATAGTAATCGTACTGAACTATACTATATTAAAAGCAATTTTGACATTAAACTACAACATTATAATAGTTTTTATCGCATTGTCTACTCAAAATGAGCATTTAACTGACATTCAATTTTGAGCATTAGTTAATTTTAGTTTTAACAATGGCATTTAGTTAAAACTAATTCTAACTAGGAAAAACGTGTTCTATCTAAAAACAGGTTTTAAATGTAACATATATAAGTAACAGAAACAGTTATGGATGCTGTCGGGCACAGCAACATTCTAGATAAAGTCAGTGTCTATTAGAGAGGAGTAGCGCTTAATATTTTCCTTAATAATTAAAATTTCAATTTCCTATTTCGTATCTATCTGATTTTGTTTGTTTTAATGTACTAATATGTGTGTGTCTTTCTATGTTTACGTTAAATTATGAATTATTACTGCTTATTAATTTATTCGCTTAATGATAATGATAAATGATTTTATTTCTGTAAGTAGGTTTGTACAAACACTTTTACATGTCGATCATATTTTTAAAACTAGATGAAGTCGGCGTTTCCTATCTGACTACTCTGAGAAGAAAGGCCGAAACAAACTCAGAGGTCACAGTCTCTTTTAAGGTCCAGACAAAATCTTTATTAGATCATGTGAAGACCATGTAGACTGAAGTCTGAAATGGTCTTTTGAGGAAAGAACCAGCCAGATTGAGTGGACCTGTCCAGTCAGTGCACGCATTTGTCAATAACCGTGCAGCTCAACTCAGAATTTAAGGAGCTCAACGATTCGACGAACAATACCAAAGAAAGGACATTCGGGTAGGCCGCATAAACTACTCAAACTGCCAGACCATGATTAAAACTAATTTGGATAAATTAAAATTAAAAACAAACAAAAATTGAATCCACATAGTCTTCACATTCACAACAATTAAAATAAACTTAAAATAAAATAATATAATACTTTAAAAAGTAAATATTCTTGTCATTGCAAGAAAACAAAAAAAAAAAAAAACAAAATTCACGTTGCAAAATATATAAAAAAATCAAATTAATTGGAGCAGCTCAATCCCAAGCCTGTTTGTCCTCAACGTAATCTTTTATTGTATAAAACGCTTTCTGGCACAACTTACGTTTAATGAATGTTTTGAATTTATTAACACTTAGATCTTGTACGTGGCTTGGAAGCTTATTAAATTTTTGTATTAAAGTTATTGATATAAATTTTTGGATTACAATTAGTTTATTCATAGTTAATATTTAATAGAATGAATACTTAATAATTGAAATAATTAGTAAGTATTAATTTTAAGTAAACATATTATGTTTTAAGACATATTATTAATGTCACTTTACTTATCGAGTTAACAGTTATATTAATTTTTAATAAAAGTATTAATACCTAATGTGTACATAAAATATACTTTGAGTCAATGGTTATTTATGTCAGTTTACCTTTCGAGTTAACAATTGTCTATATATTTAATAAAATTATAATAAATCTTTAGAAAAGTCGTTCTTGCACATCCAAATATTTAAAAAAAAAATAGCCAAAGTGTTAAAAGTTAACCAACAGAAACCATTACCAGCATTTTTGTCTGTTTATCTGTTTGTTTGTTTAGTTGTGCACGCATCACGTCAAATTTACGAAACCAATTTAGATATCTTTATACAAAAATTGTGCTTAACTTGAAGTATTACTTAGTTTTTGTGTGAAGAATAGTGAGGCAAATATTTTGTCAAATGATTTATGAAAACTATAGTATTTAGATACTAAAAATTTAAGTATTTTGAAATAAATATCCACTCTTTGAATTTTTGGTTACACCTAGAAACAGTTCAGGCCAGGCAGTACTCAACCCCGGTTCCAGAATTCAGAATATGAAGACATTGCATTGCACATTGACAAGGACTTGTTAAACTCTACTGTAATGCTAAATTTTGTCAAGCTCTTATTGTCAAGGAGATTTTGACAACTTTTAACGTCGAATACTTAATTCAGAAACCCAGAGTCAAACACAATAAACAAATTTGGTTCTCTGCTAACATTTTAATAGGATATCTCCAAGCTTTTTCAAACACACACACATTAATTAATTGTGTGACAAATAATAATACTTTAAAACTGTAAAGCCTTGCTAACTGCGGGTTAATTCATGAAAAAGGCGTTTAAGATGCTATTTTACGTACAAAAAGAATAATTAATATTTTCCCTCAGCTTTACTTATTACACTTTCATAACTCTAACTTAACCTTTAAAGGTCACGTCAACTAATTTAACTTCATTCAAACGTCAACCATAAGGACAATGCCCTTCTTATTGGTCCTTACGTACACTTCTGCCAATCAAATAAAATACTAGAGCAGTCAAAACGCTATCGTAACTATCGATTCGATAGTAGAGTGGTACTACTGAAAGCTATACAGATATACAATAGTTCGTATTCGCCTTAATCCGATTGTATGCATTGAGTAGCTAGGTACTGAAGTTTGTAGCATTGACTGGATTTAACCACGTGAGAAGTCAAACGAACGATTTTACTTTTAAGGGTGTGGCCTAGTTAACATTTAGCTATCCAAGTTTTGAATATAAATATGAATGGCTACATCACTCGTCCTGAGAAATTTTGAAACATCAAATTTTAAGTTTGTAATCATCAAAAGATTTTTTCTGTATCCCCTTAACGAGCTGCTATTATGTTAGTCCGTCTCTGCTACTACCAAAGCTATAATTTTACTAATGACCCAATGTTGGTACTTAATGCGCTCGTAGGGGAAAGCCAATGTAATGATGGATGGATTTTTGTGAATGATTGGCTTGGGAAGGGTCAAAACTGAAATAACGAGTTAAAGAGATGTACAGCTGCCGAAGATATAGGTCATCATAGGTCGCTGGTTCATATCCGGCTCGAAGGACCAAAAAAATAATTTTAGTTGCAAATGCAAATACATCTTAACATTAATGATTGTCAAATGGCTGCGAAATGCAATGAGTGCCAACGATATTGAATCAAGAAATAAAATACAAGTTCTCCTACCCAAACCACGTTTAATAGGGATACTAAATGCATCATCAATGCTCTGCACGGTGCTGCTGCATGTTTGTCGTACTCTCTAATGTAGGTCTCGCTCAAAGTACAAAGATTCGAGACTACTTATTGCATAAAGAATTACTAACTAAACAATTTTAAAACCATGTTCTTGCACCGTACTCTAGGTAGGTCCATTAACAGGTAATAAAATATCGACAAGGTCAGTATCTTGATGATGCCGTTCATATCGTTTTAAACTATAAAAAGCAGAAAAACGTCTGATGGGATCACGTCGTTAGCCAGTTAATGAATATAGCCAATCTGACTCCTCGTGATAACAGAGAACCTATTGACCAAGTTTCTTTTGAAAGATCATTATGTAATTATTTGGCTTTTAATTAAAAACGAAGGCACGGGGTCTCAGCGCTAAGACAGAAAATTTGGTGCAAATAAATCTCACTAGATGGCGCGATATGCACCTATCTGTTATTGAATGTGTGTAAAATTAACATTTTCTGGAATTGAACATAAAAATCGTATGTTCTTGTTTAATCAACTCTCCTAAGTACAAACTTATGGAATATTGGGCTCCTAATTCATATTTCAAAGATAATTTGAACGGATTATTTAAAATTGATGCGAATAGACGCGGCGGTTTTAAATTTCTGAGGCATTCCACTCGATTGTTTAAATTTGCATTGTAACACATTTTGGTGCAAAGAAACTGTAAAAACGTGCAAAAAACATTCTTTAAAACAAACCTTCACTGTATTTGAAAAAAAATCACGAACCGAGTAAACACTTTTATTTGCAAGTTGCTGCTAATACCATCTACCTATCGCCGTGGAACGGAACCAAACGCGATTAATGGACAAAAATAATCAGTTTAATCAGACGAAAGGCGCTAGTTACGTCGGCACGGTTTCTTTGTATGGTATGAGGCATCTGTATGCTAGTAATATATTATCTGTGACGAGGGCAAATGGATAGAGCAGCCAATTTGAATGATGACGAAATTCTCAGCAAAGTAGATGGATCTTTAAACAATTATTCTGTAGTTCTAACAAACTAACAGTAATCTTTGAAAAATAATAGAAAAATATATCAAACTGAAGAATTTAAAATAAATATCTTCAAGAAAATTGTTAATTGTTTTTTCAGCCACCAACTGAACAGTCATTAAGAAATTGTGGTCAAATAAACTAGAAAGTTTCCAAACTGCAATATTTCACAAGTCACAATACTGTTACAGCTCGAAAACACTTTAAAACGAAAATGTATGCACGAACTGCAGCAAAAGTAAAAACAAAATAGTGTTTAGAAATAAAACTCAGCACTTTTAGTATCATGTGCAGTTTTCCCCGTGTCTTGTTAGAATTTCTAAAGGTTCCGACTTTTTTGGATGATTTCCAATGTACTGTGGTTGTATTGCATGCAAAAGTTTCCAAACTTATTCAAGGTGCAAAACGTGAAATGTAAAAATGGGCTGTCGGGCAAATTGGGGCAGTCGTTTGAAAAGTCCGATAAAAATTACGAGTTCCTTCCTTCCGACTTGCTTATTTCTTTGAATTCAGCTGACTTGAATTTTAGCTTAAAGCATAATGTTACATCACGACTGTTGGGAAATAGAGTGCAGTGATTACTTCACTAAAATTATTTTCACAATCTATTTTTAAGTGCTTTACTTTGTGTAAATTATTTCATCACCACTGCTCTCAAAACGGTGAAGGAAAACATCGTGAGGAAACCAGCAATCGGCATGTCTTAGTGCCAAAAATTCAAAGACATGTGGCAGCTCGTGGCTAAATAAAAACAGCTGCACGGGTCTTCAAGGTTAAGCAACGCTTGCCGAGGTTGGTCCGTGGATGGGTGATCTTTACATAGCCAGTTTCTTCCGTGCCTTATAAAGCACGTTAAGCCGTTGGTCCCGGCTGTCATTTGAAGGTCTTTGACAGCCATTAGTCAGAAGCCTGAGATCTGACACCAGTCTAACCAAGAGGTATCGTGTTATTGGGTTGTGGAGGTCAGATAGGCAGTCGCTCCATATAAAACACTAGTCCTCAGCTAAATCCGGTATCACTGGTAGCTGACCCCAATACAGTTCGGAAAAGGCTAGGCAGATGATGATAATTTTTAAATCCCATGGAAGATGAAACTGTAATAATAATATTATCATTAAATAGTCACAAAACCACACTTCTAGGGTCAGCTTTAGTATTATAGTAATAAAATATTATGTATATTTGCCTAAATAAGGTAGGCACAACAATTTAATAATATTTTAAGAAAGTATTTTAAGTGATCTTTACCTATCTTTATTAGCAAAATCTTTTTTATAATATTTGAACAAGCAATCGTTATGGTTAGACTTCCGAGTATACTTCTATAATGACAAGAAAACTCTTGCTTCCCTATACCGTGTTGTAGTTGGCTATGTTCAGCTGTGGACGTCTTTCGGCTGAAATGATGGTGATGACGATGATGAGTTCTCCTAGTAGAAGAACATAATATGATGGCGATGTACGTAAACAATTTATTAAATTCTGACACGTTCCAAACGATTCCCGAATTTTATCACATAAAGAGACCATGACCATGTAGCTCCTCATCTTCCACAAACCAAAACAGTCTCTTTATTGATACAGTGTCCATTATTCGCTTTACAATCAAAACAGCAATTCATTTATGATCAAACACTACAGACATCCATTTGAGGATTAAAATATCTTCGATCCTATTTACGGTACGTTTGGTCTCCGTCCCTAGCGGCCACTTCGGCGTCCGACGTATGCACAGGCGTACACAATGGCCCATGTTTGGCCAGCAAACGTTACACGGACAGTATTGATGTGTTTAGGGAATTTCGTTTGAGTAGCATTCTTGTATTGCCGGACTACGAATCAAAGATTGTGTATTGGTGGGTCTTCAGTTATTCTCAAAGGAATGTTATTCGGTTTGCTGAGCTTGCTTGTTTTTGGTAGTCTAATTTTAGACGTGCATGGTTGTTTTCACTGTCGATTTCCTGTATTTAAGTTGTTTTTTTTTCTTTTACTCTTGTTAAAAGTAGGAATTACGATTTCTGATTTAATCATTTGCTGTTGAATATTTATGAAGATCTACTTAAGCGTGTAAATCTGTTAAACTAAGGCAATATAAAGCAGGGTTCGACACATTCTTAACTCTAAATACTCAATTTAAAAACCAGCCCCAAGTCTTTATTTTTAACTGTTTTAGTCATTTTTTTTTGTATTCCTCACTTATGTTGACTGTATATTTTTATAGAAGCGTTGACATCCCTTTACTACACTCTACTCACACAAATATTGAACAACTTATCTACAAACACGTTGCGGTATCGAACATTGTCGTAAAACGGCCTATAAAATGGCTGCCCTTGCCACCTGCCTACGATCTATCACTACATTTACTACTGGCCCTAAACAAGCATATTTTTCTCTCCAATCTCTGTTTACGTAACGATAAAAGTATGATTCAATCGTGATCTGTAGCCTGACTATTAGCAAAGGAGGGACTTCAGAGGTAGGTTAATATATTTGAGTTATCTTTTGGTAAAATTGAGAATTTATATTGATATTTTGATTCTAAAATTGTTTTAGTAGAGTTTTGTATGTAGCCTAAATATAAACTAGAAAATAACTTGTATACGAGTAACTTTGTGATCATTTTTCTTTGAACCGTTACTTTAGGTTAAGAGTCATTAAGTTGTTTTGTTTAGGGTTTATCTGAGGAAAAAAGGTTTTCTAGGAAGTGATTTACGGTTTAGAATCTTTATTTCTCAAAAGAATTAAAATGGCATTCATTTACATGAGAAACTTTCATATCTAAACAATTTAAGTATGTTGAGTGTATATACAGGACAAAATTAACAAAGCATACGTTTACAGATAGATTGATATAATAATTAATCTTTACACATTTTCTGAATAAAGTATCAAAAGAACAAAACACTTTCAAAACTGAATTAAAATTATAAAAGCTTTAGTAGGTAGAAGTAAATAAGAACACAGAATTAGTGAATAGTTGCCAAGAAGCGCCATGTTTATGTTGACGCTGAGCGTAGTTGAACTTTAGCTGTCAGTTAATATTTTTGTTGAATAATGTGTTGTTTATATAATTATTCGCCGTATCGTAGTGATATACACTCTTACATATGTTTTGGCAGTGTATTAAATATCCGTATACCTTCGTGTGTTGTTTTTTTTCGGTGCTTAGTACGGATAAAGGGCAGGTGTATGTTTTGAGCAGTTCTGAGGCATTTTTATGTTTGGTGTGGCTTTTGGTAAATCTTATTTATCATTATTAAGAGATGAATTTATTTAGAATACAAAACTGGAAAGCTTAAACAGAGTAACTTCTGTCATCGATAACGATGGTCAGAAGTCCAGAATATGTCAGTATCACTACATATCATAAAACAAAGACCCCCGCCGCGTCTGTCTGTGTGGACGCGATAAACTCGAAAAATACTGAACGGATTTTTATGCGGTTTTCACCAATAGACAGAGTGACTCGTATGGAAGGTTTAAGTGTATATTTTGTTAAGGTTTAACCTGTGCAAACCCGGGGCGGGTCGCTAGTGGAACATAAACGTGTACTACCGAAATAACACGTGGGTAATCGCAAATATTTTGATCTTTTGGCAATCATCATTGTTGATGGAATGGAATTATTTGTAGTGCTTTAGGTCGATGTTTTGTCCTGCAGTGGGACAGTAATGGGCTGGTTTTATTATTAGATCAATGTTTGCCTCAAATAAAAATATACAAAACAAACTCGCCTTTGGGAAAAGAAAGTTACCCAATACCACACATACAATGGGGAATTAAACATCAATCAATCGCGCTACACTACACAACTGCCTAACACCTCTCATGTTTCATGACAATATAACAAGCTAAGATTTATTATGATTACAATTGCAATTTCCATAAAATGGCGAAGAATATGTATCACGTCTATCCATAGTATGAATAATAAATTGAATTGCTCGCTGAGGGCGAAAAGGTACCTTTATCTGTCAAATTAGGAATAAATTATATTAGTAACATGGGTTCATCAAGTGCCTGAAATGTCTCGAATTTGTCATGAAGATTGGCACGCAATTGATCAAGTGTTTTATTTATTTATTTTTATTTTATTTATTTGGCTCACCAAAAATTGAATACACTGATACAAAGATATGAAATATATCGCATATAAATATAGACTAGTGTACCAATTTCTTACAGGTGAGCACATCATGCATTACTTATTTGCTGATTGATATTAGGCGATTGACTTTGGGCGCCTACTTACAATTAGATGAGTTCTTATACTTATCCAATATCAAGCAGGCACATATCATTATGGTATCGACCAAACTCCAGATTAAAATCGAAAACCAAAATACAATTAAAACAAAATTAAAACAAAAATCAAAATAAAAACTCAACATGCCATTAAAATCAAAATTAAAACAACAATCAAATCAAAAATAAAAATCAAAATAAAATTGAATGATTTAAAATTTAATGATATTTAAAACAAAATTCTACTCTATTCTTTTCTACATTAAAATGAATTTACAAATTTTTGTACATAATATTTCGGAACCTACCAAGTGAGTCAGTGCACATCAACAAGATCACTGCAGTTATTTAATAACTGACAAAGGTTTTAGGATAAAATAATCTTTATTTCTCAAAACATTGTACAGTTCAATGACATGAAATTAAAATCTCCAAGGCCAACTTTCACGAATAATTTAACTCGGAGTTAGTGGTTAACACGAGGTTGTATTGACAGTTTGTCATGCAATATTGTCAATTGAAGTAAAAGTGTAGATATGTTTTAAACCAGATATCATACTTTACGGGGTATCCGACCGGAATAAATCTATAATTTAGTTAAGAAAGAAGGCTTAAAAATAACTGGAATGTGTGAATAAGTCTTCGTTTACAAATGTTTTACTTTTAAGGGTTCCGTAGTCAACAAGGAACCTTTATAGTTTCGTCATGTCCGTCTGTCCATCCGTCTGTCCATTAGCAGCTTAGCTCAGAGATTCTTAGTACTAGAAAGCTATTATTTGGCATATACATATTAATCACGCCGACAAAGCGGTAAACTAAAATCATGAAGAAATGTTTTTTTAATGGTACCTCCTGTACACGTAAAATGGGGATATTTTTTTCTTGTCTTTTCCATGATGTGGTATCGTTGGATAGGCATTCAAAAATATTGCGGGTCTGCCAAAGTTTGGTGAATGTAGCTGTTTATACGGAACCCTCTGTGCGCAAGTCAGACTCGCACTTGGCCGTTTTTTTGTAGATCTTTCTTACAGCTCAAAATAGCAAAGACCTTTACGCTGACCTATCTTTGTCCGATTGTTTGCTGCAGAATGGTCCATCCTTGGGTGCAGGAAAATACAGGCAATAGCGTAGTTACAAAAAAATATCAATTTAGTCTGTCGGTTAGATAACCTAAAAATATTGGACGCGTATTTTTTCTATTGACACGTAAACAAAAAATTACGACGATACAGTGCGTTGAAATATCGTGTGACGTTACGATGTACACTTTGTACTAATTTAGTGACGTCACAAGAGGTGGCCCTCTTTATTTTTTTTTATTGTCATTAGGCTCGCGCTTGATCACAATCTCACCAGATGGTAAGCGATGATGTGGTCGACGGTGAAGCACGCTTGCACTTCTGAACTGTGATGCGCTTTATCTTAGTAATTTTTTATATATTTGATAAAGCAAAAAATACGGGTCCAATATTATTTGTTAATCTCACTGACGGACTAAATAGGATTATAATTTTTCTATTCAGGCAATATCCCTATTACCAAAGTTTGCCCATTGTTAAGGAGTATATTTCGGAGGATTTATGGAGCTTTTTATATTCTTACTATAATCCCCATTCCTCCGTGGTTATTTACGGTAAATAATAATAGAACAAGACACGTCATAGTACAAGTGCCTTGTGTCATTGATTTTATTTAAAAAGACACTATGGTTACATGGACATAAAAATTATCAAGCCAGCCATTAGTTTTGCAGAATCCTATTGTACCTATAAAGACCGATTTTCCAATAACGTGGTCGACCGCAAAACGTCGATCAACAAATATTGTTCTAACAGTCGCAAAAGTTATTACGAATAACTTCTCAATCAACGCTAAATCTGTATGTTTCTCCAAAATTTTCTATAGAAATATAATAGTTTGCAAGACCCAAAATGATTGAAACTTTTGGGCACTATATAAACCACGGGTAACTTTGCTTTTGCGGAGCGGTTTCGGCACCAAGTTGGACGATTTTGTTGAAATTGTTTCAGGTCTTGTTAGTGTGACCCTCTAAAAGAACCTTTTATGTAGGTTTGGATTAATGTAGATAATTAGCGGATACAACAGAAAATCCTACGTAATAAACATCCACGAGACGCAAGTCCTAATTTAATATGGTTACTCAAAACCGTTCGTGAGTACCAAAACAAGTTACAATCTATTTTTGGTAACTACAGAATAAATTTTTAAAGTTTCTGTTCCCCATGAAGAAACTTAAATATTCAATTGAAAAAGAACGGTCCAAGAATACTCCCCACGGGAACTACAGTCCCAATTTTTACTGTTGTCACTTTATTTTCACACTGAGCCGATGGAAATAAAACTGTATTTTTTTCTTATTAATGTTTGAACATATAATTTTACAAACTATTAGTATACAATTAATACTGCAGTTTTTGGTCATATTACGGTAGATCGTTAAATCAAATATTTTAATATTAACTATCGTCATAAATTTTGCAACTCTGTTAACATCCAAGTTACAGAAGACTCTTTATCTTTCACCATTTGACCTTTTGAAATATGGAATTATATTGTCTTTACAAATTAGTATCTTAATGCTATGTCATTAATTTTGTCACCTTTGAAGTTCTGTTATCAAAAGAGCGGTATTAAAAGGACTCATTGAATTATGAGGTAAATTCCATTCTTCGGAATTATTGTTTGAGGCTAGGCATAAAAGTTTCGAAGAATTAATTTAAAGAATTCTACGAAGAAGACCTACTCTAAAAGGTGCCTACACTAATAACAATAGTCATTTCAGTTGTTACTTAATTGATTCAATAAGCTTTAGTTCTAAATTCAAATTCAGTTTCTAGGAATTTGGTCTAGCTTTCGAATACTAAAAAAAATTCTAGAATTTTCTTCAATATCTAAAATTTATTCCAATTCTTCAAAAACCATTTGTGATATGGCGTCAAAGCACAGAGTAATGAAATACCTCGGCGGCCAATGTTTGAGACGTCTTTTGTAAAGCTATCCGTACAGATTTTAGTGAATGGCACAGTTCATTCAGATAAATTGACGGGAGTGCTGACTACAGTTAAGACAGCTGAATCTTGCGTGCACATTGCGCGGGCACGTATAATATTAATAATGGCATTTCTAGTTGGCAACAATTCCGTGATCTCTCATTGCAGTGCCTCAAAAAAATAACTAATGAACCTTACCTCTGTGGTCTTCTTCTTGCACTTGTCAGTTCCAGCGAAGATGTTGAGCTGTGTTGAGCCAGACCTTATGGGGCACTGGTCGATGTCCACTCTTCTTAGGTCTATGTCGATGCCGCTGGTCCCTCTGAGAAAAAAAAATGAAAGCAGATTAGTATGTATTAGATTAATTCTAGTTTATTTATGATCCACTTAAATGTCAGGTTGGTGTTATACAAAGGATTGAGGAATGAGTGTCAGAATGATCAGTTCGTGTAAGAGGGAATAATTGTCACGAATTTAAAATGTACGTGATGGGATAGGATAGGATAGGAGAGGATAGGATGGAATAGGATAGATGCCGGGCCCCTTTTCCGCACTTACTCTCTTTTGGGCATTGTGCGTGTTGGCCTCCTCTTTGTGAGAGGATTATGTTCCGTAATCCACCACGCGGGCCCCGTGCGGGTTGGTGAAAGACACATGTCTTCGAATTTTTGTTTCTGAGACATGCAGGCTTCCTCACGATGTTTTTCTTCACCGTTTTGAAAGCAGTGGTTATGAAATAATTGACACAAAGTGCCTGCCTGGGTTCGAACCCACGACCTATAACATGTTAGTTACGGCCGTTACCACTGGGTGACCACTGCTCTTGTACGTGATGGGACAATGTGTCGTAGGTAACCGAATCAATCAATCTCATACATTCAAAACTTTTTTACATTCATTGTCGCTGGGGACTGGGGTCTGCTTACCCATATGTTTTCATTTAAGATTGTCTTTAAATAATTGTTTCTAAGCAAAGGGAACAAGTCGTCGTTTTATTATTTCTTACTGCTCGTAGTAATTTCCTTCAACACAATCGTGGCTGAGATTAATCTAGAACATCGTTAAAAATAATGAAATTGAGATAGTCAAACTTCGTACGTCTGCCTACGCACATATATAAATTGCGTTACACTGTATTTAATAAGAAATGAATCCTTGTGTTTTCTTTCTGAGAAATAGCTTAAGGAGAAAATGAAATGTTGTGATTCGTTAAATTGATTTCTTGGAAAACTCAATCTTGAGCGAGATATTAAATCAAAACACGTGTACCACGTACATAACCTACTTTATTTGGCGTTTCTTTACATAGCAGGATTTTATTATTGTAGTGATTTTGAAGTTCTAATGAAATGGGTCTAGGACGCAGACTGACTCAGATAAAGGCTCATGTAGAGGTATGACTCAAAAATATGACAACGATGCGACAATTAATTTAATGGAAAATTTTCTACAGGACAATTTCTAGGAAAAATAGTCGTCACAATTCTGTCGCTTTATTGCCATATTGTCACAAAACACTCTTCTGTGAGAGCCTTAATAGTTAAATGAAAGCTTAACAACATAACAACAACCACATAGCATTTTTAACATCGTGAGGAAACCTAGACTTATAGTGAGTTTATAAGATTGTGCTCCATTGGTGTAATTGCTGCAAGGCGAGGATAAACTAACAAATAAATAAATTTACTAATACAGTAGTTTGGCCACATAAAGCCTTTCGCGCAACTAAAGTACCACAAAAATTTGCACAATTAAAAGTCAACAGCCGCATAAAATGAATAACAACAGCATTCTAAATTAGCTCGGTGGCACTCTAAAAACAGACAATTAAGGCTGGCCGCAAATGTTAGGTTTGCGAATCGGAATTCCTTATATGAAATACCGGTTCGGCATTCCATAAGACGGAAGCGCAGAATTTAGATTTTTTGGCGGTTTTCCATTTGATAAAATGCCTAACGTGTGCGCTATACAGGATGAGTTTTCTAAGTGGACGGCCAAATCAGATACTATAAGAAATAGCGAAAACTTTAAAAGGAGTCACGGGCCAATTTTGATGAATACTACAACTGCGTTATTTAATTTTTTTAAATGAATATTTCTATCCAGGAATCGATTTTGGAAAAAAAAACACACTTTACTGTGTGAATTCAGATAATGACATACGGCAACCTTAAGGAAAGACTTAATTTTTAACAACGGTATGAAATGTATGCATTCAGGTTTCTGAATCTGAATACCGAATCAGAATCCCAAATCAGTAAACCAAACGTGTGCGGCCAGCCTGAAGTTCATAATTTTCTGCTGCATGACATTTAAAACTGGACCAATTTAACTTGTGCAAATTAAATTACATTTTATCAGAAACTTTCCGGATTAACTGTGCAAAGCCGTGTATTATCTAGCTTGGCAGGATTTCAAATGATATTCGAATTAAGAATCACGGATCATAGGAACTGTATTTAGTGTAGTAATGCGACGCTTTATGTAAGTGCTGGTTCGTTGACACAAAGGTCCGTTTTACTGGTCCACTATAACGTATACGTTTTTTTTCGTCGCTTATGTATGTAGTTGAATGAGCGAGTTAGAGAGAGTATTAAAATACTGATCCGTTTTATCGGACGTCCATCCTTGTAGAAATTTGGTTGGTGTGAACATTACCCCCAGTAGCGACGGGTCCGTTAAAACCGTACGGTAAATGCGGTGTGATCTTCACCTCCAGTAGCGACGGATCCGTTAAAATCGATCCTGTAAATACGGATGTTCTATATGAACGTACCCTTAGAAGAATTTTCAATCTTCTGATTTGGCGATCAAATCAGTTTGGAGACTTTTTGAAACACAGATTGTCTTAGAGCGTAGTTTTTCCTCAAGTAATATTTTTTTATCAGCAGCGATGGCGACTCCACCCTCGTGTATGTAAGTCGAAAAAGAGACAAGTTTAAATAAATGTTCGATATCCGTTATAAATATCACTATAGTAGGTAGGCTCGAGGACCCACATAAAGTAGTTTAAGTCTCCCGAAGTCAGGCACGATGCGATAGTGTGACAAAGATGTTAATCAATACAAAAAAAGTTTTAAATGTAATACATTTAAAGAATAATTTCTGAAGTCAAAAAGTGACTACTCTGTAAGCCATAGCTGTTATACTATAACCAAGGTAAATCTCATTATACCTACTTTGACCTAGTATACCCGTCAGTTGCATCCGCGTAAATTATATTCCCATTAAACATGCCCCACACATAATCCAATTACACATCCAATTAAACCCTCTTGCAGCACATGGACCTCGATATAGTTATGTGTCACTTAGCACTAAATGTTCCTGGAACTTCACTTCCGCGCGGCGATACTGACGCTACGACATTGAAAATAGTAGGAAAGAGCGCCGTGTAAAATATGTCGCTTATGCGTTCTAGTCTGTGGAAGTGTGCAAAACAGGTTGTAAAGGGAGGATCCTCCAACCTGGATCCTCCAAGTGGTGTGTCTTGTCCGAGCAACTACCGAATGTTTGTTGTCGGACTGTTGTACAGTACACGTTTTAATTTCGCCGAAAACTCCATCTGCGCGATGCAGGATTTTATTTGACTTCAGGATATTAGTTCATGTATGTCGGAATAAATGCCGCTACGAGTCAAACCTCTCCGCCACTGCCGCGGCTGCTGCAAAACTACTTCAATGGTTTGACTCAAACGCGTAAGCAACGGGACCCGCTCTGCTCGGAAGTGAGCCTTGACAAATTATGGTAATGGACCTCAAAGGGGCCGGGACTTGCCACCCAGTAATCGCTAAACCACAGAATTAATAAGACGTTTATATGAAGGGTAACTGCTCATGACGTTTTTGAGTTCACGGCGGTGTGTATGCAAATTCAAGGGTTTTTGGTGGAGTAACAAGTGGTTAAGGGGTTTTAACTGTTACATGGTTTTTATTTATTCTCGTCTGTTTGTAGATAATTATTACCGGCACCGAGTGGAGTCCCTAGCAGAGTTGGACAAGATTTCGCCGGTGGAATCGACTATTCCCAGTGAGCCTGGGTTGAGCGATCCAAAAACGGCTGTGCCAGCTACAGCTGCTGCTGTGAAGACCGCAAGATTAAAGCGTGCTGGAGTGCTTAAATAAGTGATGTTTTGTGTAGTGTTAGTAATTGATGCAGTGTCCGGGTAATGTTGTCTTTTTATATTTCACCTTCACTTGTTTAGTTCTTGGCTACACTTTGGTATGTTTTTGACCCATTAATATTTATTAATATTACTCAATTTAGTGTCTTAGCTCAGTAGTTATCACACAATCATAATAACATAACTATGTCAACAAACAAGAACGGATGAAATTGACAAATGATAAGTTGTCAGTGTCACTGTCAGTCAACCTTCATTCTTGTGCGTTCCGTTTCAAGTAACGTTGCACTAGTCCACCGTTGCCCGAAACGGAACAGCAAGTTGGGAGAAACTTTTTTGTTTTATATTTTTTTAATGTTTTTTATTTAATTTCCTCTTGTTGGGCATTCTCGTTTCATGTTTTTAAAATTTATTAATTTTGTTTTTTGTTACCCGGGCTGCTAGTATGGAAGATTTTTTTATTATTTGTAACGTAATAGCGCAACCGGCAGTTGGATCTGATATTTGGTGTTATTGTTATAAGATAGGACTTTATAATAATATATATACATATGTTTTTTTTTTTATTTGTTAAATGTTTATGAATGTCGATCTGAGCAGTGCTAGTAACTGTTTTTGTCTTTAACAAGTGAAGATGACAGTTAAGTGTCCATTCCTTCTCTTGCAGACAGTCTTATGGCGCAGTTTCCTGATGGTCCCAGGCATTTTAACGTTATTCATATCAATGCCCAGAGCATTCCGGCCCATTTCCACGGTATGCTGGCAAGCATGGGCTGTAAAACTATTCATGCTATTCTTGTATCCGAGTTATCGCTTAAACCTTGTCTCACTAGCTACTCTCTTCCTGGCTTCGTGCTTATTAGAAACGACAGGACGGTTGGTGGCGGTGGTAGTGTTGCCATATATCTCCGTGCGCACATTCCTTTTTCTGTAATCAATTTGTCAGCGCATGTGTCGTCGCCACACTGATCTGTCCTGTGCGTTTCGCATCTACCGGATTCCCACAGCCTACTGCCACTTAAGTTTGGCAATTATTCGGACTATATCGGTAACCTTAGTTTTCTAACGGATGTCTTCATTTCTGATTCCATTACGCAAGGAAATTCGAGCAAAGCCCTCTCCATTGCCTTTTATGTGACTTTAAGCCTTCTGATGAGGCCCATTATGAGCGACCTGTCCCGTTCCTATGCCGTAGGTAATAAATGGCAACACACAAAGGTCGTCTCGAGACACTGTGGTAAGTTGGACGAGAACTTCACGAATACTGCCCAGTCAATTCGGATTTGACGGTTGACCTCTATCACTAAGTTAGACATACCCAACTGGACTGTTTATCCCAAGTAGACATAATCGTCTACAACTTCAAGTGTAGAGTCCCCGATCTCCGAGATGCAACATGAGCATTTAACATGACCTTGGTTTTGTTCATGTTCATTTTTATACCCACTCTTTCGGAAGTTCTACTAAGGTCATCGAGCTTTGTACTGAGGTCCTCCCTAGTCTCAGCCATGACCACTATATCGTCGGCAATCCAAAGATGAGTGATGTACTCGCCATTGACGTTGATGCTTAGCCCGATGACGTATTGCGAGCTAAACAAATATATAACCTGTTTCTCTCTATTTAAAGTACGTTTTCGTACTAAGCACTGTCGTGTGCTATTCACTAAACGTCTTCCCATAAGTCTAGACTATGTACTATTAGTAAAAGACTAGTAGTTTGCGACTTTTTGTAACGCGGCTCCGCCTGCGTTTTATTGGCACTTCACCCAATATCTTTATAAATTATAGACTATTTATAATTCTGATGTATGAACTATATTTCTATAAACTTTCATCAAAATCTGTTCAGTAGTTGATCTTCAAAAACTTTCACGTTTATTATAGTAAGTAGGATGTGTAGGCAGATATCAGTGTGTGTTACAAAGGCATTTAGTAAAAACTAGTTGTAACTAGGGAAAACGCGTTCTATTTAAAAACTGATTTAACTGTAACATAAACATAGGATGTACGCACCTGTCTCTATTTTTCTTTCATCTCATAATAACAATGTTAATATATTTCCAAAGGTCGATCATCTAGAAGCGAGGTCCGAATACAACGCAATATTTTGAAGGTTCGACACGCCAATTATGTTTTTTTTTCGGTTCAAATAACCTGTATGAATATGCAAAAAGGAAAAGCTTACTTATGAAACAATAAAAATAAAAGGTGAATAGATAGCTGAAAAAACAAATCTATACTATATACTACTTATATCATATTATAAATACAAATCTTTCCTCTTTATAATACTCATATTATAAAGAGGAAAGATTTGTATTTTTGTATGTAACGAATAAACTTAAAAACTAATGAACCGATTCCAAAAATTCTTTCACCGTTGGAAAGATACACTATCCTCGGGTGACATAGTCTACTTTTTATCCATGTATTCCTACAAGAACGGGAACTGCGCGGGTGAAACCGCAAGGCGTCCGCTAGTAATATTATAAAGAAGTAAATTTTGTGATGTTGTAGAGGGTAATCTTTGGGTCTACTGAACCGATTTAGATGAAATTTGGCATGGAGATAGTTTGAGACCCTGGTAAGGACATATGATAATTTGTATTCCCTTGGATTGATAAAACACTTTTTCACGGGCGAAGCCGCAGGAGAAGCAAGTATTATATGAACATAAAATTCCTAATCTTTCCGTCCGTTCGCGTGCGGCTGGCCAGGACGTGGCTGGAGGTGGATCACTTTGTTGCCCAATTTCTCAGAGAGCATGATAACTTTAAAAGTAAATTATTTTCCTTCAAGCTCGTTGCCTCGCCTTGAGCGTTCGAGCCCTTACGACGCGGGATGCAGTGGCCCGGGGTAGGGTCGTCTTGGCGGTGTCTCTAGTCAGAATTCTACATCTGACTGCGAATATGTACAATCTGCACATCATGTCTTATGGGAGTGTATTCTTTGGCAGCACGAACGCAATATTATGTTGAATAATGTACAGGCTGCATCAGGAGTTGTTTACTATACGGAGATTGTGGAAACTAGAACAAATTTCCGTGCTTTCAAGCGTTTTTGCCATACCTATTATTGGAATCATATAAAACAGCTTAAAATGTTAGGACCCATTTATATTAATGCTAATTTTTCTCCATAGTGCTAGGCAACTGGGCTTATCCCAGTTGTAAACGACTCTTTGTGTCTATTGGCCTTGTTTTTCTGTCTCCTGCTTGGTATGGAAGGAAGTGGTAAATAGAATTTTTCCTACTCCGTTATTCTTTTCTCATTCATTTCGTTGCGGGATCCAAGACAGTTAAATTCATTCTCCGGGACTTCGTCGAGCTTCATTGCCTCGGCGCTTTTGTGGTGGTCGACACTGTTGATTCTGGCTTTCAGGAGTTGCAGTAGTTTGGGAATAGTGCGGTGGGACTGTACAAAAAAAAAACAAAATCATCTGCTCAAAATTATGAACAGAGGAAAACAAGTATTTACAGGGTAAAATTTACACATTAATTATTGTGAGGTGCTGCCAGAGCGGTGACAAACGAAGTTTTGGTAGGATTTTCTATAATTTTTGTTTGTCCCCGCCTGCAGCACCTCATAATATTTAACGTATAAATTATAACTAGTACTTGTTTTTCTCTTTACAATAAATTATTTGTAGGAGGTTCTCAATTCGACTGTAGTTTTTATGCGTGTTACCTCAGAACTTTTTAATAGGTGAAGTGATCTTGATGATTCTTTTTTTATTTGGAAAATGTTGCTTCTCATGTAGTCCCTGACATCTCTTTGAGGCGCGCGTGGAATACTACGCGCCGTAAACTTGGGCCTGATCCTTATCGGACCGCGAGCTATCTATTACTACTATTACTTGCCGTCCGGAAGGACGGCAAGTAATAGTATTAAAAGCGTGCACCTACGGTAGCCAAGAATCGGCTTGTGACTCCCGACGCTCGGGGCGTCTCCTGCGGTGGCTAGGGGCGTGAGAGCGTCTCCCTCACGCGTTCCGCCTCGTCCTTTGCTTGCATTACTGCTTCGCAGAAGGAGGAGACAGTTTCCCATGCCCTATCACTCCGTACCATGGCCTGGATCAGGGCAGGTCGCGAGAGGTCGCCACCGACGATCGCCTCCATGAGGACACGGCGGTGCTCCGTCCAAGCGGGGCAGATCCCCACCGTATACTCCACGGTGTCCTCCGGGCGTTCCACACAATAATGAAACCCGGGCGTTTTCTCCCGCCTTATCCTGGACAGGAACCTCCCGAAACAGCCGTGTCCGGTGAGGATCTGCGTCAGGCGGAAAGTGAGGATGCCATGACGCCTTTCAAGCCACTCTTCAAAGAGGGACCTTACCGCTGCAATTGAGGCGTGCCCAGCGCTAGGTTGCGACAGTTGCCCTCTCCATATCGCCATGAGATCCTGCCGGAGCTCTGTCCGCCGAGCCGCGATTTGTCGCGGTTCATTCAATATCTAGGGTGGTATCAATTTCACCACAATCAATACACAGAAAAACAGACGTCGTTTACGACAATATGCGGGGCAGTGTGAACGACCTTAACAGTAGAAGCCAAAAAATCTACTATCATTGATTTATTTAAATTCAACCCGTATAGCTTATGACAACAAAACCTCAACATCACTTCAGTAGAGCTCATCACAGCAAAATTGTTGCAAGTTTTTTATCACACTCGAAGCACAAGTACTAACAAGCAGTTTATCACTTCCGCACTCAACAACAGGTTGATTTAAAACGTTAAAAAACCCACCATTTCATTTGCTATTGTATTAACAAATTTTGCAACAATTTTCATTTGGGGAAGCAATATTTTTGTTCAGATTTATTGCCTTGCGGACTTCCGGCTTTGTACTTCAGATGTCCGTGATAAAGGCAATTATTTTTAGGCTCCTAATAAGGAATTCATGCCTCGGTTGGGGTGTATTTGGTTGAAGTTGTATAGACGTCCATTTTGTATTTATTTAGTGTTAAATTCTTGATTAGATAATGTTTTCATTCTTTTAACCTCATTTCAAAGTCAAAGTCAAATATATTTATTCAACTGGGCCAAAAAGCGGCACTTTTGAACGTCAGAATTAAAAGTAAAAAATCATAAAATAATAATTGATTCTACCGTGCATTCGGAAAAGTAGCTTGTTATGGAGAAGAATGCACAAGAAACTCCATACTTACTCTTTTAAAAAAAAAGTGTTTTACAATATTTACATAAGTACATACATTAATAAATTCATATATGTGAGGACGATGCACCCAGAATAGCACTATACACTATACTACGTACAGGTATACAGTATTAAAAGCATTAACAGGTAAATTTATGAATGTGATAAATAGGAACATGGTTCTCACATACTTACAAATATTGCAAACATAGGTAAAATACCTAATTCAACACCAACGGAACAGTGTGTGAGTCAAATCCTAAAAAAAAAAAAAGCAATAACTATGAATAGGAATATAAATTAACAAATTTGATTTTGTCCACCCTAAAGATTGCCCTATGGAGCAGCACCAGCATGTTTCCAAGCATTCTTATCTTGAATATAATCATCTAATTTGTAATATGCTTGTTTACAAAGTGTGCTTTTAACTAAAGTTTTAAATTTACCTTCATTTAGTTTTAATATATCACAAGGTATTTTGTTATAGAATTTAACACAGTACCCCATGAAAGATGAGTTTACTTTAGCATTTATTTCGGAAACCCTATTGAAAGTGATTGACGATCGAAACAAAAGATATTACGAGTATAGAAAAAGATAGGTGGGTCTATTCATCAATTCTTTTCTGTCACAAAATTATTGAGGCAGTTATGGGATAAATGAGGTTTTCCTGCGACTACTCACAAGCACCATTTTTCTTGAGCATGTTGCCGGTTTAAAATGTAAGTATAGTAGTCACAGCGGATCTTTGTGTCTCTGAATTTGGTTCTGCAAAGCTTTACGCAAGAAACAATTTGTCTTCGAGTATACTGATCAGAGCAAGCGAGATAGGACGATGCGACAAACGTAAGCGAGTGAAAGAGGCAGTTATACAATTTTATCTACTACTTCAACATTGACACAAAATAGCAACTGCGCACGGTTTTGCAGCCAACTTCAGAGACACAAAGATCCGCTGTGACTTCTATACGCTATGGCACTTAGCAATAGAGTAGCTTACTATTAGTGAATAATTTTAACAATAGGGTCAGGATTTTTTGACATTAATCCTTTAAAAAAAGAGCCTCTTATTAAAATTAGCCTAGATTTTCTTCACAGTTGTAAATTATATTTTTTTTTTATATAATGGGTTTGCTCTTGACTCTAGTCTAGGTCAGAGGTGACAGAGACATTTCAATAAAATAAACAAAAAACTAAAAATTCTAACCAACATTCGAAATAGTAGATTATGCACCAAGGAGATAAAGCAGTCTCTTACGTCACGGGTGGCATATTGAACCCTGAACGTAACGAAGGACTGAGTTAACTCCCGAGCGAAGCGAGTTTTTCAATATAAAGGTCGGCACAAACTATCGGACGCGGCTGACGAACGCGTGCATATACAAAAACATCCAGGGGATAGATGTCTATCGGACAACCGAACGCCCAAGGCTATATCCGCGACTTCCTATAGTTTGCACAATTTATTTTACATTCATTACCCAGATATTTTATAAGTTGCAGCTGTCAGTCGCGTCCGTCGGCTGCTTCCGATAATTTGTTCCCAGCTTTATTCACTGAAAATCACAACACCAAACATCGTCTTTTGTTTCGCATTCTTTGAAATCGCGCTGACCTCTTTTTTCTGAGTTCTGCTTATGGTGGCCAGTTCGATTTTGAACAAACCTCTTTACAATGCCATGCATCTTTTTACTGAGTTTTCCACGAGTATCCACACGAATTTGACGTTCCAAGTGGTGTGAAAACAATATTAACCGTTTCAAAAAAAAACGTAATATTAAAATATGTCAACGTAACTTTAAATCAAAGATAGATATTCTAGTTAAGTAACAAATAGCCGATATCAAATAGTCTTGAGAAACTTGAACAATTCGATTATGAATTTTAATGAACTTATCCCTCACTATCGAAGTAATAAGATAAAGTTAGAGTTGAATTTTGAATAAATTTCATATTCACGCCTGCGACAGACAAGTTAAAGATAAACTTGTTTAAATTAAGATATCTGAGTGATATTCAAACCGTCGGTCAACTCTTGGTAACTGAAAATATTATTATTAGTTCATTAAATGGAGAATTCATTTGTTGCTAAAAAAGAGAGAGGAGTCGTCGCCGTCGGTTCCTGTTGTTGGAGTCCTAAAATCTAATAGCCATAGGACATTATGATTCTCTGGTGAAAAAAGAATAGTGCTTTTCGTTTCGTATAGCTTTGTCTCTCTCTGTAATCAGAAGCATGAAGGACAGCGTCCCAGCAAATTCTTATAAAATATTTGTGATCAGCCACTTTAAACTACCGTCAAAAGAAGAAATTGGATTTCAGAAAAATATCTTATATCCCATCCTTGCCTGATCCCAATATAAAACAGAATTGCAGTAACCCTGTTTATGCCGAAACTTCCTTCACGATTAACATAGCAATAACACAAATTCTCTCAAACATTTCCCTTGTTTCCGGAATCTCAACAACTTGTTACAATCCTTTTGATGTCGCAAATATTTAAATAACATGCTGGGATTTGCATAAACACACGACACAAGTAGTAGGAGGATTCAGTAAGACAAGTCTAAATAAAGAGCTGAAGGAGAGTATGTAGACATTATTGAATTGAAAAAGGGATCGGACTTGATCTACTGCTAGACCTGATCACTGGGGCCGCTAGTGTTTATCGTTATCCTTGAACGAGTATCTCAACAGAATTAGTTAAATATTTAGAAGTAATTGTAATAATTTAACCTACAGGATTTGTCGTTACATTGTTTTTAAATTATTCAGTAACAGATAGTTGTCAAGTAAAATAAATAATAGTTTAAAAAACTAAAAAGCACGTTATAATATAAAACCAAACTAAAAAGTAGTAAATAATTTTCAATAAATTTTAACTAAGAACAGTGTGATAAACAAAAAAACATATTGTAAAAAAGCGTGGGGTGGTTTTAATATATTTTCCATATTTTTTTTTTTACCAATATCTGTCAAAAAAGTATTATAACAATTGACATCAAGCATCTCACGCTTTTTTACAATATTTTTTTTTCAATTTTTTTTTTGTACTTTTATTTTGGTTTTCTATTTAAGCATGTTTTTTAGTTTTTAACACTATTATTTATTTTTTACTTTTTAGTCCTATCTCCAATCCTGAAAATCCTGGTAAGGATAATGGGACAAACTATTTAAATTATTGCATTGTCATTTGTCCTTGATAAGTGTGCAAAGTTTCAAATTAATCCGCCGTTTTGAAGGGGGTGAAAATCACATTCATAAGTTCCGTTACATTGATACATAGATACATACATACCAAGCTAATAAAAAGGAGTTTAAAAGTTTCGTCAAGTGGAAAACCGAAAACACAGTTTTACTTTTCCATAGAAAACTTCTAGTGTCATTCGTATAAAACGTTTTAGAACTTCAAAATTTTAAATTAATAATGATAGAACTTCCTCGAAACAATGTTTTCAAAGGATCTGTACTATTTTGAAAAGTTCATAATTATTGTGTGCAACGCGAATCTGCCCACATTTAAGGAATCGTGCGTTGGAATTGCACAATTTTATTTCGTCAAACTCGTTCCTCCACCGAAGCACAATCCCACCGCACTATTCCCAAACCACTGCAACTCCTGAAAGCCAGAATCAACAGTTGCGACCACCAGAAAAGCGCCGAGGCAATGAAGCACCGAACCACAAGACGTAACATCGATTAGCTATCGGTAAATGGTGGATATCCCACCCATACACACTAAACGTTTTGGGAATACTTCCATTGTGCGTACCTACAGCTAAGGAGTGGGATTTCCTCCCGAAGTCTGTGGTTCCTGACACCTATAATCTGGGGGTCTTTAAGTCTTTAGTGAATAAGTTACTTCTAGGCAAACGTGCTTCACTGGCAACCACATCATTGATTACCAGTAGATGATATTAGTAGTCAAACACGAGCCTATCATTAATAAAAATACCTTCTTCCGAACAATATTTTTAGGGTTCCGTACCCAAAGGGTAAAAACGGGACCCTATTACTAAGACTCCATTGTCCATCTGTTTGTCAGTCTGTCTGTCACCAGGCTGTATCTCATGAACCGTCACATCTAGACAGTTGAATTTTACAGAATATGTATTTCTGTTGCCGCTATAACAACAAATCCTAAGAACATAATAAAATAAATGTTTAGGCTCCCAAACAACAAACGTGTTTTTTTGCCGTTTTTTGCGATGATAGTACGGAACATTTTGAGCGCGAGTCCGACTCGCACTTGGCCGGTTTTTTGTAGCTAATATAAGAGACCGGACCCCATATTAATCTTATAATATTATTACAGTGTTGTTATAAAAGATTTATAGTCAAAGGGATCGCGCCGTTCGACGTTATGGGAAATATGGCTTCCTTATTATTTTTTGGGAAATTCGAAAATAATGATGGTTACTCCGTAAATTGATGGGTATTATTGATCCCATAATTGACCGTAAAACTATAAAGATTTTAAAATTGTACTGGTACGTTTTATGATGCACATAAAGTTTAATATTTACTGTTGTAGTACTTTCCACGATATAAACCATCGGTACATGGTGTAAAACGCACCCAAAACTTTTCAAGAATACTCACACTGTGGAAGGAGTGTAATTCACTGCCAGTGTCTGTGTTTCCTGATAGATAAACCATTCCGGAGATTTTCAAGTCAAGAGTGAATAGGTAACTTCTAGGCAAGTGTGCCCCATCGTCGACTACATCATCGCTTACCATTATATGTGATAGTAACAATAAATAAGAACCTATTTGCTATCGTCTTACTACTAAGCCACAAGGGATATTGTATAATTGACGCCTAGACAACAAAAAAGACTTTTAGTTATTAAAAATGTATTGTAATAAACCTTTCATTTTAAGAGGTCCCCTAGGCTACCACGGGATAAGGTTTTAACTTTCTTCAACGAATAATGAACTAGTTTGTTTTGGTCCTTAATTTATTTCTTACTCACAATCAATTAGGAACAAAGTTCTTCGGTGGTGTGGGTTATTGGATGATTCGCACGAATTGAACTCGCACGAAGTTTTATTTATTATTAATTCTGTAGGCGATTCACACTAAATAAATTTATTAGTTTGCGAATCGACAACTCCAAAGGTATGTAGTAAGCTATTGGCACATATTTCATATCAGGGAACAAACAATAAAAAGAACAGTCGTGCTCACCCGTCTCGGAAATTACATGAAGGATTAATTGAAGTTCCAGTCATACGTCCCGAACGTCTAAGGGTAAGCGGGAGCGCGAACGGCGCTCCCGCTCTGTTGTACCCTTAGACGTTCAAGATTGCTCGTTAGAAAAGACGTGCGCTTGCGCGTTATAAATTCGGTTACTTATATTTAGCTATCATATTGTACATAAATACAAAAAATATGGCCGGAAAGCTGATTTAATAAAGAATGTTAATGTGCAAAATCACAAATTTTCGAGGCTCGTACGATTTCAATTCGTGCGAATCATCCAATAACCGCGGTTGGACAACAATGCAACTTTTTATAGAAATAGTTCTACGTATATTTAACGGTGTTAAGAAAAACAAAGAGAAGGAAGGAAAGGAAATAATGCTCAGGAAAACAAAAATGAAATTTTAATCGCAGTTGAAATATAAACCTTATAAAGTTGGTTGCACCTAAAAAACAATCAGAGGTTTGCTACCGGATGTCGTAAGCGTCGACCAAGCGACAACCGCACCTACATTGACTATGTTTAGTGCTTATATTTCCATGGACGAGCCACTAACAGACAGTTTGCTAGCACAGTTTGTAAAACATGAATTATGGCCTGAAAATAAAATAAAATTTGAATAAGTAACTTGTTTATAATGTGCTAATAGAGGTTGTAGACCCTACAACTTTTTTAAGTAAAATTAAACATAATGTTGGTGGGTGCGATCCAACTTTTTACCCGACTGCCGAAGGATGGTAATGTGTTTATTATGATTTTTATTGTTGATAAATTCATATTTGGTATTTGTGTGCCATTAATGGTAAAGGACGGCTGCGTACCGGACGACACTGGGTTGAAAGACCTCCCGCTAGGTGGACTGATGGACTGTTTAAAGTTGCGGGAATCCGCTAGGTGCGAGACCGGTCAGTGATACTTGGGGATGTGAACGTCCAGCAGTGGACGACGATAATGATGATGATGAATGGCAAAGCAAAGCGATCTCTGTATCTTTTTTACAACTCCTATGTGGTACTAATCAATATTTTGAGTAAGTGTTTGAAAATTGTGTAGTAATGACACAATTGTGTACGAACGCTGGTTTGCGGGCACCCTTACGTCGCCTTGCTGATCAGTATAATAAGATCTTCATAAATATCGACATCTTCGCTGTTTCAGCAGGAAAATTTAGACGCCTTGTTTGTGAGAAAGTGAATTCTGCTGATATTAGTGACTCGTAGTTTTTTTTATTTCTTTTAACATATTTTTTCGTTTTGCTTTTTTTTTAAATAATATTATAAAAAAAATGTATAATTAACAATAATTGTTAAGTAATAATTTAATTTATTTTGCTGATGCGTTGTTTGCATAGTTAATTCTGCTAACATATTAATCCGTAATTGTTTTTTTATTTACATTTAATCCGTAATATAATATAAATTTCTTGTAATAATTTAACAGTTTTTTAATTCTGTATTAATGTTTCAATTTATTTTATATAACTTCGTATTTTTTTTAAATACATGCCAGTTAAGTTTCATTAATTGTATTTATTAAATTTTAGTTTTTAATTGTAAGCGCAAGTCGCATTTATTTTGTAAAATGTTGTTATATTATGAGGAAAATGTCGCCGAGTGCACATTTCCTGATTTAATTTTATGTATTGTTGTAGTGTGTAGTCGTTTGTTTTCCCAAATAAATAAATAAATCACAAAGCGTTTTGCTTATTTTCGTTGTGCGCACAGCTAAGGAGTAGAATGCCCTGCCGGAGTCTTTGTTTCCTGATAGCTGCAACCTTGGCATCTTTCAGTCAAGAGTGAGTAGGTTATTTCTAGACAAATTTGCTTCACTGTAGACCACATCAGCAGGCAAGCACCTAAATGATCTTTCAATTTACTTTTTGTGACCTAGTTTATTAACTTCTCGAAAATATTGAACAAGTCGAAGAACTGAACATTTTTGTAAGACAGAATTTTTTTTACCAAATAAAACCGACTTCTGAATCAAAACACTACAAGAGAAAAATAAAAAATCATACTGTTGAACATAGAACCTACTCTTGTTTAAAATTTGGTTAAAAATTACGGACATTTGAAAGTTCTAGGTTTGCGCCTGTCTATTGTTTTTGTAGCCTAAAACCCAAAGGTTCCATGTTTCAACATCTTTTACACAAGCTAGAATTGCCAGCAACCCATGCATAAAGTTTTAGCAACACATCGTCTGATACTGCGGTATCCATGAATAATCCATTTTCTAGGACAAACGGCCGGCCGCGGTATCACTGACCCGATCTGTGTTATTGCTAAAACGACTTCAAATAGAACTGATAACTACTATTTCGCGTTCAATCTTTTTTCGACAAAAAGAAAAAAGTCTCCCACTTTTTTCTTTTTGTCCTGCTTTTGTCGCGGGAATCGTGGTCTACGCCGTTTGATGTTCAACGTTTTGTTTTTATGGATCATTTGTAATGATAATATTTTTATGACGTTCTTCATGGTTTCTTTGAGGTGGAAGGATAACAAAGTAATATGCTTTCTTTAACCTTGCTTTAGAAGCGTTTCATTATTTGTGGGAAAATAAACTTGTTCTTTTTAGCCGACTGCCGCAGGAGGATGTAATGTTTTTATCAGTCTGTTTATGTAAGTTTGTTCCTATGTGGCGTTCTAGAGACCAAACGCGTTGGCCGATTTTGATGATTCTTACGTCAATCAATCGTCTTAACTTTGAGAGCGTCACTGGCTACATTAAAATTTGAAAATAGAAAAATGGTGGTTTTTGAGCGCCATATTGTAGGGTATCAAAATAAAGGGTTTTAAGAGCTAATTTTAAAATTATATAAGACTTATATGTTTAAATGTAACTAATTCGAAAAACGTGTAAACTAAAAAGTTATAAATAAAAAAAGGTTAATTCAGAAAATCAAAACTGCTTAGAATACATCGAAGAATACATCTGGTTTTGGTCAGCCAGCTTACAAATATGTATCCGCCGACCGCAGAGCATGATTTTCTTCTTGTTAACGTCTTTTTAGTTCGCTTCTTAAACAGTCGGGTTTTTGATTTTCGGAATAACCTTTTTTATTCAATTTACTTTCTATTTCGATTCTTTGTTTGCGTTTTTCAACTTTTACTTCCCATTTTTTTTACTGATTTTTTTTTATCTTCACCCGACTAGAAAGTGAATAAACATGCCGTACGCTTATATTCCAAGTCATTTTCTCCACTCAATTACCTCAATTCAGTCTACCTCTATCAAATTGACAATTACAGTTTGTAAATGATTGATATTCGTTCTCATCTCGACAGCTTTTTTCTGTTGTAATAGCGACTCAGTTGAGTGCAATACGGAAGGAGAAGGTATCTTCAGTAAAAAAAAGATGTTCTATACTTAAAAAAACTTGACTTACTTGAAGAAATAAGTTCCATTGCTATACCCGAAGAAAGGCACAGTATACGTCAGCATCCAGATGTTTCCGCCTCCACAATCGTAGTACGGCTTCGACCACTTGCCGTCTTCATAGGTCACTGACAGAATCTCGTCTGGTTCCCTGTCGGTGTGGGCTGTGTCATTGTAGGTGTACGTGTTGAAGCCTGGAAGAGAAGGCGGAGTTAGGCGGTGGAAGACTTGAATAGACTTAGGTGTTGATGGCTTTAAGGCAGTGGTGGTGAAACTCGTAAGTTGGGGCAATACCCAACTTACGAGTGTTACGGTCGTTTTATAGTCGTGTTCATCACCACTGCTCTCAATACCTACGGTGAAGGGAAATATCGTGGTGAAATATTCTAGAACCAAACATTCTAAGACAGTGACATCTACACATCTAACTGGGAAGGATAACGTCCCATTTCCTTTAATAGAGATCTTGTATTTGTGTATGTGTGTATTTCTAGTCGGTTGGGAACATGATAGGTTGATTATGCTATGATGACTTTGAGGAGTACATTTGTTGGATAATATAGTCACTGATTCAACAGTCATCGCTTGTATTTATTGTTTTAAACAGTGGTGCAACAGCTAGCCCGTTCGCTTATTTGTTCTTCCTAATGTTAAATGATAACTTTTGCCCTATGGTGTCAATTTAATTCATACCTTACTAGGGACATGTTATTTTTGGCAACCATCGTGTACGTGTATAAACAACCAAATAATTCCTTCGTAATTCTGCCGACATGTGTGCCCTTCAAACCTAGACAGCGAAACATTACAGTTAAGTATGCCATATCTTTTTGATGCTAAGCAGCTTAACGTCAGAAAGAGATTTGTCAGTACCTACTACAACCCCGAACACAAGGCTCTAAGAGCTTTCTTCTAATAACACGAAAATAGAATTCACAAGCCTGTTTGGCATACTTAAGACACGTTCAGACTTTTCTTCGAAGTCTTTGACAGTCGTGGTCAACATTTAATATAACATCACGCCTGTTTTCTCAAAAAGGTTAGGCAGGACGGCACCTGTCATTGCCATCAAGCGGACACTAATCTAGGCTACGGGCTGCTATCTACTAAGACATTCTAGAGGGAAAAACCCAATAACATTTTTGCCCGACCCCGGAGTCAAACCATGACCCATTAGCACTTGCAACCACTAGAACAAAGAGACGGTTACGTTTATAACATTTATTACACGTGAAATAGTCGTAAGCAGTTAATAATTTTCGATCAATAATGTCAGTACCCAAAAGACATGCCTTTTAGTTTTTAAATGAGAAAATGCATAGCAGACACCAGAAAGACAGGTGACGTGTGAAAACTGGCAGGACAATGATATCGGGGATTATATTGTAATTTATTCGACGTCACGTCACGCAGTATTCAATAACCGAACAAAGTGTAACACGGAAATGTTTAATATTTTCCGTTACGGCAGTTTATGTATTGCGGCAAAATATAAAAAATACTCTTCGTATTCACATCCACTCAGTTGTTTCCGAATATGTTGCTTTATTTATTCATACAGTTTTTACATAAGTATATTTCCCGTTTTCCTCAAAATGACGTTGACGTTGACGAGTGGTGAAAACTGCGTAAAATGGCAGCACAAATCAACTAGAGGAACGATTTGTAAATAATTCGATATTTTTCCTCAAAGTTCGTTCAGTTTCTTGTTTTTTTACGAATTTGTTTTGTGTGTATATGTACATGTATTTAGTTCCATACCTTCCATTACAAAAATTGTGCCCCAGGGGGCACAATTTAAATAAAAAAAAATAGTAAAAAAAAAAAAAAAAATATAAAACTATACTAATATAACTAAAGATCTAACTATACTACTACTAACTTATTTTACTAATATTATTTAAATTAAATAATATTAGTACCAGGGTACTAATATTATTTAATTTCAATATATTCTTGATGCGAGCTAAACACGAAGGTAGCTTACGCAATCGTAAAAGTGTACCCAGTCATTATGCGACACTTGTATCTTATGGAGTCTCGAACCAACTTAAGAGGAAATGCGGTCGCCGAAATCTGACGGAATATCCTAAAAAGTCATAATTCAAGTTTTACTCTCGCCAATTTCCTCCTCCAATATTGGACCAATTGAAAATTTCAGTGTATGAAAAAAAGATATTTCATACACTTAATAAGACAGATATGTACTATGCCCCTTTGTTTTCTTTTTTGATGATACGTATCTTTAGAAGCAAAAGAACCTTCAAAAATGTTCAAAATTGCGGTGTCAACAGCTAGTGTACGAATTTGACAGCTATAAATGAAAATACCGGCCAAATGCGTGTCGAGCAACGCGCAGTAATAGGGTTCCGTAGTTGCATACTAATTCGAACTAAGAAGAGGGTTTTTTTTTATTACATAAACATTAAAACGATTTCAGCGGCTCACAGCGTCTAAAAATGGGCCCACATAGGACGATGGTAACTGAAGAAGGAGTTATAAAATGCAACTTCATAAGTGAAGTTACAAAAAATATTATCTATTTGAGTAACACCGCGGGAAGAGGCAAGCGTTTGTAAATGGTTTGTAATAAAGATTTGTAACCAGCGTCACTTAGTAATTTAAATATAGCAGTAGTGCCGTTACGGAGATGGTCTTCGTTAAAATCTCCAAATACTTACAAATCGAAAACAAATATTTCAGTATGAGTATTTTCAAACAACCTACTCAACCAAAAAGTAAAATCAAAGTATTCAATGATAGGAACAAACTACCAACGTAAATAAGCTCCAATAAATAATCTATATGAAGGACGTCAATTGCGAAAGGAGCCGAAATATAGCCGAGCGCGTGTTAGAGCCAAGGGGAATGGTATGGTACATTCCTGGATCCTCGCACGCACGCTCCTTGTTTCTTTCTCTTTTGGAATTTGACAAATTATGAATGTATTCACTATTTCGTTATCGAAAGTTCATCGTTACACAATTATTGATGTAGTCGGTTCGGATATTAAGTTAATAGATGGATATCGACAAAAGAAAATAAGCAATTTAATATTTCTAGAAGATACTATTATAAAGAGGCCCGTCCGCCTCAATAAACATAATTAAATTAATACATCATTTCAAATAGATGTAGCCTTATAAGCCTTCAAATTGAAAAAAAAAATCCAAAACTTATTTTTTCGAATTGAAACTCATTTTCGGTATCTATCAATATCGAAAATGTTATTAAAAATGCTTTTTATTCAATTATATCATTAAAATTTACATAGTATATAATACTTAATTAACAATAACTACCTATATATACACTTAAATAAAGATAAAATACGACGAACACGTATAAAAGGGCAGGGGTCATAGGGCGTCAAAAAATTCGTCCACATCGCTGTCAACGTGAAAAGTGCCCAGAACGCTGGCAGCATTGCCACGTTGGATGGCAATGCTGATTCTCTGGCCAAGGAAAAGCCCAGCCCCCATTAAAAATGCTATGTGTTGTACTGCACTGACGTAACCTTGGTTGAGTAGTAGTAGTGTGAGCTTAATCATTATTAATTTAGAAATCATTTTTCTTCTTTATTTATTTAAATTCTTTTTTAATACATTTTTGAATATTAAAAAAGAAAACTGAAAAAAAAACATTTAATAGTGTAAAGAAATCATTATTATTAAAAATGTTATGATATTAAATATTTATGTTTTTACATGGTTCATAAGCATATAATTACTATTTGTTTTACATAATCGTTCCAGGTTGTTTTTCCAAGTACATTTTATAAGTTGGTCGACCATTATTCGTAAACTTGTAAAGCCTACTAAGCTGTGATAGTTTTGCTTTTAATTTTGTTATATATACTACAGCCGTGAATTTTTTCACATATCCAAAAGCAACCATTTTGCTGGCATAATTTAAAGCTTAATTTTACGCAAACGGATCTCCGAATCGAAAAATGGTTTTAGCAGACATGTAATATTTTTGAATGGCCTATCTAGCGATACCCCATACCATGGGATAGTCGAGAAAAGAAAAACATCCCCACTTTACGTCTATATGAGGCAGCCGATTTTTTTTTTATTGTTTTTTTATCACTTTGTTAGAATTATTAATATTCTTATCCATACCAAATTATAGCTTTCTAGTACTAAGATTCTTTGAGTTTAGCTGCGGATGGACAGATGGACATGGTGAAGTTGTTAATGACTTCAGAGGCCTACAACAGAACACAACATAATTATATATTTTTATCCAATTTACGGTATATCTTTTAAATTTGTCCAATATGGGGGAGGCAATAGGCGAGAGCCAAAACTCGAATTATGACTTTTAACTTATTAAATTCAGTCAGATGTCTCTGCCAACATTGCCGCTTAAGTATAGCGTATCAGGGTGAAATATAAACCAGAAAGTTAAAATAATGCAGACTCATTCAATAATTTAAAAAAAAGTGTTTTCTCAAATTTGAGCTTAGCAATTGCGGAACACGAACCATGTATTTTATCATTTTTTATTAGCCAAAATGTTTAGGATCACGACCAGGATAGATTCAGATTCAGATGTTTTTTTCAAAACATTAACAGATATTACCCTACTAAACTAAAAATAGTCTCCCCAAGTCGGTGCAGGTGATGAGGTGAGAGTCTGAGAGCAGGCCATTCATGCAAAATGAAAACAAACCCATTGTTTGTCCCTCACTGGAAGGCACTACGAGACTTCAAGTCGAAAGTCATCAATCTTCGTACCTGCTCCACCCTGTATTATCAATGAGTACATGACATACGTTTCCAGGTTAATGTAGGGATTAACCCGTAAACAGAACTGTGCTGAAATTGACATGAATGAAGGAAAGAGAGTCGCTAACTTTAGAAGTGCCGATTTCTGAATTAAGAATTTGAAGTTTTTGGTCACTACTTCAATAGTAGTGTCTGACCATGGATTTGACACGTTCTTAACACCAAAAACACTTCAAGTCAAAAGCTGGCTTTAATTTTTATTTTATTATTATTGATAGACTCGTGCTTCACCACTATCTCTCCTGATGGTAAGCGATGGTTGCTAGTAGAAATTTTATCTCAAAGATAAATTAATGCCAAAATTGTATACATTAGAATGTAGAATAGATTAGAATATACATTGTTGTACATCATAAAAGTTACACATCTCTTTTACAAGGAAAACTTATTCCTATGGGTACAAAGGCGGTATATAGTGACGTATTTTTGTCAATTTCGGACTGAGATTAAAATGTGACCTTTCTGTATAAAAAGAAACACGGGAATTGTTGCTCTATAATTGGCGATAGGTATTGGCAGCAGTATATATGTATTTCAACATATATTGTCTCACTTCTGTCTAAAGATCATCTAAGGGAGATACCCAGAAAACGCTGGCATGTTGACATGCATAATTTATGACACAAAAATAAAAAAGTATTAAACAAAATTGTAAATTGGACCAAAGGGACCAGCTCGGCACAAAATAAGGACACGGGAGGATAATATCAGGCCACCGGATGCCATTATTATTATTGGACTTTTTAATTATTTCCGTGTTCAACAAAAGAATTTTCTAGTCGAGGCAAAATAATGAACTTGGAAGGTTTTTTCTCCATTGCGATTATCACAGAGAAAATACCAATATCTGCTTCAATTTGAACCTGATAGGTATGAGGATCTTTAATCGCATCCGAAGTTGTTGTAAATGCATCCGAAAGAGGAAACTAGTCAATAAATTGGAAATCGCCTTGAGATAGTCCTTTATTTAACGATGAATAGTGATACCATGATTTAATTGGGAAGTGTCCTGTCTTCTTTCTACTTAGTAGTTGCTCTATATTAGGCCTCAAATTTAAGCTCAGTTATTTTAACTCGGTTATAATAACTACGCACCCGAATTGCCAAACCATCCTCACGTGGAACCCCGCGATCGTCTCGTGAGCCAATAGTGAGAGTCGAACACCAGAGTGACATTGACATTTTGGGTGCTCAGTTATTTTGAACGTGCAGGACACATCAAATGCCAGAAATATTTCTAAAATCAACGATATTATATTTGTGCCTGTTCGGTAGTTACGATATCGCCAAAAATGCATTTAGATAGCACATGTCAATCCGCAATTTTGGATGTTTCTACAATCGTTATCACTGTAAGAATATCATTTCTCCATACTCTATTCGCTGGAGTAATAAATAAAAGATAAACAAACCATATAAATGTTTTCATAGTGTCATCTTTGCTGTCACTAAAATCTAAAATGAAAATATCATGACTTTAATAACCTGGTTAAGGTATCGGGAAGGCGCTGATAGATGCGAAACGCACGGGATCGGTCTATGTGATAACGCCTATGTCCAGCAGTGGACGTCTTTCGGTTGAAATGATGATGATGATTACTTCATGAGTGAAAGATATTTATTTCATACAACAACCAAACACACCCATGTTCAAACATGTCAAATGTTTAAATGATTATTTTCCTAACTGTATGTTACAACAATATCAATATTTTTAAAGTTTAAACAAAACAAATGGTATTATTAAAACCAAATCCAATAGCCAACATTAAAAATCATTTCGGAAACCTGGAGTTCGGAACTATTATGATACAAAATTAAAGAGTGCTACAAAAGAAACCATTTTGCGTTGCAAGGTTGTATTATTTAAAATTAGTCCGTATATAAACGTTTGACGTTTGTTTTTTTTAACTTTTATTTTTTGCTCGAGCGAATAGGGCTTTCTATTATCACGGGTAAAACACATGCAACTCTTTACTAATGTGCAATGTCCATTACCCGCCCAGTCATTGCATTTCACGAAGCACGTCAATCTATAGGTAACCGAAATTATAACTGAAGCATTGAAGCCAAATATATTGCCGGAACTCATCTGAGTTTCTACTCGGCAAATATTTAAATATTGATACGACCAAAAGCACGAATAATTGCGACATTTAATAATTATGAAATCGAGGTCCGAATTGAGATCATGAATTTATCATTAATGCTGATTGGAGTACTCATCCCGGAAATCAGAACGATTAAAATGATAAAACATCTTTATTGCTTTAATTTATTGCAATGATGTTTATTTTCCAACGAAAAAAAAACACTTTGAGCGTAAATGAGCTCTCTGCACAACCTCTAGAAAAGCGCAAAAACATGAACATGTTTTGTACCAAAACAATTTTTGGAACGGAGTTGCTCCCACAGTTGTGTTAAAAATGTTTACAAATTTACTACTCATTAGTAAAAATTTTCTAATCAAACGCGATGATCACAATATTAACAAAATGATTCCATGTTAGGTACTGTTAGTTAACGAATTGTAACAAATAAAACAGACGGTTCGGAACATAAATCCAAACTGCGAGCCGGCAAACATTTTTCATCAGTGTAGGAGCACTCAAAACATCTGACAATTCCTAACAGAATGTAAAAATTCCTAACATTTGTTAGCAAACGTATTAGTGTAAGAAATAACTAACAAATTTTCGTAAACATTTTTAACAGCAGTGTGGGAGCACCATTATATAATTATATAATATTGCTCCCACACTGAAAACAAATCAGAACTATTATAATAGTTCTGATTTGTTTTCGGGCTGAGGGGCTAGATCGAAAAAAGCGTAACAATAGAAAAAAAGCAAACCAAAACTAACACCTTTTTGCAGTGATTTTGAGGCACTTACTGATCACCTAGGAAACTAAAACTTGCAGTCGATTCAACTTGCCGTCAATTTTGAGAATAAGTAAAAATATTTATAATTTAAACTCTTAAATACCCTTTTTCATTAATATAAGTAAATATAAATAATCAGTTTTGCGTGATAAATTATGCGAGGTACAGCGTGCTGTATGCAGGATAGAACAAGCGAAGATCCCGAAGATCCGCACATAACGGAGACGCCGAGGAGAGAGCCGGAGGCGCACGAAGAAAACCGAAGGCGTTCGAGCGCGCGCTGTCTAGACACATACTGTATCTACCTACACTGGCAGCCGCTTTTGTGTTTTTACAATGAGCATCAGCTGTGTTGCTGTTATTTCAGTTTCGTCATATTTTACGAAACTGAAAGACAGTAAATTAAATTAATCGAACTCCTTTCAAACCGGTTGTCCATAAGACACTTCTCTCTTTTTTTTGCAAAATTTTTGTTCATACATGTAGATGTATGAACGTAAATGAAACAGAAACTACAAAACGAGCGCTTTCCTACGATTCATGCTCCTTTTAGTCGAAAAAGAAACAAAAAAAAAAACAATTAATTTTGTCTATTTAAAATATTGTGATAAACCTAATGAACGCACTAGACTTTTCAATAACAGCCCGGCCGGTGAAATTAAACGAAAAATGACTTATGAAATTCTGTTTGTATAGTGAAAGTTGTTAGTAAAAGCCAATATTTATTTATGGGAGTTTACGAAATGCTTGACATGTTGAATGCCCATGTAACACCCACTCCTATCAAGGTAGGAGGCCCTACTCTCGAAGTTGTACACGATTATGTCTACCTGGAAATCTATGACCTGTGTGTGTTGCAAGTGATGTCATATGGCTCTGAGACGTGGTCGCTCACAATGGGCCTCAACAAAAAGTTTTCAGTCACCTAAAGGGCAATGGAGAGGGCTATGCTCGGTTTTTCCTAATGTGATCAAATCAGAAATGTAGGGATCCGCAAGAGAACCAGGGTTACCGACATATCTAGAAGAATTGCCAAACTTGAGTGACAATGGGCAGGACACATTGCGGATTGCGGATTGCGGCCAGAACGGATGGCCGATGGGGCTGAAAAGTTCTGGAGCGGCGAGCGCGAAGATGAGGATCCTGCCGTTTTGTCGAAAAGGTTTTGACAAGATTTCACTACCTTTTTTTAAACCAATGCTATTTTTAATATAACGGTTACTTTAGACCCTGCAGACAGAAATAGGAGCCCGGCACAGCAGGGCTCCGTCGTCTTTGTTTCTTAAATAGTAATCGTACATACACATTGTAATATAATTTGTATATTCTGTGCAACAGGTGAGATAGTGGTCAAGCGCAAGCCTATAATCAATAAAAAAAAAAAAAAATAATAAAAAAAAAAAAAAAAACTGAAATATAGATGCAAATTTTTTGTCATTGAATAAGCAATTGACTGAATTGAAATGGTAAATTGAAAACTGACTGTACTAAATATGTGGCTTATTTTATTTTGCGTAAAATTAAAAATGTACAAATTAAATATTTGACTATATAAAAATTGGTAAAAGTACTAGTTGCTAAAAAAGCCATTGTTTAAACGTTCACTTGTTATTTGTGAAGACATTTGCTAAATAATAATTTGGCAAATTAATTATGCGGCAAATTGTTTGGGAAGTGATAATTTTGTCAATTTCTTTTGGTTGAAACGAGGGTAACCCGGACAGATGGCCTGGTGAAGATTGCGGGGATCCGCTGGATGCGAGACGCATGGGACCAGTCAATGTGACGACGCTTGGGGGAAGCCTATGTCCAGCAGTGGACGTCTCTCGGCTCATATGATGATGACGAAATGATTGATTTTTAGGGTTCCGTTCCCGAAGGGTCCAAACATAACCCTATTGCTGTCACTAACGTGTCCGTCCCTCTGTCCGTCGTGTCACAAAGTTTTGTTCCGAAGAATGTTTTAACAGCCCATTAACCTATGAACCAGAAATTTAGTAATAATGTTTATTATTACGTATATTTTATTTACTAACAAATCACATTCCACACTAATATTATAAAAGCGAAAGTGTGTGTGTGTTTGTATGTTTGTTACTTTTTCACGCTCAAACGGCTGGACAGATCTGGATGAAAATTGGCACAGAAATAGATTATAGCCTGGAATAGCACATATGATTTGATTTTTATCGAGGGAATATAATTTTCGTCATTCAAGCGGGCGAAGCCGCTGGCAAAAGCTAGTACCAATATATTTTACAATTGGTCCTCCTCCTCCCTGCGTTTTCGTTTCCCTGTGTTTGAGTTTGCTCATTACTGAGGGTCATGATTCCACTGTCGTCATTGAAGCAACTTTTCCTTCACTAATTTGCGCCATCTTTGCCTCGTGAGAGCATCGTGCAGTTTGGTGTTCAACGATGTGCGGACTTGGTCTGACCATCTTATTGGACTGCGACCTCTAGGATGTTTCCCTTCAATCTTGCCAGTAACCATCATCTGTTCTAGGTTGTTTCCATCCTTTCTGGCGATGTGACCAAATAACTCTAATATCCTGCGAAGACAGATCGTGGAAAGTCTGATCTTGACATGAAGTTCGCGGAGGATGGCGTCTTTGGTGCGTGTACGAGCACTTGGTTGCTAATACATGTGCTAAATTGAGATGGAAGAAAACTATTCTTGCTGACTTCTTGATAAAATATTTATTGATTGTACGTGTTTACAATAGAACGGTCGGCAGTGTACTCAACGATATTAGTCTTCGACTTACATACAGTAAAAATGTTATGCTAGCGTGTTAAATAAATGTGCGATGTAATCGTACAGTGCGAAAGGCGCTCTAAGGGATTGGCATCATCTTTCGCCAGCAACACATTTCAAACACATCTATGCGGTCACGGTCAGATCTTTAAAGTCCACGTTTTGGCCCCGTTACTAAAGATTGAGAACACTAGGGAATTTACTAATTTCACTTTCGTTTTATGTGAAATATTTCGGTCTCTCCATATTCTCTGCAATTGGGATATCGCATTTTTAGCCATCCTTATACGCCTCCTTATATCCTTCTTCCTATCCTTACATTTGGTACGAAACCCAAAATGTGTGAAGTCCGACGAGAGGTCGGTTTTTATTTGTTTGTGTCAAATATTAATTTCAATGTTTTAATTATGTTCAATCAATTTTTACGGGTTCAAATTGTGATGAATTTTCTTTTTCGCAAAGTTGTCATCATTATCATAATTATTAGGTACTTTTCCTCTTTACCTATGAAATTGCCGGTTTTTATGAAATAAGTAAACGTATTTTTTTCTATACTTTTTATTTCTATAAATAAATTTAATCGATGCATCTTTGCCAACGCAGTGCAAAGTTTATTGATACCCTTCTTGAAGCTTATATCAGCTAGACAGGACGCAACAAATTCTTCAAGGGCATTTAATACTGCCTCTTGGGTATTGTTTATTTCCCGCCAAAAAAAATCCCAATTTCTGGTAAAACGTAGAATTCTGTAGACGCAAGTTCTGTTGAGTATGGCGGATGTCGGGGAGCTTCCAAGCCCAGCTCTTGTAACTTGGAGACCGTCTTCTGTTCAATATGGTAGCGCATAATCGTGCAGGGTCAGCGGAGACGAGCGTTTGACCAAAGCTGGTTGGAGACGTGTGAACTTCTCCATCATTGGGTTCAGTTCTTCACAGTACACATCTGCAGTAATACTCGTCCCGTTTGGTAAGAAGCTATGATGAATCACACTGGCCCTAGACTACCAAACAGTGACCATCACTTATTTGGAGGTAAGTTTTCGTTTAAGGCATTGTTTAGGTACTGAACCAGGATCCAATCAACTCGCTGAACGCTTGCAATTGTCAAATAGAATCCATTTTTCGTCGCAAGTAACAATGCGATTCAAAATACCTTCGTTTGGGTGCCTCTTGAGAAGTGCAAGGCACTTCTCGCCGCGTACTTCGCGCTGGCGATCATTGATCATTTGCGTTAAATCAAATCAAATTGTCAAGATTTTTTCCTTAGCCAATTTGATGAAAATGGACCAATATTGTTTTGATGCTAAAATCGAAAGCTGCTGTAGATTGAATATCATCAGCTTCCACAATCGCCTTGGTCCGCATACAGTTGGTATTGCAATTTTAATGATCCTAATTAGATAGATCCTAACATGGTTGCGTAATAGACTCATTACTGTATTGACCGTCCTACAAAAAGGTCAATTGAGTTATTGTGTTGGGGACTTAGTGATGGCGGAAGGGGGAGCGGAGGCGATTTTATAAAGAAATTATTGATTGCCATAAAAGACAATTAAGCTGCTATATTGTAAGAATTTCATTGTAACAATTGATCTTCTAGATCGAGTAACTCTACTGAGGTCAGTCTGTGGAGGGGAAAATATTATACTCAAACCATTATGTGCACAGGAAAATACGTAATGTCATTGCTTTACGTTTTCATCAAACGGGCCAAGTGCGAGTCGGACTCACGCATCAAGGGAAGCTGGAGTCAACAAAATAATTAAATAACATTTATACTGACGATCGCAACAAAGCAAAATTGTTCTAACGAAGGGGAAAAAAATATTTTTTCTGTTGGAAAACTGTTGTCCGCATACATCGACATAGAAAGCAGTCAGTTTACGAACTGCAAATAAGTTAATAATGTTTTGTTTTTATGTAGCTATCAATTTACGACATTCTGATTTTTCCTTTATTTTTGCTGTAAGAATATTGCTTCTGTTGACAAATTTCAGGATTCTAGGTCAACGGGAAGTAACCTTTAGGTTTTGATTCCAAACCAAACTTCTAAATTAACGCAATCAAAACGGCTATATATTTTGATTGCGGTGATTTAAATGTATGGTTTATTCACAGCTTCAAGGGATTGCAGATTCGAGTTTAACATATTATGATACATTCACGCGTTCCTGACAAAAAAATATTGTTAACGGACAATTTTTTTATATAATTTAGGTGTAAATTTATAGTTTTAGGATGTTTTCCTTTGCTTGTGCTGTAAGACTTGAATAGATGGTTCTAGACTGAATGCTTCTTGCCAAATTTTATGATTCTAGGTCAACGGGAAGTACCCTTTAGGTTTTGATTCCCTTGCAGTAACTCAAATAGCCGACATAAACGGCCGTTATTTTTAATTGCGTTGATTTAGAAGTTTGATTTTTTCACAGCTCCAAAAAAATGCAGACCTGAGTATATCATATTGATTTCAATTTGATACCTTTAGGCACTCCAGAAAAAAAGATCTTGACACGCGAATAGACAACGAAGTGATCCAATAAAAGTTCCTTTTTTCATTTTGAAGAACGGAATCCTATATATTTGTAGATCTTTAACAGTCGTTACATACACGCAAAAGTAAGACGAGTAATAAAAACTGACATATAGACACTCCATCATCATTTCAGCCGGAAGACGTCAACTGCTGAACATAGGCCTCCCCCAGGCGTCGCCTCATTGACCGATCCCGTGCGTCTCGCATCCAGATTCACATTCGCCATAAAACGTTTGATTTAACAATCTGATATAACCAGTATTGACACTAGTAATGATAATAGTGTTAAAAAGTTTTAATAAATAAGACTACCTATTCATGTTTATTAATTGACTTATAATAACTCAGCATTTTGTTGCATTAGAAATTATTTGTAATCTGCCGACCAAAAATAAAATTGTTCAGTGATTGCGAAAGCACGTTCGTAAATTTATGTATTGTTTATGTACGTACATTTGTTTTAAACCAGGTTTGTGCTAGCTCTATTAATACGATTTTCTGAGTATGCCGATTTTTACATATCCACTAGCTTTTTTAACAGGTCGTGGTGGTACATTGGCTAAGACCTCGCCTCTCATGCTTGAGGTCGTAGGCCGAAGACTTTATCAAATTAATTTTTGTACTTTTTAAGTTTATCTTGGACATCACTGGCAACAGTGAAGGAAAACATCGTGAGGAAACTGAACTTACATAGTTAACGTAAGTCTGAAATAGTCAAGTCCGAGGCCTGTGGGGTTCCCAAAGGCGGCTTTATTAACTATGACACCAGAGATGGTAACAACCTCACACGAAGAGAAGACTACCTTTTGGCAGCGGCTTTGCGAGACGGTCAAGGATTTTATTTAAGGGAACGTAACCACGGGAATAAATATTATAAGTATCCTAAGTCTTAATCATGGTCTACCCGTGAGCCAAATTTCGTCAAATCTCGTTCAGCATCAGGCATGATTTATTTTACAAACATCCAAAAATAGATTTTTAGAAATATTAATTGTATAGGAAAATAAGTATGAATAGGACAAACTATCGATTGTTCCAACAGAATTACGTGCTTCTAATTTCACAACAAACAAAAAGAGCAAAAGTGAAAAAAAGTAAACGAAATATACCTTTCGAAAGAAGGGGAGACAGAAAAACACGATCGTCCTTAACTTTGTTAAGTTTCAATCGAGTGTTGGAAGTTCTACGAAGAAATAAACAGTTGGACTGTTTTCCCCTTAGTCCTAGAAAAACATTGTCCTACTCGTAATTTAGCAAAACTTTAGTACAAAGAGATAAATCGGAGCTTAGTAACGTATCTATTCTGTGATTTTCTGAGGTTGGTATTTCAGATTCTGAAAACGTTTATACTACTATAGTATTAGGCCAGCTAACATATTTTTCTAGCACTTATTTGAAGGAAATGGTTTTGTCTTACGTATAACAATTATGAATTGTTACATTTCGCCCGAAACTTCGTTCGCGTGATTCATATTTTATTCTACGGTTGAATTTCCAAAAATCCTTTCTTAGTGCTCCCCTACATCATAAAATGAAGCCATATACAGCAAAATTCTTCAAAAATCTTTAACACTCCCTAAATCGTCTTTTAGGTTTAGTTTTGAAAACCTAAAAACCTTTACTATTTACTTAGGTTATTATTTAAATCAAGTTTCAAATATATAAGCCCAACAAATTGCCACCTTTTCACCTTCTAAGGAGGTGGAAATCCTTTTAGGGGTCGAATTTTAAAAAACCTATAAATGCATGAACTCTTTTTATCAACCAAAAGCGTTAAATCTTTAATTTCAAGTGTCAACTTAAAAACGAAATTTCACACAAACTTTCAACCCCCTTTTTACCTCCTTAGGGGTGGCATTTCCAAAAAACCTTTCTTAGTGCGCACTTACGTCACTTGAGGAACCCCATCTTTATATGTCAAGCGGTTTTCGATATTTCTTGATGAGTTAGTGAGTGACCTTTCGCTTTTATGTATATAGATTCAACACACGACCTTCAAGGTTGTGTGTCTTTATTTTTTTGTTTGTTGATATTGCAGATTTATATAAGGTACAGTGCCTGTGATTTCTCATGAGTTTATGACTACATAATCATGCCGCGTGAAAAAGCTAGTTTAAATGTATTAATAAAGTCAATTACTAAACGGCTTTCAATTAAAAATTAAATAGAAGGAAATAGCCTACCGATCACTCAAGAGGTCATGAGTTCACCACCCTTTCCTATATTGACCCGAGCCCATTCCTTTTATATGCGTTTAATATAGATACCTAATTATTTTGAAAGTCTTGAATCTTCATGAGTTAAATATTTACAAGATCAAATTCATTAAGTTCCAGTTTTATTTATCTATATTTAACTCAAGCATAAGTGTAAGATCCATATGCTAAACAATGACTATATATACACTAATACCATTTTTATTCAGTTGTTAGCCTCACAAATGGTTAAATAAAATGAAGAGTTCATTATTTGACCACTCGTTAGACTAACAATTGACGAATAAAATAACAATTGACGCGTTTCACCGAAATTTGAAACAATTGACTAGCTTATTTAACCATTGCTTGAGTTAACTAGGATCAAAAAACTGGGCTTTAGGTCCAGTTTTTTTATACGCATTTTAAATTAGAAACTATTGGTTAGCATATTTTTTACCATAGGTAGAGTTAACTACGGATCAAAAATGTGTGCCTAAGTCTTCGAACTTACAAACCTATCCTTTAATTTTAAACTCTATTGTTATTTCCGATATGCTCTAATGTAGGTTGTATAGTTATTGAAAAGTTGTGTGGGTATCGATTTGTCCAGGTAAAGGAATGTGATGCGGAAAAATTTAGAAAAATTATCTTCATTAAATATTTGAGTTTTAATGTTGATTGCTATAAGAGTTTGAAGATTAAAGAACTAAAGGATGGATTATGTAATAAAAAAAGATGCTGTGCAGTCGGAGGAGACATAATCGCGAGCACAAAAACTCAACTTCTTACTTTATTTATCGTAGAGAAACTTTCTAAAACACTACTGTCTAATGTTATTCTAGTGTGGTGCTTGGCTAACTTAAAGGTCCTTCGTAGTTCAAAAGTGCTCAAATGGATTGAGCTAATTGGGTATTCTTCAGCGCGATTTATTTTCAAGTTAGATGAAAAGTTTTAACACTTAACTAAGGTAAAACTACTTGTACTAAGTGTTTAGTGTGAAACTAACAACGAACGGTTTGGAAACTACTATTTAATTAGGTTAGATTAAATAAACTGCAATACAAGCTCGTGTCTTTATTTTAATTTCTTATAGGATTAGAATACCAGCTCTATCGTTTGATCTTAATCTGAGTCGATTGAATTGTGAACTTGTAATAATTTTATTAAAACGACAAATACATTGGCGACGAAAAAAAAATTTTCACTGAAAAATCATACCGACTTCTAAAAGGAAAAACTACAAAGCGAAAAATAACTTTTTTCACAAGTTGGTTTCTTTGGTACCTATTGTTAGCCGTTTTTCGACACCGAGTTCGGAAAAGAAAGTTATTTTTCACTTTGTAGCCGGTTTGTTTTTTGTTATTTTTTTTTATTTTTCTCGTTTTAATTTTGGTACGTACCTCCAGTTGTGAAGAAAATCATTAATAGCCAAAGAACATCTCATGAAGATGCCAATAAGCCCAAACATGACTAGGATACATTGTTTCGTTTCGGAGTTCCAGTGCCTAACTTCGGGCTTCATCATCAGATCAGTTCGATGATAACATTTTCATCAGTACCATTTATTTATTTGTATTTGCTTCATCACAATCGGTTTACTATATGAGATATCCTGCACCCGTGACATACTTAGCATTAAGGAGTTCCAGTATGTGGTCTTCTTCATCAATTCCATTTCACCAAATGATACTTTATGAGTGCTAATGATAGCATTGTTGATGAGAATACTAAAATCGCTATATATATGCTGATAATATTTGAGGAGTTCCCTCAATTTCTCCAGGATCCCATCATCAGATCCTGACCTGATGATCATGGGACCACCTGGGAAGTAGACCCTTTCAAACAAAAGAAGAGTTTTCCAAATCGATCCTGGCGTCATTGAGTAATCGCGTAACATAAATTAAAAAAAGATTCCGACGATTTGAGAACCACCTCCTCTTTATGAAGTTGGTTAAAATTAAGTTTAAAATAAATAAAAAGACTTTTCCAGTAACAATATTGATTCGCCTCTCTTTCAAAGCATCGAGACAAAAGACGGAAATTTAATATTAAAATTACAGTTATTATTAATAAGAATTTTTACCTATTAATTTTGACGCCTACAGGCGTGATAAGTCCATACTATCTCAGGATCAAATTGACTGGAAAAAAGGCAAGAGCTATGCCCTGTAGTGAGACTTTTTAGTCCGAATTATTAGACAATAGCTGTGCCCGTGGCTTCGCTCCCGTCAACTGCCTACCTACCATACCCTACCCTACCTACCCTACCTACCCTACCTACCCTACCTACCCTACCTACCCTACCTACCCTACCTACCCTACCTACCCTACCTACCCTACCTACCCTACCTACCCTACCTACCCTACCTACCCTACCTACCCTACCTACCCTACCTACCCTACCTACCCTACCTACCCTACCTACCCTACCTACCCTACCTACCCTACCTACCCTACCTACCCTACCTACCCTACCTACCCTACCTACCCTACCTACCCTACCTACCCTACCTACCCTACCTACCCTACCTACCCCACCTACCCCACCTACCCTACCTACCCTACCTACCCTACCTACCCTACCTACCCTACCTACCCTACCTACCCTACCTACCCTACCTACCCTACCTACCCTACCTACCCTACCTACCCTACCTACCCTACCTACCCTACCTACCCTACCTACCCTACCTACCCTACCTACCCTACCTACCCTACCTACCCTACCTACCCTACCTACCCTACCTACCCTACCTACCCTATCTACCCTACCTACCCTACCTACCCTACCTACCCTACCTACCCTACCTACCCTACCTACCCTACCTACCCTACCTACCCTACCTACCCTACCTACCCTACCTACCCTACCTACCCTACCTACCCTACCTACCCTACCTACCCTACCTACCCTACCTACCCTACCTACCCTACCTACCCTACCTACCCTACCTACCCTACCTACCCCACCTACCCCACCTACCCTACCTACCCTACCTACCCTACCTACCCTACCTACCCTACCTACCCTACCTACCCTACCTACCCTACCTACCCTACCTACCCTACCTACCCTACCTACCCTACCTACCCTACCTACCCTACCTACCCTACCTACCCTACCTACCCTACCTACCCTACCTACCCTACCTACCCTACCTACCCTACCTACCCTACCTACCCTACCTACCCTACCTACCCTACCTACCCTACCTACCCTACCTACCCTACCTACCCTACCTACCCTACCTACCCTACCTACCCTACCTACCCTACCTACCCTACCTACCCTACCTACCCTACCTACCCTACCTACCCTACCTACCCTACCTACCCTACCTACCCTACCTACCCTACCTACCCTACCTACCCTACCTACCCTACCTACCCTACCTACCCTACCTACCCTACCTACCCTACCTACCCTACCTACCCTACCCTACCTACCCTACCCTACCTACCCTACCTTACCTACCCTACCTACCCTAACCTAATTAATAATGGTAAAAGTTATAAAGAGATCTGGCCGACCGTAATGACGAACATAATTATGAAAAAAAAGGATAAAAAGTATCCTATGTCCGTCTCCTGGTTCTAAGCTACCTCCCCACCAATTTTCAGCCAAATCGGTTCCGCCGTTCTTGAGTTATAAATAGTGTAACTAACACGACTTTCCCTTATATATATAGATTATCGTTATACTTGGATTCTGCCCGCGGTCAAGGCTACGACTACTTTAAAAGTATCCTTCTTCCTTCCAGGTCCTGAACAAAATTGCAACAAGATCGGTTCAGCGGTTTATACGTGAGAGGTTTATGCTGTACAGTCGCAGGATACATAATCGCGAGCTGACTGACCAAAATTATAATTATGTATCAACCGACTGCATAGCACGATATTTTTCGTGTTTACGTTTTTTTAGTTCGCTTCATAAGCAGTTGGGTTTACTTTTATTTTTACATTTTCAAAATAAACACAATCAGAGTTAGTTACTTTCACACTATATTTGTAAAGATCAAGTTTCCGCTTTTCACCGGGTAAACTTTACCGCAGGATTGAAATTTCTTTGTAAACCTCAAGAACTTCTCTAAACCAACTTGCTGTGTATTGTATTGTTGTTAAGTGCCCGCGAAAATAGCTCTAACTTCAATTTTCTTCACAGTTCACAAGTGCTTGAAGTGAATTAAACTAGCTGAAGATTCAATAAAGAAGGTGGAAACTATGATTTTATCTTCAGGTTTAAAAGATTAAAGTTTTAGTTTAATGGAAACTGTTTGAAAGTTATTGGCTAAGGGTTTAGTTAGATGGTTGGAGTTTTAAACAGTTCTTTAGAAAGACCTGGATAGATTCTTTAAGTGATTGCATCGTGTTAAAATTATGAGAGAATCTTGTGACACTGAAGACTGAGCAAATAATAGTGTATGAAATTTTTTTTAGTAGCTTTTGTCCCACGCCTGAGATCCTCTTCCTGACCTCTTCTTTCAAATCCAGAGAAAGGCGATCGGCCATCTTATCCTTGGTAAGCCGCGATCCCGTTGCTGTATCAGAGCTTCAATCCTTACGATATACAGGCCAATAATAAAGCTAAGTTAGTAAAATGCAATAATTATGTATAATTAACGCTGACTTAGTGACATATATGATAAAACCCTTATTGGAAACCATTTTACTTCTTATTTCGTCCTGAAGAGATTACAAATCAAGATTTAGTATTCAAAACTCTTAAATTAAAACACCTTCCTATTATCCTGAACAATTTTTCTTCCAAAAATAAACATCTCACGAAACTTTGTTTTCTTTTATTCAAATTTGCTGGAATTTTAACAATAAAAGGCAAATTACCTTCAAACTTAGTTCCGATCCCTTTGTTACTCGGAAACGTTTTACAAGGCAACAGAATAAATATTTTACTTGATGGCAAAGAAATTCTGTTGAGTGAGGGCCTCGATTGACAGACTGTGAACTCTGCGTAAAGAAAGCTGACGCTGTATTGTTTTAAATAACATTAAATCGATTCTTTTACTATAGAACCCCGGGGAGTCGTGATTCTGTTTGTGAGATTGGCAACTTTTTGGAAGTCTTTGAATAATTTGACGATAATGTAACGTAGATTTTTCCAATGTTTGGTTTAAAAATAGGCTGTCAGTTACCTGGTAGGTAAAGGTCCCTTATGAATTGAGCAGGATATTGGCAAACTTTTTCACATGGTGTTATTTTTGAATTCTTAGTATAACCGTCATACCTAGGTATTGTACACGGCTTACGGCATTTTGTAGCACGTATTTACAAGCTTTGATTTTTTTATTAAGTCTATAATCACAATTTTTGGACATACTTTATCAAATAACGACTTCAACTACCTAAATACTAGTTCTTATTCCTATTGGTGTACTATCGTTATTCACTGTGGTTCTGCGGGAAATACAGGCTTGATTATTATCAAATATTTGTATTTATACACAAATTAATAATCCATACCACTATTTACAAATCTGCTGAACTCTAATCAGTCAACAAACAAAATGAGCAACAAACAAAACTATTACAAATTCAGTGTCCACTAAAAAAATATACACTAGCTGTTCCCCGCGGCTTCGCTCCCGTGGACCACCCCACAGGACCCGTTTTCAGGATTAAAAATAGCCTATGTCACTCAAGCATAATGAAGCTTTCTATTGGTGAAAGAATTTTTTAAATCGGTCCAGTAGTTTCGAAGCCTATTCGGTACAAACAAACAAAAAAATCTTTTGAACTCTAATCTGAACTCTAATCAGTCAACAAACAAAATGAGCAACAAACAAAACTATTACAAATTCAGTGTCCACTAAAAAAATATACACTAGCTGTTCCCCGCGGCTTCGCTCCCGTGGACCACCCCACAGGACCCGTTTTCAGGATTAAAAATAGCCTATGTCACTCAAGCATAATGAAGCTTTCTATTGGTGAAAGAATTTTTTAAATCGGTCCAGTAGTTTCGAAGCCTATTCGGTACAAACAAACAAAAAAATCTTTTCTCTTTATAATATTACTAGCTGACCCGGCGAACTTCGTTCCGCCTAACAGTTGATTCTTTATTTTTTTTATTATGATACCTACTTAGTTTCATTTTATTTTTACTTATTCCAAATTAAGTTATATTTTTATTGACAATGAGCTGCGCAGAGTACTTGCACATTGCAACATTACTTAATTTTTCTAAAATAAACGTAGCCTAAGTTACTCCTTATTACATCAGCTACCTGCCAATAAAAGTCCCGTCAAAATCGGTCCAGCCATTTCAAAGATTAGCCGGAACAAACAGACAGACAGACAGACAAAAATTGTAAAAAATGTTATTTTGGTGTATGTATCGTATATATATTCTATACATGTAGTAAAAAACGGTTATTTCAATATTAAAAACAGACACTCTAATTTTATTTATATGTATAGATGTATAGATTATTAATTATTATTATAAGCAATATGTGTAAGTATAAAAGTAAAAAGATGGATAAATAAAAACAGAACTACAGCAGTTTCAATCAGTTCAGTTTCCAATTCAATAGGTTGGTTCTACTGGTAGGACTCTAAATATTTGATGTACCTACTGCTGCAACCTGAATACGTCAACTGGCAGTCACTTTAATGTGGACGTGGCATTTAAATGTCTTTGACTTTTCTATTTTATTTTCTCAATACCCAGGACGGACACTGTCTAATCAATACATTTTTTAGCTGCGAACTTTCTTATGTACTCAAAAATTAAGCTAAAATAATTGTTGTTTGATTATATGTAGAAGCTGATCTCTATTCATCCGGTTACAAAGATAATCACATTACAAATAAAACCATAATAAATTAAAATCAATTACAAACAAAATGTCAAAATTTCTAGTATAAGCCTGCCGGCGTTCCTGACTTCGGTCCACGGCACTCAAACGTTAACCACAAAAATGTTATCCCGTTCGCTGGTTAACTTTGAAGTGCCGTGCTCGACCAACGTGCGCCTGGAAAGTGGCTTGCCCGAACACGGCGTTGCCCGAGAACCCATCTTCCCAGAGACAGTGAGATGAGCCGCTCTGCAGGTTGGTACGGAATAAACGTATAAATACGTCCAACAATACTACTGAGCGTGCCGACCTGCTAGCTGTGGGAGAGTGGGAGTCGGGCCTCTGGCTACAGGCACTACCGTCACTCAACATGGGTGCTATGTTGAGTGACAACACCTTCCGGATCGCTACATGCCTGCGTCTGGGTGCTCCTAGCGGAGCTCCACATCTTTGTCAATGTGGTGAAGCAGTCGACCGCCTCGGTCACCATGGCCTATCCTGCAGTAGAAGCGTTGGCCGGATAGCACGGGACGCCAGCATTAATGACATCATACGTCGGGCTTTTGTCACCGCCGGGTTGCCAGCTGTTTTAGAACCCAATGGCTTGGCACGCGATGGGAAGAGACCAGACGGGATGATCATAATGCCTTGGAAGGTGGGCAGGCCTTTGGTGTCAGATGCAACATGTGTCGATACCCTTGCGCCATCCCATCTTCTTAGCACGGCGGGCTGTGCTGGGGCGGCTGCTGCCGGTGCAGTAAACCTCAAACGGCGCAAATATAACTATATTGGAAGTTATATGTTTGAGCCGTTTGGGGTTGAAACATTAGGTCCATGGGGTCCGAGTGCGTATCGAGTTTTTCGAGAAATTAGCACAAAGCTTGTCGACTCTTCACCAGACCAGACCAGTGTGCTGGCCTTTTCTTCGGCTAGAGAATCAGCATTGCCATCCAACGTGGCAATGCTGCCAGCGTTCTGGGCACGTTTCCCATTGACATCAATGTGTACGAATTTTTTGATACATGATGAGCTCTTTTCCGACTTCCTTTTGTATTTGTTGTGTTTGTATAGGTTTGTTTTTTTCTAGAATATTAAATTTTTTATATTTTAATAATATCTCAGTAATGCTCTCAAATACTAAAATAAAATATATTTTTTTATGATTTTAAGTATAGAATGTGTTAACACATGCTGAAATCATACACAAATCTGCACTTTAGAGGGTCTAATAAACGCCATTGATACTGCAATTAACGTGGCCACCTACTAAGCCCAAATATTTAAACATTTTTACATCCTCTCAACAAGAAGAGGACTTTTAAATACTTAAATTCTACAAGTGGATATTATCTAAATTAACACTCACCTCTTCTAAACTGATTATGATTCCTGATAACGCGCTCCGCATTCTTGCGCGCGATGTAGAACCACTCCGACGTGTTGCTTAAATACTTGTACTCCACCGCCAAATCCTTCGCCAGTATCGGCCCTTCAGGTAATCGATACGCGAACGGACAAAACAACTGGTAGTCCTTATACTGCAACTGGTCGTAGCAGTTCCCAGCTGCGAAGATATCGTCATCAAATTCTACCATTGAAAAGACACTTGCGTGCAGCAAATACTCATTGTGCATAACAGAAGGACCCGCATACTTCCACAGTCTTGTCAACATATTCGCTCTATTCACAGCAACATCTGCTTCTATCCTAAATCTTTCTTGTGCGTATCTGTCTACCACACCCTCACCCAAATTCAAATGAGTACCAGCTGTACAATTCTCTCCTAGCAAATGTTGCGTTTCTATCAATCTTAGGAACTTTGTCACAACGTCTTCGTGTACTGGCCTTGATATGGTTACATTTTCTGCTGTACCATTTAAGTCTCTTATCTCAGAATTGTCATCTATATTTATTTTGGTATCATTATTATCGTAACTATGTTCTACGTTAATGAAATGCTCGACTAATGACACGTCGTCTGTGGTGACTTCGTGTTTGGTGACGGATGTGTTTCCGAAGAGTTTCTGAAAGTTGTAGGGCTCTTTGGGACCGTCATCGTCGTCCGGTGCTGCGTACGGTCTTAAGGCTGCTATCACAGGGTCTTCACCGGATTTATCAATACTTTCTGTAACAACAGAGAATAATATGTCAATTTGGCTAGTAACTGTAAATAGACTATTTTAGAAAAAAAAAATATAATTACGATATTATTAACACTGATATTATTAAATTACTTCACGAATCAAATGTGTCATCTGATTCCGCTTAAAGCGAACTAACGTTCTCATTAAAAGTTTCAATACTGTATACGAAAATTCGTTAAAGCACTTTATTTAAATTTGTATTTATTCCAGTAAAGGGAAATACAATAAGCGTATGAATTCAATTCGCTTTAACTGGCTCTTACAACTCACCCGAAATAACGAGCTGCAAAATGTGCAATATTCGCCCACGATTTTTATATCAGCATAAAAATAATATCTGCTTTTCAGTACGTGGGTATTGGCATTTGCATTTGTGGATCAGGCGAAAAAATAATTAATCGAGAAAACCAGTTACGTAGTTTTTTGATTCCGTAGGTAGGGTGACTATAGAATAGAATAGAATTTCTCTTTATTCGAGTATCCATGGCTCAAAAAATAATTAGTTAAATTTACAACTATGTTAGTAACACGATATTAACAAACTGACGCTACAAAAAGAAAACAACAAATAATAGTGGATCTCCGTTGCGAAAACCCATGTGAGATGGCACAACAGCAACCCACGAAAACACAGTCTAGGCGACTCGAGATTACACTTAGGATACTGTTGGAGCTGCTCCACAACTTGCGCACCATGGATGCGCACCTCTTGCGCATGGTTGTGTAGAAACAATCCCCGACGCACTACAGAAGCGAGGTAGCCCCACCAGCATCCTACACGCATTATTGTACTGAACAGTTTCTCGTGCCCATCTAGCCCACACACACAGTTTCTCGTGTAAAAGGACGTACAGCCAGGCCATGTAACCTAGCATACTCCTCACTCTGGGCGACCTGTTTTCTCAACCTACAGATTGACGCGCTCAGCATCTATCGTACCTATGGCAGTGTTAATGAAAACATGAATTAAATAGAATCGAAAAACCAATCTATTATAAGTATCCTTTGATCAGAGGCTCTAGTTAAGTTCTGTCAGCAACAAAAATGTTTAGGATTGTCAAGCGCTATCGAAATATCACTTTGATCAATTCCTTAATTTTAGTATTTTGACAATGGATATCGCTAATAGTAACAAACACCAAAGCAAACTCAAATTCTTATCACAGAAAAGACTCAAACCAGACGGCTCCCTAACTACGTGTTACTAAACTCACAAACTTTTATATAACAAGACACTTCAACACTTGGCTCACAAGTATTCAATTTCCTCGGTTCCACGTTCCGTATATAAAAAGTTATATACATAAACAGGAAATCAAATGCTGCAAGTAAAATGGGACTTCTAACCGGGCCACGATCGTACGCATGCATAAGTTAGTAGCTCCTAGGGAAGGGAACCAATCTTTTATAAGGCTGACGTTTGGCTGCATACGATTTGTGTTTGCCTGGCTTAGGTGCGACCGTGTTTATATTTATAGTGGTTCGGCTTAAGAAGGTTCGTGGCAGGATATGAATTTAATATCTATTTGAGTTGAATTTGGGAAAAAAAAATTAAATGCCAATAGTTAACCAATTTGATTGGATACAGAGATATGGATGAACGAAAACGGTTGTGATCTGCTAAGATTAAGTCACCGCTTCTCACAGTCAAACTTCCTTTTAGTTGTTATAATTATTATAAGATCGATGATAGATTAATTGTGTTAAAGATTATATGTATAGTAAGAACCTAAGCCAGGGTCACTGACATATACCGAAGAATTGCCAAGCTGAAGTGGCAGAGGGCATGGCACATTGCTTGCAGAATGGATGGTCGATGAGGCTGAAAAGTTCTGGGTAGACCGGCAACCTGGTTAAGACTGCGGGAATCCGAATCATGTGGATGCGAGACGCATAGGACCGATCAGTGTGGCGGCGCTTGGGGGAAGCTTATGTCCAGCAGTCGACGTCTTTCGCCTGAAATGATGATGATGATTAAAAAGCCAAGCTGACGAGAGATGTAAGGAAGACTAAGAGGACATGATGCGTCGATCTCAAGTAAATTAAAGTAAAGGTCAGCAGGATGATGTAGGTATCGTATTGATTTTCTACTAGTTATGTTTTTAAACCACGCATCACAATACACGCAGAAATATCTGCCCCCCTAGCCAAGTTACAAACGTTTCGTATCGAATCTCATTCTACAATCGTTAACGCCTTCTATTTGTATGGTCTGACCACGTGACTTCACGTATATGTATCTATGAACATTTCAAATATTGCCGGTCACTCGAAAAAACGGTTTTTTCATTAAGTTCTTACTCGATACTGCCATATGAAACTATTCTCATAGAAAGCCTTTTTTGTGCCTTTTTGAAGGCCCTGAGCTACCTTCTACGTTATTGAATTTTTGGGCACGAGAACGAAAAAATTGGAATATTATGCAGATGGTTATAGTGTAGTGCCATATTGTGGGTCCTATCCTTTGAAAGGAGCAGAGTAATAAACTTTGGGAAGTGGTTTTTTATTCTGTGATATTGTATGAGCTTCGTTATATTTTCGTAAAGGTTCAAAATAGTAAGGATATAGTCCTTTTATGTAAGTTTTAATTTTCATTAATTTAATCATTCTAAGTATTACATTTGTGGAATTATTACCTAATCCTTGACTGATTAGGTCTCCTTGCTGTTTTACGATATGCGGTTAATTAAACTACTATATCGCAAACACGGCAGTTTTCGTAGCAACTTGCAAAATTTCGTAGCACCGTAGCAGCGTAGCACTTGTACGAAGCTACGACACGGCTACGCAGTATTTGTGATTCTGCTATTTTTAGTTCAAAAACACACGTCATTGCTTGTGATTTAGCTACACGTATGTTGGCTCCCACGTTTACGAGGTTTGTCTCTATTCAACAAGTACTATAACAAACTGTGCTTTTGTTATTTTAAGAATTACATGTAGTAATGTAATATCTACTGTATTGCTTTTTCAGAATAACACAAATTTTAGCTATATCCTCAGAAATAACAATAACAACAATATCTTGAACAAGAATAACAATAATATCTTGTCTTAATGGCCCAGTGGCTAAGACGTCACCTCTCGTGCTTGAGGTCGTGAGTTCGAATCCGGGCAAGTATTAATGTGACTTTTTCAAATTCATATGGACTTTTCAAGTTTATCTTGGACATTGCTGACCACGGTGAAGGAAAACATCGTGAGGAAACCTAGACTTATAGAGGGTTTTTTATAAGATTGTGCTCCATTGGTGTAATTGCTGCAAGGCGTTCCAGTGCGGGGATAAACTAATAAATAAAGACACAGGTACAGACGACTAAGGCTGAGTTATAATTAAAGCTCCAGACTAGCACACTCCACAGTCCATGTCATCTGAAGTAATTACAGCAGGTTCAAACACGTCTGATAAGTGACGTCATTATGAAGTAATACCTACGTGTAGTCAAATACATCGTATGTAGATTACATAGTTATATAGTTTATACAAGAGTGTTAGTACTTATAAATTAAACAGAACGTGTAAACTGTTTGGTACGAGTACCTGATACAGAACAAAACCTTTGGGGTACATTGTATTTGGTATTATAATAGTTAGACACCATAAACTATCTTCATTGTACACCAGTGAGAATTTATACTTTATATATATGCCAGATCCAGGTATATAGGATTGGGTCGCGGATAAATTTGAAAGAGAGTTACCGCGGCCCTGGCACAAGCAACTGAAGAAACACGGGTGGGTTTTAGTCAGTAAAAGTCTGACACGCCCTCCCGCTTCACCCAGAGCGGGAGAAGTCATTGGATGATAATGCAAAAAAAAAAAAAATGAAAGGTATATAGGATCGCGATTTGACCTATCTATGGTACTAAGTACTAGTCTGGACTAAAAAGAATACATTGAGCAGTTCCTAGGCCAGTATGTGTCATGTCACGGCCAAGTCCGAACGATCACTGTCGCTTTTAATGAACCATATCGACACCATACGTAACCCTAGATTCCACCCAGTACCAAACAAAGGTACTTGTGTATCATTTTAAGTAAACAAATCATGACAAGAGCCGACGTATAATTATATAATATAATATATATTACTTTCGCATTTATATATAATATAATATAAATGCGAAAGTAACTCTGTCTGTTTGTCTGTCTGTTACCTTGTCACGCTTAAACCAATTAACTGATTAGATGAAATTTGGTACGGAGATAGTTTGAGACCCTGGGAAGGACATAGAATTGTTTTTATCTCAGCAATCATCCTTAAGGGGGTGGAAAGTTGGGTGGAAGTTTGTAACGTGAACTAATAATTTCTCAAGTTAAGCCCACACACTTACAATATTATTGCGCGATATGAAAAATAGATTATTCGAAGTACTATAGCTACGCAGACGAAGTCAAGGGTAACAGCTAGTAATATAATGAACAGTAACACACATAACTTACTTAATATCACACCTGAATTCCCCGAAGTGTTTGACAAAGATAAATTTATAATAAATACACATTTCAACAGTTGTTTTTAGTTCCATATTATAAGGGGCTAGCATATTGCCAACAACTGGGTAAGGAGAACATAAAGGGATAAACAGAAACATAGTGACAGTACATAATATGGTCAAAGGTTCAAATTAAAAACAAATTCATACATTTTGGTGAACTAAGTGTGGATTTTAAGTTTGGAAATTATAAGCATTGTGTTGTCATGTTTATGTATAGAAACATAAAAATATTATTTTTTAATTGTCGCGCTGCTAATCAGACCTTATTCATGTGAGAAAACGTGAGTCGTAATAATTTTAGTGTATTCATCCCTATTTATAAAAAGTCTCGTCGCTGTTTAGCGACTGATAAGCATTAGTGCAATGTTTAATTCAGATAAACCGTAGAGAATTTTAATTTAGGGTCCGCTAATTATTTGCTTAACAACTCGGATATTTCAAAAAGGCTCTTAATATTAAGCAAAAAACATTGCCCCACACTAGGAATTTCGTCGACCACATCATCTCTTACCATGGTGAGGTAGTGGTTGATCGTGGGTGCGTTTACAAAGATACAAACAACTATCTGTAGGTCATACAAATATTTGTTCCGTGCGGAAATCGAACCCGCGACACGCAGCGCAGCAGTCAATCGCTCAACCACTGCGCCAACCATGCGCCTAACTTTGATTTCGTATAAAAGAGATCGGAAACCCAACTTTATCTCGACAAAAACATCTTAAAAAGCCACGCACAAAAAATAACCGTACAAACAAACAAAAAAGTAACATCCCCTACATTCCCAATACCAACATGATTCATTTGACATTGCCAAAAGTTTGCCAAAAGTCAATACACTTATATCCTTCTGACAAACGCTCCGTCAAGGGCTGGGGACAAGGGCATCCCTTTCCTGAGATTATCGGATAGCCGACAAATTGTAAGGGTTTTATCAAGAAATAGGATATACAGATAGAGGGAATGTCAGAGGGGAGGGGGGTAATTTTATTAGGCTGTGTTGAAGTTAGTGTTTTGTTGTTTGTTATGAGGTATAGGGAACCAGATTGCATCTGTATTATCTGGACTTGAAAGACTGCGTTATTGGATTAGGTACTTCTATTATTTTTATTGATAGGCCGGTATTTGACTAATATCTCACCTGATGGTAAGCGATTGTGTGCACTAAAATAGCAATGGAAAAACATTTACGGTTTTCTAATAAGAAATCGTCTGCTGGAAAATAAATAGTCCTACCTAAATTTTAAAAATCTCGACTGCATAAAAAGTAAACTAAACAAATGTAAACAACTAGCTTTTACCCGCGGCTTCGCTCGCAGTGAAGCCCTTCTTTTTTTTTAATAAAAATTATCTTATGTTACTTCTAATACCTCCAAGAATATATGTACAAAGTTTCATGATAATCGGTTCAGTAGTTTTTGCGTGAAAGCGTACAAACAAACTTACATTCACATTCATAATTTTAGTATGAAGTAAGGATAGTAAGGATGCGACGTAGAAAATAAAATGATTTAAAAATGAGACATAAATCACATTGGAGTCGCCACACTCGGTGAAGACAAATTATGTTTTTTTTGGTCATTCAAGAAACAAAATTATCGTCGGAAAAAGCATAATCCCAAACATAAATAATTATGTTCAGTAAATAATAAGTAAAAAATAAATACTAAGTAATTGAAAAAGTAAACATTAATGAAATAAATTAACGATGAAACCTGATAAATAATTGTAATTTATTTACGCTACATTTTTATACCCGATTGGTCATCCATACAAAATTAATATTTACTTGTGTTATAAATATGTTTAATGATATGTCCGTGGATGACATCCGATAACAGGATTTTAATTGAATCGTTGGTCATGCGAAATGTGCAATTAATGAATATTGAAATGTAGGACCAAATCTTATTAAAACTTCGTAAATTATTATCTGTTTTCTGATAGGTATTGGTAAATAGATTAAGAGAAAACGAATGAGAGAGATATTTATTATTACGCCGATTAATACACATAATGATAGAGTCTAGATATTCTCACCACGAGGTATTTTAATTATAGGTAGGCAACCTTGCTTAACTGACGCAATGCGGGATTACTATAGAATCACTATTGCCTAACAGTTCGCGGAATACCTACAGGCATGATCTTATGTTAGATAATCAGGTTTACATACTGATATAACCAAAGACTGTTTACGTCATAGGTAACAACTCACTTAGGCTCGGCGCAAACGGGTTACGGACCACTGCCACCGGTGGCCAGCGACAGTGACTTACCACACATCTCCATTCATTTTGTATAGATTCACCACACACGTGACGGCCACTCGCTACAGCAGTGTCCGCGACTCGCCACTTGTGGTCTGTGCGGGCCACACAAGACCGGCTGACACCCACCACTGTCGCGCTACTCCACCATCGTGCAATTAGACGTTAGTATTCTACGCATCGCACGCGACACCATGGAGCATGATGACACCTCAATGTATTGATACTTTCATATCGGAAATCCAATTACGTCCCACTATTTGGGATTCAAATTCTGATCTATATAGCAATGGAAACGTGGCGACTTCCGAACACCGTTGGCTGTCGCGCAATTCTGCCACTCTGTTACAAATGTGGCGGTTGCGCGCTACAGCCACCGAAGGCTGTGGTCGGTGCTCCATTTTGCTCCGAGCCTTAAACTACAACTCACATCAAAGGCTGTCACTTACATAAAAAATTACACTGTCAAGTCTTCTTCTTCTCAAATCTTCTTGTCTTTTTTTCGCTGCCGAGTGACCAGTAATAACTGAGTAATTCCACTTTTAAAACTAAACAAAGACAAAGGTCTCTTATGTGTGACAGTAAGGTATATGACTGTCATACAAAAGAGACCTTTGTCCCAGCAGTAGAAGCGTGAGGGAGGTTACGCACTACATCCGATCCGTGTCCGTGAAATTTCAGTTCCGAAGTAGCCGTAGTACTTCTTTTAGGGAAGCTTACGCACTAAATCCGAACCTTATCCGTCCTGATTATAATGCTATGCTGATAAAGCATGCCTCTTTTTGTTTGGAGAAATGCTCAAGCATACTAAGCTACCACGGGGAGATAGCGCAGTTATAAGGGACTCCGACCCACTGAAACACCACGGTGTCCTCCTTTCGCGCTTATGGCGGGCACAAATACACTTAAGACAAGGAACACGCATCCCCAAAGTTCACCGAACAAACATAGCACTCAACCATCACGCAAAGACACCCATTATTCCTTGCCTTCCATCTCCCACTGATCACGAAAACAAAGGAACACTTTATCCCCCCATTACTCAAAAGAACGAACAAGTGATAGCTAATGTATATTTATTGTACAAGCTTTTATTGGACCGTTCCGTTTACCGTTGAAGTAATTGCCAAATATTCAGTGTTTTACTGACAGAGATGAGTAAACGAGTTAATCGCTTGTTGAGAGTACTGACTTGATAGCCGTCGGTTTATTGGTTGTAATAACTTATGGGTCTACAATGTACCTGGAGATAAGGTGTTCTATTTTTTGATGTTATTTGATATTAGGTGTTGCTTTTATATCCTTTGGTACAACTTGGTGTTTTAATTTCTATAAGTTAAAATATTAAAAAAATCATAAAACCGGACTGCTTAAAAAGCGAACTTAAAAGACGTAAATAAAAAGAAAATCTACATATTCGCGAGCTGGCTGACCAAAAGCAGATGTTTCCTTAGTTGTTAGATGTTTTTTTAGTTCGCTTTTTAAGCAGTTTGTTTTTTTTTGATTTTCTGAATTAACCTATTTTTATTTATGATTTTTAGTTTACATTTTTGTCGGGTTTTTTTATTTTTTTAAATAAACTTTTTTATTTGTAACTTTTTAGTTTTTTTTTTTTAATTAGGTACATTTAAACGTAAAGTATTATATATTTTTGAAATCACCTCTTAAAACCCATTATTTTGATACCCCACACGAAGGATTTGGAAGAAAAAAGAATGTGGTCCCCCACAATATGGCGCCCAAAACCCGCCATTTTTTTATTTTCTAATTTAAATGTAGCCAGTGACACTTGCAGGGTTAAGAGGAATCGATTGACGTAAGAATCTTCAAAATCGGCCAACGCGTTTGGTCTCTAAGACGCTACATAGGAACAAAAATACACACATACATACATAGATTGATAAAGACATTACCCTCCTTCGGCAGTCGGGTAAAAAGAATACGTCATTTAAGAACAATATGTGTACGGCTCTATTTTGATTTGACCCGACACCGATCGAGTCCAATGTCAAAAATTAAACCGTGTTGTTATCTTGATAATAATAGATGGTACGAAAAACGTCCTTCCATAATCCTACAATAATAACCACCTCACCGACAGAAAGCGAGCAGTCTATTCTTAGACCACCTCTAAGCCCCCCGTTCCTCACATTTTACAGCTCCAATAATTTACTTAAACAGCGTGTGAACGTAGTACCAGTAAAAGGGATTTGTACGAAGGAACGGACGAACGAAATCACTGCAATATCCCCCAATAAAGGGGGATTTTGTTTATGAAGACTACAAATCGCGATTTTCATTACACGTCGGGCCGAGAAATTGACTGCCAGTATTATGTATCGAAGGCAATTTCGCCTCGCTTTCTAGCTGACGTATTGAAATTTTATGTACCTCCTAGAGAAGATTTTTTTATTGAATACCGGGAGTGTTTCTAGAAATTAGATAAGGGAAATACGAGTATGTAACTGTACCTATCTTAGATTGAGCAAAAAGGTGCTTCGTGAAGAAATTGAGAATGTAAGATGTTTCAAACAGCTTTTTCATAGTAAAGGAATAAAGCTATCGAAGCAAAAAAGAATATAAGGCTCACATCCCAGGCAAAATGAATTAGTTTTATGTATGAAAATAAAAATAAATTTGGAACACAACAAAAAGTATTACGTTTTAATAACAAGGCTACTGGAAACTCTCTGTTGATTATTTGACCAAATAAAGAATAGAATTGATTGCAGAACTTAGCAGACAGACACAGACAAGTTTGTTTGGATTAATTAGATATAAAACACCGAAAAAGGATCTAGATAAAACAGTATGGTAACCGAATCGAACGACAAACTGATTCATATAATGAATATCCGTATGGACTCCCATACTAATATTTGGTATTTAAACAAAATAATAATCAAGAATTCAAGGAAATTCTATATTCAAAATCGTGTATTTTCCGTACCAGCTAAACACATATTAACACACAATATAAATACAGTCAATAAACAGTAATTTTGTAACTGAACGCGTATTTCTCCAAAGCTGCTACATGCTAAAATATGTTTAGCCAACATCGTTATATAATGTTAATATTATGTAAAAACAACATGCAAAACATGTTCCTGGTTATTAAAATTATAACTATAAGTGGAGTTCTTGGTTTAACATTGATGGGTTTAAAGCTAGTTAAGTTTTTAGTATTAAGGTAAAGAGTTTCTGCAGAGGCTTTAAATAAAACGACATACTAGCAATCAACGGCTTCTGTTAGTTTGTGATTGTTGCTGTGTCGAATAAATGTTTTCTATTTCATTCTTACTTCTTTACTGTACACAAAAATGACACATACAACATAGAGTGATAATATAGTTGATGTACAAAAGCGAGTTTAATTCAAAGAAGTGTTTTCTACCAGCAAACCTTAGAGTGATATAGAGAGTTTACAAAAGGAAGTAGGGAAGTAGTCCAGTGTACAATTTTGGAATAATATATAATCAATCATAAATATACTTACACACATACGTATGTATTGTTTTATATATATATTGTATTATATATAAAGTCAAAGTCAAAGTCAAATATATTTATTCAACTAGGCCAAAAAGCGGCACTTTTGAACGTCAAAGAATTAAAATTAACAAGTAATAAAATAAAAATTTATTCTACCGTGCATTCGGAAAAGTAGCAGTATAAGTAGTAATTCGGAAAAGAAGTAGCAAAAGTAGTAGTATATATACATATACTAATATTATGTCATTCCAAAAGAAAAAGATTCTTGATTTTCCTATTGAAGACATTCAGAGAAGGGCTATCGCGTAGGAAATATGGTAGAGTTCCAGAGACGCATTGCAGTAACAGAGAAGGAGCTACGTTTACGAAGGTATTGAGGAAAATTAGGATTTTACTAAGCGATTGTCAAAATAACAAAAAAATACGGGGCATCACAAGACATTTCGGTATCAGTATTCAATAAAATATCTTCACTTTTTGACTACCGCTATCATTGATGATGGAATGCCACTTTTTCTAGGCCCTCTGAGCATCTCTCTATGTATAGCGCTTAATTATTAACGCCAGAATACTACAGTTAAGGCTTTTAAGCAATCAAATCGAATGAAGTTAAATCATTCAATGTTGGTGATCCTTTATTCCTGTTAGTGAATATTAATTTGATTCAACCGCGTAATACAACTAAATCTTGATGATTTACTGTCAAAATATTCTCAGTACAACCCTGCATATTCTCCAGGGTTCGGGCGTGGTTGTGAACATGGCAAACATAATATTACAAATGATGTGCCACCACAAGCTGAATCTAGATTTATTGAGTTTCATAGCCACTGACGATTTGTCACTGCGAATGACTGGCGCGAAATATCGCTATAGGCAAGTTATAGATGGCCGACTTGCGACTAATCTGTGTCGTCGTAAAACAAAAGAAATGGTTGGTTTATAAACAGCAACCATATTTTGTAATTATTTAGTTATGTCGTTTGTCGTTTTGCCTTTTATAATGAAAACAAATGGATAATATTATATCTAGTTGGACTAAAAGACCAACCTATCACAGATCATAGAGACACTTCGACGGGCATTCTAGAGATGGTATTGTGAAAACTTTACACACCTTCTACTCATAGAAATTTACAGTTCATGACCATAACATTCAAAGCATTTCCTTACGTGTTGTAATGAAGTGTATAGTTGCTTCCAGCGCGGCGATTCCATGTTCTATTGTATTCAAGTGATATTTTCATTCCTTTTAGATTAAAAAGAGGCGCCTACCTAACAAACAATGTTAAGTTCAGTTGTCAACTATTCCGTGAAACACAGTCTTTCCAAGCTCCCCAATCGAAATTGCCGAATTGCATCCATAAGTCAGTCAGGTTTAGTAAACTGTTCACTGACCTAACCTCAGTCGCCAGCGTGTAACCAGCCTTACCGAACGATGTGTCAGTCACAGTTGTGGTTTAGTGCCGTCAGCTATGTCGCCGTATTTCACACAAAGCAAGTCTTTGATACTGCTTACATTTCAAATCGTAGTTCTGCGACAGGAGAAATACAAATAATGCCAACCTTTTTTTTTTTTTGTTTTTGACTTTTTATACAGTGCAACTTATTTTTCACCACCCTTGGTTGACTTGTAGAGAATGCCTAACGCATTAAGTCCGCCATTGTATATTATACAGCCATTATATAGCTATGTATCTAGAGCTGGATAGCAACAGCTATGTAGCTAGAGCTATGTGCATAGCATTAATTTAAATAACTAAAAAAAATATTTGTTATTACGTAAATCCATTCCATACTAATATTATGAATGCGAAAGTATTACATATATATAATATTAAAAATTCAAAAGTAAGTCTGTCTGTCTGTTACTTTTTCACGCTTAAACCGCTGAACTGATTTACATGCAATTTGGTATGGAGATAGTTTGAGACTTTGGGTAGGACATAGAATTTTTATCCCGGTAGTGTGTGCCCGTGGGATGATAAAAACTGTTTCGCGGGCAAAACCGCGGGCAGTCGGTAGTTATTTATTTTGTTTATCAGCTGTAATATGTCAGCTTCCCTAAGCATCGATTATTCGACTGGTCGTAGTTTTCCGCATGCAACGGACTGCCGCGGCCCTTGCTAGGACATCGTGCATCGGTCGATTTTTAGTTATTATACTTCATAAAAGATAGCTTGATCTCTGCGACATATGTCAAACAGATGTATACGTTATTATTAACCTGTCAAGCGCTATTGTTACTGTATTGATACTGACAGCTAAAATACATAATATTTTATAATTTTAGCTGTTGACTTAAAATACAAAAATCTTAGAGATTCATCAAATCAACTAATCTTATGAATCGCGTTTAGAATCGAATATTTTGGCCGTAGTAGTCCCCATCGGGCGATCGAAACCTTACAATCTCCGCTTGCTAGCGCGGTGTGCACACAGCATTACATAATTACTTTTTATATCGGAAATACCAGCTGATCGTTCGTACAATATATCTGAGTGATCGGTGTCCTTCGTTTCATATACAGCTCTATATTGACTTGTTTTGATTCGTCAGACGTTATTGTATTTACTGGTTCATTGGTTTGGTTACAAAAAAAATTTTGCTTTTCAGATTTGTTTTTAGGTTTCAGTAACAATAGCTAGGTAAAAAAAGTCAGTAATCTTAGACCTTTTTTAATAAACCATAGAAAAATGCGGTTGTCGTACTTTGCAGGACCGGTTGCTTTTTTTCATACAATTTATGCACACACATACTCGTACTGCTTTCGTGCGTGCACGGCACCGGCGCCGCACTGCACGCTTTGTGCATAAATTATTTGGAAAAAATCAACCGGTCGTGCGCAGTACCCGCACCAAACGTCTAAATTGAAAGAGCCTTTAAGGTCTGTCAGAAAAAAAAACAAATCGCTACCAAAATAGGTAAAGTCGGGGCAAATTGATTGAAGAAACAAATGACGGGCGTACGACAACCAATATCAACTAATTCTGTTCATCGGGTTTTCCTTTTGGATTCAGATAAGATAAGCGTAGGGAACATTGTATACACACGAACACTGAGAGATACCGTCGTGAAGAAAATTTTGCAGATAGCCTTTGTTTTTTTCGTGTTGTTCTACTCTTGTAGCCTGTAAGAGTAGAGAAAAACTAAAGAAAGTGGGTGACTATTGAGATGAAGAGTTGACGAATAATATAGAATGGAATCAATCTATACACTTATACGAATAAATAAATAACAACGTTTTGTTGATTGAATCTGTAAGTATATACGGTACTAATAACAAATACGCAATTTTTAAGAATTTGTCTGCCTGTCTGTTGGTTTGTTCCGGATAATCTCCGAAATCAATTTTTGACGGGACTTTTACTAGTAGATAGTTGATGTTATACGGATAATATAGGCTACTTTTTATATCGGGAAAATTCACAGTCCGTGGGAAAATTTAAAAAAAAATGTACATGTTTGACGCGGACAAAGTCGCGGGCAACAGCTAGTAAATTATTAATAAATAATGACAGAAGATTTGGAGGTAGGCGGAACAGGGCTTAAAGTCCCACAACCGCCATAGAAAAGGAACCCCTTCTTTTCTATGGAGGTTGTGGTTCTCTGACTAGACGGGTGTTGTGTCTGGTCCGGGCAACTGCCCGACGGTTGGTGTCGGACTGTTGTATGAGTTCAAGTCACGCTGAAAACTTTGCTTGCACGATGCAGGATTTGTGTGTCGTCATTAGTTCGTAAGTGGCGGCGTTGATGCCGCTACAAAGAATACATGTTGCGGCCCCAATTAGTATAAGGACCAGAGAATAATGAAGGTGGAAACTATTTATTCGGGGTCTTCGTGGCTGAAGGCCGTGGACGTCTTGGAAAGCTTTGACGGATTCATTTACAAACTGCGTGGTCTTTTTCCGTACACTTTTTCCACTAAAAACAGGTGTGTGTCCTGGTTGCCTGAGATGTGTGTTGTGTGTCGTGGTGGACCAGTTTCTAAGACCTCGCCTCTCTTGGTTGCAGTCGTGGGTTCAAATCCAGGCAAGTACTTAATACAAAATCATATTATGTTCTTTTTTAAGTTTATCTTGTACTTCACTGGCAACGTTGAAGGAAAACATCGTGAGGAAACCTGGATTAATATAGTTAATGGAAGTCTGGAATAGCCAAATCAGAGGCCTGTAGGGTTCCCAGAGGCGGCTTAATTGACTCTGACACCAGAGGCGGCCACATCCTTAACAAAGAAGAAGTAAACAGTTTTTTTAGATTGTATGGTTGTCTCCGGGCGATGACACCATAGTAATTTAGGACTCCTTATAGGTGGAGTTAGTATTAGGATATTCTATTTCTACAAGCTTTTATTTAACTTGCAAAGTATGTATGTATGTAAGTGTGTTCGGGTCAAATCTTGCAACTAAATTTTGAAGCAGTTATCCTTCACCGATTAAAATGAAATTTTTCATACACGTTTAGTTTGGATGACGATGCATAGTTGGCTAAGTGACGTCATTCTAAATTCAATATGGTGGACGGCCCAAGATGGCGGACTAGTTATTTTTTGTGTAGTAGTACTGCCATGATATGGGTATCAAATGAAAGAGTTTGCTGAGAAAATACGAAAAAAGCTTGTTTTTAAAAATCATTTTTTAATAAATAACTACTTGAGGCTTAAAACTTAACTTTCTACGATCTCCTATCAATGAGATTGAAACCATGTTATTCAAAAAAGTATCTTAGTTTCATCCATTATTTCCACCAATAAAACCTTTGAATTCTTTTATTTCCAAAAATCGTATGCAAATCCCATACATAAAGCACTCACGGCTACTGACAATTAAATCTATTTATTTGCGAGTGAAATTTGAATGCAACGTGTAGTAAATAAGATGAGTAACAGTATTTTATACAACGCTACGGGAATTGTATTTGTAACTGGGGAATGTTATTTTAAATTCGGTATGAAATGTGTTTGATTTACTCCTTTGTCATTTGCAACTTTTATTTTATTTTATTATATACTAGCTGTTGCCTGCGGCTTCGCTCCCGGGTTCCACCCCACAAAACCCGTTTTCGGGATTAAAAAATAGCCTATGTCACTCAGGAATAATGCAGCTTTCTATTGGTGAAAGAATTTTTGAAATTGGTTAAGTATTTTTGGAGCCTATTTGGTACAAACAAACAAACAAAAAAAATCTTTCCTCTTTATAATATTGGTATAGATAGGCTTGCCTAAAACCTGCATATCCTACAAGCAAAAATTCGAAGGCATGTGACATCCACCAACAGGCACTGGACCCGCATGGTGTATTAAGGCCTATTCCCTATCTCACAGAGAGGGGGCCTGTATCCCAGAAGTGGGAACATTAAGAGGCTGATGATGATATAGGCTCGCGCTTGACCACTATCTCACCTGATGGTAAGTGATGATGTGGTCGACGGTGTAGCACGCCTGGCTAGAAGTAACTTATTCACTCTTGACTTACAGACTCAATTTGAATTACTTGATTTTGTTTTTATTATAATAAAATGCTGTTTATTTTCTGATATAATTATGTATTCCGCTGAAGGAAATATTAGAAGACTTCGTGACATCCACCAATCCGCACTGGGCTCGATGGAAACGGCCTTCTCCCTCTCACAGAGAAGAACCCTGTGCTCCAGTGGCTGATTATATTTGTAAGTCACTAGACTAATATACATAAATAAATAGCTAACTTATTCTTGAATCTTTATTATTGAAACTTCTGATTCAATCTGCCTAGCCTTTTCCCAACTATATTGGGGTCGGCTTCCAGTCTTACCGGATTCAGTTGAGCACTAGTGTTTTTACGTGGAGCGACTGCCTATCTGACCTCCACAACCCAGTAACTGGGTAACACGGTACCCCTTGGCAAGACTGGTTTCATATCTCAAGCTTCTGACTGCCCGTAACGACTGTCCAAGATCTTCAAATGACAGCCAGGACCAACGGCTTAACGTTGTTTCCGAGGATTGGAGGAAACTCGGTATGTTGAAAATGGTCACCCTTCCACGGACCGACCTCGTCAAGCGTTGCTTAACCTTGAAGATCGACCCGTGCGGCTTTTATTATTTAGCCACGAGCTCCACACATTGAATCTTCTGATTGCCAGATATAAATAGGTAATACTTAACATGCTTGTGTGCCAAAATACTGTAGAAAGATATTAGTATTCCAAGACCATTAAGGCCTTAAATATAGTTAAAAAAGAAACACAAGAAGTTCAATAGAGACAGTCTCCGTTTCTTTTTATAAAATGTATAGCCATTTATTCCTCTTTATTTATTTGTAGCTACAAAACCATCACGCATCAGAAAAACATATCTCTAAATATTAAACTAACACAGCTGTCTTTGTAGACGTATTCGACTCATATTATACAAGCTGTAACTAAAATGTGTCGTCATATTTTAAATGTTGTCCTTGTCCATGGCAGTTAACATGTTGCGTCAAGGAACTCTCCATACAAATTTATCATCAGTTGATCAAAATGATTATATAGTATTGGAATTACAATTTCCTTTTCGAGAATTCACTATTTCTTCCTTGAAGAAATTAGCAAAACCATTCCAAGGACAAAAGCAGTTTTTAAAATATGACTAACCTTTTCCGCTACTCCCTGTATCAATAACATTTGCCCCTCTCAGAGACAACGTAACATCTCCGAGTTTCAGTGACAAATGTACGTATAAGGTAATAATTCATACTGTAATACAGCTGTGACGTCATCTCACTGCGAATATTTCCGACACCTGCCTATGTGGATAAAATAAGCTTACTTACTTTTGTACGGGAGGAAGTGAGGTGGGAATATTTGATGAGATAATTCTAGTGTATGGGGGTTAATTTAGTATTTATGAATAAATAAATCAAGTATAAAAGTCGAAGAAGGTGGTGCTAAAAATAAACTTGAAGCAAGGGAAACGAATGTCTCTCAAAGCAACAAACTAAAAAATATTAAAAATATATATAGAGCACGTCCTCAGGAATTACGTATAATCTCATTTAAGATCTATTTAAAACCATGTTCCATAATAAAACTAGCATATTTCAAGACGACAACATGTTAAGACATCCTACAATCCCAATGAATTTGTGTTTGTTACCCTTTCACGCACAAAATACTAAACGGATTATGAGAAAACTTTAGAGGAATAAGAGGAATATTGTTTTTTACTTACACTTTTACAATAACGATGATAGCTGGAGTACGACTAATAATATCACGCAGGCGGAGCCGCGAGCGGCGGTTATTCAACTCTAAAAAATATTGCAAAATCAAATCATGAAAAACAAAAAGAAGAAAAACAACGTGCAAGCCGATGCCTGTGCCAAATTAACAAGTAATTACATCTTGACCGAATAAGCATTAGCCGAGAACAACTCGTGTTGAATGAGGCATATTACAAAGAATGTGTAATTAATACTTAAGGTATGCTTATGCTTTATGCTTGTGGTGGCTTTTAAAAGGGCGAGCAAAGTCAGATAATACTGATATTTTCCTAGATTTTTTTTTTAACAAAAATTCATACCGACTTTCAAACAAAACACTACAAAATGAAAAATTGCTTTCTTTTCCGAAGTCGGTGTCTTTTGTACCCATTGTTTTCCGTTATTCGACACCGTCTTCGATGAGATTCGACATAATAAGGTTTCCTTATCATGGTACCACTCTTGAAAAATATTTTTCCAACAAAAAAAGAATCATCAAAATCGGTTCATAAACGATGAAGTTATGCGCGAAAAAAACATATAGATACGGTCTAATTGAGAACTTTCCTCCTTTTTGGGAAGTCAGTTAAAAATAGCTTAGAAATGAACCAACAACAAATGCACAAAATACAGTTACTTTCGTATATAGACTAGTAAAATGCCTGGGTGTCGACATTGGCTAAGAAAAACTATTTGTTAGAGCATAATCAATAAGAAGCAAAATAAGTATAGTATTATAAATACAGCGTTCTGATTGGTTGAGACCGCTGAGAAACTAAGAATTAGAACGCTGTATTTGGATACACTGAGTTTAGTTGAACTAATCGTGATTAGTTTCGTTGGTTAAATTGGCCCTTAGACTACAAGCTGACGCCAACATTGTTTGAAAAATCGTAGGCAGATGATGACAGGAAGTAAAGAAAGAAAGAGTGCTGTTTGTCTGTGTATGATAATGAAACTTTTTAGAGAAAATTATTTTTTTGTAAAATGAGTTCTATATTTCTTCACTAACACGCTGAATGTTTTAGATGAAATTAGGTATTTCGGAAATTCTTCAAGGCAATAACCACAGTCTCTGTCAGTATCCACGGTAAACAATCTTGAAACTTTAGAATCTGTAAGTGAATGTTATCCTGTTCAACAATTTATTGAAAGCCTAGCCTAACCTTTACTTAAACTCAATTTTGAATACACACAAAAGAGATCTAGGTCAAATTATTCGTCTGAAAACTAATAACAAAAGACAAACTAAACAAAAAAAAAACGATTTACGAGCAAAATTAATATTAAATTACGGGAAAGACTTAAGCAATCTTAACGACCCGTAACTTATCTCGGAAAGCTAATGAAGGAAACAAAAAAAAACAATAACTCACGTAGGAATTGGAAAAATGATAAAAATCCCGGGATTTTAGTAATCCCGGTTTTCCTTGCCACACAAGAGATGAAATCGTTTAATTCTGCGAGAGCATTGTCTGTTCTGTTTTAAATTTAATTACATCCTCATTCATCCCGATTCGTCCCTGAGGCAGATTTTTGGTGATTTACTGCTCTGTTATTTTTGTTAACCGTACTCTGGCCATAATTGAGTTCGTATTGTACAAAGACGTTTTTGGACTTTTTATCGGTTCGTTTCGACTTTATCAGCGTTTTGATTGAGCAGGTGATTGTTTAAAAATGATTTATTTGAAGACGTTTATTTTTTTTTAAAAGGTGTCTATTTAGATACCTATTGAGAAAAGTCAGTGTTTTTAAAGGAAATAAACTGCAAGTAAGTCAAAGATAAAAGTGTTTCATTTTTTCCTTTTTTTAATCTATGGACTCGCGCTTGACCACTAGCTCACCTGATAGTAAGCGATGATGTGGTCAACGGTGAAGCACGCTTGCCTCGAAAAAACCTATTCACTCTTGACTTAAAGACCCCGAGGTTGTAGCTATCGGGAAAAACAGACTCCGACAGGGAATTCCACTTCTTAGCTGTACGCATAATAAAAGTGTTCCCAAAAAGTTTGGTGCTTATGGGTGGGATCTTCACTATGTACCGAGGGCGCAGCACCGTAAGTCTGGTAGTCCGCGATGATTAAACGCGGAATTAGATAAATCAGTTCCATCGCACACTCTCCGAAATGTAACCGATAAAAAACCAACAAGCTGATGGCAACTCGGCGGCGATGTTCAAGGCACTGGATCTTTGACTTGACCTGTGCCTCATTGCCGATAAGTCTCTTGGCCCTCTTTTCGATCGACTTTAGTGCATCAAGCTGGTTTTAGGCAGATCCGTCCCAGAGATGAGAACAGTGCTCCATGCATGATTGAACTTGCGTTTGATACAAGTTGAGCAGATGTTCCTATATTATATCATTGATAACTTCAAGTTGGATAATTAAGGCTAACTTAGCAATTGTACAGAGACGCTGAAAAATTAAATTTAAACACATAGTTTTTCAATACCAGTGAAAACTTAATAAATGAATAGACTAATGACAAATAAAAATGTGCTTATTGATAACAGAGTGACTGACAAAGATCCTTCTAAAAGCCCCTTAAAATAAAAGTGATTGTGCGTTTCTTACTTAGTGCAACAAAGAGAAGCGGAACTCCCTAATATGACAGAAACACGCCAGTCTTAGATCAGCGAGAAGGAAATGTTTTAAAGTTCGCGGATTATTATGGTGCGGATGGTATAAAAGGGAAAGTTAAACTTCCAGCTTTGAAAAAGGTTTTATGATATTGAATGTGATTTGTTACAAAATATTTTTTGGGAATTATTATAAATGTGTTATTTGGGAATTATTTTCAATAGGTAATGTTTTTACTTCTTATGCTCACAAAGGTCACATACCTAAACAAGCATCAGCCACGCACGTATTATGATTTTCAGCTCAATTCAGCTCGAAAGTAGGTATTTCTTAAAACTCACTCTCTCTCTATGTACTGTGATCGAATTAGTACATTCTAGTAACCTCTGCTGAAGATACGCTCACCTTTAACTATTCTGTAACATATCGCTTACAACGGTGAAGGAAAACATTGTGAGGAAACCTGGACTTAGTATAGTTGTATAGTTTACAGTTATTTACATAGTTTATAATAAGTTTGTGCTCCATTGGTGTAATTGCTAAAAGACGTTTTAGTGTGCAGATAAACGAAGGAATAAATAAACTAACAAATGGGCAAAGCACAAACTATTACACTAATCACTTCGTTTGACCAACTAAGTCCTGACCTCTGTTTATTGTAAATAAACATAGCTTTATTAGCATTGTAGCTATAAAATTAAAAAAAAAAGAATAAAAACAAACAAACAACCCACCACACAAATAACATCTACCCTTAAGACGACGACAGCCGCCAACGACCTTGTGGGAACAAAACGCGCATTCGTTTCACACCCGTGCGACCCAAAATTCAGTAGTTTTTTGAACTTTCCTTATTATAGAGATTTTCTTAGATCAAAATGTAGATAATTAAATTGTGTATGAGATGGTGAAAATTTCATTAAATTACTTCCGGCGCTTTTGGTGCGAATGTGTGGTTTTTTTGTCATTGTTAGGCATAACTTTACAAATTAATTACACTATGTTATCCGAATAAAATTCGAAGTTTACATAAATTTTCATTATTAAGAAAATAGTCTAATGTAAAATATTTTTTTTCAAAAAATTACGTCTAGCCGTTTAAACGTGATTCTCATTTTAAAATCAGCTACTGAGAGGTATCTGCGCCTTACTCAATTTTGAGCCACGCTATCTCACTCAAATAGCGCTATCAGCAGTAAGAGGAGAATGCAGCGAAAGAAACACGATATCATCTGTCGCTCATCTCAGAAGTGTCAATGGCGGCGTGGCTCCCCGTGTCTCATATCTCGTAATTCGAATGACAAGGAAATTGGTCAAACTTGTTACGTATACATAATATTTAAGGAGTAGTTTATGTATATGGTTTTGTTCAGTTTTGTACCGATTTGTTTATGAAATGGAACGCTTTTCCATAATATACTGGTAAAGTCTTAAAAATCTATCCACCCCGTAATTTTTTTCCTACAGTAAATCTGTCCTATGCCCTGTAAAATACCAATTTAGTAGTTAGTGGTAAAGGACGTAATACGTATCACGTGCCAGTGCTCAACCACGTCACAGTTATAGCAAAATTATAACAACATATACTTCATAAATATTAAACACGAATATAATTACATATTTAAATCATAAATTAGTACGAAATAATTATGAAGCCAATAAACGAGTAAGCCAAGTCAAGGCCGTGATAATAAGGTATCTAGTAAGTAAAGGTTTTTTGTTTTGGTTGTGTACGTCATCCAATGGCTTCTCCCACGTTACAGACTTTTATTGAATAAAACCCACCAGTGTTCCTTTAGTTGCTCGAGCCCGGGCCTCTTCCGGAACTCTTTGAAATTTATCCGCGACAAATACAATGCAAGCCAACGTCACGTGTTGTGCCCAGGCGGTTATCAATCCAAGTACTAACCGCGCTCGATGTTGCTTAACTTCGGTGATCAGACGAGAACCAGTGTAGTCAACGTAATATTATGGAAAACTACACCGAATTTTAGGTAGGTACTAGACGCTGACTGCCTCGTTGGTCGAGTGGTTGCAAGCGATACTGCCAAGTATGTGGTCCTATGTTCGACACCCGAGTCGGGCAAAGCGTTATTAGGTTTTTCAATTTGGAATTTCTCAGTAGCAGCCCGGGGTGTTCCGTACTACGGAGTCTGGCTTTGTGCCAAATTGATGGCATGAGGATCGCTCTCTTTTACATGGTACTTAAATATAACTTGTAAAAAAAATTAATTAACTGGATATAAACACTTTATCTCCATAATCACACTATCACTTCACATCACATTATTATTATAAAAGCGAAAGTTTGTGAGTGTGTGTGTTTGTATGTTTGTTACTTCTTCACGCTCAAACGGCTGTACGGATCTAAGGATGGATGAAATTTGGCACAGAAACAGATATAGTCGGGAATAGCACATAATTATGATACTTTTTATCGAGAATATGTTCCCTCGGGATAATTATCGACATTCACACGGGCGAAACCGCTGGTAAAAGCTAGTCTAAAATAAATTAACGCGATGAACAATACTCTTCCGTTTCCTATTTGTTCATTATATATCCGTGGACAATGGTGTGGGTTTTATGTTTGCCAATTTGTTATTGTACTCATAATTTAATTTAAATTTTAATATGAAACTGTTCTTGACCCTTATAAATAAATTAAAAAAAAACACGTTTCTGAATTTCGTACTAAACTCAAATGGCTTTCTATTTGCCTTCGCCAGAATGCCAACATATTTTCTATGCTTTATAATGTGCTATTCAATCCTTTACTCCTTTTTTAGAGTTCCGTACCCAAAGAGTACAAACGGGACCCTATTACTAAGACTCCGCGGTCCGTCTGTCTGTCTGTCTGTCTGTCACCAGACTGTATCTCATGAACCGTTACAGCTAGACAGTTGATTTTTTTACATAATATGATGTACTTCTATAGCCGCTATAACAACAGAATAAAATAAATGTTTAAGTGGGGCTCCCTTACAACAAACGTGATTTTTTGCCGTTTTTTGCGATAGTGGTACGGAACCCGTCGTACGCGAGTCCGACTCGCACTTGGCCGGTTTTTATCTCAAAGAACGCTTTTAGTTCCTCTGTTACGCCCATTCTAGGCCCTTGAGATCATCGAAAAATATAAAATTAAGTATTCGTATGCATGCCTCTTCCTTCTTTGACAAATCTTTCACGATTCAAGCTGCTCGGTTGTGAAATGCATTACCTATTGAAATAAGACGTGCTCAACACTGCCAACGTTTAAGAAAATGGTGAAGGAGCATAACCTTTCACTATAATTTGTATTCTTCTCCTTCCTCTGTTATATTTGATATGTATTAGTATATTGTATGTTTGTATTTTATGTAATGATGTCTATGTAGTATATTATTTATGATAATTTGAACACTGGCAGCCCTAAATTCTTCTCCTATCGTTCAGTCCATCCAAAGGTTGTCTGTAAGAGATTGCCTTGTGCGATAAGACCGCCCATAGTACACTTTTTATTGTGAACGTTTGTCCTGTATGGTTTTTTTTTGTGCTGTACAATAAAGTATGTAATAAGTAAATAAATAAATAACTAGGGAAATGTGGGCAGACCACTGCACAACCCTTCATGAAACACTGGCGTGATGTTTTGTGTTATGTTACTAGACGATGTTTGTTCTTACATAAAACTACAAATATACCTTTCATATATTCGAGAAGCGTCGTGGTGGCTCAGTGGGTAAGATCTCGCCTCTGCTTGAATTCGTGGATTCAAATCCGGACAAGTACCAATGTGACTTTTTCTAATTCATATGTACTTTCCAAGTTTATCTTGGACATCACAGGCAACGGTGAAGGAAAACATCGTGAGGAAACCTGGACTTATCTAGTTAATGTAAGTCAGAAATAGCCAAGTCCAAGCCTGTGGGGTTCCCAGAGGGATACCTGAGGTGGCTACGTCCTCACATAAAAATAAGAAGATACGAGTAACAATCAATCTGCGTAGCGTTTTCGCAACCATGTTTTTTAACTTATCCGGATTCAGCCGAGTACCAGTGCTTTTTTTTCTTCTCTTTTTATTTAAGAAATTGACTCGCACACTGTTCGTTGAGTTTATTGAGTTCATTTACAAGGAGCGACTGCCTATCTGACCTCCATAAGCCAATAACTGGGTGACGATACTCCCTGGCAAGACTGGTGTCAGATCTCAAGCTTCTGACTACCCGTAACAGCCGGGACCAACGGCTTAACGTACTTGCCGAAGCACGGAGCAAACTCAATATGTAAAGATGGTCGCCCATGCACGACCTCGGCATGCGATGCTTAACCTTGAAAATCGACCCGTGCTGCAGTTATTATTTAGCCACGAGCTCGTCTTGTATTCGAGTAATAAAACTACCTCCATACATTCTCCCAGGGTTTTGTTCGGCATACTTAGACTTACAAAAAGTTAGGGTTCCTGCTAAATTAGTAGCAAACCATTAAGCGAATTCATTAGTCAACTATTTCTAACGTACCTCACTTCAGGGACTTCCTCCTAATAAATGGAGGACAACCTAACAACGTGAATTAGTCGTATATTAGGTGCGCACACAGAATAACTTTTAGATTCAGAGAGGATAAAGCAAACATAACTTTGGAGGACATAATCAAACATAACTTTGTTTTTTTACTTGACTGCCGAAGGAGGATCATGTGTATTAATGCATAATAGTGTTTTTGTTCATATGTTGCGTTTCAGAGACCAAACGCGTTGGCCGACTTTGATGATTCCTACGTCAATCGATTCGCCTTAACCTTACATGTGTCACTGGCTAAATTAAAATTGGAAAATAAAAATATGACGGATTTTGGCTGCTGGATATTGTGGGGGCCCATTTTTTTTTCTTTCAACCCTATTGTATGGGGCATCAAAATAAACGGTTTTAAAACATGATTTCAAAAATATACAACACCTATATGTTTGAATGCAACTTATTCGACAAAAAAATGTTAATTAATAAGTTAATCCGACTGCTTGAGAAGCGAACTAAAAAGACGTAAACAAAAAGAAAATCATGTTGTGCTGTTGAAAGATATATCTGGTATTGGTTAGCCAGTTCGCGAATATCCTCCGACTGCACAACATGTTTTTTTTCTTGTTTACGTCTTTCTAGTTCGCTTTTTAAGTAGTCGGATTTTTAGATTTTTTTAATTGTTCATTTGGGCAGCGGGAGTGGTAAAGCGTGACCGCGGGACGGGGTGTCCTGCCGGGAGCGTCTCGTCGCGTCATCATAGCTCCGCTACTTCGGTAGTTATGTCCCCCGGCACCCGCACGGATTTTGGGAGCATCCCGTACGAATTATCAAAGCTATACCTTCAACATTATCAAGTCAATGTAGAGTCTGAAAAGAGCGGTGTTGAACCAGTCGATTTAAAATTCGAACACTCTCAAAACGATAAACATCGTGAGGAAACCGGACATGTTGAAAAACGCCTTAAGTAGCAAAACATGTAGATCCTATTACTAAAAGTTATTTTAAGACCATTCAAATCTATTGTATGTTTCACAAAACATAAATTTCTTATCTTATCTTACTCCCGCAGAGAGACGGTTTTTGTCCCAACAGCAGGGACGATATCGCCTGATTATTTTGTACCAAAAAAATATACATTTGTAGACAGAACATTAGGAGATTATTATGTAAAAGCCTGTGAAATGGTGCCGTAAGTAAAGACTTTCTTTTTAGAGTTCCGTACCAAAGGGTTAAAACGGGACCCTTTTGCTAAGACTCCGCGGTCCGTCTGTCACCAGGCTGTATCTCATGAACCGTGATAGCTAGACAGTTGAAATTTTCAAAGATGATGTATTTCTGTTGCCGCTATATCAAAAAATACTAGACAGAATAAAATAAATGTTTAGGTGGGGATCCCATACAACAAACGTGATTTTTTTGTCGTTTTTTGCGATAATGGTACTGAACCCTTCGTGCGCGAGTCCGACTCGCACTTGGTCGGTTTCCATAAAAAGTAATATCGTCAAACTATATCTAAACACCCCCTACGAAACTGTTGCCATTATAATAACGACATTGGCCAAGGATTTATTCTGGCATCCCTAAATAAATTCTGAGTGAATAACATTGAATGAATGAGGCTTTTAGTTAATTAGAACAAGAATAATTCATTGGAAGACACATTCGGTATCTCAATATTTTATCTAGTGGGCAGATAATTAATTTTGTCACTAGTACTAGGTTTTCTTGTGACTTTGCTAGCATGAAAAAACATTTTAGGAAATCAAAATGGTTCTTACAATAATGACGCCGGTGAGTGAAAGTACTATTCTGTCAAGAATTTAATTTATCTATTCTTTTCTCAAAATAACGAAGAAAACGTCGTAAGAAAACCGTAATGTCTTAGAACTAAAAACAATACATAATATGAGGTCCACTAAAACGCACTGTACCCGCATGGTGAAACACGGTTCACTCTCCCTATTACAGAAAAGAGGCCTGAATTCATATATAGGGTTTTTTTTTTAAATGTAGGTACTAGCTTTAAAGTCAGCTTTTCGATTCAGTTCCTCATAAGTAATATAGGGAACTAACAAGTTTAATATATAACTTAAACAAGTAGATATAGAATCGGATTACTCATATTAATTGAATTACTTTTTACATGATCATAATTATCACTTATGCCTAAGACCCGAAGCCGCCTTGACAGTAAATTCCCTTCTGTCAATTTATTTAAAGCCCATTCTAAATTAGCACCAACCTTAAAAAAAACAGCCAGAAGTACTTCTTGTCAGCTTTTATGATGTAAAAATTCGTAGCTACTACCTTTTCTTTTTGTTTACGGGGAAAAACCTTCAAAAGGCGCCTGGACAAATTCCTCACTAAAACGACCCCGGTGATCACCATCAGCCCTGCTTCACAATGCTTGAAAATAATATATCGCGAATTTACTCTGCGAATGATAGCCTCTTTCATGACGTTAACTTCAGATTCTTTTGGACTGTTCTAGAAAATATATATAAATTAAGAGCTCCAAGAAACAAGGTACCCTGGCTATTAAACTATAACATATTTCAAGGTCTTTCGAAGAATTCAATAAAAATATATTCAAGAGATATTGTAAGTAATATGACAGAAAATATGACAGTAGATTTCTCATGCAACAATTATTGGAAATATTGAAGTGCTTCTAAGAATTATTGAAAGTAAGATGAAAGTCACATTTTACTCTATTTTTATAGTTGTCACTATCAACAATAGGGATGTTTTCTCGGTAGAAAAATAATAAATCTATTTAATTCGTCAGTGAGATTGTCAAATAATATTGGATCAGTATTTTTTGCTTTGTCAAATAAACAAAAAAAATCAAAGATATAGGATCAAAGTTCAGGAATCCCCACTACTGAACTTTGATGCGCTTTATCTTTGCAAATTAGCTCCCGCTTGTGACGTCACTTTGTCAGTATAAAGTGTAGCACACCGTGACGTCACAGGATATTTCAACGCAGTGTATCTTCGTAAATTTTTGTCTACGTGTCGAAAAAAAAAATACGTGTCCAATATTTTAAATTATGTAACTGACGGACTAAATAGATATTTTTTGTCAACCACCCTATTATTTCATGCCTGAAACGTCAAAACTAAGTTGACAGTTCTTAATATAAAACAAAAAGCACAACATCATGTCTGTATTCCCCGGAGACTTAGACAGAGATGTACTTTGGCCCACTCTTTACCATTAATGTTTGAGTCCCATGATATATGGAGCTGACCCATAAACCGAGAACAAAATCCAGGATTTCCGTTGCTACTGTGAACTTTAGAAAGAAAGCCCAATAGCAATTCGCTCAACCCGGGCATCAAACTCAGGACCTCATCACTGATAAGGCTTGAACTCCATTCACTGACTCACTCACTATTTTATGCAACTACTAGAACAGCGAGGCAGCGCAACAGAAAGCGTCTGCAGTGGATCGCAAACAGTGAGTAGTTTCAAGTAGTAATTAATTTACGTTTGTTGTTTACTAGCGAACCGCCCAGGTTTTGAACGGGGCAAATTTAATACCTTTCTAGTTTATCGCTTTTTCTATTAGTGACAACCATAAATTAAGATCCGTTGCGTAGTAAAGAAGTAAATGTTGAAAGAGTCAAAGGTAGTAAGGAACTTTGTTTCATACTATTTGGGCCTGCTTGTGCCACTGTAGGTTATCTTACTTACGCGGAGTCTCCGAGTTAGTAGCTAACCCACCCAATTTTTAACCGACTTCAAAAAGGAGGTGGTTCTCAATTCGAGTTTTTTTTATGTTTGTTATCTCAGAACTTTTTACTAGGTGAACCGATTTTTAGTTTTGATTCTGTGCTGCAATTGCATGTCCTTTTATTGTTTACACCATTTAATAAATTAAAATCACGCCAGTACGCTCTAAAGTGGTAAGCAGATGTGTACAGTTCACCTTGGTACACTCTGATTGTGAAAACAGTATTTGTACAAACCAACTTACAGAAATAAAATCATTTATCATGTTATTCGGGTAATCTATTTTGGCATAAATGTGAGCATTGTAGATACCACAACCAAACAGTGAAAAATGAAAATTTTTGACAAAAAAATACAACTGACTTCCAAGTTAAAACTACAAAGTGAAAAATTATTTTAATTTCGGAAGTCGGTGTCAAAAAACAACAACAAGAATATCGATTTCCGAAATTGAAGTTATTACCCGAATGCAAGGAAATGCTTATGTTTTTCGCGTGTATCTTGTTTGTATGTATGTATGAATGTAATATTCTTTTTTATTAATATCTACCAAACCGCTAGACGGATCTATATAATTAAGTCATCGTTAGATACGTCTTGACCGACCAAGTGTTCTTTGATAGGTGAAGCTAAACATTAAACATGGCGGATTTTGGGCGCCATACTCGTATTGTGCGGGTCCCAATTTTTTTTTCTTCCAAGCCCATCATGTGGGGTATCAAAATTAATGGTTTTAAGAGGTTATACAAAAATATATTCTGGAACAAAGAAATATCGCCTGTAAACTTATGAATTTAGTTGATACATTGGCAACATTTTGATACTGATTCAAATCTCAGTTTGATTTTATTCGATTGACAACACTTTATTTCACTTATGTCAAAATACTTGATTACAATTGGATGTTATAAGCTGTACTTTGCCTGATGAGTTCAGTATCCAATGAAAGCGAATTTGGTCCATAATAATAGCCGCCTGAGAGTGGAATCGCCCGCCATGATTGTTCGCTTAGGAAAAAACGCGCCGGCGCGCGTCTTGGACTTGTGTCGGAAAAAGTTGAAAATTAGCCTGGTGGCGTATATAAACTTTTGTTGAGAGAAAGCAAAACGATTGGTGACCGAATCCGCTGCTTTGTTAATTGGTTAAACGACAAGGACTATCTCTTAAACGCCACCTGCGGTTACCTGCTTCGTGCATGCATTACCCACAAGTCCGAGGGTACATTGAAGATAGCAATGTTACATGTTTAAAAGAAATTCGAAAATAAAACTGATAACTATAAAGTTGTAATTAAAAAAAGATAATTTAAAAGTCAAAAACCCGACTGCTTAAGAAGCCAACAAAAAATTGTAAACAAGAAAAAATGTCGCTGAGCAGTCGAAGGATCAGGGGGTCAGCCAGCTCGCTAATATGTATCCCCCGACTGAACAGTATGACTTTTTTCTCATTTCCAGCTTTTTAGTTGGCTTCTTAAGCAGTCGGGTTTTTAATTTTTATATTATTATTGTTTTCACTTTGCAGTGTTTTTATTTGGAAGTCGGTTATATTTTTTTGTTAAAAAGTTTTTTGTAAGACATATAAATTTGCCAATTTCAGAGTAAGTTGCAGTTGTAGACCATCTAAGGCTGCCAAGTTCATTCAACCAGAACAAAGTACTTCCTTAGTTTAGTTTTCAACATGTTCAAAGTCAACAAATGACACAGTCCCGCCGAAGCTTGTACATTGTTTGCAACCCCTGAAACCTCTGACACTGAAGTCAGGGGTATCAAACAATTCGTAATTGAAACACGTAAGTTTAATTGTGGAAGTTTATGAAGATATGTTGTGTTTGTGGACCGACGGTTTCCTCATATGAATTTTGATGACTTATAGTCATTGTTGGTAAATGTTACTGAATAAGAGATACATTGTTGCAAAGATCTGTTTGAACTTTTGGTAGTATTATAGCTCAATTAAACGGAACATGCTAAGATGATTAGTCAATGAGTATTTTACAATTTGGAAGGTATAGTTCACTTTTTTAGGATTGCAATTTTTTAATAAGCGCCACGAGGGGCTGTTTCTGTTGCTCCCCAAAGGCAGAGAGACGAGATTAAAACCTTTTAGGGATAAGACAACACGACTTTTCCTTTTATGATACTTATTTTAATCCTATAAGGGGCAGCTGTTGTTCTAAATTTCATTTCTATACATTGTCCTAGGTTAAGCGTTGTCTTTCTGTAAATTAAAATATGACTTTTTTAAATTAATATTATATATTTGATGGTAGATTAAGTCTCTACTATGCTGTATTATATAAAATAAATTCACATTCTACCCCAAAAATATAGTTATCTTATTATTTCAGAAAGAAAGTAATCACAATAAATAATATAAACATAATAATCCTGTCTTTCGCTAAAGCAGTCATAACTTCACAACTAATAAATTCTAAGGCAAGCAAACCAGCAGCCGAATTGCGCAAGTAAATGCGGCAAGCCACAAGGTTTGATCGCTATCAAATCGACCAATCACACAGACGGAAAACCACATCGCGTCATTCATCTCGCATGTGATTGGTCGATTTGATAGCGGTCAAACCTTGTGCCTTGCCGTATTCACTTATGCAATACGTCCGCTGATTTTCCTTTGATTCCCAGATCGCGTTTACAAAGGCATCTATTAAGCTTATTGAAATCGTCTAGACAATAAATTGCTGCATGATATTTTGTAACTAGAATCAAGGCTGTGTCAGTGGTTAGTACTGTTAACGACAAAGTCGACAAACGATGTAATAATGTTCAACAAGTTTAAGCATTTAAAATCGCTGAACAGCTCTAGCCAAATCAAGATGGATTGGGCAAACGCTCCGGAAGAATTTCGATCATATTCCTAAATAGATCAGGAGTAGGAATCCGTAAGGCAAAAGAAAGTGTGGCCATACCCATCAAACCTGGCGTCACGCAACATGTTAGCAGAAGCCACGACCATCGGAATGAGGTGGAGCGAGGTGAAGCGTTAATCTAAAAACAGCTCGCTACGGAAGACACTATGGGTGCCCTCTGTTCCAGATAGGAGACATGTATGACCTTAAGAAAATAAATCAAGAACAGTTCTAGACACACAATGCGGTGAACATCATGAGTTTATAAATATTGGTAACACTATAGAAACAAATTAACTGACCCACCTCAATACTACAAAACCCTTTTTAAAATACGCGTCGCACGTCAATTTACCCTTCGGGGAATACCGATTCAGATTTTTTATGTCTATCACCGATATTTTTAACCTTTATGCGTTATCTATATTATGTGTGTGGAAGTGGTCATAGGTGCAGATGTTCAGACACTTTTGTTTTGTAAGGCGTCGATTTGTGGAACTTTGTACAAATGTACATGTTCATCGACTTCTGTCGCTGACGGTACAACTGGTACCATAAAAGTAATCTTCTTGGTACAGGCAATATGGCGAAGTAAATTGAGTTCATATCTCGGTTTCCATCGTGAGTAACAGACAGCGGAGAATTTTTTGTAGTCTGTTACCGACAAGTTTGCGCACTAAAACTGATACAAATTTTTACTTACTATTTTTATAGCATTTTAATTGTACCTTTTCGCATAGAAAGAGTTACAGCATTAGTATACACAACTAGGTATGGTAGGTTTGGCCAAAACAATAACTGTTTTATTTTCTGTTAAAAAAATAAAATATGCCAGTTCGTTGGTCAGAAGTAAATTCGATCTTAGTTTATACAGAAGAAAAAGTAAATGTTACCGTTTAATTAAAAAATCTAATACTTATCTCCGTGAGTTTTGCAAAAACCATCAACGATTCGCAAAACCCAGTATGGGTTTTATTGGCATGGCACTAGGTAAAATTATGTTATCATAATTACTGTGACAATAGCGCGTTCATGTAAAGTTCGTCCTCACAAAGTTAGTCCGAAAACGTATAGCCCGTGAACTTTGGTTGTAACATGCAGTAACCATGTTAAATAGTTTGATAAACTCAAAGTACTATTATAACAAGGTAAAATTGGGACGTTGTGTTTTAAGGCTATCAAATATGAAATGAAATTCAGTTTAGATTCCATCATCGGATTACAAGGCGTTCGGATCGGCATACGTCTTGTAGTGCGCTATCGGTACATGGTGAACATCCCAGCCATACGCACTTAATGTTTTGGGAATACTTTTATTGTGCGTATAACAGATAAGAAGTGGAATTCCCTGCCGGAGTCCGTGTTGTCAAGAGTACATCCTAGGTATTCTTGACAACACTCCCAGACTAACATGTTTATTCGCCATCAACCACATTATAGCTTACCTCTTTATATATCAGGTGGGATAGTGGTGAAACGAAAGCCTATCGAAATAAAAAAAGAGTTATATATTTGAGAGATGAGAAAAACGCAATGATTGACGGCTGATACATGATGGGTTTTTAACGCAGACAGTACTCAAAATATATTAATAGAAATAAAATCATATTTGCATATTCCAACATTTCAGGCTGAAAACATCTTGAAACCAAATAAAAAATTGAATTATGATGACTCACTTTAATAACATTGATCTTGACCTAACATTATTTTACGGCCAAAAAGATGCGCGGAACTAGGCCGTATTTTTACAGTTTTAGGATCTGTTTTTTATCGTAAATTTACTGCTGGCTTTCTATCTAAGTTTATAGGCCGTCTGTTTCAACACCAGTAAAATTACTAAGACAACATTTTATAGGGACGGTTATCAAATATTAGAGCCGAGATCTTACTCGAATACTTTTCGAATATTGAGTTTGGAAGTATTTCGGGCTTGTTCGAAAGTTAGATTTGATTTTGATAACGCCCATAGGCTGCGGCGATAAAGTGTAGATTGGCAATCAAGAGATTTTCAAATATATTTTAATTTAAAAAAAATGTTACGCTTTACGTGAGGTGGTTTCAAGCCATTTGACCTGGGTGAAATAAATAAGTCAGTAGGCTACATTTATAAATAGTTAATTATAAGACCGAGAATACGCTTTTGTAGAACAGCAAAATATTTCTAGGTATTTTTCTACTTTGCTACCTTTGAACTTATGCAGAGGGATTTTCCTTATTATTATTCAGGCCTATTGTTTACGAAGTATTCTTATCTCCAAGATAATGGTCCTTTTTATTCCGGAAAATAAGAAGAACATTCAATTATCTACCAATATAATACAAGCAATTGGCGTCCTCAAGTACGATCCAAAACAAAGCTATTAAAGGTTTGTAAAGACTTGGGGAGAGATTTAATGTTGTGCAATTGAGTGTATTACCATACCAGTAGACCATTACGTTAATTTGGAATGTTTGAAAATTGAAAGACCAGATTCACTCTCGATTTCTGATCACTTAATGAATCTTAATGATCTGATACATAACATGGTACAACACTGGTAACGCTCGTATTCCCGGAAATGTAAGACAGAGGTTTACCTACATATAGAACTTACAACCACATTCGCCAATTAAGACGACGACAGTCGCCAACGACCTTGAGGGTAGGGTAGGGGAGAAACGCGCACTCGTTTTACACCCGCGCGCCTCAAAATTCGGGTCTACCTTTTATAGCAGAATTTTTATTATGCGTAACAACGGATAGCATAAACTGCATTTCGCAGAAAATCGTTTGGCATACACTCATTTATCATACATTCAAAACTCATAACAATAATCAGTCAATCATATAAATAGAGTGTTTTAAAACGTGTACGTATTGTACCTGCTTGTCTGATTTCCTTTCTGTTTTGTTACAGGTGGCTTTAATATTTGGCATACATGGAGCTTGTCGTAGTAACGAGCTTATAAAAATAACAATCGATGATGTCAAAAAACACTCAGATGAATCTCTTTTAGTGAATTTAACTGACACAAAAACAAAAATTAATCGGTCATTCGTCATTCGTGGCCAGTACAAACGAATAGTGGAAAAATATCAGAGCCTGCGTCCTTCTCATATCATGTGCTTCAAACAGGTTATGGGAAAAAATTTAATATCTTCAATGCCCCTAGCGCTACATACTTGAAGTCGTCCGATTGCAAGCAACAGACCCATAATATTATGTTTAAAGGGCCTATCCAACGACACCTCATACAATGGGGTAGACGAGAAAAAATACTTCCCAATTTTACGTCGATAGGAGGTACCAGTTTTTTTTTCTGATTTTGTTTTACCTCTTTGTCGGAATTATTAATATGTATATATATGCCAAATTATAGCTTTCTAGTAATAAGTCTCTGAGCTAAGCTGCGGACGGACAGACGGACATAGCGAAACTTTAAGGGTTCCTTGTTGACTTCGGATCCCTAAAAAATAGGATCAAATATTATTTTTATATACAACATATCAATTAATTATGTTTAAACATAATTATCATGTTACCTTGATTGCAGTTCATTTGTAATTTATTTGTAGATCAACTAATATATACTCAATAATTAATGCAAAGATTAAACATAAAAAATACATCGTTTATTTTTTAAGTGCACATTTACAACAGATCAATTATGTTTTAGAAGATCAAATGATATTGTCCCATAAAATTATTCCAAATGAATTTTTGCCATCTTCAGAATCAGCAGAATTTTATTTGGCATAATTTCACTTGGCATATTGCCAAGTGAAATTCTGCCATCTTAAAAGTATGCCATTGTAATTTCGGACATATAATCATTCGGCCAAACAATAGTTATGCCAGCTAGAGTCAACTCCCAAAATTCAGTAATTCTTTGTAGTTTCCTTATTATTTTATGACTTAAAAAAATTAAGTTGTCTTTGAGATGGTGAAAATTTCATTAAAATACGCCCGGCCGTTTTGGTGGCATTGTCGTTCTTTGTCCGTGTTAGACATAACTTTACAAATAAATTACACTGTGTTATACGTGTGCAGTTTACAGTCACCCAAAGGGCAATGGAGAGAGCTATGCTCGGAGTTTCCTTGCGTGATCGAATCAGAAATGTATAGATCCGCAAAAGATACAGGGTTACCGTAGAACGGATGACCGCTGGGGCAGAAAAGTTCTGGAGTGGCGACCGCGAACCGGTAGACGTTGCGTTGGAAGGCCCACCAGTTGGACCGATGATCAGGTGAGGTTTGCAAGGATCCGCTCGATGCGGAATGGGTGTATAGGTGCAACTTTGCTTTAAACATTATTACGAAAATGTTTTAGTGTAACAAATATAAAAAAAAAAAAATACGATTAGCCGTTCAGACGTGATTCTCATTTTAAAATCAGCTACTTAAAGTTATCTGCGCCTTAATTTGAAGTCAATTAGGTAAATCTAGAGTGCGCGGCCATTAACTGGTTACATTTGCAGACTCCGGGTTGCGCCTTTGCCTGACCCTAAAATCGAACCCAAACATCATATTCGGCATTAGCAGTTGCACTACTAGACCTGTCTGAGAAAAATGGAGTTAATCTACTACCTATTAAAACAAAATCTTACTAATATTATAAATGTGAAAGTTAATGAATGAATGGATATTGGAGAGAGCAGTTTGTTCGTACTGTTACAACCCTTATTACAAGGCAATAAAGCCGACATTTGCATTCTCTAGTTAAAGCATCAGTTTTCATTGCAAAGCCAATGCTGAATTGCAGTTATCGCTCATTAGCGGAATTTTAATATTCATTTAGTTAGTTAGATTCTGGAAGCCGTCGCGTAAACCCAAATTCGTTAGACTTATCTCAAGAGATACAAGAGATTATAGAAAGTCTTTATTTTAGTTGGTGTAATATTGTGTATTATTCAGTAAAACATTAATAAAAGTTGTAATTGTGGATTTTTGTGAATAAATAAGTGGTTCGGTAGAAGTTAGTTTTTTTTTAAAAAGATCTACGGGGTCGGCCGTGTAACAAATTGGTGTCAGAAGTGGGATACCAGAGACGAAGTCTTACGACGTTGAGTCAGACAGACACTGGTATTCCGAAGCCCGAGCCTCCCGTTCATTGACCGACAGTAAGACTTAATCTAAAGCTAAGCCTGCGTCACTACCTTGGACGACGGTCAGCCTCCGCTATTCTGCGTGAGCCCGCTCCAGCCACAACGTATTGGACGACGGTCAGCCTCCGCTACTCTGCGTGAGCCCGCTCCAGCCACAACATTGGACGACGGTCAGCCTCCGCTATTCTGCGTGAGCCCGCTCCAGCCACAACATTGGACGACGGTCAGTCTCCGCTTTTCAGCGTGAGCCCGCCCAGACATCATCACTAGCACCATCATCAGCTCCAGGGTCTAACTCACCACATCCAGTTGGCCAAGAAATTCCACAGCGAACCGTGTGAAAATTCCAGCTCCAACGCGTCATTGCAACATAATGCAAACGCCAAGCTTCGTGTTACTGTGAGTGTTTCTTGCGTCTATAATTTCAAAGTGAATCGCGCCTCTGAATCGTATTTCTAAGTTACTGCTATATTTTTATACCTATTTGTGTCTACACGTACTTTACTGTTCGTAAATTATAAAGGGTGTCCAACATATCATAATACTTATGTCCGTTAAATCAGAAAGCGGAAAAATGTCCGACAAAATTACCTTGTCCGTCTTAACCAAATTCGTAAAACCATTTAATGGGGATAGAGAGACGTTACCTGCATTTCTCACAAATTGCGAGAATGCAATGTCTCTAGCCACACAAGATCAACAAAATGTGCTCTGTAAGTATATAATTTCCCAGATGGAAGGGAAGGCACAAGTAGCATGTAGTCTAAAATCATTTGAAAAATGGTCAGAACTTAAAACTTTTCTCAAGTCCACCTTTGGAGAAAAAAAACACGCCACACATCTCTTATCGGACTTACAACATTGCAAACAACTACCAAATGAAGAAGTAACGCAATACTCTCTACGAATCGAGTCAATACTGACCCGAATTCAGTCGGACACTCATCACAGCTGTAAAGACGAAAACGAACTACCTGGCCGTATAGCAGCCATGGAAGACCTGGCCCTCAATACATTCATGCTAGGCCTAAGCTCTTCTATATCCAACATTGTTCGGTGCAAAAACCCTTCAACTCTCAACGAAGCGATTCAATACGCTATAGATGAAGAAAAGTTATTTAACTTATCTAAACCTAAATCAGTCAAACAATGTTCAACATGTAATAAAGTAGGCCATAGCTCATCAGAATGTTTCAGAAACAAAAAGCCTAACTATAATTCCCAAAAACCATATCATAAGGTTTTCATTTCCCAATGGGATTCTAATAAAAACAATAATTCTAATACTAATTCAAATACCAATAGCAATGCTAACTCCAATGCCAATCCTAGTGCGCAAACTTGCAGATATTGCAAAAATATCGGGCACACTATAGAGCAATGTCGTAAAAGGCAATTCAATATGCAACGCCGCGAAAATACGGACTTTGCACAGCGCCATCATAATTCACCTGATAGCTCTACAAATGCATTTACGCATACATGTGAATGTTTGACCAATGGTCATAATAACCACGTCGAATCTCACGATAATTTAAACTAAATCGGATTTTGATGCCGTGTCCGTCAAAATCTATGCAAATTTATAATGGCACGATTCCTACTAATTCTACATCTCAGTCGAAGATGCTGAGTCCTTCTAACTCTTATAATCATACTAAATCTACATCTCAGTCAAAGATGCTGAGTCCTACTAATTCTACATCTCAGTCAAAGATGCTGAGTCCTACTAATCCTACATCTCAGTCGAAGATGCTGAGTCCTACTAATTCTACATCTCAGTCGAAGATGCTGAGTCTTGCTACCTCTAATAATCATACTAAATCCACATCTCAGTCAAAAAGGTTGAGTCCTACAAATTTTACATCTCAGTCAAAGATGCTGAGTCCTGCTATCTCTAACAATCCTACTAAATCTACATCTCAAGCCAACGAGCTGAGTTCTGCTATCTCTAATAAGAAAATAAAATGTCACTTATGTAATAATGTGCCAAAGGGTTCTCGTACTAATTCTAAACATAACTCAATCACACCTAACTTAAATATGAATTCTAAATCTAAACTTATATACGAAATTAATGATTTTTGTAAAAAGGTAGCCTTACCTCATACTTATCTAACTACTACTCACGCTTTAGAACGGTTATGTTTTCTTATCGATACAGGATCAACCATCAGTATTGTCAAAGGTTCCTGTTTACTCGAAACTCCAAATCTATCCACCGAAATTGTAAAGTTAAAGGGCATTAATAGTTCAGAAAACCCTGTTGAAACTCTAGGTACCTTTCAAATGGAGTTTAAACTATCAGATAATACTTATAAATACAAATTTCATGTCACAAAAGATGACATTAATCTTAATAATTACGATGGAATTATCGGTAGCGACTTTTGCGATTACTTTAAATCAAATATCGATTATTCTTCTAAGTCAATGTCTATATTTAACCATTATATTCCTATCACTTATAATCAACCGTCGTATAACATTCCAGCTCGTTCTGAAGTAGTTATCGAATGCACTGTATCTAATTACTCGCCTGAACTTTATCATAACAATGAAGCTCTCGTACTAGACCATACTCTAAGTGAAGGTGTCTATGTTGCAAATTGCATTGTCTCAATCAAATCAAATAAGAAAACAAACATTACTATCCTAAATACTACAGAGACTGACATTGAAGTTAAAGATTATCACGTAAACGTGACACCGTTTGAAAGTAAAAGTTCAGATTCTATATCTTGTTACAATACTAATTCTATTGCCTGTAATAAATCTAATCGCATAGATAAAGTTTTAAGCCTCATTCGCTGTTCCCATTTAAATCAGGAAGAGAAAAAATCTCTCTTAGAATGTTGCTCCCAATACACAGATATCTTCCATATCGAAGGTGAACCCTTAACCTTCACGGACGCTATAGAACACACTATTAACACAGGTGATGCACCACCTATACATGTCAAATCATATCGCTTCCCCGAATGCCACAAAGAGGAAGTAGATTCCCAAATTCGTAAAATGCTAGATCAGGATATCATCAGACCTTCTATTTCGCCTTGGAGCGCCCCAGTTTGGGTAGTACCGAAAAAGATGGACGCTTCAGGCAAACAAAAATGGAGAATAGTCATTGACTACCGCCGTCTCAATGACGTCACTGTCTCTGAAATTTATCCGCTGCCTCTTATCACGGATATCTTGGACCAGTTAGGTCATTCTAAATATTTTAGCACGTTGGACCTTACCAGCGGTTTTCATCAAATAAAGACCAACCCCAAAGATGCGGCTAAAACTGGTTTCACAGTTAGCACAAATTCAAGCATGTCTGGACACTATGAATTTACCAGGATGCCTTTTGGGTTGAAAAATGCCCCTGCCACATTTCAACGTCTTATGAATACTGTTTTATCAGGCTTACAAGGCCTCCATTGCTATATTTACTTAGACGATTGCATCGTTTACAGTCAAAATTTACAAGATCACATGCTTAAATTACAACTGGTATTTAATAAATTTCGTGAATATAATTTGAAACTCCAACCAGACAAGTGTGAGTTTCTTAGACATGAAGTGACTTACCTTGGCCATATTATCACTGATAAAGGTGTATCTCCAAACCCTGAAAAAGTTAACGCCGTATCGCAATTTCCAATCCCAAAAAATCCTAAAGATATCAAATCATTTCTAGGCCTAATAGGCTATTATCGCCGATTCATCGAAAACTTTTCGAAGTTAACTAAACCACTTACCTCTTTACTAAAAAAGGATGCTGTTTTTCACTGGGGTACAGAACAGCAACATGCATTCGATTTTCTTAAAGAAAAATTAATTACTGCCCCTCTTCTACAGTACCCTGACTTCTCACAACCTTTTAACGTTACTACTGATGCTAGTAATTACGCCGTTGGCGCCATACTATCTCAGGGTCCCGTCGGCAAAGATAAGCCGATCGCATACGCATCACGCACTCTAAATAAACCTGAAGGCAACTATTCGACTACCGAAAAGGAGCTTTTAGCTATTTTATTTGCCGTTAAAACTTTCCGACCATATTTATATGGAAATAAATTCAAAATAATAACAGATCACAGACCCCTCGTTTGGTTGTTTAACGTTAAAGATCCCGGCAGTAGACTCATTCGCTGGCGCCTCAAACTTGAGGAATATGACTACGAAATTACCTATAAGCAAGGTCGCCTCAATTCCAATGCCGATGCACTATCCCGTTGCCCTATTAACTCTATTGATGTTAACAATTTAAATAACTCTACTTATGAACAATATTTTAAAAACCAATTTACTAATCAGCTCCCTGCTTCAAACACTATTATAGAAGAATGTACTCAAGGCCTCCACTTATCCAAGTTAAATACAATAGCCTGCCCTGTCTCTTTAGACTTTGACTATTCTATGCCTTATTGCGAGGAAATACTATCACAGCTCGATAACTCTGCTGACTTACTAAACTCAGAACGCGAACCTCTTACAATACGACACGTCCAGGATAAAAATAAATCTTACTATTTTCTATTTACAAAAGTTCATCATTATGAACAAACTAATTTTAGAGATGTCTATAGTTTATTAATTAAACTCAGAAATCTACTAATCGATTGCCCAAATATAACTGATCTTGCTTTACCTGATTTTAGTGACCCATTTTCTAAACTAGCCTATACTAAAGTTTATAATATGATATCGTATATTTTTCACAATACCAACATCAAAATCCATATGTATAAAAATCTATTAATTTACCCTACTCCTATAGAAGTTCCTAAAATATTAAAGGAAAATCATGACTCTGTTATCGCTGGTCACCCAGGATCACAACGAATGTATTCGCGTATCAAAGCTGCCTACTATTGGAAAGGCATGCGCTCTGACATTGAACAATACGTAAAAAAATGTAAGCTTTGTCAGATCAATAAACCTTTAAGGAAATCAAATAAAGCTCCTATGGAGATAACTTCTACATCGACTAGGCCATTTGAACGACTAGCCCTTGACGTCGTAGGTCCCTTACCCGAAGCGGGTTTCCAAAATTTTAAATTCATTTTAACACTACAAGATGATCTAACCAAATTTACCAACGCTTATCCGATGATTACAGCTACCAGTGAAGAAATAGCTCGAAACCTCGTACATTTTATGTCTCTTTTCGGTTTTCCTAAAACTATTTTAACAGACTTAGGCACTTGTTTTACGTCAGAATTATTTAAACAATTAACAGATATATTGAAAGTCAAAGCCCTTTTCACTACTCCGTATCACCCACAAACTAATGGAGCTCTTGAACGCTCACATGCTACTCTAAAAGAATACCTTAAATCCTTTGTTAATGAAAATCAAAATGACTGGCACTGTTATCTATTCACCGCAATATTAGCATATAATACTACTCCCCACTGTACAACTAATTTCACTCCTCATGAACTATTATACGGCTATAAACCATGCATTCCTAATTCCTTATATGAAACCTCCGGTAATACCACATACAATGAATATATAAGAGCTTTACAATATAGGATGCGATTTAGTCGCGAAAAAGCTATCCAAAATATTCTAAATAGCAAAGAGAGATCAAAACAATATTATGATACTAACTCCCGTGAAATCACATACAAATCAGGAGATATGGTGTACCTAAAACACCATCACAGACTTCGAAAAGCGTTATCGCCTATATGGAAAGGCCCATACAAAATTACAAAAGTTAATAATAAACATAATGTGACCCTTCAAGTAGGTCGTAAAAATATAAAATACCACACCAATGAAATAAAACCTTCAACATCCTAACACATACTATGTTTCCTTTCAGAACGCTATGCTGGCACGGCATTTCAAGCCACAGCCTCACCGAATCGAGCATCATTCCCATCTACCATAGTCCCGGAATTTATTTTGAACCTATTAATAATATTAACTTTTATAGTGATCATTGGAAAGTTATCACTCACGTCGATTTAATCTCTTTAGAACCTTATCTTAACAAAATAGAAACTCTATTACATGAAACTCTGAATCTCTGTAACAAAATTCAAACAGAAGATTCACAAGATTTTAACTTGTGCAAGGACATGTCTAATCCGATTGAAGTTTTAATCCAATCAAATTTCATTAAATTACAGTCACTATCACATATCATCTCTAATAAATCAACAAATAAAATAAAACGCTCTTTAGAATTTGGAGGAGAAATCTTAAAGTTCTTTTTTGGTACATTAGATGCAGACGACGCTAGAAAATATGATGCTGCAATTGAGTCGTGTAAAAAGAGCGACACAGAACTATACCACCTAATGAGAGATAACATTCACATAATTAAATCTACCATAAATAACTTTAACACTACTATTTACAAACTTAATCAAAATGAAAATAAATTAAATACCCAAATTAACATGATGAACGAAATATTTTCCCAAATCACGAAAACTGACAACTTACTGCTACATACCTCAAGGTTAAACAATCTTCTTAATATAATTGAAGGTTCTTTACTTAGTATTTCCAATTTACTGGATACTACAGTAAACTCTATTTTATTTTCTAAGGCTAATATATTACATCCTAGTGTTATAAGCCCCTCTAATCTTTATCTAGAATTATCTAAACATAGTAGTCAAGTAAACAAAAGGTTAGATTTCCCAGTTCCTTTAAGCATTCAAAATATTCACTCCATAATAGATGTCTCTGAATTTAGCTCTTATTACTATAATAATAAGATCGTTTTTATATTACAAATACCTTTAATAACACCTGATAAGTTCATGACCTATAAAATTATACCTTTACCTACTCCGCATGATGACTCACATAGCACATTTGCATTGATTCAACCTTCTAACTCCTATATAGCTTTAAGTGATGACAGGATGCATTATGCTATGATGGACACACTTGCTAGATGTAAGTTAGTAAATAATAACTTTTCTATCTGTGAACTAACTACTATATATTCATGTATAAGCAATCCAAACTGTGAATCTAAAATATTAACTGAAGTAACACTGTCGTTACCCACAGAATGCAACGCCAAACTTTTATATGGACAAATTGATATTTGGCAAAAGTTAAATAACAATAAATGGATTTATGTTCAATCAAATACAAATAAATTGACAATCAAATGCGAAGATAACATTAGCGACTATTCAATCATAGGTACTGGAATTGTAAAACTAACAGCAAATTGTATTGGTTATTCTAAAACTATTCAGTTAATAACAACTAGCTCTTATTCTTTTATTACTAAGTCTCCTTTAGATATTAAGTTTGATATAACAACTGATGACTGTTGTAAGAAGGACATATTTAATAAAAGCCTGCCACATTTGTCGCCAATATCTTTAAGCAAAATCAACTTAGATTCTCTCAAATATGCAAATCATCAAATGGATAATTTAGAACAAGAGTTAAATAACTTAGAAAAAGAATCACATTTTATTAAATATGGTCCATACTACTCTACTTTTACTTATATTTTAATTGTGTGTTTATTCTTATGTGTAATTTATAAGATCTTTAGATATTTTAAAAATAAAAATGCTACTAATTCTGGATGCTGCGTGCAGATATTTAACCAGTGTTATAATCAGAAAACTTCTAAACGCAAATCCAAAATCTCTAATTCTATCGAGATGACTGAAATGTCATCAACATCTGATGAAGACAATAAGCCAATACAATCTTTACCAATTCGAAACACTAATTATAAATCTACAGCTAATACCTATAAGACCAAATTCCCATCAAACAGGAATTTAAACTTTTAAAATACACTTAACTTAATATACTTTTAATTATGGTGTTATGATTTCCATTGTAATCTACTATGTCTTACTATGTTTAATTATAGTTTTATAAGCTACATGTACCCATGTACATTTATATCTAGTGTTAGTTTTTATGACCATCTTAATCTCACTGTATCTCCTATCTTTTCTATTTTACTTCGCTTATCTTATAAGATAAAGCTTCGTCAAAAAGGGGGAGCTGTTACAACCCTTATTACAAGGCAATAAAGCCGACATTTGCATTCTCTAGTTAAAGCATCAGTTTTCATTGCAAAGCCAATGCTGAATTGCAGTTATCGCTCATTAGCGGAATTTTAATATTCATTTAGTTAGTTAGATTCTGGAAGCCGTCGCGTAAACCCAAATTCGTTAGACTTATCTCAAGAGATACAAGAGATTATAGAAAGTCTTTATTTTAGTTGGTGTAATATTGTGTATTATTCAGTAAAACATTAATAAAAGTTGTAATTGTGGATTTTTGTGAATAAATAAGTGGTTCGGTAGAAGTTAGTTTTTTTTTAAAAAGATCTACGGGGTCGGCCGTGTAACAGTACGCCAGAACGGCTGAACGGGTCTAGATTAAATGAGAAAAAAGCATAGATCATAGTCTAGAATAGCACATTGGCCTTTTCATCCCGGTATAATGTTCCCTTGCAATAATATTCCCGCTGGCGAAGAAGCTGGCAGAAGCTATTTACCTATAGATAGATAAATGTTTTGATTGTATCAAATTAATGTCCTGCCTGCCCTTGTCTATATAGTACCGTCAAAGTCATAAGATGACCACTCAACAACAGATTGATAATTCATTCATAAGCTGCGTATCAAATGTTAAATAATAAGTGCAGGGAATTGGGCTTGAAGTGAGTTGTCATGGGAATGCCAGCTCACTTCTTCCAAGTTATTACAGTGAGTTTTGTTACAGAATCGACCGGCTGATACCAGTATCAACTCCCACAAATAATTTTAATAAAACTGTAGGTGATACATTTTCATAAAAAAATATTTGCCGAACATTCACGTACAGACGTACTTAATGTTCCCAATATAATCAATTGAAGCATTGTACTGTGAAATATTGTAGATAGAGCTCAGTGGAGCTGAATGGACCACTTTGGGGAACCAATGAGGTATACTTTACGCATTTTACGATCTTCAAGGTTGTCTCCAGGATGGTGAGAAGTGATGTCGTGTTTCTAAGGGAGTTATGATCGAGTTTGTGACACAGATGTTTAGGGGTTGTTAAAGTATTTGTTACCGACTTCAAAAAAAGGAGAAGGTTCTCAATTTGTCGGAATCATCTTTATTTTCCCCGTTTACTCAAAGACCCATGGACTGATTTAAAAAATTCTTCTTTTCATAAAAAGGGTATACTTACCAGGTGGTCCCATGATCATTAAGTCAGCATCAATGGCTATAAATGTTTACCTACCAAAACTAAAAAGGGATAAATAAAAAACTTTTCAACAAAAAAATCAAACCGACTTCCAAAACAAAACACTACAAAGCGAAAAATAACTTTATTTTCCGGAGTCGGTGTTTAAAGACGGAAGACAAAAGATACCAAAGACACCGACTTCGGAAAAGAAAGTTATTTTTCGCTTTGTAGTGTTTTTTTGAAGTCGGTTTGATTTTTTGTTAAAAAAAAGTCGTAGATGTTTTTGTTTAAGGTTTACACATAATCGACTAACAACGCCCGCGGCTGCGCCTACGTAGTAACCTACACAGTATCTTTAAAAATTATAGCCCATGCGTTATTCTGCATAGGTCTATTCATCCATCCACACTAACATTCACGTGTGTAATAATGGTGCCTAGTTGCTTTTATATAGTAGAAGGAAGTAAAAGGATATTATTTTGTAATATGACTGAGTTTACGTGTCTCCGTGTCTGAGTTTCGTGTTTTCTTACAACTGATTAACAATAAATTTTTCGTCTAACAGTTAAGTATGGTATGTGTTGAATAATTAAATTTAGCGCCTTCCTACTTTAGTTTTAGTCTGTATTCGCACATCACTATTTGTTGTGATCAACACTACTCTCTCGATATCTATATCCTGTATCCGGTGCCCTAATTACATTAAAATCTATGTTCAGCTTCAACGAGTGTATTTATTTTAATCTTCAAGTAATTAGTGCTGCAATCTCTAATCACATCAGGTTATGGGCCCAGAATAGTCTAACAAGTTTAGTGGATGCGAAAGCTCTCAGTACAAAGTGAAATAAATAATAAAAACGAAATTAACCTAAACTCGCAACGTGCTCAAAGAAAATTGTTCGTCACATCAACTCTCACCATCGAAAATATGGCTGGAAGTGGATCATTCGTGGCTATTGAGAAATTGTCAGGCCGTGAAAACTATGCCACATGGCGATTTGCCGTGAAAACCTATCTACAACATGAGGAATTGTGGGACTGCATAGAAAGTTCTTCAAGCTACGTTACAGATGCGAAAAAGGACACTAAGGCGAAAACTAAAATTATTTTGCTAGTCGATCCTATAAACTACGTTCATGTACAAGAGGCAGAAACTGCAAAAGAGGTTTGGGATAACCTATCCCGCGCATTTGACGACTCGGGACTTACACGCAGAGTTGGTCTACTACGTGATCTCTGCACGACTACACTCTCTGGAAGCCACAACATAGAAGAATATGTCAGTAAAATAATGTCCACGGCGCACAAATTAAGAAATATCGGATTCAAAGTTGACGATGAGTGGCTTGGTACCTTACTACTCTCTGGTTTGCCTGAAATATACAAACCAATGCTTCTTGCTATTGAGAGTTCTGGAATGAAGATTAGTGCAGACTCTGTGAAATCTAAGTTGCTTCAAGAAGTTAAAGACAGTGAAAATAACTCAGCTTTTGCAACAAGTAATGGGTTTCAAAGAAACACTACTACAGCGAAAAAGAAATTCTCAAAAGGACCAAGATGCTTTCAGTGTAATAAATATGGGCACAAGAGCCCAGACTGTAAGTCGAATCCTAAAAACAAGTCTACATCAAAACAAAATGGTTCATATGCTGCCGCATTTATTGCCACATCAAACAATGACAGCACGGCTTGGTACATAGACTCTGGAGCCACAATGCACATGACAAAGTATCATCATCTGCTTATTAATGAAAAAGCACCAACAATAGGCAATATCAAAGTTGCAAACAATAAAACACTTGCAGTGAAAACTTCTGGTGATGTTGTCCTGGAAACGTTGGATGGAAAAGGTCAGTCAAACAAAATACTATTACAAAATGTCTTATACATACCTGAGCTTGCTGTGAATCTGATATCAGTGCATCTGATTACTGCCAATGGTGGACAAGTAAAATTTAACTCTGAAGGCTGTGTTATACTGAACAAAGACAGTGTTATAGTAGCAACAGCTAAGAAAATTAACAACATGTACCGGCTTAACATGACGACTGGTTATGCATGCATGTCCGATGTCAAACAAGATGATATCTTCCTATGGCATCAAAGAATGGGTCATCTGAATTTCCAAAGTTTAAACAAAATGACAGACAATACTGAAGGAATAAAATTGTCCGGCAAAAGCAACAATTTAACCTGTATTACATGTCATGAAGCGAAACAGGCAAGGTTACCATTCAACAAAGCCTCAGAGTCACATTCAACAAAATTACTTGAACTGGTGCACTCTGATCTCTGCGGGCCTATGGAAACTGAGTCTCTTGGAGGAGCAAGATATTTTTTGACATTTCTAGATGATTACTCTAAAAAGGTTTTTGTTTATACTTTGCAGAATAAGTCTGAAGTTTTTGAAAAATTCAAGGAATTTAAAGCTGAGGTAGAAAACCAGTCAGACTGTAAGATTAAAATACTCCGCACCGACAATGGACTTGAATATGTAAATAAGCCATTCTCTGACTGTCTAAGGAGAAATGGTATAATACATCAGACCTCCACACCGTACACTCCAGAGCAAAATGGAGCTGCAGAAAGACTTAACCGAACACTGGTTGAACGTGCAAAGTGTATGCTTCTGAATGCTAATTTAGCAAAGCTATACTGGGCTGAAGCTATAAAAACAGCTGCTTATGTCATAAATAGATCTCCAACCAGGTCATTATTGGCTAAAACTCCAGAGGAAATGTGGAATGGTCATAAACCAAATGTCAGTCATCTGAAGATATTTGGATGTGAAGCAATGGTTCACTTGCCAAAAGTAAAACGGAAGAAGTTAGATCCTAAAGCAACCAGATTGATTTTTGTTGGTTACTGTAACAACACTAAAGGTTATAGGTTTATAAAACCAAACACCAGAACTGTAATAATAAGCAGAGATGCTGTGTTTTTAGAATCAACAGTTGAAAGGAAATATGCTTCCTTGGAGTTATCTGAAACAGAAAAATCAAATGAAGTGATTAATGACCAAAAAGATGAATCTTATAGTACTGACAGTTCTTATGATACTGTAAAAGACAAATCTGACTCAGACAGCGAATACTTACCTGAAAATACACTTGATTCTCCAATCCCAAGTAACATAACTTTGAGACCTAGACGTAAATTAAACCTAGAGCAATCTCATTTCTGCTCTGAGGAACAATTGCTACCTTATCAAATACCTGATACATATGAAGAAGCTCTTCAGTCCACAGAGAGTGAACAATGGAAGCAGGCAATTACAGAAGAACTTGAAGCACATAAAAAGAATGGAACATGGACATTGGTCAATAAACCTACAAATACTAAAATCATTGGTTGTAAGTGGGTTTTCCGTGTGAAAGATCAACCAACAGGTCCACGCTTCAAATCCAGACTCTGTGCAAAGGGGTATGCTCAAACTAAAGACTTAGATTACAAGGAAACCTTTTCACCTACAGTGAGGTATGACTCTATACGCTTATTACTGTCTCTTGCAGCCAGCAATGGATTCAAAATTCTACAGCTTGACATAAAAACAGCATTTCTGTATGGTGAACTGCAGGAGGAAATATACATGTATCCTCCTAAAGGCTTATCCTGCAATCCCAACATGGTATGTAAATTAATTAAATCTTTATATGGCCTCAAGCAAGCCCCACGATGTTGGAACTCAAAATTTAACTCAGTACTTCAGAAATTTGGATTTACTAACTGTAAAACTGATCAATGTGTTTATGTAGCCAACATTGAGGGAACAAAATGCTACCTTTGTATATATGTCGATGACGGTCTTCTATTTTCAAAATCAAAGCCTGTGTTAAAAAGAGTAACAGATGATTTGCAAACTGTATTTGATATGAGAATAAATTCTCCCATAAATTTTGTTGGAATGGAAATAGAAATATCCAATACAGGTATCTTTATTCATCAAACCAAATATATCACACATTTATTAACTAAATTTAATATGGAAAATGCAAACCCCAACAGTGTTCCTGTTGATCCTCACTCGAAGCTTGAGAAAGGTGACCAAGACTGCAATAAGAATATTCCTTACCGGGAAGCTGTGGGTTCCTTGATGCATGCGGCCATAGTAAGCCGTCCTGATATAATGTTTGCTGTGAGCTTGGTAAGCAGATTTTTAAATTGTTATAATGAAAGCCACTGGAGTGCTATCAAGAAAATTTTTAAATACTTAAAAGACACAAAAGACTATGGTCTCTGTTACCTATCAGAACCTAAATCATTAGAATTGATTGGTTACTCAGATGCTGACTATGCTAATGATATTACTACAAGACGCTCTACCACTGGCTATGTATTTATACATAATGGAACTGCAATAACATGGGCTAGTCAACGACAACACACTGTTGCCTTATCAACAACGGAAGCAGAATTCATGGCAGCTTGTGCCGCCACTAAGGAGGCTATGTGGATCAAGCAGCTACTAAGTGAGCTTGATAGCTATAAACAACTATCAGTGTGTCTCAATATAGACAATCAAAGTACAATAAGTGTTATCAAAAATGTTAATTTTCATAAGAGGTGCAAACATATAGACACTAAATATCATTTTATTAAAGAAAAATATTATGCTAAAATAATTAACTTGAATTATGTACCTAGTGATAAACAACTTGCTGATGCATTAACTAAGGCATTACCTAAAGAAAAATTTCAGTGGTTAAGAAATAAAATTGGTATGTTATCTATTACAAAAGTAAACACTGTGTAATCTTTATTATTGCTCTCTATTTTTCTTTAACTGTACAATATGTATGCATGTTCGTCATTCAGTATCATGAACTCAATGTGTGAGTCTATTTAGTTATAATAAAATGTATATTTTTTAGAAGGCTTAAATTTGGCAGGAGTGTTGAATAATTAAATTTAGCGCCTTCCTACTTTAGTTTTAGTCTGTATTCGCACATCACTATTTGTTGTGATCAACACTACTCTCTCGATATCTATATCCTGTATCCGGTGCCCTAATTACATTAAAATCTATGTTCAGCTTCAACGAGTGTATTTATTTTAATCTTCAAGTAATTAGTGCTGCAATCTCTAATCACATCAGTATGTTAAAAAAAACTTTGTTGGCACTTTGAACTACTCTCTTCTACCCACAAAAAACACAGGATATGATAAATCTTTATTATTACGGAAAATTACAAAACTGTAAGAAAAAGATTCTAAATTAGAACGCTTGTAATTACATAATTAATTGGCAGTATCCGTCCCTCACTTTGAGCTGACGACCACGTCAATATAACAACTTTAACAAAAAACCACCAACACTAGAATAATGAGCGGCTTCCAAAATTATTTCAACTAAAGTTGCCCAACTAACCGTCCGTACACGCCTCAGGGTACGAATAGTAAAACAAAATTCTTAGAACGTAAGGGAACTGTTCCACAGAAAAGATAGAATACAGAAGTTCTGTACAATGAGCGAGAACGCACGCACCCATAGACACACTCCACATACAGCGAATGCAAGCGCACTCGCGACCGACAGTTGTTTGACATCGCCGTACGTACGAGTATATGTGTCCGTGCGCCTGCTTTTGCTTTTGTATGGATTGTACCTTCTGTACCTGTAGGTTTATTTAGTGATTGTACCGCGATACATCTAGATTCTCAGTGCTGTGTCGTGATCCTAAGGCACCGATTGCCTTGAATAGTTGATTTTAAAATGAGAATCACGTCTAAATGGCTAGTCGTAGTTTTTTGGAAAAAATATATGTTACATAAGAAAATTTTGTAGTTTTTTTATTATACGAATAATAAAAAAAATGCAAAATTTTGGTTCGCGTGGGTGTTAAACAAGTGCGCGTTTTGTTCCCTCAAGGTCGTTGGCGTTAGTCGTCGTCTTAAGTAATTTGTAAAACATTCCGTAGAACATCACTTTAGTTAAACTTAAGCTACATTTTACTTGAGTGATTAATCTACTTTCGTTGGCGCTTTGATATCATAAGATTTAGCTTTCAAGGGTCTAATTTAAGAAAAGTCAGCGGGTAAAACAGGGTTTTGCCACGAATTCGTTCATTTTCTACTCAGCCACAGTCGAAACTCTTTAACAAAGTTTTCCAAATATTTTTGTCATCTGTTTGAATTGATATTTTGCAAGTGTAGTCTCCGTGATAACTTTTCTTTTTAACCGAGTTCCCGAAAAGACTATGTTTGACTGTATGCATGTATTTTGAAATGTATTTTCACCGATTTCTTCGTCAAATGTGGACCAATTTTAACTTTTTTTTTGTGTTTGAAAGGCTATACTTCCGAGGTAGTCCCATTGTAACCAAGTAAGAATCTGATGATGGGATCTCATGGAAATCAAGGGAATGCCTCAAATATTATAGCCATACATAATAGCAATTTTGGCATTTTCATCAACAATACACTCGATTGCACACAAAAAATATCATTTGATGAAATGGAACTGATGAAGAAGACCAACGATGGCCAATGGAACTCCTTCAAGATAAGTATGTCAGAGGTATAAGATATCTCAAATAATTAACCGACTATGATGAAGTAAATACTTATAAATAGATGGTTCTGATGAAAAAGGTACTATCGAACTGATATGATGATGAAACCGGAAGATATATAGGCGCTGGAACTCCGAAATTAAACAATGTATCCTAGTCGTTAATGGGCTTATTGGAATCGTCATGCGATGTTCTTTGCCTACAACTGGTTTTCATGCCCGCGGGCTGCTATTGAGAAATTCCAGATGGAAAATATTTTTTACCATAAATTTTACCGACGAAATAACGAATTTATAATTGTTTGCTATTCAGTTCGTTATTTCGTCGGTAATTTTTTTTTGTTAAAAAGGATTTTTTCTATCTTTGAAGATTACTTAATTTCAACAGAATCAGTTCTCAATTAAAAATTTAGCAAGCAAACTATCAATAAATCCTTTTTTTTATATTTAGGGATGGATATTATTTTACAAATTTAAATGGGACCAACTTTGAGGCTTTGCTCTTTCCAATATTTTTTTTTTAATCGGACCACACTATAAAAAGTTATGCGTGGTCTTAAATAAAAATATACAGCTCTTTCTTTTTTTCGTCGGTTTTAAACACACCACTTTCAAAATCAACACTTACCTATTTATCATCCACGACATTATTTCACAGACTCAAAACCCCTTATTTATATAATTCTAAAAACGCTTTTTCAAATATATATTTCAGAATTCCACTGCAAACGAATCCAAAGGAACGAAATACGTGTCAAATTTTAGGAGGTAATTCAGCGGTTTTCAGTTTCAGTCTGACGTTGATAAGGGCGTGAGGGTAGGTTGGTATTTGTCTTCAATGTTTTAAACTTAAATATTGCCTTTCTGGTTTCACATTAACTATTAAAGCTCAATCTCTGTAATATATCTAATCTAATACCTTTTAATGAGGAATTCTTGTATATATGTATTTATATAATCACGGAAGCGGCTCCAAGGATTTTCATGAAATTTAGTATGCAGGGATTTCGGGGACAATAAATCGATCTAGCTAGGTTTCATTTTTAGAAAACGTTGTTTTCTCTATTTTCACCCGAGCAGAGCTCGGTCGCCCAGGTACTAAAATATCATGCTAAATAATTATCATAACATCAAGCCTATTCCCTAAAGGGTTGGGTGGAGGAGCAACTATACACACACGTTTCGCCATTCCCTTGTTAAAGGTGGCGAGCCTATAGCGATCATCATCATCATTTCAACAGAAAGGCGTCCACTGCTGGACATAGGCCTCCCCAAACGTCGCCACATTGATCGGCCCCGTGCGTCTCGGTTACAACGGATTCCCGCAACCTTCATCTTGTAATCTGTCCACCTAGTGGGAGGCCTTCCAACGCAACATCTTCCGGTTCACGGTCGCACCTCTAAAACTTTTCAGCCCTATCGGTCATCCGTTCTGCGAGCAATCTACCCTGCCCACTGCCACTTAAGTTTGGCAATTCTTCGGTATATCTATGTCGGTAACCGTGGTTCTCTTGCGGATGTCTTCATTTCTGACTCAAACACGCAAGGCCCCATCTACTCTTTGCTTTGCCCTTTGGGAGAATTTAAGCCTTCTGATGAGTCCCATTGTGAGCTACCGCGTTTTGGTCCCGTATATAATCGCTAGCAATACACACTGATCATAGACTTCGTCTTGAGACACTGTGGTAAGTTGGACGAGTATTGCCATCAATCAGGCACAAATCCAGACTACGGCCTACTACTGAGGAATTCCAGATGGAAAAACCCAATAACACTTCGCCCGACCCGGACAATGAACCCAGGAGATTATGCTTAGCGCTTGCGACCCCTAGGCTATTGAGGCAGTTCTATGCTTCATTTATAATACAAATCGCAGGAATACTTGTTTTAGAAATCGATCTGTTATGGATTGGACTTGTGATATTGAAGAATGAGGTAATATCATAATGTAAGGTTTCGGTATGAATGTGTATGGCTATTAGCGTAAGAGAATACCAAAGAAATTATACATGAATATGCGAATGATGATGGCTAGGAATGGAGTTACTATTGAGATGAAGACTAACAGAGGAGTATGAAAGAAGAATACAGATGCGCCGATCATAAATAAAAATGAAAGAAAAAAATATTTATTTGTATCCCGCACAACAGGCACATAAAAAAAAAAGTAAATAGATAAAAATTAAAATAAAGAACCCAGTGTGAAAACATATGACTAAAAAAAAACAATTAAAACAAAAGAAATATGAATAAATTGTTAAAAAGATAAGCTAATGATAATAACTTATCCATACTTTCTCGAGTAGTTTTAACCAGTAATAAATTATTATTATTGGTTATAACTACACTAATAATTTTTTACTATCGTCATTATTAATATTAAAATCTTTAATTGTATCCTATTAGCCGCTTACTATCTATCTACAGAATTAGCTGAGCCTCCACGGGAGCTTTTTATTGCACAAAAAAACAAGGGTACCTTATTAAAATGTCTACTTTGCAATATTTTCTACCAGGCTTCTTACAGCTTTGATCTAAGAAGCTTGGTAGAAAATATATCAAGAAAGATTGGTAGCAATACTTGGAACAATCTTTCCTATATTAGCTATACCGATATTGACTATAGGAAAGTCTAGGAAATATGTTTTGTTGAAACTGTAAGAGATGAGATAGGAAATATCCTGTAACCTAAGTTATCATCATCCTGACAACTAAGTCACAGGAATATACAGTATATTATAAACCTAGTATAGGAGGTAGAGTATCTAAAAAATCATATTGTTTTAATAAGCCTTTCATGAGAAATACGCTTTTGTAGAAATCAAATTTATTTACTTCTTGCTTCTGCCAACGGCTTCGCCTGCGTGAAAATCGAAAATTATCCCGAGGGAACATAATTATTCCCGAGAAAATTGATATATCCTGTGTGCAATTCCCTCAGAGACAGGTCAATATTGAAAAATTGTAATATATATGACAAAATATAATACGAAATGACAATAGGGCTGATTGAATAAAAGAAAAGAAATGAGCTATTATATTTTATATTGCTACTTAAGATTCCAAGACTGACTCGGAAGTGGACGGAAAAGAAATATGTTGTGTGCGGTCTAATGAGTGCTCGGAATGACAATGAGTGCTGAAAATCCACTCGAGAACAGAGCATGAATATAGTATGAATATGTTCATTGCTCTATCACAAGATTGTGTATATACGTGTACACTATACAATTGGGTTTAGTTTAAGATTTTGAACTTCTGATCTTTGAAATTATGGACCTTCCTGAGGGTGTGCCGCAATTGTGTCGATAAGCAATATCGTGCACGTTATTTCTAAGCAAATTTTAAGTGTGAATCGGTCGAATTGAATCGCATTGCGTCCATTTGAATGTATTTCGCTTAATAAGAGAGAAGAAAAAGATGGATTAAATTCTTAATGAATTACAAAAAGAAGAAACAGTAAATTTTTATTAAAACATTGTTTCTACTTTTTGTAATTCATTTAGAATTTAATCCATCTTTTTCGTACTTCCCAGAATATTTGTTTGGCAACATTTCCACTAAATTAGCTTTTGTATTTTAATCTCGGCGCGAGATTGTGAGCAAAGTTTTCCTTCCCTTTTTCTGACAATCTGTGACATTAATAACCTGTATACTGAAACTTTAACTCACACTCTTCGGGTACGAAATTTCGATACCCGAAGGTATCGGAATTTCGTTTTCGGATTCATTTACTATTTTCATGCATTCTCGATAAAGGTTAAAAGATTTAAAGCAGACAGGCGTTAAGTGAAAATGCGACAATTTCAGATTTTATTTTTATTTTTAAATTCATTTTTGAGAAGTTTATTTGAAAACGCATAGTCACAGCGGTGTCGCGGTGTCGCATCTGTGGAAGCCTTTAAAATATGTGTGTGATTAATAGGCATGGGTTTACTATTGGACGAGAACCGCAATACAATGAAAGTCTTCGAATTTTTGTTTAAATGAGGAAACCCATAAGTCAGGCACAATAATAGTGTCATTCGCAGAAAAAAACAAATGAAACGCGCAATCGTTTCAAACTCCCCTTTGTTACTCATGAGATTACCAAGAATTCTAAAAATGCTGGCACGAAATTTCATTTCCATTTTCAAAATCGAAAATCGAAACAAGGCAATAACAAGGCAAAACTCCGCATAAACTCATTTCATCATTTTCCTCGTTCCAGTAAAATTCCATTAAAGACTGGCCACTACTCCACTACAAAGTTTCAATTAATAAAAAAAAAATCTACCTCGTATCGCCTTGCGAACATCTGTCAAAGTCGTGTACCGCGAATCCCCGGGGCCATCATGGAACGGTTCTTATTTCTTGCAATAAAAATGGCAACGGCAAAATGTCACCATTACGAGAACGGTTGTTAGTTTCTACTAAATTGGTTTCATTGATCAATTCTTTACTTTATCTACAATTCTTTACTTTTTACAAATGAATCAAATTAAACGATACGTTTGTAATTTCAACAGTTTTATACCAAATGCACATGAAAGTTTGTACGGTACTTTTTTAGCAAAAATTAAAATAAAATATTTTTTATTTTTGTCTGTCTGTTTCCTCCGGCTAATCATCGAAACGGATAGACTGATTTTGACGGGCCCCACGCTGCAGATAGCTTATGTTATAAGGAGTAACCGAAGCTAGTTTTATTTTAGAAGAAGAGATATAGATCCGCGCAAAAAAGAACCCATGACTTTGACGCGAACAAAGTCGCGAGCAACAGCTGGTCTTGTAACAAAAATGGCGACTATAAAATGTCACCATTACGCGAACGGTTGCTAGTTTCTATTAAATTGGTTCTATTGATCGATTCTTTAGTGTGTAAGGCGTATTGATTTCGGTTGACATGTATTAACCTTTTCAATGTTTCAATTGGCGAGAAGGATTGTTAAGAGGAAATGTTTCAATGCGTGTCAGAAGTTTTCTTGAAAACTCTATTGTACCATGGTTTTAACAATAATCCACTGAGAAATCTCAATGGCAAAACTTAATAATACTTGCCTGACCTGAAAATCTAACCTGGGACTCCTCGCTCAGTAATCACACTAGTTATCGCGAGACCAATGAGGCAGTTACCATAGTTTAACAAATGGTGGAAATAACTTATTCACAAATTAATTATGTATTTGTATAGGACTTTGCTTGTTTAGGCCTGTACACCCTCTGATTTTACATTGTTGATCGGCTGTCTCCGGCGATGCGAATTTAGGAAAACAACATTATAATAGGAACACTATATAATTGCGACGGCACTATTAAGTCATCCTACTTTTTACTAATCTTACTTCTCAATTATAACATTATTTTAATATTTTGCGAAAGTTTGTATGGAAGGATGGATGAATGTATTTTTGTTACTCAATCACGTCAGAACGGCTTAACGGATGTGAATGAAATTTGGTTTAAGATAGATTATGGTCTGGAATAGAACATAAACTTTTTATTCCAATATAATGTTCCCATGTGATAATAAACAGTTTGCACGCGGGCGAAGCCGCGTTTAGTTACTATCTTTTTATTATCGTTGTAAGTATGATTATAATTTTAGTAGAAACGCAAATGGCGGATAATATCAGTCTAAAAAGCGGAATAAATCTCAACGCTATCAAAACATGGGTAACAAGAGACACGCGATATTCAAGCAGAACTAGATCATAATCTTGTATGATGGATCTGCTCGGAAGTAAACCAATTCGGTTCGCAAGACGCTTGCAAATAAGGACTATTGTAATGGAAAATAACAGAAAGAATGCAGATTTTAAGGCTTTTTTCAGATTTTCACCCAACAAAAATGTATGTGGACTGTTGTAAGCTTCGCGTATTAGGTTATTCCGGCGGTTCACTTAGGATTTCCGTACGATAAAATACATCAGTATTTGAAGATAGTAAGGCGAAATATTATAATCCGCTACTAACGGATGGGTGGGCGAATGAATCGCTGCTACTATGAAAATATAAACTGTTCATGTAGGGACACGGTTATCACAAAACGTCGTGTTCAAAGGTGGGATTTCTGCCGAAACAAATACCCAAATGGAATCATTAGCACCTTAGCTGTATACACAGATAGATACAGACGAAATACACCTGGCAGGTTATGATTGTTTCTCGAAATTGGATCGCTGCATGCTATAGAGTTTCATAGAGTAACAATCCGATTCAGCATGCATCGGTGCATGCATGGAAACGTGCATTGTTTTCGAGTTAAGCTGCAATCGTAATAACAATGCTCCATGTTGAATTCACAGAGCGAATTGTCATTTTCGATGTCACTTGTTTTGTTTTGAAACTATATACTCGTTGTATTAATGTATGTTTTGAAAGTATGTCTTCATGCCATTTTGAAGAAATAAACTACTATGCAAAAACTTTAAGTGATGTTTAAAAATGGAATCGGAGAAAGAAAAGAAAAAACAAAAAAAAAATTAAACTAGCACAAAATAAAATAAACGAGAAAATTACTGTACTGTATAATTATCTGTATCTAATTAGCGTAAAAGTAATCAAGTTTATCAAGTTCATCAGCCTTTTTAATGTTCCCACTGCTAGGACACAGGCCTCCTCTCTGTGAGAGGGAATGTGCCGTAATCCACCACGCGAGCCCAGTGCGGGTTGGTGGATGTCTAATGTATTCGAATTTTTGGTTTTAGGACATACCGGTTTCCTCACGATGTTTTCCTTCACAGTTTTGAGAGCAGTGGTAATGAAATAGTTTACACAAAGTATTGCGCCTGCCAGGGTTTGAATGCACGACTTATAATTCGCGGCCGAAAGCACCGAGCCTCACTCTCTGGCACTCTCAAGTTTATCCATTTCACATTTTTGTATCTGACTTCATTTGTACTAAATCAGTATAACCTTTGAATACTTCGGGATAACAAAAACATCACATTCTAAATTAATATAGAAGCGTTATTATCGTTAACTTATTTTTTAATTCCTATGCGATAGTAGTTCTTTGTTTTACCCGCTATTTGAGCTCATGGTTTTGACGTTTACAAAAAGTATATTAAGTAAAATCATTTTTAAGCGTAGTTTTCACAACTCCATTGCACAACATTGTAATTAAATTTTTAAATTGAAACTTTAATTATATCAAAAGCTCACAGTATTTATATAACCAGAAATTATAATTTTCTATATCCGGTTTTTAAATTGTCTTTTGCAATAACCTGAAAATTGTTCTGGTTCTCCACGCCTTTCCGCGACGTTTGGGTGAGAGAAAAAAAATGTTTTTATTTGCATAAATGAATGTTTGTAGGAGCATTACTTTCGGCTTTGTTTTTTCTGGTTATTTGGCTTTAATTAGTATTAGGATAGTAATATTATTTGTTCAGGATCGGGAGGCATCTACATGAAATAATAACATATAGTTACCATAATATGTATAGCTCTATACATAACTATAGTTTTGATCCGGTTAGTTTGTTTATATTTTTTATTTGTTATGTATCCGGCACCACATACTATATACCGCAGCGTGGTGCGTTCCCATCAAAAGACCAAAATTGTCGCTATCATTGACATCGTCGTCGTTCGTTAAGCATTCATAAAAGTTCTAATAATGTCCGTAAATACTTTCAGCTAATATGGAACTTGAACCTGATATAGATGTTGACAGATAATGATAGATCGTCAAGAAATAACCTCCATTTGCACAACTGCAGCTAATTAACCAGTCATAGTTATTATAAATTTTAGCATTCTGCCCGCAGCTTCGCCTGCGTGGACCACACGAATTTTGGCTGTTTCGTTTTTTGCAGTTCTGGCAGGATATTACAAATTATTACCCAAACATAGCTTTCCGCCTGCATCTTTGCTCACTTTTGTCTTCTTCGTGGTCGTGATTTAAAATGGCTTGACGTAGCGTAGGTCACACGCGCTTGGAGGTTACTAGCTATATTTTGTATCTGTTTATTTAACAAATGTCGAAGTAGAATTGTGTAAGAAAAATTACAGCAGCTGCCGATAGAGTGATGAGTTTTGCGCCATTCTTTATAGTCTTGCATGGGTACTCCAATTAGTTCACGCTAACAAAGTCGTCATCAGGAAGTTAGAATTTAATTATGCACTTCTTTGTCACAAAACTTTCTAAACCAAAAACTAAACTTCTTCTACTTCTTTCTTCTTCTTCTTTCTTCTTCTTCTTTCTTCTTCTTCTCCTCTTCTTTTTCTAAACTTTTTTTTTCCTCATTGGTGGTTTTTGTATCTGGTGCCAAAATGACCAGGCTTCTAGGTAACGTAGAATTGCCGGTGTGTCTTTCCTTAAATCTATGCCTGCCACCCTGAATGACTGACCCTGAGATTTATTTATGTCATTGCAAAGCAGACCTAAAGAGGGAATTGTAATCGTTTAAACTAAAAGACAAAGTCAAAGAGTATCAGTGGTATTCGAGGTATGAAAACTGATTCCTCCCGAGCACAGTAGGTAATCATTCATTCAAAATTTAACACCTTTTTTACCGTTTAAGGAATAAAATTAAAAAAAAAAACCTTAAACACGTGTTACTTTAATTGTATTGAAGAGCAGAAATACTAAGTTTCAAGTAATTTTGATAATAAACAATTTATTTCTCTTACAAACTTTAACATCCCTTTTTAACGTACTTACCAAAAAGGAGGAGGTTCTATATTCGACTTTGTTTGTTTTTTTTTTATGTATTTTCATCGATATCTCCGTCAATTGTAGACCGATTTGAAAAATTATTTTTTTGATTTACAAAACATTTTTCAAAATTTGTCACATTTTAATTTTGAGAAGATCTGATGAAGAACTCCGGAGATATACAACAGAACTCTTCAATAAATAACGGCAAATCTCTCGGGATTACTGCAATCGCATGTCTGTTTATTGTTTATACCATTTCATAACATAACATCACGCCAGTACGCTCTAAAGGGGTACGCAGATGTGTACAATTTAACTTGATACACTCTCATTTCACCGGTTATGTTCAGTTTGATGATATTCGGTTAATCTACTCTGGTAGTTAATCTACTTATCTCCTTGCCTATTAGGTAGGTACAACTAAAACGTAAAAAATAAAAAAACTTTTTCACAAAAAAATACTACCGACTTCCAAATAAGAAACTACAAAGTGAAAAATAACTTTATTTTTGGAAGTCGGGTCTATAACGCAAACAAATAGTACCTACCTTCCAAAGACATCGATTTCCAAAAACAAAGAATGTATTCACTTTGTAGTTTCTTATTTGGAAATCGGTATTTTTTTGTAAAAAAGATATTTTTAACCCTTTAAAGGTTGAAATTAAAAAACCTTAAATACGTATTGCTTTAATTGAATTGAAGAGCCGAAATACTAAGTTTCAAGTAATTTTGATGATTAACAATTAATTTTTCATACAAACTTTAACATACCTTTTTACCCATTTAAGGGAGACATTCATAAAATCCTCAGAAATAATTTTTATTTTATATTTAGGGGCTAAATGCCATAATTTCATGAATTTCAAATTAATGACAAAGTTTCATACAAACTTTCATCCCTTATTTAACTCCCTTAGGGGTTGAATTTCGAAAAATCCTTTCTAATTCCTTGTCAAGATTATAAAGGAAACCTCTGTGCAAAATTTCAACTTTCTGGGTCCTAGGATTGGGGCTGGGCTTTGATGAGTCAGTCAGTCAGTCAGGACTTTTCTTTTTGTTTATATAGATATAGATAGATAGATGAATAGCATTCTGTTTGCTAAAATAAGAGCTTAACGAATTAGTCACTTATCTTGAGACATACACAACTGAAAAAAATCGTAGTTTTCTATAAATATAGGTCTTTGTTTAACCCTTTGTATAATACAGAGGCTTGATCTTATGATGATCGTAACACTACCTAAATTTTTATTTCAATATAAGTATTAAATCATACTCTGAAAGCGTGTTAAGATCAGAAAATTCTTAAATAAAAAGGTTTCTCGTAATCACAACTCCAAAACCGAAATTAAGGCGATATATTCGCGTTTACATTGAAACGCAGTACTGGTCGTGCGCCCGCTCGATGCCAAAATATCAATATTGAACCTCTTTTTGAACAGTTTTGTTTGCAAAATATTATTTGATTTACATATGCTATTTCCGTTATGGAGAAATGCCAGCCATCAATTTTTCTGTGTAAAAATATTTTAAACATCCAAGTCGTTTTGAAGGAGTATCCAAAAGTTGCGAAAAAATATCGTGTTGTTATTTTTTTTTTTAAACATTACTATTAGTTAAACGAATAAACCTTGTTTCAAAAATAATGTACATGAATCAATAATAAATATATATATTTTTCAAACCTTTTAACCTAGCCGTTACTAAGGAGTATGCTTTAGAAAGTAACCCTTTTACGGCACTTAAGCAGTGGAAGGCCCTTAAGAAACCTCAACTCTACACAAAATCATAAAAAAAACTGATAAATCATCGCCATTTCCATAAAAGTAGAATTATTACAAATGTTGCAAAATTCACGGACTTCAAAAAGTGCGATCCATCAAGTACAATCAGCCGCATACCGCTGAAAACATAGCCGCCTCTAACTCATTAATACCGAGCTTTCGTCGCGACAATTACATAAATTCGCGTCGAGCGTCATTCTGTGCCGAGCACCATTTAAACGGACCAGTGCGTGGATTAAATAGGAACGAAGCTTCAGTGTAATTGTTACAAGCATGTCTCGAGAAGAGTAGCTACTGACTTGTCAATAAAATTCCGAAATGATGTAGCTAGCGACAAGGAAAATTTTATTTTTCCTTTCAGGTGTAAATGAAGCAAGAAGTACTTAATTTGCATAGCTAGTGTTAAAACGAAGTATTGCAGGTGTTTAGGAAAACTAGAAATAATTTTGTATGGAATTAAAACGTAGTAATTCAGTAGGTATTATATGCACCGTTTGAATTTGGCTGTAAGTTGCACTAGACATAAAAGCTTCATTACATTTGCATTGTCAACAAGTTATCAGAAATTGATGCTAAAAACTTAAGTCTGTTTATTTTGTACGTTCAAGACAGTTTTTTTCATACCAGAATGCAAACTGTAAAGTGGTAAAATATTTTAGTTCTTATAAAAGTTAATCGTAGTATCAACTTACTCGAGGGACAAAAGTAGGTGGCAAAAAATGCCGTACATAATTATCTTTTGAACAAGATAAGTAAATAATGACTTTCTCTGCCCACTCAATCAGGATCAAACTTCTGAGAAAAAAATAGATTTTTTTCACTCAAAGGTAATTGATTAATGGAAGCAAAATAATAGGCAGAAGTTATTTCAGGATAAACAAGTATAAACAGATTATGTTGAAATTGCCGTTGAAACCACATAACAGGTATTTCAACGCCCCACAAATAAATACGACTTAATTAAAACACAGGCAATTCATTTATAACTTCATTAATTCAAAAACTTTAACAGTTAACCGGAAACTTTAGTATCATTAGCACCAATGAGGCAGCAATAAAACAATTAAATACACACGATCCTAATAAAATATCCACTAACCATAACAGTACTCTAAAACGATTACCCAGAACCCATTCTACCCTAGGGATGCGTTTCACTTTGAAGTGCCGTATTTGGTATACGGCACTTCCAAGTGAGACGCAACCCACATTCTAGTTATTCAAATCAGAGATGTTAAGGAACTCTGTACCGTAGCCGAAACTATCGGATATCCGAAATAAAATGAATCCGTAACCGTAATCGAATCCGATATAAAAGCTTTGTATAATTTTGGATTTTACAAATTATACGAATATATTCAAGATATGTTGCTTTGGCTTGCTGGTCGCCTCCGGCGCCTAGCCTCAGCCACTACGGCTGGCACGGAAGCCCATGCTTTGTTACGGGGGACGGGGATTGCTCTCCCTTCGCGCCTCCGGTTTTCATATACACTCTAGGGGTAGCAGCTGAAAGACTAATGAAAGAACCTCCCTGCAAAATTTCTTCTTTATACGTCAAGCGGTTTTCTATATTTCGGTTTTCGGTTTTTATTCTTTTGAGTGAGTGACCTTTCGCTTTTATATATATATACATAGTAGTGTTATACTAGGAGCATCGTCCTTACGTATTTGAATTAATGTATTTAAGAAAATATTGTAAATCTTTTTTTTATAATAGAGTAAATTTTGAGTTTCTTTTCCGTTCTTCTCCGACAACAACTTCTACAGCAATCTACCTTTGCGAATGAAAAGTAGAATCAATTATTATTTAAATTTAAATCTTCATTGTTCAAAAGTGCCACTTAATGTCCAAATTGAAATTAAAAAATACTGACTTTGACTCTGTCTTTAATAGGGGCGACTAAATGATATCTATACGTTATGACAAGTTTTGCTGCTTGGCCGCGCCAACACACTAGCCGCGCCCGTCACTGGCATGATTGTTTATAATACAAAGCTAAACAATCCGAAATAATTTTAATATCCGTAACTGTATCCGAAAACGATATTATATTAGTAAGTCGCTATTACTAATGTAATTAGCCTTTGGCCATGTTATGTTAAAGTAAATAAATAAAAATAACTTCTATATCAGTAACCGTATCCAGATCCGAAATATCGTATCCTTAACATCCCTCATTCAAATGGGCATACTTGCAACATAACTTGGTCGAGTGGTGCAAACGAACTCGTTCGTTTGAACAGGTCTCGTTCGGGTTGAATTTATGTGGGATCATTAAATCAGAGTTGCTATTAACGCTACAACATGGCTACGGGAGGCAGGCAAATGGCGCTAGTTTTTGTTTAGTTTAGCGGAATGGAAACAGTCTGAAAGCTTAACTGTCACTAACATTTAAGATCTGGTGGATATCCCACCCACCATTACACATAAACGTTTTGGGCATACTTTCATTGTGCGTACAGCTAAGGAGTGAAATTGCCAATCGGAGTCTGAATTGCCTGATAGCTGTAACTAGAAGCTCTAGACAAGTGGAATTCGATGTCAGCGAAGGCGATAGTCGAAAAGTCAAAATGTAAGGGATTGATCACGTGATTTTCATCAAACATAGCTAAGAAGACACCCGAAAATGTCACCATTCAAACAAAAACAAACAAATTCAAAATCGGTTCATCCGTTTAGGAGCTATGATGCCACAGACAGATAAACATATACACAAACATACAGGTACACTCGTCAAACTTATAACACCCCTCTTTTTCAGTGTGGGTTTAAAAACCCAATAACACTTTGCACGTCTTCGAACCCTGGACCTCATACTAACCCTAAGCGGTACCTGATACCCTAATAGGTAGTCTCACATTCTCCCAATAAATATCTCCTAACTTCGTGAACGAATAAGGTTGAAAATCTGAACCCATTGTTTGAACAGCTACTTGTTCCTTTTTCGAAATTGTCGATAAACATTTCTCTGTAATAATGTAACCTTTAATACCGTGAAGTCTCATATAACGGTGTCGCAAACTTTTCTGAAGCTCCGAAACTTCCTGAAAATTAACAGTCTTGTCATTTGAGTTTCAATTACACGTACTAATAAAGGGAAAACAAAAACTTTTATACAATCTCGGGAGTTATTTGGCATTAAAATATATACTTAGATAGGTTTATACGAAAACATAGGTATCGAATGGTAACATCTAATCCTAACCCACTAAAAAGGGGTTAAATTGATTATTTGTTCGAAGTAAGTAATCTCAAGAATTACTAACCTAATTACAAAAGTTCTTTTATTGAAAGAAAGCAAAATTTTTCGCCGGATAAATGTGCGTTGCCCAAGAGTTAGGTAACGGGAGCGAAAACATGGAAAAATCTAGCTATGTAGTAATCAACTAAGAAAATACAACGCCGAAAGTTAACGAATATTTTCTTTCTAGCAAAGACCACCAAACCATTTTCTTCTTGTAGATATTGGTAGGTACCAATATCTACAAGAAGAAAAATGTTCATCCAGTAGACATCATCATCATCATCCTTTTAATGTCCCCACTGCTGGGACACACGCCTCCTCTCTGTGAGAGGCAATGGGCCCAAATGCAACAAGCGGGCCCAGTGCGGGTTGGTGTATGTCACATGTCTTTGAATTTTTTCTTCTTCGACACGCCGGTTTTTTCACGGTTCCAGTGGACATATTTGTGCCGTAAATAGGTAATTTTATATATCTTTTAAGAAATTGTCTCCTGTAAATTAACTAAAATATTAAACAATAGGGCATAAATTATCTCTTGCATTTATCTCGGCGATGAAATAAATTGTACATTCTAAAATTAATCGGGTCAGTATCTCAAGCCGACCCAACAACACGTAGCCAAAATAAATCTGTTTTAAAATTTACGCACGATTTTATCTGACTTCCCTACTTAGGGCTGCAAATTGCAAATATATCTTCATTGTGGATCTCACAATACCCTATCTGTATGTAAAATTGTATCCCTATTCATCCGTTAATCCTTCTTTTGTGTCCTATTATATTTATTTCACCTGGAAATTTGATTAGAAATAAACAAAGGATGCGGCATTCTCATATTTATTGCTTACGAAAAGATTATATTTAGGTGCTAGGCGTAGAAAATAATAGTTACCGTACCACGGTAGCAACGCGGTGTATTCTACTTACTTTTTGGGTGCCCCGAAGCGATCGATAAGGTTTTCTTCATAAATTTCAGCCGAGAAGTATAAGAGGATGTGTATCAGGTATAAGGATAAAACTGTGTGAATTAATATTATAGAAAGGTCCATCAATGTTGCTTGGTCGACACCTCATTCTTGATTTAATGTTTCAGATTTCTGACTCTATTGAAAGAAAAGCAATGTAAGTACCTACTTATGTGACACCTGGAGGCAACAACAGTATCAATTTGTCGGATAAGATACAAAATCATATACAGCCTTTTTGTTTACAATCTCAAAACATTGTACCAAAACGTAATCCAATTAACTAACTAATCCACTTACGAAATCGTTGATTCATTGATCCTCTATTCCGATGACAGTTTCTATCAACTCGATTGACAGAAACTGTCGGATCCTCTTCACAAGCGGATCGTTATATTGGAACCTTTATAATTTGGTTATAAACTTCCTTTTGTTATTTTTGCTGATCCCAGGATTAGTATAAATTGGTGGCGCGTGTCTTTTCTTTTCCTTGATGTTTACACTGTCTTTGTGTGCCGTAATTGGTTAGGGTTTTTAGTTACTCTTGTGTTGGCATGCGAACATTAGTTTGAAAGGTTGGTAGAAGGCCGATTGCTAAAAGTGTGAGACGCCTCTTATAGAACAAGATGCCAGAGTCTCCAGATGTTTCAAACTTCTATTTACACAAGATGTTTGGAATGAACTAGTGTTATTATTTATTTAAATGTCCGCACACTTACTAGCTTGGGCCGATGGTAACTAACACTACACAATTTCCAATATTTTGTGTAGAAAGCAGTTAAAAACGCCTGGGGACTCTTGGATCTTGGACTATAAGAATCTTCGTGATAAATAATTTCTAGTTGGTATGGACAGTAATGTTTTTTATCGGATTCTATCTCTGATTAAATATTAAAACATAAAGTAGTTACAATAGAAGTATGACAGCATAATTTGTGACATTATTTTTTAAATAAAACATAATTTATCCGCCTGATTGACCACGACATTGCGTGACTTGTTGACCTTAGAGGATTAATTTAGTCATAAAACATACTATTGGTATTACGATCACCAATATTAGACTTAAACTGTGACCTTTTACCGTTGAAAACTTTTCAAATAAAGCTGTTTTAAATATAGAACGAAAGAACAAAAACGATATTTTATTTCTTTGCCTCGAGTGATTACATTGTTAGGTAATTATATACCTTTTCTGGAAATTGCTGGAGGCATTTAGATTTTGTAATTTGATGTTCGCTATTTACTGTATTAGATTATAGGCAGGGTAGATTGGATTCCACTGCAAAATAAAGTGTTTTTCTCGTCAGATTTACCGCCTACGTTATCTGTGTGAAACCAGACTCTCTGTTGTTGAATTTTGGCATTATTATTAAATATTGATTGAAATTTGACTTTTTGTGAATGTTTATTATTTAGGTAATTAAAAACCCAATAAAGGATAGCACGATATCGGCTGAAGCATAATTATTTGCTACTCCTCTGTTTATTCCTTTTTTTAGGGTTCCGTACCCAAAGGGTAAAAACGGGACCCTATTCATTCATTTCAAAAAAAAGCGTTGCCCCACACTAAGAATATCTTCCTGTATCGTGGGTGCGTTTACAAAAATATAAACTCACATACACAAACACCCAGAGCCGGAACAACTATCTGTAGGTCATACAAATATTTGTTCCGTGCGGAAATCGAACCCGCGACACGCAGCGCGGCAGTCAATCGCTCAACCACTGCGCCAACCGTGCACCTATTACTAAGACTCCGCGGTCCGTCTATCTGTCTGTATGTTTCTCTGTCTGTCCGTCTGTCACCAGGCTGTATTTCATTTTCGTGATAGCTAAACAGTTGAAATTTTCACAGATGATGTTTTTCTGTTGCCGCTATAACAACAAATACTAAAAACAGAATAAAATAAATAATTAAGTGGGACTCCCATAAAACAAACGTGTTTTTATTGCCTTTTTTTTGCTATAATGGTACGGAATTCTTCGTGCGCAAGCCCGACTCGCACTTGGTCGGTTTTTAAATGGAAATACGAGTATAGAACTATTTTATACTACTCTTAAACAATTTTAAAGAGCATACTAGCTTTTTCCGTTTTTCGTCAAAAACAATAACAACGTTACCAATATTTTTTCTAAAACCATTTCCGCACCTTTAACCCATTGTGTTAACCGAAAACCTTTATCCGTCACTCACAATAAAAGTAACAAAAATATAACCTCTTTTTCCCATCACTAGCGTCAGTTAATAAATTAGGCAGACCCTTATAATTTGGTTCCACCCGTCCGTCAGTCTGATCTTTTTATTAGACCCACGTATTTGGACCTTTTCCAAGCAATGTTACTTTCTCACCTTATAAGAGTTTTGGGGATTGTCCCAGTTAGGGTCCAGTTGATTTCGAGGAGGTTATGCGACTTTTATTAGACGGACAGACTGTGTTTAATTTTGTGTGGAGAATTTGGTATATTTTTTGTGAGGGTATTTTGTTGCTGGGATAGTAGGTAAGGTCGTATTTGACAGAAATTGTGGTGGGTATCTGCGGTTTTTGTAAATGGCAGCTTAAGTTAAAAAGGTATACTGTAGAGAACTTCTTTAGTTAAGTATTATTGGTATTTTCCATGGGCTATGCAGAGGCATATGTTTAGTGAATGCTAAAGGATACAAATTCAAACTCCGTAAGCGTGTTTTTTTTAAATTAGGATTATTCATCATGACTTGAATTAAGACAAAAGATAAGAAGGTACTAAAATACGTCCCTTCGGGATAAATTTCAACATTAATTAAGAATGGTTACTAGCGAAATCAAGTTAAACTCTACAGCATGTTCTAATATTTGGGGGAACTGCGCATTGAAGGGTTAGTGACGTCACAGGTACTGGTGACAAATTAAGTGCTGAATATTAAATTATATTTGTGCGTAGGCAGTACTCATAAATAAATCCTGAAGCCTGGCCAGTTCTACGGCTAATACTATTAATGTGTTCAGCAGGTTAACTGCGTAACACACAATCAGCGGCAATGCGTTTAATTTCGGAACTTTAATTGTGTTCACGTTGTCATGCCGAGTCGAGAGATGATTGTTTCAAAAATAATAAGCAATAAATTAATAGTTTTCAAGAAATCAACTCCTGTAAAGTAATTCACGACATATTTCTGGACAAAATTATAGACCATAAAAATACCCTAAGATGACCCACTGACCAGAATTTGAAGTATTTAAGAACTGCCACCGGTCTTTATGAACGACTTGAATACGTGTCTACTTATGTAGATACTCTACGTCATGGATGGCTGATATAATCAGAAAGAAGATAATATTATTATAAAGTAGCCACAAAGATACATACCTTCTCACAACAGCTAACAAGTCCTATTTATTGTTTCAAGATGATAACAATCTGTGCCAATATTCTCAACGCATTACAGAGCGGATGCAAAGAATTTACTATTGAGTTCAATAGAATAATTTGTTTCCGTCCATCCATTTGACCGGTTGACCAAAGAGTTTTCAATTCGTCCGTTTAGTTTGCGTTCGATATTTTTTTTGAGAGTTGGTATCGCGTTTCAATGGGACACGTTTTGTTTGATTGCAGTGTTCTATTCGGCCTGGCTTTTGTTCGAGTTTTAATTTTAGATAGTTTTCAGTTTGGTGTGCTTATGCAGAACTAATGGGGCCTGATTTTTTTGTACGTTCATGAGTGGAGTACGTTGGCAAAATGAAATTGTGTTACAATGTTGCAAAGTAGTTTTCTATGGCCTTGCGTGGTGCCATGGTTGCAGCAATATAACATTATTGTTGCACTGCTGAGGTAAATTGGGTAGGCGTGAACTTTCTGCCGATGCAAAATACTAGTTAGTTTATATTAACTTTAAAGTTGCATGCTGTGTAAATGCATGATTATATCGATGATTCACGGGCTAATTGAATTAAGTGGCATTTTTTAAAATTTCCAGGAGAGCATTTCAAAGTTTAATTTTTAGGAAAATAATCGTTATAAAAAAGTATTAATATTTTACGAAACAGTGGTCGATGTTGTTTACTTACTAAAGCCGCACAATATAAAAATAGTCTAGTTTTAATTTCAACTATTTTTATTTATTTTTTAATGTGTGTTCGCGGATAATTTCATTGTTTATGAACCGAAATGATGATTTTTTTTTTTTTGGAAAGCAGATATCCCAAGGATAGTACTATTCCTTATTATAATCTAACCAGGGTCTGATGATGGAATTCTAGAGAAATCGACAAAACTCTTCAAATATTATAGGCATACATATAGCGAGTTCGGTGTTTTCATCGATAATGCAATCATTTGCACTCAGAAAGTATCATTTGGTGAAGTGGAACTGATGAAGAAGATCACAATGGCCACTGGAACTCCAAAATAAAACAATGTATTCTAGTCGTGTTTGGGCTTATTGGCATCCTCATGAGATGTACTTTTGCTATAAATAAAATGTATAAATATCATGTTAATTGGGGGTACCTACCAAAACTAAAAAGAAGAAAATATTTCTTTTTTACAAAAAATCAAAACGACTTCCAAAACGAAACACTACAAAGCGAAAAAATAACTTTCTTTTCCGAAGTCGGTGTTGAATAACGGAAAACAATGGGCACAAAAGACGGTTTGCTTTTTTGTTAAAAAGTTATTTTTAGCTGTTATTATCAAAAATAAATGTCGCTTGATACAAAATTACCTCAAATCACTTTTATTTAGAAACAGGCAAAACGATTCAAACGCTACGATGTTATTTTTGAAAAATTTTATAAAATTTATGTCGCATCAATCAAATCAGATTCATACTAGACCTAAATATCCTGATGTTCCATGTGACAAAAAAGTGCTCAGAAACCGGATTCAAACAACGTAAAAGAATCTGGCGATTCCGAATATGTATATAACTCAAAAAGGTGCCAGGATGTCGCTTAATACAGCCCTTGAACCCTTAATATTATTTTATGATCGAATGTAGTCGGAAAGCAACGTAAAGTATTATAAACTATGTAGTTAAGAAAAAATACTCCAATAGGAAAATATCCGAAATAGTCTAACTACGAGTAATCAACACGCAATACCAAAACATCTGAGACGGATTTACTTCAATTCACAAGTCGTGACCCCCAGAACAAAATTCACTTCACACTCATAACATATTTTTTATATTGTGTTTGTACATAACCGTAAGTTCTCGTATTTATATGCTTCAGTGATATTAAACTTTATATTTACTTTGCTGAAATGAGCACGTTTTGGGTTATAAGTCCCTTAGGGTCCTTTGTCACAGGAGATGTGTGAACAAGCTAGGCGGTGTGAGGACATGCAGCGGCATTGTGAAAATGAGTAATTAATTCCATCAAACTGGTGCGAGGATGCGTAGCGAAAGTGACAAACGGTGTGGTGCAAGGATGCGTGGAGTGCACACATTCCTCGGTCGTTATTCGTATCCCTCGCACACATCTCTCTCTTTTTTGTATATACAAATGCCTAGCTCCACTAGCCCTTTCCCACGAGAGCTAAGCTAAGCTAGGCTAAGAAAATGAAAGTGATACCAATGGTGGATATGTCCTTGTACACCGCCCAGCTATCTCGCACAGGTATAACAGCACATTTATTACGGGAGTTTATGCTAGTACAGACATTTTGGGTATTAATATACTCTCTTATGTCATAATAATTCCGAAATATAAAACGTGATGAAGTTTAATGTTTGAACGTAACATTTTGTGGCCATATTTTGTGTCTTCACTTATCTGGCAAATTCTCATATTTGTTTTTATCAGAGAATTTGCCAGTGTCATTCGATTATTACAGAGCACGGAATCGTCGCCCGTTTTTTTATTATTATTATTTATGTGGAAGGTAATCTCGAAAGTAGGTATGATGTCTGATTAGACTGCGAAAATTCTTTCACTGAAAGTTATTCTAGCTGAATGTCATTTTGGGCTATATTTTATTCCAGAAAATGAACGGTTATATATATTTATATTTGTATATATTATATTCAATATATAAGTAGGTACGTGTATTTTACCTAGTATGTTAATTATGTTTATACACCGTTTGTCGTATCAACCGACAAATGGTGGTATCAACCGAGAGTGAAATCCGAAGAGAGAGGGAGGACACAATAACTCTTGAATTGGGCCACCTTATGTATTACCGAGAGGTAACCCAGCTATCCCAAGGTGGTGTCGAGTTCCTGGTTAACAAATCAATCTGTGGAAACGATGTGGAAGTGTGGAATTGTGAAACTTACCGAGAGCTTTAAATCGTACGACATTTTATAAGATGCGGCGTACGGGCCGGAAGTCTAAACTTTCGGCAGAAACTCTAAAGTTTATGACGGAGCGACTTGAAAATCCACCAGTTATTTCGTCAGAACAGCGGGCACTAAAAAAATATAAAGAAACTGGTATGATGCGACCTCCGACGATCCAATATGCTCTCTATAGAGAAAGCGATTGAGCATAACCAGGGCTCAAAAGCGTCGTCCAGCCATCTGACGAAGCTGGCTAAATCGAATGGGGATATCGTGGTTTCGAGGCCGGAGATTCTTTCGGAAGTTGAAAACTTCTACACACAACTATACGCATCGCATGCATCTCCCGCCTGATCCCAAAAATGAGGATACTAGAGCCACCTTAACCCGCCATTTTACAGAAGACCTGCCTGAAGTAAGCCAAGACAAAATCATGGCGGCTCTCACACTGCTTAAAAATGGAAAAGCTCCGGGCGAGGACGGGATTACAACCGAGTACCTTAAAACAGGAACACGTCCGGTATTGAAAGAGCTCGAGGTGCTCTTTAACTCTGTCCTGTTCTCCGGGAGAACTCCAGTGGCGTGGCAGAGGAGTGTGGTCGTTCTTTTCTCCAAAAAGGGTGTCAAGACCCTTTGAACAGTTACAGTCACATTTCGCTTCTTAGTCATGTTGATAAGTTGTTTTCGAGAGTCGTCACGAATTGTCTAGCGCAAAGACTCGACGAGTTTCAGCCACCGGAGCAGGCCGGTTTCCGAGGAGGATATAGCACCATAGACCACATCCATAGAGTGCGGCAAATTATACAAAAGTCCGAAGAGTATAATCGGTCCCTGTGTTTTGCTTTTGTGGACTATGAGAAGGCTTTTGACTCCATCATCGAAACCTGGTATGTTTTGGAGTCTTTGCAGCGATGTCAAGTTGACGGCAAGTGCTGAGATGTCTTTATGAAAACGTAACAACGCTGGACACCTACAGAAAGTACTGGTCTAAACTTGCCCAAAACCGGGCGAAAAAGAAAGAGGAAAGGGAGGCCTTTGCCCTACAGTGGGACAATACAGGCTGAAAATAATAATAATAACAATGACCGTCCAAAGTCAGAACCGGTAAACTACGCATATCTCGGAAATTGTTTAGCAACGCGGTGGAGGATAATATGTTTAAGACGCTGGACTGGGAAGGGCGCGGCATTGATATAAACAGCCAGTAAATCTCACACTTGAGATTTGCGGCTGACATCGTCATAATGTCAGAGTCGCTGCATGACTTGCAGCAGATGCTAGATTGCCTTGCTGATTCTTTTGTACGCATCGGTATCCGGATGAAGTTGGACAAATCCCAGGTTACGTTCAATTCACACGTCACTCCGGGATCTCGATTGTGGTCAACGGCGGTGCTCTCAAAGTTGTTCGAGAATACGTTTACCTCGGGAAAACTCTGCAGTTTGGTAAGAATAACTTTGAGAAGGAGGCTAGCAGAAGATTACAGCTGTGCTGGGCGGCATTTGGGAAACTTCGTCGAGTCTTCTTGTCGCGTATCCCACAAAGCCTGAAGACCAAGGTCTTCAACCAGTGCGTCCTACATATTATGACGAACGGCGCCGAGATGTGGAAACTCACAATACAGCTGATTCATCAGTTCAAAGTTTCTCAGCGACCTATAGAAAGGGCTATGCTCGGAGTCTCTCTAAGGGATCGAATCTGAAACGAGGTGATCTGGCAGAGAACCAAAGTTGTTGACATACCTTACAGAATACGTAAGCTGAAGTGACAATGGCCAGGCCATATAAGTCGTAGAACCGATGACCGTTGGGGTAAACGTGTTCTTGTGTGGAGACCGCGAACTGGTAAACGTAAGGTAGGACGCCCACAGGCTAGGTGAAGCGACGACCTTCGCAGCGTGGCTGGTAGCAACTGGATGACAGTTGCCGAAAATCGCACCAAATGGCGTGCAATTGAAGAGGCCTATGTCCAGCAGAGGACTGCTATAGGCTGATGATGATGATAAATTATGCTGGCCTGGGTATTTATTTAGGTCCTTTTACTGACGCAGCTGTGCCTAAACTTACACGCTTTGTACCCCAAAATACCAAAGCAACACATCGCACGAGCGAATACAAATACACACATATAAACTTTAGTACCCAATTAAAGTGTGATACGATATTAATGCGGGTATTTGAACGTTTCATCTGCGTCTGTTCGTATTGTATTGTCAACAATCTTTGTAACCGTATTAATTGCTTCAAATGGGGAGCTATAAACTGACAAAGTGTTTCAGCGTATTGTCATATTGTTGGAACGTAAACAGATGTCTGAATGTTAGTTGTGACGAACATTGAAATAATATTCTTATTATTCATACTTAGATAGTTGTTGTTGTTGTTTTTCTGTTGTATCTCAATTTCAGCGGAGTCTGCCTAGGTCTGTAACATCTAAATTTAAAGCCTATATAGCCTTATTAACTAATATTGGATAATACGGGTATAAACCTAACTGTACCAGCATTGCCAACAAGATGAATGGCAAAGCTGATTCTTTGCGCAAAGAACGAGGTAGCCATCTGGTCACGCACAGTGTCGATCAGTCGGCGAGAGATCTTCTTAAAAAGGAGACGTGCACTCGGGTCCCATGACCCAAGCATATCGACCCCAAACGGCTCAAAACTGTAATTACAGATTTGGTTACTGTATTTGCGCCGCTTGAGGCCTCAGCAGCCGCAGCAGCAGCGCCAGTACAGTCCGCCGTACTAGGAGCATGAAATGGCGCAAAGATGTCGACACGTTTGCGTCCCACACCAGAGGCCTACCCTCCTTCCACGTCACCAACGTCATGCCATCGTCTCTTTCGTCTCATTTTCTAATACCTACAGCTATAAAGAGTTAACGTTGTTTGTTTGTAGTAATCTGTAATATCTGACATAAATTTTAATAATCAGTTCATACTTTTAAAGAACTGATTACTAAAATACTTTCCCCGTTAGATAGAGATACCTACTATCCCTGCGAGCTAGAGGCTACTTCTTATCTTGGAAAGTTGCGCGGTTTCTGTGAGATAGGCAACGAGGCAGCAAGAAAAGCTAGTTTTTAAACACGTCAACCATATTCTAAGCTTGTCAAGGGGTATCGTGTTAGCCAGTTACAGGAGTGCCGGGGTCAGATTATCAGTCGCTCCAAAGTCGCAGAATTCAGCTGCATCCGGTTCGGCTGAAAACCGACCCCATAATAGTTTGGAAAAGGTTTGGCAGATTGATACAAATCTTAAAGCCTAGTTTTTGAAGACGCGGAAAGTCACGCAGCACGTGCAGCGTGGCGTCTCGCAGTGCGTCGGACGTTTTTTTCTGTTTACGAAGAGGCGGCGCGTGCAGAGCAGTTGGAGTAGCAGTGCCAGCCACTGCACTCGCGGCGAGTCCTCTAGCGTCTAGCGTTGCACGCGGTGGGTATTGAATTATCTTCTAGCAAAATTTCGTTGATGTCATACTCGACTGCTGGCAGTGGCTTACGATGTGCGATTTCCAAGAAAACTGATAGAGAATTCCGCCGCAAGCGCCCCTTTGGGCACAGTAGCGAGTATCGCCGTATGTTCATAATGCCGTTCGACGCCGCGGGCCCGTCTCGTTGAAGCCGCGGTGCCACCCGCAGGCTCCACCTGCATCTCGAGCAAACGCGTGTAAAACCACTTCTCCGTAAACAAAGCCATATGTTTGAATTTATTGCCGCATCGCCCAACGCGACACACAACGCGCCGCGCCTCTAGCAAGCACTAAGCTACTGCTACATACAGCTGTCTAGTATAACTGGCAAAATGTGAATGAACTAAAGCTGCACCTCTGCCTAACCTTTCTGTGATACAGGCGTGATGTTATGTTATGAAGCTGAATGCTACTTTGATAACAACAACCATCTAAATAATAAATCATTCGGTGTTGCTATGGCGGACAGTAACAGCCAGAATGTTACCGATAATTGAAGGCTGTCCTTTTAGTGACAATATGATTTATGATCCGGTTTTCAGTTGCCAAAACGACCACTATGTTGCTGTGTTTTATGGTAGTGGTTGAGCGATAGCCGGGCTTTCAGTGGGTTCGATTCTGCATAAAAGTACCATTCATAGTTTTTTTTTATTATTGGGATGAAATGGCCTTAAAATGAGTATACGTAATTGACGTGGCCATCTGCTGGGCCATGCCTTAAAGAGTTTTCATAGACTAAAAAAAAGAAGAATATTGCTTTCAAACTAAAAACCCCATTATAAAAAAAATCGACTATGTTTAACTATTGTTTAGCACATACCGAATACAATTTTTTTAAAGATTTGAATAAAAAATCTGTTAAACAGCTCAGAGATTTATATAAATAAGGCTCTTGACCCTGCGCCGACGATCAGCAAGCAATGAGAAGCAAATGTGTAGTTCCGATAGCTTTACCACTCGGCTATGTTTTTGTATGACGGGGGATTATTCACACCACTCGCTCAGGCAGTCATTCTTGTACGCGTTGGTTGGTTGGTCTCTCGGTGTGACTTCTGACCACCAAGCGAGCATCGCCGAGCGAGCATCGCCGAGCGAGTATCGTCGAGCGAGAATTATCTTTGATAGCTCTTGAGGCTGCGACAAACTTGTGGTGAAAGAGTACTCGTTGGTAGTGTGAACAACCTGCCATCACCTATAATTAATATATGTATGCGTCTCTTTTATTGATACCGGATCTGTATCGTTTGTTCATTTCTTCAGCGAGAAAATAGTCGATAGATAATCGCTTTATCGCCAGAGGTGGGACAAGAGCCTTATTTATAAAAATCTGATTAACAGATTCTTTATTCAAATCACACTAATAATATAAAAGCCAAAGTTTGAGAGTGTGTGTGTGTGCGTGTGTTTGTATGTTTGTTACTTCTTCACGCTCGAACGGCTGGATAGATCTGGATGAAATTTGGCACAGAGATAGATTATAGTCAGGAATTACACATACGACACTTTTTTATCCCGGGAATATGTTCCGTCGAGATAATTTTCGACTTTCACGCGGGCGAAGCCGTTGCCAGAAGCTAGATATCTATAAAAAAAAACATGTGCTATTCAATCGCTAAACATAGTAGATTTGTTTTTTTTATTAATAGTGTTAGTTCAAAAGCACCTAACGAAGGAGACATCAATGGGACAAATTATGTCTGCATTATCTCTGATCTTTTGTGCCATTTCGTCCTTTTAAAAGCAGAGGTCAACCTAAGCAGGTCAGATGGAAGTCGTCCAAGGTTTTCAAATCACCATAATAATTGTGACGACCGTAAAACTCGTTGTGAAGCAGATCCTGGCAATTCTATTGCCTCAATTTTAAGATCTGGGTAGTAACATTAGCGCTATAGGCATTCCAAATTGGTGTGTTAAACATTGAATTTTATTACCTTTTTATTTAGACAGTTGATTTCATGTTTTTTATGGTAATACGTAAAATAATTCATTGTTCTTATTTTCTGTGACAGAATATAACCTACCTTTTCCAAAGTACCAAATTAAGTTTTTCACAACTGAAAAATTTACTAGTAGCTCTTCTTATGACGGAGTTCTTGTCAGTTAAGCCGTTTTTGAATTTATTATATGGAATATGTAGATCTACACTATTAAACCACTTGATCTTTATATTTTATTTTGCACTCAGTTTTCTTTTCTTTACACATAGGTAATGTGTTTTTTTTTTTGTTTATTAGTCTCCATTATGTAAATGTAAAATAGGAGAAGTAGCGAGTCGGCCCCAACACAAGTATTATTAATAACTTAATGGGTCTGCCTCATAGTACACTTATGTAATGATTTTGGAAGAGGAAACAATTTATTTATTATTTATTTATAATAGCTTTTCTATTGAGAGGCGCATCCGTTTCCCGTTGAATTTTACCTCTCTTTCTACCTAAATACTTTTGTCTCTTTCGCACATCCCCACCTTTCACCTGGCAGTGGGGCGCTGTCGAGCTTGTCGCGACAAGCTTTGGTAGTAACTGGCTTGAAATTTCCCGTTGTGATAACATAATGTGCTCTTACTGCTCTTAGTAATATTACTAAGACAAATTAAATTCGAAATGGTTACACCAGTTACCGCGAGCTATATCACGTAAGTTGTACAATAGTATATTATGCAACTAGTGAATAAAGGACGGTTTTAAATCGAGGGCCATAGATGAATCACGAACAAGTGAAGGATTCTAACAACTGAATCACGACCGTAGGGAGTGATTCATGATGATTGAATCACGAGCATAGCGAGTGATTCAAGTGTTAGAATCCTGAGCGACGCGAGTGATGCATGGCCCTCGATATAAATCCGTTTTATTCAAGAGTTGCATGCTATATTTTATACCATGACTACGAGAAAAAGAAGGATTTAAGCCGAAAGCACAAGGAATAATAATAAATAAATAAATGGATTAATACCTTCAAAATTTACGAAAAATGAGAAACCTCAGGGCTTCACATTTTTGTAGCTGAGCTAGGTAACAGCACCTGTGTTTCAGGGGCCAGTGACTAGCTCCGTTACGTTACATAATTATGATTAATTAAACACCAATGCAATTAATATTAGAATAACATCTCTTATGTCTCGACTCTAGTTCGATTCCCCGGATCAAAACCTATGCTGCTGGCAACGCTAAGAGTCTTTAACTTATAAGGCCGATGAAACCTTACTTAATAAAAATACTAATAATTTTAGTGTGTAATATCTTCATAAGAACTACTATAAATATATTTGATATTTAAATACACATATTCGAATTCTATATTCGAAACCACCACGTCTGGAATATTTATTCGCACATTTACTAAGTCCTATTTTTACACTTATCTTAATCTTTCACAAGGCGAAAATAAACAGGTCTCAATAGAAAAGCTATTAATAACGGTCAAGTGGTTTAATAGCAGCGTTTTACCTGAATTAAAACGCATATTAAACTACTTACCTTATTAATAGCTTTAAATTTACCACTGCCTGATATTTATTTCGACGCAATGACTACCAAAGCGCTCGTCGCGACAAGTTCGACAGCGCCCCACTGCCAGGTGAAAGGTGAATGTGCGAAAGAGATAGACGTATTTCGATAGAAAGAGAGGTAAAATTCAACGGGAAACTGATGCGCTTGATTCTAAATTTGAATGCACAAAAAACAAAATCAAGTCAGTAAAAGAACTAAATAAACCTTAAAGGTATCATTATAAAAAAAAACAGGCGGTGTTCCGTTGTTTCTGCCTAACCTCAAGGGAAAAAGGCGTGATTTTATGTACATCGCTAATTCTGATTAAACCCTTGAGCATTGCAAGCGCCAATATGTAACAATCATTAAGTGTGGAAGGCAGTTGAACCAAGTTCCCTATAACGGACGGTGGTATTGACGCAATGATTGATGATCTTAGTTTACAGCGGTTTACAGACTGACAGACTTTTTCTTAGTTGACTGCGTTTCACTTCTTGTTTGGACGTTCCTCAGTTTTGAGTTATGTTGTGTGTTCGTTTACAATAATGTGTTGTGTGTATTTTAGACGGAATTTGCCTTTAGGATATTTGGATTTAAGGGTGATTACACAAACTCAAACACAACGTAAATAAAACAACTGATTAAAATTCTTATTTCTGGGACTTAATCGTTCAACTAAAATGCTGGTTACAAATAGGTCGAATCAAAGGTGAGTACACAAACTAAGACACAAAGTAACTCAATTCAAACAATGTTTAAATTTATTGCCGCTGAAGTCAATCGTTACACTTAAATGCTTGTTCCAAATACGTCAGGTGATCGAACGGCATTTTAGTTTACAGGAATAATAGAATAAAACAATGGCCACGCTCATAGGTAAAAGTATTGCGAACTAGTACAAAAACTATTCATCTATCCAAAAGGACGAAAGACTAGCACGCACCCAATAACAGATTGATTCCCCATCGAAAAGACACACAAAAAGGCCAATTTACATACTTCCTTGTCTGACCCTTACAAATCAAGTCCCAGTTATCCTCAAATTGCCTCAAAAATCATCCGTCATCGATATAAAAAGCTATTTTACTACCGATCCCATTGTATATTTGTTACATTTCACGACCACGCGTCAATCATTGAAAATTATATCTTATGACAGAGACGTAAGAGTCACAAGATCACTCGTGAATAGCAAGAACTAAAGGAATATATTATTTGCTTGATATTACATGTGACTATTGAAGCATAATGCTGAAGTGAAACTTCTGCCTGCTCCAGGCTCGGCTAATATGTGAACTGATTCGTATACTCCGGTATTACAGCATGCTCCAAGAGACAGGCTGATGAAATGAGTCCCGGGAACAAGTTTTCTGTTACCGACGTGTATTGGAGTCCGTGTATGTTTAACCAACATAATATGTATGTTGGTATGGAATTGTTTGTATGTGAAGGAAACTTCGACAGAATATTGGAAACACGACTGTCGATTGTTTTAAAACAATTCGTGTTTTGTGTTTCGAGGTTGACTGGTACGTTTAATTGGACAAACTTACTGTTTTGAGTGTACAAAATGATTGAAAACATGAATTGGCTTATTGGTCTAAGCGCCACTTCTTCTTCTTTTCGGGTGAGGATGTGGCCACCTCTGGTATCAGAGCTAATTAAGCCGCCTCTGGAAAGTCCTCAGGCTTCTGACTTGGCAATTTCAAACTTACATTAACAATAGGATAGTATTTAAACGAGCGAAAATAAATTCAAATGAAAGGTGTAAAAATGCTGAAGATGGCTTACTGAAATATTAAGGGGGCGACAAACAGTGGGCGAATACAAATGTTTAAAACAGCGACTTGAAAATAAAAGGTTGTCGACGGAGCTTTTTTTTCTGTCTGCAGAGTCTAAAGTAACCTAAAGAACCCCAAATACAATTAAATTATGTATCAATATTATTACCTCAGCTCACAAAAACCTCCTAAAAGGTATTACTCAAACCGGATAAATAGTTACTTATTTTGTATAATATACATTCAGTATATTTTTCAACATTCAGTAGGTTTATTCACGATGTTTTCCTTCACATTAAATTATTTTGCCTATGATGTCCAAGATATACTTAGAAAGTACATATGAATTTGAAAAAGTCACATTGGTACTTGCCCATTTGAACCCAAGCACGAAAAGCGAGGTCTTAACCACTTGGCTACCACGAAAGCGCCACTTCTGTTTTACCATTAATATGTTCTGTCTTCATCTTCGTGTCGCTGGCAGGACACTCATTCAGATTTGTCTGGCTCAAAACTTTGCCACTGCCACGACATCGTCGGTGGCAGCGCATTGATCACTTTGGCTGCATGCTTTGGGGCACAGAGGGCAGGATAGAAGATGGAACATAATTTGCGACCCGCCTTCACTGCTTTTTTCTTTTTAAACAGACTTCAAAAAGGAGGAGGTTCTCAATATGACTTTTTTTAGGATTCCGTACCCAAAGGGTAAAAACGGAACCCTATTACTAAGACTCCGCGGTCCGTCTGTCTGTCACCAGGCTGTATCTCATGAACCGTGATAGTTAGACAGTTGAAAATTTCACAGATGATGTATTTCTATTGCCGCTATAGCAACAAATACTAAAAACAAAATAAAATAAATATTTAAGCGGGACTTCCATACAACAAACGTGATTACACATACAACATTCCGTATTTTCGATAATGGTACGGAACCCTTCGACTCGCACTTGGCCGGTCTTTTTTGTTCGTTTCGTCCTCATATTTTTTTACTTGGTTAACCTGCGGTGAGCTTCTCATGTCCCATTTAAATATTTATAGCCAAGATCTGATGAAGAAATTCTGAGATATAAAACGGAACTCTTCAAGAATGGCGTCAAATCCCTCGAAATAGCTGCAATCGCATGTCTGTTTATTGTTTACAACATTTCATAACATAACATAACGCCGGTACGCTTTAAAGGGGTACGCAAATGCGTACAGTTCACCCTGGTACACTCTCATTCCACCGTTTCGTTAAAGTTTCATATTAATCGGGTAATCTATTCTGGCAATACAGGTATCTTATCTAATATAGAACTTACCCATTATGTACCACAGCTCAAAAGTGAAAAATAAAAGCTTTTAACAAAAAAGTCCAACCGACTTCCAAACGAAAACAAATATTTGTTAGTAAGGTTTTTTTTATTATTATAGACAGGCTTGCGCTGGACACTCTCTCACCTGAAGTTAAGGGATGATGTAGTCGACGGTGAAGCACGCTTACCTAGAAGAAACCTATTCACTCTTGACTTAAAACCCCCGAGGTTGTAGCTATTGGGAAACACAGACTCCGGCAGAGAATTCCACGCCGCATAATGAAAGTATTTCCAAAACGTTTGTCTAGATTATATTCGGTAAATAACTGTATTATCCTGTACGTTGCTATGGAAATATGTGACCCTTTGGGAAAATACTCGACTGGATGAGTCATAACACTATTTTTCATTAAAGTTCGCAATTATAAGCAACAGGCGCTAGTTAGCAATATGTTATACCGGTTCTAATTAGCGTGGCTGTGAAGCACACGTGACCTATTTATAACCCTAGCTCCTACTTAACAATGTTACAGCTATGTTTCATTTCGAATCTATACACAGTTATCTTTTTGTGAAAATTGAAAACTTTGATATATATGTAGGATCTAGCAAAGTAACATTCTATAGGCCACAGCGATTGTCAGAATCTCAAATTCCCAGAAAAATAACAAAAAAATTAATGCAAAAGATCTAAAAACCCGAGTGCTTAAACAGTGAACTAAAAAGACGTAAACAAGAAGAAAATCATGCTGTGCAGTCGGAGGATACATATTCGCGATCTGGCTGACCAAAACCAGATGTATTCTCCGATTGCACAGCATGCTATTCTTCTTGTTTACGTCTTTTTAGTTCACTTTTTAAGCAGTCGGGTTTTTAGATTTTTGAATAAACTTTTTTTGTTTACAACTTTTTTTAGAATTAGGTACATTTGAACATAAGTGTTTTATATTTTCTAAATTATCTTTTAAAACCCTTTATTTTGATACCCCACACGATAGGTTTGAAAGAAAAAAAATTTGGTCCCCACAATATGCCGCCCAAAAACCGCTATTTTTTTTTAGAAATTGTGTGTCTAATGTGACACTTGCAGGATTAAGACGAATTGATTGACGTAAGAATCATCCAAATCGGCCAACGCGTTTGGTCTCTAGAACGCCACATAGGAACAAACACACATACATACATACATAGACTGATAAACACATTACCCTCCTTCAACAGTCGGGTAAAAAGAACATTAATTTGGAAGCGACTGTGACAGATTCAAACATTTTTCATTCTTTGTCATTTAGAGGTAGGTACATAATTACACACTACATTTTAATAAACTTGCGCTGACTCCTAAACTATACTGTTACGTACAGTTTAAGAGTCAGCGCAAGTTTATTAAAATTAAATACATTAATTACAGCAGACCAGAAAACATTCTAGACTGCTCTGGGTATTTGGTTATTAACTCTTATTTTGCAAGCCAGACTCACTTTCAGCCAGTTTACCTTACATACAGATACCGGCACGGTTCTTGAGCGCTCGGCGGAAGAGTGGGGATCGCTTTGCGCATCGTACACTTATGACAAATAAAACGCACACCCGTTTATTATTTATTTTTTCTAAGTTACGGTCTACGTAATTTCTTACTTATAAGATTAAATAATGATTTATTAAATTGAGAAATGGAAATTGTGATCAAAAAAAAAGGTAACTAACAAAAGTATTTCTAGTTTAAAATTATAACTTAGTTCTTATAGTTTGTCAAAAATTACTAAAAAATCTACAACGTACCTACATACTTTTTTTGTTAACATTTTTGACCTCTAATTTCATTTGTTCATTAATGAAATGAAAAACAATATAGTTTGTAAGTATAGTAGTATAGTTAGTAATGAAAAATAATAGTTTTGCTATAATTACAAACTGACATTATTTTTTTTCCTGCTATATTTTCGATAAATATCACCTTTTATTATAACAAAGGTCTAATTAATAAAAAAATCACATAACATATTTGAGTTCTAACTTACCAGATAATTTAAAATGATGCAGTTTAAAAATTTGTAGCAATTAAAATGGCCGGAATTGTACTCGTCGTCGTGAGGTACATGCAACAAGAGTAAAGAACGAATCACGACTGACGGCTATGACGCGATACGCTACGGGCCAATCACTGCACTTTCCCCGCCCCCGCGCCTCACTTCGTACCACCAGAGGGACCCAATAATTCACTTTTGCGCACGTGAAGCTCAGCGCTCAAGAACCGTGCCGATGATTGTACTAGATTTTATCCCAAAACACGTATTTACGTACGCACGACAATCAGTTCGTTGATTTGTTTATATTGACCTAAGCTGACCACAGTTTACTTTTTTAATAAAAAACAAACAACAGGATGGTGACGAGTGTAAATAGCGGGGTATAACTAGAACAAACCCGCATGCGTAATGATGTAACCGAGGCTCTACTCTTTTATTTAGAACTCCTTTCGGAGGAGACGGAAGGAAAATAAATATAGGTATGGGTTTCTTGTGTGTTGATGGCAACACAAAATTTTAATAATTGTAGTTTTATCTATGATAATGTGTGATCTGTTGTTAAGAACTGTCATAGTTTGTTCGTCTTTCCGGTGGTTTATGACCACACCGCACATACTATACCTCACATGAATGTGAGTTATAGTAAATCTATCTATCTAATATCTTTTAACGAGCAATTCTTGTATACATATATATAATATGAATCTCGGAAACGGCTCCAACGATTTTCATGAAATTTAGTATGCAGGGGGTTTCGGGGGCGATAAATCGATCTAGTTTTTTTTTCATATTTAGAAAACGTCACTATTTTCAGACGAGGAGAGCTCGGTCGCCCAGGTACTAATTAATAAAACAAGTAAATTTTAGCAATGAACCAGCCTGCATCATTTACAGTCCACAAATAAAAATAGTTTTATGCAAACTCTCGCTATTTGTCACTAGAATGCAAACATTTAAGTAAATCTGACAATCACATCTTAATTAGGTAGGTATACTTGCATGTGAATGGTAACATCATACGAGTATGAAAAGGATGACTGGCTCTCCAATGTTTGTGTTACTGGCATTTAAATATAAATAGCATTCCTCATCATCATCAGCCTTTAAATGTCCTCACAGCTGGGACAGGTTTCCACTCTGAATGGACCGTAATCCACCACGTGGGCCCATTGCGGGTTGGTGGATGTCATATGTACTCGAATTTTTGGTTCTAGGACATACCGGTTTCCTCACGAAGTTTTTCTTCATAGTTTTGAGATCAATATTGACGAAATAATTGACACAAAGTAATGCGTCTGCTTGGGTTTGAAACCATGACCTACAACTTGTAGTCGCGGCCGTTAACAGTAGGCCACCACTGCTCTCTTTTATTTAGCTAGTAGTCAATAAGGTACATTTTCGTAAAGCATGTTAAGTCTGCTCTCAATTCCCTTCCAAGTATTACCACAGAGAAAACCATAGTATTATTGGACATCGCGACTGTCAGAACAAGTAATTGGTTCATTAAAATATTGATATAAATCCCTCTTGGGGTTTGTTATATTTTTCATGCAATTAAATGTATTTATTAAGTTGATTTATTACTGAAGGCTTATGAGGTTTATTGCTCCACTGAATTGGAGTGTGATAAGTGTATCGATATATTTTTTTAAATATTCGCTGTTGACAAATTGGTTTGGTTTGTGTTTCTTTTTAATTATATTTTATTATTGATAGGCTCCCGCTTCGACACTATCTCACCTGATGGTAAGCGACAATGTGGTCGACAATGCAGCAAGCTTGCTTAGAAGAAACCTAATCACTCTTAACTTAAAGACTCCCAGGTAGTAGCTGTCAGGAAATATATAGGAAAATATATAGGAATAGATATGTATAGGAAATACAGACTCCGGCAGGGAACTTTAAAACCTTCGCGTTTCACAATTGAAAAACAATATATCACGCGAATTTAACGCGATAATTTCAATTATTTATTCCGGTTCCGATCCGATCCGATTTTATTCGATTTCCATTTTTTTTTATTATTTATTTTGATTTTGTTTTTTTTCTCTGGCAGGAAATTCCAGTCCTTAGCTGTACTCATAATAAAAATATTACCAAAACTTTTGGTGCGTAGGATATGCACCATCCATCTATTTTATATGGCAATGGAAAAAATAATTCATCGAACTAATACATTTATAATCAATTCCTTAGATAGGGTTCCGTACTTTAAAAGGTAAAACATGGAATCCTTATAAGATCACCCTCCTGGCCGTCTGTCTGTCCGTGTGTCATCACCGATTTTCTCAGGAACGGATGGACCTAACAAGTTGAAATTTATACCAGATACTGAGGTCTATAGTCTCTATTAGGTGTATAAAATCAGGCACTGAGTCAACAAGATAAAAAGATATGGGCAAATTTAGATTTTCGCGAAACATTTTAAGTACCTACTAAAATTTACCTTAATTTTCAACACTTTTTTACTTTTCCGAATATTCCTTTACTTGTGCTGCAAGACCTTGCTTTTAACCAAAATTGTCAATTCTGGGTCAACCGGAAGTACCCTTTAGGTTTTAGGTCGAAAACCTATATGGTAGTTCCCGTTAACCTAGAATCACGAAATTTGGCAAAAAGTAAGGTCTGACAGCACAAATAAAGGAAAAATTCTAACTTTACAAGACTACTAGTCTGACTCGCACTTAGCAGGCTTTTTTATGTGTGACACCCGACAAGCGTAACGAAAAGGTACCTTTATCATTTAGCTTACCTCGCCTTAGAGACTTGAATGAGGTGTGATTTTATAGCTTATATCAGGGGTCACCAAAACACAATCATACAATGGAAAAACTTTTTCTGGATCAGGACGCAAAATTACATTTAAAAAAAAAAATTCATTTAATCTTTTTTTTATTATTATTTAGATTTATTTTTTCAATTAGTCGCTGGAATCAAATAAAAGACCACGAAGTGTTTACTGCCAGGTCTTTTCGACGCCTGCGAGACTGAATAATGCTATTTGAGCCCCTCGGTAGGTGCCAAAAAGAACAGAATGGAGTGTTTTTCTCACGTACTGAACGAATGACAGGCTACTAGTAATGAGAAATATTTGTATACGAAATCTCGATATTATGAAAGAAAATCTATCGAGTGGGGTTGATCCGACGCTGCGAATCCGCTTAAAAACGGAGGTTAATTGGAGCAGTACGTACTTCCACAGATTAAACAAAACAAGCAAATGTTAATTTAGATGAAGTATAATGTAAACATATCTTGACAAACACATTTAATGTTTATAAATCGTGATCATCTGTTCAGCAAATACACGCACTGGCAAAACCAGCGGAACCCGTAAAAAATATCGTATATCTTATTTTTACCTTTACATGTAGTTTTAATTTTGTTTTAAATTTAAATAATTATCACTTATTGATAAAACAATAGAATCTCTGATGCGATTGTTTTAATTTTATTCGAACTTTCATCATTTTGTGAGAGTTTCTGTTATTGCGACTTTGTTTTTAACATGCTTTTATTAGCTTAATATGTATGTATCTATGTTTCTATGAATCTATGTTTTTTTTTAACGGAATCTTGGAACGTGATTTTTACCGCCTTCAGAACGTAGGATTAATTTGAAACTTTGCACACTTATCAAGGAACGATGACATTGCAATAATTGATATAGTTGTCCCATTTTCCTTACTAGGATCTTCAGAATTAGCGATTGAACTAAAAAGTACAAAATAAATAATAGTTTTAAAAAGCTAAAAAACACGCTTTAATAGAAAACCAAACTAAAAAGTAGAAAATAATTTTCAATAAATTTAAATTATGAATGGCGTGATTAACAAAAAATATATTTTATTATAAAAAAGCGTGAGGTGCTTTTTAAGATATTTGCATAATGACTCTACTTTTACCAATATCTGTCAATAAAATATTATAATATATTATAACACCAAGCACCCCACGCTGTTTTATAATAAAATACATTTTTTTGTTAATCACACTATTCTTAATTTAAATTTATTGAAAATTATTTTCTACTTTTTACTTTGGTTTCCTATTAAAGCATGTTTTTTAGTTATTTTTAAACTGTTTTTTTTTGTTTTAAAATTTTGTAAATTGTTTCATTAACACACTGAGTCATTAGTTTTATTTTATACTTGTCGAAATTTTTTTTTTTTTTTTTCTTGATTTTCCTTGATATCCTTAAAAATTAAAAATGTTTTCGCATAAAATCATATTAATCACAAACATTGTACTTAACGTGATCACGCATTTATTTTTAAAGGTGTATTTTTAGTTGAGGAACAGTGTCTTAATATAAGATTTTAAAATAAAATCGTATAAAAAAAAACTACACTTTTATTTTGTGCTGCTAATTTTTTCGGTGTGTGTAGTTGGAAATAGTTACGGAATACACAAGAAGGAAATTCACACGCTTGTTACAACAGCTGTATTATTAATTATTTTTTAACACCGTTGCTCGTAAAGCTGATGTAATTCCACCGGTTTTAAATATGTAAAGCGGGTCATAAAAAACGCGTGTGTTACCAAAGCAAATAGTTAAATTATAGTCCATACAAATTCCATAACAGTATAATTTGCCATTTCGCGCGCTGTTGCTATTCAAATTTCGAACTAATCGCCGCGCGGCGCCAGTCAGTAAGCAGCCCTAGCGCGCTGTTAAAATGGCGGGCAAGCAACAGTGTGCATTTACAGATTCAGTTTATTTAAAATAAAAAAAATCAGTTTATTCGGTAATTTAAAAACTTGGCTGCATGCTCTAACGTCTTTGCCAACATTTTCACGCAGCTACGGCAGAAAATAATCCTCGCGCCATTTTTCTCAAATTTTCTTTTCTTTATCCTACTTGTATTGTGAAAATTTAAATATGACAACTTTCAATAATGAAGAAGAGCCATATATTACTTCAACTCCACCGGATATACTATCAGAAGCGCGAACCGCATGCGACAGCTTGCTGCCGTCAATATCCAAAGAGAGAAGATACATAACCACGTATGAAAATTTTTTGAAGTGGAAAAACATGAAAAATGCCAAGTCATTTTCCGAAAATGTAGTTTTGGCGTATTTTAATGAACTAGCTAGTAAATATAAGCCTAGCTCGTTGTGGACAACATATTCGATGCTGAAAAGTACCCTTAAGATGAAAAATGGTGTCGATATTAATTTATATTCAAATCTCATTGCATTTTTAAAGAGACGCTCTGATGGTTTTATAAAGAAAAATCTAAGGTACTGTCATCAAATGACGTCGAAAAGTTTCTAAGAGATGCTCCAGATAGCCAGTATCTGGCAACTAAGGTCAGTTTGCCTCCTTATTTTATGTATTGATCTACCTACTGTACATACTGTTTTACATATTTTTTAACGACCGTCTGTAAGCTAAGTACCTATACCTTATCTTACACATTTTTATTTCTTTTCAGGTTGCGTTAATATTTGGTATTAATGGTGCATGTAGACGGCAAGAGCTTCACAATATTACCACAAATGACATTGAAACTCAAGGCAAAATGCTTTTAATTAAAATCCCAAACACTAAAAACAAAATACCCCGATCTTTTATTATCAACGGCCCATTTTATGACGTGGTCAAAAAATATGAAGCTCTGCGTACGACTAAGGCAAAAAATAATCATTTCTTTCAGAATTACCAAAAAGTTAAATGTACTGCGCAACCTATTGCCATAAATAAATTCGGTGCCATGCCAAAGGAAGTCGCCAAGTTTTTAGGATTGCCGGACGCTGATTGTTATACAGGGCACAGTTTCAGAAGAACGTCAGCTACATTACTTGCTGATTCGGGAGCTGATATATTGACTTTAAAGCGGCATGGCGGGTGGCGTTCTAACGCAGTAGCAGAATCTTATGTAGAAGATTCCATCCAAAACAAAGCAAATATAAGTGCCAAAATAACTCAGGCAATAAATTTGGAGCCACAAACGAAGAAGTTTTGCCCTGAGCCGCGCCCCTCTACTTCTACTGAGGATATTTTTTTATTTACAACTAATGACGAATTACAATGCTCTTCTGCCGCCTTTCAAGAAGTTTCGTCGTCTCCAACATTTACCCTAACACAAAACAATGACATTATGAATAGTAATAAAAACATAATTAAAAAACCAACTACAACTAAGTATCATTTTAAAAATTGTAATTTCACTAACTGTTTCAATGATTAGAAATGAACAAAATATAAAATGTTTTTTTTTCTGTTTCCTCGCAAATGTGTTAAAAAACGTCGTACGATATACGTGCGTATTGGTTATAACGCACTAATATCGTAATGTACTAATTGTTAACGGTTCAACTGCAATGTGTTCTACAGTACGATTAGATCATGGAAGAACAGAAAAGTTACATTAGGTATTACGACTAGGTGCGTAATCTCTGATCAAGGTACAAGATCTGGACGTGGACCATGAGGTAAGGGCTTGGAAGACGCCTGTTTCCAGCAACAGGTAGTCAAAAAAATATATAGACAACGCACATTGAATCATGAAATTTTGCCAAAGGATTCCTTAAAGAGTACAACGAAAATTGAACACTGTGAAAGGATTTTAGAAGTTGCGTACCATACAGGGCTTAAATACCGAATGAAAGTTTGAAAGGAAGTTCGTCGTTTGTCTTGATGTGTGATCTCATCGAATACACATACATGTTATTTCTTTAAGAGAAGTTATTAAATGTTCAGCAGTTATAAAATTTGGTGAGCCACAAAAAACAGCATTTAAATCATTTGGTCGGCGTACAAAGATTTTGTTTGCAATTAAAAAAATCAGGTAGCAATCCTAGTTCCGCAAATAATGTTGATAATGGTCAAAAATTTAATCATAAATAGGCAGCTTACAATAACATGAGTTTGCATAATAAACATTCAGTCCGCAAAATAATTACTTGATCAGCAGGATTTCATGATTGATCAGAAGAGAAAAAATGTCTATAAGCAGTGTATTTGATTGGTATGCATTTTAAAACATGGTGAGCAAAATAACTAATTGGATTGCGTTTTTGTTGAAAAATCGGCAATGTACGTTAAAAGTGGGCGGAGTAAGAGCAGTCGCGTGACACGAGGAGCCAATCGCGTGCGAGTATTGTCATTTGATGATTATGCGGCGATTATTAGCAGTCAAATTGCAGTGGTAACAACGTGTTTTAAAGAAGTTCGATTACCTAATAAAAAAAAGCCTGACTCCCAGGGTATCAAGAATCTAGCTGACAGAAAGAAGCGAGCGACGACTTTTTTACCAAAAAACGAGAGACAATTAAAAATGCGTGCGCGAGGAGCGCAGCGAGGAGCCAGAAAAAAAAACCATATAATCATAGACAAGTAAAGTATTTTTGCTACTTTTATATGCAGCTCAAAATGAATAACTTTGCTTACCCTCTGAGTGCTTACCAAAATTTTACTAAACAGGAGCAGCTCATTGCATCTTATATAATTAATATGCTGTACAAAATAATTACAGCCATCCAGAATGACATGAGTTGCTGATCAATTAGCTTTTTCTGCCCACAGATTACATTTGTCTGCTCACAAAAATACGAATACTATGCTAACCATTTAAATAACACCCTTTCTTTGTTTTGATTATCAACTAACGTAAAAATTTAAAGTCATAAAATTCTGTTCAATGAGTTTATTTTCACAAGAAAAGTCTGTCCTTATTCATTTTTGTTTCGGCACTTGCAAAGTTTGCATTTCTAAAAGCTGACAAAAAATACGAGAACCTCTTGCTGCACCGAGCTAGCTTTAATAAATATAAAATTTGCTTAAAGCTACAAACAGACGGAAACATAATTATCTTCAGGAAATCCCGTTCGTAACGAAATGTAGATTGTGTAATGTATACTTATTTACATTCCATGTATAGTACAACTATTTTCTTAATATCCCTCGGCAATCATCGCATTGCCGAATTCAAACGAATACTAATTTCCATGTCCATCAATTATCAAATTTATTGTGTAGAATAATTTGAATTCAGAGATAAGTACGTTATTGTTGTTTCATTTTGGTTTCCGTGTGAAATATATAGAGCTGTTAATATAGCAGCTTTAGCAGCCGCGTTCCCAATTTTTTAATAAATTACATGTTAAAAGAGTACTAACAACTCTAAAAATACTTCCAAGTTGATTGAGAGCGTACGTTCTGCACCAAGTGCAAAGGGTAACTCTAGTATATTATAGTAGTCTATGGGGTAACTGATAGAAATGCTATGACTGACGAAACACGTAGTTTGACGAGGGACAAAACAAATAGAAAATGTTTGTACTGTATTTCTGTTATATTTTGCATCCCTCTTACATTTTACTCTTTGTTTACCTTATCATTTACTAGAAGTCTGAAAGTTATCTTATCTGAACTTACTGCAGGGATATAAATTACCTATCCTATGTCCTACGGTATCGTCTATCTCTGTGTAAAATTTCATCAGAATACATTTAGTCGTGATTGATTTACAACTGTCACAGATTTTCACATTTATCAAATTAGTAGTTTTCCAATAACTAGTCGTGTTGCTATGCAATATTGTACAAAAATGAAGAGGTTATTGAAGAAGTAACCTTTTTTGGTTCCAGGAATTGTCACAACAGGAAAACGTTCTTAGAAGATTGTCCTTAACTTTTTGCGCTATGGCATTTACAGGTAGTAAACCGTTAAATCTACACCAACAAGAAATAGGGTATTATAAAAGCCACAAATCACAGAATACTAACCTACCCTGTAAACTAATAGGGATAGTTATTTCATAAAACTTTAATAAAATTAATTTATGAAAATCATAAATCATTATGTTAAGAGAACATCTAAGTATATGGTACCTAAAGTGTTTAACAAAATAGACTTATTAAGAGAAAATGTAAAAATTAGTAAAGGAACAATTAAGACAAAATTAAAAAAACATTATACAGGATAGCAAACAGAACTAAATATATGTTCGTAAGAATAAACCATAACAGTATAATATATAAGTAGTAGGTTTGTAAGTAAGGTGCGGCATTGTGATGTAAATAGCGCCTCTCGCCATCAAACATAAAAGTTTGGCGAGTTTAGAATTAAGTAACACCTCTGTATTAAAATATCGATAAAAAAAATAAAAATAAAAAAAAAACATTCCTTGTGTTTTCACGTCAAAATGACACTATGATGTGATGTTAATTATGGATGAGTTTTAGCTAAAATTAACTTTTATAAACGATAGTCTGTTGGCTGATTGATGTTTCGCAAGCTAAATCTAGACTTTAGGCACAGAATAACGAAGACTAATCAGATCAAGGATCAGTATTAAGTTTGATCATGAATCTTGATAGAAGCGAACAGACTTTATTTTAATCTCATTTAATCTTGTTTCGTTAAGAAATTCGTGACTGAGCATTTTTTAAGAATTGAACATTCATTGTTATAAGGTACCGCAGTACAGGATCAGGTTCATATTCAGGCGTTGAATTTTTTACCTCTTTTAGTCTAGGTTATCCAATATTCATAACCGCGAATCACTAGACAAATGACATTCGATGTCAGCAAAGGCGATAGTCGAAATGTAAGGGATCGATCACGTGATTTTTCGATGTCGCTTGTCAATCCCATACAATTTTGCCTTTTATACCCGACTGCCGAAGGAGTGTCATGTGTTTATCAGTCTATGTGTGTATGTATGTTTGTTACTATGTGGCGTTCTGGAGACCAAACGCGTTGGCCGATTTTGATGATTCTTACGTCAATCGATTCGTCTTAACCCTGCGAGTGTCACTGGCTACATAAAAAATTGGAAAAAAATGCGGATTTTGGGTACCATTTTGTTCGGGGATTTTTTTTTTCTTTTTCCGATCCCGTCGTGTGGGATATCAAAATAAAGGATTTTAAGAGGTGATTTCAAGAATATATAACATTTATACGTATCCAAAAAAAAATAACTAAAAAGTTGTAAATAAAAAAGTTAATTAAAAAAATCTTAAATCCCGACTGTTTAAAAAGCGAACTAAAAAGACGTAAACAAGAAGAAAACATATTCGCGAGCTGGGTGATCAAAACCAGATGTGTTCTCCAACTGCACAGCATGATTTTATTCTTTTTAGTTCGTTTTTTAAGCAGTCGGGATTTTTGATTTTTTAAATTAACTTTTTGACAATTGCTATCGCCGCGCTTTCGATGATAGAATGTCACTTGTTTAGAGCCTCGCAATCTCGAGAGATCACATCATTGCTTATTAGGCGCTAGACAAATGGAAAATCTATTAGACCAATCACTAAAATTTTGTCATTTCGACAATCGTTGGAAGAATGACATTTTCTTTGTCATCTTTGTCTTGTTCATTTCATGTCTTTTCACATAGATTACTTTCATAATATATTTTCAGATAAAGCAATAAATTACCAGCTAGAAAAACGTAAGAGCAAATTTGCTATACACTAATTTCGATGTGTTGTAATTCTAAAGCATCTTACTGAGCTAAAGAAGACATAATAGGTACATTTATCTATCTAAAGCTTGATTTTTATGAATCTGGATTTCCAGATTTACTGTATAATTAAGCGATATATCTTCTTCCCTCATTATTATTAAAATATTTCGGAGGAGCGGTCGTTTAATAAGTTTTACGAGTGTCGCATATGAGATACGATGTACGTTCTAGAAGACATAGCCCTGTCTTGAATTCTTACCTAAGTAATAGCAGCAAAAAACAGACGTATTCTTTTATTTGAAAACCTAGCCTAGTTTGGTGCCAACTTGTGTAGATGATTCTTTAAAAGGCCGAACTAGCGTAAATCCTAGGATTTGTTAGTATAACCTAAACTGAGTCTAATGTCTCTGAGGTATATCTTAAGATTTACCAAGTGAGTGCTATTAAAAGTCCGAACTGAGCAACTATCACAGAACAGTTAGGACTTTTACCTGTAAGTCTTGGTAAATCTTAGGATTTACATTAATCTTAGGTTAAGCTCGCCTTTGTACATAAACTGTCCTACTGTGTTTGTATGTTTTTTGTTTACAATAAAGAATAAGAATGTATACATATATAAGTTTTATTTAGACATGCAAAAATTAAATAATATTTAATACTTGAAATAATTTTACTTATTCAATTTTCAATTTATTTTATCATTTATTTATTTATTTATGTACACACAAAACACTTAAAAGAAAAAATATATATCAAGATAGGAGAGCACAAAGGTGCTGCTGATAATCTTTGCATCATGACAATAACTCCTCGTTTTAAAACATAAAATACCTAAGCTTATCAGGTCATTCATGTTTTCCACTGTTGTTTTCCATTAGCAAAATTAAATTTTCACACAGAAACAGCTACGAAGTAAAACATAAAAATAAGCTTCCTTTGCCCACGTCAAAAATAAAATTTCGTCAAACAATACCAACTAATTCATACAAAACTCACTCTAAGTGATTAATTAAAATGAATGAATCAGGTTCAGATTCGGTGTCAATTATATATTGGAATAAATCCATTGTCGACTTATCCGTGCTTGGCGGGTAGGTAATGTACGCGTTATGCTAAAATTTACAGGATTAATTTTAGCCCGCGACGAGTGACATAGGCTTATGTAGATCCTACACGGAAATGCTTTGCCGTGGTTTTGGTAGGTTAGGTAGAGGGGTTTATTATTATGACTGGGTTATTATGAAGGTGTTTTGGTGTTTATTGAGTCTTAGTTTCTCTTATTTTAGACGGTTGTGCAACTAAAATATTAATACTTCTATCTTAAGGCTCCCACAGAATGTGGGTTTGGGAGCCTTTAGATACGGGCATTTTACCGGATGTCATATTGAATTCGCATTGTTGCTCCAAGCCTACGAAGTTTCAAAGCGACATCGGTACGATAACCCTTTTTAGGATTCCGTTCCCGAAGGGTCTAAATGGAAAATTGCTGTCACTCACGCATCCGTCTGTCCGTCTGCCGGACCGTCGTCTGTCACACAATTTTGATCCGAAGAATTTTTAACTTCCCATTTTCCTATGAACTTAAAATTTTGTGATTATTATGTATATTTTACTAAAAAAAACAATATAAATCAGATTTTTCTTTGGTTCGGAACACTATATGTGCAAAGTGCGACACGCATTTGTCAGTTTTATAGATTTACTTTTGTATGTAAAACAATTTCTGAAAACAAACAGACGTGGCCTTGTTGCGGCTGTCTGTAAGAATAAGCACATTCTAGTTTCAGAGATGATTTCAAATGACGTTTATTAAGATGATATGTTTAGATCTACTAAGAATATCATCTATGAATCCTGAAAGAAGTTATAGCCATAAGCTGGAGTACAAATTAATATTTTAAAGAGATGTAATAAATTGTTTATTGTTGATGTTTTTATAAAAAGTAAAGAGATTAGCTTTCTATTGAAATTCGAAAGAAAGATACTTTTATTGCTGAATGTCATGGAGTATTATATGTCTCGAAAAATACGTCGTTTATGTAGAAAAAAAAGGTCTTTAGAAAATAGAAACGGTAACTATTCTAATAAATTAGTACATCAGCTTCTAGTTATAATTCAAAACAGCTCGTAAACACACTCTTAACACTGAAACAAAGTACCTAACTCATGATCACAATTTAGAAGCTTACGTAAACAAACAGGGCTCAGAGCTAATATAATAAACTGTGTTTGCTCTCAGACAAAAACTTGTGATTTAATTTAGCTAAAATATGTAGTTAGTTTAGTCTGGAAGGTCCAAATTAGATGTCAAGTGATACAATTACGAGTACAAGGGAGACTAAATAGGCCAAAATGGCGACAGTTTTTGGTAACTAAATACATTGTGTGTGGTTTTTTTGTGGACTAATTTATGTTAACTTAAATTACTTATCATCACGCGTGTATTCTTTGAAAGAGAGGCAGATTTGAACCTGCGGAACAGCCTCATTTTGCACGTTATGTATAATTAGCTTATGCCAGCGGCTTAGCCTACAAGAATGTCAAAAATTATCCCAATAAAACATATTCCCGGGATAAAAAGTATCCTATGTGCTATTTCAGACTATATTCTATCTTGGTGCCACATTTCATTCAGATCCGTTTAGTATTATTTTCGTAGAAGAGTACCAAACTCACTTATATACTCAACTTTCGCCTTTATAATATTAGTGTGATGAGGAGAAAGTAGTCTAATGCATTAGAGTCTATTACCGTCAACCGGACACAAATCTAGACACCGGTCTACTACTGAGAAAAATTCCCGATGGCGAAACCCAATAAAACTGCCCGACCCGGCAATCGAATCCAAGACCACCATAGGCCCTAGGCAAGTGCCATTCTATCAACGAAAGTTTACCGATAGCAATTTTAAAAATGTACAATAAAAATGATTGAAAATGTAAAATGATTAAAAATGTATGAAAATTTAAAATTAACAATAAAGTAAAATGAATAAAAATGTAAAATTAATGAAATTATCATTATATATGAGAATTTCAAACGCTATCGAAATGTCACGTGATCAATTCCTTACATTTAGACGTTTCGGCCATTGCTCGATACGAACTTACTGCATGCAGATCGATTGCTTAAAACGAGACAAATAACCCCTTCCTAAGTCGCAGACCTCAAAGCCATGGGCTATAGGAGATATAGGCTGACAAAGTATGTATGAAAAATCAAATGGTGAAATGCAGAAAACTTGTAACTTTTGAATTAGTTTGTGTCCTATGGTTTTAAAATGCATTGAGTTAATTGCATGTTTAAATAATGTGCAACAAACATTTATTTTGAATATTATACCTTATAACCAACATCGTAAACATTTATTTATAACTTCGTAATAGCAAAAAAACATCCTTAATAGGTTTTGAAAAATGGATTAAAATAATTCCCATACATTTTACTAGTGTCGTTTTCATTTCGTTACACATTACATTAATTTTTATTTTTTTTCTGATGAACTTACCTGTTTAATTTTTATTTTAAAAGTTTCTTCATATCAATAAATATTATATTATTTATATGGTTCTCATAATACACCCTTTTTATAGTATTAAATTCACTCCAAATGTATTGTCTCTAAAAACAAATGTTTCGTTACTCAGGATTCGTTATGGGAAATTTAAAGACGTACGTTAAGTTTTAGAACGAATCCCTATTTTTTTTTTAAGTTGGCCACATTAGATCCGAATGTTCTTTGACACATGTCAAACTGCAGCCATTTTGTTACGGCGGAGAAAGTGTGTGTTTCGGTGAGTATTCAATTTGCTTGTATATTTTATCAGGGTGATTAACGGTGATAAATTAATATGTTTTCGCTTTAAAACTATGTTTTCTGTAAAGGAAATTATTCACATGTTTCCAAAGATATTGTAATCCGCTGTAATATTAGTTGCTTTTCAAAAGCTATCAGCTTTATAAACATTTTTAGGTTAGAAATTCTCAGATGTTCTTATCAATTTCGTTATTATTTCGTTACGTACGTTCGTTATTAATTTTATCAGTTTCGTTATTTCTCAGGTGCGTTACTTTTTGAGAATTGGTGACATATTTTCTGCATTTCACCCAAGGATGTTCTTAACTCTAGTACTAAAATCAGTCATGCAGGTAACTGTGTGTGCTGTGCAGGGTACTATAGAAGCTATCGATAGTAAAGACATTAAAAATAATGTTGGTGTGCAGTCGACAGCTCGTTTCAGCTACTCGTTTTTATCGAACTCACCGCGCTACAGGTGTGCTTACCCGTTCTATTCCATAGTTTCTCCGTACCGTTCTTTATAATGTCATCGTAGTGTCATTGGCTTAGCGTGATTTGCGAGGCAAGGGAGGACAGGATTGTCAGTTTGTAATGGAAGGTTGCTTAACCTTAAAGATTGACAAACAATCAACTAACATTTTTGCGGCATTTTCCTGAATTAAATGACTTATTACTATTTAATAATAATTCAGGAAAATACCGCAAAATGATGGTTTCAAAATAGTATTATGGTAAGGATTCATCATTCCGTTCACTACTTCTCTCAGTTAGCTTTGGGAAAATTCGAATAAAAACCGGCCAAGTGCGAGTTGTACTCGCGCACGAAGTATTCCGTACCAATATCGCAAAAAACGGCAAAAGATAACGTTTGTTGTATGGGAGCCACTTAAATATATATTTTATTCTGTTTTTAGTATTTATTGTTCTAGCGGCAACAGAAATACATCATCTGTGAGAATTTCAACTACCTAGCTATCAGGGTTCATGAGATAGAGCCGGTGACAGACAGGTGGACAGTGGATTCTTAGTAGAGTCTCATTATAATATAATCCTTTGGGTACGGAACCCTAAAAATTATGTGTTCGCATTTAAATTGATCCACATAAAAAATAGACTGCGTGTAACGTTCAGAATAAAACCAAACACCAATGTCAATTTTGATGCTAACGCTACGCAACATAAGGAACGCCAGTGACATACAAATTCAGTCATAAAAAGCTCTTTTTACGATATTTAACCATATGATAATATTACACATTTAATACTGTCTTTGTTTATGTCTGTATTACGTGAGCTGTGTCAAAATATACTAGTATTTCTAGGCTTTATTCCAGAAAATATGAAATTACTAAACAAAGTGAAAGATGTTTTTTTTTATGATTTATATAATTTGCGGCTTATTACTGAGATGAACAAATAGTAGCTAAGAATTTTCATGTGAATTATTTTAGACAACCGAAATAAAGCCTTGTGAAGTATTCAAGGCAAAATTTTTGTTCGACATCAAAATTATATAAACGACAAGGCCCAGTGATAATTACAACTTTCATTTTAACATTAAACTTTATTTAGTACGATTTTATTACAAATAAAATTTTAAAAGCCTCCCACACATTTTTATTTCATGCTACATAATTTATCTGCTTCGATCGACAATCTATTGAACACGATATGTATCGAAAATAGCCCGATTCAAACAGTAAAACGCCCATAACTTTTAAACGCCTGAACCGATTTTCATAATTCATATCTAAGAATACTTTCGATAAAGTCAGCTTTCAAACAAAAATTAAATCAAAATCAGTTCATCCGTTTAGGAGCTATGATGCTACGGACAAATTTAATACACAAACACACATGTACAAAGGTCAAAAAAAGTCCTTATTCAAACTTATAACATCCATATTTTTCCATCGGTGGTTAAAAAGTACTTATTCAGCTAAGCGAGGAAAGGTAAAGCAGATGATGGATCATCGGATTTCATCATCAGCATCATCTTCAGCTCGGCTTTGCCCACAGCTAGGCATAGCCCTCTCTTTCCTCGTGGCTACTTTTTTCCAGAAATTATCCGCGGTGGCTATAATGTCTGTCAAACTCGCTGCCGGACGACAAACACTTCTTTTTCCACGAAGACTTACTTAATTGATAACCAAGATTATTCCTATTCCTTTTCCATCCCAGTAAATACTGGTCTACCAAGTAATTGTCAGTCAGCTGCCGAAGACATCCTCAAATTGACTGAACATCCGATTTTTAAGAGTGACGTCTAGACTCTGCTATTTTAGGAAATGTCTCGCTTCCGACGATCTTCGAATTGAAGGCAATCTCTCAGCCGGTCAGATTGGTAGTGAAGTAGGAATTGATTCTACCACCGTCTTAATCTCTTTACTAGCCTGTTTTTGGTAGAAGAACGCGGTCGCTAGCATACTGGGTTGGCTTTTAATTCGTGGCAATCTTGCAGGGGCAAATTTTTTTCATGAACTTAAAAAAATGGAATCAACTCGCAAACATGTAGAAAACATTAGCTGTTCCCTAAATTGTTTGCGAAACTTCGGTAGGTATTTTTGCTACATTATGTAGTATGTATGTATGTAAAGTTAGAGGTACTTGTGATAGGTAGGTATGGAAGTTTTGTTTAAAAGGACTTATGACGAAATTTTCGGCTGCGTAGTTTTGCAATAGAATTTGGGTCATCATTATCATCTCCATAACGGCCGAAAGACGTCCACTGCTGGACAAAGGCCTCCCCCAAGCGTCGCCACACTGATCAGTACTGTACGTTTTGTAGCCACTGGACTCCTGCAGCCTTGACCAGGTCATCGCATCTAGAGAGAGGCCTTCCAACACTGCATCTGCCGGTGCGCGGTCGCCATTCCAGAACTTTTTGGCCCCAAAGGCCACGGAGCAGCGGGCAGTGCACATTGCTCGACGGACGTTCTTCGAGCAATGTGCACTGCCCAATGCCACTTAATTTTGGCAATTCTTTAGATTTTGGGTGAACTAATTATTTTTGCATGTTGAATCTTCTTATCAATTCAACTCTAATGTTACCACACATAAGGGATTCCCTTCCTGTAAAATATACCTAGGTTAGTTTATCCGGCCACATTAGCAGTATAAATCCTTTCCCTTAATCGCATTTTACTAAACCTTTCCACATGAGGCAGCATACCTCTGTCGACCCTTGTCACTACTTCCTCGTGACCAAAAATACCGAGTCGCATCGTTTCTCACACTGGCCTTCTAATTAGATATGCACAGTTTTAGTTAATGTGATTACTATGAGGTGATTTAAGGGAAGATTCATTACAATATAATGTAATGAGTTCTGTAACGTTTTTAAAAATCGTGTGAGAGCTTTTGAAATTAGAATGGAGTGTTTTTTTCCACTGTGCCTCGAGCATGCAGCCGAAGTGATTTATGTGCTGTCACCGACGATGCCGTGGAAGAGACAAAGTTTTGGGCCAACTAAATTTTAAAGAATGCCAAGCCAGTGACATGGTGAAGAAAAGTATTTAAAAGAATATTAAAAATTAGATTATTAACTTTTTCAGTCAATTTATTATTATAACACAGATTTATTGTGTACTGGCCACTTAATTTATTTACTGCCACATTTGATTTGAAATTGACATGCCAAATAAGAACAAAGGCAAAGGCGGCAGCCAGGATCTCTTTTTTACACCATCTGCAATTGGATAATAGGTAATATTGGAAAATAAATTATCTGTCAAAGAACTGGAGTTAAAACATACATAGCTTGCAATAAGTAAGCTGACGTGGCAGGGAGCTGATCCTGCCTGGAGGCAAGGCCCGATTATATTATAAAGATGAGACAAAAGGTGGAGGATTGGTTGTTGTGATCAGCTTGGGAGAGACCTCTGTCTAGTAGACGACTTTGATAGACGGAGTTGATTGGAACCTCATTAGAAAAGGGAGAATCCTCCGATTAGAATGTCTCGGGTGTGTATGGCTCGGTAGGCATCTGCTCAATGGTTGTTTTTGTGCTGTTGTATGTATTAATCGCGCAGATAACTTTAACAGCGCAATGTTAGGTTTGCATTTTTTTTTGTAGTTTGAATGTGGCTGTATATAAGATAATATTATGAGAGTGTATTTATACAGCTAATAGCTTTAAACTCTGCAGTCAATTACCATGTTTATTGTTCATATATTATCATAAACACAACCTCAAATCACTTAAAAATAAACAAAACAAATCATCATTGTACAATAATAATATCTGGTTATTTTCCATTGAATATAATTATCGAAAGTCATTAGCGAAAGCAAATTGATATTCAGAATTTCAGATCATTAAAGTCCGTACGAAATACGACCGTTTAATTGTTAAATTAGTAAATGTTTGTATTTCAACCTGTTTTTAACCGTATTATGTGTTACTCGCTTTTGCACGTGGCTTCGCCCGCGTGAAAAGTTTTTTTTTGTCCGAATGGAACATTATAATGTGCCGGGATAAAAAGTATCACATATATTATTATTAGATTTAATTCAGAGGCACTTGATAAAATGTCATCCTATCAGCGAAGGCGATGATCAAAATGCTAAAACGTAAAATTAAGTTGAATTAGTCAGAGCATGAGGCCAAACACTACAAGGCAAACGCGCATGGTGGCTTTGGGTTTGGCGAGTCAAACAAACAGGGCGAAGATATCCTGCAAATAGTAACGAGAGACTCACTAAACTTGATAAAAACAAACTTCCTATAGTAAAATTTCAAAAACCTCCCGACACATTTTCATTTCATGCTACATAATTTATCTAGTGGTAGACATGCTTCGAACGACAATCTATTATGAACAAGTAATTATGACCGATTTTCATTAAACATAGCTAAAATCACTCTTGGTAAAGTCATACACAAAATCAAAATCTGTTCATCCGTTTAGGAGCTATGATGCCACAGACAGATACACAAATAAACATTTTACACAAATCATACAAACGCACAGGTACACATGTCAAACTTATACCAACCCTCTTTTTCTGTCGGGGGTTAAAAAAAAACAAGTTTCGCCAGCGCTTGACATTTTCAACATTTTCTAATCCTTATGGCGATATTTTCGTCGATAAAATATAACTTGTATAAAGCCTCTTGTCATGAATTATCTGTGAGCATAAATTTATTCGATTTCCATCAGTCATATTTGCGTGATTGAAACACAATCATACAAACTTTCACATTTATAATATTAAGTAGAATGTGTTTTATTGGAGATAGGGCTAAATAAAAAAAACTTGGGGATTGGGGGTAGAAAACAAAGCGGTAATTAAAAAATAAATGGGGTGGTTCATGATATTTACCGATCGTTATGGGTTTGGGAAAAGGCAGGGAGATTTTGATTCATTGGCAATATGTTAAGGAGTGAAAGTACTTATGAATATAAACAACTTTGGGCATAACGCTGAAATATGAAAGAAAACATCTGCTGCTAAGTTATACATTTAAGTTTGCATCATTTCTACATGTCGGGAATAGTAGATTATTTTACACTTGATTTTATGGTTGCTTTCATTATACAATTTGGTCAATTTATCACCTGAAAGTATGTCAATAAGTTGTAAGTCACCCAGTGTTTTTAACAACTGGTAATTTCAGCATAAACAACTTACATCAGTAGCTTTAAAGGCATTGGTAATGAAATACTGCTTGATCGGGTAATTTGGTTAGTTTTAGCGAAGAAATCATTCACCTACCTAATGTTAGTGAAGGAAAAATCTGCGGCTGGCAGCTATCTTTTATAAAGAATGTTCCCAAATGATAAAAGGCCATCAACTACATATTTTCAAAAAAATAAGATGAAAACATATTTTTTCAAAGGATTCCAATAACAAAATACTTAGACGGAATATGTCAGAAGCAAGCGAAGGTAATATTGAGAGTTTTGTAATAAAACGGCGTCCAACAAAGGAACCTAACGTTGAAGTCTATAACATGGATATATCAAAGAAATATGTTGATAAAAAACGGACCAAATGGCCAATGGATACGCTAAGAAAACAATTTGTGAAAATTGTTGTCTTATCTTACTCATCCTTGGCAGTTTCAATTTGAGAGTACATTACAAGGTAGAAACTGCATAATCCTATTTATTATTATAACTATTGATTAGTTCGATTATTTGATTACTTTGGGAAAAGCAGTTCCTTGTTGTTTGGGGCTATACGGAAAGTATTGGTTAAGCAGCTTGTTATTTATATTGTGCACGTAAAATATTTGGGTTAAGAAGCGGTGATTAAGGAAGTAATTATTTTCTGATGAGTTGTCTCATTATGTTCCTGGTTGCCATTATTTAGGAAGTAATTAATCGTAACGTTTTTTCTGGCTATTCTTCTTTTTAGATTAGTGGTCGTCAGAAATTACTTGAGGTTTCACTGGAGGGCAACGGCTGTCCCCCATGACTTTCAGTTCTTTTAAGTTCAATCCGGGATATATGAAAATGGGCCATTGAAATTTTCATTAGATCATCATCTGCTCTGATATGATAGAGATATGTTGGGTTCTTCCTTTGTTGGGATTGGTATCCAGACTTTTACATGAATTGGCTGTCTTTCTATACAGTTACTGGCCTGTTTACTGAATATGGTGGATTCAAAAATAAATACTGTCATAGCTATGAACAAAATCTTCAATACAGTGGACATAACTATAGCTACCCAAAATCAACTAAATGGAATCCCTAATTGTAACCCCAGTGGTAAATATTTTAGATTAGTGCAAGCAGACAGAAAAATAGACATCCCATTACCATAATATACAGACGCTTTCTGTTTTATAAACGAAGCGACATCTTAAATGTGACTTGAAAAGTTCTCAACAACTTTGTTTTTTGCTCACTTTGTCCAGGCTGTTCCCTTTTAAAAAGAAACGAAGAAATTCTTATTTTCGAATCTTTCTTCAAAATGGCGCGGTTTGTTAGTTTGCACGTTTTGTTATTTAAATCCTCTAAGCCTGTACTACTAAATGAGCAATATTTGTTAATATTATTTGTAACGATTTCGATAAAATTTGCTATGCGAAATAGCCAGATCGATTTCCCGAAAACCCCTATGGTTTTTGGAGAAGAAAAATCGATCTACCTAGGTCTCATGTCTGGCAAAATTCATTTCTCCGTATTTTCACCCGAGCCGAGGTCGGTCGCCGAGGTACATTTATTTTAAGCGAGGATTTGAGTTAAGCATCGTTTTAATCGTGTCTCTTTGTGTTTCAATGTCCATCCACTCATCTTATAGCAACTATTAATAAATATAACATCACGCCTGCACCAATACATTGGGCAGAGGGGCACCTAAAGTACACCCACATTGCGGCAGTTATATTTAAGTCCGACGTAATAGGATCGAGCCCATTGCCATCAACTGGGCATAAATTCAGACATTTCTGAGAAATTCCAGAAGGAAAAACTCAATAACACTTTGCCCTACCGAGGAATCGAACCCAGGAGTTTAAATTCATCAGTAGCGCTTGCAACCATTAAACTACCAAGATATACTATTACTAAAGTAGGTTCTACCTTTCTAAAAATTAAGATAAATGGCTAAAAATCTGCAATACCTTGAGATTTAAGATATTTAAATACCTTCCTATCTCCTTCACACTGATACAACAATGGTTAGTATAGATAGACACAGTCATATAAACACGTGGGCGTTCCTTTAGTTTTCCCTAAGGCTCTGCACACGTACGTAAAATATAGCTTTATTTACCTATACGAGTACGTGTGTAGAGCCGTAAGGCATAATGGATACATTACAGTCCTGAATTTATTCAAATTTAAGGTTTGAAATGTATCCATTATGTTTTTCTGACATATTTCACGAATCGTTTATGTGGTTAATCCTTAAAAGCAAGACACACTGAAAAAAATAAAAAACCGAACAATTTTTGTATTTTGAATTTAAGCTAATTTTAGTTATTAGAAAACAAACTTTAATATAATAATACAAAACCAAATAACGACGACACGGTTGGTGCAGTAGGAAGCAATCAGCTGCTGCGATGCAGGCTTCAATACCTGCACGGAATAAATATTTGTATGACCTACAGATAGTTTTTCCGGATCAGGTGTGAGTTTAAATGTTTGAAAGTGCACAACGTTTTTTAAACAAATTAAAAATATGGTTTGAAAACAACCCATTTTGCGTCTCGGACATACTCGTATTTAATTTATTCCTAAAAGCGTACAAAGACAAAGAGAGTCATCATCATATTCATAGTGCCAGTAAGATAATAATCCAAGTCAAAATTCAGTCTAGAAAAAGTATATAGAAAACCACAGGAAGATCATCAATATACAGAAAAACCCGAAACAAACCATTAATTTCCTTAAATTGCACTCTTGGGAAAGGCATTACAATACCGAAATACGAAAACGGTCACGACTCAAAGAATTCCACCATGTATACAAACAAAATACATTTCTCAATTATTCTAAGAGACCGCCCCAAGATTCGCCATGACATGACAGCCCAAACACCCAGACTCCTAGACCATAAATCTCGAGACATTCCCCAGTGGGGCATTATGGTCTTAGCAAGCCATTTGATTTGTGTGTTGTCGGGCGATTCATAGATTGTGATGTCCGTTTGTGGTCCAGATGGCCTTAGGAGGATAAAGTTGATGTTGGGAGATGCTTAAATTTTAAGGGCTCTGGCATCGTTTGATCAAAGGAGGTGAAGTGATGGCTAAGCACTTAAAGTGAGAGTCTAGAGGAAAGGTAACTTTGACTTCAGCAATGAATACATACATACACCGTAACTAAACTTACGCGTTACTACAATCAGTCTAGAAACAAACGTCATAATGTCTTTTATGCAAATCATTTAGTTGAGGGATATTTTACATAAGCCTACTACTGATTATGCCAGATAACCGGTCTTTGGAGCAAATTAGGTAAATACTATTTATGTAATTTGCCCCTGTTGCCAAGAACTAAGCTTAGTTAGTTCAGCTCGTCTCGAATAGCTCAAACTTACTCAGCTTAGTTTTCATAGTTTGCAGTATGCACACAAAAACTTATATCATAGTATTCAACTTTCATCATAATTTGATATTTAAAGTTGCATGCAATTTAATCAGTATTGTTTTAACGAGTGTCACTCAACGCTTAAAACAATGTTTTTGTATTATTACTAACGTCCAACATTAATTACTTGTGTTCATAATGTTATTAATTCAACAAAACGAACTCCGTAACTATTTATCGCGAAGTTTAAATGTGGAGTGCATCGACACTGGCTTGAATTTCAGCAAAATTGCTAGATAAATCGAAATAAAAAAAAAAAACTGATGTTTGCGTGTAATTCTCTCCTTAATGTGAGTCTGTAGAATTTTATTTCTGTTTGTATGATTAGATGTTTGTTAATCAATCACGCCTCAACGACTGACTGGATTTGGATGTTGGAACACGGGTAGAGCGTAGCCTGAATTTATATAGGACACTTATCCCGGTACGTTATCGTGACATTATTTCTGTCATTTACGCTGAAGCTGATAAAGGCTAGTCTAAAATATTAATAAAACAGGTCAAGTGCGTGTCAGACTTCTCACATTTAGGATTCCATACCAAACTGCAAAATCAAGGTGGTTGTTACAGGGAAAAAATTTGGGAGCCCCACTTAAAATATAAAGAAAATGACAATTTGTGGGGTTTTGAGCCAACAAGATGCTTCTGCTGTGAAAATTTGAAGTCTGTAGCTCCAACCGTTCAAAATTCAAAATTCAAATTTTTTTATTTCACATAGGCCTACATGGGCACTTATAAAACGTCGGCAAAAGGTGCACGGTTCGGGTTGGTCGTTTCCTATGGAGAAGAACCGGCAAGAAACTCCATGGTTACTCTTTTAAAATGGTTTGGTTTTACAATATTTCCATGTTACAGCATTAGTACTTAGATATGGGGGGACAACGTAGGCCCGACAATAAGTCGTAAAAACTAAACAAAGTAAATAAAAGATTGTAAAACAAGATGAAAAGTTAACAAATGTTAACAAGCATATCTAGAAATCTAGAAGGCCTACAATGTTCACACATTCACAAAACAATCGGTAAAAGAATCTATACAAAGGTAGTAAAAAGAAAACCGTATATCAAAACTAAATTTAACATGAGGCACAAATGTTGATATCAGTGCTGTAACTATTCTTTGAGAAGGGCGTATAAATATGATTGAAAACCATTGTAAAGAGTCTAATCAAAAGAAGAAAAAATGAGATTGAGAATAGTTAGAGACATCCACATATTTGTGCCGTTTATGAGTTACCAGGGAAGCCACATGCGCAGAAGGAGCTATAGCCAAACTTTTTTATCTTCAACGTAGTCCTTGATTTTATAATATGCTTTTTTAATAAGGACACGTTTGATGTAGTTTTTGAACTTTCCATCGGTCAGTTCTATAACTGCCTTTGGCAACTTGTTATAAAAGCGTATACTGTTTATAAGAAAAGACTTGCTAGTTTTCGTTAATCTGAATTTGGGTATTACAATTTCATGCTTACTGCGTGTATTTAAATTATGGAAGTCGCTTCTAATTTTGAAAAGCCTTCGATTTTTGCGGACATACATAATACATTCCAAAATATAAAGTGAAGGCAGAGTCAGTATATCGATCTCTTTAAATTTTTCTCTGAGTGACTCGCGAGGGCCCATTTTAAAGATCGCGCGGACTGCCCTCTTTTGTAGGATGAAAATTGAGTCAACGTCTGCTGCAGACCCCCACAGCAGAATGCCATAAGACATAATACTGTGGAAATAAGCATAGTATACTAACCTAGCTGTAGCTACATCAGTTAACTGTCTCATTTTTCTTACTGCATATGCAGCTGAACTTAACCTACCTGAAAGAGTTCTAATGTGCGCGCCCCACTGCAGTTTTGAATCGATAGTAATCCCCAAGAAAACAGTTTCCGCTATAACTTCAAGATTTTTGCCGTCAAGATACAAATTTAAATCACGCAGTGGTACATTTGGTAAAGAGAACTTTAGACATTTTGTTTTATTCGCATTCAGTAAAAGATTGTTAGCTGCGAACCATTTTGAGAGAATAGTTAGGCTTTCGTTGACATGTAAGACATCCGTATCTTTCCTATCTATTTTAAAAATTAGCGAAGTATCATCAGCAAATAGAATTATATCAGATAATTTGGCCATCATAAAAGGGAGATCATTAATGTAAACAAGAAAAAGGAAAGGGCCGAGAATTGAACCTTGAGGCACGCCCATCTTGACTAGAGACCCGGAAGACGTCGCCCCATTAACATTAACTTTTTGCTGCCTGTTTGATAAATAGGAAAGCACAAGATCAGCAGCTTGTCCTCGAATTCCGTAGTGGTGTAATTTACAGATCAGTGTGTTGTGGTCAACGCAGTCGAACGCTTTTGAGAGATCACAGAAAATGCCAATGGCATCCTGGGACTTCTCCCAAGATTCCAAAATGTGGCTGATGAGTTTTACTCCCGCGTCCGTTGTCGACCTACCTTTCGTGAAACCAAACTGCTGACTATGCAGAATCCCATTTGAGTTAAAGTGAGACAACATCTGGTCCAGCATGATTTTTTCGAATATTTTACTCAATGCTGGAAGCACAGATATAGGTCTATAATTAGAGGGATCACTCTTACATCCTGATTTGAAAATTGGTACTACTTTACTGTGTTTCATTAAGTCGGGAAACGTGCCGCTGTCCAAACATTGGTTGAATATGCCTGTCAGGATAGGAGCAATTGAGTCAATAATACCTCCAAGAACCCTAACGGATATTCCCCATAAGTCTTCAGTATTTTTTATGTTGAGACTTTTGAACGCGTTCTTAATTGTATCAATACATATTGGTTTAAAATTAAAGTTTGGTATCTCTTTAGTAAAGTTTTCTTTAAGGAGATCTTCAGCTAATTTAGATGAGGAGGGAAGAGACTTCGTAACCTCTAACGGAATGTTGGTAAAGAAATTTTCTAATGTCTCAGCGACTTCTTGCTTATCAGAAATGGTTTGATTAGCTATTTTCAAAGACAACTCATTTTGATCGCGTTGTTGTGTCTTTCCAGTTTCTCTATTAATTACTTGCCACACAGTTTTTATTTTATTACTAGAAACACCAATTTTGTTAATAATTATTTGAGATTTTGCTTGAGCGCAGACTCTTTTGAATATTTTGGAATAGTTTCTAACATAAGTGTGAAAAGCTTGATCGGAAGTCAAAGATTTTTCGTAATATAAATTATATAACATATCTCGGCTTTTTCTTATGCCCACAGTGGCCCATTCACTAAATTTCGATTTGGAATTGTTGACTTTAACTGTTTTTACAGGACACGTTTTGTTGAATTCTTTGCAAACCGTAGAGAACAGCGTGCCGTAATTTATATTGGGGTCTTTTGAATCAAAACTAGCGTTACAAAGGTTGCTAAGAACATTATTATTAAAAGAGTTTAATTTATTTTTGGTAAGAGGTCTTAATCGAATTGATTCAGCCAGGTTAAACTTTTTATCTGACTCAAAAGATACTAGTTGACCAGTATGGTCTGACCTAACGCCACTAATTAAAAACGAATCTTTCACTTTACAATCAGTGAATACATTATCTATGCACGAAGCTGAAGTTGCCGTTATTCTTGTCGGTTCATTAAATAAATGTTTTAAATTAAATGATTTGAACAATGAAATGAGCTTACATTTTTCAGGTGAATTGACTAACAGATCTATATTTAAGTCACCACATACAAAAACTGATTTATTATCTCTAAAAACTTTACTTAATAATTCTTCCATTGCAATTAAAAACAAAGACAAATTCGATGCTGGTGGTCTGTAAACACACAAGATAGTATGGCCCTCGACCTCTGCACATGCTACCTCACATAAGCGATCAACAGAGTAAGCAGTGATATCCCTCCTTTCTTTATATTTAAGATGACTATTACAAAGTATCAGGGTACCACCACCCACTGTGGATCTGTTGTACGCGCTGGCAACTGAAAAATTATTTACATTAAACAACATCCTATCTGGTTTTAACCAGGTTTCACAAAAACATAAAATATCCATGTGGTATTTATCTGCTAACAATTCCACGTCTAAAATTTTGCCGGAGAAGCGATTTATATTTTGATGATATAGTAAAATATTACTATTCGTCTTCTCTTTTGTCGGCTCTAATAGTTTAAAGTATCTACTGTAGTATTATCAGAAAAACTGGATAATACTGTTAAATTACTAAACCTAGGCTCAGTTAAATCATCAATAACTGCGTGTATATTAAAAGCTAACAATGTAGCTAATAAATGTCGACTTTTTTTGGGAAGAAACATATGCTCCCGAATCAAAACAAAATCACTAACAAAATTGTTAGTGTCAAAAAATAATAAACGGTCACTATGACGACACGATAAAATATGCATCAAGTTATTTAAACTTGAAATATATTCATTTTCCTGAGCAAGTAACTTGTCAGAATAGGGCAATGCACATAAAATTAATTTGCCTAATCTTAACTTAAGTAGGGTGTCGATACCATTAACTATGTCCCTTTTTGTTACACTAAGACTATTTCCAAAAAGAAGTACTACAGTAGTTTGCTCATTCAATTGTGTATGTTGAATTTTATGAATAAGCTCATTAAAATGCAGTTTATGATAACAATGGTTCACTATTGTATGTTTAGAGTGGTTATTTAATAATGACCCAAAACCTGTTCCTAGTCCATCAGAATATACTAAGACATTACTTTGAGTGGGGTTCAAAGTTGTTACAGTATGAGCAAGAGGTAAGGTTGAAGGAGTAACATGTTGTGACATGAGAGGTAGCGGAGTGGCAGCACAACTACAGGTGAGGTTGTTAGTCAGTGACTCATACCTCTCTGCACTATACTTCACCAGGTCCACCAACTCACAAGCCTCCTGCATGCGCTCACTTAACATCTGTTGACTACATTCATATTTACAAAATATTTCCTTAAGTGTATTTTCCCTACTCAATAATTCCCTTTGAAGGTTCTGAATGTCAACATCATACATTTGTGAACTAGTTTCTAATTTACTAATACATATATTTAATTGGCCTTTTAGGTTTCTGAAATCTCTTCTAAGTTTAACATTATGTTTGTAAACATTTTGAGTTTTTAAAAGTTTCTTATATTTCTTAATACTCTTGTTGATTTTAATATATTTCTTTATTTTATTATGACTACTTAGAATTGGACATTTAGCTATGGTATCATCCACTGTAAGGTCTATGGTTATGGTGGGCCGCTCACATGCCAGTCCGGATGCACTATCCATCAGCTCATGGTACAGGTTCTTGGTGTTAGAAACCTCTTGGCTGACTTTCAGCGAGTCCATGGAGGTTATGGTGTTATGGGCCTCGCACAATTCTGCTTCTAGTACAGATATACGCTTTAGTGCATGGTCATGAGTGTCATGGCACTGCTGAAAATCAGATAATTGTTGACGGAGACGGTGATGCTGGTCCAGTACATCCAAATGCTGGGAATGTAGTTCTGCAAGCTGGTTTTTGAGTTGAGCGTTTTTGTTCACTATTAACTCAATCTCAGATTCACTCTCCTCCCGTTCCCGCAGTAGCTTGCTGCACTCATCTCTAGATGAATCCAGCTCTCTCAGCGCTGCTTTTAGTTTGTCATTCATGTCACGAACGGTAGCTGCCCGGGTCATCATATTGACTGTTTTCTTTATGCAACACCTGTAATGTGACAGAAAACAGCTGAGTAAGCGAAGAGAATATTGAGTTAATTGAAAACTTAAGAAAGTAGGAGGAGTTTTAGGTTAAAAAGAAGCAAAATGTTTGAAAACAATAGAAGTTTCATAAAAAAAGACAAAAGAAAAAATTATAAAAAAATATGGAGGTATATGAGAAAAAGAGAAAAAAAAAAGAAACTAAGAAGAACAGCTATTTGATTAAATATTCTCAGACTTAATTACAGGTGATACTTTATGGAAAGGCTTTATTAAACATTAGTGTTTTTAACTAGATTAAATTTTTGTTGGATTGTTATGAACATTAGTTTTAGTGGGAAAGTCTATTAACAATGTGATCTTTGCGGTTTATATAAAATATTTAAGCTAAATTAAAGACATATATTATGTGTGAAGTAGGGTTTGCAGTGAATGTTTTGTCTGGGCAAGTGTTTACGTCCTCGATTTTGCTTCCACAATTTGTCAAACAAAATGAGACACAAACGTAGCCGGTGTGTACTGGACGTCGCTCAGAGCCCTGAGCAGTATATGAGTGGTGTATAGTATTTAAATAATAAAGCAATAACACGTAAATCAAAACAAAATACTCCCCCGGTTCAAAGAATTCAAATCCACAGTTCAAACGTTGACAGCCGGTACATGACTTGGTGAAATATCAATTGTTATTGAGTTAACACAACAAAACTGGTCACAAACACTACGTGTGTCACTTTGCACGTTAATTCTAATATAAATAAAGTATTTTTAACAAATTAAACACAATAAAACAATAATTTTAAAATAAATTAGCTAAGAGGCCGTTTTTTGACGACCTGTCGCCAGTGTTGCCAGCGTCGAGGTTGCATTGACAGATATATGTGCGTTTGGCTGTAAAACCTGGGTGACAGACGACGGACAGACAGAGGGACACGTGAGTGACAGCAATGGCTCCGTTTGGACTCTTCAGGTACGGAACCCTTGAAAGCAACATCAAAACTAACAACAAAAACTACGAGAGTCATCCAACTCATTTACCAACTGAAATCCACCTTTTTTTGTTTTTTCATGCCGTTCTTAATAATCTGCTGTTATTACAACAATCACAATTTGTACTTTCAAGCTGTGCAGTGATACGCAACAATCCCTGAACAGCAATAAAAAAGTGTCACATTTTTCTCAACTCTTGTAGTTCATCGTTCCACAGTCGCAAACTTCTATTAAAAGTTTCGACGATAAATAAAATAACTAACTTCATTGAAGTTAAAGTGTGTGTAATTAAAAATATAAAAAAAGATACTTGAGAACTGGTGTTTGAATTTTGTAGTGTTGTAAAAAATCCGGAAGTGCGTGTCGGACTTCGAACATTGAGAGTTCCGTATCAAATGTAGAATCGTACCGCCGTCCTCATCCCTTCTATACTACGCATTTGATCGCAAAAACAAGTTGGTTGTAATAGGATAAATGGGAGAATATCAAAGAAAAAATCTGATTTATCAATAAATTGGTATTTGTTAGTAAAATATACGCAATAATAAACAATATTATCAACAAATTTCAGTTCATAGGTTGGGGGACTAAAAAATTCTCCAGACCAAATTTTGTAAAATATGCTGACTGGCTTCTCATTCCTTTGTTTACCAATATCTTGTTAACAAAAAAATACCGTATTTATCTATCCAACAAATTTTAAACAACGATACCACACTCGATGAGATACTTTAATTTTTTTTTATCGCCGTCCCCTTTAGCCGTATGAAAGACCCCTTTAAAACATTTAAAAATATTTTTGACAATTTGTGAGGTTTTGGGTCAACAAGATGCGTATACTGTGAAAATTTTTAGACTGTAGGTCCAACAGTTTGGTTGTAAAATTCGTGTGACAGACGACGGCAACACGGACAGAAAGACGGACACGTGAGTGACAGCAATAGGGCTCCGTTTAGACCCTTCGGGTACGGAACCTTATAAAACAAATAACAAGGTCCCTATTTTTTTCCTTAAGTTGTGTTATGTTGATGTTACTCCTATACGTTCCTGTTGTTAGTGACAGATTTTTTCTGAAAGAGTTTATTCTGAAAGCAAATTCGTTGTAAGGACTTTTTTCTGTGTTTATCTGTTTTTTAAGGTTTTCTAGTTAACAGTTAAATTACATGTGTATTTACGCGAAATTGTTTTTTAGATGTATGGACGTAAAAGAAGCAAAATGAGTAAAAAAGGGTCGTAGCAGGTTCTGTGTTCTGTGGTGGAGGAACATAGCAGTTTCTTGAGTATATGTGTGTGTACTCGTATTTAAGTATAACTTCGATAAATTACATTATTATGGGTATAGGATTCGGCGATATATAACGTGGTGAAGCCAAGAGGTACATTGAATAGTCGTAACAGCTTCCTGTCGTTCACTAAATCAACTAACGACAGTGGGTTTAGCGAAACAAAGAAAAATCTATGGCACCTCAGAACCCCTCCAGCTGACTATATTGAGCCTATAGGCAAGCGCCCTGCGGGCCACCAACTGCCTTGGCCCACCTGAAAATCTCTTAGCTGACTACGGAGCCAGGTGGGTCGCTGCAGGTACAACTTTGTTACATGGGGTACTGCAATTATCTACAGTGCGTTTGCGAAACCGCGTCCCAAACAGTGCCTCACCTTTTGTCGTGCTCTCTGTGCAACAACACCTGCACTTTCAAAGACCTTTGTGAGGCATTTGACAACGCTGTTAGCGTGGCTGAAATCTGATTCTGGTCAAAATATATTCAATTTTGGAATCATCGATACGACGAAGAATTGAGGAAGACAGGATTAGGGGATATCATATCAGCATCCTTGCTTGTCGAATATGATGGCTGAAGCGAAGGTTCGAAGTCAAGTACCAAGAAGTCGAGGCGAAATGCCAGGTATCATCGATATAAGGAATCCTGGCAACTGTTGAAGAATGTCCGTTCGTAAATCACGATGTACAATAGATTTGACAAAATCTTCACCTGAGGAACCACCTGGTTCATGCTATAGATTTTTCTGGGGCCCGAGTAATGATACTGATCAAAGTTTAATCATCACACATTTCATTTAATTTTGAAATAAATATTGTTGCCTGTTTTACTTATTAGATACTCGTATATTGAAAAAGAAAAGATTTTTTTGCGAAAAGCATCTTAGGAATTTAGATAATATAACTTCTAAAGAGCATAAAGTCTATATTTTCCAAAGGCCCGACATAGTAGCTGCATTCAAATAAAAAGCCCAGTCTGTATATGTTTGTATAACCCATGCCTATAAAACAGGTAAAAATGCATGTTTCGCTTCTCAAAATTCTAATCTTGTTTGTGCGAAAAGTCGTGTTTTAAGATTCATCATTTTCCTCTCAAAATAATTACCATGTAAATGGAAGTTCTGACGAAGTTCTCAAGTTTTACAAACTTTGTGAACTTCGTTGATCTGCAATAAAAGTTCAAAGACTTCCCTCATGTCATGAGAGTTACGTAAATTCAAATTAAGGTGAAAAATTACCTCATATTTTACCTTATTTTTTACTCGACTGCATCAGAAGCAGAGAAGTTTTTATAGGTATTAGGTAGATACTTAATATGTTTGTATGATGTATTTATCTAACACAAGAATGAGAGTGGAATGAGGATCAAAGATCGCTATAACTGGGGGCACGGCAGTGTACCCTACAAGTCGAGCAGACAAAGGCACAGCCGTACCATCCTTTTCTCGAAGCTATTCAGGTCAGTTTCGATAAAGCTAGAATTTTATTTTAGAACATTAGAAAAACACAATAATTTTGACCTCTTATATAAAACCAACCCTATTATTAAGATACCTACTGATTAATTATGCTACTTGGATTTACATTCGATCTCACAACTTTTTGCTATAAATTTGAAGGTTTTGAAGGTTTTCATGTTGTGAAACCTTTCCTAGGCACAAAGTATTACAGAGAATTTCCACTCACGAAAAATAACAAAGACCGTACAGCGAAGTGGATCTTTATGAAATGCCGAGTCACCCCGGAATTTGGAATAGTGCCCAGAAAATAACAATAAGTTTGACCCTAATTACATGTCGTGAGAGTTTAAAACCTACAGCGAAATCTTGGAACCTTTTAACTATGCTCTACTACTTTACCTACAGAGTGACTTTTAATTTCTTAACCGTCATTTAAGGGCCCAATAACTTATGAATATAAAAGAATTTTTCTAGATAATTATATTGAAATATAAAAAGAAATGTTTAATAATAAATGTTCAAATAGCTGGACGAAATTAAGAGAACATCTGTATTTTTCACCGTTTTAGGGTTGGTAGCTGAAAGTTGGTCTCATTAATGAGTACTTCATCATCATCAATGCCTGTGTAACACAGGTCTCCTCTCTGTGAGAGTGAATGGGCCGTAAACCCCACGCAGGCCCAGTGCGGGTGGGTGGAGGTCACATGTCTTCGAATTTTTGGTTTTAGGACATGCCGGTTTCCTCACGATGTTTTTCTTCGCCGTTTTGAGAGCGGTGGTGATGAAATAATTTACACAAAGTAAAACGCCTGATTGGGTTCGAATCCATGACCTACAACTTGTAAGTCGCGGCCGTTACACTACTACTCTCAATGAGTACTTACACACCCTGCAATATTGACAGCGATTTAAAATTCACTCTGTATAGGTAAATCTTTAACATCCACAACATAGGCAAGGCTAGGCCAGATACTACTATTCAAGTTTTATACTTTCTTAGTCACGAAGATCTGTGCAAAACGTAAAAGTTTTGTTCAGAACTATGCACAAAGTTCTGTGTAATCAATTGGATCGAAGCGAGGGCGACTCATTCCAATGAGGACGGCATTATCAGAACTCAGTCTTCCGGCTCACAATAAATGCATAGAAGGAGTACTAGTTGTACCAGTACTCCTTCCTTCCTTTGTTTTTTTGCAACGGATCCGCTCGTGTGAATGTTGAAAATTATCTGACAGTCACGTACTAACCGTGTTTCCAATAACATCCAAATCAGATCAGTCGAAGGTATTGTTGATTTACAAAAACTAAAACATGATGATGTGTCAGTATTTAATTCAGGGACAATTTTTTTCGTCAGATAACTTTAAACTAAGGAATAAACTTGTCGTAATTTGACAGAGCTTCGATATAGAAAATACGTAAAAGCTTTAGCCCGAGTCTTCGCCCGCTTGAAGTGTCCTAAATGTAAATCCAGCGACATTTCATCTCAATCCACTCAGCCTTGTTTGCGTGATTGAAACACGAACATACAAACTTTTACGTTTCTCTAATCTAATAACTACACGAGCAATTCTTGTATATATATATAATCTGAATCTCGGCAACGGCTCCAACGATTTTCATGATATTTTGTATACAGGGGGCTTCGGGGGCGATGAATCGATCTAGCTTGGGTTTTATTTTTAGAAAATGTCGTTTACTCTATTTTCACCCGAGCAGAGGTCGGTCGCCCAGGTACTAATTATTAATAGGAAGTAGGATGTAAAACCGACATATTTATTCTTCAGATTAAAGTATGACTATTTATGACTATTTTACATCATGTGTGAAATTGGACTAATTAAATGAAACCAAACTCAACATCGTAGGTACGTATGATTTTTTAGTTGACTTCCACACAAGTATTATCATATTTGATGCTCTTCTCCTATGACATATTATGGCCGGTACGCAACGTTAGTACTTGGTCGTTTATCAATCCGGAATAATAGATTCATTGCTTGTACTTTGTATTATACCTTCCTAGTATTAAACCATCTTGATACATTTGTTATGTCATGTTGTTGATGTTAATGTAGTAATCAGTATCAATTATGACTATTTATGACTATTTTACATCATGTGTGAAATTGGACTAATTAAATGAAACCAAACTCAACATCGTAGGTACGTATGATTTTTTAGTTGACTTCCACACAAGTATTATCATATTTGATGCTCTTCTCCTATGACATATTATGGCCGGTACGCAACGTTAGTACTTGGTCGTTTATCAATCCGGAATAATAGATTCATTGCTTGTACTTTGTATTATACCTTCCTAGTATTAAACCATCTTGATACATTTGTTATGTCATGTTGTTGATGTTAATGTAGTAATCAGTATCAATTATGACTATTGAAGTATCAATCCTCAATCAAGATAATTTTATTATTCATGTAATGGCCTTCAAGACAGAGGCGTTCTAGAGTGGAGACCGAATTGGCAATGTAGTGTGGGATGCCTTTAGCCTCAGCCTCAGCCTCTGGCAAAATGGAACGATGATCTTCGTTAAGTGGAATGCAATTAGTAAGGTCAATGACCCGCAGTGGTCTCTGACATAACTCTTGTCTGTTATAGAATTTAGGAGAAACAATCTTGGAAACTGTTTAACTACACCACTTGAGGGGTAGTTATCATGTTTTCTCGTGAGTTCGCATTACGATCTTAGTCAAAATATGTCAAAAACACCTATAAATTTTAACAAGTTTTTAATATTGATTTTCGCTGAGATAAAATTTAATGTTCTTTTGTACGAGATAAATGGCCTCCTTTATGCAGTAATTTGCACTTCGGGAACGCACGTCAACCACCCACTATACAAATTAAAGGCAATATGTACATAACTGTCAAGTTATCCCAACAGTAATGCCGTAATGATCATCGTGTGACCGGGGCATATCTCATATACCTATACAATTAATGTTTTAGAACTTAAAATCAAATTTATATCACAATGAATTGAGACACCTTTTTTTAACTTTATTTGTCTTAACTTAGCATACACTATCTCATTGCAGGCAAAACCTGTCCTCAATTGAATCCAGGGATCCTTTTTTATGTCACCTTAAACCAGCTTTTTTACCCTTAAGTATAACCTTTAACACTCGAACAATAGTCGACATCTATTTTAAGCAACTTGTTTATACACTGGCCACTTTTCTTTTTTTATATTTTTAGAATAAAACAATTTCAAGCGAGATAATTTTTGAAACAAGTTGTAACCTTTTCGTGAAAGCCTTCCAGGGTTGAAAGTAATTTCGTAACAGAAGGCTGAAGGGCCCATGTTTTTTTAAACACTTTTCTAATTATAAGGGCGTTTATTTATTCATCTTGTTTTATGAGAGAGTGTGAAATGGGACATAGTTGAGTTTCTGTGATCAGGGTCCAGTGACATTTTGTTGACAATTATAAAGATAAATAAACAAACTAATGACCATAAAGGGCTGTAGCCTTTCTCATCAGTAAATTGCCAAATTAAAGCCAATTCTGTAAAATATGAAGCACATTTTTTTTTAATTCGTTATACGCTCGCGTTTGATCACTATCTCGCCTGATGTTAAGTGATGATGTGGTCAAAGGTGAAGCACGCTTGCCTAGAAATAATCTATGTCACTCTTGACTTGAAGACTCCTCGGTTGTAGCTATCAGGAAACAAATTCCACTCCTTAGCTGTACGCACAATGAAAGTATTTTCAAAATGCTTTGTGCGTATGGGTAGGATATCCACCATGTACATATGACGCATTGCCGTACGTCTTGTAGTCCTATGATGGAAAGGCCTAGGCGGAATCAAATTGTGCGGTTCCATTGCACACTCCTTGAAATGTAACCGATAGAAAACCGACAGGCTGGCAACTCACCGTCGGTGTTCAAGGCTCTGGAGCTTTGAGACGACCAGCGCATCGTTGCTGATCATTCTCTTGGCCCGTCTGTCAATAAACTCAAGTGCATCAAGTTGGTACCTGGAAGATCCGTCCCAGAGGTGAGATGCATGCATGACCGAACTTGCGCTTTATACAAGTTGAGCAGTTGTTCAGGCGTGAAGTACCGTCTCGCCTTCGCAAGGATGCCCAACTTTTTTGCAGCCAACTTTGCCTTTGCCTCAATGAATGGACCAAAATTGAGGGTCGATATCAACGTAACGCCAAGAAGGTTGAGATAGTCCGTTATCGGCACGTTTACACCACGGAAATATGGAGTTGGGTGGAATTGGCTTTGCGAAAAAAAGACCAAGGGTCTTAGCAGCGTTGAAACTGATTAGATTGGCTTTGCCCAATTTAGAGACTGCCTCCTGACTGAGAATGGACGTTACTGATATGGGTCTGTAGTTGGCCGGGTCAGCTCGACTACCCTTCTTGGGCACGGGCTGAACGTTAGCTTGCTTCCAAGCCTTCGGCACTTTACCAGTCACACGAAAGGCGATACGAGTATAAGCGTGTCAAGATCGGAGACAATTTATTTATTTGTTTATTAAAACTTTATGCAAATGCGGACTTAATGCCTTAGGCATTTTTTACCAATCGACCTTAGGGTGGTGCAGAGATAAAACATGGCAAGTGCAACTAAATGAAAGAACAAGTAGAAAAATAAAATAAATAAGAAATTATGAATAAATATATACTTATATTCATACGTACATAAACAATGTCATTGCGAAACGGAATCCAACAAACCAACTGCGTGAAAATTCTGCAATTCAGGCGCACAAGTTTTAAGTACAAATGCTGGTATCCTGTCCGGGCCACTAGCCCTTTTCACGTCAAGGTTACGCAGCACCCTACAGACCTCCCTCTGATGAATGTTAATGTCCGACATACTAGACTCACATCCAACAGCAGAAGGTGGGGGCCACGCGCCATTAGTAGTCAGACGCAAATATTCCGCAAAGAAGCAGGGAAACAAGTTTGCCTTCCTCAGCGGAGTGGGCCAGCGACCCGTCGGGTTTTCAGCAGTGGTGGTAGAGTGGGGCGACAGAAGATTGATTCAACCAACTTAGCCAAGGATCAAAACGCCTTGCTAGGGTATTCCGATTCTGCTAATATGGTCCATCCGTGCCCTTCGCATCGCCTTTTTGCAGGACTTGGCAGCCGTGTTGCCCTGCGCAATCGAGCGTCGACCCATGCTAGGTACGCTTTGTCTTTAACCGCGTTTGCACAGTCACACTCGGCTCCAAACCATAGACGGTCAACGCTGGACACCGTTACGTCAGAGAATGGAATGTAGTACGCCATCCCCTGACGCAACACATCCATCACTGCGTCAGCGCATTTCGATAGATCATCCGAAGAGAAGCAAGTGGGCCGCCAAGGATAACACGCGAAGAATGATCGCATACCGTCCCAATCTGCTGATTTGTTTTGCTAAGCCCGCCGGGTGCCTCTTGGGCTGGGATCGAGCGGGGAGTAGCAGATTCAGACTTCACCAGACAGTGGTCAGAATTACCCAAAGGTGATGATATCGACACTGAGTATCGGTATGGATCTCTTGTCAGTAGCTGGGTGAGATTTAGCGCTATCGAAAGGTTTTGTATCTCTCGACCAGCATGGTCAGGGCACTGGTATGGGAAGAAACACTCCTGGTATACTCCTGGCATTAAAGTCGCCAAGTACAGTAATTGGGTGGAAGGGTACCGTAGCTGATCCACATCAGCCGCCTCACCTAGGTACTGTGTGAGCCTGGTTGTATCCAGATCACCGCTATGCAATCGGTAGATCTGTGTGTATGTGTCTATAGTGGTGTGTACGAGTATGTTTGTGCTTAGATAACCTTATCCAGACCCGTGTCCACCGGGGCCCATATCACTGAGTAATTTGTGTCTTCAAGGTCACGGAGACGCCGATAGCAGATGTCATCCCGGGCGTACATGCATACATCCGCGCATGGTACGTGCATAGGTAAGCCACGTTTGACTAGCATCCGATCTGCGTCTCCGTAAGGAACAAAAGTGCTGGTTTCTCAGACTCAAGGTGGTGATTGACTGCAAGGTTCGAATGCAGACCTCGGATGTTGCTGAGGTGCACCTTATGTGAGAGTGAGTGCTGCCGCTGTTCAGCTTTTTTTCTCTTGTTCCTTGGCATTATTGTTGTGAGTGGAAAGGAGGGAGAAGAGATGGAACTGAGATGAGGTTCCGCTTGCAACCTACAGACACGCGCCGACAGGACGCCATCATTGGGGGACTGGTCTGGAGACTGTGCCCAAGCCCTCCCAGTAATTTCCATCGGGCACTCTTGTCTGGTCGCCAACCAGCACGATGGCGCTTTCTGGGATTTTTCGACAGTTGGCGGGGCAGCTTTTCATGTGTGGCTGGCATACTACTTAGGCCCCCAACTACCTGCGGTCGGCCAACTTCGCACCGTCCCGATACGTCCATAACAGCGCGAGTCAAGCCGGCCTGTCTACCGTGGAACAACTATCTCGAACCAACTCCTCTAGTGACCCAACTCCTCCCTTATGGGGCGGCAACAAACTTTGGCATTTTGACTTTATTTAATTTAAACGTTTATCTTTATTTTATGATCAGAAGTTAGCTACATAAAGGATGAAACTGAAAATGAGAAGAAAGTTGAAGATGGTAATAAAAGAGAAACACTTGAAGAGTTTTCATAATAATCATTTTATAAAATTCGCATTTCTAAACATTTTACCCGAATACCTAATGCTTACAAAACACGTATCGTTTCTACCTCGTGAGACTCCTTTCATCCTAGAAGTTCAAATGAATTCACTTTTCACATATCCGTAACACACAATGCAAAATAAAGAATATTTTCTATTCCCAGCATTCACGGATCGCGTCGCTACGAAGGCTCTACGAAAGCTCTCAGTTGCTACGAAAACGCTACGCTGCTACGACAGCTCTGAGCCGCCTGCTACGCGTCGTAGCAGATCATACATTTTATTTTTATTTCCAACACAGTTTCATTGTATCTTTCACACAAAAGATCTACTGGCAAGACTTATTCACTCGCGTGTATAAAACGTTAGCAGTATAATTTCGTGTTATCCAGAACAGAAACAAAATGTGTACAGATTTATTTAAAATTGTTTTACTGTTTACATTTTATTTTTCTTGATATAAAAGGTTAAAGTTTATGTACTGCGCTTAAAAAGAGGATAATGACCTGAAAATATTTAAGGTCTTCAAAATGACCTCTACTAAGAGCCGTTAAACTCTAATATAGCTTTCCTTTATTCTTCTTTCAATACTCAAATACAGTTCTTTGTTTACTTAGCTTTTCCTGACCATGAAAGTACAAAGTATCGTTATCCTCCAATATCCTATTAACATTGACCTAAACATTTCAAATAAGCACAAGGTTTGAAACAAAGACTACTTATTTTATAAGACTTGGCAAGTCATGCGACCAATATCCGTAAATTTAACCGTAAACTAACTGCCTGATAGGCAACACTACATAAATCACTTTTAAAATGAAATTAAATAAATAAGTTTTCGTCTGAAATAGGTGCTTCATATTTAGTTACCGAATGAGGTGTTTTTTAGGGTTCCGTACCCAAAGGGGTCCCTATTACTATTACTCCGCGGTCCGTCTGTCTGTCTGTCTGTCAGGCTGTATCTCATGAACCGTGATAACTAGACAGTTGAAATTTTTACAGATCATGTATTTCTGTTGCCGCTATAACAACAAATACTAATAACAGAATAAAATTAATATTTAAGTGGGGCTCCCATACGACAAACGTAATTATTTGCCTTATTTTGCGACAATGGTACAGAACCCTACGTGCGCGAGTCCGACTCGCACTTTTACTCGCACGGCCGGTTTTTATATGAGAACATCAACTATCACGCGTGATGACACATGTCTTAACCAAACATGTGGTGACTAATATTCATTGGCGGAAGCGTTTTTTTTTTCATATTTTATAATAGTTAAGGTGAAAAGAATGCTTTTGCTCAGGACTGGGATGAAATAATAATTAATAGTTGATACCATGCTGTTCCAATTGATAAGTACTATCAGTCCCTGAAAGATTTCCAATGAATTAAAATCACCCTGTATAACCACAGAAAAAAAGATGCAAAATAGCTGGTTCAATTTTAAATCACAGCACACAATCATGTAAATATTGCATTTTTGCCATTTTCCCCCTTCCAAACGTAAAACAGTCAAACTATAGGTATCACGAAACTGTTACATAAAAAGAAAACTGAAATAATAACACTATTATTCCATGCAGCGTTGCCCGGGAACGTGAATTAATTCACCTTTATTCAGCTAGCCCTATTGTTACAGTTTGTTTTATTAGAATAACTGCAATGGCGACGTGCTTCAACTTATAAAATTGTTTCGTTAAATAGCTTTAGGTGAAGAAGTGTGCATACCAACATTACACTAGGTTGAAAATGTATTGTTTTAAAATTTAATTGTTATTTGTGGCCAGTTAAGGTGGTTAAGTTAAACGCGAGCGGTTTAATTTGAAGAATATTGAAGCTAAAAAAAAACCTACTAATATTAGCAATGTGAAGGTTTGTATGTTTGTATTTGAATCACGGAAAAACGGCTGAACGGATTTGGATGACATTTTGCATAATCTGCATTCACGCATAAGATACTTTTTATCCCAAAAAAACTCAGTATATTGATCCCTTGGTCTCCCTACGAATTCGGTGTCTTTTGTACACGTTGTTTTCCGTTATTCGACACCGACTTCGGAAAAGATAGTTATTTTGTCGCTTTGTAGTGTTTTGTTTTGCAAGTCGGTTTGTTTTTTGGTTATTTTTTTTTGTTTTCCTCTTTTTTGTTTTGATAGGTAACTCCAATTAACATGAAAATTATTCTTCTCTTTCTCTCTTGAAGATTCCAATAAGCCCAAACACGACTCAGATACAGTGTTTTATTTAGGAGTTCCAGTGCCCATTGTGGTTTTCTTCATCAGTTGCACTTCACCAAATTATACTTTCTGAGTGCAAATGATTGCATTATTGATGAAAATACCAAAATCGCTATATGTTTGCTTATAATATTCAAGGAGTTCCCTCGATTTCTCTAGGATCCCATCATCAAATCCTGGTTTCCTTATCATGGTACCACCCTTGGGATAGGTCCTTTCGAACAAAGAATAATCATCAAAATCGGTTCATATACGACGAAGTTATCCACGAACACACATAAAAATATATATGCGGTCGAATTGAGAAACCGCCTCCTTTTTGGGACGTCGGTTAAAAACCCATATCACGCGGGAAAAGCCGCGGGCAAAAGCTAGTGTCATTATAAACCTAATCTCTTGACTATTACTTTGATCAGAAATTGGATCACCAGTCTTCTGTTAACTAGTTATGCATGAGTTGGCTTATTTTCTTACTAAATGGGACAGAATATTTGTTTCAATAAAAAAAAAAAAAAAATATCTTTCCGTGCATTGTCATCTCAACCAAACGTGTATGCAAAATTTCATCTGAATCGGTTGAGTATAACCGCTATAAAATTCAGTAGCAAGATTTGACCCCAACATACAACTTTTACAAGCTTTTTACATAAAGTGATGGGGCTACTATTCAATGTAACATCCTTTATATATTTATAGGTACTGGTCAGCACTATAATTCCATAGTTAGACCAATTTACAGACTTTATATAATAAAAGAGTGTAGTTTTAATCTAAGCATCAAAGTAATTTATTTAAATCCAATTTAAAGCTCTCAAGTATCTAAAACTTGAACAAAAACAGCTTCAGTTTAATACTACGACTTCAACAAAAAAGATAAACAAATCGTTCGTCTGTGAAACTTACTGTGATTGTACTTAAACGAACTTGAAAAAGAACTAGTTTTTAGGGTTCCGTAGCCGAAGGGTCCAAACGGAGCCCTAATACTGTCACTCACGTGTCCGTCTGTCAGTCACAAAATTTTGCACCTCTTTTTAACTTTTCATTGACATATGAACTTACGTTTCTATTTTACTAATATACACCAATATGTTATTCTACATTTGGTATGGAAACCTAAGTGTAGGAAGTGCGACACGCACTTGGCCGATTTTTTGAGGCATATAGCACACTAAGACTTATGATTTTAAGAGGTATTTAGGATCAATAACTCTCTTCAGTTAACCATTATGCCTAGCCTTTCATGTTCCAACTATGTTAATCTCGGCTTCCAATCTAACCGAATTCAGATGAATACTAGTGACATACCATACCATATTATATAGTACCATAGAGTGACTTATAACCTTACCATTATGTTTTTAGGGTTCCGTACCCAAAGGTTAAAAACGGGACCCTATTACTAAGACCCCACGATCCGTCTGTCTGTCTGTACGTCTGTCACCAGGCTGTATCTCATGAACCGTGACAGCTAGACAGTTGAACATGTTGCTGCTATAACAACAAATACTAATAGCAGAATAAAATAAATATTTAGGTGGGACTCCCATCCAACAGACGTGATTTTTTTGTCGTTTTTTGCGATAATGGTACGGAACCCTTCGAGAGTCACGCGAGTCTGACTCGCACTTGGCCAGTTTTTTTTATTTTTTATTAATGTATTATAAAACTTAACTTCTTTCTGATTTTAAGCAGTAACGTTATCATTTTCGTTTTCGGACACAACACTATTGCTTAAATACCATGTCATATTGAAAATTAACACAGTTTAACATCAAACTGCAATTTAGTGTTTTTTGTATGTTTCTGCCTAGCCGCATGGGAAAAAAGGCCTGAGTTTATGTATGTAATAAACAAAATAACACACTCTTTGGCATCATCTACAAAATCTTGGTAGACTCTTCTTCTCAGCTAGCTTGCGAAACTTCGTTCGCCGATAAAACGCCGCGGCGTGGCGGTAATCTTTCGCTCATCGCTTTCAAAAATCGCTTATGTGACAGATCCACTTCAAATATTGTCTTATAACTTTCAGATATAGGCCAAGTTCCGCAATTTAAGAACGAACTCAAACAACCGTCTGCGTTTTTAGTTTTTATCTACTTTCCTCAAGTTTCTTTCTTAGTTTCGTCTCGTGATTGATTTTGCAAACAGTGTGTTTTGGACGGTTTATGTGGATCGGGATTAGAAAATATTACGGACTTTTACGGATTTATATAAATTTGCAATATTTATACAGAGCAACTATTACAAAAATTTATAATAAACTAGCTCAGGGCTTGCTCTGTAAAAACTGTGTTTTTTTTTTCAGGATAATAAAGTAAGGCGTACGGCAATACAAGTAAAATAGTTTCCTCAATTTGATTAGTAAGAACATATTCCAGGCAAGACTACTCTGAAATCAGAACTTATTTATATCTGTAGATAGCCTTCACAAACCAACAATAATATTTTCCTCTTTATAATATTGGTTTATGTTACCACTTACCTTTTATTTTTTTAGCTGTTGTTAAGCCTCTAACACTTGTTTACAAAACCAGAACTAGGTGTATTATCTCTCTTGACAACAAAGTTAAAACCAAGCCCCGTAATGGGAAACTCCAGACGACAGGTGATCAAAATGTCGTTATAAATAATTTACAGCGAAACTAAGCTCTCTAGCAGACCTAAAATATTATTACAAGCGAAGACAAGAATAATAATTAGTAGTTAAATTGTTGTTAGTTATCTGGCTTGTGGATAAAGGTGCTCTACAACCAAAGATGTGCGGAGCGTACGCGAGGAAAATATCTACCAATGGGATCACTTCATTTTCTTAAACAGGCTTAACGCAGCTCTGATGGTAAAGGCATAGCAAAGCTATGTATTTTTACACACAAAAAATCAGAGACGCGTGCGAAGGATGTGTGCGAGGGATAGCACTACTTAGCTACACACCATTACATAGCTTCGCTACGCATCCTCGCTATCTAGCATATAGCTTTGGTGGAAAAGCGCCCTAAGAGCCTAGACTCGTGATTAATTAGCTGAAATGTTTGGTCGCTCCCTGATATGACAACAAGATATCATGTTTACTCGGTTTAAATGGAAATCTGATTGGAGACTGCCTATTACCTATGACCTTATCCGGTATTAACCAATGGTGTCACTGTGGCTTGCCGTACAACGAATGGCCAGATATTACTGCTCTTTTTTTAAATTGACCAATATTGTACCACTGCTTGGCAAAGAGCTCCCTCATGGCATTTCATTCTTGACGGTGCCTTCTCCGACCAATCTCTAGTAAACGATTTTAATTCACGAAGTGGCAGCCAGAAGACGGGCGACGTTGCCGAGGGAGACCTGTTTTATTAATTATTTATTTTCAATCTGAATTGATGTGGAAAAAGAAAACACACCCCACAGTCGCACTGCCGGGAAAACGCTCGCTTTTCCTCTTCCTATTTCTCCCGATTTTGCGCAAATGTAGACCAGAGGAGAATGAGGCCTATGATACTGGAAATGTGTAGTTTGAAATGACACTGCGTGTACCTAGTTTTTGCAATATAAACGTTCATGCCTCGTGTGTGTAATCGTTCAGAGTATTATATATTTACACAGAGTCGTATCTAAATGCGCATACCTATTTATGAACAAAAGTCTCTTTATTACAGTTACTACGAATTTTGTCAAATATATTCGTTGCTAACATGAAATAAATGATTCATGGCAATGAATTTCATTTGTACCGATATGGTTATTTGATCGGACAGTATTTACTCTGTGTTAAGCTTATGCGTATTTCACAGTCCATACATTCCATCTGAAATTTGTCATTCAGGAGTCCGGATTTTTGCCCAGTTGATGGCAACGTAATATAGTAACCAACTACTATAAGGCCCACTTGTACGAGAAACTTAACTCAGAGTTAGTTGCTAAATTGTAGTTTGTCATACAATATTGGCAGTTTAACGTCATATTAGCAACTAACTCTGAGTTAAGTTCTTCTTGAAAACTGGCAAACTGTGGTGTATTATATAGATCTGTCTAACCCTTCGGGAAATTCAGCCATCATGTTATCGTTTCTAATCTAATACGCACACCAGCAGCACATACGAGATGCAAGACGCGATGTGGAATTCCGTTTTTGAAATTAGTCGATTGATGGCAGTCAAACCCTGTGCCTTGCCGAATTCACTTGCGCAATTCGGCTGCTGGTTAGTGTTACTTTTATCTATAGGAAGCATTCTCAAATAAAAATAAAAATGTGAGTTGTAGAAGACCTACAATCACTATTGATAGACTGTTATCAAAATTAGTCCCATTTAAATGATTTGTTTGCAGTCTTGAGGTTGACCTACATGATTTACGCTCGTTTCATAGAATTCTATGTCAACCTGATGATGATGCAAAAAGTGTGTTCAGAATTATGACCCAAAAATATTTAGGGTATGATGGGATATTCAGGATTGAGGTGGTAAAAGTCCTTAATTAAATTCAGAAAAAAGAAGGCAAACACGCAATAAATCAGCTTCAGGAAAACAATCCTTTGCTTCCGACTTACCGACCAATAAAACCTCACATAAAGTTTCACAAGTGCAAATAACACTTGAAGTTACGACCCCATCACCCACTCTTCACGCTGAGTTACAGCAGTGTAGCAGTCAAAACAAGCCTCTATTGCCCATTCACTTCACCATGGCAGTGTAGCAAAAGCTAGTCAATTGTAAATGGGATAAGTTAGTATCAGACACATAATCAGCTTACCGATAATTAATTAATTAATTAACTCAGTTTAGGTTTACAAAGCTAAGTTAACCAATTAACTGATTAAATAGACCAATTTCAGTATATTATTGAAAGTATAACTAATACTTCACAATAAAATAGACGTAGAAATTCTCTGAAGTCTGTAAGAGACTCAGCCTTGATGTCGATGTTCCAATTTGCTAGAATATCAAGAAATGAGTGCGATATCCAATGAAGGGCTGGCACAGCAGTTTGTTCAAATATAGACAGCAGAATAATACGGCGGGGATTATATTCGTATTTGTGAAGTGAATGGTGTGAGGGCAGTGAAAGTAATTGCGTTGTGAAGTTACTTCTGTTCGTATTGCTGTGAAGTGGGTTGTTCAGTGAAGGAAAATATTAGATGTAAGGATGCTCATTGAATTAGTAATGTGGATAATTGGATGATAATATTATTTTTGCCTTTTATAAACATGTCTTTAACTAATGTAATTGGCCTTTGGCCGTGTTATGTTAAAGTAAATAAATAAAAAAAATAAAAAAAATTACATACATAAACACACGTCCATTTCACATGAGGGATAGGCAGCAACCGCCGCCACCTGTTACGATCGTTACATACACCTTTTGCTTAATTTCTCTTTTCTTCTTCAATCGGTCCCTCATTACCGAGGACCGTGGTCACTGGAGCCCTTTAAGCGGACAATCTGCCTCCATCGGGTCCAATCCAAAATTGTCATCACCACCTGCTGAAATTTGCTTGAGAACATAGCTTCCTTCACTTGGTCAGACCAACGTGTTGGCGACCAGCCTCTCTTTCCTTTCGTATTGCCAATAATGACCATCAGCTTTTCAAGCCTGCTATCTCTCCTTCGTATTATGTGACCTAAATAGATCAACATACGCTGTAGGCAAACTGTAAACACTCGAGTCCTGATATTGAGTTGAGAAAGAGTAGACATATTTCGGGCTTTGGTATTGTAACTTATACCACGATTTTTCCAAATGTTCTGGAGGCGTGTCATAGCATCTTGAGCCATGGATATCCGTCGTTTTATTTCTGGGACGCAGCTGGTTTGATTATTAATTTTAGAGCTGAAATAAATAAAACCTTCTACGGATCGATGCCTTGGATGTCATAGGTACCCGGTAGCTTTCACCATAACCTTGGTTTTCTGCGTATTTATTCCGAGCCTCAATTTGTCATTTTCGATCTCCAATCTATGCAGTATCTCCTTCATATCTTCTTAAGTTTTAGCAAGAACAGTTTCGTCACGTATTGTAGATTGGAGAGCGCTTTCCATTTTTCTCAGCCCTTAAGAGTTTTTCGGATTATATACTCTCCATAGACATTGAAGAGCAAAAAAGAAAATGCATCCTGTCTAACATATTTTTTGTTGGAGATCACATTCGAACAGTCGGTGTCTATTTTGATGAAAGAACGTTTGTTTATGTGTAAGGCCATCAAAAAAGGTCAATAAGGTGTGGAGGCGTACCTCTTTTAGAACCTCCCACAGCTCATCCCACTGCACACAATCAAAGGCTTTAGTGAGGTAGAAATACAATAACCGGAGCTGTTAAATGACCGGCTTTTCTCTATAATTTGGCGAACGTTCAGGATTTGTGCCCTTGCCTTTAACGAACCTTGGTTGTTCCTCTGCAATTTGTAGATCGAGAAAGCGTTTCAGCCATTTGTTAATTATGTACAGGATTATGTAGTTGTTGCAGTCTTTGGTAGAGTAGAGCCCTTTTAAGAATTGGAAAAAATACAGTTCTGCCCACTCTTCAGGCCATCTTCTGGTCTTCCAGATGGAGTTGCAGATGCTTAAAAGATACTTCACACCTTTGGAATCTAGGTGTTTAAATAACTCAGCGGGTATCTTATCTTTACCGGATAATTTTCTACCTTTGAGGCATCCAATGGCATGTTCCACCTCTGACCGCAGAATTTCGAGTCCCTGCGGTGATGAATCTGTGTGTGGGCCGTTTGTGATAGGTTGGATGGTGTCATAGAGTAATGTGCAGTGTTTCCAGCGTTCCAGAACCTGATCTTTTTTACATGCTTCATCAGCAATCGTGCAAGTTCTCGTATTACGAGATTTAGTCAGTTCTTTGATCTTGTTTTTAGTCTCATGTTTCGCAGAATTCTGCACGAGACTGCTGAATTCTGATTTATTTTCGTTTCTAAAATACGCCTAATCATCACGAAAGCCGATTCTGATAATACAATTGTGAGATCAAACATACCTATTGCAACTTTTGGCAACGAAGTAGGTACATTTTCGAGTTTTTTTTTTGTAAATTCATAACGAACACACAAGAATCAAATTAGCGAGCTCCATTCCAAGCGCCATTTTTTTACAAACAATTTTAGTAAAGAAAGTTTTGTTGGTTAATTATACAAAGTGACTTTTAATCTTTCAGAGGTTGGAACTACTCATGAAACGAATAACTTTCACTACCTGACAATTACTGAAAAATTAAAAAGAATCAGCTGTTTTCTACATTTAGTAGAGTTATGCAAAAATAAATACTGAAAAACTGTTTTTTGGATTTTTCCAATACTCCACCTCTGTTCATAAAAGTAAGCGAAAAGCGTTTGAAAGATTCACAATCGATTCATAAAGAATGAAACAAGAAAACCTAATTTGCCATTTGCAGTAACAGAGTTAAATATTTCGTCGAACATTAAGTATTGAAAGCTTTCTACCTTGAGGCCTAAGTATGTACCTACCTACTCTACAGCTGGAACCCTTTCCTTCAGTAAATGTTTTAGTTATTCGTTAATAATTCAGTATCATTGGAGAGGTAGGCTCAAATCTCAGATGTGTTAAAGGATAGATTTTGATAGGTAAAGATTTTTCAGTAAAGAATCTGATCTTGACCTTTTATGACCTTGACCGTTCACTCAAAGAAATTGACGATCCGTGAGAGTTCTGACTACGACAGCCAAAATTTATGATCAGCGCAATTGCATGACCACGAATACATTAGCAATGGCATCTCTAGCAGCTTCCTGCTTGGCTGTGCTTATTAGTTTCATTTTGAAGTATGTGTATATTGAGATGAAAGCTTGCTCCTTCCTGGTATAAAAAGGGCCTTTGCTCTACAAAGAAGCAATTACAAAAATAAATAAAAGGTCAGGATTTTCTAAGACCTAAATTGTAGTTTTTACAAGTTCGGAAAATATATGAGAGTTGTAACTCTTGTATCATTTTTAGATTAAAAAGGCTAGTCACAAAATTATGAGCGAAGCTTAAATGTCATAAAAGTTAATTAAAAAGATTTGAGCAAAATTTTAACTCCTCCTGCGAAATCTAGACTTCTAATATCAGCATATTACGAAGATAAATGCATTTTTAGGTCATCATCCCAGTCTTTTCGTCCGTATTCTGGCTCTAACGAGATAAGGCGGGATATGAATTTTAGGAAACCGCAAAGAGATGGGATGTCATGAATTTTGATAGCTTGTGTGTTCGTTAGTAAGTTTGGTAACGAGTTCTATGTTACTTATATATTTATATTATATTGGGATAAGAATGAACGTTTTCCTCGACGTGATTTAATTTTGATGTTAATAATACAACATAGTATTTTCATATTTACGTTTTAAATAGCATGTAAATAATATTTATGTAGACTATAATAGAGCATTAATTTATTTTTTTGTATTTCTAATAAATTAGCTGTTGGATTACAATGTGGAGACGGCTTTGGCGATTTATTCTTTATTGGTAGGCGAACAGAACACAGTACAATATATTATGTCATTATAAAAATGTGTCGGAACCAGAGAGAGTGACCAGCCATCAAGCAACGGCGGGCCACAGATAACATTTTCAATGTTGCTATATCTAATATCTTCCCGTTTTTGGAAGATAAAGACTCCAGGGCCTTAACAAGGTAAGTGACAACTTAAATTATTGGCTTAAAAAACTAGTATCTAAGGCCATGAAATCTCATGTGAAACGAAACGTTTCTGCATCACTGACAGCTTTGACATTGACAGCTTACGACTATAATCAAAAGTTTGACTTGACAGTTCAAGCCTTGATTGAACAAATTATACCTACAATTATATTAATAATAACGTGCTGGCTTTCTAACTTCTCTACCAGAACGCGTCGTGACTCTAGTGCTATTATTAGTAACAATACCAGTGCTAGGAACAGAGGCATTATCGTTTCTGTTTACATTATCATTAACACTAATATTTTCTTTGTTTTCAGGTACCATCTCGGGCATTGGAGTGACCGGTTTGTGGATATGCTGACGACTTCTACGGAATTCACCCTGCGGCGACTGTATGATAAAGCTACGAGGTTCACTACTGGTATCAGAGATAGTACCTGGTATCCAAACACCTTGTGGCTTATGTTTGAAGTACACTTTATCACCCTTATGGACTTTTGGTAAAGATTTGGCATGTTTGTTATAATAAATTGTTGAATAAGACTTATGTTTTTCAATTTGTTCCTTGACGTGGTCATAATTAACTGAAGTAGGAGACAATTGTGAATCTGTGACTGGTATCTTGGTTCGCAAGTTCCTGGACATCAATATCTGTGCAGGTGAATACCCTGTCTTTTTAGGAGTATTTCTGTACAAAAGTAATGAGAGGTAAGGGTCATTATTGTCTGCCTTACACTTCTTAAACATATGTTTGATAGTGCCAATGGTACGTTCAACCAATCCATTAGACCTACTTAAATAAGGACTAGAAGTTATATGTTTTATATGCCAATCTTTAGCAAAAGCTTGAAACTCAACAGAGGAGAAAGGTGGTCCATTGTCGGATACAATAAACTCAGGTATGCCATGTCTTGCAAAAATCGACTTTAAGTGGGTAATTATTTTGTTTGCATTTGTGCCTGAATTTAAAAGTGCTAATTCTACATACTTAGAAAAATAGTCCACCACTATTAAGTATTTTTCGTTATTGAATTCAAACATGTCAATACCAACTTTATTCCATGGTAAAAGTTTATATTCATGATGTAGAATTGGCTCTTTACTGTTACATCTTCGGTATGTCATACAAGTATGGCATTGGTTGACAAATTTCTCAATATCATTACTAATATTAGGCCAATAAACAGTAGACTTAGCTAAGCGTATACAGCTATTAATACCTTGGTGTCCAACATGTACAAGTTTTAGTACATACTCTCTGAAGGACTCTGGGATAACAATTTTGTCTGACATAAAAAGTATGTTATCAATCTCACTTAGTTTATCTTTTAATGAGAAGTAGGGCTTTATAGATTGACCAACAGACCTCTTATGTTCGGGCCATCCTACTTGACAATATTTTATTATTTGAGATAAGATAGTATCCTTACATGTTGCTTGTTTTATTTCCTCAAGTTTTTCAGGACTGACTGACAGATTTGACATTATGTTATTAACATGTAAGTCTATATCTTTCTCCAAGTCTTGAAGTGCCGATTCTTTTAGTGCTGCTCTAGACAATGTGTCAGCAATGTATAGATAACGACCAGGTTTGTATATGACATTAAGCTCATATGGCTGAAGGCGCAGCATAATCCTCTGTAGCCTTGCCGGTACATCATTCAATGCTTTTTTGAACAGAGTAATTAGTGGCTTATGGTCTGTTTCAACTGTGAATGTCCTACCGTAAATGTACTGGTGGAATTTAGAGCAAGCAAATAAAATGGCCATTGCTTCCTTCTCAATTTGAGAATAGTTTTGTTGACATTTAGTAAGTGAAGCGGAAGCATATGCTATTGGCTGTTTCTCTTGTAACAAGACACAGCCAAGAGCATCTTTGGAAGCATCAACTGACATAGTGTTATCTTTGTTTGGGTCATAGTAAGCAAGTACTGGGGCACTGCTAATAAGTATTTTAATGTTATTAAGTTCAGTTTCATGTTGGTCTGACCATGACCATTCAGTTTGTTTAGACAAGAGAGTTCTTAGGAGACTATTTTCCTTTGACAAATTAGGGATGAATGGACTAAGATAGTTAACCATACCCATGAACCTTTGAAGGTCATTGGTGCATGTAGGTCTGGGCATGTCACAAATGGCTTTTACTTTGGCTGGGTCTACTTGTACTCCATCTTGACTGAAAATATGACCTAGGTATTTCACTTGAGGCACACAGACCACACATTTTTCTTTATTAAACTTAATATTGATTTCTCGAGCTCTGTCTAGGACTTTTTGTAGAGTCTCGTTGTGCTCCTCAAGAGTCTTACCATAAATGAGAAAATCGTCCATCATGATTTTCACATTGTCAATGTCATTGAACCTTTTTACCATTTCCCGGTGGAATATCTCAGGGGCTGCGTTGATACCATAGGGTAAACGGGTAAAACGGAACCTTCCAAAAGGCGAAATGAATGTACAGAGCCTTGATGAGGCGTCAGACAGTGGTAGCATCCAAAACCCTTTATTGGCGTCTAATGTTGTGAAAAATTTTGCACCAGCCAAGTCAGACTTTATTTCATCCATGGTAGGAAACTGGTAATGAGACCTCATAATTGCCTTATTTAATTTTCTGGGATCTATACATAAACGTAACTTACCATTTTTCTTAGTAGTTAGGACAAGTGAGCTCACCCATTCTGTAGGCTCATCGACACGACAGATGATACCAGTTTTCTCTAGGTCATCTAGTTCTACTTTAAGCTGTTTTTTAACTTGGAAAGGAACACGTCGACAATAATCTATGGTTGGGGTGACATCAGGTTTCAGTTTCAGATCACAGGTGAAATCCTTTAAGAGACCCAAACCTTGGAAAAGATCTTTATAACTCGATAGTATACTATCACATGTATTTATGGTCACTTTATGAATTCTTTTAATAAGTTTCATAGTCTTACAAGAATCTCTGCCTAAGATTTCTTGAGCATTCACATCTACTACATGGAAAGTGACATTGTAAGTCTTATTATCATGACACACTGGCAAGGTACATTGACCTACAGTAGGTATAGTATCACCACTATATGTTGACAGTTTATGTCTGCTTTTTGTTAACATGTCAGGTGGGAGCCTTAACTTATTGAATGTATTTATGGACAGAATGTTGGTGTCCGCACCCGAGTCAAGCAAAAAACATACATTGACATTATTAATTATTAGACTAGCCTTCCACGAGTCTGATGTAATATTATTGACATAGATAGAGGCTAAACGAAAGTTAGCAAGTTTTATATTTTCATTATAAAACTTTCAAATAAAACATCTATTTTAAGTATTTACTTACTTTTTTTGTTTTATTTTTCTCTTTATAATTACTTGAGTACCTGAATATCTTGCAGTTGACAGCTAAAGCTTTACATCATCGAGTATTTTCTTTAGTTGAAGTTCGATTTGCAATTGGCAATTAAATTGTTTTAATTGATGTTATTGTACCGATCAAAAGTTCTGAAAACGAAGATGTCTACGACAGGTACATTTTGAATTTGTTCGAGTAGATCAACTTTTTTCTAAATAAAAGCTAATTAATATTTACATCAATATTTACAATCATAAATTTTTACATCTAGAGTAAATCATTAGATTTACTCTAGATGTAAAAATTTATGATTAGGATTTAATTAACCCCATCGGAATTCACACACCATGAGATTAAACCGGCCAAGTGCGAGTCGGACTCGCGCACGAATGGTTCCGTACCATTATCGCAAAAAACGGCAAAAAAGTCACGTTTGTTGTATGGGAGCCCCACTTAAATAATTATTTTTTTTCTGTTTTTAGTACTTGTTATGGCGGCAACAGAAATACATCATCTGTGAAATTCAACTGTCTAGTTGTGAGGGTTCATGAGATATAGCCTGGTGACAAACAGACGAACTGTGGAGTCTTAGTAATAGCACAGATAATATAAACTAGCATACAGATGCCTCATCCCATACAAAAAAACCGTGCCGACGTAACTAGCGTTTTTCATCTGATTGTAGCGATTATCTTTTGTAGATCGATCGCGTTCGGTTCCCTTCCACGGCGATAGATAGACCACCATCTATATCCGTGGAACGGAACCTAACGCGATCAATGTATAAAAAATAATCAGTTTAATCTACTGATTATACTGATTATTTCAATATCAGTACGTCGGCACGGTTTCTTTTTATGGAATGAGACACCACGGTAATAGAATCCCGTTTTTACCCTTTGGGTACGGAACCCTAAAAACGACTTCAAATAAATACCTAATATTTCTTTTATTCACTAAATTAGGAGCCCTAGCTTTGTTTTAAAATAACATTATGGAACGTAATAATAAACTTAGCTTTGAGATCTGTCAGATCTTCATTTCTAAAAGTCGTCGATTGTGAATAAAGATTACCCTCTAAATGGTCTAAAAAACATCAAGAATCTAACTACAAAAACCTTTTCTCGATCTTAAACTGCCATATACCTACCCCGTCCTCTCCCTCTCAAAGGGGCTGGCCTATTTAGCTGGGGACCGCACCGCTAATAAAACAGGCTACACGCTAATGGAAAATGCACACACGACCATATTCCTCGCCTCCGAATAAATTTGAAGTTTGCCTAAAGTTGGTTTCCTCCTTATTCATCGGAGAGCTGAAATCCGGTATAATAAGTAACTTCGTCCGTGACATAATCTCCGGAGTTTTATCATCTTGCTCCGAAACGTGATTGTATGAAAATGTAATGAGATTTGAACTCGATTTCAAGGTACGGTATCAAGTTGAGTTTAGGTGTGATGTTAAAGGTACACCTACTAATACCCAGTGTACACTTGTACAGTGTCGATTTTGCAAATTGATTTTTAGCCCAGGAAATAAAAATATTTGCAGCGAAATAATCCTAGTAAAGTACTTTCACTGTTATTATGGTAATCGTGATTTTGCGTGAAAAGCCAAAAAAAATATAAAAAATATATGGGCTGTCGTACAGTTTTGATTTAACTGTACTAAGACACACTACTGGACTTACACAGCAGATGCAAAGAATTCTCACAACTGTTTGTTCAATTTGTTTTTTAGTCGAAAACCCAAGGAACAGACTTCATCTCTATTCTAGATTTTATGTACTAGGTTATTTTAGTCGAAGCATTTTTTCTCTCTTTTAAATTCGAAAAGAAAATACAAGGTTTGCCTTGATCAAATAGTTTGATTGTTTCGTGATTCCATTCTATATCATTCAAAGATTGGTATGAGGCTCTATTATTGTAGCTTGCCTTTTTTCTATAGCTGGCTACGTAATAGAATATTCTGATTCGATATATATAATAAATTTTAGTGCAGAGTCAATGATTTATAAACGTTTCAGATTATTTGTTTCCAATTTTATTCTTATTTTTAACCGACTTCGCAAAAAGAAGGAGGTTTTCAAATCGACTGTATTTTTTTTTTATGTTTGTTACCTCAGAACTTTTTATTGGGCGAACCGATTTTGATGATTCTTTTTTAATTTGAAAGCGGGTGCTTGTCATGTGGTCCCATTTAATTTTCATCAAGATCTGATGAAGAACTTCGGAGAAATACATCAGAACTCTTCAATAAATGACGGCAAATCACTCTGGATAGATCCAATCGCATGTCTGTTTATTGTTTACACCATTTCATAACATAACATCACACTGGTACGTTCTTAAGGGGTACGCAGGTGTGAACAGTTCATCCTGGTATACTCTCATTGCACTGGTTTCGTTTAAGTTTCATGTTATTGGGTTAATCTATTCTAGCTTCACTTTGGGCACTATACGCGTAGGTACCTAGCCTATAGAACTGGTCCATTATGTACCACAACTAAAAAGTGAAAAATAAAAAACTTTTTTACAAAAATTACAACCGACTTCCAAACAAAAACACTACAAAGTGAAAAATAACTTCAATTTCGGAAGTCGGTGTCAAAAAATGAAGAAACGTAAACAGGAACACCGACTTCCGAAATTTAAGTTATTTTTCACTTTGTAGTGTTTTTGTTTGGAAGCCGGTTGTAATTTTTGTAAAAAAGTTTTTTTTTTGTATTTTCTAAATCTTATCATCTACTATTGCTAACGCACTATCTACTATTACTTATACTATTGCATAGTGTGCTATATGAGCTGGGACCTCTTTAAGAGGGAGTGTGCTATACTGCAACATGCAAGCCCAGTGTAATATTTTTGAGTACTAACATGTAATCAGAGATTTGGCGTGCAATATAATATACTAGTTTTTGCGAGAGCGAATGACAAACGCACAAAACTCTTACACATTCACGAAAATTCGCCTTTATAATATTAGTAGGATACCTATTAGATGTTGATAAATTACCTAACATTTTATAGGAAAAGCTAGCTTATCTGTCGACTTAGGTCCTAAGTTTGATTGTTAAGTTTATTAGCATTACTAGGCTTAAAAAGTCTAGAAGTAAGGAGGCCGATAAAATAGGATAAGTCATACAATTGTTACATTTAGGCAATCAAATAACTATCGTTATTTAAATATAGGGACCTACTTTCTATTGTACGAACCAAAAATGAACAGTGTACAACAAAAATCCATTTGGACAACATTCATTAGCTACATTTGGAGGGTAGTGGCAGGCAATCTAGAAAACTACTCAAGCGATTTTTATAACAATTTAGTAGGTATTTCTTTAAATTTCATTTTGATATAGGCGGGTGAAAAATATTACAAATTGAGCGATATTTTTATGGTGTACAAGAAGGCCTTAACAAAATTACATTCTATCAGCTTAGGCGAATGATGTAACGTCCAAATAGGGATGTTAGCTGAAAATTTGTTTTTTGTCCGTCTAGGTAGATTATTAAAAAATATTGGACATGTATTTTTCATATGACACTTAAACGTAAAGTGAAGATGTTACAATACATTGAAATATCGTGTGAAGTCACGCCGTTAATACACTTTGAACTGACATAGTGACGTCACAAGCCCTCACTCCTGAACTTTGATGCGCTTTATCTTTGTAAATTTTTATTGATTTGGTAAAGCAAATAATACGTGTCTAATATTATTTGATAATCTCATTCACGGACTCAATTGATTTGTCATTTTTGTACCCAGATAATATTATTGTACGTGCTCGAGAAGCACTACCTAAATGTCTTATGATACTTCCAAAGCATTTTGGACTTTCGACGATTGCTATTGTTGATAGATTATCACATAGTCTATAGCTTATGAAGTGCTGTTAGATTACTTGGCTTGATAAAATTGTATCCTTATTGAATTTGATCCTGAGTTCATACTTTTTCGACATAGGTACAGTTAAGGATCAAAAGTGTAGTCACACTCCACCAAAACAGCAGCGGCAATTATTTTTTAGGCGGAAGAATTTCAACTTTTCACGGTTAGAAGGTATAATCTACACTTTAATTTCTATATAACATATTATGTTGATCATTTAACTTCTTCTACAAAAACTAGCCCTTAGAATTTTGGGCGAGTAAGACTGCACTTTTGATCCTTGACTGTTCATTACAGAATGGTAGGCAATTCTATTATTAAAATTCTATAATTATTGCCACTTAAGTTACAAGATTTCGTGATTGATTTGTTAGATTTGCTAAAGCACGTACAAATAAACTTGTAACCTAATCTTTCTTTAGATCAATCTTCAACTTTGAAAGTGGTATTTATTTGTTTAACCATGTGATTTTGTACTAACCCACTTTGCCGGCTTTTATAGTTTATGTACTAATTTTTCAGAATTGGCATCCAACGTGGCTATGCTACCAGCCTTCTAGATACGTTTTTCGTTGACAGCAATGTTTACGAACTTTTATATGAGCACTTTCTGTCTTAAGCTTATACATAGTATATTTATTATTTTTACTTCATTATCGTGGTGTTTCTACATGCTAAACTAAATAACTTTCCTATTAGGGGACATGGGTTATTATTATACCCTTTGAGTGTCGGACAAGCTTCAGGGCGAACAGAATTCCTGGAAAACATGAATGTTTGCTGCATCCTTTGCTTTATACATACATACATTAATTATTATATTCATCTCAGGTAATATTATGCCTGGAATGTTGACCGAATTAGAAATAAATCATTAGAAATAGTAAAGTCAATTATTTTCACAATCATCACCGCTTTAATGAGGGACAGTCATTTCTTCAGATTCAATAATATTGAAAGTTGCTTGTTATTTGTTACGATTAATCGGGGAGTTCTTTCCTTATCTTGGCAACTGACTCGGTTGCCTTAAAAATAACCACAAATAGGCTTCAGACTAGAAAGTTTCACCAACCTCATGACTGAACTGCAAAATCTTTCTACCAGGAACTTATTAATGAAATGGTTCCTATAGGAAGCATCTTCGGTAAACCAGTGTCTACTCAAGAAACTTAGCCGTCTTCTAAATAACTGCATTCGATTTATCTTGAACCTCCGTAAGTATGATAACGTATCCGAACGTTGATCTTTTTTAAAATGGTTACCCATTAGTCAGCGTAGAGCTGAGTGCTTTGACTACCCTGTTTTTTTATTGATAAACCCACTTCACCTTCTTATCTAAATTCACATATTCATTTCCTTTGCTCTGCCCACAGTGAAAATCTTCGTTTCACCAATATTTATATTCTACGATGTCCCTCTTACTGCTTTGGGTTTATCCAGTTCTCCTTCTTTGTCCAGGCAATTTCCTCTTGGAATACGTTCCCCCTACAACATCAAGATGGCAACCAGCCGGCAACTCTTTTAAATTTAAAGCATTTGAACATATTGATTGGCATTCATTTTTGTCAAATTCATTTTCTAAATAACATTTTTTCATATGCATGTATGTATCTAAGTATATATTTTTGCTATTTGTTCTTTCATTTAGTTGCACCTGCCATGTTTTATTTCTGCATCGCCCTAAGTTCGACTATTAGAAAATTTCTGAGGCATAAAATCCGCCTTTGTGCTTGTGTAATAAAAAAATAATAATAACGCCAATAAGTCCAGATCTTACCTACCTGTGTAAAAATATGAAACTTACTCAAAATTCGGAGTGCTTTTCATGAAAAATCTAATGAAAAATCTTTTGAAATTTACTAATCTTGGATATCTTTTTCCAAATCATACATCCTATCCTCTCTTGACTTGCATTCTTAATAGTAGCACAACAAACAACTCTACTTACAAGACAAATATGAAACTAAACTAAGTGGTAATAAATCAAGCGAATGGAGAACCACACTGTGAAAACCAATTTGATGCTGAACATGTTAAACAACCAAAATTGCAGGTTTCACCAGCGTAAGCGTTGACTGCACCTAAAATAGCAACTATGTATAGTAAGCCGGAAAAAAGTTGAGATGCTGATTCTCGTATTTTTAAGGTGCACATTTTACATTCTAATTTCAGTCTCAAAACAGAAAAAAAAATACAATATTTTACAAGTTTCGACAATTGATTTACAAAAATATATGATTAATTTTATTATTTCAGTAGCCTTTCAAGTACGATCTATTATTATGTCAAGAGGCTCCCAAATGTCAGATCACTTGACAAACACGGGTTAAAACGCCGGTTTCCGGAAACATAATCATTGAATTGTAATCAACCCTATGAGCAGTAATTAATGTGAAATCTCGTGTTACCTGTTCAGATTGGTTGATCAAAACCACAACCAATTAGGATTTAGGTACGAGTACGAGTATGTTGAAATTATATTGGATCAGAGTTAAGTGTTTAATTAAATGTACTTAGATATAGCATGGGTAAATTTGACATCAAAACTACAGGCTAACTTTTAATAACTTTTTATACTTTTCAGCATATGAATTTTCTTATGAGTGTCAAAAAAAAAACAACTCTGAATTAAGATAAAAACACTTCATCAGTTAATTTATCTATGTTCACTCAAGTTAACAAAATGGGAATAGGTACCTGATTATAAATATTTTTTTATCTATTCACAAGAAAAATTGTTTGTGTTTTAAAAGCACCACTATACAGGGTGTCCCAGAAATCGACGTCAAGCCGTAAATGGGTGATAGACCAAGTTATAACAGTTCTCAGAAAAATACGAAAAAAAATCTACCTCATTTTTTTAAAAAATTATGTTCACTTTAAAAATTTACTAAAAAAATCAATCCCTGTAATGGTTCTTTAACTCCAATTGCTACAAATCCCATAATTTATCTAATTTTTTTATTATTATGTAATCTTGAATAATGCTTGTGTAGATTTTTGCCTAAAATTTAAAGCCAACTCCTCCTACTTAGAAGAAAATTAAACTTTTTCAAAACCAAATTATTCAAATTTACTGTTTCGCCCAACTTTAACTGACTGTACTGAAAAAAAAATGTACTACGCTAGTTTGGCAAGTAACATGAAAAATTGGCGCATTTAATAAGGATTCAAAAATGGTGTAACACTTGCTAGATTACGTTTTCAATAATTGGTCAAATTTTTTTTTGTAAATAGCCTCGGTTTTTATACAAAATGTCCATACTTCCTTAAAATGACTTTAGCTTACCTAAAGCTTTGCTAAACTCCGTTTCTATTAGCAGTAGTTATTGTTCTGATAAATTATGGGATTTGTAGCAATTGGAGTTAAAGAACCATTACAGGGATTGATTTTTTTAGTAAATTTTTAAAGAGAACATAATTTTTTAAAAACATGAGATAGATTTTTTTTCGTATTTTTCTGAGAACTGTTATAACTTGGTCTATCACCCATTTACGGCTTGACGTCGATTTCTGTTTTTTTTTTTCTAAGATGAGAAAACTGGTCCTGACTTAAAGTAAAAAGGTTGAGTCACTATCATAACTTTGCTCTTAAATTACGTAACGTCTCTATCGAACTAGAAACGGAGTTTAGCAAAGCTTTAGGTAAGCTAAAGTCATTTTAAGGAAGTATGGACATTTTGTGTAAAAACCGAGGCTATTTACAAAAAAAAATTTGACCAATTATTGAAAACGTAATCTAGCAAGTGTTACACCATTTTTGAATCCTTATTAAATGCGCCAATTTTTCATGTTACTTGCCAAACTAGCGTAGTACATTTTTTTTTCAGTACAGTCAGTTAAAGTTGGGCGAAACAGTAAATTTGAATAATTTGGTTTTGAAAAAGTTTAATTTTCTTCTAAGTAGGAGGAGTTGGCTTTAAATTTTAGGCAAAAATCTACACAAGCATTATTCAAGATTACATAATAATTAAAAAATTAGATAAATTATGGGATTTGTAGCAATTGGAGTTAAAGAACCATTACAGGGATTGATTATCTTAGTAAATTTTTAAAGTGAACATAATTTTTTAAAAACATGAGATAGATTTTTTTTCGTATTTTTCTGAGAACTGTTATAACTTGGTCTATCACCCATTTACGGCTTGACGTCGATTTCTGGGACACCCTGTATAAGTAAAATTTGATTCACCAAAAAATTTAACACATCGTTCTTCAAGTCCCTACTTGTAGTACCAAGATACCAAAATAAATATTTAGTTTTTTGCTATTATATAAACCCAAAGCCAATGAATCACGGTACAGCAGGTTTGTATCCGTAACTCCACTTCTAATAGTGAACACAAACTAAATATATCTTCCATAAATAATTAACTATATAAATAATTACTATATATAATGCAATAAATGATTAACTTCATTAATTTAAAATTAAGAAGTGTCCCCCTATTGTCTGCCCCCGTGATAAACTATGTGAAATGATTTGTGTTCAGCGTGTGAGGGGGGGAGAAGAGATTATGTCTGACAAATGATGAATACTCGCCTCGCTTCCCTTGGAAGGCAATCCTTAGAGATTAGTCTTGGTTATGTCAGTGGGTACTGGCTGGCTCGTTTTCTTTTTGGGAGTAATGGGAGGGGATTACCTGGGGATCTTTTTTTGTTTTTGATTAGCATAAGTATTGCATTATCAGTCTTTAATGTTTCCTTGTGCTACACAGATCTCCTCTGAGGATTTTGATTTCTTCGTCATAATCACCCGAATTTATTAAAATCTTGACGCTGTTTAAGGTTAGAAAATATTAAACTCATTTTTTTTTGGAAAATTAAATTTAAAATCTATTAATTAGTTGCTGAACACCTCATAGATTTTTTAAATAAGACCAATAATGTTTTAATTTTACACTATGATAATAATAAATGACACACCATATTGTGTAAATGTGAAAGAAGTTTTCATTCAACACATTTTTTTTAAATAGTTTAACAAAAGTTCTCAACTATGAATACTGTTTTAAGGATCAATCAAAACCATTCTATGTATTTTCAAGTAATAATGATGAACAAAATTCCCTATTTCTTGGAACTAAATTAAAAAAAAAGGTCCTTATTAATTCCGTAATTTCCTCGTAAGACGATCAAATATTTTCATAAGTAAATTGCCCGAGAATCCTCGAAAGTTGTTATTAAATTACCGTAACATAATTTTATTAGCATCATAACAAACCTAAGTTTCTCATAAAAATGATGAGAAGTATTATTTTCGTAAGTGCTTAAAACGTCTGCCGTAAAATTACCAAATGCGAGCAATTTTTCAGAAGAAAAACTCTTGTAAACACACTCATATTCCTCAAAATGAACTATGACAGAACTGCGTTTTTTTTTCTTAGATATGGTATGATTTTTTATCACCTTGCAAATAGCTTAGTACTAAAAAGTACAAAAAAGTACCACTTTACCTAATTCACTACTCCTCTCAGCTTCAATCTGCGCGACCAGGTCTCGGGCCCGGCCGTGCATCCGCGCGAAATGAACCCTGGACCGGCCATGTCTTATGAGACTCCTTCCACCATGTCGCACACCCCTCACTTCACTTCTATAGCACTGCACTAGCGTCGCGATGTATATTAATATTAGCGTCCGCATTATTGGAGCATCGTGGCGTGCGCTCCCGACGGCCGCGCGGCTACTACTGAGAACTTCAACACGGAGAGAGACTCAATTATTTTAATTTTCGAATCTGACGTCGAATTTGAAATTTGAATTCGAATGACAATATTTTTTGGTTAAAAAGGAGGATTAAAATGAGGTTTTTGCACGGTTTTTGTCTTTATTTTGGTAAATATATTTTTTATTTAATCTCGCTCTGTGAGTAAGCACTGAGTTAGCTTTAGTAGAGAATCGGATAGATTTTTTATACTTTGAGACAGCGACTTTGAACTGCGTTTTCTAGTAAAATACGATTTTTAATTAAAGGAGATCAAAGCATTAAGATAATAAATAATATTTTCTTATTTCATACTATCTCCTATCGAGTCCTTGAAGATCTCAAAGGGTTACTTTTAATTAACTACAGAGTTAGTAATTGCAGTTCTTGTATTGCAAATGAAAGGATTAAAGGCGATATTAACAATCAATTTTCAATATCTTATATTGAGTTCTATCAATTCAGATGTATTTTGTAAAATATTATTCAGGCTTTGACTTTTCACATTAAATATAGGGTTTTGAGAGACTGAATAAACTGCATAGAGCTTTTGATGTACTTGAATGGCCATTTTGTACTATATCAAAGTTTTATTGCAATAAGTAAAAATATCTAAACTATTAAGTGTTTAGATTTTTTTATTTATCTATAGGCTCGCGCTTGACCACTATCTCACCTGATGGTAAGCAATGATAGCACGCTTGCCTAGATGTAACCTATTCACTCTTGACTTAAAGACCCCTAGGTTGTAGATATCGGGGAACTCAGACTCCAGGAGGGAATTCCACTCCTTAGCTACGCACAATAAAAGTATTCCAAAAACGTTTAGTGCGTATGGGTGGGATGTCCACCATGTACCGATGGCGTGGCGCATCACCGTACGTCATGTAGTTCGATGATGGAACGTGCTAGATGGCATTAGATCATGTAATTCCATCGCACACTTCTCGAAGTGCAACCGATAAAAATACAACCGACTTCCAAATAAAAACACTACAAAGTAAAAAATAACTTCAATTTCGGAAGTCGGTGTTCCTGTTCTTGTTTCGTCACACCGACGAAAAATATTTTTATATTTTACTTATTAGTAATACATTATGGACAAGTTTTATAGCATCTATAGTATAGTACCTATAATGCCCACAGTGATGCCAGAACAGATTGCCCGAATAACATGTACCTTAAACATAACCAGTGGAATGAGAGTGTACCAGAGTGAACTGTACATATCTGCGTACTCGTTTAGAGTATACTGGCGTGATGAAATGTTATAAAATTGTGTAAGCAATAAACAGACATGCGATTCCAGCAATCCCAAGAGATTTGCATTCCTTTATTTAAGAGTTCTGTTGTATATCTTCGAAGTTCTTCATCAGATCTTTACCAAATTTAAATTGCACAGTTTCGGAATAAACTTATTACGAACCAAAAAATATTGCAAATCCGTTTATATATGCGGAGTTATGCCCGAACATACATAAAAACATCCGAATTGAGAACATCCTCTTTTTTGGGAAGTCGGTTAAAAAACCGACAACTCGGCGTCGATGTTCAAGGCTCTGCAGCTTTGACTCGACGAGATAGAGAGATATAAACAAAAACATAACATAACGTATGTATTCTCGGGGTTCGGCGAAGGCACTTATAAGTATATCCAAATTTTGGCAGTTAGGTTTAAGTCCCATGTAATGGGACCCTATTGCCAACAACCGGGTACAAATCTAGACTCTGGGCTGATACTGAAAAATTGCTGCTACCGAAATGTCCTAATGGTGGTCTAGTGGCTAAAGACCTCGCCTCTCGTGCTTGAGGTCGTGGGTTCAAATCCCGGCAAAGTACTAATGTTACCTTTTCAAATGCATATGTACTTTCTAAGATTATCTTGGACATAGCAGCCAAAGGTGAAGGAACACATCGTGAGGAAACCTGCACTTATATAGTTGATGCAAGTCTGAAATAGCCTGTAAAGTCAGAGGCCTGTGGGTTTCCAAGAGGCGGCTGTAATAACTGAAAATTCCAGATGAAAATACCATCAGTAAGCGATAAGCAGTTTCTAAATTAAAATTCTCTGTGGAGTTTTAAATAAAGATCTACTAATCAGTTACAGTTACCAACCCGCACTAGGCGCGTGGTGGATTACGGCCCATTCCCTCTCAGAGAGAGGACGCCTGTGTCCCAGCAGTGGGAACATTAAAAAGTCTGATGATTATGATCATGATGAATCACTTACAAACCAGATTTTTATAAACATGTTGCATAATAATAATTTATTGTTTTCAAGGTTAACGTGGCAAGAAATCACACAAGGTAAAGAGGTTTTGATGGAGAAACGGTAGAAATTTGCCCAGAAGTTATTAATTAAGTTTAATATAAAGGCGACAGTTTGTGAGTGTGTGTGTTTGTATGTTTGTTATTCATTCACGCAAAAACTACTAAACGGATCTGGATGAAATTTGGCACAGAAATAGATTATAATCTGGAATAGCACATAAGATATTTTTTATCCAGAAATTTGTTCCCTTGGGATGATTTTCAACATTCACGCGGGCGAAGTTGCTGACAGAAGCTAGTTTATTTATAATGGTTCTCAGAGGATTTTTAGTTCGCCTGCCTCGATGGTCTAGTGGTCTCAAGAGCTAAGCTAAGCATGACTATGGTTTATGGTTTATTTCTGTTGACTTCTTTCTCCATTTTTTTCTGGTTTTTCCATCTGGGTCATTTTATTAGGAGCTCGGAGTCTAGATTTGTGCGATTATTATTTGTATTTTGATTGAAGTTGATATTGATTGATTTGATATTAAAAATATAATAAAGTAATATCAAATCTCAACAAATAATTATAGTAAATAAGTTACAAAGTAATAACTTTGTTCCAGTTTTTTATTACCTAATCAATGTATAATATTAGGTACTCGTACCTAATATTGTATATTGATGTTAGAAAAATATAATAATACTAACAAGTCTTATATAAAGTAATAATTCTGTTAAACTTTTTTAGGGTTCCGTACCCAAAGGGTAAAAACGGGACCCTATTACTTAGACTCCGCGGTCCGTCTGTCTGTCTGTCCGTCTGTCACCAGGCTGTATCTCATGAATCGTGATAACAAGACACTTGAAATTTTCACAGATGATGTATTTCACCACATAATTACAACTTCAACAGTCTCGGCTGCATATTACACGAGAATAATGGTGCGGACCCAACTTCACTCACTCACACTACACAATTACACTTACATCATCTCAACTCTCGACTACACTCATTAAAACCACAATCAGGTATGTTTGTTGTTTTCTCTATCCTCTTGAATTTCATTTGATTTAACGTTGATTCTTTAGATAATCTTAATCTTAATTTGATTTATTATTTTGTCCTTAATTTGATTTTAGCCTGATTTTAATTTGATTTTAGTTTGATTATGCCTTGGTATTAAATTTTAGTTTGATTTTAATTTGATGTAACTTAGATTTTAATTTGATTATTTATTTTTATTTTTTAAAAACGTTGCCCCACACTAGGAATTTTTTTCCTGTATCTTGGGTGCGTTTACAAACAATAAGCTCACATACACAATCACCCAGAGCGGGAATAACTATCCGTAGGTCATACAAATATTTGTTCCGTACGGGAATCGAACCCGCAACACGCAGCGCAGCAGTCAATCACTCAACCACTGCGCCAACCGTACGCCCCAAATGAATGATTATGGTTGATTTTAATTTGATTATAATTGATTTTTGTTTGATTTTATTTTGATTTTAAATTTTATTTAATTCAATTTAGTTAATTTTGAAATTTGACTTTTATTTGATTTTTACTTCATTTAATTTGGTTTTAGTTTTATTCTAATTTTAATTGATTCTGTTAATTTATTTAATTTAATTTGGTTTGGATTTCATCTGTTTTTAATTTTTCTGATTATGTTTAAATTGATGTAACGTAGCAACACATCTCATTTTAATGTTTTTTTTTACATTAATACCATGGTTCACTAGCCCCCATAATGCAGGCCTTTGTATCACATAAACATTTTATTTTATTTATTTATTTATTCAGTATAAAAAAATATTTAAGTGGGGCTCCCATATAACAAACGTGATTTTTTGCCTTTTTTGCTATAATGGTACGAAATCCTTCGTGCGCGAGTCCGACTCGCACTTGGCCGGTTTTTTTTTTAATATCTGTACCCATGTACGAACCAACTTATCCTTGGTATTATTCTTACAAAATGTAATTTTAGTTGATCAAACAAGGAATCCATACTAATATTAGAAATGCGACTCATTTGAACGGATTTGGATGAAACTTGGCACATTGGTAGATCAACATATGGGTCGCGGATAAATTTGAAAGAGAGTTACGGCGGCGCTGGCACAAACAACTGAAGGAACTCAGAAGTTGGGTTTTAGTCAGTAAAACACACGCCCTCCCGCTTCACCAAGAGCGGAAGAAGTCATTGGATGATTGCCCAGTCAAAAAAAATCAATACATGACCTGAATTAGGTCATAAGATGCTTTTTAACCCGATTGTTTACTCCCTTGGGATAATAGAACACTTTTCGTGTGGGCGAAGCTGCAGGCAGAAGCTAGTAAGATATTAAGTTTAATAAAGCTTGTAGACGCTAAATAAAAAAGAGTCATTGACCTCGCCTACATTTTCATTCACACTGAAGGTACATATCAAATATCAGAGATGATTAAAATGCAAGAATGCAAATTATTTCGCAGTATTAGTTTTTATTCTATGTTTTATGATTTTTTTTGACTTTTGACTTCAAATTTTGTGAAAAATAATTTGCAGTGAGTTTATTTAATTTCAATTTCAATAATAGGTGCTTTTTACTGTTTAAATTTTATAAATATTATAAAATAGGGTTACCAAATTACTAAAACCAACTTTCAAGGATTTTGCCCGAGGTTTGGCTGCCCTGGCAAAACATAAGCTGTTGAAAGCCGGTGCTCCTCAGTTGATCCCATTTAAATTTGAATAGTATTTTTTAAGTTATTCTTAATAACACGTATTTATAAGGAATCAAAACTAAAAAGAGAGTAAAAAAACTTTTTAACGAAGGAAAGTTCGAAGTCAGTGTCTGTGGAACCTATTTTTTTTCGTTTTTGACAGTGGCGTCCGAAAAGAAAGTTATTTTTCGCTTTGTAATGTTTTGTTTTGGAAGTTGTTTTTTGTATAAACCTATATATTGTATTTAGGTGCATTTTCATTAAATTATTATTTTTGGTAAGCGTCAGTGCCCCTGGACCAAAAGAGATATTGATGTTTAGAAAATACTAAAATGCACTACCTTTTTGCTACTATTTGATACTTTAATTCAAATATTTAGTACCTCTTTTAACAGCGAAAAATCGCGTAAAGAAAGTCGTCAGACATTCTGACATCAGGATATTTGGACCAGTTTATTTCCATAGATCGAGACAACACAACTAATTTATCTCTATGTTAATATTTACGACCTTCTTAGTATGAGGTACTAAGAAGGTAGTAAATATTCACATATATATATTTTTGGCATATCGGATAAATTTTACGCAAGAAAGTAACTACAGTAATACGATACATAATATGTTAGGTTACTCTAAGATAAGATTAATATATTAACTGGCGACAGTAAAGTTTTTTTTAATATGTTTATTTTTAATTTGGTTCTGACTAAGTAACGTTAAATAATAATTAATTATTATATTAGGTATCTTATGAATGTTTTCTGTAGAAAGGCCAAACAAAGCAAACAGTTTGCATGTTTATTTTTAACCTTCTTTGACGTGCTGTTGAAAAGTTCAAGTCAACCTACGCATTGAAAGTATTGCTTCAGAATAACGAACTAAGAATTAAATGTTTGCTTTGTTTCAAATTTTTTTTAAATACCTCAGAGAGTTCTTCTTGGTACCACGGATATTTTCAAATAGTAAATTTGTGGTTAAAGTATGAAATTGCCGATTTATACTGAAAAAATGTTTTTTTTTTAATTTAACATATTCAATCAAAATAATTACCATTATTATCTACACATTGCTGCCATCTAATAGGTAGGTCATTTATGCCTTTGCGATAGAACTCTGGTGATCTAGATTCGACAAACTGTGTGAAAGCATTTTGTACTGCCTCCTGAGAAGAAAACTTTTTATCACATAGAAAATTGTCCAAATCACAAAAAAATGGTAGTACGTTGGAGCAAGGACCGGCGAATACGGAGTGTGACGAATGGTTTCTAATTGCATTTCCTGTAGAGTTAAAACGGTTTCTCGTGCTGTATGAGGCCTCGCGTTATCATGGAGTAATAATGGTGAAGATCGATTCATGAGTCGGGGCTGTTTCACTGCTAGTTTTGCTATCATTGTTCAGAGTTCGGCACAGTAGACATCTGCTCTCATCTGCTTTAGGACACTGTTGCTGCGTTTGACCTGGGGTCAGCTATTGCATTTTTCGCTTACATGTCACTATTCGATCCAATATTCCTTCATTTCTGTATCGATTCAACAAGGCAACACAATTTTCAACACGCGTTTCTTTCTGCAGATCAGTCAAATCATGAGGCACCTATTTTCCATATTTTTTTATTTTATTGATTTGATGCAAATGAGTCAATATTGTTGGTAAGGTAAAGGTAAACCATGCCACTAATTCCTGGGTAGTTTGGCTCAGATCGGCTTCCACCATCTCTTGCAATTCATTGTTATTCACCTGTATGGTATGGTGTTCTGCTGTGCAGATCCACATCTTTTAGTCTATTTACGTTTTATAATACTGAACAAACCACAACTTTCATCTTTTGAAATTGTATCAACTCATATGATTCACTTTTATGTATTCTTTGATACTGTTAGCACCTGAAAATCATACTTTTAGTTATCTCTGATTGTTTTAAAATTCCTCAACTTAATTTATATTGCTAATTTGTAAAATCTTAGAATATTTTATACTCTGACATTTTCATCTGATCTGACGTCTGTCTGTCTATTTTATTTTCTCAAAATTCTAAAACCATACTTGCGCAAGTATATAGGCTAACTTTTGTTTTCCCTTTCAGGCCCTCATCTCATCATCAATTTTCTTTTTACTTTTGCTAGCACTTTTCTTTTAATTCTTCACAATTTATACTTAACCTATTAGGCAATTATTTTTATTCCTCTATTATGATTTATTTTCTTTTTAAAGCGGTTTGGCAAAACTTTTACCTTGACCGTCTGCCTGAGGAGTTCCTGTCTGTCATGCTGCCTGCCTAGCTGTCGACCACAAGCAACTAACAACGTGTGAAGCCAGCCCTTTGAATTTCTATTCTAAATATCCTTTTTATAAGTTTATTTTTTTAATAACTCTTTTATTTTAATAGCGTGGCTTACGTTAAGCTCTTAGCGTAACGTTACAATGAGCGGTCTTCCACGTGGTTCGTTCTTCAAATCAAAGTTTCCATCACGAAAGCATTTAAACCAAAATCACACGGTGCGTTCATTTGCAGTCCCCTGTCCAAACGCAACATTGATTTTGCGAGCTGTTTCTACTGCGTTAGTGCCGCGTCGGAACTCGTAATCAAAAACCACTCGTATTTTCGAACTATTCATCTTTCTTGTCTATGCTGATTAAAAAAAACAACTGAAAGTCGATAATTGAATGTCGCACATTTTTTAAAAGAAGAACTTCATAGGTACCATGTGAAAAAAGTTTCACTCAAAAATCTCAAACCATGAAGGTTCTATGTCAATTCGAATTACCTATTACAACAAAACAGCAATTTCATAGTTTAACCGCTATTATTATTTAAAAAAACAATTACATAACACAGTCGTTAACTCTCTCTTCTTTTTATTCATGTTCTTCATAGCTGAAGGTCGTGCCCATCCTGAAAAGCTTTGATGATTTGACTGATTAGCTGTTTCCAGGTCATTCTGTCTTCGGCTCTTTTCTGGGAAGTAGTTAAAAATCATAATTATTTAGTTTTTAGACAAAACGTGAACTTTCGCTGTCGTACATATAAAAATCAATGTTCGGTATTGTTCACCTTATGGCTCACCATCAAAGCTTTGATTTAGTTCAACAATGTCAAAAGCTTCAATTTTTAGGGTTCCGTACCCCAAGGGTCCGAACGGAGCCCTATTACTGTCATTCACGTGTCCGTCTGTCTGTCCGTCTACTGTCACACAGGTTTACAGCCAAACGGTAAGAGCTACATTCTTCAAATTTTCACAGTATAAGCATCTTGTTAACCCAAAGCTATACAAATTGCCAAAAAATATTTTTTAATGTTTTTAAGGGGAACTCACATACAGACAAAGGGGAGCGCAAAAAAATAACTACCCAATCGAGTGGGGTATCATTGTTTAGACTTCGTTGTGAAGATAAATACTGTATTTTTCGTTTTAAAAATTTTAGAAAACAAAGGAATGAGAAGCCATCAAAGCCAGATTAAAAAAATATTGTTCCGGAGTTTTTTTTTAAGTTTTTCTATCTTACATGCGAACTTAACAAACTATCAAAGACACTAAACAACTGGACTAAAACAAACAAATCTCCTCCATAATATAGCCAAAACAAAAACATCAATAATTCTGCGCTCGTATATAGGTCTAAGTGATATATCCCAATAAATATAATAATACCCTCTATCTACTAATACTAGCACGTGTCTTGTCTTACGCATAAGAAGATGAGTCAGAAAAACTAGTTCGCAACATACACAATACCCAGTTCGGGTACAACTATTTGAAGGCATACAAATATTTATTCCGTGCGGGTATCAAATCCGCGACATGTATTGCAGCAGCCTATCGCTCAACTAATGCGCCCACCGTGCCGACAAACTGAATTGTTTGAATCTGAGCTTTCTGTGTTTTAACATTTTGGCCTTTAAGAGAATCAACTAACTAAATAAAAAAAACGAATAATTGCGAATTTAATAACTACTTAGTTCTGTAGTAACATAAAATTCAAATTCGTAATTAAATGGGATATTATTATTTACACATTAAATAAATAATCACCTATCAGTTTATTTCCATCGTTTATATACTCTTTTTCAACAAATTAATTATTTTACAGCAAGTAAACTAATTGTTTAACAAAACTAGTACAGGCAGATAATTTGAAAATATACATCAACACGTCATTACACTTTTCCTGCAAATTAACCAGCACGTGCAACCGTTATACTAACACATAATAAAATAAGTCCAAGGGCGAGCGAAGCGAGCTCCGGAGCTTAGGGCACCTCGAACGGATAGGTTTGGTTCGAAGGGGATCAGCTCACGTCATCTCCTTAATTTTAGGTTACTTTAGAACCTGCAGACAGTAAATAGGAGCCCCACAGAATAACAGACTTGATTGTGCGCTAGATAATATTAGGTACGTGTTCATAAAAAAGCTCCGCTTATCAATTAATAGCGATGCGTCATGAACTCAAATTGTTGCTAAAATAATAATATTTTGAGGTAAATTTTTGATTTGCGTTAAAATACTATCCAAATTAAAACTATAAGGGGTGCTAGACAAAGTGACTTTTTATCAGATAACCACTGTCCAAAGTCTTACGGTCTTAGAGAAATTTCAGTAGCCATCGTTGATTCCATACATTAAGGACTTTTTGAAAATCGTTATTACTCTTAGAATGCCACTTTGCCTAGGCCCTAAGATATCTTAAAGGTTCGGGGAAGTGTCTGACAATTTTTCCAGTTAATTCAACTCTTTATTATGACTAAGCCTTCTGTCCCTTGCCTCAGTATCCTTTATTACGGCATATACGGCTGAATTCCACCCACCCAAGTAATATCATTATCGCTTCCGCGGGCTGCTACGATGCTACGAGATACCGCTACGGCGTAGCTGCGTAGCACTATCGTAGATAATCCGGCATTTCTATAGGCACTTGGTGGCTTCAAGAATTTTCGGGTCGTGGTTTCTGTATTGTACTTTGAATATTTAACTTCATAATGTATGATATTGAATCGAGATTAAAGTAGCTTTGTAACATGACTAGTTTTTGGCAGCGACGTCGCCTCTGTGGATGTTTAAAATTATCGGCTATGTACGACTGGGACCAAAAGTATATCACGTCCAAGTCATGGTATACCCGTCTATAAATTTTAATCCTTGCCCAATTAGCTGTTGAAACGGGATTTACTAACATTTAAATAAGCCTAATTATTTTCTATTTATATTACTCGTATTAGTAAGACAACATGCAACCAACAAAATTATATATCGATTAACTTTTCTACGTGCTAAAAATGTTAAACTAGAATTAGATAAAAACAAAGAAAGGTGACAAAAGGTAAAAAGGGTCGAACGTAACCATTAATGAGACGAACTTTTAGAACGACAGCGATTCCAAATTAGAGAAAAAACTGCTGTGTTCAAACATTTTGCGATACTTTTACAGAGTTTAGCATTTTCACCCTTTTATTACGAACACCTTTTTTAATGAATCGGTCATTTTACGATTCTTTAAAAGTTTAATTATCTACTGTCTTTATTGACGTTTAAAAGTGTCATAAAATATCATGAATTGTTCTTACAGGTTTATTAACCTCTGTGACTGGTTTATAGATAATAAAGTAGGTTACAACTAAACAAGCTGCGTAATATATCATAAAAGAGTACAATAATAAACAAACTAAACTATCTATCATCATGGGCTTCATTCGGTTATGTTTGCAGATGTTATTGGAAGAGGTTTAGGTAAATAAATAAATAGCAATCAGAGTATTTCGACTTTAAATTATTGTATGCCTGTGTCATCTTACAAGTATATCATGGAATCTGTAACAAATAATGTATTTAAAACAGACACCAATGTAACTGTTTTTATAGATGACAGTTTGGATGTAAAAAAGATGACATCACTGAGTTTGTAACGGAGTTGATAAAGTTAAATTGTAATAAAATCATATTGTGTGCTTTTCCATATTTAGAAAAATTGTCTAGTAGACAAAATAATTATATTCACATGCTGAACAAGCATGTTCATTTCCTTGTCAGCCATTACAGCGAAAAATTAGTTTTCTTTTTATATCAAAATTTTTGTTGATAAATTGAAAACGACAGGCAATGCAGTGTATCTGCCTATTAGGGTAAGACATCAAATAGCAAGGTTATTATCATTTACTATAAAATCAGACATAAATAGTATGTCGAAGACATGTACTGTAGTTGATATTAGTAGTAATACTAATTTACAGGTGGTCAATAAGTTTAATAACGTTATCACTTCTGCTAATAATATTTATAGTATAAAATGGTTTGTAGGACAAGGGAGGGTATCAGCAACGAAATAGTTACGAGTACATCCACCATCAAGAAGGTACCTTCTTGCTCTCACTTAGTTAATTTAAAAAAGTGCTAAGCAGGATTCCTTGAAATTAATCCATCAAAATATTCAAGGTATTTCTGTGAAGCTATTGGAAATAGAACTGTTTTTAGAAAAAAAACAATGTTTGAAATGATTTGTTTCACTGAGCATTGGCTGAAAGATCATACACAACAAATGCAGATTCAGTCCAGACCAATAACATCTGGCACTTTGTTAGTAAGTTAAGTGATCAAGACCTCACAGTGAATGATCGTAATATTTCATATAAAAAAGTTTTGTCAGTAGTTAAAATAGAGTTCAATAATAGTTTTAAGAAAAAACTAAAACTATATGCCCTAAGTTTTTTATTCAGTGACTGGGTGACTGAAGGACTCAGGAAAAATAGGGAAAGACTTTACGAGCTGTATGGCCTTAAGCCTTATATTAACACTGAAATTTTTAATAAGTATGTTGCTATTTAATTTTTATTTTTCTTAGAAATACTTGTTATGTAGACTAGGCTTTATACATTAGCAATAAGGTTAAAACCGCAGAAAATAAAACCAAGACAGTTTGGATAATTATAAACAATGAAACGAACAGGAACAAAATAAATAATACTGATTACACGCTTGAAACTACACACGGACTTATTAGAGATAACAAAAAAGTTGCTCAAGAATTTGTAAATTTCTTTACCAGCATCCCAAGTAAAACTACTGAAACCATATAATTCTTCTCCCTCGTTTGCTTCTGGTTTATTAAACGTTTCAGCCTGTCCGACTGAATTTAACTTTTCACATATAAACCCAATAAAAGTAATAAAAGCTTTTAAGCAAATCAAAATCAAACTGACTGAAGGTCTATGGAGAATGTCCATAAAAGTTTGTACCTCCATTATTCGGACTATAGCGCTGTACTTAGCTTTAATTTTTAATTTGTGCGTAGATCAAGGAGTCTTTCCGGATCTAATGAAACATAGTAAGGTTATACCACTTTTAAATCGGGGGACAGTAAAGATACAAATATTTATAGACCAGTATCGTCGGTTTGCAGCAAGATATTTGAAAAGATAATGCTAAATCAAATGCTCATTCATTTTAATACGAATAAAATAAATTTCCAACAACATAAACAGTGCGTTTTTACCAAAGGACGTTGTACGACCGACGCTGGTGTCACCTTATTAGAACACATCTTTGATGCGTGAGAAGAGGCACAAGATGCCATTGGTGTCTTTTGCGACCTCTCGAAAGCATTTGATTGCGTTAATCATGAAAGGTTACTTTTAAAACTTGGGCATTACGGGCTAGGCCAATCAGCTTTAAGTTTAGTAAAATCTTATTTGAATGATAGACAGCAACTATTTCAAATAATCGGTGTGAATTCGTCGGGGTTACCGGCCAAAATGGGGTACCCAGGGTTCAATTTTGGGTCCTTTCTTGTTTCTAGTCTACATTAACGATTTACCCCATCTATTGAATAATAATTTAAACATGGTGTTATTTGCTGATGACACTTCTTTGATTTTTAAGATAAATAGACGTACGAGTAACGTTGACGACGTAAATAACGTATTGCGATAGGTTCAAAATTGGTTCACAGCTAATAATTTAGTTTCAAATGCTAAAAAGAATAAGTGCATAAAAATTGTCTTACCGGATGTCAAAACTACTGATTGCGACATTATATTAAACAGGGAGAAGCTAGAATTCGTAGATAAAATGTTTTTTCTGGGGATCACGCTAGATTCAAGGTTACAATGGGGTCCTCATTTTATATCACTTGCAGGGCGGCTAAGCTCGGCAGCTTATGCTATTAGAAAAATTCGTCAGTTGACTGATGTAGATACTGCGAGGCTAGTCTATTTTAGTTACTTTCATAGTATAATGTCTTACGGTATCTTACTATGGGGAAGGGCTGCAGACATTGAGTCAATTTTTATTCTACAAAAACGAGCCATCAGAGCGATATACAAATTTTCGCCAGCGCGATTCTCTAAGGGAACTGTTTAAAGACATTAACATCATGACGGTACCTTGTCAATATATTTATGAAAACATTATGTACGTTAGAAAGAATTTAAATCTTTTTAGTAAAAACGGCGACAGACATAATTATGTAACTAGAAATAGGGACCAATTAATTAACACAGGTTTAAGGCTGGCTAAAGTAGCATCATCTTTTATGGGGTACTGTATAAAATGTTACAATAAAATACCGCCCCACAGTGTAGAACTGAATGAAACGAAATTTAAAACTTGTATAAAACGCACATTATGCAGGCAAGCATATCATAAGTTGGGGGATTAGATCGCTAATAAAAATGCTTGGCTCAATGCTGGCCCTGCTCCGCAGCCACTAGGGCGTAAGAACAAGTGATGGGCAGAAAAGTTTTGAAGTATTGTTGGCCCTGCTGAAGACTGTATGAATATATTTGTATTCTATAAACTCAATTTCTTTTAGTATTATGTAACTGCACAGCACATGTGTGAATAATATGTTCCGACTGTTAATCTAACATTCACTGTTTTATTTATTTCGTTGACTTCTGTGTGCCCTGGCAGTTGACTGTGTCATGCTCTCTCTAATTTCTCTCTGATGGTGGCACATGTGTTGGATCATTCGGTTCCCTTCATGATGTTTGAGCTGAGTTATGCCGATACATGCGTCATGTTCGTGAACGGGCGCTATCAGTTAGGATTGGTCATAACGTTGCTGCCCGGCCTGTTATTGTTTTTTTTTTTATTTTATTGTTTGTTACTCTAGAAGCATTTACGTGCACGTCTTTTTACATTGTTCTCACATATGTATTTTTTTAACAAGAATGGTGTAACCAAAAAATTGTAATTAAAACTGATTGACAAGTGTGTTCGTAGAGTTTCTTGCAAATTCTTCTCCATTGAGACCTACTGACGCTTGCGAATTTGCAACTAGAATCATCTTTTTTTGTTTGTTTGATAATTCAAAAGTACCTCTAAGATTTATTTGAAATAAACTATTTGATTTTGATTTTTAGAAACCACGATAAGTAATCATAATTATACTTAAATAGTAAAGATACCGCCGCTGATTGAATTATACGCGTTAATCATTTAAGAAATGCGACAATTTGACTCGCGTACAGGAATGTCCCATGATAGATGACCGTGCCACGTGGCGAGTTCACTTCAATCTAGTATGACCTATGTACTCGTATGTATTATCAGTTGTACATTGCAAATTGTGGCGTCAGAAAAACGCACCGTCCGTCCCTTCGTTACTATATTATAAGTCTATGTAAGTAAAACAAGTTGGAGTATTAAAATATAAATAAAATCATTTCACTATGTCTTGAAGTCTCTAATTAATTTACTTAAAGAAATTAATTAAAATCTCTCTCAAAGCCAACTTACTATACAGTTTATCCGCTAATAATAATTCCCTAACCCCTTCTTAACAAACATGTTGTATTAAATGCACATCAAACCATATAAGAGGTTTCCTGGCGTTATTAGCCCTTTATCTACCCTCTTAAGGCACAATAGACGTACAATAAGCGACCGCGAAAGCCTTACGGTTATCTGTGAATAACGTGTATTAACTCCTTAAGTAAATCCTATGGGGTAACCGCTTCTTTAAGTAATATTTGCATGGGTAGGCTTTTGTGTGAGTATATTACGAGATTGTTCGTAAGGGAGGTTATATGGATACTGCGTGTTGTTGTAAGTTTTAGACAAACTCCTTTGATTTTGGTGGGTGTCAGAATAGGTTTTTTTTTCAAGATATCTTTATTTTAGATCTGCCATATCAATGTGATCCAAAACTGTTACTGTAAGTGACGAAATCTCCTCGGAAATCTTAGACATAGAAATATTTCTCTGTGTCAACAGAAACTTGGTATGTACTTGTAAGTGAAAAATATCAGCTTTTGTTACTGATTTTACTAAAGGATGTCTGATTAACTGTCCAATTCTAGGAAGAAGATCTTGTAATGTTTGGTCCGAAGAGGAAATAAATGGGATTAGGAAAAACTAAGACGGTTTGGTTTGCCTGATATCCGACCGTAAAGCCCACGATAAAAGTACCTACACATCATAATTTGGAAAGAATCAATACCACACACTTTTAGCCAGCAATCCAATTTGCGGGTCCGGTAATAGGGTTGGCACAATCGCGTCGGCTATCGTCTGGAAGCGTGTCTGACGGCTTCACACGTAACCTTGTGTGATCCGTTTCACTTGTAATTACCACGCAAATTGGGTGCGGGAGCGAATGTGCGCGAATATCAGGAACGGCCCTTTAGATTCTCTTTGCGGAAAATAGTATAGAAGTGTCTTTCTTAAATCACAGTAGCTACGAGTATATACTTGTTGGTTGGAAATACAATCGCCAATCAGATAAAAAGTGTTGTGATTATGCAGAAAGAAAACCTGAATAAGTTTATTTACTTTATTTTTTTTACATTTTATTGGCACCAGTATTGACACCAGATAATACAAGAAAAAACCGGCCAAGTGCGAGTCGGACTCACGCACGAAGGGTTCCGTACCGTTATCGCAAAAAACGGCAAAAAAAACACGTTTGTTGTATGGGAGCCCCACTTAAATATTTATTATATTATGTTTTTAGTATTTGATGTTATAGCGGTAACAGAAATACATCATTTGTGAATTTAAAGGTCCCGTTTTTTACTGACTCCTAAAAAATTAAACTTGAAGCTAAAAAACATACAATACGGCGGCCTTATCGCATTCCGCGATCTCTTTCAGACAACCTGGAATTGTTAAAGTTTGGATTTTAGCGAGGCAAACTCAACATCTGCGGAGCCTTTTTCTAGCTATCCAAGCCTAGTACTCGTATAGCTATCCTAGGGTCTAGTCCCTAACTCCGTCAATGAAGTTACGGGCCTGTCCGAAAGTAATCCGGAACTTCGGAATAAACCCTACTCCGTAATGATTCAATTTTTCGGACGGGTAGAAACACATTGGGACTAGGTACAACTGTTAAATTTTATTGTCAAAAATTAGTTAGTTTCGTACCCGAACGAATCATGCGTCCGTATGTGATACGGAGTAGCCCATAACCTGGTTGTTGTGCTCCATGCCCGTAATGAAGGCCGTAACTACGGACTTCGTGCTTAGGGAGTAGACCCCTTGATAGGATACAACCGAATACTTGTAATTTATACTCATTCCATTCCGTCTTAAAAAAATCTAGTGAAAAAAAAAAGTGTTAAACTATTTAATTACACTCTATATTATTAGTGGATAGTAAGCAAGTTTAGGTAAGCAACTACAGATTTTTTATCGGCAGATAGTTTGGCCGAGCCTCTAATCAATATGAAGAAGTATGCAAGTGCGCACATTACAATTTGGTAATGAATGTAATTTTCAATCAGACCGATGTAGTTTGAGGGGGCTCTAAAAATGTGAATGTCATCATTATCATCAGTATTTTAATGTTGCCTGTGCCTGTGTCCCAGTAATGTTCCCACTACTGGAACACAGGGTTCCTCTTTGTGAGAGGGAAATAATGATAAAATAACCCATTACTTACTTACTACTATTTATGTGTAGTCTGAATGGTCCCACTGCAGGGCCAAGGTCTCCATTTTTTCTAATCCATGCAATAATAATGTGCACGGAAATCCAAAGAAAAGGATTATCTCATATTAATCATCTATAGCACCCATAATTTAACCATAACTCGTTTCACAGCCGTTAATTTAGCTTTAAATAAATTATTTATACTTTATAGTCGCTGCGAAATCACTCGTTTGCGTGCTTAAACTCGTGAAAGTGGGAAAATACGCTGATATAGTTTACCGAGGTCGGTTCTAGGAAATTGACCAAAGCGATATATTCCCATAGCCTGCAATAAAAATCACCATAAGCCTTATAAAGTAAGTTTTTCCCATTGGGTACGCCAACTTTCTTTATAAGTGATTGTGTACGTAAGAATTCCCAATTTCGTATTTGCCTATCGACTTCGACCAACTTTGTTTCTAATGGGAATATTGTAAAATGCACTCGAGCCACAATTTCTACGAATCAAAAGTTAGTAGAACAATTGAACTTTATTCGTTTTATAATGTACTTCGTACCAAATGGGACCAACGGGAATATGTTCTTTCACGTTTAATTCCCAACTGCTACGTTTGCCCTAATACTGGGAAAATGAAACTTTGCCTTCATGATTTTTTTTTTAATGTTAAATTATATTTGGCTTTTTTTATGTGTTAGTATTTATTGTTATAGCGCCAGAAATAACTTCCGTTGCAGCATTTTACTACGGGTCGATCAAACTAAACATTGACTCACATAATATTTCTATACCGAAACCGCAGAGGACACGAAATGGAGATAAACTAAAAGAGTCTTGTCTGCGCTCGTCCGGGAACTGTTTACATAAACTTTAAACGACTACTCTGAATAAGGAATACTGGACCATTTCAGCATTTAAAAGTTCTAAGTTCACATGATATCACGCCTGTATTCCCTGAAGGGTTGGGCAGAGGTACACCTATATTGAACCCACATTTCACCAGTTATGTTTAAGTACCAAGAAATAGGGGCCTATTGCGAACCTGGCACATGTCCAGACCCTAGGCTGTTATTTAAAAATTCCATTATAGAAAAACCCTATAACACTTTGTTCCAGATACAAAAACGCAATAATACTTTGTTCCAGATAGAAAAACCCAATACCACTTTATTCCAGGTAGAAAAACCCAATAACACTTTGTTCCAGATAAAAAAAAAAACACTTTGTGCCAGATAGAAAAACCCAATAACACTTTGCCCGACCCTGGAATCAAACCCAGAAACTCATGTTCAGCAATAGCGTTTGTGACCTTGTGCTCGCATGCGCGTGGGGTGGACTAACGAGGCAGTCAAGTGCTAGATTTATTTACTCGAAATAATCTAACGATATTTCTAATTAGCTTAAACTCAGTTTTGAATATTACATCAACATTGGAGTAATAATTTGGCAACGAACCAAATAAAATCTCCGATTAATTCCATAATTGAGAGTAATAGCGCGGTAATAAATTAAAAGCATTAAAACTAGTAGAATAGTAGACACACAAATCGTCATTGGTACTGAACAAAGCCAAATCAATTACTGCGATTATTCCCTTACGTTCCATTTATTGTGAAACCCAAAAAATAATAAAGAAAATGAACTCCTGACCGACCATCGACATTTCTTTTGAAATGAATCGTCATTTCCTTATTATGAACTGGACCGAAATTCCCATTGTCCCGCACAAAATCATGATTTCCCATTATTTCGGACGACATAATCAAGATTGGCGTATTCAATGGTAAATTTATATTTTTGTTTTCGTGGTCATTCGATGAAAATTAATGAACGCTTGATCGTGGTAAAATCGTATGGTTTTTATTTATTTGACTCGTATTTATTGAAACCTGTTCTAGTTATAATACTACTTGTAGTGCACAATGTTTAATAACTAATATCTCTGGATAATATGCTTCCGTTGCAAATAAATACAAAGATGAAGTAATTAAGTATTATAAAACAATAATAATAAACATATATTGTTATTCACTCCAAACAGTTTCATGATAATTATGTTAGTCTGGTAAAAATCCGTTTAGTAGTTTTTGCGTGAAAGAGTAACAAACATCCATCCATCCATCCTCACAAACTTTCACGTTTATATTGTAATAAGATACCGACAGCTTCAGTAAAGTCGCTGCACTTCCTTTAGAGTTTCCTAAGCTAGATAAAATTTTCCGTAAACACTATATGTAAGCGAACGTATATCTACAAAATAGTAGTTTATGCAATGGTCATATAATAGGGGTTACTATATTTAAATGTAAGCACGGAATGCAGCAAGGACACGTATAGCCGGCAGTACTTCATGTTAGTACCTAAGTTTTTTAAATGTGTAAAATTCACTGTGATATTGTTTTAAAAACTGTGCTTGTTGGTTTAATGCCGAATTTTATATCAATAATATTTGTTACCAGTGATAACAGCATTTCTGGCTCAATTTGTGATACGGCACTTTTGCTCAACCTGTAATATGTTGCACCTTTTTATTGCACAATGTATATTTTTGTATTTACACATTCCGTATTTTTATAAGTATTAAATCATGCCCGTAGATTAGATTAAGTGGGACTCTTACCCACAGAATGCAAGATGATGTATGAAAGAAAGAGATAGTATGAAGAATGAAAGTAGGAGAGGCATGAAAGATTGACCGGAATGTATGAGGTTTAGCACATAAGGCGCCAATTTTGTTGGCGGGGATTAGAGATTAGAAAAAAAAAAAAAAAAAAAGAAATAGGGGTTACTAAAACATAATAACTCGCGAGTGTTTAATACCTAATTATATGCCGTTGCATACACTATTTTATCTTCACTCATACAGTTAAAATAAAACAAAAGTGGAAACGGAAAAAATATATGTTATGGCAGGCAATTTAGATTCACATTGTGCATGACTGCACAGCGCGCGCCTCCATATACAATGACACTACTTTTCTACATTAAGCAATGAGCTATAAACACCAAAAAATTAAAAAGTAAAAGAGTGCTATAAAAATTAAAAAGTTATTTCATGATACAGTTGTTTGAAAATCGAAGGAAAATGTTGCACTGTAATGGTATTTTTTTTAATTTTCCCTATCCACGAATATAAAGTACGTGTTTATACAATAGTTTTTGAATTCATATTTGGAATATTACGTTATGGGTGTAGATAATAGTAGATATGCAACAATCTGACAAGAAACAGAGCGCAAAGTGAATTATTAATGCATGTGTGTTATGTTGGTGCCCGAGCAAGCGAGGCCACTAAATTAACACGAGTGCATTAATTATTCACTTTAGCGAGGTGCGTAATCTACTTTTCTTTCAACTACCAATGTACCTACCGCGATAAAATATACTTGCGCAAAATAAAACTCAAGTTAGTGAAAAATATTTATCCCGCGACTTTTGCGACAAAAGGTTGTTAACAATTTAATTTGTAGCTGTATTAATACTTTCTGGAATTGAATTTATATCGCTATCGCTGTTTATTTCTATTTTTTTTTTAAACTTATTGCTAAATATGAAGTATCAAAGTTTTACAATGGTACAAAATGCGCGCCTTTGTTTTCTTTTTTTTCATCAAATCGATTTTGTTCAGCCGATTTTCATTTTCAGCCAGTATCTTTTTGATCTAATGCATGCATTTTATATTAAACTTAATGGGTAAAAATTAAACCTGTGTGCTAAATTTATATCTAAATAAAAAATAAAAACAGTGCAACAATGAGATTTCATAAAACATTTCTGCACTGTTTTGGTCCTAAGCAAAAAAACCGTCCCTTGTGATCGGTTTTGTATTGATTAATGAAAAGAAAATATATTTACAATACACACACAGCAAACAACACATTGGCTTTGTTTTTACATCAAATTCACGAGCTAACAAATTATGCACTGGCTATAAAGTAATTGCATATTCAATATAACTTGTGTGGCTTTCATAATCAGGCGAAATTATAGAAAATTGTTAATCAATGTTTAAGATAGGAACTTTCGCCCACAGAATCAATTACCTACGTACTAATTAGTATCTAGTGATACAACAGTGAGTGATGTTCCAAGTTTAACCAGTTATCGAAAAGAGCGAACTAATCTAAATCATCAATCCTCAATTTAGAGCATGCGAGTAAGATGAGTTGACTAGATTGCCTAGGTTAACTGTTTAGTCACACCGCAACACATGATTTTCTGGCCTCGGTCAGGTTAAGGAACTACCACGCGAGCTTACGCGGGCGCGAAGTATCATACGAAATATAAAACTGCCGTTTTCGTCCATACCATGCCATTGTCTATTGTTTAACCCTGAGGAAACACGTCTAACCTCTAATGTCCGCTACAAAAACCGCACACCACAAAACCACAACTCATCGGTATGCGGTGCAGGACACATAATCGTATGAAAAACGCTTAGGATGGTATTTTGTTCTATCTCAGCGTCATTCGTCAGTAGTGAGGTGGACTATTTGTCCGGCACTGCATACAACAGCATTCCGCGTTCTACGATCAATAGACCAAAAATAAATCGCACCCGCCACCGCGCCTGCATATGCCTAGTCACCGTGCATTTCATTCCAAACAAAGCCAAACCCTTCTAAATCAATGTAGTCTACATATCTACATCCACTCCTGGGCTTAACATAAATAATGAAGATAATAATTTAACATTACTACATGATCCGTGTCAACACGCCATGTTATCAAAGCGCAAAGAATAACGTAATATTATGATACAAATGATAAGATATCACGCAAACATAACACGGGCAAACGATGAAATTTCAAACCTATCGTAAAACACCAATTTATTAGTTTTGATAGGCTTTCAACGTAACTTGCGTGCACTTTGTAATGTAATGTTAGAAGCGTGATGTTGACACCGTGAAGGAAAAATATTAAATGACCAAATTAAAATTGTGCTTTGCTGAAATTGTGCTGGCTGGCACATTAAAAAAAGAAATCTAACGACTAGTTTTTGTAAAAAACTAGTAGTTAGATGTCTATATACTATGAAAGAAGTTTTTTTGTAAAAAACTTCTGTCATATACAGAAAGCTACATTAATCCGGAGTAACATAGGCTATAATTTATTTTCGAGTTTCGGGGGCGATAATATACTATATAATAGTACGGAACTCTTCGTGCGCGAGACCGACTCGCACTTGGCCGGTTTTAGAAAACGTCGTTTTCTCTATTTTCACCCGAGCAGAGCTCGATCGCCCAGAGCTCGGTCGCCCAGGTACTTAATTCTTATTCAAATAAATAGTTTAACAAATTGGTAGGTAGGTAGACGATAGAGTAGGAAGGGTAGATAGGAATGAGAAGGAAGGGTATGTGCGTAGGTAGGGTAGGGTAGTTAGGCTGATAGGTAAGGCAAGTGAGTAGTATGGTAGGTAGGTAAGGTAGGTGGGTAAGTAGGTAGGGTAGGTAGGTGGTAGGGAGCCAGTTGACGGAAGCAAGCGGAGCCGCAGGGGTCAGCTAGTAAATAATAAGAAAAAATAGTAATAGTGACTTTTCAACAGTGTTAAAAATTTCGGAATCGGAGCGATTTCCAGGAAGAGAATTCGATTTACGTTTAACCTTTGCCATTCACAAAGGATGAAATGCAGGCTGAAAATAATTGAATGGACTTTCAATTGGGTTTATAAATACCCACAAAAATGCCCCATGTGTTTTCGTTTCACTTTTGGTTTATTGCGAATCATAGTCTACAATATTGCCTTGTCTATGATAAAATAGTTTCGGAAATTCAAAGACTATACAGACTAATATTTTGCCGAAATCCTAGCCCAGTTTAGATCCATTCCAAACTAAAAAATAAACGTTTCAACTTTAAATGGAATGTCAAATGCTACATATCAAAGGTGTTTCACGGTTCGCAAGTCACACGTCGATCTGCCTCACTGACTCTTATCCCGAAACTTGTTCCGCTGTAATAAGGTTCATATTGGAATAGCATTTACCTAAAAAATGTTTGAAATAACTTTTTTGCAAAAAAAAAATTATAAAACGGTTTCGCGCGCTCTGCATATTGTTTGACAGTGGTTGTAAACGGACAATTGCTTTTAATTATTGCGTCATTTTAATCGTTGTTTGTAAAATTCTTTTGGTAATTATCATGCCGTGCGGATTGTTGCAATTAACAGATGCTGTGTGCGTTTGATTTAGTTAGCCCATTATTGTATCAGATTCTGATGTAATTCGAAGATAAATATATAGTTTTTTACTGTATCTTATGCATGGTTCAGTACATTACTAAAAGTATTATGTTTGCGTATAGTACAACTTACAGTAGGGGGAGACCTTATTGCTAGAAAATGGATACAAATCCAGCCTCTGCGAAATCTATCTATATATATAAAAGCGAAAGGTCACTCACTCATCACGAAATATCGAAAACCGCTTGACGTATAAAGATGAAATCTGACAGGGAACCTCCCTCAAATGATTTAAGTGCGAAATGAGAAAGGATTTTTGGAAATTCCACCCCTAATTGAGTAAAAGGGGGGTTGAAAGTTTGCATGAATTTTATACAGTTTGTAAATTGGACCCATGAAACTTTAGATTTATGCTGATGGTTGATAATTTTTTTTTTTCTTTCGGAAGTTACACCCGTAAGCGGGTAAAAAAGGAGTTGAAGGTGTGTATGGAATTTCTACAGATTGTAAATTGGACATGTGAAGTTTTAGATTTACGCTCTTGGTTGATATAAAGAATTCATATATTTTTGGGTTTTTGGAAATACCACCGTAAGGGGGTAAAAAGAGAGTTGTAAATTTGTATGAAATATCTACAGATTGAAAGTTGGACTCGTGACATTTAGGATTTACGCTCTTGGTTGATAAACATAATTCATATTTTTATTGGTGTTTGAAAATTCTACCCCTAAGGAGGTTAAAAAGTGGAAATTTGTTGGGCTTGGCATAAATAATAGGGGTTAAAGTATGAAATTGTCGTTTTATTGTAATATGTACTTCGAATACACAAAGAACCTTCATGGTTTGAGATTTTTGAGTGAACTTTTTTCACATGGTACTACGAAGTTCATCTTTTAAAAAATTTCAGTTTTTTTTTTTTATTCACCTTAGACAAGAAAGATGGATGCTTCGAAAATTCGAGGTTTTTCGAATACGAGTTCCGACGCGGAACTAACGCGGCAGAAACAGCTCGCAACATCAATGTTGCGTTTGGAGAGGGGACTGCTAATGAATGCACCGTGCGATTTTGGTTTAAACGCTTTCGTGATGGAAACTTTGATTTGAAGAACGAACCCCGTGGAAGACCGCCCACACAGGTGAATAACTATGAATTGAAAGAGATGGTGGAAGCCGATCCAAGCCAAACTATTCAGGAATTAGCGGCATGGTTTAACGTTACCTTACCAACAATATTGACTCATTTGCGTCAAATCAATAAAATAAAAAGAATATGAAAAATTGGTGCCTCATGATTTGACTGATCTGCAGAAAGAAACGTGTGTTGAAACTTGTATTGCCTTGTTGAATTGATACAGAAATGAAGGAGTATTGGATCGAATTGTGACATGTGGTGAAAAGTGGATTCTTCACGATAACCGTAAGTGAAAAATGCAATGACTGACCCCAGGTCAAACGCTGCAACAGTGTCCTAAAGCAAAGCTTACCAGTAAAAAGGTAATGGTAACTGTCTGGTGGTCTCAGCATGGTGTTATTCACTATAGCTTTCTCCGATCTGGTCAAGCAATAATCGCAGATGTCTACTATGCCGATTTCCGAACAATGATAGCAAAACTTGCAGTGAAACAGCCCCGACTCATGAATCGATCTTCACCATTATTGCTCCATGATAACGCGAGACTTCATACAGCACGAGAAACCGTTTTAACTCTACAGGAACTGCAATTAGAAACCCTCCGTGTTTGCCAGACCTTGCCCCTGGACGGACTACCATTTTTTTCGTGATTTAGACAATTTTCTACGTGATAAAAAGTTTTCTTCTCAGGAGGCAGTACAAAATGCTTTCACACAGTTGGAAATCGAATCTAGATCACCAGAGTTCTATCGCAAATGCTTAAATTACATTTCTATTAGATGGCAGCAATGTGTAGATAATAATGGTAATTATTTGATTACATAAATATGTTAAATTAAAAAAAAACTTATTTAAATTTTTCAGTACAAATCGGCAATTTCATACTTTAACCCCTAATACAGTAATCTTGGTAAATAGAAGAGATTGACATTATTTGTTCAGAACTCCTCCTAAAAGATAATTTAGGGGGTGTTAAAGATTTTTACTGTACAGGGCTTCTTTTTATGATGTAGGGTAGCACTAAGAAGGGATTTTCTAAGAAGGGACTGGAAATTCAACCTTTAAGGGGGTGAAACTAAAAGTCATTGTGTAGGATAAAAGTTGACTGGTAGAGAATGCCTTGTGGCATTAAATCCGCCTATGCACCACTATTGTACATGAAGTTTAAATAAATAAATAAAATACGGATTACGCGAAGGAAGTCGCGGGCGTAGGGCGTAATTTTGATGGCATCAAAATTTTGTGTGCCCCAAGAACCAGTATAATCTATAACAAAAAATAACTTAATTCTGACGCATCCCATGGATATAGCAAACGAATTTAATAAATATTTTATTGAGACTGTTGAAAACAATATACAAACGAATAGTTGGTCGACAAAAAAAAAATTGGTGAAAATCTAACATGGCATTCACTATTTATGTTGCCTGTTTCAGATGATGACATAGTTAAAATAATTAAATGCCTTAATGATTTGATTGGTTGCAAATGCCGTCGGATATCAACCAAAGTGATAAAATATGTCAAGGCAGTTATAGCGCCACATGAAATCAACCTCTGTATTACTGATGGTATATTCCCAAATAGTTTTAAAACAACCGACTTCCAAACAAACACTACAAAGTAAAAAATAACTTCAATTTCGGAAGTCGGTGTTTCTGTTTTCGTTTCTTCGTTTTTTGACACCGACTTCCGAAATTGAAGTTATTTTTTACTTTGTAGTGTTTGTTTGGAAGTCGGTTGTAATTTTTATAGAAAAGTTTTTTATTTTCCACTTTTTAGTTGTGGTACATAATAGACCAGTTCTATAAGCTAGGTACCTACGCGTATAGTGCCCAAAGTGAAGCAAGAATAGATTAACCCAAGACATGAAACTTATACAAAACCGGTGCAATGAGAGTATACCAGGGTGAACTGTTCACACCTGCGTACCCCTTTAGAGCGTACCAGTGTGATGTTATGTTATGAAATGGTGTAAACAATAAACAGACATGCGATTAGATCTATCCCGAGTGATTTACCGTCATTTATTGAAGAGTTCTGATTTAATTCTCCGAAGTTCTTCATCAGATCTTGATGAAAATTAAATGGGATCACACATCAACAACAAGCACCAGGTTTCAATCGGTTCACCCAATGAAAAGTTCTGATGTAACAAACATAAAAAAAAAAAAATACAGTCGAATTGAGAACCTCCTCCTTTTTGCGAAGTCGGTTAAAAAGCAATCATTAAACCTCATTTTTATAGGAACAGACGTTGGAAATTATAAACCAATTACAAAAATGCCGGTATTTTCAGAACTATTTAAGAAAGTAATTAATAATTCCATTTACGCTTATTTACAAAAAAAATATTAAAAAGGGTTTAAGAAAAAATTACAACATTAATATGGGATGGTATTTAAAAGTACTTCAATTTATTCCCATTTCATTTACCTAATTTTGCCTGTGTTCCACCAAATATACTGAATGTGCACCAAAATATGTTCATTAAAATATGTCATAACGAGCATCTATTTAACAACTGTTGCAAATTTGAAAAAATAGTAATACACCTAATTTTAAAAACAAGCATTTATTTTTTTAGTTTTACTTCAGATATTGCACTGCAAAATGTATAGTACTTTGGCAACATAGTCGACGGTATCGACGGTCGACTATTTCCGTCCGCAGGGTCTAAAGTAACCTAACACGAACGAGATGACGGGAGCTGAGTTCGCTCGCTTTGCTCGCTCACTTCAGCTCACGTCATCTCGTTCGAACCTAACCTGTCCGTGTCGGGGTGCCCTAAGCTCCCGAGCAGGAATATTTGGTGCACTATCAGTATTTTTCGGGGAAGAATAAAATAGTTATTGTTACAATAGAATATTTGCAGCGCACTACAATAAAAAAAGTGTTATATCTTGGTGTTAATTTGGAATTTGTTTGATGAAACATACTCGTATTTTGTTGGCCGAGTACTTTAATTATAGTAAAACAATTAAACGGGTTTAAGATCAATATTTTAGAAATGCATACATAGATGTACCTTTAGATTTTTGGTGAACACAAAAATATTAGGCTTGTGTTTAAACACCGCCCAAAAAAGTACCTATTTTACTACCAAAAAAATTCTAAACGGTTACCAAAATGGATAAATGGTCACCAAATAACGTTTCCTAAAATATTATGAAATAAATCCATTTTTTCGTATTATTGACTGCCAAAAAAATATATGGACGCCTTTAAAATACACTTTAGACCAAATATTATATATTGTCACTACTTAGATGTTACCAATTATGTAATACCATGACTTCTAATTTGGTCATTTTTGTTAGGCTAAAAAAGCTAACGATCGCTAGAATATTTCCCAAATATCAATTAATATACTGGGGTTCCCAGACGTACGTCGCTTATTTATCGTTATATGGAATTCGCTAAATATATTGAGGTTCAAGGTTCAAGTACGATTAGTACTCTGGCAACATAGTCGACGGAGCCCCGCTGCGCGGGGCTCCTATTTCCGTCCGCAGGGTCTAAAGTAACCTAACACGAACGAGATGACGGGAGCCGAGTTCGCTCGCTTTGCTCGCTCACTTCAGCTCCCGTCATCTCGTTCGAACCTAACCTGTCCGTGTCGGGGTGCCCTAAGCTCCCGAGCTCGCTTCGCTCGCTCTTGGAGTAAGATTTTTGGTAGTAATATTAATCTTTGAGTTGGATAGAATTTGGTGACCGTTGATCCATTTTAGGAACCAAAAATAATATTTGTGCGAGGTTTGCGATTTTTCTGATGTTATTTTATTTATTTTGGATCATAATATTATATACTTTAGGGCCCTTTTAATAAAGTCAATTGATTTTTTTTGGAGTTGTTTATTTTTTTTGGTGCCTAAGCTTAGAGTCTTAAAAATATTTTTGGTGACCGTCTAAATTATACCCAAAATATTATCCATTAATATGGCACTGTTTGACTTACTATCAAGTGTCTGTCATCATGTTTGTCGATAAAAAGAGACATGTTTGTGAGATATATACAGACATGAAGAAGGCCTTCGGCTTTGTGGATCATAAAATATTACTGCAAAAATTACACGTTTATGGCATAAGAGGCCTTTAACTTTTAGAATCATACCTAAGTGATAAATTACAATGTACTGAAATCTTTATGATATGTCCTACAACCAAATTAGAAACAACATATAGGTACCTCTGACCCAAGGTACATAAAATATGGCGTTCCACAAGGTAGCGTTCTGGGACCACCGCTATTCCTGGTATATATAAACGACCGCCCAAAATCCACAGGGCAAAGAATGGTACTCTTTGCAGACGACAGCACGGCTATTGTAGAATGTAATAATACAAAGAATTATAAAAATGACATTAATAATTCTTTAAATAAAATAATAAATTAGCTTAATGATAATAATCTTATAATAATTAATTTAAATAAAACCAAAAGTAATGCACTTTCACCAACGGCTTGAGAAACCACTAGTTAATGTTGCTAATAATAATTATGAACTAGAAGAAATTAGTGCTTCCAAGTTCTTAGGTATAACTGTGGATGATAAACTGACTTGGACCTCATTTGGAGGAAATTTGCAAGCGCTTAAGTAACTTTCAAAGAAAGTAAACACTGAGACACTGTTAACAGCCTATCATGGACTGGTCTCCTCAATTCTGCGGTATGGTGTTATTTTTTGGAGACAGTCAACAAATAGGGAACTTGTTTTTAGGATGCAGAAATGATGTATATGGTCAATGTGTGGTTCAAAAACAACAGATAGCTGCATTACATATTTAAAAAAAAAAAATACCTCTACCGGCTTTATACATCCTAGAAACTGCATTATTTGTAAAAATAAACCCACATTTATTCAAAAAACTATGTTCAGTAAAAAAAACTCCGATGCGTGCTCAATATGTTAATGAACTATGCCTTGTGAAATGTAAAACTTCTGTAATGAAAAAGATCTACTTTGGTGTTGCTCAACAAATACATAATAAAATACCAAATGAAATAAAATGTATGCCATTGCAGAAGTTTAAAAAGACGCTTCACGGTTTACTGCTTCAAAGATGTTATTATACTCTAGACGAGTTTTTTTATGACGAATCTCTTTAACTGTATAATGCTGACATAAAATTTTAATTTTTCCTTTAATATCTTAATCATATTTTTTTTCGAATTGAATAGACTTTAAATTTTGACATGAAATGAAATTGATTATGAATAATAAAATTTAACTTGCATGCATTTGTTAATACAAACAGGTACTAAAATACGTAAATAATTATATTGTAATAAATTTATATTTTAATTTAACGGTACCCATACATATTATCGTAACTCTTTTTTATAATTAGTATGTCAATTGGCAAAACATAGCGCACTTCCTAATTTTTAAGATCTTGCATGTAATTATTACCTATGTTTTACAAATAAATGATATTGATTTTGAAGTGCTAGTTACAATATAATACTAGCCATAGCAGATTTTAATTGGTTAAGACTGATAAAGATTTAGTTTGGTTAATAAGTTTGCCACACGTGATCTTCTGTGAAAGCAAACATGTCGCATCCTAATTTATTTTAGTCCAAGAAGTGTATACGAATTGAAATCCACCAAAAAATCTTTAACATTCACTAACCTGAGAGAGCAACGAACATTATGAAACCCTCAAAATATTGCTGAAAATACCATTTCGAAGGACAAGTATCCCCATAAGTTAAAGTTCATTGGCCACAAATAACATTTGCCCTTCTGCAGATCTCAAATTAAAGTTATAACCTCTCTCGCCACAATCGGTAAAACCGTTACATAATTCGATGTAACAAATTCAGATATTCCAAGGACTATCACAAAAGGAAACTGTAAGTGTTTCACCGAAACGCTGTAACTTTAAATTCAGTCTTGATTTTACAGCCGTAAAGTTGGATTTGCCTCGACAGGGTGTATTTACCCAAGGTTTGTCCATTTCATCTCATTCAGTATATTACACAAGAAATGCAGTGTAAAAATCGATTTGGAATATCTCAGCTCCTAATTTAGGTGTAAATTGAATTCAGTGTATGATACCATTTATATAATCTGCAAACAGTTTTTGCTACTGAAATGAGCAAATAAGTTAGCAGCATAAAGTTCAGGGTTTGTTTTTGCTTTCGTACTCTTTACCCGGTGCCAGAGTAATTTTATTTAGGTGCGGTAGTTGATAGTGCTCTTATTAGCTATATTGGAGTTTTTGTGCACCAATTTGACAAGTTTGGAGCGGTTTTTTTTCTGGAGAGTTAATTAATTGGTTTGTTGCTTTTACCTCTGTCGAATTATGTGATAAATTCTGTCTGAAGACTGCGTTTTGAACTTTAATCAGTGTGTTCGCTATTTGTTTATTCTGGACGGACTTTTATTCGTATTGCCAAATACCAGCTTGATACATACAAGCGGGCCAAGACGCTCATCGGCAATGAAGGACTGGTCAAGTCAAAGCTCCAGAGTACTGAACATTGAAACCAAACTTCAGGGAGTGTGCGATGACATTGCACAGTTTAATGCCACCCAGCCCTTTCCATCCTACCCACACGCACTAAACGTTTTGGAAACTTTAATTGTGCGTACAGCCAGGGTTGCCGGAATCTGTGTTTCCTGGTACGTACAACCTGGATGCTTCAAGTAAAGAGCGAATAGGTTACTTCTAAGCAAGCGTGCTTTACTTGTAACGTTACGTTTAGCTCAGATGAGCAAAACGTAAGCTACGTTATTAAAATAAATAAAAGATAAAATAAGAGAAAGTAAAAAAAGGACCGGCTTGACACGATGCGGTGGGACGGCTGATGGAGTGCTACCGTGACGCTCGATGTGGACGCTCGTGTTCAGCGTGCGGGCGCGCTGTAGCTGCGCGCACCAAATTACTGCTGCGGCTCAAAAAATAAGGGCCGGCTTGACACGATGCGGTGGGACGGCTGATGGAGTGCTACCGTGACGCTCGTGTTCAGCTTGCGGGCGCGCTGTAGCTGCGCGCACCTAATTACTGCTGCGGCTCATGCACCACGTCCGGTAGGTAGGTAAACGGTTATGTAGGCAGGCACACAGGTTGATGGTCAAGGCAGCTGAATAGGCACACAAGAGATGTTGAGGCCGGGCTGTGGCTTCATACGCTGTTCGACGAGCCCTTTAACATGAAGCGTTGACCGATGAGGTTAATAAAGTCAGGAAATTTTACACAAATCCCACTCACAATAAATAATATTTTAATGAACACACAGAAACATTAATGACAAACATGTAGACAGAAGATACAGTTTAAAGAGTTATCAGAATAAAAAGATACGCTTGGTGTTATATTAATTAGAGATCAACCGACTTTCGGCGTACTCTGCCCGAATCTGACCCTAAAAAAAGCTGACGCCCGTTTTTTCCTCGTTCTGTCATTTCTTCTAAATTTTGAATTCAAATTCCCAATTACATGACCAGAACAAATAAAAAACGGTTTACAGAGCCGGCAGTCTACCGCTGCCCTTACTATAATGTACAACTAGCTTAAGGAAGTTCTAGTCCATGGTACGATATGTCTATGGCTTAAGAAAATAAAATAGACAGACAGACGTCAGATCACATGAAAATGTCAGAGTATAAAATATTCTTAGATTTTACAAATTAGCGATATAAATAAGTTATGGAATGTTAAAACAATCAGAGATAACTAAAAATATGCTTTTCAGGTGTTAACAGTAACAAATAATATATAAAAATGAGACATGAGTCGATAAAATATCAGAAGATATGAAGGTGAGATTGTATAGTATTTATTAAAATGTAAATAGACTAATGACGTGGGTCTGCACAACAGAACACCACATACTATTATTATTAAAAAAATACATAAAAATTTTAAAAATAGGGCTTTTATTTTATTTATACCATTCCCCCTCTGAAAAGCTTATTTTATTCACTGAAAACAGTGAATTAAAAGCACTATTAATCAGTATTATGGTGTTTGTGAATAAAAATTGAATAAAAAGTACTTGTAATCACTAATTTAGAATACACCAATATATTCGACCTCCATCTTAATGCTATACAACCTCATTGCGCAAAATACTCGATACAAACTCCTTAAGCAAAGAATACTCGATATACAAACTCCTTGTGCTTTTCACTTAAATCTTTCTTTTTCATGTCATGGTATAAAGTACTCGTATAGTATGCAACTCTTGAATAAAACGGATTTATATTGAGAACATGAATCACTCGCGTCGCTCAGGATTCTAACATTTGAATCACTCGTTATGCTCGTGATTCAATGAATGATTGAATACTACGGTCGTGATACAGTCGTTACAATCCTTCACTTGCTCATGATGATGTCGTGGAGGCTCAGTGGCTAAGACTTCCTCTTCTCGATCTACCTCTTGTGCTTGAGGCCGTGGGTTCGAATCCGGGCAAGTACCAATGTGAATTTTTCAATTCATATGTACTTTCCAAGTTTATCTTAGACATTGCTGACAACGGTGAAGGAAAACATCGTGTGGAAACCTGGACTCTAATAGTTAGTTTATTATAAGATTGTGCTCCATTGGTGTAATTGCTGCAAGGCGTTCAGTGCGAGGATAAACTAATAAATAAATAAAAATAAATAAATGATTTATCTATGGCCCTTAAATACGTCCTTTATTTGTTGCATAATATACTATACTAAGGCCGAAAACCTTTACTATATCGCTCCATTAGAAGTAAAATCAACACAATCTGACTTTTTTTCATCTTATATACTCCTACAAAATGTAACAAATACCTATGGACAAAAACTAGTTTGTGACCTATACAGTACAAACAAGCTGCGACAACACTACATTTTTAATATTCCACGCGCGAATTGAAAAACACAATTTGTTATAAGTTTGGAAAAAAAACTAACTTTTCACACTGGTCATGTCTGAATATTTCTCGTCCATTTTGTGTAACAGAGTTGTTTTAATATTGCAGTCCGGTTGTCTGTCTAGTTTCGTGTTGGGTATTTTTATTAAGGCTGTGCTGTTGGTTTGTGCATGTAAATGTTTCACACTATTTAGAAAGCTTGTGACATTTTGGTACTATTAACTTATGTACATGTGCAACAAGCTTCGCTTTTGCTTTTTTTTTGCTGAAAATTCAAAAGTACCTTAATGGTTTAGTTAAAATAAAATATTTTGATTTTGATTGATGTGAAAATGAACAGTAACATTTTATTTTTGTAAAATGATGACATAATTTTAGGTTTTTATTATTTTTAGCGGATGGCCCTGGAGGCCAAAGGCGAGTGGCGACCGCGTACCGGAAGACGCTTTGGAAGGCCTCCCTCTAGATGGAACGTCAACCTGGTCAAGGCTGCGGGCGTCCGGTGGATGCGAAACGCACAGGATCGATCAGTGTGGCCACGCTTGGGGGAGCCCTATGTCCAGCAATGGACGTCTTTCGGCTGAAATGATGATGATGATGAATATTTTTAGACCTTGCCTCAACAAGCAAGAAGTAAGTTGACGTTGGTAATTGCAGAATCAGCTAACCTCTTTCATACTAGGAAGTCACCCACTGCTGACCTAGTAAGATTTCTTTCATTAATATTATAGCCTTTTTTGGGTTGGGGAACTCTTTGTTGATATCCTCTATCAGAGGTAAAAGGTGTTATAGTCTTGAAATCTTTATGGTCATCCTACTAACATGACAGGGCCATGCGGGATTTACTAACAATTTGATTCGAATAACAAACAACCCAATAATGTTATATATATATTGAGGTACATACAGTTTGCGGAGGTCTGCGCGGCAATAGAAACACAAGCTGAACAGCTTGAATGAACTCAGTCCGTACTGTGTCTGGCCGTGACACGAACTAAACGTATGTTTGATCAGTATGTTAATGTATTTCTGACAGCGGTATCCTATTTATATCTCTGTGATTTTTTAACCTACTTGGTGATAGAAATAAAGTACCAAGTTCCATAGGTCCTATACTAAAAAGTAGGTAGCTACAGTAAAAAAAATATTGCCATTTTTTTATGTCTTTATAATGAGTATGACGTCACTATTTGTAAAATCTCATTGAAATAACCTTTATATCCTCACTTATAGCTAGAGAGTGAATATTATAAGTGCTTTACGACACTTATCAAAATCCAAAAAAAAAACATTCCCTGCACAGCTACTAAGTTATTCCAAAATTGCCTAATTATACTATGACACCAAACAAAAACAATATGACATAACCTAATTAGAAATTGTCGCAAACAAAAATGGGCCCGACGATTATCCCGTAATCAAATTACGCGCACAGCATCTTAATTAAAAACATTTTAATTAATACAATTTTCTCTTCAGTTTATTCAAAAGCAGCCGGTTAGGTAAGAGCTGATCTCGATCGTTGAGGGTTCCGTGACCTATTTTGGACCGAATCAATATTTTGGCTATTCGTAATAATTCTTATAAATATTTCATGCTGATTTCTGTACATTTAGCAACCGCATTAATTGTTAACTGTAGACTGCTTGTTATTTATTTGTTATTAGTTTTAAATCGTTTTGAATGAATTGTTCACTACTTACTGCATTAGATTTTAACCTATATTATCTGGCATTCGTTAAAACATAGCCCGCTTGAAAATATCAATATCATCCCAAAGGAACATTTTGCCGGAATAAAAAAATCTATGTGCTATTCCAAACTATAACCTATCTCTGTGCCAAATTTTATCCAGATCCGTTCAGCTGTTCTGGCATGGTTGAGTAACAAACATGCATCCATCCATCCAAACTTTCGCATAATATATAATAATAAGTAACATGAACTTAGAACTAATTTAACGTAGCAGAGAATAGTCCCAACATCTAAGTAAATGAGATGGTATCAGCCATCGAAAAGTTCAAAAAATTTAAATGCGCGACATATTGTTTAATGGTTTTTAACACGCTTTTATTAGCTTGGTATGTATGTAAATATGAAATTATGTAAAGGAATCTTTGAACATGAGTCTCACCCCTTATAAACGTCGGATTAATTTGAAACTTTTTACACTTATCAAGGACCGATGACACTGCAATAATTTAAAATTAATTTAAAAGTTTTTAGTTACCAGGATCTACAGGGTTAGCGATTGACATAAAAAGTAAAAAGAAAAATTAAAAAAATACTATAACACACGCTTTAAAAGAAAACCAATCTGAAAATTAGAAAATTATATTTAATAAATTTTAATGCTTTTTTACATTATTTTTTGTTAATCACAATATTCTTAATTTAATTTTTTTTTCTACTTTTTAGTTTGGTTTTCTATTAAAGCGTGTTTTTTAGTTTTTTTTTCAAATGACAAGCCATTAGTTGACCATCGTTATATCGCTGATCACTACGTTAGGAATGTTAGGCTTTCTGAATAATAACCTAACATTCCCGTTTAGTTTCACAGCTGCTGCCACATATCCTCTTAAGGATATGTTCAATAATATGACAGTCCATTTAAGGTAAGCATGGTTTTACGGAACTCTAATGCTTCTAAAGACTGTTTAAACTTATTTTAGCTTCAGTTTTACGTTTCAATGAGGCAGAGGCGAGAGGCTTTACAGAAATTATTTTTTCATGTAAAAAGATTTTTCGTAGGTAAGGTTTTAAATTTGTAAGTATTAAATTGTGGCTCGCACTTAAGTAAATGTTGGTAAAAACAGCAGTTTATTTTTATTTTGGAAAAGAAATCTAATTTGACATAATTTGCATTTGTGATGAACATGATTTTCAACATGAAGTTCCCAAGTCAGGCAAAATTTTGTTGGATATATTTTATTTACTTCGGACAACTGGTTTTTTTACCGACTTTTAAAAAAGGGGGCGGTTCTTTGTTTGGCTTTGAGTATCTTTTTGTTTTTTTTTATATGTTCACCGATTACTCCGTCAATTATGAACCGATTTTCAAAATTTATTTTTTGATTAAAGGGTATACACGCCGGAACTCCGTAATAAAACAATGTATCCCAGTCGTATTTAGACTTGTTGGAATTGTTAAGAGAAGCCCTTTGGCCATAAATGATTTTCTTTATAATATAAGGTTCCAAAAAGAGAAAAATAAAAACTTAATAACAAAAAGAAATGCCGACTTACAAAACAAAACACTACAAAGCAAAAAAATAACTTTCTTTTCAGAAGTCGGACAAATACGAAAAAATATAGGTAACAAAGACACCGACTGTCGAAAAGAAAGTAATTTTTCAATACCGATATCGATATCTCCATTACATAAATCCGTCTAGTGGTTTGAAAGTTATGAGGTAATAAAGAATATTACATACGTACAAACATACACGATACGCGTGACAAACATAACTCTTTCCTTTCAGTCGGGTAAAAATCAAACCGTGTTCAAACCGATGCATGTAAAAGGAAGGCTGTTTAATCAAGTGTCAATCACCAATGAATACCGCTCACGGCGGCCTTTGAGCCGATAGTTCGCGATCTGTCCAACAGGCAGCGCTTGCTATCACCTTTCATACTTCATTAGGCACGCATAGAAATATACTGCCTAGAATATAGTGGTGAGCTGTGAAAACTATACAAACTACGGAACATGAGATCTTGAATTCGATTACAGGATGGGCATTGGGTTTTTCCAAGTGACATTTCTCAGCCTGGAATCTGGATTTGTAGTCTTTTGATGGTAATAGACTTGCCCACAAATTACATGGGACTTTAAAGTCCCTAATAAGGGGTGTTTACACCTCTGTCTACCAGTAAGACAGTCGTAGAATTCAGTCGTGATAGTATGTAATATTTATTTAGACTTTCAAACTAAAGTTGTCAACTAAAATCATGAACAGGTATTTTACAGCATTCAAAGTTTCTTCTTCAAAAGTACTTTATGTTTAGAGACAGCCCCGTTAAAATTCTGTTAAACTTTTATACGTTTGAAAGTTTTCATTCTACTGAGTTTCTTTTCAAATTGTATCAATGTCCTAAACTGAATTAAACCTGGCATTAGCCAAAGGTTTCAGGTAATACTAAGATTGTCTAAAGAGATTAAAGCCAAAGTATTTTCTAACGACCTGAACCATCAGGTTACTCCTTTATTCGTTCGTCTTCGCAAGCCATTAGTTCATCATTTGGTAGAAGCTATAAATTATAGAAGATATGATGGGTGAAATATGTTCTAGGTTCCTTACCATTATTTAGGTATTGACGAACATAACGAAGAAAAAGGAATATGTTGATAAGCCTCGTAGCAGGTGGCGTTTTGTAGTTTCTGCTTACCTCTTGGGAAAATGGAATGTGTTTATATATTGTAACGTTAAGTTTAGCTCAGTAGAGCTAAACGACCTGTCTGCCGCAGTTCATACACCATGTGCAAGACTGGACCATCTTGTTATTATAACAGTAAAAGTTCACTTGAGAGTATAATTGATATTTATTTATAGTCTTCAGGGATTTATAACACTCATTCACAAACTGAATTAGTTACAATTTTATTAGAACTTTGTGTATAAGAATACACTTTGTGATTCAAGGCTAAAATATGTCATTCAAATTACGCAACCATAACCAAACTCAATAAATCATATTTATAAATTATATACTTCGAAGATTTGATAAAAATTCACAGGCTGAATATATTACAGTTTAAAGAGTTTTTCAGATAAGATAGTATACTTGGAAGTACTAAGTAGTCAACAGACTTTCGGCGTTCACAGCCCGAATCCAACTAAAAAACTGGCGCCCGTTTTTTCTCGTTCTGTCATATCTTCTCAATTTCAAATTCAAATCTAAATTATAAGTAATCAGAACCTTTAAAAAAACGGTTTACAGAGGGGGCAGTCTGCCGCTGCCCTTATTATGAAAATTATTAAGTACAACCAGCTTATAGAATGGATGTACAGTACAACCAGCTTATAAACCTTAGGTTAAAAACAAGAAACTTGAAAACAAGTGAAATACCTAAAATGAGTGATTCTAGCGTCGAGGAAGTTTATTTAAACTGTTAATAATGCGCAAATGAGCTTTCTCCCTCAACAATCACGCGAAAAGTATTTTAAACAATACGATATAATTAACACGTGGCGACTAGCTAAAGGAGCCAAACTTTCTCAGAAAACTTTTTGCTGGCATATTTCATTGAATTATCCGAGACCAAGAAATCAAGCATTCTATGAAGTACGTATTCAATGCTAAAAGTAACAATTAAGATGAAAAAAGACATACACATCGACAACTATCCTAAATTAGTGGCATTTTTAAAATGGCCTCATCTGTTCATCAACCAAAAAAATCGAAGGTTTTCACAGCATCTGAAATTGAAAAGATTCCTAACGAAGTACCTGATTCCGTATATTTGGCCGCAAAAGTAAGTCAGTTGCACATTCAGTATCTACTTAAGTGTATTAATCAACTACTTAATGTAATCTAATACGTACTTAGTAGATGTTGATAGGCATAACTATGCATGCATATCAATTTTATTAATTTATCTACGAAAATACTCTTTACGTTACAGGTTGTTCTTATTATTGGTATAAACGGAGCATGTCGAACATTAGTTCGACATGCTCCGTTTGACATGCTTCGTTGCCGTTTCCGTTTGATGTATTTGACATAAAGTTGTGTTAGTTCATTAGAACTAACACAACATTTATGTCAAACACATTGAGAAACATTCAAATGACTTACTATTAATTAATTTATCTAATAAAAAGAAAAAAAAGAGACCGCAACTTCGTCATTCGCAAGGAATACGTAACAATTGTTGAGAAATATCAAGCTTTTCGCCCGCCTTACACTCCAATCAATCGAATTTTTTACAATATCGCAACGGAAAGACAGCCTATGAGTGCTAATTAAATTGGCAGTATGCCACGAGAAATAGCAACATTTCATGAACTTCCAGAACCTCTTTTGTACACGGGTCATTGTTTCCGACGAACTTCAGCCACACTTTTGGCCGATTAAGGAGCTGTTCTCTTGTCCCTTAAGCACCATTGAGGCTGGAAGTCCAATGCGGTTGTAGAGAGATACATAGAGGATTCCATCCAAAATAAGTGTAAAATATGTAAAGGCATCGTAGGAGCCATTACACTGGAAGAGCCTCAGTCAGATCCTTGGACTGGCCGTTCTACATCAAAAATGAGCCGTTACGAAATACCTAACCGTCGCACCAAACGGTGTTTTCCATCTCCAAAATCGGTAACTGTATTGTTTTGTGATTTTATTCCTTGAAATTTGTTTCACGTATTAATGAATATCTAGGCAATAAAAGAAATCAAACATCATCATTTTAAAAATTATATATTTTTCGTAAAAAAATTACAAAGATAAAGTTATACGAAATTACATACAAAAATTATACAGTTATAATAAAATAGCAATAAAAGTTACACTTTTGCTTAAAATAAGTTTAAAACTAAATTATTATTATTATTAAACAGACATGCTATAAAATAACATGATAAAAAATTAAAAAAAAAAGCGCTTATCCTATTCATCACTTTCTATTTCCAACAATTCTTTAGCTTCGTCAAACAATTCTTTGGATATTACAAAACTGGGTTTATTTAAGCTAGATATATGTACAGGGTGTCCCAGAAATCGACGTCAAGCCGTAAATGGGTGATAGACCAAGTTATAACAGTTCTCAGAAAAATACGAAAAAAAATCTATCTCATGTTTTTAAAAAATTATGTTCACTTTAAAAAATTACTAAAAAAATCAATCCCTGTAATGGTTCTTTAACTCCAATTGCTACAAATCCCATAATTTATCTAATTTTTTTATTATTATGTAATCTTGAATAATGCTTGTGTAGATTTTTGCCTAAAATTTAAAGCCAACTCCTCCTACTTAGAAGAAAATTAAACTTTTTCAAAACCAAATTATTCAAATTTACTGTTTCGCCCAACTTAAACTGACTGTACTGAAAAAAAAATATACTACGCTAGTTTGGCAAGTAACATGAAAAATTGGCGCATTTAATAAGGATTCAAAAATGGTGTAATACTTGCTAGATTACGTTTTCAATAATTGGTCAAATATTTTTTTGTAAATAGCCTCGGTTTTTACACAAAATGTCCATACTTCCTTAAAATGACTTTAGCTTACCTAACGCTTTGCTAAACTCCGTTTCTAGTTCGATAGAGACGTTACGTAATTTAAGAGCAAAGTTATGATAGTGACTCAAACTTTTTACTTTAAGTCAGGACCAGTTTTCTCATCTTAGAAAAAAAAAACAGAAATCGACGTCAAGCCGTAAATGGGTGATAGACCAAGTTATAACAGTTCTCAGAAAAATACGAAAAAAAATCTATCTCATGTTTTTAAAAAATTATGTTCACTTTAAAAATTTACTAAAAAAATCAATCCCTGTAATGGTTCTTTAACTCCAATTGCTACAAATCCCATAATTTATCAGAACAATAACTACTGCTAATAGAAACGGAGTTTAGCAAAGCTTTAGGTAAGCTAAAGTCATTTTAAGGAAGTATGGACATTTTGTGTAAAAACCGAGGATATTTACAAAAAAAAATTTGACCAGTTATTGAAAACGAAATCTAGCAAGTGTTACACCATTTTTGAATCCTTATTAAATGCGCCAATTTTCCATGTTACTTGCCAAACTAGCGTAGTACATTATTTTTTCAGTACAGTCAGTTAAAGTTGGGCGAAACAGTAAATTTGAATAATTTGGTTTTGAAAAAGCTTAATTTTCTTCTAAGTAGGAGGAGTTGGCTTTAAATTTATGGCAAAAATCTACACAAGCATTATTCAAGATTACATAATAATAAAAAAATTAGATAAATTATGGGATTTGTAGCAATTGGAGTTAAAGAACCATTACAGGGATTGATTTTTTTAGTAAATTTTTAAAGTGAACATAATTTTTTAAAAACATGAGATAGATTTTTTTTCGTATTTTTCTGAGAACTGTTATAACTTGGTCTATCACCCATTTACGGCTTGACGTCGATTTCTGGGACACCCTGTATAAGGATCAGATGTATATAACAAAATATGCAGAACGTCTTCGTTTGTTGCTGATCTGGAACACTTCCTAGCGTGATGTAACCTATATTTCTTGTAATCTTTATTTCGGTCTTCCTGGGCATCTCCGGATAATTGTCCTATATGCAAAACTGCCTAATGCTCTATTATTTTAGCACCATGTATAAGAACTTTATGGACCGAAGATGGCATGTAGTACCAGTTATATTTGTTTACGTATTTTTATATATTGCGCGGTTATCAATGTATACTGGCCGAATTTTTCTGCGTTTATAGGGAATCCCGATGACATAGTTTGAAGAATTACATATAGTCTCTTGATTAATTCTTCATCAATTCCGGTTTAAATTCCTGCAGAACATTGGTAATTTTGGAAAAATCTCCTTGCCGTATTTCCGTCATTGCTATTACCGAAACCTTGACGTGGTTTATCAATGTGCAAACCAAGCACTTCTCGGAATCGTTTTTGAACATATTTTTCTTGTCTTCTTTAAGTTGCTTGTTTTCTGGAGTTGTTGCTGACCACTCCTCAAAACCTAAATTGTAAGAAATATGGAGGATCATCTCCATAAACCTTATCCATGCATGTAGTGTCAACAATCCGTATTTAAACGCATCTTCATTTTCAACTCTCGTTGTAACTTTTGAAAGATCATTCATTTGTCTGGGAGTTGCTCCACAAACAGTGCAGGTAGCACTGGATGATGTGTTCGTTAACACTTGAGCAACTTTCCCATCAATCATTGTCATAAAAAGTTCATGTTTAATTTCGATGACTTTGTCGTCTATTGCCACAAGAGTTGGAATCAATTGATTAATTTTGGCTTCAATTTCACTGACAACCGCTGTAGTTTTTTCGGGTGTTTCTTAAGCAAATTCTAATGAAATTGGTCTGCAATATCTAACAGATGAGCAAGTGGGATTCTGCCATACAACTGCAGAAGTTTCTTCGTCTACTAGTCGCAATGGTACAAGGGACACTATAAACAAATTAGCATCCGATATTTGTTCGTTTTCTTCCGGTAGAGTTTGTTTATATTCACTTTGCCCAGAGGATCCATCACATCCCCATTTAGTGAACAGCTTAAGACGATTTTGATTTGTCGATCCTGACTTTATCTTTATAATACGGCAGACTGTATGGTCTTAGAGATCTTGCAGATTGATTTTTGCGCTTATATTTGTCACCGTTATGCTGGATGCTGGCGGATAGCAAGCCTTTTTTGCTTCACTTAGTATTTGATACGAAGGCAATACAGCACTTAAATTCTTATCAACAAGCCTTTTTCTTAGGTACGCATATTTGGCTTTGGTTAGATCTGTTTCAATACACATACTCAATGCCTCCTCTTTTGTAAAGGAAAGTTCATTATCTGGTTTAAGTATGTTTTGTAGAATTACTTTTTTCTCTTCTTTTTCTTTATTTCTGATAAAAGTCACAATTGATGCTTCGTCATTTTCATCCATGGATCGTAAACCTTGCACATGGGCGTTACGGACATGTCCCATTCCATACTCCTGGACCAGTTCCATATTTTTTCTTTTCTTTGTGTTTTCCGAACACTCTTCATATGGTTTTGTTGGTCTACCATGATCACCAGAAGTATTCAAGCCAGAATTTTCAGATGTTGAGGTACTGCAAGAATTCAATGGTACTTTAAACTCACCATTTAACCAATTTGAATATAGACTCTTGAACCTGTCTGGCTTTCTTTGAGCTTTCGTCCATTTCTGGTTGCAACTTGATGTTAGATTTTTTTGAATACTCTCTATTACAGTATTAACGTCAGTTTCCGATAATTGAAAGTTGTCCAACAAATATTGTCTGAGGTCTGAAGTACTTTTTCCTCTTATTATTTGATCACAAAGATCGCGTCGAACACAAACGAATTCACTCATTGTTAGATAATATATATGTTTTTGACTGTTAATTGTTATTGAAAAGAAGTATCTGAACACTTTGATGAATAGTATGCTGAAAACACGGGTATATAAAGGACCAATATTTTGGTGCCTTGTGCAAAAACCATGGGACAATTGATTATGATTGTTCTCATCGAAATAGTGTAAATAGTACTGATTGTAATAAATTACCACAACAGATAAATAGAACTTCCGCAGCAATATAATTTATCATACTTGTGGTTAAGGTGATCACCGCTAACAAAAGTGCCATGGGAAGATTCTTGTATTCTATTAATTTGTTTGCTTATATCATAGAAATGAAAAAAAAAACAAGTTGGTCATCAAAATAAAATAATTAAATATAATATTTCATAATAAAAAAGAAGAACCGTAACCGTAACCGATTGACATATTGCTTATAAATCACCTCTTGCGCAAAAAACGCGCAAGTTTTTTTTTAATCCTCATATTACTGAATAGGTAAGGTCTCTAATAGAGTGATTAACTTGACACCGGCAGCCTTCGGCAACAAGGAAAACTCCAATTGAAATAAACAAAAACGAAATTTTCTTTACTTCACTATTTTTTTTTTAAATAAAACAATTTTTTTTTTTACAAAAACTGAACGTGGTTGTAAAGTATACATTCTAAGCTATCTAATGATGTATAACACTAACATACTTCCTTGGAAATCTTACGAATAATTTTGTGTTGATCTTCCTTAACGGTAATTTAATTGGCATGAAAATATTTATGCCCAATGTTTGAGGTTTATTTTATATACGTAAAACTAAGTTATTTTTTTTTTTGTAATTAATTCGTAAGTTCCATCCTTTGAGAGTATACAACCATAAAGGGATCTATGGATTTACGACTTTCGTCAAAACCATTTTTGAGATGGAAAATACTGTTTGGTCCCATAGTGCGTCGCCCTCTCTCGCCAACATTTACGCCACGGGAATCCGATGAATCGGTACAACTATTAAGTATGACAGATAGTTTACCCAAATATATTACACTCAACTTAAGTAACTGTAGCAACGTTACTTTCATTTTTTCTTAATTATATCTAAGTATTATTTGTTGTAATTTAAAGATTATTCTGTAACACTTACCTATCAGATTGTAGTAGTTAATACCTAAACTGAAATAACTTGTGGTTGTAAATGTTTTTTTTGCATTTAGTCATTTTTACGTGTTGCACTCGAGTGCAAAGATTTTTCAAATCGTGCTCTTTTGATTCTCTCGCTAACGCTCAGGTTTCTAATTTTTGAATACTTCGCTTGCTCGGCAATCAAAATTGAGCAAGCGGTTAACAAGCAACTTTGCACTCTTATATAACAAATAGCTATTGAACGGCTGAACCGATTTTCATCAAACATAGCTAAGATTACTCTCGATAAAGGCTACTACCACTATCAAACAAAAACAAAATAAATCGAAGTCGGTTCATCCGTTTTGGTGCTATGATGCCACAGACAGATACCCAAACACAAAGGTACACACATCAAACTTATAACACCCCTCTTTTTCCGTTGGGGGTTAAAATAGTCACTCTTATCCTCTTGAGCTAATTAGCAGACACAATAGAAAAACAATTGTTTTAATTACCACCATCTTTCCACAAGCTTGCAAGACTGGTATAAAGTATCCTCAAGTCGACTAATCAATTCTTCTTCAATATACAGCAGATTCCCATGTATTGTGTAACACGTAAATACCTACTTAATAGTACTTCCAGTTCGAGCTCCACGGAGAAATAAACCATTTTTTTATCCACAATGCAACCTTCACAAAGAAAAGAATTCCAGTAGAAAACTCCAATTTTCGAAGTACGTCAATATTACCAAATTTTCTTTTACATCTCTTCCCTAAGCTGTACACCCTTATGATGTTGAAAATTGAGATGATATTGGCTTGATGTTCTGTTTAATAGCTTCTGGCTAAGTTGGGTTAAAGCAACGATGAGTCAAACGGAAGTGAATTCGCACAATAGCCGGTGAGAACTGTAGAAACTAGAAAGGGTTTTGGTGCGTTTTTCTTTCAGTTTCTGCTAACAATTGAGAAATTTTTCGATGCACCTTCATTGTTACCTTCTGGCTATGAAGTTTTTACGATTTGACGTGATAATCTGCTTCGAGTTTTTTAGCCAATTATTTACCTGTATTTTCAGTTTTATATAAAATTGTGGTACTAGGTAAAATTCTATAAAATTGTGTGAATGTTGTTGCTATCATCGTATGCTTTGATATTTCTTTACATACACACAAATATAACCGGTTACTGAATTGAATAATATTAAGAGTTCTGAACGTGTTATACAACAACGTCTTTAAATTGGACAGGTTTTAAGGCTAAATTAGATTTGACAAAATCCCAACTTAAAATTCTTAATTCGGAAGTCTCAAAATTAAGCCATATAAAAGTTCTATTATTCCCTAACAAAATAATTAATGTATTATTTATGATAATAGTAAGTCAGTAGTGCAATTGCAGAAGTTTAAAACACACCACCTCTTCCTTGCTAGAACGGAACCTTAATTCCTAGGTTATTCTACTTACTAATAAAGTAAGTTGTAAGGATAAATGTTTGTGAGGATGGATGGATGTAGATAAGTCTCTCACGCAAAACTTAGGTACTTATAAAGTAAGTTGTATGGATAAATGTTTGTGAGGATGCATGGATGAAGTTAGTCTCTCACGCAAAAACTTCTGAATGGATTTTGATAAAATTTTACTATTTACGTAAAATTTTGATAAAACTTTACTGTTCATGCGTGGGACATCGTGAAGTTTGATGAACTTTACTATTTACGCGAAGGACATCGTGAAATTTTAATAAAACTTTACTATTCATGCGAGGGACATCGTGAAATTTTGATAAATCTTTACTATTTATGCGTAGGACATCGTGAAATTTTAATAAAACATTACTGTTCATGCGTGGGACATCGTGAAAATTGGGAAAACAATGAAAGTATTAATATAAGAAAATCGTTCACAAAATCTATCTTATGTTGCAAAATAGTTCAGCAATTTTATTTTCCTCTCTCCAAGACCAAATCCTTCACAATCACAAAAACAAAACAACATAAGTAACAAGTATGTCCGTACAAGGTTTGAGGTAAACGAATAGTAAATGTTCTTGTGTACGTAAATGTGTTTCAGTTCCACTGAAAATCTAGCTGAGCTTATAATATTCTAGATATCTCGGAGAGTATCTCCGAGAGACAGAGTGAACGGTACTAAAGCATATTTTTATTCATTGAATTTATATTGAAAACGAAAGATATGTAACTGTGTCCAATTGTCTCTGGGTTTGGTTCACTTTGATTGTGAGGTAGAATGATGAAAATGAAAAATGATGATGACATAAATTTCCTGAAACTGTCTGATAAAGTTTAGTTTTTATTTCTCTTTTCACATGTTTAAAATAAGAGTATTCCCCGAATGATTAGGCAGAGATTCAGGTACCTAATGTACGCCTACATATTTTCACCAGTTATGGACGCACGATTGGCACTGTGGTCGAGCGATTGACTGCTGCGCTGCGTGTCGCGGATCCGATTCTCACACGGCAAAAACATTTGTATGACCTACAAATAGTTTCTCCGGCTCTGGGTATTTTTAATATGTGAGTTTATATGTTTGTAAACTCGACCACGATACTGGAAGAAATTCTTAGTGTGACAAATGGTTTAAAAAAAGATTGGTTTCGTTCCATGACACGTGAAGCAAGTCTGTTTTTATTTTTATTTTGTTTTATTTTATTTATTAGGTCTACCAACAATTGTTTACACTAAACTACAAACAAATATCAAACATGCGTTTAAACTCTACACAGTGCAACAATTACTTAAAGGTAAACACCGCAAGAACAAGAAAAAAAAAAACAGTAATATGTAATTATGTTACTTATAAGCTAAATATTGTACAAGTAAACTAAGTAAAGTATATTAGTAACAAACCCTGAAAATTAAAAATTGAAAGCATCATTTCTTAAACAGTACGTAAACACAGTCCAAAATATTTCACAACAAATCTGATAAACATTTCAGAAATTTACATTTTTGCATACTGAGAGAATCAAAGTGTAAATCAATAATATCACTACAACTATTCAAAACCCTACAAAACCTAGCACATGGAGAGTTAGATCCCAACACCGTTCTTCTCATTGGAGGACAAAGTGGAGTAATAGGTTTTCGCGGAATCCTCGACGGTGCACGAAAGTTAATGAGTGCGAGCAGCGGCGGTGAGTCGATATTATTTTCCCTTCAATATTTTGCTAGCAAACATTGCGTCGTTCAAACATCTTCGTTCTTCCAAGGTGTGCATGTTGAAGAATTTCAATCTGTTTTTGTAAGAACGCACTTTTTTAGTGATTCCTACAAAAAAGCCAGATACCAAACGAAGCGTTTTTGGACACGTTCTAGACGCAAACTATTTGTAGCGTAGTGTGGCCGCCACACCACACTGCAATACTCTAATATGCTTCGTACTAAACTCTGATAAAGTAAGATTTTAGTTTTAATTTGACGGAAACCTTTACATGTCTTATGACGAAACCTATCATCCTGGATGCTTTTTTAGAAATGTGGTCTAAGTGTGGTGCAAAGGTAAGTTTTTTATCAAACAGAACTCCAAGGTCACGTATAGTGTCCACTTCATCAACTTTGTCTTCATTTATGTAATACACTGTCTTTATTGGATTATATTTTCTTGTATATTTAACGTGATAACATTTCTTCGAATTCAAGCACATTTCATTAATTTTACACCATTGAATAAGACTATTAAGGTCCATCTGTAAAAGAGAAGCGTCTCTGTCAGATTCAACAATTCTAAGGAACTTCAAATCGTCCGCATACATAAAAAATTTAGAGTGCCGTAGACAGTTGGGAATGTCGTTAATGAAGTAGTTGAACAATATCGGACCCAGATGAGACCCCTGTGGGGGTTCCCTATCCATTTGCATAAAATTTTAAGACCTAATATATCTTAGCATAATTTTGTTTGGCATAATTATATTTACGCATAATATAATTACGCATAACAGCTTACGCATAATTTGTTTAAGCATAATTTCTCTAACCATAATAATGATTAAGCAGAATATTCTAAAGCATAAATTTATTAAGCATAAAGTTCTAAAGCATAACTTTTTTAAGCATAATATCCTAAAGCATAAATTTATTTACATATACAGCATGCAAGCAAGCATACAGCATGCAAGCAAGCATGCAAGCAAGCATGCAGCAAACAAGCATGCAGCATGCAAGCAAGCATGCAGCATGCAAGCACGCATGCAGCATTCAAGCGAGCAGGCAACATGCAGCAGGCAGGGTTTCTGTCTCGGCTCCGGCGCTGCGGGCTTCCGGCGGCTCCACGCGTGCTAATCGTCGCAGACGGCTTTCGCTCACCACCGCAGCTTCGGCTTGTTGGCCGGCTTCGCCGGCCAGCCTCAGCCGCGGCGCCTCGCTCGCAGCCGCCTGCTCCTCAGCCCGTGGGCCGCCTCGACCCTACGCGCCTACGCGATTTTAAATTACACTCTAGGGGTAGGACAAACAAGACTACGTAGAGTCCGTTTTGCAGCAATTCGGTTCTGTCACTAACTTTTGTTGCACATCATATTAAATTTTTAACCAACAATATTATTTAATTGTTACAGAAACTATAGCAAATTGGTTTGATCAGAATTATGTATGGGGCACTACAAGTTCACCACCACCATTTCCACCCAAAGTCTAGAGTACGTATCTACTAGAAAAGGAAAATAGACCTAGGACACAAAATCATGCAGAGGCATGGCACAATAGATTTGCACATTTTGTGGGAAAACACCATCCTGGATTTTATTTTTTGGCAAAAAAGATCGTTCAAGAAATAAAACATCAAACCATTGAAATAGATAAACTGGATGTCGGACCATCACTTATACCAAAAAAAAAGGAAAAATACACGGACAAAACCAAAAGAATTGAAAAAATTATTAGTAAAAAAGATGAGTATACTTCTAAACTAGCATATTTACAAGCAATTGCTAAAAATATACACCTAAAATAAATAATCATACATAATTAAGGACCACTGTTTCAATCAGTTAACTTCTATCTGAGGAATAACCTCCATATTTATTTCTCATAATAGAAGTTAACTGATTGACATATTTTTTTATACAAAAACTGTCAAAACATCTAATATATTCTTCAGATAAAAGTTATCTTGCGATTGAAAAATTGTTTAAGTTACATAATGTTCTGTATAATAAATCATTTGCATGAAAATTGTTTTTGTTATTTATATTAATTGTATGCCTAAATATTATTATGCTAATAGTCATTAGGCCTACTAACGTTATGCTAATAGTCATTAGGCCTACTAACGTTATGCTAATAGTCATTAGGCCTACTAACGTTATGCGAATCAAATTTATGCCAAAACAAATTAGTCTTTAAGATGATTATGCCAACATAACATGTATGCCTAAAAAAATTATGCCAAAGTATTATTATGCCAAAACAAATTGTGCCAAAATCGTTATGCCGAAGTATATTAGGCTAAAGAACATTATGCGAAAAGAAGGGATCCCCCCTGTGGGACTCTAGATGAAATATTATTTACGTTAGATTGATAACCGTTTACCACAACAAAGAAAGATCTACCCTTCAAGTAGGAAATCACCCATTCAAGCAAGCCACCAGTGATACCATAAGCACGCAACTTGCAAGATAAGATTTTGTGGAAAACTTTATCAAAGGCCTTGCTGAAGTCAGTATAAATGACGTCAGCTTGGTGACCAGAGTCAACAGCTTCAACCAAAAGTTTCGTAAAAGTGACTAGATTAGAACTTGTGGATCGTGATCCAACAAAACCGTGCTGATGATCGCTAATGAATAATTTTAGATGGTTTTGGAAATACGGGCAGAGCAGTGACTCAAACACTTTAGCAAACGTTGAGAGGATTGAGATTGGCCTATAGTTAGTTGTGTCATCGTTGCTACCTGATTTATGTATAGGCACCACCTTAGCCATTTTCCATTTTAGAGGGAATACGCCAGAAGAATAAATAAGGATTTCCTGTATATAAGAGTAAGAGGACACACCAACTCCTCCGCACAAGACGTAATAAATATTGGCGGTATGCTATCAGGCCCAGCTCCTTTGCTAATATCTAAACTTTTAAGTTTTTTAAGTAATGTCTCACTGTTAATTGTTGGACTTGTTAAACATAAACTACTGTTTTCGAAGGATTTTAATAGTATTTTAGTATCAAACTCCCTGCTCAATTCTTGTTCGGGGCTATAAACAGACGAGAAGTTGGTAGCGAACATCTCACATATTATTGTACCATCAGATGTGGACATTGATCCATTTTTCATTGTCATAGGGTAGGTACTAGACCCTCCTCGTTTATTTTTTACATACGTCCAAAATAACTTGGGGTTGTTTTTAAGTTCATTTTCAAGACCATCCATATAACACCTTGTAACAAGAACTGGCCAATCCATCGCAACGTCTACTAATTAATTTCAACTCAATCAATTCCATTGGGTTGTAATATTTATTGTATCGCTTTCTGATATTATTTTTTAAATTTAACATTTTAATAAGTTAGTTTATGGTTAAACCACTGAGGATACTTACATTTCTTTGGAACCCGTGAGGGAATAAACTGATGTATAGCGTTGTTAAGCGTCTCGTAAAAAACATCCAACATCTCATTTACACTAACGCTACCCTCAAATAATTTAACCCAATCTACTTGTTTCAAAAAACTACGAAGTGTTTCATAATTCGCGGTACGAAAATTAGGTCCAATCTTGTCACTTTTGTTTGGCAGACTGGCGTCCCCCCTCAAGGAAACAACTATATCAAGAGGTGGATGGTGTTCATCGACATTATTGATTGGACTAATACTTTTGCTGACGCTACACAAAGAATGTGTTGACAAGACTGGATCCAAAATGCGACCCGCGTCGTTTGCCACTAAATTTAACTGACTAAGTCTGTTAACATTAGTAAAATCAATCAATAATTCACTAGTACTAGACAAACTAAGTTTATTATCCGATTTCCCCACTAAATTCCAATCAATGTTGCTCAAATTATAGTCACCCACAATAAAAACACTTGAATCCGAACATTGTTCAAAAACAGCATTACATTGATCCAAATAGTGCTCCAGAGAAGAACGGCGTATAGGTGGAGGCAGGTATACTGCGCAGAGAACCATTCGGCGAACAGTACATGATATCGGCAAGTCAATACTTACCCATAAGTCTTCACAGCCACTTTCCCAATTCTTAATACGTTTAGACTTGATTTGTTTATTAACGGCTATTAAAACACCACCCCCTTCTTTACCACTCTGAAAATGAGAAGTTTCTCTATATCGTCGAACAGCTCGCCGCTCAGCACAGACCCATTCAGCCAAGTCTCAGACAGAATTATTATGTCATAATTATTACAGGCAATATTGCGAGACACAGTATGTGTCTTAGATCTTAACCCTCGACAGTTCTGATAATATATTTGCAAATTATTGAATTTAAGTGATTAACTGTCTGAGTCTGTTGCTATCAACTAGGAACAAATCCAGACAACCAACCGGTGCTAAGAAATTCCAGACGGAAAAACAGATAACACTACCGGAACGAACTCGAAAATCGAACCTAACACCTAATGCTCAGCTGTAGCGCTTGCGTAAACTACACTGGCCTTCAAAACTTAGTAGCACACTTTTGAAATTGTAATTTATCCAAAACTATAGTAGTCAGAGTTTTGAAATGAAAAGCGTTTTATAGAAAATTGGATCTACATGCTTTGTAATTATAGTTTACTAGCTTCTGTCATTGGCTTCGCCCGCGTGAAAGTCAAAAATCATCCCGAGCAAACATATTCCCGGTATAAAAAGTATCCTTTGTGCTATTCCTCACTATAATCTATCTCTGTGCCAAATTTCATTCAGATCTGTTATGGCGTAATTGAGTAACAAACATACATCCAAACTTTCGCATTTATTATATTAGTAAGATAAGATAAGATTTATACATTAGTAACATATTAACTTTAAAAAAAAACACCCTATGTTGGTAACAAATGATAAAGTTTATTCAGAGATATACGAAAGACAAATAAGTTGTTTTTTAACAAAGCCCGAGAAGGTAATATACCAGTTATAAAAATGTAATGGCGTAAAACATGCTTATACAGTTTGGTTGAGTTTTTGCCAGTAAGTTTTAAATGGTTATTTTTCGGTTTTTGTGTATAAACTATAACTTCAAAGGAAGTAAATGAAATTTCCTATAAAATATTTATCATTTCAAATCTCTGACTTCTATAATTTAGGAGAAATTTTCATTTCAAAATTGTGGCACTAAATTTTGAAAAACAGTGTAATCTAACCGAGACGCGTCTCCTTTATTTAGTGTCTAAAAGCATTATATCTATCTAGGTCTCTTATCCGTTGCTATTGAAAAAGGTTGCAGTTTATTGTGGTGCCGAGTGAAATGGTTTTCTAAAGAATTCCAAGTGCATTTATGGACACTTTTATCGCCTTGAGTTTAAAGCCAAAAGAATCTAGTTGTTTGTAAAAGAATCTAGTTGTTTGTTACCTTCGCCTCTGTCGTGAATAGACGATAGTGTATCGGGTTCCTGAAACCCAGGAGCGGTGCCAATTATACGTTTATCTCATTCTAGATGTCTTCCAACCACTTGCCTTGTGAAAATTCTATCAAGCTTGTTTAATTAGCAAATATATTATGCAATTGTAAAAGAAGGTTTTAGTGTAACTTTCAATTTGCTATTTGTGTTAAAAAGTATGATTATTTCAGCCGGAACTGTATGTCTGTCTACTGCTAGACATAATCCTCCTATAACCATTGCTATATAGACCGGTCCTGAGCTTCTTACGTCCAGGAGACACCCGCGGCCCTCACCAACGGGGTAATTGCGTAACACAAAAATTCACGCAATTGATTACAGTTGCTTTCATAGTCAAATCAACAATATTCATTGGAGTTTTACGTTGTACGTACGAGCAGCTGTTGATCAGGAATATATTCAGAGTACCTAATCAAAACTGTGATTTACTGTGATGTTGTTAAACAATAAGGGTTCTTTACTTCAAAACCCAAAAGAGGTGCATTCGGGCGATGTTTAAATTTGAAACCATTCAGAGCTACAAGCCTTAATTTAGAAAATTCTAAATTTTGACATTATCTTGCCTTTACATATTAGAAAATTCCATGTTCATGCATGCAGATCGATTTCCTAGAAACAGACGGGACAATACTCAAATTTGACAATATCAGCACAAAACGGCACTTATGCGTAGTAGTGTCTTTTGCATGGCTCCAGAAATTTACAATAAATTTCCTAAAAGCTGGAAGCAGTTGAACGATGTAGCATTCAATTTTCTTAGAAGATAATGTTCATTATAATGTAAATGAGTTTTTAAATGAAAAACATTTATAATTTTTATACTGATTTATATTTATGATATTTTGAATAATTTAATACTGGATTTGTAACTTTTTTGATTTGGTTTGTTGTTTTTATGTTGACATTTTTATAGTTTTATTATGGCATTCTAGTAAGAAAATTTTTAATTGTATTTTTATCATTATTTTTACATATTTTTAATAATTTGGTTCAATATGACATTCTTGTATATTTTATTATTATGATTTAATTTAATATTTTGACATGTTTTTATTTCTTTTATTATTCTATATTTTTTTCTAATTCTAGAATGATAATTTTAACATTTACACGACATTTTAAAATAATTTGAGTATATGACATGATACTTTGGATTTATTATTTTGATTTACATTTCATTATTTTGATTTTTATTCTATTATTAATATTTGCATGCCATTATCTAAGGCAAACATGACGCGCTGTATGTTTTTTTTTAATTTTTAACATGCCATACATATTGACAATAATTATTTGTTGTGTGTACTGTACTCATGTTTGAGCAAATAAATGATTACTTACTTACTTACTTACTTCGGTTCAACTAGGCTATCACTCGGAAATATTATTCATATAATAATAAAACCACTATAACCAGATCCACATTCAAATCCCATGCAAAACTAATACAATAACACTGTATATCAAATGCTGATCAGTTTCTCTTCATGGCTATCCGTCATTGTCGCCAGCACTATCCCCATCCTTCTTACACCTAGTGTAGGTTATAATGCCGTCTATCTCACACGTTCTCTGGAAGTTATTAACTATCCTTCCGTTTGCTAATGTTCGTCAGTTAATCGCATTTGGGGCATTTGTGAAACGACAGGAACATGGTTTCATACTAACTAGGTACTTGCATATAAATAGGTGTATTGTCATATCGGAAATATTAGGTAATAGACAGGCTGGCTTTGTAGATCTGAGGATGCCCACTTAGCTTGTCTTAGGATATTGTTTTGATATTGATTTGCACTAGCTCCTGTAACACAAGTCAATCACCGAGCTCAGGAGTCAGGGACTACTAAAAATTTGTAATAGGGATGTTCCCTGGGTAGAACAATGATAATTATATTTAGTCCGTCAGTGAGATTATCTAATAATATTGGACACGTATTTTTTGCTTTACCAAATCAATAAAAATTGGCAAAGTCAAAGCGCATCAAAGTTCAGGAGTAGGGGCTTGTGACATCACTAAGGCAGTATAAAGTGTACAAGCGGCGCGGCGTGACGTCACACAATATTTCAACGCATTAGAGATAATATAGAAAAAATATTTGTTCAACATTTTTTATTATTGTACCTGACGGACAAAAAACAAATTTTGAGTAAAATACCCAATTCTTATAAATAAACTAGCTGACCCCCGCGGCTTCGCTCCCGTCCACTGGCTATCTATCTACTTCCCTACCTACCCTATCTACCCTATCTACCCTATCTACCCTACATACCCTACCTACCCTACCTACCCTACCTACTCTACCTACCCTACCTACCCTACCTACCCTACCTACCCTACCTGCCCTAACTGCCCTACCTACCATACCTACCCTACCTACCCTACCTACCCTACCTACCCTAGCTACCCTACCTACCCTACCTACCCTACCTACCCTACCTACCCTACCTACCCTACCTACCCTACCTACACTACCAACACTACCTACCCTACCTACCCTACCTACCCTACCCACCCTACCTACCCTACCTACCCTACCTACCCTACCTACCCTACCTTCCCTACCTACCCTACCTACCCTACCTACTGTACCTACCCTACCTACCCTACCTACACTACCTACCCTACCTACACTACCTACCCTACCTACCCTTCCTACCCTACCTACCCTACCTGCCCTAACTGCCCTACCTACCATACCTACCCTACCTACCCTACCTACCCTACCTACCCTACCTACCCTACCTACCCTACCTACCCTACCTACCCTACCTACCCTACCTACCCTACCTACCCTACCTACCCTACCTACCCTACCTACCCTACCTACCCTACCTGCCCTACCTACCCTACCTGCCCTACCTACCCGCTGCACTATACATGGTCAACCTTTTCATGTATCCAGGTTTGTTAATGTACATCAAGTAAAAAATTATTTGATGTGCGTGATGCGTAATCCAAGTTTATCTTGCTTAAAATTGCTGTTCTTCACCGATTGCGTAATGTAATGTTTTAACCCATCAAAAACATAAATGTGAAAAATCTTTTTTACAAAAAAAATACTACCGACTTCCAACTAAGAACACACAAAGTGAAAAATAACTTTCTTTTTCGAAGTCGGTGTCCATAACGAAAAAAATTGGTATCTACCAAAGACAGAAAGTTATTTTTCACTTTGTAGTGTTTTTAGTTGGAAGTCAGTAGTATTTTTTTTGTAAAAAAGATTTTTTATTTTTCACTTTTTAGTTGTACCTATTAAGCAACTTGCCTTTAGTGAGGTACTTATAATGCCAGAATAGATTATCCGAATGCCATGAAACTTGATCATAACCGGTGAAATGAGAGTGTATCAAGGTGAACTGTACACATCTGCGTACCCCTTTAGAGCGTAATGGCGTGATGTTATGAAATGGTATAAACAATAAACAGACATGCGGTTGCAGCAATCCCGAGAGATTTGCCGTCATTTATTGAAGAGTTCTGCTGTATATCTCCGAAGTTCTTCATCAGTTCTTTACCAAATTAAAATGGGACCAATTTCGAAACATACTCTAACAAAAAGAATTTTCAAAATCGGTCCACAATTGACGGAGATATCGGTGAACATAAACAAAAAAAAAAAACATACAAGAAGTCGAACATAGAACCTCCTCCTTTTTGGTAAGTCGGTTAAAAATAGGAGACAAGTTCAATACTAACAATATGCGTGGTTATTGACTTCGCCGACAAAAGAATTGAGATCTAAATGGGAGCCAAGTTCTGTAGATAATCCTGAGATTTATTTATAAGAAAATACAATATTCTAAAATCACTTTAAAAACACAATTTCTTACTTTTTCTGCTACAATAATGTATGCTATTTTAAAATATAATTTCTTAAATTTTAAATGTTGAATTATTTATAATAAAGCAGATAACTTAGGATCAATTTAAGCTCCGGCTTTGACTTGGCTAGTTTTCACAAATACTATATCGGTTTAAATATATTTTCATTCGTTCGAACATTATAATAAATACCTTTATTACTATATTGCTATATTATGATAATATCTTGTTTCTTACTTTTCAGAGCTCGATTTTGCCGTAGTCGTGTTTTAGTTTTTAAACTTATTTTAATTCAAATTATGTTCTTTTTTTTTATAAGTGCAGCTTTTGAGCTTCACCATAATCGAGTAAAAATTTAACGCGATTATTAAGTTAACGCAAGCAAAGCAGTGACCAAAAGTCGGTTATATTTAACTAATAATATTTTCGAATTGGAATTTTTTTATGACCTTAAGATGGCGCCACATTGAGTATAGTGTGGTGCCACATAGCGCATCCAGCAGATTATTAAGACGTTTCAAACGGTACCTCACTTATCAAATTATGATAAGTAGTAAGCATCATTATTATCATTTCAGCCGAAAGACGTGCACCACTGGACATAGGGCGTGAGGACAAGTGTCGCCACCTCGGTCCCGCAGATTTCCGCGGCTCTGTCAAGATTTTCGCTCCACCTAGAAGAAGGCCCTCCAAGGCTGCGTCTTCAGGTACGCGGTCGCCACTGCAAAACTTTTCAGCCTCATCGACCATCCGTTTTGTAGGCAATGTGGCTACTGCCACTTAAGTTTAGCAATCCTTCAGGCTATATCGGTTTCTTGCGGATGTCTTCATTTCTCGTTCGATCACGCAAGGTAACTCAGAGCGTAGCCCTCTCCATTGTCCTTTGGTTAATTTTAAGTCTTATTGGCCCATTTTGAGCGACCACTTCTCAGTACCATATCGCACCGCTGGCAACACATGCTGGCATAGACTATCATCTTGAGACACTTTGGTTCATTGGACGAGAAGATACCACCCAACTTCCCGAACGCTGCCCAGCCTGTTTGTCTTACCTAACTAGACCGTTTGACCTTGAATTCGAATGTGAGTGACGTACTCGCCATTGACGTTGATGCCTAGCCCTGTCCAGTCCAGAACCCTGAAGACAACCTCCTGTGCAGCGGTCCTGTCTCACATCACGCTGCAGAAGTATAGGTTCCAAGGTCTGATTCTGAAGTCGAACTGTCATGGTGGCGTTTTTGTACATACACTTCAACACTTCGATGTACCAGTAGTCGATTTGGCACCGTTGGAGACTCTGCAGTACAGCCCAAGTCTCGATCGATCTCGAATCGAAGGCTTTCTCGTAGTCCACAAGCGCTAAGCAGAGAGGCATGTTGAACTCTTCCGTCTTCTGTATAACCTGCCACAGCATATATATATGGACTACGGTGCTGAAGCCGTTACGGTATCCGGCTTGTTCGAGAGGCTGGAAATCGTCAAACCTGCACGCGAGACGGTTCGTAATGACTCTTTAAAACAGCTTTTAGACATGGCTAAGAAATAAGATGGGCCTATAGTTTTTCAGTAGGGCATTGTCACCCTTCTTGAAGAAGAGTACCACCACAGCCCCGCACCATGTCTGTGACATTTTCCCCTCGAGTGTGACGGAATCAAACAGATTCTGAAGGGCCTTAAGTACTGGTTTTCCACCTGCCTTCAGGAGTTCGGCCGTAATTCCGTCATCACCCGGTGTCTTGTTGTGCTTACGCTGTTGAAAAGAAGCCGCTAAGACACGGTAGCGCATATCCATTCACTTTGACCATCGTCGCCCGTTATCATTTTGGACTTTGTCCAATAAGGTTTGGTAAATCTTAGGTTCTACAGCTTTTACAGTAACAGATATTTTATAAAATGTTTCAAAACATACTTTCTTATTTGTCTTATTTATTTTTACATAATACAATATACTTCATCGATATCGTCTCATAGCCAGGTATCACTCGTGGTGTTTGCCGAGGTGTGAAACAAATCAGATTTATATCAAAGGTGCTTATTACTGAAGCCACTCGTTCGCAGCAATTTGAATATCATATTCTGACACAGAGTTATTCATGGATGTGCACACTGGAAATGGAAATTTATTTATTTGTGTAAAAAAACGTGATATATTGAGATTTTTTTATACTGGGAATGTTATTTTTGAAGAGTCCTTATGATTACATAAGCTTGTTATGGTAAAAACGTTTCATAGCTTATTTATCAGGGGATAATGATGATGAAAAAGTTTTATGCTAGCTAGATAGGGACTTGGCTTTACCCACTGATAGGCCTCTACTGCTCCCATCAGTGCATGGGAATTACAATGTTTGGTTCAAGAAAGTTGTGTTTTTCTTGAGCCAATCCCAACGCTCCTATACCACCCTTCTAAATTGATGGCAACAATGTTGTCAGCACATCTTCTGCTGGACGAATAAAATTTCTTGTTTCCACCTGTCATTACTGCACTTTGCCATTTATTTATTTATTAGTTCATCCTCGCACTGGAACGCCTTGCAGCAATTACACCAATGGAGCACAATCTTATAATATACTCACTATAAGGCCAAGTTTCCTCACGATGTTTTTCCTTCACCGTTGTCAGGGATGTCCAAGATAAACTTAGAAAGTACATATGAATTGAAACAGTCGTATTGGTACTTGCCCGGATTCGGAGCCACGACCTCAAGCACGAGAGGCGAGGTCTTAGCCAGTGGGCCTCCACGACACAAAGCCATGTAGTAAATGCTGTAGAAAATTCAATTATTCCATATATTCAATGTTAAACAGTGATCTGAATATTTGGTATTTCATTTTCTATGACAAACAGTTTTCTTTCATTATTTTTCTATGTATCTAGAATGAATAATCATGTAAACCCTCAAAATCATTCTTGCTCGCTTGCATAAGAAGTTTAACAAAAAAAGAATTCAGAATAAACTGTTTCGCTAAATTTTCTACCGTTTCGGAAAATTATTTTGACTGTTTCGTAACTCACACTAATCTTATTATAGAATCTCTGAGCTCTAAACGGAGGTAACGCGATTAATTCCTAACTTTACTTGAAAATTAATCAATTCGAATTGGAAGTAAAATCTGACGAGGTGTTAGGTAATTAGCTAAACAATGAAGTGATTAACACTCTCCTAATTAGGGAAAATTATAAAAGCCTGTTTGCTTCACCAGGTAGATTATAATACAGTTCTAAAATCGGCTTGAAAACAAATTAAACAGTCACTTACTTTAACATGTTTAATTGAAATAATTATCATAATATTTCATGAAAAAGCTTTACTAAGAAAAAAAGAAAATAGAAAAAAAGAGATGATACATTTAAAAAAACCAAAAGCAAAAAAACTTACGAAACAACCACCAAAAAAATCCTATCCATAGCTGAGAATCAACCGCGAAACCTTTAGCGTAGCTAGCCAATGCCTTTATCAAAATAAGGCTTTCAAACAGCAGCAGCAACGGCCAAGTAACGAACCACATTGTGTGGGCTCTTTATTTTTGCGTGAAAATACAAGGAAAATTAATTTTCCCAGATATGAGACCTTGCTAGATCAAATTTTCGCCCCCAAAAACCTCTATATTGTAAACTTAAACCAAATCGTTAGAGCCGTTACAAGGTACATACATAGAATTTGGATATTTATCATTTAAGAATATTAAGATATAACCTTATACATATATATCGTCTAGTACAGCTAAGCGTGTACGTCTGCAGGCTGTGGGGAATGGGCGTCGGGTTTGTGGCTTCAAGCACTCCGGTTATCCACCATAGGCACTACGATGGATGACTTTTCATTCGGCACGCAACCTGTCTACGCTTAGGCGCATTTTGTGTTGCTCCACATCGGTGCCAACGAGGTGAAGCTGTCGGCAGTCTCGAACACCATAACCTGTCTTGTTGCAAGAACGCAGGCTGCATAGCACGGCACGCTAGTTTCAACGACATTGTTCGTCGAGTCTTTATCACCGCCGGCGTACCAGCTGAATTAGAATCTAGAGGCTTGGTATGGGACGATGGGAAGGGACCAGATGGTATGACGTTGGTGCCATGGAAGGTAGGTAGGCCTCTGTTGTGGGACGCAACTTGTGTCGACACCCTTGCTTCATCTCATGTTCCTAGTACGGCGAGCTGTGCTGGCGCTGCTGCTGCGACTGCTGAGGCAAAGGCCCTCAAGCGTATAAGTAAATTTTTGAGCCATTTGGGGTCAAAACGCTAAGATCATGGAGCCCGAGTGCACGTCTCCTTATTAAGAAGATATCTCTCCAACTTTTCGATACTGTGTGTGCTCGTGCAAGTGTTTAAAGAATAACACATTTAATTTTTAATTTTAATTTCCGAACGCATCTCTTCTAATATTCAAATAATGGTTTTTAATCGACCTCAGTATGAGTTAGCTATCCTTCCCTTTCCCTCCTATCCCGCTCCTATACCGAAGAGAGAGAGGGAAAACTCGCCGCACGCGCCCAATGGCGGCGCTCCTGCTTCGGCCAACGAGGAAGTGTCGGCCATTCGCTTTACAAAAGCTCGAATCACCGCACCACCGCTCAGCAATATTTTATATTAAACCGCATTTAACCACACAGTTTTCTATCCAAACCACTTGAACTTTACTAGTATAGCCGGCACACGTGTGTATGAACAAAAAGTGCAAAGTGATAGTGCAGCCTCGTGGGAGCATCGGCACAGCAGGCCTATAACAATGTGCACCGTCATTATCCACCTCAAGTAAGTACATAATCCTTTCCCTTAGCTCAACTCATACTGTGTGTCATATTCTACATTCCAATTACTCTCATTCTGTCTATTTACAATCCGCAAAAAAGCTATTTCCCCGCACCCGCTGAGGTCCTACGAAATACGCCCAATTTAAATGAACGGTCTACACATTATTCATATTTTTGGGGGTATTTCCACAGTGTGTTTCATGAGGGCTGGCTCGTTCTTTGCGCAAAGAATCAGCATTGCCATTTAACGTGGAAATGCTGCCAGTATTCTGGGTACGTTTCCGGATGACATCAATGTGGAGGAGTACTTCGATGCCAAGGTGTACCTTTCTTTTGAATATACGTAAATAGTTTTAGTATATGTTATTATAGTTTAGTGTTTAATTATGAACATATTTTGTCAATTGGAAATAAAAAGAAATAAAATATGGTATATTTAAATATATTAAGCAAAGAACTTTCTCCCATACCCTGTGGGTAGATTCACGGGCGGCAACTATTCTGTACTAATACTTACTTAATATTATAAATTATTGTTATTGTTTTTTGTGTCTCTCGGGACCTTTGGGTCCAAGTCCTTTGGAAGGCGTGCGAGGAGCTGAAGCCAACTCGTAGAGGCCCCGTCAGACATGTTAATATTATTATAATATATCTATACCAATATTGTTTTTGTTGTTTGTTTGTTTAATTTTTTTTTTGTTTGTGTGTATGTTTGTTTGTTTGTACCAAATAGGCTCCGAAACTACTGGACTGATTTCAAAAATTCTTTCACCATTGGGAAGCTACACTATCCCGGGTGACATAGGGTACTTTTTATTCCTTTATTCCCACGGAAACGGGAACTACGCGGGTGAAACCGCGAGGTGTCCGCTAGTAATAATATTATAAAGAGGAAAGATTTTTTTGTTTGTTTGTTGATTTGTTTGTGCCGAATAGGCTCCGAAACTACTGGACAGATTTAAAAAATTCTTTCACCAATAGAAAGCTTCATTACTCCTGAGCTTTTTTTTAATCCTGAAAACGGGTCCTGTGGGGTGGTCCACGGGAGCGAAGCCGCGGGGAACAGCTAGTATTTCATAAATTCAAAATTAAGAGCTAGCAATTCACCTCTAGTCTTGTTTACTTCATTTACCAAATCAATTAAGCATCTCCTACCTATCTTAACTAATTCTAAAATAAGACACATTATCCCTTATCATCACCAGTGCAGACGACCAAATTATAACTTGGAACAATCTGTGTGTGTTACAAACAAACCTCTATCGCAGACTTTTGACGAAGTTCCCACTTTGATGGGGCCGATTTAAATAATTTCCATTTTGAAACTCAATCGCGTCAGTGAAGTATATTTTAAGTAAAAGCGATTTGATCAAAGAACCGTGGTTTGGGCTCTTGTTCCAAGCCTCAGAACATTTAAAGTTTTCGTGAAAAGGAAATAAGCCTGTTGCCAGAAATGATCGCAGTTTTTGTGATATTTGTCAGTGGTTTTGATGAAGCGAAAATAAAGTAAATTGGGTTCCATCAACGTCTTGAAAGCTGTGGCTATATTTGGCATCATTACGCTGATATTGGTATAAAATGATTTAAAATGGTAAATTTTCGTACTTTAGAATTGTTCTAACTTAAGTTCCATTACATTTCAGCGAGATTCTGTTTTTAACGAATTTAAACTGCTCCACCTTGAGTATGCTAAATTCGGAGGCACTCTTAGGACAACAAAACTTGTCAAACACTTAGCGGAATTCGACGATATCCTTGGCAAGACTTGGCGTCTGACTACCTTAAATAACTATTTATAATAACATTAAAGTTAAGAAAATTATCGCATAATCAGATATAATCGAACCTGACAGCTTGACCTCAACCGTGCCTCGGCCAGATCTCGAGACGATCGACCTTCGCTCGATGGGATTCGCACCCTGATGATGCTTAAGCACGATCGGCCACTCCACTCCGCTAAGTGCTGGCAGTCAGAATATTTTATTTTTTATTGACATGCTGTTATGGACACTATTTTGTGACTGCCTTGTGATTTACTATATACTTGAATGGAGATTTTAGTGGAGTGAATGGCTTTGTATTTTTGTGAGACCTAATGTTTATTGGGGACTCAAGAAAATAAAACTTTTATTATTTATGGTTTATATTTAAAAAGTTCTCATTATAAATATGTGTAAGCTACTATTTTTCATTGCATCTCCTCTTGCAGTATTTTTCTAGAACAAATTAAGATTCTAGTATTAACCCAATATTTCAAAACATTTTATGCTTCGAATTACTGTCATTTTTCCAGTACTAATTGCAAAGAATGTCGATTATGATTTCGTTAAAAAACTTGGCAGATGAGGTAGTCAACTAAGCTCGGATTGATAAAAAAAGCATTAAGTAAATTTTAAGAGTTATCTATATAATGAAGTGAGGACAAAACTTACAAAAAAATGTTAAGCTAAATGGCATTTCTCAGAAAGAGTTACAAATATCTTCACGCCTAAATTCCCAAAACCACTTAACCACGAAACCTTTCAAACAGCACCATTAATACCAATATTACTTTTCTCATAACCACTTTCAAACATCAGACATTGACCTCCTATATACCTTTTATTTTCAATTTTCAAGAAAAGGACCTATAGCCCGATAAGTGTTTCATTTCGCGACGTCAGCTGATCTCAGGATCGCACTAGAGAAAGGATACTCGAGAACGCTGAAGTACTAATGGTACTGTACTTATAAACCTGAATTTTGTGAGAACTTCTTATTAAACGTTTTTTTCTAGAGTTGAGTAGAATCTTATGAGACTCGTGGGAACAGGTGGGTCGGCTTTGAAAGATAGTGACTTTGCAATTATTGCCGCAGCTAAATATTTTCCCGCTTAACTAAAAATAACTTTAGCAAAGCAATTTTTTCGTTTTTAATGTTCTTATTTGTAAAGTTAATTGTTATTAGTAGGAAAAATCCCACTCAAAATCACAATGTTATTCATTAATTCACTGACAGGCAACGCGCAGCATACATCAGTGGTTCTGGATGCATGAAACTTAACACAAGACTGTACTCTTCACGTGACTTTAGGTCTGGGCTTTTCTCCGGCCGGAGAATCAGCATTGCTACCTAACGTAGCAGTGCTGCCAGAGTTCTGGGTTCGTTTCCCGATGACATCGATGTGGATTTTTTGACGCCCAATGAGCCCTCCCCTTTATATACGCGTTTGTATTAAAGTGTGTATATATGTTATGTCTTAGTGATTATTTTTGTTGCAATCTCCTTTAATAAACGTTCTTAAACAAGAGTGTATTTATGTTTTATTTATTTCATCTTAAGTTATTTCAATATTGTACACGGGATCCTGTCCTCTATTGTCATCTTTCTCTGTCACGCTAGGGTTTGCTGTAAGATTCAAAATTCTGTTAAGCTCGTCTTTGTGCATTTACTTTAATATAACACTGTATATAATTTTCTTTTGATATATCTACAATAAAAAATAAGAAGAGTTTCTTTTGAAGAATTTTGAAAGTTTATCCACTCAAGGTGTTAAATAAAAGATGAATGTTTGTTTATAAATTCCCATTGAGCCCTTACCTTATCTCTCACTAAAAACGTCTCCATACCGTTAAATAAGTCGGATAGAAAAAGTTCATTCTCCTTTAACATCGGAATCACCAAACAGCATCCCGCTACTACGTAGCACTCGTAGCTGTGTAATTGTCGTAACTGCTACGCCGTTCGTAGCAATAGAGTCGTTTCATTCTGCACTACTTTTACTCAGTGTAACTAGACTATTACATTTTATTTTACACTTACTTCAAGCACATCAGATTAGTAGTAGTAAAACTAAAGAGTTCTACTTTTACTACTAACAAAGATAAAGCTCTTCGATTATGTATTAGCACTATGCATATATATTTCAACTGCTAAGCAGTATTGTTGTGTACACATTACACATCTAGTCTCGTTACTATGGTCATAATTGGTAGACTTTTTTTTGGGATGGTAGTAGACAAGCAAATTTTTTTTTAATGTATTCTAGGCTCGCGCTTGGCCACCATCTCACCTGTAGGTAAGCGATGATGTGGTCGACGGTGAGACACGCTTACCTAGAAATAACCTATTCACTCTTGACTTAAAGACTCCTAGATTGTAGCTGTCGAAAAACACAGACTCCGGCAGGGAATTCCACTCCTTAGCTGTACGCATAAGAAAAGTGTGACCCATGAAGACCACTTACCATCAGGCAAGCCTAGAGCTTGTATGCCAATAAAAATAATTCTTAAAAAGAATACCTATTTTAATATTAAAAGCTATAACGGTATCTATAAACGATCGATAAATGCGACATTTCACAGCGTCAGCTTATTCCAAGCGGCTCTAGAGACCGAAGTCTCAAAGTTCACCGCTTAAGGTTTCCCTAGTCGACGGCACGAACTATTTTGTGCGCGAGGTTAAAATGCATGCACTCTCATTTGACAACACGTGCGAAAGACATAGATGCAGTGATGAGTAGTAAGAAGTAGGTTCGCGTACGAATTCGCATATTACATCGTCAAACAGTGGAGTAATCGCCAGACTACATTTGTATGGAAGAACAATCGACTAGTGTAATCTTAAGTACTAAGCACTTATATCTCTGTATAAAACTTGCTACATTACGGCGCTGACTTTGTTTGCTGGCTAAGTTCTTGTGTCTTGTCTGGCTTCTGTTGGTCTCGCTTTGATATTACTTGCTGGGTGTTTGCGCAAGTTGTGAACAGTTATTAAAAATTGTTTATGAAGGAAGATGGATACCCCGTCCATCTTTTTTCAAGAAAGAGTTTTCGATCCTTAGTATATGAGTTTTTTTTAACTGTCTCTTTTTGACAGCCGTTACGGGCAGTCAGCAGTCTCAGAGTCAAACTCAGATTCAAAATATTTGTGTTTTTTTTGTATTTATGTGGCGACGCCTGGGGAAGGCCTATGCAGTGGACGTTTTTCGGCTGAAATGATGATGATGATGATGATGAAAGGTGTTGTAAAATAAAGATGTAGAATTGCTTTACTTTGCAATGTTTTTAAAGGCAAGATTTACAGTACAGTTACAGGATCGTGGAGTTCAAAGGCAGTCGCTCTAAGTAAAATACGGGAATTCAGCTAAATCCGGCTAGAAGGCTTGCAGGCCTGAGTGAGAGAAATCAATCAATCTTGTTAGCATACCACTGGTTTATTTATTTATTTATATAAAAATAGATGTACATATATATACTTACTATAGTAAATACATAAATATCTATAAATATATATATTTCAAAAGTAAAATAAAGGCGGTTTATTGAGACGACTCTGCTATTTAATTGGTGTAGAAAATAATGCCGCAACTGCCACTTAAATGCATAATTGGCTAGTGGACGTCCTGATATTGAGTAGTTTATGAAGGACAAGAGAAGATTGTTAAACGAACGCAGATTGCTAGCGTGTGAAGTACATAGATTTTGAAAGTGAGTTTGGAGATAAGAAGGGGTGAGTTGAGTTGTTCTGATGTAAAGAACTTTTCTTTGTTAATTGAAAACATTTTCAAAAAACAGGCAGTGTTATAGATTACCTTGACGATTTTATGTCACAAAGTAAAACTATTTCTGATAGCTGTTTGTCTCTTTAAAACAGGAAAATTAAACTCGTTTCGTTTGATCAGTGATCAGACTTGGACTCTAATATTTTTACCCAACTGCGGTGGCACTCAAAAGGAAAGTAATGTTACTAACAAACGAATAAAAAATGGAGGGTCGTCTCAAGTCGACCGCTCAATTTTTTTTCATATGATACACTGTATTATTCAACTAATATTGCTTCCCAATAAATAAGATTTACACCTTCTTATTACCAACATAAGTATAGCCAATACACCAGTGCTCTCCAATTAATCTGCATTAGCGAAGTGCTTGTTCGTGGCAGACTTCGCAAGCTCTCGATAACCGGTCAACGCCTTTGCCTGTGGCTTCGAGCTGTTCTGACATACTAAGCGGTTGTATACTTCTTGTAGCTGTATATTTAGCTGTGCTTCTTAGTATTGATACATTTTTCAATTCATTAGCACTGGTTTTTTAAACAACTTCAAAAAAAAACAGTCGAACTGATAACCTCTTAAGGTACCAATTCGACTGTATTTTTGTATGTGTTTCCTCAGAACTTTTTCCTGGGTGAACCGATTTCGTTGATTAAAATTATTTTTATTTGAAAGCTGGTGCTTGTCATCTGGTTGTAATAAAATTTTATTAATATCTGATGAAGAACTTCGGAGATATACTACAGAACTCTTCAGACGGCAAATCACTCGGGATAGCTGCAATCGAATCATTAAAACATGTCTGTTTATTGTTTACACCATTTCATAACATAACATCACACTGGTACGCTTTAAAGGGTAACACAGGTATACAGTTCACCCTGGTATACTCTCATACCACCGGTTTTGTTCATGTTTCATGTTATTGGGTTAATCTATTCTGGCATTACTTTGGCCATTATAACCTTACTATAGAACTGGTCCATTACGAGTATTTACCACAACTAAAAGGAGAAAAACAAAAAATTTAAAAAAAAAATACAACCGACTTCCAAATAAAAACACTACAAATTTAAAAATAACTTCAATTTCAATATTTCGGTATTCGGTGTCAAAAAACGAAGAAACGGAAAAAGGTACTCGTACACCGACTTCCGAAATTGAAGTTATTTTTCAGTTTGTAGTATTCTTATTTAGAAGTCGGTTGTATTTTTTTGTAAAAAAAGATTTTTATTTACATTAGCTATAGATGTTTTTGTTGTAATCTTTGCCTTAAATAATTAATTAATAATGTTATAAATGTTTTCTGTATGCAAGAATTGTTTTCAAAATTTAATGTTGCCTAGATAGTCAAGATAGGGAACAGTGTTACTTCGTGTTCATATCTGAGCTATTTAATAAAATTACATAATAACATCACGCCCGTGTTCCCCGCAGGGTTGGACAGACACCTATGGTAGACCCGCATTTCGCCAATCATGTTTTAAATCCCATGTAAAAGGGGGCGAGGCTAAAATATATCATTATAAATAAAAAAGAAAAATCTTTCATGTTTTTTTTATTATTGCTCACGCTTGAACACTGATGATCACCTGATGGTAAGCGATGACGTGGTCGACGGTGAAGCACGCTTGCCTAGAAGTTAACTAGTGACTTAAAGATTAACGACGCCTTGATTGTAGCTATTGGGAAACACAGATTACGGCAGCCATGTACCGGAAACGCACCGTCGTAAGTCTCGTTCAAATTTAAAATCTTAAAAAAATGGTTCAGTTTCATTCAAACCCATAACAAGGAGACAGCCAAATTTTGTGATTGACTAAAAACTTGCTACTCACAATCCAATTGTGTTGAGGTTTTGTCCTAGGGCCATATTCAACCTTTTTACTTAACTTGGCACCTATGGATTTCTTTTTCAAGTTTCACAAATGTATTACTAAAGATACACACGTCTAAGTGGTTCCATGATGATTAATATTTTCAGAATCGAGAAAATATTTCGATAAAGGTCATGTTAATAAATAAACCTCGCTGGTTACATAACGTCTTCCTTGCACAAAGCAATAATTGATTTTCTAGGAAAGATCTGCTTAGAAAAGAGCCTGTAAAAGCATTTAAGTTGACAACGTTATAGAAAACTATCCCAGTTGTCCGCTTGAAATCTTTATATATATAGTTAGATAGATAGATAGTTTTTAGGGTTCCGTACCCGTTTTTTTTAACCGTCTTTCCAAAAAGGAGGAGGTTCCATGTTCGACATTGTGAACTTTTTTAGTTTTTTCACCGATATCTCCGTCAATTGTGGACCGATTTTGAAAATTCTATTTTGTTTGAAAGACTATGTTCCGAAATTGGTCCCATTTTAATTTGGTGAAGATTTGATGAAGAACTTCGGAGATATGCAACAGAACTCTTCAATAACAACTACAATAACAAATACAATAACATTAACAATAATAGCTACAATCCTAAAACAACACTCCCTCACCCCTCTTGACTGGAATATTATAGATAAACGTCGTCGAAATGCTGTAGTTCCTCAGTCCCTTCAATTTAAACAGTCATTTACAAATAGGTTTTTCTGCTTCACCGGTCCTTTTCTGTACAATAAATTAAATACTATTCTTAACATCTATACATTAAGTAAACGAGAATGCAAATTCAAACTATTGAACTTCCTAATTACCTGTGATTACGAAACTACAGAAGATCTTCTTAAAATCTTAAGATAAAGATAAACTCATAAACACACCTAACACAAGCCACAACACTCACGCAAACACACTCAACACAAGCATACAAAACACAACACTCGCTCAACACTCACTCTGTTTGTAGTAAAACCTTATTTTGCTTAAAGTGATATAATATTATGTTAAACGAAACTACTGTTGTTCAAAATTTTCTGTGAACTGCGTCCTGAAATACAGGCTCGGCCTAGCTCAGGCGCAGTTGCTCATCTTTCATTCTTGTACATAATCTTAAAAGCTATACAAAATAATTATATTGTTCAAATTGTACAATTTTATGGAGAAATAAATAATATTTAATATTTAATAAATGACGGAAAATTTCTCGGGATTGCTGTAATCGCATGTCTGTTTATTAATTATACCATTAAATAAGATAACATCACGCCAGTACACTCTTAAAGGGTACGCAATTCTCTCATATCACTGGTTATGTACAAGTTTCATGATATTCGGGTTATCTATTTTGGCGTTAAAGTAACTTACTAAACAACTTGTCTATTAGGCAGGTACAACTAAAAAGTGAAAGAGATGGTAGCCAAGAATTGTCCAGCAAATATCTACGCTCTCGTCACCTCATACCTGGAAGACCGGAACATCAGGGTCAACTACGCCAGAGCGACTAGCGAGAAGGGAACCACGAAAGGATGCGTCCAGGGCTCAATTGCCGGACCGACGTTTTGGAACCTTATCCTAGACTCACTCCTACACAAAATGGCTAGGATGGGGGTATACTGCCAAGCCTTCGCGGACGACGTTGTCCTGGTTTTCTCTGACTTCACAGCCGGTCCCCTGCAGCAATCAGCCAACAGCACGCTAGCCAAGGTATCGGAATGGGGTGTCCAAAATAAGCTACGTTTCGCCGCGCACAAGACCAATGCGATGGTGTTAACGAGGAAGCGAAAGTACGACGTTCCGGTACTTCACATGTCGGGCACGCGGCTTAACCTGGTTGAGGAAGTGAAGCTGTTAGGTCTCACGATAGACTCCAAACTTACCTTCAATGCGCACGTTTCTGCGACCTGTAGAAAGGCCGCAGCCATCTATAATCAGTTGGCATGTGCGGCGAGGGTGACTTGGGGTCTCAACAGAGATATAATCAGGACGATATATGTGTCGGTGATAGAGCCCATCGTGATGTATGCAGCGAGTGCGTGGGCCCCCGCAGCTGAGAAACTGATGACAAGGAAAAAGTTTGATTCACTGCAGAGGGGCTTCGCGCAGAAGATCTGCAAAGCATACCGCACGGTGTCTCTGACATCGGCACTTATCCTGTCAGGTCAACTCCCCCTAGACCTCCGAGTAATCGAGGCGGCAACCCTTTTCAAGATCAAAAAGGGACATTCCCAAGAGTTTATACCGCTGGGCCGCGTGCTGGAGCGCAAAGTGCACCATTCCAGAAATCCCCACCCAGCGCAACTCACAACAACCGATTATGAATTCCTACAGAATTTGACTCCCGAAACCCTGGAAACCCACCAAATAATCGGCCCCCAAATATACACCGATGGCAGCAAGATAGAGGGGAAAGTCGGAGCTGCCCTAACTTGGTGGGAAAACGGGACGGAGTCAAAGTTCAGCACCTTTGGCTTGGAGCCTCACAACACTGTCTTCCAATCGGAAATGTACGCTCTCTTCAGAGCTGTCAGGATGGCAAGAGAATCCAAGGCGGCCTCTGTAAGTATCTTTAGTGATTCGAGATCGTCACTTGACCTGCTGAGGAGACCGTCTGTAACTCACCACCTGGCACTCCAAATCAAGAGAAGCGTCCGTGAAATCAGAGAGGAGGGCAGAGAAGTGAGGTTTTTTTGGCTTAAGGCCCATGTGGGAACTGCTGGGAATGAGACAGACGTCCTAGCGGCAAAAAGGACACTCAGAGACGCAGTGCTCACACCGGTCCACGTACAAATCCTTACAGGACACGGAGGATTCTCAGCGTATCTCCATCGCTTCCACCTCAAAGATAGTCCCTCGTGCGTCTGTGACACGATCTGCGAAGAGACAGTTTGGCACCTACTCTTCGAATGCCCAAGGTTCAGCCAAGACAGAATGGGGCTCGAAGTAAAATTCGAAACCCAGCTTAGCCAGTCCACACTCCACACCATCATGGGGAAACCAGCTACTAGGATTCCATTCTTGGCATTCGCGAGTAAAGTCGCGACAATCGCAGCAAGGGCCAACAAAACGGACGTAACCTTGCGAAGTAGACCACACATTCGAACACACACTACCACAATAACAACCACAACCACACAAACAACAACCACAAATACACAAACAACAACAAGCACCCCATTGACTGATACACAAGTTACACACATACACTCTAACCAACGGCCATTACCAACGGAAGCAGCAGCGGATGCAGCAACAGCCAGCCTACAACCAGCCTCTATCATGACTACCACACAATTCCTGGCATGCGGAGAAGACGGAATCCCTGGCATCCGACTGCGAGGCGTCGCTCTGTTCATGAACAGGGATCAGGAGAAGTTAGGCATAGGCTTCTGCATAGGCTCAAGTCAAGCTGCGGCCCGGATATACCTTTCACCGGGCATTGCCGCCCTAATTAACGGAAGCACCACCAAAACGAGCATAAAAAGCAGCAAGTATGCTGCACTACCTCAAGTGGAAGTGGCCACTCACCGATGCCGTGTAATGCGATTTAAAGGGAAAACAATCGCATTGCTAGAGTGGGGAGAGGCTACTCCATTTGGTCAGGCAAGCTCATTGCTTCAGAAGATCGGGGAGGCAGGAGACTACATGGCAGCCGCGGCCCGAACCATAAGCGTGGACGCAATGGTAGTGGGAGGAGACAGAGGAGACGTCGCAGACCGCTTTGGCTGTCAAAAGGCCTCAGAACATCATGAGGTCGTTGTCTACGAGGACAGAGGCGAAACCCTGAGTTTCCTCAAAGCCCCCAGACAACCAACAGCCAGCGCGACGAGCCCCACAACAAGCCCTACCACTCAAAGTGGATCGGAAAGGGCCCAGCAGAAGACAGCAGCCGAAAAAGCTGCAAAGGAGCAGTGCAACACCATAAACCCGGAAGACTGGGCCCGGTCGAGGAGTCGCCTGAAAGCTTTCGGCTCTTTCCTCAGTGCACTGCTCCCAAGCACCAGCCACACATCACCATCTCACAAGCAGGAGACAGCACTGGAGAGGTTCCTCAGAAAAACACCAAAGAAACCAACCCAGCAAAAGCCTAAGCCAACACGAGCCGACAAAGGGCAAGTCAGCCCGCCGACCCTCGCAGTAAATTCGGGTGTCACGGACCACGTAAAGAGTGCGTTCCTCGAGTACGTAGCAATCGTAAGAGCGACCAGAGAGGTCAATCTTACGACATGCAGGAAGATCCTGCAGACCTTCCAGAGAGACACAGACGGTCTGTTAGGGGTACTGCTCGAGGAAGCAGGGGCAGCGGTGTACGACAACGTCACATCCCAAGTCATCAAAGGGGAAATGACGGGGTCGTATATGGCAGCCTACAGCGCGAGGAGTGGTTTTGTGGCCCTGGACAAGGAGGAGACGGAGCGCTCAGGCAAACTCAAGTTCAGCGTGCCAAATGACGACCCGATAGTGGTTACCGCCAAATGTACCAAAATAATGCCGGATGATAAGATCCTGGAAATGGCACAGTCCATTTCGGAAACCTCAGGTATCCCGGCATCGCAGGAAAGCTGGGTGGTACCCAATATCAGGTGGATTAACGGAGTTCCCGGTTGCAGTAAGACAACCTGGCTGGTAAAGCACTTCGACGAGGACAGGGACGTGATAGCCACCATGACAACAGAAGCTGCCAAAGATCTTAGGGAAAAGCTTGCGCGCCGCTTAGGAGACCGAGCAAAGACCAAGGTGCGCACTATGGCCTCAATCCTAGTAAACGGTTTCAAGAGTCAAGACAAATGCTACCGTCTTACGGTAGACGAGGCTCTTATGAACCACTTTGGGGCCATAGTCATGGCAGTAAAGTTGTCTGGAGCAAGCGAGCTTGTCCTCGTCGGAGACGTTAACCAGCTTCCATTTTTGGACAGAGAGAACCTTTTCGAGCAGCAGGTATACCCGTCCAGACCTGGTGGCTGGCATCACCCAGGAGTTTCTCTGCACACACCGCAATCCAATGGACGTGGCGTTTGCACTGAGTGAGATATACCCCGGTAAATACTCCTCCAAGTCGTCGCTGTCGCGGGTCCACTCTCTGAAGGTGAAAGGTTATACAGGGGCGCAAATACCGAGCACTGCCCAAAACACCCTGTTCCTGGTTCATACGCAGGGGGAGAAAGCTTCTCTTGCGAGCCAGGGATTTGGATCCGGCGAAGGGTCGCGCCTGCTAACCATACACGAGGCTCAGGGGTTGACCTACGAAAGTGTCATCATCATCAACAACACCAAGTCCAGAGGGCTTCAGGTCCACGACAGCATCTCCCACGCGGTAGTGGCGGTGTCCAGACATACAGTTAGTTGCGTCTATTACACCGACGACGCCGATGACGCCACAGGCCGCTTTGCTAAGAGGGCGATGGATGCGCCAACTAAAACGGTCGTCAACTACAATCTTAAGACGGCCATGCAGCATCGAGACGTAGTCGTCATAGAGGCCTTGCTCACGCTAGCGAAGTCCCTGGTCAGCAGACATCACTAAAACACCACCTAACAAGTCCCATCCAAAAACTCCAACCCAAACACCTCTCCAAACCCAAACCATCACCCTGTCTAAATCCTGTAATGATAAAATAAAAATATACATGTAAAGCTGCATGGTGGAACGAGTCAGTCATACTCATCTTAACGTTCTTACGACGGGGTACTAGAACGGGAACCGTCGGCCGGTACTGGTCTGCTCGCACTGCCATGCATCTCCCCCGCAAAGTGTACAAATAGAAATAAGTAGACAAAATAGTGAATAACATAGGCAGTGTATCAATAGAAATTAATAAACCAAATAGTTAATAACATAAAAATAAGTAGTAAATAGAAATATAAAATTGTAAAGCCAGTGTGAAATATATAATAAACGAAAAAAATTTAGAATTTAGTGAAAGATGAACTCACGTAGACTTAAGTTAGTTAAGTAAGCCTAGGAATAATGTCCAACGTAGGAGTCAAATAATTGTAATTTTATGAAATAAAACCAAACAAATTAAGATAGTAAAAAAGGGCGCGGACGTCTATGTCCGCGGTAGAATATTAAACAAAAAAAAAAAAAAAAAAAACTAAAAAGTGATAAATAAAAAAAACTTTTTAATAAAAAATACTAGGTACCGACTTCCAAATAAATAAACTACAAGGTGAAAAATAACTTTGTTTTTGGAAGTCGGTGTCCATAACGCAATAAATTGGTACCTATGAAAGACACCGACTTACAAAAATAAGGATATTTTTCACTTTGTTGTTTTTATATTTGGAAGTCGGTAGTATTTTTTTGTAAAAAGGTTTTTTTTAAGGTTAGCTGCCATTCAGCTAAAGGGGGCGCGCGAAATAATATTTTACCTACTCCATTGAGTGGGGTATCGTTGTTAAGAACACGTTAAGTAGATATATACTGTTTTTTAATATTGGCAAACAAATAAATGAGAAGCGACCAAAGTCAGCTTTTTCAACCGACTTCTACAAAATTCAGTTCCGAAGAATTTTTTTAACATCCCATTGACCTAGGAACTAGAAATTTGTTGATAATGTTTATTATTGCGGTGGGAAGTGACTGTATCAGCCGTAAAATGTTACTCCCGGTGCTGGACGTAATCTTTCCGATGGAAAAGTCTAGTCATCACATAAATGTTGTTATCCATACAAGTTAGTATTAAAATCCTGCAAATTGAGAATCTTGTTTGAATAACACTATTAAAGTATAAAATCGTCTATCTAAAATTGAAATCTATACGTATTTTAAACATAAACATTTTAATTTATTTTTGATACAGGTTCCTTGATAAAAATGTCACGCAGACTACAAAATTTGTTTAGGTACTTTGGAAAAAATATACACAACGAAGAAACCGCTTAACTATAAATACCTAAATATAAACTATTTTTTTTTGTTATCTATAGTCTCGCGCTTGACCACTGTCTCACCTGATGGTAAGCGATGATGTGGTCGACGGTGAAGCACGCTTGTCTAGAAATAACCTATTCACTCTTGACTTAAAGACACCTAGATTGTAGCTATCGGGACCGAACACAGACTCCGGCAGGGAATTCCACTCCTTAGCCGTACGAATAATGAAAGTATTTCCAAAACATTTAATGCGTATGGGTGGGATGTCCACCGAGTACCGATGACGCATCGCCGTGCGTCTGGTTGTCCGATTATGGAACGGGATGGGCGGAATTAAATAAAAACAATTAAAAACTATTCTAACGCTACTGCCGGGCGTGAGGTTGTGGATTCGATTACCAGTTCAGCAAAGCGTTATAGGGTTTTTTAACAGACTTTCCAAAAATGAGGAGGTTCTATGTTCGACTTTATGTTTTTTTTTTGTATTTTCACCGATTTCTCCGTCACTTGTAGACCGATTTTGAAAACTCTTTTTTGTTTGAAACACTATGTTCCCAAACTGGTTCCATTTTCATTTGATGAAGAGAAGAAAGAGAACTCTTCAATAAATGACGGTAATCTCTCGGGATTGCTGCAATTGCATGTCTGTTTATTGTTTATTTCATAACATAACATCACACTAGTACGCTCTAAAGTAGTACGAAGATATTAAGTATAAGTTTCATGATATTCGGGTAATCTATTCTGGCATTAAGGTACCTTACTAAACAACTTGCCTATTAGGCACAACTAAAAAGTGAAAAAAATAAAAAATATACTACTAACTTCCATATAAAAATATTTCTTTTATTTATTTATGTACATATAAAACACTTAAAAGAGAAAATACATATAAAGCGAATAGGGAATATAAATAACTACAAAGCGAAAAATAACTTTGTTTTTGGAAGTCGGTGTCCATGATGAAAAAAATGGTACCTACCAAAGACTTCCAAAAAGAAAGTAATTTTTCACTTTTTAGGGTTTCGTACTTCGAAAGGAAAAAACCGAACCCTTATAGGATCACTTTGTTGTCCGTCCTTCCGTCTGTCTATCTGTCAAGTCCTTTTTTCTCAGGAACGCGTGGAGGTATCAAGCTGAAATTAATATCAAATACTCAGGTCTACTGTCCCTTAAAGCTGTGAAAAAATCAAACTTCTAAGCCAACGCAATCAAATGATACAGCCATTTATGCCGCATATTGCCGCAAATTTTCGACACTCGCAAGGGAATCAAAACCTACAAGGTACCCGTGAACTCAGAATCTTGAAATTTGTTACGAAGCAATTTCTTATAGCACAGATAAAAGAATAATTGCGAAAACAATAAATTTTTAGTTACATCATAATAATAAAAATATTTTTAATAATTTTAAACTTACTACCCCTTTGCTCATGAACGCGAAGAGGTATTAAATGGAAATTCATATCAAATAATCAGGTCTATAATACCTTTAAGCTGAGGTTTGTACGAAACCCTCATTGCGCAAGTCCGACTCGAACTTGGCCGGTTTTTTTATTTGGAACATAGTATTTCATTGTAAAAAGATTTTTTACAATGAATCTTTTTACAAGGCTTTTAGATTTGTACCCGGTTGATGGCAATAGGCTCGCACCCAATTACATGGGACTTAAAAACATACATATATACATGTGATTCGACCTCTGCCTAACCCTTTGAAGAGAACAAGCGTGATTTTATGTTATGTAAGAAAAAGTCATTACCAAGTTTATATATTGACTAATGTATAGTTAAGTTAGAGGCGTTTACGATGGATTGGTCGGAAAATGCAACACACCAGGAAGAGAGAAATTCTAAGAAGGAATCAACTGCCCAATTGCAAGACAATTAGTTTGTAAAAAAAAACTTGTTAAGCCTTAGAATAATCTATTATAGGTACTTTTTGTTGAGGGGTTTCTATGCCCACCTTCCCGTTCCATCATGGGAACAGCTACATAGTATTATATTATTTCAATGTTTCCAAAGTCACATAAGTACGCCAAGTTTCAGCTTAATCGGACGCCAAGAAGTGATAGAAAAAAAGGATTACTACTTGCCGGACACAAGAAAGGTAATTTAAATTAAATAACTTATAATAATATGGCGTCTAGCTACTTACATAATATCTGTAAGTTGTAAGTAAACCTAAAAGGCTTGTATTCATTATAATTCTCATTGTAAGCAACGTATTGTGTACAGTTATTGTGTTATGTGTGAGGCTGAATCAGGCATTGTGTAGACTTTGCAAAGCAACATGGCTACAAAAGCGGCGAGAATAAGGCATAACAATATTTTCTTGTATTTTTGTTTTAATAATTTAGATTTCAGGCCGCTTTAACAATGGAGATACACTTTATTTTAACACCATTTCTAGGGTCCTCCTGCATTTGAAACTTCTTTACCGCGATAACAACTATTTCACATTTTTATCCCGGAAAAATCTAAGCTTCTTGTGTGCCACGGGATAAAACCGCGGTTGAATCTAGTGCTTTATAAAAGTGTATTCCCATCATATTGTTATTATAAGCAGCGTCGAAAATGACGGTTAAACATTCTGGTCCCTGACCCATATTTTTTAAACTAAAGATACCGAAGAAGACTTAGGCTCGACGCAAACGGGACACCGACCATCGCTACCGGTGGCCAGCGACAGCGACTTCATACACTTTTCCGCATATTTTGGATAGACGCACCGCACACGGGTAGGCGGTGGCGGCCACTCGCTACAGCAGTATCCCCGACGCTTCACTTGTGGTCGTTGCGGGCCACTCAAGACGTCGACACCCGTCTCTGTCCCGCTGTTCCACCCCCGCGCAGTTAGGCTTTAAGCGTCCAACGCATCGCACGCGTCACCATGGAGCACGACGACGCCTTTCACTTGACCGTCACGCCGCGCGGCGCGCGGGGAATGTCTACCGTCCCTGCAATTTAAGGCGACGACTAACGCCAACGATCTTGAGGGAACAAAACGCGCACTCGTTTCACACCCGCGCGACCCAAAATGTTGTAGTTTATTGTACTTTTCTTATTATTCTATGAGTTTAAAAAAAAAGCTTCAGATCAAAATGTATATAATTAAATTGTCTTTGAGATGGTGTCGATTTGATTAAAATACGCCCAGCGGTTTAGGCGCGATTGTCGTGTTTGTGTCCGTTTTAGACATAACTTTACAAATTAATTACATGTTATAAGAACAAAACTCAAAATTTTCTTAGATCAAATTATTAAGAAAATGGTCTTATGTAACATATATTTTTCAAAAAAAATACAACTAGCCTTTTGACGTGATTCTCATTTTAAAATCAGCTACTCAGGGGTATCTGCGCCTTAAGCGGCATGCGCATGCGCCCCGTGTTTATTGCCATCAAAAATCTCATTATCTAGGAAACTACTGCAGCTACACCAAAATAAAAATTACCAAACTACTTGTGCCTAGCTGCAAATATACTCGTACAGAATCGACATATGTGAAAACTATATTACAACAACTAAGTATTTGAAAAAAATTTAACTACAACAACACAACAACATGAAAATATTTGGATAAAACTTCCTTTTAGCGGCCGTTGATTTTTGGCGCGTGGAGGGTGCGGGGGAGAAGGGGAGGTTTGGCTACCCCCATGTACCATCCTCACCACTCGGAGCCCCATTGTTATGGAGGTATTCATGGTTAAAGTTTTCGGGTTAGAATAAAAATTTCCGTAAATGTCCATCGTTTTAAGGGGCGGGGAGGGAGAGAGGGAAAGGGGAAGCAGGGGGCTAATAATAGCTAAAACAAGTTTTTACCATTCATTTTGTAATTTTTGACAATTAAATCAATTTATAATTAAACAAGACTATAAAATCTTTTTTTTCGTACCCATATGTCCTTACTTGGAATATACTGAATAGCAAACTGAGCCAAAACAATCAACCCGTTCCCTCATCAATTTGAATTTGACTTGGCCCGCGCTATGTCAAAAAACAACAACAACCTACAATCTCATAGAATTTTATTGTATTTTACCTTGAAAGCGTGTGTAAATACTAATACTGAACTAATTTCAATATTCCGAACATTATTTTAATGGATTTTTAGTAAATCATACTAAAATATTACGAAAAAAATAAAAAACTTTTTTACAAAAATTACAACCGACTTCCAAACAAAACCACTGCAAAGTAAAAAATAACTTCAATTTCGGCAGTCGGTGTTTCTGTTTTTGTTTCTTCGTTTTTTGACACCGACTTCCGAAATTGAAGTTATTTTTTACTTTGCAGTGGTTTTGTTTGGAAGTTGGTTGTAATTTTTGTAAAAAAGTTTTTTATTTTTCACTTTTTAGTTGTGATGTGATAAAGGACCAGTTCTATAGGCTAGGCACCTACGCGTATAGTGCCCACGGTAAAGCTAGAATAGATTAACCCAATAACATGAAACTTAAACAAAACCGGTGCAATTAGAGTATACCAAGGTGAACTGTTTACATCTGCGTACCCCTTTAGAGCGTACCAGTGTGATGTTATGTTATGAAATGGTGTAAACAATAAACAGACATACGATTGGATCCATCGCGAGTGATTTGCCGTCATTTATTGAGTTCTGATGTATTTCTCCAAAGTTCTTCATCAGATCTTGATGAAAATTAAATGGGACCACATGACAAGCACCAGCTTTAACACGTGACAAGAATCATCAAAATCGGTTCACCCAATAAAAAGTTCTGAGGTAACAAACATAAAAAAAAAATACAGTCGAATTGATAACCTCCTCGTTTTTGCGAAGTCGGTTAAAAATACCCACGCCCATCGGCACCGGCATGGCGGCACCCCAATCTTTTTTCATTTTGATTTTAACGCTATCAACACAATTTGAACCTATTTTGTTTTTAGATAAAGAGCGTAAAGATTGAATCTTGAGGTTTTTATTGATACTCGTATACAACACATATACATTGAGTTATAAAATACAATGAAACTTTATGGTTTTGCACAGGAGCTCCGACCACGCTCCGACGTGCACTCGCGAAAAATTCACCGGAAATTTTGCCGGTGACGTTTGTTTTTTTTTAACTAGTAAAAACGGGAGCCAGGCTACAAAGTCTTTCAGCAAAACGGTGCAGCATTTAATGGCGGGCAACAAAAGAGACTTGGACGGTTGACCGGAACAAAATAGTGGGCCACAATAGTGACTAAGACTGTATAGTAGATAAGGATATCGATAGTTTTATATCAGAAATCCAATAACGTCACGCCATTTGGGGTTCACATTCTGCTCTATACAGCAATAGAAACGAGGCAGCTACCGAACACCGGTAGCTGTTGCGCACTTCTGTCACTGTTACAAATATGGCGGTAGCATGCGACAGAATCCGGTGGCTGTGGCCGGTGTCCCGTTTGCACCGAGCCTTAAACTAATTAGCGTAGAAACATTCTTTCGAAATAGAAACAACAAACAGAGTAAAAGAAATAGGTAGTAAAAAAGTTCAATCAAAAATTGTGCCGAGTAGGCTTATACTTAGCATCAACAAATTTATACGTCAGACAGTTAATATAATCAAACCCCGAAAATGCATTAAGAAACACAGCTCCAGCTAATTTTAGAGCCCAACACCCATGATTACAAAGTAGATATTCCAGATACAACAGCGAAGGTATTACCGTCACGGTGAGACGCTTTGTTATCAGCTGTTGTATTCATTTATAGTCTCTCGTGATACTAAGACGTAGATCTCAACGGCAACTAGTCTGCGAGTGAGATGTTCAAGCAATATATCTTTCTTTGTGTCAGGTTTATGTTATGTGTAATGATTTTGCTCATTCAGCGTGATATTAGAATAGAATAGAATTTCTCTTTATTCGAGTATCCATGCCTCAAAAAATGATTAGTTAAACTTACAACTATGTTAGTAACACAGATATTAACAAACTGACACTACAAAAAGAAAACAACAAATAACAGTGGATCTCCGTTGCGACAACCCATGTGAGATGGCACAACAGTGACTCACGAAAACACAGTCTACACGAAATCTTGTTTAGGATACTGTTGGTCCAACAGAACATAATATTTAGCGAATCTAATATTTTGAGAATCTCCTGTTATGCTATAAAGGCTACAGAAGCAAGGCAGCCCCACCAGCATCCTAAAAGTTCGATAGTCTCCTATGATTATCCTCAATTTCAATTCCTATTAACAAAAAACTAAATTTTACTATAAATCGGATTCGATCTACACAGAAACCTACAGTTGAGCACGCTAGTTTGCAATGCTAACCCAAAACAATCCAGGCGACTTATTTTTTACTTTTTTAGCCAATCCAAAGTCAATATGTAAATAGCGAATACGTCACGCTAGCCTACTGGGATTGTATAGAGAAATCTGTTATTTTTGCGAAACTACAAATGGTCGGATAGTCACGCAAGCCTGCGAGCCGGTTCAACAGAGCACAATGCACCAAATCGATGAAATTTTATTTAAATTCTGTGGTTAGTTATGAATATGACTTCATTGGTTTTGGGTTGTCGAGCTACAAATTGGTATTACGTGCTTGTTGTACTTATTCAGTTAATATCATCATCACTATTAGCCTTTAAATGGTCCCATTGCTGGGATACAGGCCTCCTGTCTTTGAGCGAGGGAATGAGCCTTCATCCAGTGCCGATTGGTGGATGTCACATGTCTTCGAACATTTGGTTCTAGGCCATGCCGGTTTCCTCACAATGTTTTCCTACACCGTTTTAGAGCAAGGGTAGTGAAATAATTTATACAAAGTAAAGCGCATGCCTGAGTTCGAACCCACGACCTACCACTGAGCCACCACTACTCTCAGTTCATATACTTGAAGGAAGACACAGAAGACCGGTCGATATGGCAACACTTGGGATAGGCTTATGTCCAGCAGTAGATGTTGATCGATTTTGACTTATATTCCGCCCAGCCATTAATTTTACATTTGACAGCTCAAAACCTTTTCATTGAATGATGTCGTAATGTGTTATCGATTCGATATCTTACAAAAATCAAATTTATTTACAAAAAATTAATCAGTTTGACACATTAGTATTTTATTTTTGCTCAATATTTTGTATTGTTTTTAAACATACTTGACCATAATATTTTATGATATTAATACAATTAAAATATTTACTTTTTAGCGCTTTTTTAACTGATACAGAATTCGATTTATTTGATACATAATGGCTGGATGGAATCTAGTTATTAACATTATGTCCGTTTTCATAGACACTAGTTGTCACCTAAGTTAATGCGCTAACACGAGCGCTTTTCAACTTTGAAATTCTACAGCGCGTTTTTCAGGCGTTATTCTGCGTACTACTGAGATTCACTCACTGTCAGTGAAAATGTTTCTTCTATCATCCAATTAAAAATAATCTTATCATTCAAATACAAAGATCTGCAAGAAAGCAGCGGAGATCAAATTATTTCAAAACAAAATATTAAAATATAATTCAAACATCAAACAGTCTTAATTTTATTCATATCTTAATTTACAACCACAGGCGGCAACCAGCTTAAAATTATCTAAATCTTTATTCAAAATTCAGTGTTACTAATAAAATTGTTTTAATATTATATTAATTCAAAGAGAAACCATTTACTGTGTAAAACTGTGGTTACTGGTTAAGGCACAGAGCTTCGCTGATAATGCCCACAATATAATCAGAGCAACATGGCTCTGATATTATTAATATATGAAATACTTTTGAAAGCCTCAGTATTAAATATGTGGAGTCAATAACTTAAAGGTTTGGTAAATGGTGATAGTGATTTCATAAGGCTCATATTAATTTTAATGAGGAGATATATGTTATGTTTATAACGACACAAAGAAATAGAACATCGCCCTTGTATTTCACAAAGGGGTAAGTAGAGGCGTCCTTTTTTTTGCGTGTAGATTTGCTCATGCATACTGCACAATCGCGGAGTGATAGTGCTATGTTATGTGGGACTCCAGTCCACTAAAACTCCATGGTGTCCTCCTGTGCCACTTATGGCGGGATCGCGGGCACGCGTTAGCACTCATCGCGAACCCACGGCTGTCCGTCACCGGACCCTCCTCTGGGGAGTATCCCCCAACACTGACGCACCAGAACACTTTTTACGCCGTAGCCACCCCAGGGATCAAACAAGCACATGGGTGCCAGACGTCCCCATGTATGACACCCTTGATCCCCCTGTGACGGGTCAGGTCAGTAGCCCCGCCACCCACCATTTTTCGGCCACAGGGGATAGAGCAGAGTGGCCAACGCTATACCGACACTCCTCCTCCTCTGCGGCCCCACCGCGTCCGCCATCAGACCGTGGTGATCCCGCCCGGGCTACGCAAGGTAAGGAGAGCGGCGCACCGCAATACCGGCCGGCATTCCTCTCCCGCCGCGGCCTCCTACCCTCAGCCACGATGCCTCCCATACGAAATCGCAGTCCGCCTCAGTTGCGATATCGCCGCGCCGTAGTAATAGAAACATCTATAAAATCGACCTAACCATTAGTGATTTCCAAATATCCCGGTGCTGATACTTTCACAATATTGTCTAAATAATATACTTACTTTTCATTGTGTCATTAATTTTTGTTTCTCCGCCAACTTCTTCACCACTTCAAGGATTTGAATATGGTTTTTAATCATAGAAATAACGATAATCGACGGTAATCAAGCCGGTGTAGGATGCTAGTTTTCTATATTGTACACGTGAATACCTTCTGCCGAAGGAGTCGGGACAAGTCTTGATAAAAACTAGAACTTCTAGAATCATTACAATGTCAGTATTTATATTTTCTAATAACGTATTTTTTGAGCTTTATAACTTTTTGAAACAGCCTAGGAAAAGTTATAAAATAAGAATGAACAACGTGTGTTATATTGGAAAGAAGGTGGTAGATTGCGCCATTCATCATGTCGGCCGTAAAATATACGGCGCTTTGTGAATATATCGAATATTAAGAATTCATTACTATGTTGCAAAATAAATTATGTTAGTATCTGTTCCCCCGATATGTATTTTTCTTAAATATCAATGTATCTATTTTGAGTAAACATCTAGAAAACAATAATACGAATAAACGATTCAATCGTTTGCGTAATCCAATTGTAAAAAAATATTCGGTTGAATAGATACTCGTAAAATAAACAGTACTTCAGAACGAGCAAATATTTTTATTCGTGTTTTTAAAGTATTCGTATTTTTTACCAACATTATATAATAGGATCCGAAATTATTCAGACAAATAATCACGAACACAAATCAAATACGAGTAAGTGCCCAAACGCCCTAACAAAAACTGAGTCACCGAATGTCAGTCTTCAAAGGTATTTAAATTCCTCAACCAGATAACGCTACATTACTATGCGTGTCATATCGCCGAATAGACCAATCAAAGAAATCTGTGCAAGCCATATCACAACGAGATTTAATTGGCTCACACTGCGTCAGAATTTGTTACAAAAGGGCACAACACACGCGAATCTAACTTAAAACTGCTCTCTAAGACAGGTAAATAAAATAGATCTCTCTAAAATAGATCCCCATCAGACTGGGTCAGGCTATCACGCAGGTTACTGAATCATTGCGGTTTTCAATCAACCACTACTGTCTAACCCTTTCGTACCCTAATTTTCAATCGCTCGGCAAATATTTCAAGTACCAGATTCAAACAACCCTATTAAATAAATCAAGAGTTAACCTAAATCTAATTTTCTGAGCCGACATAAATTTCAACAAAATTATCAATGATCCTGAAAATTGTGGGCAACCCTTTATATAAAATCTAATAATTCATATGTCCATGATTTCGAATTAACTTACTTTTATCATAACCTATAATTTTGGGTTTTTATTTAACTCCAATCTCTATACCAAAATACCGTATCTTCTGATTTGTGATAAAATTTATCTTTACGACCAATAAACTTACGCCCTTATTGCATTTTGTGATTTGTTACTTTGTGGTAATTTTGTGGTATTAGGTATAATTAATTATTTTCTAGGTGAAATTTGTGTATTTTTATTAGTATTGCCAATTAAAATTAATACAAATTATTAGTTATTGCATTTTGTGATTTGTTACTTTGTGGTAATTTTGTGGTATTAGGTATAATTAATTATTTTCTAGGTGAAATTTGTGTATTTTTTATTAGTATTGCCAATTAAAATTAATACAAATTATTAGTATCTATTGTTAAAGACAATATTGCAGCCAAATGCTGCAATACATATTTACTTATTCATTAATTTATTCCTTGAAAACAATAAATAAAATATTGCATGGCTTTGATAACACGTAACATACACAAAAGACTAACGTTCTTAAGTTGGATGAAAATGATTGTTCTTTCCAAGATCAAAATCAAAATATTCAATGAAGCCATTAAGCGGCATTTTTGAACGTCAAAAATTTAAATTTAAAAGTAATAATTGATTCTACCGTCCATTCGGAGAAGTAGCTTGTTATGGAGAAGAATGGACAAGAAACTCTACAAAAGTAAGTCAGCCAAGTGAGCCATTATCAATCAAATAACCAACCCTTCGCAGTCTTCAAAAACTTACCGATTTTTTGGCTATCGGCTTCGGCTATTTATCGAACTTCGGTTGGACACTATTCAAAGTTATCCACTAAATCATTTAATGGCCACAATGTCTAAGTCTAGATCTGGTGTCACTGTCTAGACAGAAATGACGAGAAAATTAACGGCAAAGGTCAATCCTGGATGGATTACTTGATTACGTTACAGGAGCGATTCTCAGAAGATTTTTGTATTTCATCTCAATTGTTCTCATTATTTAATTTCGCTTTGATAGAGGTATTTAGTATAATCGAATTAGGTTTCATTGATCCTTTCGTCTGTTTAAAATAAATCCATACTATTATTATTAATGCGATAGTAACTCTGTCTATGCCCATGTAGCACCCACTCCTATCAAGATCGGAGACTCTACACTCGAAGTTGTAGACGATTATGTCTACCTGGGACAAACGATCCAGTTGGGTAGGTCCAACTTCGAGAAAGAGGTCAACCGTCGAATCCGACTCGGCTGGGCGGCGTTCGGGAAGTTGCGTGGTATCTTCTCGTCCAATTTACCGCAGTGTCTCAAGACAAAAGTCTTTGACCAGTGTGTGTTGCCAGTGATCACCTATGGGACCGAGACATGGTCGCTCACAATGGGCCTTATCAGAAAGCTTAAAGTCACCCAAAGGGCAATGGAGAGGGCTATGCTCGGAATTTCCTTGCGTGATCACGTCAGAAATGATGATATCCGCAGGAGAACTAAAGTTACTGACATAGCCCGGAGAATTGCTAAACTTAAGTGGCAGTGGGCAGGGCACATTGCTCGCAGAACGGATGGCCGATGGGGCCGAAAAGTTCTGGAATGGCGACCGCGAACCGGAAGACGATACGTTGGAAGGCCTCCCACTAGGTGGACCGATGACCTGGTTAAGGTTGCGGGAAGGCGCTGGATGCGAGACGCACGGGATCGGTCAATGTGGCGACGCCTGGGGGAGGCCTATGTCCAGCAGTGGACGTCTTTCGGCTGAAATGATGATGATGATGATGAACTCTGTCTATTTGTTACCTTTGTTGAATGGAGTCGTATATAACTGGGTAAACTGGCTGGACTATAAATCGTTTGATGATATGATATTTTTATTCCGGTTGTACATGTATTTATCCCTAGGATAATAACCTACTTTTCAGACAGGCGAAGCCGCAAGCAGAAGCTATTATAATTGTACACCTCTATGTGAGAAAAACCTAGACGTCTGAAAAGTTTAGATAAATGAAATTTCCTCTGCTATGCCTTATTTACACACAATAAGGAAAAGTTTTTAACAGCCGTTTCCTATAATAAAAATGGTTTAGGAATAACGACCACTTGATTGGCAATCAACGCTCGTCATTTAGCTGTAAACTTGGTCTTCATTATTCTATTGGAAAGTCATTAAATGTTAGTTTTTGTGTTTAATGACAATGGCCGGAGTCATGTAAACGTTTTTTTTTTTATATTTTCCTTTATTCATTATTTTTCTTATTATTTACATTTCTAAATATTTTATATAAAAAAAAAACATTTAAAAATAAAAAAAATAGAGGCCCACCGGTATCAGGAATAGGGTCCAAGCTACCGGTGGTCAGGGCTCCAGAGAGAGGAACCTCCTAATAATACGAGTCGTATCCAGCAGTACTGCTTTCTGGATCAGGCCCTTGACCCGGTCGAGGCTCGTCGCTATTAAGCCATTGGCTGACACTACTATCGGTACAATGATCGCTGTGTCCTCGTCCCACATGTCGACAACCTTGTCAGCCAAGTCAAGATTCTTGATTTGCTTATCTTTCTCGGCTTTCACGAGGTGCCCGTCATGTGGGACGGTAATGTCAACAATTATTGCACGCATCTCGATTCGGTCTACCACCACAATATCAGGCTTGTTAGCTACAATAGTGCTGTCAGTGATGATGTACCGATCCCAGTACAATGTGATATTGCCATTTTCAAGAACTGTGTCGAGCACATACCTGTAGTATGGTACCTCCGAAGCCACAAGATTGTATTTCAGAGCAAATTGCTGACGGATAATCCTGGCTAAAAGGTTGTGCCTATGCAAGTACTCTTCGTTAGATAGACGAGAACAACCAGAGATAATGTGGCGGATCAATTCACCCGGGCGGTGACATGCCCGACAGATGTCAACCGTGCCATCCTTCACTAATTTGCATTTATTTAAGTGACACTTAAGTGAGTGATAACGGGTCATTAGTCTTCTCTTAAATAATATTAATCTTAAAATGAACATTATCGTCATCATCATTTTCAGCCAAAAAAAAACATCTAAGGTTGGATATAAGCCTTCCTCGAGTGTTGCCACCTCGACTGCTTTTGTGTTTCTCGCAACCAACGGAATCGAAGCAACGCAATAATTTATTCAGTCACTGTCACAATTAATTTCCCATACATCATTCTCGACAAAAACCCAGAAGTTAAACTAGCAACTTAGGACAGTTACAAACTTGTGCTTACCCTCCGTTTTTTAGCGAGCGTAGTGGCTGCGCAAACTTCTCTCATTAGCATAATAGTGGCAGATGCGGGTACTTATCTGAGAATTGCTGTGCAGCTGGCCTACGGTCTAAACCTCAGAGTAGGGCTGGCGTTCACAGACGTTTTGTGTCGAAATTTGATTCTGTAACTTGTTTTCTTTTTTTGTCTATAAAATAGGTTTGGAATGTTTGAATAATAATAATTTATTAGCAGGCAACTAAAGCCTATAGAAAACAACAACACGCATTAAACTCACATATATCCAAAACAGGAGAATTCTAGTTATTATAAAACTGGCCAAGTGCGAGTCTGACTCGCGGTTCCGTATATACAGCTACATTCACCAAAATAAATAGGTAACATTACTAACGTTCATTAACAATGAGAGCATTGAGAGCACCGAACATTGCTTTAACGAAGGGACAAAATTAACTTTGGCGATCGAAAATTGTTGTCACCATACATCAATATACAAAATTTTTAGTTTTAGTTTTCCTTTTAAGTTAGTTATAATTATATACTACTGCCGTGATGTTTTTCACATATCCAAAATCAACCATTTAGCTGGCAGGGAAGGAGGCACTTGATTCTAACAAAAAATTGCCCTTCAAAGCTTAATTTTACGAAAACGGATCCATGAATCGAAAAATGGTTTCCACAGACCCAATAATATTTTTGAATGGCCTATCCAACGATACCCCACACCATGGGATAGACGAGAGAGAAAACATCCCCACTTTACGTGTTCAGGTGGTAACCCAATTTTTTTTTATTCAACCACTTCGTCGCGTGATTAATATGTATATCCATGCCAAATTATAGCTTTCTAGTACTAAGAATCTCTGAGCTAAGCTGCGGACGGCCGGACGGACGAACGGACAGACGGACATGGCGAAACTATAAGGATTCCTTGTTGACTACAGAATCCTAAAGAAAGGACGAGGATATAGTAGATCTTGTAATTGTATATATTTTCTGGGTTTGCCTGCACAGGTTTTGACAATAGATTAAAGGTATGAGTATAACTAACCGCAACAAGTCAGGTCTTAATTAACGGTTTTCTCTCGCCTGCCAATTAGCTGATATAAAATCTTCTCTGCAAATAGCCTTTTGGTTTTTGGCTTTTCAATTCAAGTATTCGCACTAATGGTACTGTGTCTTAGCATCTGTATTTTAAAATAGCTTCACAATCATAATATATACCATTTACCCCTACACAATATTCTTTATTTCTTTTTCGTGTGAGGATGTGGCCACCTCTTGTATCAGAGTTAATGAAGCTGCCTCTGGGAACCCCACAGACTTGGCTATTTCAGACCTACGTTAATTATATAAATCAAAACACAACAATAAATACAACATTAATTTAAAATATGAATAAATTCATACATACATACATAGACTCACGCCTTTTTCCCATGTGGGTAGGCACAAACGAAAGAACGTCACCTGCTAAGATCCTTACATACTGCTCTTCTACTTGCTTCACTCACATTCATACATCTAGTCATACACACACGCCGGTTATGAATACTGCGCACCTGGCTTTTCTGAAGAACATCACTAATAAGATCTATGTATCTCTTTCTAGGGCGTCACCTCCCGGCGTTTCCATTCACGTCTGCCTTGTAAATAACTTTCGTTAAAAACCTTCGCTTCGCTTTCGTTACCTTTCGTTTCGTATAAATTAATACAAATATTAAAAAAAAATGATTAAGCTTTCCATAATATACGCCTATATTCCCCGAAGCGTTGAGCAGAGATTCCTTTAGGTATCGTACACTCACATTTCACCAGATATGTTGAAATCCCATTTAATAGGAGGCGAGGCTATTGCCATGAATCAGGCACAATTCCAGACTCCGAGCTGCTACTGAGAAATTCTCGATGAAAAAACCCAATAACACTTTGCCAGACCTGAATATCAAACCCAGGACTTACACAGAACTTAGTCTGGCACAACTTCTTCTTAATATTGCGTTTTTATTTTTTACCCGACTACGGCGAAGCAAAAAGAAAGGGTTATGATTTTAGCAGTCCATGTATGTATGTATGTATGAATGTCTGTTTGTATTTACGTATGTTCCTCCGTAACGCCTAAACTATTCATCCGATATTGATGAATAAGGTGTCAATCGATTCGTTATTAAGGCCCAAACATAGGATAAAAAAAAAAACAAAAAAAAAACCAAAAAAATACCGTGGTCGGGTTACAGTTTTTATTTATAAATTTTTCGTATTTATTATTGAACCGGTTTTTGTCGGTCATCTGCGCATCCACTTAATCAGCACTAATACGACTCTGTTCTGTATTCAGATTGTAATACGGGAACGATATTAAAATCAGCATCGGAATTGTCGGGTTAATTGGGGTGTAAATATGCTATCCAATGCTGAGTGGACTGATAACGTCCTGGGGGAAAGCCACGCAATTAGGATTGGAAATTAGAAACAAAACTGAACTTGATTTTTACAAAGTACAGTGATAGTAATCAGTTTTAGAATGTGTTTTTTTCTAATGCCTGAAATTCTTCTTTTCTTCGTTTCTAAAACTACAATCTATAATTATTATTTTAAAATAATTTTAAATAAATACAAGTTATTTTTCACTTTGTAGTTTTCATATTTGGAAGTCGGTAGTATTTTTTTGTAAAAATGTTTTTATTTTTCACTTTTTAGTTGTACCTACCTAATAGGCAAGTTGTTTAGTTGTTTATCTTAACGCCAGAATAGATAACCAGAATATCATGAAACTTGAACATAACCGGTGAAATGACAACTCTGCGTACCCATTAAGAGCGCACTGGCGTGATGTGTTGAAATGGTATAATCAATAAACAGACATGCGATTGCAGTAATCCCGAGAGATTTTCCGTTGAGGAAGAAGAAGAGATCTGTCGTATATCTTTGAAGTTTTTCATCAGAATGGTATAATCAATAAACAGACATGCGATTGCAGATCTGTCTTCTCTTCTGATCTTTGAAGTTTTTCATCAGATCTTCACCAAATTAAAATGTGACCAATTTCAAAACATTTGAAAAAGAATTTTCAAAATAGGTCCACAACTGACAGAGATATCGGTGAAGAAAAGAATACAAAAAAAAAAAACTTGAAGTCGAACATAGAAACTCCTCCTTTTTGGTAATTCGGTTAAAATGGGTTGAAACAAATTCGTCAATCGTCATGTTATCATTTCATATTGAATTTCATCAATTTGAACAGCATTTGTGTTACCTTTCTCGTTACTATTATTTATGTTTATTTAAGCTTAACATTTTGGATTTTTTGTAACGCAAATAAAAATTACCATGAGTTGTGCCTCTAGTTTTTTCACCAACACAAGATGCGAACACTATTGTTACCTATTAATATTAACAATTTTAAGCCTTCTTCCCAAAAGCACAACACTCCACCACAAAATTATTTTCCATGTTTTCGTTGAAGGGATCACATTACAAAATATGAGGCTTTTGTTAAAATAACCAACCAACAGTCCGGAAACTGATAATTTGAGTGGTGTAGAACAGAAAATAGTGGTGAAGCCAAACTCACGCGTTCAACATGAGTCCATGATGGAATGGAAGCATGCATCCGTTGAACTTCATAGTGATCGCGACTCTCGCTTTCGCGCTAGTGAACCAATAACTTTGAAATAAATAAACAACTAAAACTTTAATCAACAATATTTTTTTACTGTTAATACCATTGGTTTACCAACAAAACTGTTTAATTTTCCTATCCTTGTAAATTTATGTAACTAGCCTATCAACGAACATGCAGCGAGCATGTTGACCGCGTTGGTTTAGCCGTATCTCAAATGCGAAATGTGAGTGAATTTTTGGAGCCAATCCTTGCATTTTTTGGCCATCTCGAGAGCTCGCGAACTCAAGTGTGGCTGCGATCTGGCTCTGTGGAGTTTTGGATGCCTAATTTTTGTGCAGAAACTTTACAGTTACGGGTAAAAAATGTGCAACTTTTGGAATGGAAAATGAATTTTGGCAGATTGGAGAGACGTGTATAATTTATGAATTTGTGCTAATTTGAAACTAAGTTGGAGTACGTAGTTTTTTTTCAAGTAAAGAAGTAAGTTTTGCTTTTAGGGAAGAAAATAATTGTCTTTATGTAATTATTGAGATAGTAGGAGAATGAAAACCTCCGGTAGGTAAGTAAGATAATGGGGGAGACATAACCGGAAAAAAATGAAATAAATATTATGTTATAACAAATCAAGTTTTAAGTTTAGACCCAGGCACAAAGTATGGAGCCTTTTTTAATATCGAACTTCACGCCGGCAAAGTTAAAGTTTAAATTACAAAAACGTGCTTTAAAGTGAAGCTTAAGGATACAATATTGTATTAAGAAATTTAGCTTAGTCGAAATAAAATTCGAAATTAAAAAAATCTTTGTTGGTTTAATCATGGATCTAAAATTAGAATTCGTTTTGCAATGAGACGGTAAAGTTTATTTCATTACTAAGTATATTTTTGTGAAAACTGAATATTTTAATGAAACACAAAAAAAAAACATTTATTTCGCACGTATAAAAAGTTTCTTTAACCGGAAAAACACGACTGAAAACCGAAGGGTTTTAAGAATCTGGTACCCCAAACAAGCCCAATGACCGGACGACAAAGGGACCTGACCTATTAACCTACCCTATTGACGAGTTCAATGATGACAGCGCAAAAACTGCCTCAATAGAACTGCCCGAAGTTAATTAAGTTATACCGTCATGCTACCCTCTTCAGGGTATAAATAGGCTTACTTTTATAAGCTTACACACAATCCTAATAATTATCTCATTCTCTTTTTCAAGACGGTGTCCGATTGCTGCGTATTAACCTTTACGTATATCTTATCTTACTTCTTACTTATTATAAATTATATTATCACACTAATATTATAAAGGTAAAAGTTTGTGAGTGTTTGTGTATGTATATTTGTTACTTCTTCATGCTCAAACGGCTGGACGGATTTTGATGAAATTGGCACAGAAGTAGATTATAGTCTTGAATAGCATAGGGAATATGTTGCCTTGGGATAATTTTCGACATTCACGCGAGCGAAGCTCAAAATAGTATTGTTCCCGAGGTGGACACTCTATTTTTTATCACCCTCTATGAATAAATAAGTAAGTGCAACTTAGGAACAAGAATGTTACGTTTATTAATTTACATATATAATTAGAAATCATAAGACATAACATAGAAATAATTAGAGGCTAATGTTTATATTTGAACAATTATGAAAGTGCATCGTAACAATTTTATTAAAAAATAGATTTATTTTTTAATTTGGCTCACGCGCGGTTTTTGAGCCAGTCAGTTGTTCAATAGAATGTTCCCATGCAGTCCGAAATAGAATTACGATCGCTCATTAGCCATTCACCATCATACGTTCATCGTTATCGATTTTAGCGATGTAATCCTATTACCACTGGACGGCATGGTTTGTGATTCTTCTCTTTGCTGATTGGAACATTTACTAACAATATCCATATTCCAAATCAAATCACTTATAGTCCCTAGGGCTTAATGAGTTATTTTAGTCCCTGTTTACGAAGAATAAACTAGCTTTTCACGCGGGTGAAGTTGCTGGCATAAGCTGGTTTCGTATAAACGTATACGAATTATGCCACTGTTAATGGCCTGCAGCAAAACAAAACAATAGTTACTTATAAAGATGGATTTGCAATTGATGCTTGTATAAGCAGATAAATCAAAACTCTACGAAAGGTCCAAAATTAAAGAACACTTTTTTGCATTCTCGTCTGGGCTAAAACTCTTTCTTTTCTTACACCTGGTAAGAAAAGAAAGAGTTCTTTTTGCAAGAATAAAAGTAGTTTTTTATTTAACAACCTTCAAATCAGACACCGATTCAGGCCAAAACATTGTAACTAGGGATGTTCCGACTAGTCAGCGACTAGTCGGTAAAGCCAATTATCCGGTCACTTTCATAGTCGGCGACTAGTCGGCAAAGAGCGCGGACTATCCGGCTTCTTAATTTGTATTTCCCAAAAAAAAATAGTATTAATAATCAATACACGAGACTTTCTTTTTTACATGATTATTTTTTAATTGAACAATAACAGTATCGTGTTATTTTTTTTACTCAAAAGCATTGGTCTGACCCGTGCAAGAAATGCGTAGTAAACAAAATATTTCCCGACAGGCTCGCAGGCGGCGCGGCGGTTGACTTGCGCGCACCGAATACCACTGAAACCGAGATTGGCTCGACCTCTTCACAAATCGGCTAGACTGCCAAGTCATAGTCGACGCATCTCTAATTGTAACCCAGTTTTCACAAAATTTGCTGAAAAAAAAACTAACGAAAGTGGCTTTAATTCGAAACAAAAGGCTTAACGAAAAAGCTAAACAATTAGAAAAACGCCCGATGGGGATTCTCCACAAACCGCTTAAAGAAATGGTTCTTTCTTTAAGGATTGAATAGTAATCTAAACAAATGACTTGACCTAGCAAATAATTGCAGTCGTTGAGGTAGTTAGAAAGTACACAATTTGTGGAACGAAAATTGCCGTGCCGAGAACACAAAAGCGTGTAAAAATTTAAAAAATATGATAACTTTCGATAGCTGTACATGATTTCACTCCTTTAAAGAAACATAGGTTACCGAGACGTCTCGGCGGACACTGGTCGAGACGGTATTGTCAAAAGCTTCCATAGTACATAACAAGACAAATACGTCAATGAGTATCAGCATTTAGTCGTAGAATAAATAATATTACGTAAAAAATAATTATTAATTAATTTACGTATTAAGAGCGAGAGAAAGGCAACACAGCGATAATCAAGTATGATAAAGTGGTAGTAATAACTAAGAACAAGAATACAATAAGCACCAATAAAAGAATGCTTTCGGCTTCACCCGAAAATCCTTCTTCTCATTCTCGCACTCAAGATGAGAAAAAGATTCAAGCAAGCAAGAAAAATAAAACACAAGCTCCGATACAAAGATCATCTTGTCTATCGCAGGGTGTTTTGATACCGGGCATGCTCAACTTCGTCACTACCAAAAATACTAACAACACACTGATTAAACAGAACAACCAAAATAAGAACATATAGCGACTTCCACACAATACTTAAATACACAAGAAAAACATCTTCCAATCCGGCTGGTCCCCGTGGAAAATTATGACCTAAACCCTCCAAAGAATCAAGAAAACCTTCAAAAGGAGTTCTACTTATTGACATACAATTTCAGATCACTCCAATCACACGAACGTTTAATAGAACTAAACGAAGCATTGAAATAATTTAAATATGACATAATAGGACTATCCGAAACAAGACGATCTGGAACGAAAATAGTAGAACACGATCACTTTATACTCTGCCACTCAGATGACACACCTGGTATGTATGGGGTAGGCTTCTTGATAAAGAAACAATATAAAATTATTACAGAAAGCTTCATAGGCTTCCCAGAAAGAGTTATTATCTAAAATTCTAAACTGAACATCACTATCGAAGACACTCCCAACTGAAAAAGCAAACGAAGAAGATATAGATAACTTCTACACAACAGTCTGTATAGCAATAGAAGCTGATCATAAATATTACATACTGGTGGGAGACTACAATGCCAAAATAGGAAGAAACTCTGGTCATGAAACTCCATGGACATGGCGATAGGAACGAAAGAAACCAGAAATTGATGATTTTTTCAATTGAAAACCAACTCGTAATCCTAAACTCATTTTACAAGAAAAGATCAAAAAATAAATGGACTTGGAGATCCCCAGACCAAAAATATAAAAAATGAAATTCATTTATGCTATCTAACCAACCACACATGTTCCAAAACATAGAAGTATTAAATATAAATTATCCCTCAGACCACATACCAGTCCGAGCAACAATAATATTAACACAAAAAAGGAAAATAGAGCTAAATACCATAATCAAAAAAATTTAATGTAAATTTTCATTAACTATTTCATTCTTGAAAGTTTTTCGCTATTCAATTAGTGATTTAGTCGGGTCAGATATTGACTTATTATATGGATATCAACAAAAAAAGATAAGTAAATTAATATTTCTATACTATAATATTATAAAGATTCTTTATCGAAGAATCAATCGAAGCCCGCTTCAATGAGTATAATTAAATTAGTACACAAATACATATTGATTTGATTTGTAAAATATATTGACTGTATATATTGACGGTTATATAATATATGGACGGTACAGAAGAAGAAAACGTCTTGCGCCTTGGTTGGGTAATTAGATAATTTTGGTCAATTAATTAGCCCAAGAGCGAGCGAAGCGAGCTCGGTAGCTTAGGGCATCCCGACACGGATACTTACTTTACTAACACAACAAAATAGACTCCCCCGTGCGCATGCGCCGTATGGACCGGTACTGCCAACGACTCCACCCACCCCAATGCGTTATTCGAACGTAAACATTATTAATTAAGAAATCATTATTACTATGGATGTTATTTATAATTGTATATTTTTATATGGTTCATAAATTTATATTTACTATCTGTTTTACACAGCTAACAACTTTGTATAAGTAATTTTTCACTGGCATTTGTAAAATAAATTTACTTTTCCAAGTTCATTTTATAATTTGTTCGACTATTACTCGTAAAGTTGTAAAGCTTGCTTAGCTGTGATAGTTTTTCTTTTAATTTCGTTCACATATCCAAAAGCAACCAACTAGCTAGCGGTAGGGCGAGGGACACTTGACTCTAACAAAAATTAGCAATTTAAAGCTTAATTTTACGCAAACTTATCCCTGAATCGAAAAATGGTTTTAACAGACCCGTATTTTTTTAGGCCTATCCAACGATACCCTACACCATAGGATAGACGAGAAAAGCCAAATTACGTCTATGTTTGTTTTTCATGATTTTATTTTACTACTTTATCGGAGTGATGAGTATGTGAGTGTGATGCCAATTTAAAGTCTCTGAGCTAATCTACGAACGGACAGATAGACATAGCGAATCTATAAGGGTTCCCTGTTGCCGGAACCCTAAAAACAGCAACTTCATAGGTAAAGACCTTAAATTGTCGACTGCCAGCCTATGACAACCAATACTTGCGTTTGCGTTGGTCAACCACGAATATTAATAGCGATGGCATTTCTAATCACTTCACATTATCTGGTTAAATGCTTTAGAAAAGAAATACTCCAAAAGAAAATAATAATATATTTATTATTTTCTGTAAAATTCAAACTCAGGTTAATTTTGTGATAATTTTCATTCGAGAACCATTCAGGTGAGATAGTGGTCAAGCGCAAGCATATCACCAAAATAAAAATAAAAACCTGAGGATACTTTAAGTAAATAAATATATGTATGGGTATGTCCATAACGCAGTAAAATGGTACCTACGAAAGACACCGACTTCCAAAAATAAAGTTATTTTTCACTTTGTAGTTTTCTTATTTGGAAGTCGGAAGTATTTTTTTGTAAAAAAGTTTTTATTATGTACTGTTTTGAGCAATAAATGAATTTGAATATGCATTTTTTTCTTAGTTTGACCTTTTTTGTGAGTACAAATCGGCACTTCTTTTTGCTCTGACTACACATTACTCTACTATTATATTCAACGTACCTAATCTATATAAGTTGGTAACCTGTAGGTTAATTCACATTTCACTGAATCCAAATTGCACGAACATTCAATCGTAGAGAAACCGCTAAAACAATTTTAAGTGATAATGTCATACAATGTCACAAAAGTTAACATGCTTAAACCGCTGCGTAGTTTCAGGCCCATAGTTCAATAATTTCGTTCATTTCCCCCGGCTCACATTTATTTACTTGTTCAGAAACAAACGGTACATTTGCCCAAATAACATGAAACGAAAATAATTATACCTCGGTCTACGACATTTTCCGAATAATTTGACCCGAAAACCTTTCTTGTGTATGACTTGGAACTAGCCAAGACGTCTTAGCCGAGTCTTTCTCGATCGGTCATGTGTAAAACGCGAAAAGTATGCCCAATGACGTCACAAAAGGTTTCTGAAATATTCCTCAAATTGTCGTTTGTGTCCAAAAGTTGTTGAAGTTAGTTTTCGATACCGAAAAGGCTAACAAGCTGTAACAAACGAAATCGGAATCAGCGAATTGTTGCGAATGTTTATTTTTAGGCGTAAGGTCAATTCGATAACGTTTGAATTTCTAGCGAACACGTACGTAATTATAAAAGGCAACCTTCGTGTTATGTAAACATTGTCCGTCACGCTGACAAGCCTATCTGCCTCCTATTTGGTGGCTTTGTAATATTTTATTTTATTATTTTTAGACAAATCAACAACTAAATACTATTTGGTGTCCGCCTAGGCAGGGCTATTGTAACAACACAATTCACCAGGTGAACTACAAACCGGTTTCGGAATTGATTAATTTGGAGTTAAGAATGTGTTAAATCCTATTTTATTGTCACATTTTGACTGATTTATGAGCCAAAGTAGATTTGACTAATTATACTCAATTTCAAATTCAAAAATCGGGTGTAATTCTAGTTCATAAATATCTACTCAAGACCATTTCGCTGCTTACATGAGACACTCATTCTCTAGCCAACTTGAGAATTACATCATCAGGCTAACGTAGGTACATTTAAAACTCATTAAAGACACTATTTGAAAGCTCAGTAAAGTAGAAGCCACGATAAATTAAAAGTAAACTGCAGATCAGCATAATAATGAATGCGGCATGAGTACAAAAATGCAAGTCAACTAAAGAAATCTCAATTGAAAGGATCTGCAAGAGAAGGTCAATGCTCATCACGAGCTGTACAAAATATAAGCAGAAGCGATTATAAGAGCAATCCAAAGTGTTCGCAGCTTTTGCTAAATCTATCTGCTAATTTGTGCTCTTGAGTCTTGTCCCTCTGATAGAAAAGTGTCCAGAGACCCAGAAATGGAAATATTGCAGGTCAATTAAGATTAGTGTCTCCGGATGAAGTTAGAATGCTATTAGTCATTATAATTTGAAAAAGTTTTTTAAAAATATTGTAGGAAAGCGGCCATGATATTATAATGTCTACCCTCTTGTGCACTGTCGTTTTGGTACTTTTCTTTGTTTTAAATATTTTAGTATCACAAAGGCCTCCTCTCTGTAACAGGGAATGGGCCGTAATCCACCACGCGGCCCCAGTGCGGGTTGATGGATGTCACATGTCTTCGAATTTTTGTTTCTAGGACATGCCGGTTTCCTCACGATGTTTTCCTTCACCGTTTTGAGAGCAGTGGTGATGAAATAATTTACACAAAGTAAAGCGCCTGCCTAGGCTCGAACCCATGACCTACCTACAACTTGTAAGTCGCGGCCGATACCACTGGGCCACCACTGCTCCTATATACAGGGTTACAGGAAAAGTCGACCTAGATCCGTTAAGGGCGTGTAGTACACATCATTTCTGAATGATTTCACTATGGAACCCCCCATCCTAAACTTAACCGTTTTCGCGATTTACGAGTTTTAATTTTTTTTTTGAAAATGCCCAATTTTTCGGCTATTGAATTGAATATTTTGAATTTTTTTGACTCTTATGATTATTTTTTTGTTTTTTTTTTTGTTTTTTGGTTTATTTCAAAATAAAGTATATGTTAGTATAATCTTAGTAAAAAAAATCTCACCCGCTTTCCGCTTGTAACTGAGTCTACCTCTTATAATGAAGACCCTTCGCCGTTGGTGATTCAGGGATTCTACTGGCGATAATGGCAGATAGCCCTAATCACAGTCAGGGTACCGCTGGCATTTCGGCTAATTGTACCCTTTGCTTTTTGCCGTTTACCGACGCCCAAACTGAGAAATAAGGTCCAAGTAATTGGCAAAACCTAGATTCGGGCCTATTTTTTGAGATGGGATTTCGAAATTAGTTGTATCTTTTAATGGTCTGTGAAGATTGTGTTTGTTTTTATTCTGTTTTGTAAATGTATTTGTTTTTTTTTTATTTTCTGTGGGTATTAAGGTTTGATCTGCTGCCAGCAGATGGGTAAGGTAATAAAACTAACTGCGATCTCACGTTTTATTGGTTGTAATAATGTTGCCTTTTAACAAGATTTGCTATTTATGACTGATTTTGTTCGTTGTTATTGTTTTATTGCACAATAGTACCTTATTCAGAATAAGATTTAACAAACACACTATGAATGCGCTTTTTTAAATTGTTTACGGGCTCGCGTTTGACCACTATCTCACCTGATGGTGAGCGATAATGTGGTCGAAGGTGAGGCACGCTTGCCTAGAAGTAACTTATTCGCTCTTGACTTGAAGACTCTCAGCTTGTAGCTAACAGTAAATATAGATACCGGCTGGGAAGTCAACTCCTTAGCTGTACGCAGAATAAAAGTATTCCCAAACCGTTTATTGCGATGGTGGGATGTCAAAACTTATAACCTTTTAAAGCCATTATGATAGTTAATCCTTTTAAACCCATCTTAGAACTTGGTATATTTACTTTCTCTCTTTTGATAATGGTCTCAGTTAACTCACAATCAACGCTTGTATGATCGTAAAAGTAGGAATATGTAAGGATCGCAGCAGGTGTTTCTGACTACCCCCATGGGAATAGGAGCGAATTTGTATACAAGTAGAATGTCTTGCACGTTCTTTCCCGTAGAGATCTACCTACGTTTGTGAATGTGCAACTAGCTACATCATGCATAAGGCCACAAAAATGAAGCCCCTCCACAAATCTACATTTCAATTGGTCCAATTCTTGCGGTCAGGTCCGGTCCGATTCTAATCACGTGCCGGACGTAAATCCACGTCAGAAACAACTTACAGGCATGTTGCAGCGCAATGTTCGTTGCTGCATGTTTCAGAAATTCGGGTAATGTTGGTCTGGAATTGTGACGTGTGTTTTAGTAATGGTTAGTATGTTAGTCCTGAATGGAGGTTTAGAATTTTGATGCTCAGTTTGGACTGGTATCTTATGGATTGACTCCTGAATTTCAAATCGATATATTGTTGGTCGACGGTGAATACGCCGAAACAAAAACTGAAGCAAATAATTTGTGGTCAAGAGGTACAGTAAAGTGAAACAAAAGAGCCCTCGAAGTACTGCAACATTTAGCAAATCGAAATAACAAGGAGGCCTATGAGAATGAGTGAACAGAAGATTACAAAGAATTGTGACCGCAGGATAAGAAAACAAAGTTTCTTTAAAAAAACCGTCAAGCTACTTTACCTAAACAGTGGTGTCTCATCCCATACAAAGAAACCGTGCCGATCATGTGCCGACGTTCTATACTGATTATACTGTTTTTTTTTTGTACATCGTTCCGTTCCTTTCCACGAATATAGATGGTGATCTATCTATCGCCGTGGAACGTAACCGAACGCGATCGATTTACAAAAAATAATCGGTATAAATAGATGAAAAACGCTAGTTCGTATAACCTGTATACTAGTAATAGATTATCTGTGACCTAAATAAATGATAATTGGTGGAAATAAAAATTATATTATAATAAGCATAACATTTATAGAGTGTTACCAAAGGGAGATATAGAAAAAAATTGCAACACTAGAAGAGGACAAAAACGTTCAAAAGTAGATTCTTAGGCAATCATAAATCATCTCCAATAGAGAGCAAAGTGATTGGCAAGCTAAAGTTTTATATCTCCAAGGTAAGCCGTGGCTTTGTCCGCATTAATTATGTGTACTTTGTTCTAAAACGTAAACATTCTTCTATCTCCTGCTCAAAGCTTTGATTTGAACCAAAATATTTACTTTAATGTCACGTAGGTTTGGCTGGCTTAATCAGATTGTTCTTGCAGTTCCTTTCTGGTTTCTTATCGTTAGTAAAGTTTGTAATTTGTATATTAAGCACAATTTCACGCAACAGCAGTAGCAGTGGCGCCCCGGTGATAACGGCCGCAACTTACGTGTCATTGATCGTGGGTTGGAACCCAGGCAGGCACTTTACTTTGTGCAAATTATTTCATCACCACTGCAGAACCAAAAAATTCGAAGACATGTGACATCTACCAACCTGCACTGGGCCCGCGTGGTGGATTACAGCCCATTCCCTCTCACAGAGAGGAGGCCTGTGTCCTTCTGATGAGGTCCATTATGAGGGAATACGTCATGATGTACATGTTAAGGCAAATACCCAAATATAATGCAATACAAAAACGTTCTCCAAATATAGTTACTTCCAGGTCAGACACGCCCTCTTACTCGATGTAGTATCGATGTGTAGTGAACCTGAAAAAGATTTGGCACCGACCCGGACGCGCGCCGGCGGACGTAATTCACCGGTCTTTAAATTCTTCACTGTATATCGAACTTGTATTATATAAGTATTTAGGCAGTATTAAATGATTGGCAATAAGAGTGCTATAAAGCTCGGTAAAGTCAAGAATATTGCATCTCAGGATATAGAAAAGGTATTCTAAGTCCATAATTTATGATATTGTCATGCGTCACCGAATGTTTAAACAAAACATTTTTTGAGCTGTGATATTCGATATCGCTCTTAGAATATAACTTTTTCTGAGCATTCAATGAAACAAATACATAGGTTCGATAATATTTGCGCTGTTTTATCACTATGTTACTTACTCGAAACGTTAATCTAACTGAGTTATGTAAAAATACAGAGACTGACGGAATCAACACACTCGCATTTGAATTATAATCAGCCTATAATGATCCCTATGCTGGAAGAAATGCCTCCTCTCCGTGAGGCCTAATGGGCTGTAACCACAACTGCTATTGTTTAAGTAAGTTTCCTCGCGATAACACACTTTAAAACCATTTTATGCTGACTTGATTGGTTATTAACCTTTCAATTTATATTCACGCTGAAAAACTGCTCAACTTGTATAAAGCGCAAATTCGGTCATGCATGGAGTACTGCTCTCACCTTTGTTGCGGATCTGTCAAGTACCAGATTGATGCACTTGAGTCGATTGACAATCTTAAGCTTATCGGCAACGATGCACTGGTCGACTCCAAGCCTTTAACATCGAAGCCGAGTTGCCAGTTTGTCGGTTTTTTATCGTTTACATTTCGAGGATGTTGCGATGGAACTGCTCAATTTGATTCCACCTAGCCCTTTTTATCATCAGACGTACGACAATGTGCCATTGGTACATGGTAGACATCCCACCCATATGCTCAAAGCGTTTAGCGAATACTTTAATTGTGCGTACAGGCTAAGGAGTGGCATTCCCTGCCGAAGTCTTTGTTTCCTGATAGTTATACAACCTAAGGATCTTTAAGTCAAGAGTGAAAAGGTTACTTTTAGACAAGCGTGTTTCACTGTCGACCACATCATTGCTTAACATCAGGCGAAATTGTGGCCAAACGCGAGCCTTATACAAATAAAAACTTGATTAATCGTACACCTACGACAAGAAGTTGAGCAGCTTATTTCAAATGTTACAATGTTCAAACTACCCACAAAATCATCCACTTTCAACTCAATTTATTTTATGCCAAGCAAATAACAGTCACAGGCAGACGTGAAAGATAGTGAATCGTGGAATTGAGAGACCTCTGAGAGTTTTGCAATACCGTAAGTAAGTACAATACATACATCATACCAGTTGTAACTCGAGACGTTTTCTTTTAAAAAGACACGTAAGGACCGCAATGCATCTTGATTCGTAGGTACCACTTTTCTACTGAAATATGAATTTAAAGTATTTTGCTGGAGAGCATTATGGATTCTCAAAGGATAAAGTTGGGTTTTGAAATAGTTTTGATCTTGATATGTGGAATACAAGGAACAACTACCTATTTCTGTTTATCAACATCCTTCATAAGACGTCATAAGACATTCTGATAGTTTGAGAAACACAGTTCTTCTGCTCATCTGTTTACTCAATCCACGTATTCTTCAATTTGGGTCGAGGCCACAAGTTTTTTTGAATGACTTCCCTGTTACCTGTGGCTTCGTTCCCGTCTTCGACAGAAACCATGCATTTTCGAGCTAAAAAGTAGCTTATGGCAATCTGCGATATTGTATATTTTTATCAGTGAAATTTCGTAATCAGATCAGCTGGTTTATTTTATAAACTTCTCGCCTAAGATAATTATAAGTTTTTAACATAGATATAGTATAGCAAAAAAATTCTAAATCTATGGTTTTTAAACTGTCATGGTCACTGACACTAACATTAACATTATAAGCGGGTTATTATCATTTTTACTGTTTGTTTCGAGTTTCCGATTGATTGGTTTGGTTGTTGAAAGAGCTTAGACCGTTTTGTCTCCTCATAAACACCCACCCGCAATAACTTCAGTTTATCCGTGATCATGGTACTTGCAACAGCACCGAAATATCGGAAACTCGAAACAAACAGTAAACATGGTAAATATCCCGCTTATAATGTTAATGTTAGTGTTCTCACCTGAGACTTAGCTGATGACTTAGCTGAAGCGAACTTAACGTGAGCTAGTTGCCAATCCCTAGCATTATAAGGAATTACAGTTCTTTCAAGCTCGCAGACGAGATGTTTAACCCGGCAGTACTATTACAGATTAGGCCTCACGAACAAACAACTTACCCCTTTATAACTTCCTCAAATTTATATTAAGATCACTGAGTACTTCTACAGACTCAGTAATAATCCCATTTGAGTTATCTACGCACATTTGTCAGAATTTCCGTAAATCGTACACGTGCCATCGGTACAATATCCGATACATTTCTATAGAAAATGTATCTGCTATAACGCTCGACTGTTGGGATTCAGATGAAGCGAATTGTTTCCCAGAAGGAACCATTGTTAATGGGAAGGTATTGTGATGGTTCAATAAGAGTTCACTTGATAGGTATTAATAATAAGCCAGTCTTGTAAGGTTTCAGACTAAAATTATCGACATGATATCTGTATTTATATGTCATGGACCAAGACTTAAGTGATTAATCAGGGCACTATGTATTATGCCCGGGCATTTATCTTATATATAAAATTCTCGTGTCACAATGTTAGTTACCGTACTCCTCCGAAACGGCTTTACTGATTTTTACCAAATTTTATATGCATATTCAGTAGGTCTGAGAATCGGCTACTATTTATTTTTCATACCCCTAGGGTAGGGTAGGTAGGGTAGGGTAGGTAGGGTAGGGTAGGGTAGGGTAGGTAGTGTAGGTAGGTAAGTAGCCAATTGACGGGAGCGAAGCCCCGGGGTTCAGCTAGTTTATTTATATACACCAAAGAAACTTAAAACTAATAATATACAACGGGCGGCCTTATCACATTCCGCGATCTCTGCCAGGCAACTGGCATTATGGGCATTATGAATCTAGTCAAATCAAATCGGGCAATGTAATGAATACTGATTTAAACTTCTATTTTTATCACATTGTCTGGTCATTATGAATATTGATACGTAACGGTTGGGCAATTCAATAATTATGTTCAATGAATTAGTCCAAGAACGAGCGAATCGAGCTCGGAAGCTGAGGGCACCCCGACACGGACAAGTTAGTTTCAAAGGAGATGACGGGAGCTGAATTCGCTCGCTTTGCTCGCTCACTTCAGCTCCCGTCATCTCCGTTAAGTTACTTTAGACCCTGTAGACAGAAATAGTCAACGGAGAATAGGTAAGTACGATTAGTATTTAAGAAACAAAGTCGACGGAACCCCGCTGCGCGGGGCTCTTATTTCTGTCTGCAAGGTCTAAAGTATCATGATGCGTAATCTCCTTCGAACCTAACCTATCTGTGTCTGGGGTGCCCTAGGCTCCCGAGCTCGCTTCGCTTGCTCTTGGACTAATTCATTGACCATAATTATCGCATTGCCCAACCGTTACGTAGCTAAATATTGCTTAAACTTATTTATTTATCACATTGTCTGGACATTCATCATTTCAGCCGAAAGGCGTCCACTGCTGGACATAGGCCTCCCCCAGGCGTCGCCACATTGACCGATCCCGTGCGTCTCGCATCCAGCGCCTTCCCGCAACCTTAACCAGGTCATCGGTCCACCTAGTGGGAGGCCTTCCAACGTATCGTCTTCCGGTTCGCGGTCGCCATTCCAGAACTTTTCGACCCCATCGGCCATCCGTTCGGCGAGCAATGTGCCCTGCCCACTGCCACTTAAGTTTAGCAATTCTCCGGGCTATGTCGGTAACTTTAGTTCTCCTGCGGATATCATCATTTCTGACGTGATCACGCAAGGAAATTCCGAGCATAGCCCTCTCCATTGCCCTTTGGGTGACTTTAAGCTTTCTGATAAGGCCCATTGTGAGCGACCATGTCTCGGTCCCATAGGTGATCACTGGCAACACACACTGGTCAAAGACTTTTGTCTTGAGACACTGCAGTAAATTGGACGAGAAGATACCATGCAACTTCCCGAACGCCGCCCCCGCGTCTGGACATTATGAATACATAATTACCGTTTAAAATTGTGGGCATACAACATAACGCCTTGATACCTCGTTAAACAGGTAC